>JAZDUH010000327.1:36252500-37682500 GCA_036419115.1 Scarus forsteni | reverse complement strand
ATCTATAAAGAGGGTCCAAAAACAGAAACAGCCTAGAGAGAGCAAACCCCCACTGAGGTAGTTCTGATGTTGTAAATGATCTTGAGCTCAGGTCACGCTTCTCTGTTCTCTTTGCAGCAGTGGAAGCAGCTTCAGTGTCTTGCCCGAGGACACATCGTCATGTGACAGCAGGAGCTCAAACCTGCAACCTTCTGATTCTCGACTGTCAGACTTCACCGTCGACGCCCCACTGTTAGATAAGTTATCATGAAAAATGTATAAAACACCAAATCCTCAAAGGAACTGCTGGATCCACATCCTGATTCTGATCAACACCAAAGTCGAACCACTTCCCCTTTGTGCTCCGATCAGCACTCCCTGAAAATTTAATCCAAATCTGTCAAGAGCTTTTTGAGTTATTTTACTCACAGTTAAGTTAACAAATACCAGCTGAGTCAACCAAAGGTAGGGCTGGGGTACACAGATCACATAATCTATCTACATAGATAGACAGATTATATCTCAGTATTTTCAGTTTAATCCCAATATTTGACCTTACTATATCTCAATCATTTCTCTGAATGGACGTTTTTTAAATAACACTTTTTGAGGCTCAAGGATCGATGTACAGCAGAGGTTTGAGGATGCAGCTCATTATTTTACAGTCCTCATGGTTCACTTTGAGGTTGTTCTGGGAAATCTGTGAAGCATTCATCAAGCTCAAGCTTTTCCGCCTCCTGCTTCAGCATCAGCTTTATAACAAAGGCTCAAGAAAAATGTAGCTTTAGTGCATCAACAACTAAATCTGCATTAACAGTCTGATCTTACATCTCAATTGATAAGTTGATATGTTTCTTTTTAAAATTGGATAGGCCCATATATAGCCTATCTGCCAGTCTCCAGATAATACAAACATTTTCTGTATTGTTCACTTTAAATTTCTGACACCTACCTTGAGCTCTGTGCCCATCTGTGATTTCCTTAATGACTTAAACTCTTTCTGTTAAAAAGTGCTGTTATAAAGGTTTTTATTTTATTTTAAGAGGAGTTCTTTAAAAAAAGGGGGGACATATTTAATGAGCAAAAACAATCATATGTGTTTTAGGAGCTCTATTTACAAAATAGAGACATTATTTAATATGAGAAAACAATTTATTTAACTTTATTCCTAAAAAAATTTTCATTCTGGATCTTAAAAAAATCTCCAGCAGAGGAAATGACATCCTAATATTACCAGTTGTTTTGGATCATTTAGGTGTTTCATCCTTAAAAAATATCTTTAATAAACAGAAACACCTCTCATTTTCTCTTCTTTAGGGAAATGGCATCACTGAGAAGTCTGACATCAGAGCCAAAATTTCTTTAAGATAATTGAAAATTATTGTTATCATATTTAAAGTCCACATCTGTGACTTTTTTTCATTTTTATCACGACATAAATAATTAATCGTTAATACGGTATGGATGCACAATATTGTCGGAGCAAATCAGTAGTGGCAGACGATTGCCTGAAAGCTGATTGTTTCTGTAAATATGAATATTTTAGCAGATATTGACCTCATTAATATCTGTTCTTTTAGCTGAAATATTGACAGCATGTACAAACGTACCATCAACTTTCTTGCGGTGAGGCACATGCACTACCCACTGCATCACCGTGCCAACAAGAGCTTGAACAGATGATATTTAATAGGACAGAGTTACTAAAATATCACAGAAAAACACTAAAAATATCACAGGCCAGGATATTTTAGTCGTAATTTAATATTTTAAAAGCATTTTGATTACTGGGCTTGTAAAATAGTAAAGTTAAATCTATTTTTTTTATTTCCCCTGCAATTCATTAAAAAAATAGAAACTGATTCCACCCTATTTTATTCTCAAATTAGAATCAAAAACAAATAATTGAGACAATGTTTTTTTCTAATTCCTCAGGGTAGTTATTATTCTTTTTTTTTTTTGTTTACATTCTGCCACAGATTGTCATTTTCTTCTCTCTTGTTGATGATTATGTAATTTTGTACAATTCTTTCCCTCAAAACCTGAATTTATTGGCCTTTAGGTCATTTTAAACAAGCTTCGGTGTTCAAAGTTTACATTGTTTAGAATTCATCAGCCTCAATCTCGAGTATTTATTTTTTATTTTTTCTTGTCTTATTAAATTTGTACTCATTTAGAAGCTCTATAACTTCAAGCCTCTTCATTCAGGGTTTGTTTATTTGGGTATTTCAGACAATCCAAATATGGACTCAAAATTAAACTAATTATTGACATATTTTGGTACTTTTGTTGTGTGTTGATGTTCTTTATACATGCATTTATTTATTTATCTACGTATTAATTCTTCATTTTCAAGGCCTTGGCTCAAAGGCCTCTGGTCATTATGAGGCCTCAAAGTTACATTTTTTCTTTTTATTTTAAGTTTATTTCCTTGATTTCGGTCTTAAGGGATACAACAGCTTTTTTTTTTTTTTTTTTTTTTCACATTTCGCCAGATATGAGGGTTAAATAAAGTTATTTTCCTCATGCTCTGATATTAGAGAAGATTTATAACAGCAAAATCAAAGCTGAGAGAATCAGGAACAAAATGCTGCTGTAAAGACTTTAAACTAAAACATAAAGCAGCTCTGATGTTTTGACAGTTTTGTGTCATAATTAGAATTATTTTAACCAATATTATAGATTTAAATCATGTTAAATATGTCTTATTATTTCCTGACATGCTGTAAAGTGTCCACTTCACGAGTCCATGTGTTGATTGACCCCCGCTGAGAGCTGCTCCCCCCTCTGCGCTGTTAGGGGTAATTGAACACTAATTACCGTGAAGCTGTAAACCCCTCCCCCTGCGCGCTGATTGGTCAGTCTCAGGCAGACCTCACTGCGCTGGCCCCACCCCCCGCGTGCGTCCCACCTATAAGTTGATCCAGGTCAGCAGCTGGGGAGCAGAACAGTTTGTGACAGGACTCTACATTCCCCCCAAAAACGAGAAACTTCAAGAGTCAGTTTCTCTCCTCTCATTGGTCGACTTCTTCTTCTTCAGTCCTTAAATCGGTCTGTTTCCCCTGAAGCCTCCTCTCTGGATTTGTTCCTCCTGAAACATGGAGCTGTCGGATATCTCGTTCCCCCTCCCGGCTGCAGATGATTTTTATGACGACCCCTGCTTCAACACCAGCGACATGCACTTCTTCGAGGACCTGGACCCCCGGCTGGTCCATGTGGGCCTGCTGAAGCCGGACGACTCCTCCTCCTCATCCTCACCCTCTCCGTCCTCCTCCTCCTCATCCTCTCCATCCTCCCTCCTTCATCTGCATCATCACACCGAGGCCGAGGACGACGAGCACGTCCGCGCGCCCAGCGGGCACCACGCGGCGGGCCGCTGCCTGCTGTGGGCCTGCAAGGCCTGCAAGAGGAAAACCACCAACGCGGACCGGAGGAAGGCGGCCACGATGCGCGAGCGCCGGCGGCTAAGCAAGGTGAACGACGCCTTCGAGACCCTGAAGCGCTGCACCACCAACAATCCCAACCAGAGGCTGCCCAAGGTGGAGATCCTGCGCAACGCCATCAGCTACATCGAGTCCCTGCAGGCGCTGCTGAGGGGCGGCCACGATGACGGCTTCTACCCGGGACTGGAGCATTACAGCGGGGACTCCGACGCCTCCAGCCCCCGCTCCAACTGCTCCGACGGCATGGTGAGTTCAGGGACGCGCTGCTGGTGGGACAGGGGGAGGGACTGAGGGCTTTGAATGTGTCCGTTTGACACTCTGGCGCGCTTTTACGCACGACAAATATTTGATCCAACATCAACCCGTACCGAGTTTAAGTCTTAGTTAGCCTTTGTTTTTTATTTAAGTCGTTGTTTTGAATTCATTCCACAACTTCATATCAATTGTTGTGCCACGAGGTGTCCCAGTGCCACCCCAGTGCGCTTTTACGCACGGGAAACAACTGAAAAGTTACCAAATTTGATTTGACTGGAGTTATGTTTTACTCTTTTATTTATTTATACGCACTAAATACTTATTCAACACTAAACCTGATGTGTCATAGATACTTTTTACATTTTCCCATCATTATTCTACTAATTTGATATGCGTCTGTCAGGGTGTCCAGATGTGTCTGATTTGTTTTAAATATTCATTCAACATTTACTTCATTTTCATCATTGTTACAACAACAATATACAATTCAGTGATGCAAATAACTGCATCTTTCACTGTGTCCAATCATCTCTCCATTGCGCCTTTAATCACGGGGAAAATATCCTCAGAACAAATCAAATTTGGTTTTCATTTTTTTCCTAAAGGCTGTCACAAATCGCTGTCTTACTTTTGTAAAATGAAAAACTGTCCAGACGTGTCCTCATTAGGCCTTTACGCACAGGAAACGTTTACTTTTGTTTTAGGTCATGGTTAACCTTCGTTTAATTTTCGTAGTCATGATTATATTCTGTGTCTTTAATTTGGACCACCGCGCCATCAGAGTCCAAATGTCTCTTCAGTTCGCCTGGGTTGAGACTCTGAGGCCTCCAGTTCGCTTTGAATTCACATCGATCCAGTCTTTTCACAATTTTGATTTAAAAGTCAAAACTCGTTTCCCTTTTTTACATTTCCTGATAATTAATATGTAGTTTCTGGTGGATCATTTAACTCCAGCTTCATTGTTATTCTTTGTACATAAAATACTCACGCCTTAATGCATCATCATGGCCACCTGTTCTTTTTCCTTTGTATTTTTGCGCCACAGTTCAGCAAAGTAAAGAGGGAAACTGAGCCATAAAAACCCGTTTTAACGATCTACGTTTGTCTCTCATTTCCAGAATTAATTTTACGACTCTTGGGACAAATCATTGACACCCGTTGTCTTCCTCCATGTTCTCCAATTTTTTGCTTTATAACCTATAAATGTATCTGAGTTTGTTTTTATAGATATTCCACAGAGGTCCTAGCACAGAGGCGCAAACGAAAATGTTTCATAAAACTTGGAATAATCAGTAAATTAAAATCTTAAATTCATTTTTTTCTCTCCCTGCTGAGGGCTGATCCGCACTGGAAACGGTATATGTTCATTCATTTTACTCTTCTCTCCATAAGTCGGGCCGAAATTGATATCGATGTTTATATTTTAAATAAACAGAACTAAACATCTGTTTCAGTTATTGAAATAAAGCAAATAAAATGTAAGGCCATATTCCCCGTTTTCAACGATAATCGTGTCATTACGTTTTGTGAAACTATCATCTTTAAAAAGAATCACATCTGATGGGAAAATTCATAAATAATCTTTCAAAACTGTAATGTTAATAGATGAGTTTTGGATTTTACCTTTTTTTTTTTAAATCAGGTTTAAACTCGCCTTCACTGTTTTCTCTGCACTTGAACTTCCTCTCTTTCTTTTCTAAATATTCTCAGCTCCACATTAACCAAAACAAAGTCAAACGGGACATTTTCTTTTTTAACATCTGAATGAATCCTCTTTTTCTCTCCTCTCTGTCCTCAGGCGGACTTCAACGGGCCGAGCTGCCAGTCCAACCGCAGAGGGAGTTACGACAGCAGCTCTTATTTCTCCGAGACTCCAAACGGTGAGAAGCTCAAACGAGTTCAAGTTTTGTTAACAGACCAATTAGGACACGAATGAAGCAGTAAAACTGTTTATTCTCCCTGACAGTCAAAGAAAGGCTGATCACAGACAGAGGAGTAAAACAGGCCATAAAAGAACAAATGAGGAGAATAAAACCTAAAACTGCAGCTCAAACAAAACACACAGCTCAGGATTTGAGATGTTACAGGAGTTTTTAATTACATTCATTAAGCATTTCAATTATTAGCCAAAACTCGTGAAAATAGTGTGCTATGTATTGAAGTATTTTGCCCATTTGGGAAGTTTTATTCCTCCTAAACCGAATATTGATCTTAAATGACCTCCACAGTCCTGTGCAGTCATGTTTAATTATTTAATCCACATTTTTGTCAGACAAAGTTGGACATATGAAGCAAAAAAGGGAAAAAATAACAGTGTAAAAATGTGATGAGGGAAGCCCAATCATTTTTTATTCATTAACGGACATGTAAAAAGGATGTTTACATAGATTTGTGCAGAACACTGTTAATCTCACATTTGTCAGTGTACCTAAAACAGGTAATTTAATGTTAATAATGCTGATAAGATAACATATGTCAACTTATTAACTTATGTTAATAAAATTTATATACAGTTTTTGCTAAGGAATTTAAAACTACTTTTATGTAGCCTATGTTTGATTTACCGTGTTATATTAATCTGATTAATAATCATTAACTTTTTTGACACTATTTGTTTTAATAACAAATATACATTAAAATAAAATACAACAAAAAGCACAGATGTGTTTAATCCAAAGAATTCAACCTGGATCACAGATTTCTGTGTCCATGTCTTTTCTTAGTCTGAGTAAATATGGCAATCTTTACATCTAAGAAATAACTTTCGGTTTTAATTATTTTTTTTTTTTTATTAAACACAGCTTTTTTTAAGAATTGAATTTTTTGTTGTGTCCTTCTAAAAGTTGAGAATCTTAGAACATGGTTAGTGCCTCTGTCATGACACCAAATCTCTGAGTTATTTTCACTTTAATGTTAAATAATTAAAAATATTAAACATGTTTCAATGATAATTCTGTTTTCCTCAGGCGGTGTGAAGAGTGAGAGGAGCTCTGTGGTCTCCAGCCTCGACTGTCTGTCCAGCATCGTGGAGAGAATCTCCACCGACAGCAGCAGCCTCCTGCCCGCCGCTGACGCCCCCGGGTCCCCGCCCACGGAGCCCACCGCGGAGCCACCGGCCCTGGGGTCAGTCCAGATCCCCTCCCCCACCCCCACCGCCACTGCCGCCGCCGCTGCCAGCCAGGACCCCAACCTGATCTACCAGGTCCTATAGACCCTCGGCGGGGCCACCAGAGACACACTGTACAGTCATTAAGAAGACTCCAGATTTGAGATCATAAAGATATTTTCTGAAGGATTGGACGCAGCGGAGACTTTACCTCCTGCGTCATCCACACAAATGTTTTTAACTTAAACCAAAGATTTCACTGTTACGTCTGATTTATATCTGAGCCAAATGTTGGGACGATCATTCCTGCCAGGAGATGGAAACCACAGTTACAAAAATGAACGTTTCACTAAAACTCAACAAACCCAAGTTCAACAATCAGACTAAATTATTTCAAATGTACAGAAAACTTGAATTTTAACCTTCATTCCAATATTTCCAAACACTGATTTTTCTTGGCAAAAATGATCCTCCATACATTTGGCCAACTTTAACCCCGATTCTCCCTTTTCTACCTGCTGTATTTTGTAGTTTTGGGGCAAAACCACTGGAATGCTGGGAAATGTAGTTTAGCTGTATTACTGCAGAACTACAAACAGTTACAAATCAGTCCGCATCTTGCTGTATTTTCTGTTTTTAAGTTATGAAAGTCATATTTTCAGTGGCTCAGCTGAGTCGGTCAGATGGATTCTCTTCCCGTCAGTGGTTTTAGTTTTTATTTGAAGGACGGAGGCCCAAAGAAAAGAAGAAAACATCCACTTACATTCCTCCATGTTCGTCCATCTGAAGTCTGAGAAACCCCGGCTGGATTCTTACCACAGAGTAAACACAAAAATATAAAATATTTCAGTAAACATGATGTTTCGACCTCCAAGTCAGGCTTAAATGATTTGTTATTTTTTCACTCAGTGCAGCGGAGGACCATTTTTCTGTTTGTGTAAATATTGGTGTAAATAAGAGCTGATTTGTTCCAACTGAAAGTATTAATTAATGTATTTAATGTCTCTGTATGTGCGTTTGTTTGTTTGTTGTGAAAATGTTAAACTTTATATTTATACATCTGAAAAACGGAGTGACAGTCAAATAAATGAACTTATTTATACTAAAGAAACATGACTCTGCTTTATTATTAACTTCTACTGTAGAAAAAATAATACAACCATCATTCTATTTCAGATTCAGCTCTTTTTTTGTCTATAAACATTAAGAATTAACAAGATGAAAAAATATGAATTTAAGGAATAAATCAGAGAATATATTTTATTGTGCACACATTTCCTAAGTAATTACTGATGCTTTTTGTAAAAGAGCTCAAAGAATCCACTTAGTAAAAACTGACCTCTCTTCAATGTTTACAGTCCATTGTGTTGGAAATAAATCTGAAACTGTTTAATGAAATTTCTATTTATAAAAGTGACTCTTAGTGTAGATGAGATAAACCATAATGAGACATGATGAATGTTTATTTCGTACTTAAATGGAAAACATACATATATGTGTACCTCTATACAAATCCAACAAAAATAAAATGTAAAGGTAAGCAAAGGCAAATAGAAACTACAGCCTTTTTTCTACTATCATTAATCTTTGCAAGGAAATGTAACAGATTCAGTTCATTCGTACACTCAGCTAATATTACAGCCAATAAAAAGGAAACTTATGGCCAATTTGTACCTGCAAAACACCGGCAAAAATGTTTCAATGGACTGATACCAATATTACATTATTATATAATATCATGCATAACCATGTTTTTCATCACTACTTGTATGAACCATATTGAAAAAATGATTCTGTACCATCATTAAATAAATGCTAATAGTGTCTCCAGGTGCAACACAACTTTTATCATAATTAAAATAGTTTTCATTTGCATGAAACAGGCTGTGATATAATCTGGGAAATGAAATACTCAAAGGCAAAATGTTTTAAAACTTATAATATTCTGAAAAATCTGAACATGTAAGGAATATCAGCCCACTTTTTATAGTTTACAACTAATAACTGGATTATAAAAATAAATAGAAAAATAATATATGTAGGCATTATGTGAGGAAAGTCTGTTTTTTACTCTTTATGCTCATCCTGGACATTTTTGTCCAAAATAGTCATTTCTCACTTTTGTCTTTGTTTTTGCAAAAATGATGTTTTCTACCCATTTTTTTTCCGGGATTTACTTTAAATCATCTTCAGTCTTTGATCAAAACTCCCCAAACTCTCAAATCTCATCATTTTCATTTTCACCCCTATAACTCCTGATTTTTAATCATTATTGTTTTGATGGAAGAAAATACACTTGTGTCACATTTGTTTATTTGTTCTTTATGAACAGGATAACCAGAGAAATAATGGACATATCCTGAAGGCATTTTCAGAGACTTTTGGTTATGACCAAAGAGAAAGTGATTCGATCCAGATCTGGATGTGGATCCAGAAAGTTTTTGTCAAGAAAACAGAGTCAGAAATGCCCTGGTGGGGTTTGAGCTCCTGGATTTCTTTCTAGTTTTTCTATAAAATCCATTTAGAGAGACGAGAGATTTAAAAAAAAAAATGAGACTCTTGTGTATAAGTCAGAATAACAGGCAACCAAATAACATGTGATGCTTCATTTCTATTCTAATAGCATTATTTTCCAGTAAAATACTTTTTCACTAACTCCCTGTAGAGGTAAGAAATGTCCACAAAACACTGATAAAAATGGGACAGAATATTTACATTAGGGGTAAAACCTTTGCCTAACTTAAAACTGACAAACAACAACTTTAAGATATTCAGTATTTTCAGGATTATTTATTTAAAAATTGTATTGGAAACCAGAAAAAAACAATAATTTGAATACACTTCTTTAATAAGGGTGTTAGAATTTGTCAGAAATCAGCCACAATACTGATTTCAGCATCACTTTTTGTGATTGCTTACTAACTACCAAAAAAGTCCTGTTTACTCTAATTATCACATTTTAAAAATCTGACAGCTGCAACAAAAGTATATTTTGTGCTGCCAGTGTTTCATTCAGCAGAAATCTTTTCCCAAAAGTTTTCAACTCATCACCGCAGTTTGATGAATATTTATGATGCAAAAAACAACAAATGGAAAGAAATTAAAAAGGGACATTCTACTCCGTTAGGGCTTGCTGGATAAAAGATACCAGAGGGTTGATAATAAAGTGTAAGGCTGTGAAAATGTCTAAATAAAATCTGAATAAAAGTATGTTCTGTTTAAAGAATATGTATCTTTAGTTGGAACATCCGTTTAATCCATATTGGAGGTGAAAATCTAAAGGTTTCTTTAAAATCAGAAATTTGTTTATCTTTTTGCATAATTTAACTCTTCATACATTTATGCAACTCTCCCATAATTTAATCTTCTATTCTGATCCAACTCATTGTAAATCTTTTTTTAATATCAAGTTAAAATATTTTATTCTGTTCTCGAGTCAGGAGCAGTTTGATTCTACTGAGTACTGTTGGTATATAGTTTGAATAATAAAGAAATACGTCTTAAATCTTAAATAAAAGGCGATCGTTTAACTGCTGGCTCACAAATGACTCATAGAACAGCAGCGCCACCCTGTGACCCTCCAGCAGAACTGCGGCTGTCCCTCCAGCCCAAAGACCATTTGATTCCTCTTGTTTTAATCAGTCTTGTTTTGGTTTAGAGGTTTCAGATAAAGACTAAATAACTAAACGACTAAACTACTAAATGAATGAATAAAACCTGAGGGAACTTGTCTTAAACACAACACACATCAACAACCACACAGGAAAGTACGGTAACATAAAATACACTGGAAAAACTTACTTTGACTTAACTTTTAAAAAATGTATACAGTTTTTTTCCAATCAGTGTTTTATTGTTTTATGAACTTCCTGTTATGTAACAAAATTAAGTAAATTCCAATAGATAAGAAATCAGTTTGCATAAATGTAAATGTAGACAAGAAATTAAGCTATTTACACTTAATTAAGACAAGCTCCATTTGATCGGTAATTTATAAAAATCTATTAAATGCACTCAATTTTATCAACGTAGGCAATTATCTTTTCTTTTTTTTATCATTTTAAAGGTAGCCTGTTTAAATTAAGTACCAAACAAAAGAGGAAGGCTAGAGGATCATCGACCTGAACATCACGTCCCGTTTTTATATTGAGCATCTGAATGTTTCTAAGCTGCAAGAACATTTGTGTTTGACTTTTTCGGCTGTAGTGTGTCAGGAGTGTGACTTTTTTAGCTGATGTTTTTGCTTTCACCTCTAAACCTCCTGCTTATGATTTTAACTCAGGCTTCGTTTCAGCTCGTCTGGTATTTGTTCACACATTAGGAAATTTGATTTTATAAAGAAACATTGACTATAAACAGGTTTTGTCATTCTGCAGTCATGTTTGGTGTTTGTTTGCACTCGTGGTTCCACTCTGTTCCTCCTCGGTTGTTCAGTGACAGGAAAACCTGCTGGACCGATGAGTCCATGACTGAGCTGCTTGCTTGGACAACGGACTGATGAAGGTCGGAGGTCAAGCTGTGGGCAGGAGGAGCCGTCCAGGGTTAATTTTAGGAAGTGATCATTTGGTCTGAATTTGTTATCATTTTATCCAAACTCTTTGATGAGCTGTTGTCCCAGTCCACTGGGGAAAATAAAATCTGGACTTATGATTCTTTCTGAACTCGTGTTTCTCTTTAAGAGTGCCTGGTTTTTGTTTTTCTAACACTTAATCAAACCACAAACCTCTTATTCTTCCTCTTTGACTGTTTGTTGTGGCGCAGTTTCCTAAAACTTCATATTTTCCTTAAATTGAGCTGTTTTATTAACATCTGGAAGCACTTTGTGAACGCTGTTACACAGTGACAAAATTGAGGTTAATTTTACTGTCTGCATCGTTTCATCTATTTAAAACATTTTAAAAATAACTGAAAGTACTTTTCAATGGGGGTGTCCAGATCCAATACTGATATCAGATATCGGTCTGATATCAGCAAAAAAACAAATATTGGATTATATCGGCCTACATGTAAAATCTCTGATATAAGCACTCTGATACAAGCAGTCTATTCTCTTTTTTCAAATTATTTATTCAATTTAATTGTAGAATATGCTTTTGTTTAAGTTAAACAGTGTTTTTATGGGATTTATTGAGGTCACTTTTCAGGGTCTTCTAATTTGTTTTTTATTTATTTTGTTTTATTGTACTAAATTCTTAGGTTTAACCCTTTAACTCCCAGCTCAGGTGTTTGGCAGAGGTCAATAAACTCAGGAATATTCAATGTGTTCAAAAAGCACGTCATTGTTTCTGTTAGAGGAGACATATCATGCTGATGCATGATTTAATACTTACATATAATATAAGAAATTTGAAAACAAGACCTTACACCCCCTTAATTTTCAAAACATGAGATATTGTATTTTTTCTGATATCCTAGAACGAGATTTGATGCCTCTGAAAATAGGTCATTGCAAGATGTCCGCGAGATTTAAATCTACCTTTCTTTTTATTGGAGTAATCTGATAAAACACTTCCTCCTCTGTGATGTCCGTTAGCCACAAAACTGTCACCGAGGAACACATTCGTCCAGCAGGGGTATATAGATCCCTAGCTCACACTCACTCATTACCAGCTCTGGCCTGTAGGGGGACTCAATACGCGGTCGCTGCTTTGAGCCTGCCGGAAAATAACAGTAGAAGAAGAAGGACAGGCTGGCTCTACCCCCGATAGAACTGACCAATCAGAGCACAAAGGGCTGTGACGTTGCGAGGTAACTTTAGGTCATCCTGGAAACCAAGTGTTTCAACGAGAGCTTCATAATGGCCTAAAATGAGGATTTTGGGAACGCTATTGTGGGGCAATGAAGGACCTAAATGACTTGTACTGATATATATATATATATATATATATATATATATATATATATGGAGAAACAAGCATGATATGTCTCCTTTAATGTTTTAGGATATGGAATAAACTACAAACAAACCAAAATAATTTAAATTTTCATTGTTTGGGATTTAAATGTTTTAAAGCCAAAAGCTATTAATAATAATAATATTATTATTAACATTATTTTAAATACTTAACCATTTACTGATATGATTTATACACATACACAAATCTGTTATTCATCAAAAATATTTTTGTGTTTTCCAAACTCAGTCCCATCTATTTTAAGTTGTTTTATTTACAAACATTTCTGCCTTTTTAATTGATTTTGCCACAAATAGCTGCACATTTTTGTCACTTAATTAACTTTTCAAGTCCCACACCAAGAAAATATTTGGTTATTGGTTTGTTTGTAGTTTTCTCTGTTTCCTGAAATGTTAATGGAATCAATGAATTGATTTGTTCTGTTTTTTAAAACATTAAATATGTTTTTACTGATGACCTCTGCCAAACCTTAACCCTTAAAGGGTTAAGGTTAAAATTTATTCAACCCATTGGTTAATAACAAATGGGTCAGTTTTTCTCATACCTAATATTGCTGACTACTGTTCTCTGTTTGAGTAATCTGACCTGATCAAAACTTTTCTTACAGTCCATACTACAAAATAGGTAATAAAAGTACGTATGATTCCTGCTGATATCGTATCATATATAATATCAGTATCATATCGGAGGTGAAGAAGTTGCATTGGGACACCCGTAGTTTCTAAACTCTTCTTGGCGTTCTATTTTTAATAAGTTCAACTCTTAACATACTCCATTGTCTCCCCCGTTACGTATAAATTGTTTATCTACTCAGACAGACACATGTTAGCCATTATCTAACTCTTGTGCAATTACACTTTTCATGAAAAGCTTTAAAAAATATTCATTGATATTTCTAACCTTTGGTTTGATTTCTTTCCCAAGTAGTTGTCATTCATCTTAAATATGTGTAAATACTGAAGTATTTCAAGCCTTTAAATGCCAAGTTTTGTAATGATACCACATTATTACATGGAAAATAAATTAATATACTACAATGTTGATTTTTGATTGGATTATTGGGATTGGCAACAACATTTACCTAAATTATTTTGGCACAGTATCAAACACTTACTGAAAAAAATAATGTGTTTTCTATTAGTTTTTTAAATTATAGACTATTGATGTTTTAGTTTTTGACCTGATTCTTCCATTCAGCCCTAATCATACACAAACAATCAAACAATTTAACCCTTTAACGTCTTTTTTATATCATGGTATCATGTTTTCATACTAACACAAAAATGTTTATATTACCTATACACCACATGCAAACTAGATTACAGCCTGGGGTTTGTCATTTAGAAACACTTCAACACCCACTTATTTTAATATGATTAAAATGGCGCCACCTGGTGGAGAGCAGTAAGAGGGGAGAGCCAATAAAATGTGTGTTTTGTGCTTTAATGAAAAGGAGCTCAAACATTACAGTTTGACTTTGTTTCACTGTCACTTTTTGCTGTTAAATGGTACGAGTGTAATTACTGTTTGTTCACAGAGCATTTTAGATTTACTCTAGGAGGAGAGCTGGAAATAAGAGCAAATAAAAAAACACAATCTGCCAAATTAATGGCTTAATTAAAATTATCAATGAAAAGCACTTTGTAACACCTAAGTTTTATCATTAAGACCATGTTGTAAAATTCATTTCTGATTTCATGGTCGACGTTATGTGTTATTTTTTTATATCCTCAAACTTTAAATAACAGCAGCTCAGGGGCTTGAATGGTGGGTCATAAATCGTTTAATTAGGGACATTGACAGATTTTGCTGTTGTGCTGGATGTGAAAAGCATTTTCTGGTTGGAGAGGCAGCCAGTTGGCTTCTGTTTTGTTTTTGTCCTTGGAAAAAATGTTTAAAATGTGTGGTTGGTGAAGGCTTTGGTTTGGTTTATTATTAGCACCCACTGTAACTTGACTAATTCTATTTAAGCTCTGTTGTATTTCAGTGCAGTTTGTCTTAAATAACCATTGGGGGTTTACTTCTGTATCAGAAGAACTGCTTTTCACTTTGTTTCTCTTGTTTTTTTGTTGTGATGCCTTTCACAGAAATAACTTGAAAAATGTTCATCTTTGCAAACCTCCATTAAATATTTCATTAATTTCATTAAAGCGACTGAGGAGTTTCTAAGTAATTACAAAAAAGTCTCACTTTTAGAAATATGTCTGATTGAAATACACACTTTAAGATGAGTTTTATAGCATCAAAATAGGTTATCTATAAATGCTATTCCTTAGCCTTCCGGTCGGGTCGGACAGGGCTGGACTGGCCTGGATACTCAACTTCAGGAACAAGACAATTAAAACTAGAGCAAATTTATATTATTCGGACATGTCTTAGAGCACCGGGCTGTAAGTAGCCATATATAGCAGGATACAAAACTACGATAATAAGTTTTCCAAAAATTGCTTGTTGTCACACATCAAAAACTACCGCTACATAACTGGAAAGAGTTTTTTTTTTTCAAACTTAGAGTCTTTTGGTGCGTTCCAGTTGTAGTCAGAAGTAGGAATTTTGAGTTCCGAGTAGGAAACTGGAACGTCCCCCGAAGTCTGAATTTCCTACCGGGAACTCGGTGAAACCTTGCCACCCCTGAGTTGACAATTGAAGATGGATGCCCCCAGTGTGAACAGTTATTTAGCTCCTGTAATAATCAATTTATTTGCACTTCTGACTGGGGTGTGTCACTCTAGATCAGCTGTATACATAGTATTGTTAGACTTATATTTACAAAAATGCTGCCATAGTGATAATCACATTCTTCATGTGATATTTGTGAACAACAACGCAGGGCGTGCTAACAACAGCTAACAATAGCCTGGTAGATCGGCATGTTTTTTTCCGACTTCAACTGGAACGCCGATAAGTCGGACATGATGTCACTCCCAGTTCCGAGGTTACTGGAACACCGCATTACGACAGTCGCCGCGCGTGCTCATGGGTAGCAGTCTTTATTTAGCTGGTAATAGATTCTCCTCACAGTCCCTTTAAATAAAATACTCAAAGACACTTTTGAAATAACTGAGTCACCTTTATTTAAAATAACTCACCCATGTTTCACCATCAGCAAGTCCAGTCCAATCATCCTGGCACTGTGGAGAGATGGATAAAATTAACCACACTACGGAAAGATAAAACAAAAAAAACCAAACAAACAAACAAAGAAACAGAACCACCACCTGTCAGCTGATCAGTTTCAGTCCAAGTGTCTGAATGACTGAGACCAGTCAGTGTGAGAAACTGGAAACACCTGCTAAAGAATGAAGAGTCTTGATCACGGCTGTTCTGATGATGTTGAGAAATGAACAACACTATGAAAAGAATGACTTTGACTTACCCGTTATATTTCTTTACTTCATTTGGATTTGACAGCATTTGTTATTGACTTATTTTTTAACCCGAAATGGAAACATGAAACTTTAAATTTAGGATAAATAAAGTTTTCTATCCACATGTGGATAGGTGAACCAACATATTTCAGCAAATCAAAAAAGGCTGAGTGACAGATATACTGTTCTTACAAACTGAAGTTTAAACACACATTTAAGTTATTGAACGGTACAATGCTGCAAAGCATTTGCTCCCTGCCACCAACTCTTGTGACAAAGAAAGTAGTTTTAAAATGCCTATTTGGGAAAAATGTTCTGTCATTTGATCCATCAATAGATATAGTATATAATTTACTTCTAGGACAGAAAACATTGTTCTCAGCAATCCAACCTCAAACAGTCTTTGTGCTGTGGATTGATGGATTAAAAGAAAAAGCAAAGTCCTCCTGGGAGGAACTTTCTAGCAGGGCATATATTTGACTACATATATCCTATTAGTACATTTTACTTTAGTCTCATTGAAATTTTATCAATGCTGTAAAAGTTTATATCTTGACTACATAAATCAGAAACTCAAATATTAACTGTATAAAATCAAAATTGGAAACACTTTATTATTCCCCAAGGGGAAATTCTGTTGTTTCAGTTGCTCAGTAGAGCAGTTGGAAATATCAGATGGATCCATTAGAATAGATAGGAGCATTAATTTACTAAAATAAAGTAAAATAATAAATAAATACAACAAAAAATGAAGATAAATGAAAGAGCATAAAATTAGGTATGCTTGTTGCAACATGAGCCTTTAAGCAACATCCACTTCCTTACAAATGCTCAGCTGCTGCTTCTTTAAATGCATACAAAGAAGCGAAACAAAAAAAGATGAAAAAAACGGCACAAAGGAGAACAAGCTACTGATTATTTTTTTAAACTCTAAACATGAAAACATGGACAAAGGTCCGGGGAAGCTGTTACCTGCTCAGGTGCTGACTTCATGACAGCAACATCCAAAGAGGGACGTTCCTCTCCGCCTTTGAGCCACATGCTCACAAACTTCAGGAAGTTTCTCTTCACTTCAGAGCAGTTTGGGTTGGAAACTCTTAAAACCTGAAGACATGGATGGAAAAGTGTTTACAGACCACTCCGGTTGGACCTCCTCTCCTAGCGCGTGGACGAATTTTTGAAATGGGCAAACGTCTTCACCACGTGACAGGACTACGCGCCACACCTACCAAAGCGCCCACTTGGGGATGGGTTGCCAGGTCCGCTTGTTATAAGCAACTTTAGACTTTTCTTTGGAAAGTTGCTTGTAAATATTGGCAATTGCAGGTTGCTCTTTTCGGCTTGTTGTGCCTCCAAACCCAGGAGGGGCCTGAAGCTGATTTTCAACACAGTTTTATAAGCTGTAAGGCATAGGCGCAAATCCCGGGGGGACGCAGGGCATGTCCCCCCCTTCCACAAAGTTGTCCTCCCAAAAATCCTGTTCAAATAAGATTTTTCTAGTAGTACTGTAATGAGTTTTGACGTACAATACAAATAATGCTACGTAAAAACACATTGTCAGACAATTTTAACTGTTAAAGATTTCAACCCCCCTCCTCTCACATTGTTTTGGTCCAAACACGGCTGAGCTGCTGCTGTAGAGCGTGGACACACAGAGGCAGGCGGATAAGTGTATTAAAACACAGAATAGTTGATAAGTTGTTTATCCCAAGCACAACATCAAAAGCAAAATTTCAATTCTGTGTTGAAGTCTGCCAGCATGTTTTAAATGAACACAGCACACAGCTAATGTGGTGTTTATTTTTAAGCTAAAATGAAATTTGCACTGCATGTAGCACATATCTTTTCATCTTAGTTTGTAATGAATCTGTTTATTGTCTCTCCCCCCAACAGTGAAGAGGGATTTTCGCCCCTGTTGTAAGGTCATACTGATTACAGATAAAATATATATTTTTAGGTTAAACTATCCTTAGCTTTAAATACACAAATTAAAACCTTGATATTTGCCTATTAGCATAAAAAGCTAGCCATGTTAGCTTGTAGCCACAGTAACTAACCTGTTGAGGCAAAAGGGTTATTTTTAAGGTGGATTGTAAACAATTTGTAGAGCGTATTACCCTTAAAACTTAACATCATGACAGCATAAGGGATGCTGTCCTTTTAAAAAATAATGTTAAATTAATTGATTTTGCCATTAAGCTCAAACTAATCCATTGAGCTATGTTATTATTAGCCAAGCAGCTTTGTCAACTAATTGGGTAGTACTCCATCAACATAAAACTTATTATCTTTTAATTATTCATGGCAGTAGATAAAATGTAAAAAAAAAAATCACATTGTGGTAGAATTTTTGAAAAAATATTTTAATTATTGGTATCTGTATCAGCCCTGCTTTTCACAATCTGTACATCACCTATTGTTATTATAATGATTATTGTTATAATTATTATTATCATTAGCCTATTATTGTCTACTTTTTCTCCATGCTTGGGTCGTTTTACTCCATTTTTAAAAGTCCAATATATAAAAGGTATTGTTATATGACTATTATTATCAAAGCTCTTTAATTGGCTCTTTAGCTTCCTTGCCATGATTAACACAGAATATAAAGCCTCAGATTATCAGCAGATATTTGCTTCAAAATCTAAATTCTGACATTGGCAGAAATGAAAATTCCTGCTCATATTTCCTGCAGACATTTTTGCCTCATATATTTACATCAAGGATTAGGGAATTTTATCTTTTGTATATTTTAATAGAGACTAAGCTTCTAAGAGTTTTATGTCAGCAAGTGATTTTTTTTAGCTTTTAAAAGGCAGAAGAGGCTTGATTTTACTGTTAAAAAATACGTTCGCTAATCTAAAAAGAAATACTTTGAGTCAAAAACTAAGTTCTGAAGAATTGGCATAACAGAGATCAGCAAAAATCCAATGTTGAGTAAAAATGATTAAATGCTCTTGAGCTGGCTGATCAGCAGACTTTATGATAATTGAAGTCATCACCAGCTGAAGCATCAAATTTGTGCCAATCAATATAATGTTAATTGAAAGGGTTTCAAAGCTGAAATATTCTCTTTTTAAAAATTCTTACAAGTTTTTTCCTGCTTGTGATCTTTTAGGTCCTTTGATTTATTTTCTGACTTGAAATAAAGTGAATTATCTTGTTTTTAGTTGAAATAATACCTGTATATTATTTAAATTAAATGGAAGAATGGCGTTACGTTGGCCAGTGCGGAGCTTTTACGTTGTTATAACCTCATTACTGAAAGTTCAATTCAACTCTGCAGCTCAAAAACAGTGTTGAACAAATGACCTTAAAATTACACGGCTAAAAATACTGAACTTTATTGATTTCTGAATGACAACAGATCTACAGACATGGCTTGAAGAGTCACACTTTATTTACAAAAATACTGAGAACCAAACAGTTGAGGGCGAGGAAGCAGACAGGCGGACAGGGTTTTAAGTCGACTCTTTCCTATAGAACAGCAGCTAAAGGCTCCTGGTTGCATGTTTCAGGACGGGCGTTGATGACCGCAGAGTTGGCCTCAGCGTCACTGGCTTCTTCTGAGCTACGACCTTTGCCACAGTGTGTGTTGTTTCATCAGGCGTGTGTCCGAGACGAACGCAGTTTGGTTTCTGAGCAGCAGCGGGGCGAGCCAGTCTACTTTCTGCGGCGGGCGGCGGCTCCCTTCTTGCTGCTGTAATACGGAAAAACAAAGACAGAAACACGTCAGAACTTTGAGAGTTTACCATCAAACTTAGCAGAAAAACTACAACCAATCTAGATTTTCAGCAAGTAGACTGTTGATGAATGAGCCATATTTAATTACACTTTGTGAGAAACATTTTGAATCAAGTGGTGCAGGAATGAGGCTAAAACACAGAAGCGAGTTAGCATTTAGCACTTCCTGGTTCTCAAGGCCAAAAGTATATGGGACTTTGAAATACCCATTTGGGATGAATTCATAAAATAAATGATTATGTACAATATTACTGAACCATTATTAGTGTGGCAGATACATAATTTTTGTTGATATTTTGCTGGTAAAAATTCATTAATATCTGAATTAGTGGCTGTAATAGCATCAAAATGAAAAAATGCACCATAATTACTCACCTCATCATCACTCAACCTCCACTTTTATAAATCAAAAGTAAGAATTATGAAATAAAGTAACGTTGTTTTTGTTGTTTCATATCCATTTTTGACACAAATGCACTGAGCCAGGAGAGAAACAGGTCAGTTTTAGCGAAAGTTTGTGCTACTGACATGCATGCAAATTAAATTTTTAACAGTTCTTTAAATTAATAAAATGATTTGGACTTTCTCCTGCTTCTGCAATTTAAAGCCTTGCTGTGTTCTTTAAATGAAAGGCTGCTTACAAACTGCTAAAATAGCCTACAAAAATGGTGCAAGCATCTCTGGTCCTTTTTAAATAAATTCATAATCCATAGCAACAGTTTAAGAGGAAACTCCCAAATAAGAAGTAAAAGTTTGACATTGTACTTTAGAAATACTGTGACTGGTGTACTTCTTCTGTAGCTTAGTACTTGCTTCATTCTTAGAAAACATTTTAAAACGTTAAAAAATTAACAAAGCTTACTTTAAGATTATTAAAAAAGACTAAAATGTTTGTGTGTAAAATCATTTGCTACAGAGCTTTTGATCAGCAATAACCCAATTACACAAGTAATAATGCCATAGCATTTTAGTCAAGGCAGTGTCAAATCTCTGTTGGCCTACAAAGACACATCATCCCTGCACCACACTATTATCTTTTTATCTTAAAACTGCTGCCAAATAATAGACCAGCAAACACAATTAGCAGCATTCGCAAGAAATAATTACCTACTTGTAATTATTATAATACACCTACGTGTATTTTGGCCCAACAGTTCAATCAAATTATCAGAAAAAAACATCTTACAGTCCTCTTTTTAAGCTTATAATTCATGTTTCAATAAAAATTTCCTGTAAACATAAGATGATGAGCTCAAAATGGATAACAACAGCTAACAGAGCATTTTATTAACAAAAAAAAAAAAAAGAAAATTGTTGAAGTAAAACACATCTGTCTCAAAAAGCAATACGACAATTCTCAACTAAGGCAACATGCAAAATGGACTTCTGACGGCTGAAATAGACTCATGCAGTACTTACCTTAACAAATCGCATCCAGTCCAACAGTCACAAAAATGACTTTAATACTGTTTAAGTTGGTTTGATGATGGTAAATACATTAATTTATCGTCCAAGGTTTACATTTAGTCGACAAATGAAGGTATGGGAGGATGTTTTTGTGAGTCAACTACATTTGTGGTTGAGGAAAAACATAAAAAACAGATTTAATGAAAACTGGCACTCAAATACTCAAAAACAATTTTTTGGATTGCTGCTCCAGAAAATTGTTTTGGTTATATTTGGTTGAAAAGAAAAAACGGAGAAATCAGAGAAACATAGACCTACACTAGTGTAGATGTTTCATTTTTATTAGTATTTATGGGATAAAATATCAAGTCATCCAAAAGAACATGTTACTGAAATCTTTAAAATCTACTAAATTCATTTTCTTGTAGTGAGACTAAAAAATAAACTCATCTGAAGATCTGAAGAGCTCGAGCAGGACTCCCTGACTCTAAAGATGAGGAGCATTATGGAGAGCTACTCGCTTAACTTCATGATCTTAAGTAGGAAAATGTTAAAATTTAATGAAAAATACAAAATTTTCTTAACTTCATAAGACATTCTATGTTTTTTTTTCTTTTATTTATTCCAAACAATAACTTTACCACAGATTATGACATTATATGAGAACAGTATACCTATATGCAACTATAATTATTTATTTTCTGTGTCAGCATCAATATAAACTTTGACCCATGCAGGTCAAAGTTGAAAAGAATTAGGTGGTTTTAAAACGTAATGCATGTTACATTTGTCTTTTTTTAATCTAAAAAAATGTCTTTTTGTTACAAGTTTGGTTGTTTCAGTCAAATCTTCACTGATACGAAATTGTTGAATTCTTTTACATATTTATTGTTTATTTATTGCCTTAATCTTTTCTTGAATTTGTATTTATTTCGACTCGTGCTGCTGACCTGATGACCAGATCGCCCTTTTTAATAAGAACCTGATCTCAGTTGGAATCTGGTTTGATCAAGGTTAAGAAAGAAAGAAAGAAAGAAAGAAAGAAAGAAAGAAAGATTTAAAATTAGGAAAGAAAAATGAGAGAAAGCAAGGTTTAAAATACATACATAAAGAAAGGACAGAAAATAAGGTTTGAAATAAATAAATACATGAAGGTTTAAAATAAAGAATAAAGAAAGAAAGAAAGGAAGGAAGAAACAGAAAGAAAAAAGAAAGAAATTAATGTTTAGAATAAAGAAATGAAAAAGATAGAAAGAAATGAATGTTTAAAATAAAGAAATAAAGAAAGATAGAAAGAAAAAGATAAAAGAAAAATAGAAAAAGAAGCAAAAAGAAAGAAAAATTAAGAAATAAAGAAAGAATGAATGAAGGAAAGAAAGATAGAAAGTAAGAGGGAAAGACGGAAGGAAATAAAGATAGATAAAAAGAAAGAAGAAGAAAGGAAGGGAGCAACGAAGGAAGGAACAAAGGAAAGATAGAAAGAAACAAAGTAAGAAGAAAGAAAGAAAGTTGGGCACCCTGGTCCAGATTCTGGACTGCATGGGTGTGTTCAAAAAGTCCTTCCTAAGTCCTTTCCTATCCACTATTTCCTTTAACCTTGATGAAAATGCCACAGGGTCAAGGGAAGGAGGGAAGGAGAGGAAAGGAAAGGAGAACTGCAGTAAAAGAGAAATGTCGACTGCACTTTCACTCTGCTGTCATATTTATACAACGATGATTTCTTGTGAGGTGTGGTAAGCTGTGACGAACTACAATGTGTGCCGATTTACTGTATATACATCACATGCCGCAAGGTATCACTCCTTTCTCCTTTCCTTTCGTAAAGGATGGTGCAGTGTTTCAAAAGCTAAAGGAGATAATAAAGGAAGCAACAACCCTCCTTTCCTTAACTTTTGGAGAATTCGAACAGCACTTATCATGGCCGACGCTTCAATGCTGCCAGGTTATTTCTTCAGTTAGGAAGGTGTCTTACACAGAAGGACTTCTCGAACGCACCCCATGCTTCGTTTAGCTTCACGCAGGAAATGATTGATGTTGGAATAAATGAAGCAAAGAAAAGAAGTGTCGATGGCAGATTTGTTTGTTCTCTATCTGACCTCTAAACCCTTCCTAACAGTTAAGGAGTTATGGTTTGCTCAGCGCTCACATGAGTAGACGATCAGTTGTCAGATTGTCAGTGAAGGCACCAGCGACAGCTTTACTTACTGCTTCTGTAACACGTCAATGCGGTTCCTGTACGTGAGCACCTGAAAAACGACACAGCAGCAGCGGCTTTAGCTCACACCAGAGAAAGCATTTACCTCCACACAGGAGCCACTCTCTGCTCTCCTGGGCCGGCTCCTCGGGCTGAAAGCTGCACTGAGGCATCATGGGAAACCAAAACGAGGTTGTCTGATCTGAGCTAAAGATTCTGTCTGTAATGGATGATTAAATGGGAATTTTGTGATTGATTCTGATATAAAATGATCTCCCACAGAGGAAGAAACATGACATCCCTCGTTTTGGTTTCCCATAAAAATAGAGACTTATCAGTTAAACAGCTTCAATTTGGCTCTTAAACCTTAGAAAGGTCAGACTTACCTGCCACCAACATGACCTTAACACCCTGAAGGTGCATTAATATAAATTAAGTGAAGAGTCTGTTTCAAAAATTTGGCCAAAAACACATGTCGTAGATGGATCTTTGTGAGGAGCGGGATTTACTTCAGAGTTTTCATATTTGATTGGATTATTATTGGATTGTTTTTATTACTGCAAAATCTTTTCAAGGGTGGCACAGAGGTACATGTAGCGATATTTGTGTGTTTTGTAAATTTAAAGCTCTAAACTGTTTAAGTTAGAAATAAGAAAACTTAGGATAAAAGCATCAAATTATGTGAAAGTAAGGTCTCAAAATTAAACTTCAAGCATCCTCCATAAACAGCCACAAGTCCTCTGAATCCCTCCATCATCAGTAATAAAGAAATATAACGTTTTCTTCACATTTGTCTCTTTGAATCAGACTCTTCAGTTTGATATTTTTAAGATATTCCTCCTTTAGTTGGTGCGTCATCCTCTGGCTCGCCGTTCTTCCTTCATGCTAACATGCAGCTAACCCTGAGCTTCAGGCGAGCACCCTGCTGAGCTCTACTTACAATTTACTGAGCTCCTCAACTCTCTTACGCAGGGTTGTAACCTGGAGGGAATCAAAGAGCACAGTGAGGGTTTGAGGCTGGACCGGAGCGGCGCTCACCGCGGGGGGCAGAACAACATCATGTAGTTGCTGAAGGAAGTGAGGGTTAAAATGCCTTGGCAACAAAAATGTGCAGCAGTTGTTTTAAAGTGAATTCAGATGCAGCTGTGGATCAAAGTAATGGTGAATGAGACTTTCAGAAAATACTGAAAAGAAAAAACTTTTTGTCTGGACCATAAAGAAAAATAGGAGCTGCTTTAAAATTATTAAAATGCTGTCTAAGCACAAACTGCAGCGAAACAAAATATACTTAAAATACAACAAAAATATAACAAATGACAAGAAATGACAGTGAAACTGCTAAATGTTTTTAATGTCCATGTGTTCAATTTTTATGAAAATCAGCAAGAATGGTTTTATTGTTTAGAAATGGCTCTAGAATATTGTTTTAAAATTTGAAGACAAAAGACAATTATCAGTGTTTCTGTGTTCAATAATATTAATAACAGACAATTAAGTGTCCTTTAAAAGTGTTTTCATAAAATTAAACAATTATTTTTCAAAACGTGTTGTTAATAATATTGTTCAATGTTGGGTAAAGAAAGAAGCTGACAGAAAAAAACAACAAATACCATACCAAAATTAAGACAAAATAACAGTTTCAACAAATTTCATACTGTACCAGACATTTATGCACATTTTAATGTAGATTTTAATTGTTGTATTTTATCAATTTGGTATTTCAGTGTTAACATGCCTACATGAAACTAAATAAAATGTATTTATGAGAATCTCTTGATAATGATGCACATGTCTCTTCAAATCTTTTCTGACAACATAAAACATCTGAACATAAAAATAGCATCTTTTACGTCAGCAAACCGAGTTAAAAGAAAAATAAAGAGAGTTTGGTAGTTCAAGGTTTCAAGAAGAATTCAGCAGAATTTGACATTTTTGAGGAACTAAAGTCTATGCTGCCATCTACTGGTGAACACAAGGAATTTAGGTATATAAAAATCTACAGAAATGTCCCAACGGGTGCTCGTTACATCAATACAAAACCTTTCAATTTTTTATTTGACAATTTATTTATTTATTAATAACTTTCTGAGCGTGGCAGACTGACTCTGTTACAGTTCTCTCACTTTTTCTAGTTAAACTGCTTTCTGTTGGAGTTGTGTTTGATTTACTCAAATAGTCTGCATGAGCTTATAGTTGATCTTGTTTTTATCAATTTATGTTGACTATATTTTTGTTTGTGATAGATTATTGTAATCTTTAAAGCACTTTAATTCAAGACTTGGCACCAGAGCCAATAGGGCAATATTTCTGTACGTTTTAAAATCTGTTATTATCGATGATATAAAAAGTACCAAAACAAAATCTATTCATGAGAAAAGTGGGCAGTAGAGGGATGAAATCATAAAAATTGCAGGCAAACTCCGACAAACAGGGAAAATATTTGCACAAATACATCGGCTGGATTTTGTTTGCTGAATATTTGTAGCGATTAAAGCATGAAAAATCCAAACAAAAAGTACGAGTTTTTGTTTTCTGTTACTTTATCATACAAGAGTTTTCCAGTATCGTTTGATTTTTACCCGGATGGTGTAAAAATGAAGAATCCTCACCTCGTATTTCTGCTTCTTCAGTCTCTCCATGTGGTCGAACTTCTCAGACTCCAGCTGCTTCATCCATTCATACAGCTCAGTGATCTTATCCCTGTAGCAGAGACACAAACAACAGTTAAGCTTTAAGAAAAGCTTTAAAAAAGTCCGAGTATGATAGTCCATGTGAGGCTCGTACTTCAGCTTGTCCTCGTTCAGATGGTCGATGTTGAGCTGCTTGCGTCTGGCAGCGAGGATCTTCTTCTTCTTCTCCCTCTCAGTCTCTTTCTTTCCTCCTCTCTTCTGGTCAGCCTGATGGAGAAAACAAACACGATTAAGAAAACCACCCAGCAGAGGGAGAGACAGGATTTTGGTTCAGTTTCCTATCATATGCACAAATAAATCATTTTCTAAGTAGATAAGCAGGAAATTTATCCCCCCTCTGTTGAAAATGCTAACTTAATTAAGCTCTCATCTTCAATTTTATGTGCACAAAAGGCTGGTTTTAAAGTAAAAAATCAATTTATAAGACTTTTCACTACTTTAATAAAATGCTTGCCATACCTTTGCTCAATAATATCTATTCTGAAACCAGCTTAAGCTTTCTTCTCTATTTTAAGATAATATTACAGCATTTCTGTTAGTTAGCTCGGGTAAAATGTACACAGAAATACACTAAATATTCCATAAGAGGAAGCTTATCGTGTGATTATAGAAGTAAAATCTGTGATAACTCTGATCAGGTGTGGTTTTACTGACTCTCTGCAGATGGCTGCTGTAGTTGGAGCCCATGCTGGACAGAGCTGACTTCTTCTTTGCCTCCTCATCAGCCTTCTTCTTGGCGTCACTCTCCTCCTTGATCCGCCTCTCCTCCTGTTTTAATGGAAAAACATCAGAGTGAGATGTGAGAGAATCTCTGGCAGGTATGATGTATGATTTTCCAGGTAAAAAGGGGATAATGATCACGCATAAACTTCCAAATAGAGCAGAAATAAACAAACAAAACCAAAATGTAGAGATGCACAATGCTGGATTTATGATGATATTTGAAAACTTATTTTGGCCAATACTGAAATAGAAAAATGACTAAAAGAGGTCTTTTGGACTACCACTTGTTATGCTCAAAATACATTTTCGACAGGACGATTAAAATTACGTTTTATTTATGATTTGAAGAGCTACAAACACTGATTAACTTTCTGTGATATAAAATCAGCCACTTTTTGGGAGTTCATACTTTCAGTTTATAATCAATGTGCAAAAATCCTCCAAACTTATAGAAAAAATATATAAATAGCTAAAATATTGTCAGAAATCTTAATTTCTGTCAACACTTGCATCATGCTGATGCTATTGTGCATCCCACAAAAAAATACTGAAATTAAAATAGGATTTCACTTCTAGTGGGTAAGTTAAGTAAAACCAAACAGTTTGCTGTAGAAATCATTAAATGTCGTAGCTGTGGATGAATAAAAACCATAAAGGTTATCTAGCTCCAAACTTGTATGAAAAATATGATTGCAAAAGTAATGCACAAAGCATCTATAAAAACAATCATTACTTTATTAGAATCAGAAAGTTGTTGTAAAGTTTGCAATCTGTATTTTTAAGATTATCCTAGCTTTTTAGTTTTATTTTTTTTATCATTTATGTAGTGTTGGTCTATGTATTGTATTTTTGTCTCAAAATGCTTCTGTTTATTTAGATTGAACTAAGACAGATTGTATCATTTATGGTTCAGGGAGATTATAGATGAAATAAATTCATATCTATCAAACCACAGACCTCACGTCTGGCCTGGCGCTCCTTCTCCTTCTCAGCGCGGATCCTCTGCTGCTCGGCCCTCTCAGCACGACGCTTCTCCTGCAGGACGACAAAAAACACAAAGTCACACTTTAACTTTTACAAAATCTACCCTCGGGTTTTGAGGGGAGGGAACGGGAAATTATGAAATTCACATCTAAAGGTTGTTCCTCAAACAACATCATAGACCGTATTCTGGGTACACATTTTTGACCTTTGTTGGTTTGTCTATTGGTTTGATTCTCTGTTTGTTGGCTGGTTTGTCCGTTGGTTTGTTTGTTGGTTTGTCCGTTGTTGTTTTTTTGTTGGTTTGTTTGTTTGTCTTTGGTTTGTTGGTTTATTGGTTGGTTTATTTGTTGGTTTGTTTTTTCTGTTGGTTCGTTTGTTTTTGAGCAGAATAACCCAGAAATCTTTCAAGGGACATATCAGGTATTTTTAGGGAATGTTTTTCATGGCACAAGGATGCAGTGATTTCATTTTGGTGCCCTTAGGAAAAAGTAATTAATTCAAGTGTACTATAAATATACTTTTTATACTAAAACTGGGGCAGTATACTTGAAGTTTACTTTTTATTTACTTTGTTTTATATACTTAAGAACAGTACAGTGAAGTATACTTGGCTTGTACTGAAAAGTATAAAGAAAGGGGTAAGACCAAGTACATTAATACTAAGACTTGGACTTACACTTAAATACTAAAACTTATACTTGTACTTTAGTATACTTTTTACTTCTTTCTGTCAAAAGTGCTAATACTTAGTATATCTTGATCCATGTACAGACTAAGGTCAAGTCATTGTGTTCACGTTTAATTTAGCAGAATAAAAATGTTTTTCACTTCACACATTTGCTTTGAGGTATGACCCCTGTAATAAACTTACATGTTTAAGATCATATGGTGCTGGAGTTTAAAAGTTTACAGTAAATAGTCCGCATGCTCAATTACATTATCTTTATGTACTTTAAAAACATAAACAGAGAAACTTCTGCCTTCACTTTATTGATCAAGGTCTAGTCTCTTTCATAGTTGTTTGGGATATAACTCTCGTATACTTCAATAAACTAAAATGTTGTCTATGTATACCTTGTACAATAGTGGTATTTAGATAAGTAATGACCTAATAAAGTTAACTTAAGGTATAAACTTGTTCCAATTATACTTTCTAGTGCACTACAAGTACATGCTCATGCATATTAATGAAATGAACTTCAAGTATACTACTTTTTGCAAAGGGTGGTGGAACCAGGATTCCTTAACACAGCACTGCAGGGTAGTTTTCCATATTCCCTCGATAACAGACTGTCAGGAAGGCCTTGGCTGAAGTTTGAGATCACTGAGCACTCCTACTTCATAACTATAAATAATCTGAACACTCACAATCCTCTCTTTGAGGGCGATCAGCTCCTCCTCCTCCTTCTTCCTGCACTCAAAGTGCTGGTCGATCAGGGCCTGCAGCTCGATCAGATCCTTATTCTGACGTTTCTTCTGGATGTCCTGCAGGGCGTATGAACAGGAGACAAAAGCTCAGCCTGACAGAAAAACTCAAACAGTCAGAAACTCTGAATAATTTCAGGTTTTGTTCACTCACATCAAAGTCCACTTTCTCACCATCGGGGATCTTAGGAGCGCTGGGTCTGGAAAGGATATCGTTTGGATTTTAAGTGTTATTTTTGAACATTTTTGAACACTTATCAGCAAGTGTGCGTGGATTTAAACATGGGGGAAATGAACTCACTTGAACTTTGGCTTCTCCTCTGCAGGTTAGGGAATGAAGAGGGGACAAGTATATGTCATGGGGTTAGAAACAAAGCAGATTATTCTGTTTCTCTCAGGCATTAAATGGTTAAAATGTCTCTACGTTACACATTTAAGGCAGTTTAATGTGTAAAATGTAAGTTTAAGTTAGGCAAAGGGGTAAATATTGTAAGAGCAATCAAGTAGGGAGTTTTTAAGATGGGATCAAGAAGTTTTGAAGTCCATCTTGCTGTAAGTGAGGCTGAAATGTTAACACAGTAGCATTTTAGCAAATCATCCACCTAGGGAAGACCTTACTGTTGTTTTTGTTGGATTAATGTGCTGCAACACCTACATGTGTTGTGCTTCTTTTGGCTTGACCCCAAAATCATTTTACACAAGCAAAGACCGAGTCAGTTCCCAGTTCTTCTTTCTGTTTTCTAACCCAGATTCTGGCGGCTCCATGCCATGCAAATGACGAGGGGCATAGCAAGAGAGTAACGCTGGGGTCGCTGCGCAGTGTAGCACGTGTTAGCATCTCATATTCTTTCACCCTTTTACTCCACTTTAGCTTTTTCTTAAAATTTGTTCAATCATCACATAAAATTGGTTCTTGATAATTCTGTTTTGGACTTTCTGTGCCAATTGGGCAGCGCTCCTTTTCAATTTATTTTTGGTGACAGACAGATAAAATTTTGGACAGACATTTTGTGAACAGCAGGCGTTTGTTCTCCGGAGTACAGACGACAGACCTGGACACTGTGGTCCCTCCCCAAAACCAGAATGACAGATTTCAGGTAAGATTTTGAAATGAACATACCTTCCTCTTCATAGGCCTCTGCATGCAGCAAGCATCCAAAACAAGAGCAGAACAGACAACAGCGTTAGCAGGCAATGCTAGGAGCAGCTAACGGTACATCCAGTAAGCTAAACATGAGGAAGCTATCACCCTGTAGCTGCTTTGACATGAGTAAATTCTCAAATAATTTCAAGATTGTAAAGATGTGGCCAGCATTAAATAGAAGATCTGCAGACACCTCCAAAACATTTTCACATTAGCTTAGCGACATTTGTGCATTAGGGCTGCGCTTTCTCTTTCAATTTAGTTATTTTTAAGACTTTTTGTGCCTTTATTTTGAGAGAGGAGAGACCGTAGACCGTAGGTCATTTCGACCTTAATTTCAAAATTGTGAAGTTTAATCTTGAATTCCTCAAAATAATTTTCTCCATCTAACAAGGCGTTTTACGTTTCAGTAGTAGAAAGAGCTGGAAAATGGGTTGAGAGATTGATGGTAGGCATGTCGGAAGAGAAGCCGGGACAGAACATAGACTGTTTTTTTTAAGGTTATACGCCCTGAAAATCACTATTTCTTAAAGTTAATTTGCGCCCTCTGTGCAGCTGTGGTTACCAATGGGGCCACTTTAATCACATACTTGGAGGCAGGGGGCTGAATTGACAAATTGAAACAATTACATCATACCTTTCATTTTATATACTCCTCGTTTGTGCTTATTTTACTAACGATTCAGCTTTTATTTTGACCAACATTGAGTAATGCACAAAGGGGGGTTAAAACAGATAATTTTCTTGTAAATAGCTCTATTTTCATGTAAATATTGCTATTTTATTGTTTACATAGCAGATTTTGTCATGTTTCCTTCGTTATAATGCATTTTTTGATATTTCAAATTGACTGGTGGGCCATATTAAGAGAGCAGGAGGGCAGCATGTTGCCCACCCCTGCTCTACACTAAAACATTCTGAGTTTGGTTTCTCATATTCATGACTCTGAAATAAAAAAAATAAACATACTCCCTCTCCAGAATTTGAAGGTCTACCACAGCCTCTTAAACCCTCTGTTTTTACTTCCTGTGGATTATGATGTCATAGTTGTACAGCCTCCTCCTACATGTGTGATTTCTGCTCATCACAGGAAGAAAGCTGCCATTGCTGTTTTGAAAGTCAGCTCCGTGGCCTGTAATCCCCCATAATCATAATCTCTGCTTGAAAGACACCTAAGACATGATGTAAATGGTCAAACACACGAGGACACGAAGGTTTAAAGTTATTATTATTTTTGTTTTTTACTTTGTAGATTGTCCCCAATACACCACTGTGCTTAAAAGCTAAGTGTGAAAACATTTTATGGGATAAATAAACTAAATAGAGTTAGAATTTGGGGCATCACATAGATTAAAAAAACAAGTATTTGAGAATTTACAAAAGCTCACATAAAGTCTCGCTTTGAAAATTTTTTACCTTCAAACAGCACAAAGAATGAACATGAATCTTGCATTCACGTGCCGCTGTTGAAGTAAAAACTGCAAATTCTTACATTAATATTTTATACTTAATGTAAGATAAATCCTCAAATTCGATTTCTCTTTCTAATTTTTTTTAATTCAACTTTTTTCAACTATCAGCACGTGAATGCTTCACCTGTTTGGAAGATAAGAGCATGAAAATATTTTTCTCCTGGTTTACATTTTTTTTTTCATGCGAGGCAATCAATGGAGCAGTATGTGTTGAATATGATGTTTACTATCATCAGATATTAAAATAATGACAAAGCAACCATGTACACCAAATAGATAAATATTTAGAGTACATGTCGAAAACTATTATAAAGTGTTTTAGACTGAAAAAAGGCCAACATCTCCATTTTTAATTCAAGTCTTAAAATACTTTTATAATAACAATAAAAATCTGTTTGCACCTTTTTTCAACAAATGTTTCCATATTAACACACAGTTATTATGTACATCTACATTTAGTGACAGTAACAGATATGAATGCAAACTTTAATGTTTAGATTCTAAAAACTATTATTTAAAACTGAATGTCTAATTTTTACGAATAAGTTACATTTAAAAGAAAGCAACATTCATAGATTTAGAGAATGTGTAACTTCTAAATGCTAATTGTTCTAAGTGCTGAGAATTTATTTGCTAATTTGTTGTAAGAGAAATATGAGATTATAATCACAACTATATTTTAATCTTTTGTCAACGAGTTTTTCTACCACTACATAAAGCACTTTATATTAAATGTACTTTATTTATAGATTTAAACTGATTGATTGATTTGAAATATTATTAATAGCTTCATAGATGCTGTACATGAAGCTGGAAACTAACTTCTACAAGGATTTACTTAGAGGTTTAGAATGCAAGCAAGAATTTTTTCAAATAACTAATTTTTTCTTAAAAACAAAGTGTTTTTTTAAGTTTTGTAAATAAAGCAAGTTATGTAAACTAGAAAATCTATTTTTAGTTAAAGCACAAAATGTGTAAATCAATTTATCCAGGAAGCTAAAATTTAGCTGCTGTGTACTTGACAAAATGCCCAAGTCAATGCTCTTGATTCTAGTGGATTGAAATTTTTTTAAAAGCTTCATCAATACTTTGTCAGACTTAACGCAAAGGTGCATTTTTAAACATTTAATTGTCACTGAAAGCTTCACCTAAGTTCATTTTTCATTTGATTGTTCGAGTTTTGTTGTAATATAGCCTAGCCTCTTAGCTTCATGCTAAAGTTTGAAAGTTTGGTTTTATAAGTTTAGAAACATCTAAAAGCTGAAATATGATGAAATTTCTAATCGCTAGTTTCCAGGTTGAATGTTCAACTGTATGCTAACCTGTTAGCATTACCAAGCCTCCGCACATAAAGGTAAAATTCAGTGTTTTGGTTTTTAAAAAACAGATTTCAAATGTCAAATTAATGGCAAAACTTAACAAAACTTTTCCAAAAAGCTTTTAAGAATAATGTGCATCTTATATGTGCATTTTTTTTGTAAACTTGAGAACATCTGAAGTCCAGCAGTGCGTGGAAGCTAAACTTAACATAAGACTTTGGCTCTTCTTTCAGGCTAAGACGTGAGCTTAAATACAAATCTCTGCATTTTGGTATTAGTGATAAAGATGTAAAATGCTTTGGGTAAGATTGCCTTTAGAAAGGTTTATAGCTATAAAAGTTAAAGTCACTGCGCCTTCTGAGTTCTGCAGTAAAGGTTATCTTTGACTGCGCAGAGGTGAAAGGAAGGTAGCGTTAGCATTAGCAGACATGGTGGACATGTGGGCGGATCAGGATTAGTGGGTCTGTCTGGCTGGCTGCAGCCTGTGGAGCGCACCTGTGGCCTGGGAAAGGATGATAGAATACCCCCCGCCCCCCGTCCATGCCACATACCTTCAGGCTCAGGCTCAGGCTCTGGCTCTGGTTCTGGTTCTGGCTCTGGTTCTACCACTGGCTCTGGTTCTGGCTCTGGTTCTGGTTCTGGCTCTGGCTCTGGCTCAGGGGCCGCCTCAGGGGCCACCTCTACTTCCTCTACTACCTCCTCTTCTACGGCTACACAACATGCAGCGAGTCACCATGGTGGGGGAGAGGAAGGGCGGTGAGAGGGTTAATGGCAGCGGGAGAAAGGGGGAGAAGGGGGAGGTGGTGGGTCAGTGGGAGAAATGAGGAGGTTCAATGAGCTGCAGTTTTTGGGGAAACTGCCACCAGATGGCGCTAAAGCAAGTGAGACAGCAAGCAGTTACAAGAGGGAAAAGGTAAGTCATCAATGGTCATGATTGATGGATGGATGTGATTGGCTCCTGCACTTCAACTCACTGCAAAGAGAAATAATCTGATCTGACGTCATCTGCTGATTTAACCTCCGATTGTCTCTTCAGGTGTCTCAGGTAACGTTAGTGTGAACCAGCATGCCACCAAAGAAGTACATGTTGAGGTGTAAGGTAGAGGTGGGCAACTTTGGACTGAGAGGGCCGCAGTCATTTTGTCTTCACTGCACGAGGGCCAGGAAAGTTTTGATCGTGATTTTGGATTTACAAAATCAGGAAAATCGAATCATCCAGATTAAACAGTCACTCAGTGTTTATTTATCATTATTTATAGACATTATCCTCCTTTATACTTTGATTTTTTCATGTTTTTTCCAAGTATTAGCTAAGCAAATTGATGCATTTTACAAAACAAAACGGTAATCATGTTTAGTTAGAATTTCTTTTTCTTTTAAACTAACTTAACAGTTTCAGCCATAATCAATCACACTATTTATCAGAATCAAAAAACACTTTATTAATCCCCAAAAGGAAATCTGGTTGTTTCAGTTGCACAGTATAGCAGTCAGAAATATCAGATGAATACATTAGAATAGATTGGATCATTAATTTAACTAAGATAAGTAAAATGAAAATAAAATAAATACAACTAAAACTGAAAATAAATAAAATAAGAATGAAATTAAGTAAGCAGGTTGCAACATGCAGAACCTTTAAGCAATATCAAATTTCTTATGAAGTAAAATAAGTTTTAAAAAAAGAAACAGAAATTAGACTCTTGCTTCATGCCTAAGTTTGGAAGTTCGGTTTTAGGTGTTAAGACACAAGTCCAAAAGACCAAATTTGATGACATTTGTGCTTGTAGAAGCTTTTAGTTTCTAGGTTGCATGTCCAGCTGTATGCTAACCTGTTAGCATGACCGAGCCTCCGCACACGTAGATAAAATTAGTGTTTTGGTCTTTAAAAATATGATTTCAAATATCAAATCAATACCAAAATTTAAATAAAAAACCTTTCTAAAACCCTTTTAAGGAAAATATACAACTTATTTGTCTTTTTTTTTTTACATGAGAACATTTTTAAGTGTAGCATAAGAATGTCTGGATAAGAAGCTAATCTTATAAGAAGAAAACTTGCCACAGATCAGAAATAACTAAAAACAAGAAGCTGAACATTTAGCAAGTTAAAAGTTTGATGTAACAAGGCGCAGACTACTTTTGACTTGTAGTATTAGATTTTCAAAGGAGTGGCAGGGTCCTTATTTTACAACATTGTGTTGCTCCATACTGGCAGTTTTATGATGGGAAAAAAGGTGTACAATTGTTGTGATAAGGAAAATGAACGCTTTAATTACAGTTATGATTTTAACGCTTAACTGGCTACCGTGTTTTTTTACAAATGTACTTATTCTTGCGTAAACAAGAGTTGTTATGAAACATTTACGGCTCATCATGTCACTTAAATCTTGCAATGAAAAAAAGACAGTGATGAATTATTGCTATAGAGTGAAAGGTTGATCTTTCTTTATATTTTCATGGAGGATTTTGTCATGTTTTCTTCTCATTTCTTGTTCATGAATCATTAAAATTGTCTTTCGGGCCGCATTGAGTGAAGAGAATGGCCTGCACCTGGACCCCTGGCCTTCTGTTGCCCACTTCTCTAAGTAAGAGCACACATTTTCAAAAATGGCCGACAAAATTAGTACGATTGATGATCTGGAGTCTGCGGGCTGCGTCTTACCATCGTATTCTTCACGTCCGCCCGAGAAAGAAAGGAGCAGAAGAACAAAATCAAAAGATCCCATTTGTACCCATTTTTACAGGATGTGGTGCAAAATGTGGGTACACTGGGGATCCATGCTAAGCATTCGCAGCGCAGTCCTCCTGGGCTGACGGGACAGAGGGGGGATGGATCTCAAAGAAAGAGTGTCAGCGCAGGAGGACTGGGCTGGATCATGCAGAGCTGCAGGACTCTGATGCCAACAGGTCAGTGTGATCATTCGGATTTCACAGGGCGAGTTTCTCCACTGTCCTGATGGCAGCAGCGTTGCCTGCAGCCATGCAACAGCAGCATATCATAAATGTGCAGATTTTGCTTGAATGAGAGAAAGAGCATCATTCTGAACAACTTGAACCTGGAGGAGTCAAGCCAAACCTGCAAACGTACAAATTTATCCAGTGCAAATAACTCTCTGAGGAGGATGGAAAATCAGTTAGGCAGGTTCAGAAAGGACGACTGAGTTTAGCATGGAGCTCCGGGCTGTACCTGGACCTCGTTCTAGGGGATTTGATTTGTGTGTGTGTAGGCGGGGGGAGGTGGTGCTACTTACCCTCGACCTGTTCGCTGCAAGACAAGAAAGAAAGAAGAGTGAGGGGTTTATAATCATTAAATCATAATGCATGAAAACAAATTATCCAACAAATCATTATGGATTTACAGACGTATGTAAAGATATCAGCTGAAGTTGCTTGAACCATGGATGGGCAACTGGAAGCTCTGGACCCAAATGTGGTCCAGTTTGTGAATTTATACAGTAAGCATGCAGAAAATACGACAATATAGGCCAAATAACTAAAATAATTTCTGCAGTACATTTCATAACAAGTCAATTTTACCTCTTTGCAGAGATTCACAGATTATTGTTTGTAACTTTTGCTGTAACACATTTAATAGTTATAATTTATGATGGACATTGCATTTTAAAGCTTGTTAAATTGGCTTAAACTCTCTGTACTGTAAATTAAATTCAAGCATACTCCTTTAACACGTATTATATGATTTTATGAAAATAGAAATTCAGTTCTTTTTCATGATTGAGAAAAAATATCCTCAAATATTAACCTAAAATCATTATTCATGTATCTTTTTGATTTTTTAGACATGATTTAAAGAAATAAATATTCTATTTTCCTCTGGATTGACAGGATAATTTAGAGATAAATAAAAATTCCTGTTTTCTGTCTGAAGATATCCAGGTCTGAGGGTTTTTGTGCTCAAACTAAAACTTCTACATGTCACAAGTTTTATTCATTGATTTATTTATTCTGAAATGTATCTGATATTTCAGATGTTGTTCTCTTGTCAGTTTAGGAAAGGCAGAGTGAGTTTCTTCAACAAAAGCAGTTCTGTGGTATTTAGTTTCAGAGCAATATATCTTCACTAGTCAGACGATTTGATTTTTAATGTAATAATTCAATTTAAAATCCTTGATTTCCCATATCACTGCGCCAGGCTTCATTTAAGATCAAAAGTACAAGCAGTCAGATAAATATGATGTTCCTGATCCTTTTATGGATGTGAAATTATTTTTAATTTAGGTTTCATCTTCCTGAATTAAAAATATGCTGCAGCCGTGGAGCAGCCGCCTCTGCAAGAACAAACGATTATAAACTCTCTGCATCGATGCATCTTCATCATCATCCACATCATGATGCAGCCATTATAAGATTATTTTTGACACCCCTACTTATTATGTTGATTCGGTTTCTGCAGATTGTTAAACACCCCCCCACCAAAAAAAAGAAATCCATGACAATGATTTTTTAAATTTAAGGTCTTGGATAGTCTTCAAAAGTCTTATTATTGCTCTTCAAAGGGCTTCAAATCTGATTAAAAATGTAAAAATCTAAGTAAATCAGTTTCCTAGCTCTAAAAAAGGATAGATCGAGGTTAATTTTACTGCTAAAATGCATTTAAATATGTTGTAGGTGTGATCTACAAAGAATGACTTTCAGTCATTTCCATGTATCGGTATCAGCCAAAATAAGTTTTAATTTAAAATTGAGCATCTTGGCCTTGTACAGTAAAATTACAGTCAATAAAATCAGAATGTTTTGTACATTGATGACAGTTTGTCCTGCAACGCAAAAATGTTTGTAATCTGTTTCAGTCTGGAGCTTACAAAAGGTACTTAAATGTGCAGGATCCCTGTCACTGCAGGACAAAAACAACATTAAATCTGCTGCAATTTTGTTTTTCTAACTTTGCGTTCAAGCATTAATAACTGAAGAAAAATAAAAGATGCTTTTAAGAAGAGATTATCACCTCAAAAATATCCAGTGTGCAGGTTTTGCACTTCTCTCATGTTACTTAGAGAAGTGAGAATTCATCAGTTCATTCATTGAGTCTTCTTTCTTTATTCGGTAAAGAAAGGGGAGGGTATCTCATGGGGATGTGCATGTTAGAATTATTAGATGATTTTTTAATGATTGGCTGGCAAGAAGATTATCTCTGAATGTTGAGTGCTAAATAATCTGTTAAAACTTCTAATATGATTGCAGTCTACTTCTCTAGTACGTACATGTTCATTACATTAATAAAGTCATTAAAATTGCCTTAAGTTTGTGTGAAGCTTATTAAATTCAATTATATTAAGCTTTTGTGTCGAAACACTTTTAGGAAGAAAATGCACTAATAACAAAATCATCCCCTTTTCTGAAAGACCTAAGTTTTTATTCACTTATTTGTCTGAAAAACATGCCCTTAATTCTCAACATAGCTGTCTCAATAATTCAGAAAAACAGGGAAAGTCTCTCATTAATGCAGGTCACTTCCCTTATATCTACATCTATATCTATATCTATATCTGTTTCTATATGATAAGTACATTGGGAAAAGTACTTTAAGAGTAGAAAATGTCATCAGGGTCTCTTAAAATGTACAATATTCAGTTCTTTTCAGTTCTCTTTCAATAAACTAGCCCAGATGCTAAAACTCAGTCGTTGTGGGAAGTTGTACATCTATTGTTTGTAGTTTTAATGATGCATATTGTGTTAATTGTGTTGCTTATCTCACTAAATTTAGGTTTTACTATTTGGATTTAAGTCAAAAACTCAAATGTTCCCATAGTAAAAGTGAATTCCTGCTTCTTATCTGGTTATTGTGTTAAATTATGAGTATCTGTAAATGTAAAGTTCAGATCATCCTACAGTTTGTAGATCCTCTGCTCTTTGCAGTGAGGATAAAGTGAGTGTTTCCCTCTCTGTGCCCACCCATGGCTCATGCAAACACGTTCAGTCCTCTACACTTAAATGCCTAAAATGTAAAAAAAAAAAAAAAAAAAAAAGACTGAATTTCTGTATCAGACTTGAATTGTACTCACACTTCCTCAGTGTCAGACATGGTGACAGCGGACTTTGTAACCTGTGGGCAGAAAAAAGAAGAGGAGAGGAATTTTAGAGTCGGTCTGTAAGGAGCGAGCCCAGCTTCCTGCTGTATTTTTAGCTCAGGATTAAGTTGCAAATGTCTTAAATATCTGCAGCCGCCCCACCCTGCCCTGAGAAAATCCACACCTGCTCCTTGGCTGCACAGATTTCAGCACCACGTTTAAAAGCTGAAAAATATCTTTTTACTCCGGTGAATTTCAGATGTTTGGCTCTTTTCACTAAATCATCTTCACAGGGACCTTTTACCAAACCAAACCTGGCCCATCTTTTGTGTTATAATTAGATGATGGGCTGAAATGTGAGCCCGGGACATGAATCTGCTTCTCTGATGTTAAATGAGAAGGGTGCCAAAGTTAGATTTATGCCAAAGTCTGTTTTTGACAGCTGGAGCGGGAGTTTAATGTCAAAGAGGGAGTGAGAAAAAAAGAATGGTCGACCTCCCTCGTCTCTACACTCAGATAAACATTTAAGGCTTTTATCCTCACTAAAACTCCCCAAAACAAATATTAAAAACTAAAACTGAAGCTGCAAAACATTTTTGTAGCTGAATGACAATGTGTACCTCATTGTCAAAAACACAAATATGCTAATTTTTAATCATCAAGTTAATGTCATTTAATATAAACATATTTTTATGTGGTCATTTATCCGTACAGTTTAGACTGTGTGCAGGAGTTTGCCTGCAAAGTCTCCTTAAGATCAAGTGCTACGCCCCTAGTGTTTGGCATTTTTTGGGTTTTGATCATAAAAAATTGAAAAACTAGTAACATTTCAGTAAATTATGTTTTTTTTTTACTTTTTCCAAACTCCCATCTCTCATTTTTATGAAACAAAATGGAGTATTTTCATAGATATAAATAAACTAAATAAAATTTATGATTTTTCTTCATGTTATTACCAGAAATGAGAGAAATTACATTAATTAATGTAATTAATTAATAATATTTGGATATGTAGGTGAAGCTTCTCGCCCATTTGCCCCATTTATTCAAACACTTCCCATGTACTGGTGCACTTATGCATGGTCAAGGAGAATTTTCTGCTATTTTTAGTTATTTTCAGTAATGAAATTATATTCTTTAGCAACAATTTGCTTACATTTGTGCTGTAATTGCACAAACAGGTTGTCATAATTTCTAAACTACCCTATTGTAATGATCACTGGTGTCAAAACACGCACAAAAGTCATAATCTATAATCCAATTTTCAACCAGAATACAAAGAAATGTCAGATTATGGACCAATATGTTGGTAGTGTTTGGATGAGCAGGTGAATATCACAATTATAATTAGCCTAACAGTGCAGTTTTCATAGTGGAAGGAGAATTTGCTATTTCTGGTATGTTTCTGCTGATAAAATTCTTTAATTTGTTGTTAAATTGCCCAAAAAGTTAGGCAGTAATTACTAAAACAGTACATATTGTGTTTTTCAAACAATATTATGGTAAATATCCAGTACTGTTGTGAGTATTGGTGTCCTGTTAGTCCTGTTTTAAACCAACAGAGAGAAACATTTGGATGAACAGATGAAGCTCCCAAAAAAAACAGCTTCTAATTTCAATGCAGACTGTGTTGGATGATTGTGGGCTATTTTTAGTATTTTCCCCTCATCAAATGATAACTTTTCTACATTAATTTGCTTTAAAACTTAAAAAATAGTTTTATAAATCTTGAAAGGAAGGAGGGAAAGCTTCCAACTAAAGGCCAGGTGAAGTGAGAAGTTATAATACTGAACAAATGTTAATTATATTTATTGATATGAATGATAACACCTCACACTGTCTCTAATTTAAAAATGTGCTAATGTGCCTGAAAACTCAATATGTTCCCCAGCTCTGGATTGTAATCCCGTTGGAAAATTCCAGCCTGGATGCAGAATCTGATTAAAAAAACTCCCAAACACGAGCTGAATGTCTCCATAATTGAATCTCTAAGTGACTAGCCCTGGGATTAGCTTCACATTAGCCTCATTAGCGAGGGGCCACCATGAAGGCGTCCCGACATCAGAACTATTTCCATCAGACAGCTGCAGCTCCCCGCAGCTCCGGTTTCAGCCAACGCGATGCTGCAGATTGGGTTCCAGGGAGCATAATTCCTCCTTCATGTCCTTTTCTGGACGTCTTGCCCTCACATGGTTCCTTCAATCATCCCCCCTAAAGGCTCCCTGCTGACTGAGGCCACTTGGCTGCAGAATTAAAATAAACCTTGAACCCTGAGGCTTAAGGTCAAAGGTCTCACCCCGGGCTTGTCCCTATTTATTTGCTCCTTCAGTCTTTAAATTCACGACTCTAAATCAGGATGCAAAAGTGCAGAATGAAGATTATTTACATCCAATATGGAGGCTAATGGCTCCACATCAGGATGTTAAAGGGTTTATCCGGACTTAAAATTAAATCTACAAGCGAAGGGAACATTGTGCAAAAGGCTGCACCGTCATCCCGTGATTAAAATATCAAAAATATCAACACAATTCCAGGCCTCTGTTGGCGTGATGCTGCATAACTCATTAGTGTCATCTTCTGTCTCCCAAAGCGGAAAGCTGCTTCAAACGCTTTTAAACCATCTGTAAATCCTTCAGGTATGAAAGTCCGCTGGGGATCTGGACTCGGACCAAAACCAGGCTCAAAAACAACAACAGACCATTACAAAAAAGTGGACAAATAGCACATTTCAAAGATTTCAACAGCTTGACAACTCCTCTGCTGGTGATGCTTTTGCAGAGTGAATAAAACCAAACATAAGTCACACTTTATGGCTTAAACTGGAGTTTAAAAAGACTTAAAATCACAGCTTTTAAGGAGTGCATATTCAGCAAACACAAGCTTCAGTCTCAGATATTAAGCACCACACTCTCCTCTCATGTCAGTGATGTAGCTCTGTGTGATTTTTGCGAACATTGCCCTGAGTTTCTCGCTCACACGCTCTCTCACACGCTCTCCGCTCTCGTTCTTACCTCAGAAAAGCTGACAGAAGCGAGCTCCCTGTTGGCTCAGACAGGCTGTAAGGTTCTGCAAACTTACCGCGCTGATTATGTCCTTCTGTTATAGTGACACATGATCCGCGCCAACTCCCCATTGGACGAGGAGCCCGGCTCGGGGGCGAGGCCAGGACCCCTCCACGGGGCAGGGTTCGGCAGGCTCCCGGTCTCCCCCCCTCACCCTCGACCCCCCCTCACTGGTGGTGCTCAATAAGGAGATGGAAGGGTCGAGGGCTAAGGAGGGAGGCTCAAGTTTGGAGAAGGGGGCAGCCAAGACGCCCCCGAGATGCTATTCTGGGGAGGCCGCATTAGGCAAGCAAATTTCAGGAGAGGGGTGAGAGGAGAGCGGGACGCCAGGGCAGAGAGGGGCAGGTGGTGATCCCGGACTCTCAGAGAAGACACACAAACATAAAGTCCAGCACGGCGTGGTCATCGCAGGACAAGAACGCACGTAATGTGTCTGCACAAGCTGTAAAGCCTGAGCGTTTCTCCAGATTCACTTGGGTTTCATGTTTTCTTTGACACTTTTGTTTACACAGATCAGCTTCGAGATGTAGAGATATTTATTCAGAGAGGACATAAAAACACACATTTAAACTATAAGGAGGGTCAAACTCTCAGAATTTACTCTTAAGTTTAGGTTAGAAAGAGGAATGAAAAGAAAACAAACTTCCATGGGTCTCAGTTTTTGTGTAAATGTATTAATTTCTTATTTTACTGTATGAAATCCTCACATTTCTGCATTTTTCCATTTGGGAGCTTCTTCTTCCAGAGACAGAGACACATAAGGTGCAGCTGAAAGTCATAAATCCCAAAAATTCATCCAGGCGTTGCTCTGGTTTCATGTTTTCTTTGACTCTTTTGTTTACACCGATCAGTCAGGAGATGTGGAGAGCTTCAGGAAGGACTTAAAACACAACTTTAAACTATCACGTGGGTTAAACGCTCAGCGTTTACTCTTAAGTTTAAGTAAAAAAAAGAATGACAACAAAACAAACGTCCAAGATTCCAGCTTTGCATGCAGTCATTTCTAATTTTACTGTATGAAAAACTCACATTTCTGCAATTTTCCATTAAAAAACTTTCTCTTTATGAGACAGAGACATAATGTGCAGTTAGAAATCAGAAATCCCAAAAATGTATCCATAATTTGTCCTGGTTTCATGTCTTCTTTGACATTTTTGTTTACACAGATCAGCCTGGAGGGCAAGATAGGATAAACTATAGAGATATTTACTCAGGGACAACTTAAAAACACATTTACACTATAACATGGGTCAAACTTGCAGTGTTTACTCTTATATTTAAGGAAGAAAGAAGAATTTCAACAAAACAAACTTCCTTTTTGTGTAAATGTATTTATTTCTTATTTTACTGTGACAACCTCACATTTCTGCATTTTTTGGTTTAAAAACTTCCTCTTTCAGAGACAGAGGCACAAATAATGTGCAGCTTAAAGTCATAAAATTCTTCAGATATAACCCTGGATGTGTTTCTTTATTACACATTAGTTTACAAGCATCAGTTACAAGGGCTCATGATTTCATGCTGACCTTAAAAAAACCTGCAAAGAAGCATTTTTTAAACTTCTGTAATTCTAAAACTGTCAGCTTTTACCTCCAAATTTAAGAAAAGAAATCACATAGTCAGCTGTAATTACATAAACATACTGTATGTCTTTTCTTGACTTTGATGTAAGAAAACTAAATGTCTCTGCAGTTTTCCATTTGAAAGGTGCATCTTTAAGACAGTGATACAAATAATGTGCAATTAAACATCATAAATCTTAACAATTCATACAGATTTTGTCCTTGTTTCATTTTTTCTTTTACACTTTTGTCTACAACAATCAACCAGGAGGTCAAGATAGGTGAATATTAAGGATTATGATTTCATTATGACCTTAAAAATCTGCAAAAAACTATTTTTTAAAAATAATATAAGGATAGAACTGTCTCTTCTACCTTTTAATTTAAGATTAGAAAGGAGAACGACAAAATTGGACATGCAAAGTCAACAAGGAGGTCAAAAGAAGTGAACATGGAGGATCATGATTTCATGTTGACCTTAAAAACCTACAAATACATGTATTTTTAAATGTACAACTAAAGTCAATTTTAGTTAAAGTCTCAATAAAAAAATGACAAGAAATCAGACGTGCAAAGTCAGCAGCTTTAGTGCCAATATTTACATATATTTTTTCTTATTTGAACATATCAATGACTTCATACTTTTGTTTTAAACGGCCTGTTTTTACCTCTTAGAGACATAGAATATAAAGAAAAACAAAGGGATTCAAAATAACAAGCAGTGAAAAATCAGCTCTTTTCTGATTTTCTTGAATGAAAACCTCATATTTGTGCCTTTGTGTAGTTTTAAAGCTGCCTCCTTACACATAGACACAAGAATGTGCAGATTGACGTCATTAAAATTAAATATTCATCCAGGTTTGCTCTGGTTTCATGTTTTCTTTGACACTTTGTTTACAAGTGAGGTGAACATTACGGATCATCATTTCATGTTGACCTTAAAAACCTGCAAAAAAAACATTTAAACCTACAAACTCAGATAGAAAAGTGCATTTTACCACTTAATTAAAAAGGCAGACAGAAAAAGAAAAAGGACGCAAAATTGAAAGTAGAGAGCTTTTTGTAAATTAATGCATATTTGTTTAATTTTACTATATGTAATATTTCATATATGAATATTTTTGTTTAAAAGGCTGCCTCTTTGAGACACACAAATTGTGTGATTGAAATTCATAAATCTTAAATACTCCTCTAGAAATTTGTCCTGGTTTCATGTATTCTTCAACATGAAACCAGGACACACAACAAACAAACAACAAGGATCAACAAGCAAGTCAAGAAAGGTGAACACGAAGGATCATGATTTACTGTTGACCTTAAATCCTGCAAAACAAAAATTTTATACTACTGATAGGGTAGAACCGTCAGTTTGCCACTTTATTTAAGATAAGAATGAAGAGTGAAAGGAAATTAAATTGGCTTAGTGTAACCTAATGCATATTTGTTTAATTTCACTATATGTAATATTTCATATATGAATATTTTCCTTTAAAAGGCTGCCTCTTTAGGACGGAGACACACAAATTGTGCGATTGAAATTCATAAATCTTAAATATCAGATTTTGAGCTGGTTTCATGTTTTCTGGGACACTTCTGTTTATAAGAATCAACCAGGAGGTCAAGACAGGTGAACATTAAGGATCATGATTTCATGTTGACCTAAAACCTGTCAATATCATATCTTTAAGTCTATAGTTAAGAGTCAATTTCACCTCTAAGTCAAAGAAGACAATTAAGAATGACAAGCAATCAAAAGTGCAAATCCACAGTTTTTATGTAAGCATATTTTATTTCTCAGGTTTCATGTTTTTTTTTAGACATTTGTTTACATGGATCAGACGGGAGGGCAAGAGAGGTGAACAAGACGGATCGTGATTTCACAATGACCTTAAAAACAGGAGCTTTTCCAACTATAACCAGGTTAAAACTGTCACTTTATGCCTCTTAATTTAAGATAAGAAAGTAAGTCGACAAGGAATATTAACTGCAAAGCTCCTTATTCAAGACAGAGACACTGAAATGTGCAGATAAAAGTGTTTTTTTATTATTAGTTTGCTGTAAGAATGAAGAAAGCTTGAAATATTACACCCCCAAGCAGAAGATGACGACAAAGCTGCTTTACACCGACCTCTGAGCTCAATCATATAATCACTTTATTTAAAGTTTGGATCTGTATTAAAAAAAAAAATCCAGCCCGAGTCCATGGATGTCCTGCAGAGCTCCCTCTCTGAACTGCTGTCACGGGCCAGACTCAAACCAGACATATAGTATTTCAGTGTTTGGCTTCGATTATTACGGCCTTTCAGTGCAGTTTGACCCTTCGTTGCTCTTTGAAGGAGCCAAAACATGAAAAACAAAACAGTCCGTTATACTTGGTTTAGAGAAAATAAAAACACAAGACATTAAAACTCGCATAAGCCTCAATAATTTGTTCTAGAGATTTAATAATCTGCATTTGTTTGAATATATGCTCACATCTGTCCTAAAGTTTTAAAAGTATAACTGTTATGATACTTAGTGAGAACATTTGAGCATAATTCACTTGGGATTTGGTCATTTGCAGAGCTGCAAAGTTCCATAATTGATCCTTTATTTGATTTAATTTTATAGAAAAAACAGACAGGTCAAACTCTGGTTGTTTCCAGACTCTGTGGTTTGATAATTTGCTGCTTCTCTTCCACTTTTCTGCCAGTCAAAAGGGAGCATTTGAGTTTTGCCTGTTTTGATGACTTTAGAAGACATAAATTGTCACATTCTGGCATTTGCTTACAAGGTCAAGATTTTCAAATTGGACCTCCAGCTACTGCCTTGTCCTGTAGGCTGCATTGTTTTGGTGGGCAAAAAAAAAATCAGTTTAGTTATTTTATTTAGGTTAATAGAGCCTATGTCGACCTTAGACCTTATTCTTTCTGACTTTATCTCCAGGCAGCAAGAAATCCCTCCTTTAATGGATGGAAGCCTTCAGCAGAATCGAAACTACAGTGCACATAATCAGAAAAATCAGAAAAGTATCTCTTACAGCTGCCTGTCAGAATCAGTGAAATGTCTTTATGATGTTTCCAGTCGAGCAGGAGCCTCTGATTTCCTCCAGGGGGCGCTGGAATGACAGAATATAGAGCCAAAGCCTCTGCGGAGAGGGTGTCAAATGTTTCAGAGAGGCCAAGGACTTCCTGTGTGATTCTGGTCCTGATTTACGGCCAACCTTACCCACCTACAGTCTAAACCTCAAGGTGACAGATAAAGAAACGGAGAGAGAAGTTTATTTTTACCGCATTGTTAGAAGTTCCTTGCCAAACTGTGCAGACGATTTAACTTTATACTGATTAATAAGCTCTGCAGGTGTCTTCTAACATTATCTCTGCTGATATGTTGCATCAGCTGAAGGCTGTTGAGTCCTGGCAAAGACACTGGATTTACTAGAGTCCACGTCCATCATCAGGCAGATCAGTAATTCAAGGCCTGAGGCTGAAAAGAATGTGACAACGTCAACAAGACTCGTGACTTTTGTCTTAGGCTGCTTTTCCATTTGCCTTATCTGCTCATCCCAGCTCGACCTTGCATGGTTTGATACCACCAGCTTCGTTTTCCAGAACAGATCAGACTTTGCCAGTTCCTCCCAGAAGTAGGCGCACGTCAGAGGACTACGCACCTGCCACCTTAACTAGGGGGGTCCCGATACAAGTTTTTCACCTCTGATACAATACCGATATTGCAGCCTTGAGTATTGGGCGATACCGATACCGATCCAATACAATCAGCAGGAACTAGAAAAGCACTCGGAGAGCACAGACCTCCGCCAAGCAGCGCAGTTCCCACACATATTGTGACTTGCATCTAAAAACATTTCTCCTACATTTTTGTCTACTTTTTTTGATTCCTTGACCATGAAAAAGTACATACACATCAATATATTACTCCTACATTTATTTTAATTTTACATGGAGTTACATACACATATGTTGAAAATGGCCCTATCTCCCAATGATAAAGAATCCTTTGAACAATTCCTGCATTCAGACGGTGATCCGGATCAACACCAAAATTGAATCAGTTCTTCCTTTTCCCATGCTGAACATTTCCTGAAATTTTCATCAAAATCCATCCATAACTTTTTGAGTTATTTTGTTCACAGACAGACAAAAAAACAAACTCTCCCAAAAACATAAACTGGCAAAGGTAATTATCCATAGTTTTAGTACTGATTTTGTAGTATGGAGTGTAAGAAAAGGCTTGATCAAGTGAGATTACTCAAACAGAGAACAGCAGTCAGCAATAGAAAAACGGACCCATTTGTTATTAACCAATAGGTTAAATAAATTAAACCTTAAACCAAACAATATGCTACAATTAATTCAAATAAATAAATAACGAAAATAGAAGACCCTGAAAAGTAACCTCGATAAATATGATAAAAACAAAAACATATATTTTTAGATTGCAAAATAACCACTGTGTTTAACTTAAACATAAGCAGATTCTACATATTCTTCTGAATTACATAAATAAAAAAAAAATTAGAATGGACTGTTTGTATCAGAGATTTTAGATGCAGGCCGATGTAATCAGATATTTGTTTTTTTGCTGATATCAGGCCGATATCTGATATTATAATCGGATTATATCCGGACTCCCCTAACCTTCACCCTTTGACTTCCGAATGTTTTCGGGAGAGTTTGTTTGTCTGTCTGTCTGTCTGTCTGTCCGTCGGTGAACAAAATAACTCAAAAAGTAATGGATGGATTTTGATGAAATTTTCAAGAAATGTTCGGCATAAGAAAAGGAAGAACTGATTCGATTTTGGTGTTGATCTGGATCAGGGTTGGCCACCATGGCAAAAAATGTGATTTTGTGAATAACTACTGAACTAAAACAGATATCATTATGAAACCAATTGCTAATGGTATGTTTTCATGGTCAAGGAATCTAAATATTTAGATGAAATAAAGGTAGGAGTAATATTTATGGTCAAAATCACAATATGGCTGAGGACTGTGGCGCTGGAGGAGGTCTGCGCTCTCCGAGTGCTTTTCTAGTTTTTAATTTTTTTGGTATGAAAACATCTCAGAGAGCAAAATTTAAATACGTGGTGGCTGACCCAGTTTCTGAGGAATCATAGACAACTTTTAATCACCAAATTTATTTTCTTTAACTAAATTAGGATTTTTAGAGGATCTGGAATATGTGAAAAGATTTTTTTTTTCTTTTTCTCTGATGCTTTTCCTGTCAGATTTCCGAGGAGCTATGCAGCAACAATTCACTTCTAATTTGTTCTAGTTCTCAAGCGGTTATATTCATGTACAGCAGCATCGCCCAGCAGATACGTATTGTCACAAACGCTATTTAGACAGGTGAATAAGAAAAAACAGACAAAGAAGGTCTTTCAGAGCTTTGCAATGTTATGGCAGCAAAAAGTCAACCATAAGGTTTAGAGCTGAAAGATATGTCGTTATTGTATCTATATCGAGATATGAACATTCAAGATATTAATATCTAAAAAGCAACGATATAAACAATATAGAATGGAAGTCACAATAACTTTCATTTTTACTATGCCCTTGAATGCACCACTTGGTTTTCAGAGAACCTGTGGTCATATTGTATCGTATCGATATCGAGATATTTGGCATGAATATCAAGAAATGAAATTTTGTTCATATCATTCTGCCCTAATATGGTTGCAATGCAAGTCAAAGGGTTAATAAGGGAACAGAAAACTCTGTCCGTCACATTTTCTGTAACCAAGTACAATCAGTTAATTTTTATTCACATTCATCTCAACCTATTTATAACTTATGTCCTTCAATATTTGAACTTGGGAGTTTGAAGCTGTTGTGAACAAAATCAAAAAACATTTATGCTCCTGGTGAGCTGCAGAATCTGCAAGAACATGACAGAAACACAGTAGGTGTCACTGATTCACTCATTTATTAATTATTTTCACATGAAAGCTGCACTGTGTGTTGAATATTAGTTAATTATTACTTATTAATTCAGCATATGTGCATGGCTTTGAGTGTTCCTACATAGTTAAATCAAGAACATAAATCTGAATTGAGAACAAAAACACACAAACAAGGAACGTTTGAGTTTGTTTCAGGCTGCAGAGGAAGATAATTACTCTTTGGAGAGTTGGTGCTTTCACTCTCATTCAGGGGTGCACTTACCATTAGGCAAACACAGGCAATTGCCTGGGCCCCCGAGATGTCCAGGGGACCCCAAACATATCATAAAAATGTATTAATAAAGTTTTCTTCAATTCAAAGCAGTAATTAATTTTTTTGTTTTGATTCACACGCTGCAGTATGAAGTAAAGGAGATAAACATCCATATATTATGATCATTTTTCAGTAGCTCTCATACATTTGATGCCATAGTCTATATTTTCAATCGTGATATCCTGTAAAATACTTCATTTATAATTTTTCAAACTGTACAACTCAGTATAAAAAGCATGAGGTCCCTGCACAGAATGGTTTTGTGTTTGCACGATAAACTTTTAATTTATTTTTGCTAATGTTCCTTCAGGGGCTCTGTAATGATGAACATTAAGATTCAACATTATTTTCTGGTCACAAATATTCCCTGGATGGGGAGGGCATATAAACATGGTTATGTAACTTGTAACCTAAGCTGTCAGATGACTGTGACAGATTTCAAAAGGAGGACAAGGAGTCTAATTAAAAAACTCACCTTCTGTCAAATTTGAACTAAATTACAGGATTTGAAGAAAGGGATTTAGTTTGGTTATGTTACCTGGTACAAGATTGAGACTTTGTCAGCACAGTACAGGGATGATGGGCAGTAATATGCCCCTGTTTTTATTGAGTGTAATTGTCAACTCTTACTGAGTCAATATGTGAAACCATTTCACCCTTGACAGTGTGACTTTTCATCATCCTAAAATTACAAGACATGGAGAGACAGACACTCATTTACATTCACACTCATACCCAAGGGCAGTTTAGGGCCACCAGTCACCTAATCAGCATGTTTTTGGTCTGCAGGAGGAAGCCAAAGTGCCTGCAGAGAACCCATGCATGCACTGGAGAACATGTCAACTCCAAAGAGAAAGGCCATAAAGGACACAGGTATGAACCAGCAACCATCTTGCTGTGAGGCGCATGCACTACCGGCTGCGCCACTGTGCCGCCCACATTAAAAACCAATAAGCAGTAATTCTGGTTATGAATAGAAAGCTCCAGAAAGCTGACCAGCTGTGGATCAGGGTCGGGCAGAGTAAGGAACGAATGAGCTCTCAGTATAGTCATGGTGACGATGGTGACGAAGCCGAGGAGGCCGAGGAGGGGTCTGATGCTCACTCTACTCCCAATAAACTCAATTTAGAAGTTACACAAACTATTTTGTTACTAACCTGACATGCCAGATGGACAGATCCATTTACCCACCATGGAAATATTTCACTAGTCCATCTTGTAGTTGTGAATAACTATTGAACTACTAGGACTAATATTTATGGTGAAAATCACGATATGGGTGAGGACCATGGCGATGGCTGGGGTCTGCACTTTCTGAGTGCTTTTCTACTTTAAATGAAAAGCATTATTATTGTGCTATGTTGTCATAGTTTTACTGCCATACCTTTAATTTGAGGTTTCATTACTGTCTTTTCAATTTACAGCATAATTACTGCATTATCAAAGAAGCATCCCTACCATATTTTCATTTACAGCAGCATATCCACATTTCAATCTACAACTATATAATGCATTTTAAATTACGATGAACGTGCTGTATTTTGATTTATATTAATCAATCTTTTTTTTTAGAAAAAAACTGCAGTAAAAACATAATATAATATACGGACTGGGGTTCACATCCCAGCAAATCGCAATTCCTCAACATATTCAATAAAGGATGTGCATATCTTATGGTATTTATTTTGAGAACCTTGTAGGCTAAACCTTAAGTTCTTCATCTGTACGCACACACTGTAACAGTACACTACTGCTATATCTACAGTCACCTACTGTAAAAATCTATGTAGTAAATTACTGTAAATGGCAAAAGGTGTAGTGCACATGCCTCACAGCAAGAAGGTACCCGGTTTGATCTCCGGGTCAGACAGGGTCTTTCCGTGTGAAGTTTGCATGTCTTTCCCATGCATGCATGGGTTCTCGCCAGGCACTCTGGCGTCCTCCCACAGACCAAAACCATGCTCATTAGGTTAATTGGTGACTCTAACTTGCTCTTAGGTATGAGTGTGAGTGTGAATAGTTGTCTGTCTCTCTCTGTGGCCCTGACATCTACTGGCAATCGGTAGACCCGTCCTCTGGCCCAATGACAGCTGGGATAGGCTCCAGCTCTCCCCCCACCCCTGACCCCAAAAGGGATAAAAGGGTATAGAAAATGAATGAATGAATGAATATATACAGTAGTTAACTGTAGACTGTGGATTTTATGTTAAAAGTGCTGTTAATATTACAGAAATCTGTATTTTTTCCAACATTTCTTTGACATTTACAGCGATTTACTGTATAGATATTTTTAGGTAGCTGTAGATATTACAGTAAAATACTGTTACAGTTTAGTGCCATGAGACGCTCACAACTCCACTTCAGAAAAACAGAACTTATCTTTTAATGTCAGTAATTTATGCCAAGTGGATAATGACTGAGTGACAGAGAGGAGCACCTTGGGGAGAAGCAGAATTTAGTCTGACAGCCAACTGCCTGATCATGTCAGAATGATCTGGAGTCTTATTCACCCCGTCAAAGATTTGTTCTTGAAGGATGCCAGTGACAGAGACAGCCAAGCTGGAGGAGTTATTTTTTAGTGGTTAGTTGGTTCTTGTGTCTGAAGGCCTGGTTCTTATGAGTGTGATATTTAAAGCTGCTTATATTTTTTTACACAAATTAATAAACTTCTACCAAAGTGTTTATAAGTCAGGATCAACACCAAAACCAAATCACTGCTTCCTCCTGCTGTGATTGACATCCCAGGAATATTTCCTCAACATTCACAGAGAACTTTTGAGTTTTCTTTCACACAAACAAACAGCAGCAAAAACAAAACCTCCCTGAAAGAGATATTATTAACCCATTTCATTTTGAAGGTCATATGTCAAGGTCATGCTGCTAATGTTACATCTGGAGAACGCCTTGAGAGATTTTCTTCAAACTCCTTGTACGTGCAGATGTGCTTGAGGGGAGGAATCAGCATTCCTCCCCTCTGATTTATTACTAAAGTAATTTGTAGGGATGCACAATATTATCTAGGGATGTTCCGATACAACTTTTTCACCTCCAATACGTTACTGATATTGATCTGATATGATAACAGCAGGAATCATACATACTTCTATTACTTATTATCTCCGCCAGGAGGTTATGTTTTCGGTAGAATCTGTTTGTCTGTCTGTCTGTGAACAGAATAACTCAAAAAGTTATAGATGGATTTTAATGAAATTTTCAGGAACTGTTCAGGATGGGAAAAGGAAGAACTGATTCAATTTTGGTGTTGATCCGGATCAGCGTCTGGATCCGCCATGATGAAAAATGTGATTTTTGTGAATAACTACTGAACCAAATCGATAGCATTATGAAACCAATTTTTAATGGTATGTTTTCATTGTCAAGGAATCTAAAGATTTACATGAAATAAAGGTAGGACTAATATTTATGGTGAAAATCACAATATGGGAGAGGACTGTGGTGCTGGCGGAGGTCTGCGCTCTCCGAGTGCTTTTCCAGTTTTGTAGTATGGACTGTAAGAAAAGGCTCGATCAAGTGAGATTACTAAAACAGAGAACAGTAGTCTGAAATAGCAGGTATGAGAAAAACTGACCCATTTGTTATTTACTAATGGGTTCAATAAATTTTAACTGTAAACATAAAAATATAGTACAATCAAATAAAATATATGAAAAACAAATCCAGTTACTGAAAAAGTAACTTCAAGAAATCCAGTAAAAACAAAAAACATATATTTTTAAATTGCAAAATAACCACTGTGTTTAACTTAAACATAAGAATATTCTACAACTAAATTAAATCAATAAAAAAATAAATAAGAATGGACTGCTTTTATCGGAGTGGTTATATCTGAGATTTTAGATGCAGGCCGATATAATCTGATATTTGTTTTCTTGCTGATATCAGACTGATATCTGATATCAATATCGGTTTGGGACACCCCGAGTATTATCGGTTTGATATCAGTCAATATCAGCCTAAGAAGTTGAGTTCACATCAGCCGATAACGATATTTACAGCTTATATATCGGTAAATTACACAAATGTAACATATTTACACACCTTCTCATCACAACATGGGGAAATTTAAAAATCAAGGGTTTCATTTTTCAAGAGTCAAATGCTGTTTTTCTTGTTTTACATCTGTTCCTTCGAAAAATAAACTGTAGCACTGAGAGAAACAAGCCCGTTTGTTAAGTACAGAGCTTGTGCTCTTGACCAGAAATATGTAACAATGAACCGAAAGATATCAGCATAAAAAAATATTGTGCATCCCTGACAATTTGATTTGGAAGTCAGAAGTCAGAGGTCAGTTCTTGGAGCCTCGTCCGTCCTTTGCTTGTGAACTTGATCTTGATCTATGAGACTGATGATAATTATGCTGCTGTATTCTTGACCTCCTTCACCCTTAAAGCTGTGATGTGGTGATTCTGGTTCTTCTGAGCAGCTCAGGCAGACACCTTGATGGAAACTGTGCTCCAGGTGGATGGCCATCCAGCTTAAGCTGTTAAAACTCCAAATGAAGACCGTTTTCTACTCAATGAAACCCTGTGGAGCCCCCTCTCTGTGATCCCTGGCACATCCCCTCTGCACCCCTGGGTGGCCCTCGGAGCCCACTTTTAGAGCGGTGGCAGTGGTGAAACCTAAGGTCCGGTGGCCTCTCGGTGCGGCGCTGCGCCTCGCCTCGCTCTGCTGTCACTCTGAGCAGCTCACAGGGCTCAGCATTTATTTTTGGACTGCCATGGCGTCTGATCCTTCCATTTGTAGGAAGGGGGGTCGAGTTGGGCTCAACATGAACCTGCCGCTCTGACACTCCGGGCTGGGACAAGCAGGCAGCAGCCGGCCGGCCGCCCCCCGAGCAGCAGTCGCACAGGTAAACAGCCCATAATTACATCTTTTATTCTCCTGATAGGGCGCAGGGCAGCTGGTGGAGGTGTGATGCAGGCAGCTGGATCCCCCTCCTCGGTGGCCAGGGAACTCTCATGTATGGAGAGCTCGTGGTGTCTTTCTCTCGTCCTCAGTGCAGCATTAAAGCACCAGCAGGCTGAGCTAAGTGTTAGCAATGAGCTGTTTTTACTCCCTGAGGCTCCTAAACACACTCTGTCTGCAGTGTCACTTATCTGTCCTTGCTGCTATGAGGCACGACCGACTGATGACCTCCCTCGGGCTTTATCTGTTCATGCTCTGTTTGTGTTATTCAAAGAGAAAATAGAAAGTTAATGAAGATATTTGACATGAATGCTCTCTCCTGTTCTTAAAGGGGACCCTGCCTGGAGCACTTTGACCACCAGCAACAAGTTTTTACCTGGTACGTCCCGACTTTTTCCATCTAAACTCTTTGCTTTCTGTCTCTGACTCCTAATAACTTCATTGGAGCTAAATGACTTTTTTGGGCTGGATTCATTTACTTAAGGAGGCCATTGTGGACCAGCTTGGTTTTTATTACACGGCTATTATTACCCTTTCCTCTTTTGAACTTGCATCCTGAAGGCGCTCCAAATACCGAGCCTACCGAAGCCTTAAAAGGAGGAGTGGGCTCTCGTGTGTCAGGCAGGCAGCAGATTCAGGGGAAGGGGAGATTTAAAGACAACCAGGTCTGGCCTACATTTCACCGAGGTGACACACATAGTAAACTGAGGACATTAAACACTTGTTTTGGTGCAGACTGCATAATACCAGCAACCCAAAACCGTACGGACACTCTCATAAAAACAAATCTGACCCTTGTTACGTGCTCAGATTGGCTCTATTTTTGTTCCACGACACTTGTGCAGAGTTATTTTTAAACTTAAAAAAAAACACTGAAGCAGTAAGAACAGGATGGTAAGACCAATTTTACCAAATTTACTTCATTCACCTGGAGGATCTCAGACCCCAAACGAGTGAGCTGGAGCCCTTTAAGGTCCCACTGGTTTATTTTTGAGTTTTTTTATTTGAAAGATTATGATGCCATCAGCAACAGTGTGTATTTTAGCAGAAATGTGATTTTTCAAACTTATTTATTTTTTGACTTTGAGATTCAAACTTTAACCTTGTGAAACACATCTCTGGTATAAAGTGCTCAAAGTAGGGCTATCGCTTTCTCCAAAAATCAAACTTCTACTGCATTTTCATGAGAACAGTTTAATGTTTACCTCTTCTGGCGCCAAATCACGTCCCAGTATGAAGCTTTCAGTCTTGTCCGTGTCTGCCCTTTTCTGCACCTCTGGAGGGGGAGGACTCAGAATTTCTGGGCTGAACACTTGACAAGGGACTGCTAGACTGTGTGATGCGTCATAGTGCAAAGCAAGTTGCTTTGCACATAATCAACACACAGAGGAGCCCAAAGTGCTTCCACATGGTTCTCCTCACATGTGTGTTGTTATTGTTCCCTCAGAGTCTTCTTCGTCTGCTTGTTTCCTGCAGACTAGATGCAACTGTTGTTAAGGTCAAGAGAGCACTCACAGGTTGCGCCCTCTGCAGGATGGGATGGTTTACTGCTCCAGGTGCCCAAAAGTGCTATTATATTAAAATGTTTAGTTTCAATTCAAGGTTTACCCCTGTGCTCGACTGGACATTCGAATATCAGGTTTAAGGCAACAGCCCCAGCGTAAACTGGGATAAAAGAGTTAAAACTAAAATTTTGCATTTTAGAGGCTTGATGGGCTAAGAGTAACCTTTTCTTTTCTGCTGACACAGCACAAAAAGCATTAACAGCAATATCGTTGATTATCAATGACACGTCCCAGGCCACGTTAACTAGTAAAAGAAGACTTAAAGTGTAGTGAAGGTTAAAGGTAAAATCAGTATTGGTCATTCTAAGGTGCGTTTCTTGTGCATCAACTTTTTGACCCCGTGTGTACATGTGATATATTTTTTTTTAATTGGGGACTGTCTTGATTTTATAAATAACACACCAGACACAAGAGCGCAAATACATGCTTTTTTTTTTTTAAATTGAACTTTTTTGTTTAAATAAGACTCTAATACTCTGTGAAATCAAAATAATCACAATTAACCTTTTAAGATGAAAAACAGCCATATTAAACCAAATTGGGAGTAATCTGAGTACATCTGAGTGCTGCACTACTGATACAGAACCAAAATAAAAATGCACCATTCATTTAATTTGAGAAATAGAAAATCTTGTTTTGTTTTTTTCTGTCAGTAAAAGTTCTTAGTTTAAGATTAACAAGCTGGAATAAAAGAGTTAAAGTCCTGTGAATAAATGTCATTTGAAGGGAAAGTGAAAGTGAAAAATAGCACAAATATTTTATGGTAATTTTGAAAATGCTTCAACTTTCCTTTTAATTAATGCGACTTTTTTTTAATATGATGCAACACAAAAAAGCAATTCTGCACTCAAACTCACACTTAAGGTTTAGACTTCTTAAAATATATATAGTTTCCCCTTACCTACGGATGAGACTGAATTTGGGATTTATTTCATGCAATAAAAATAGTAGAATAAAATTAATATGAAAAACTTCTATGCCACTATTTGGTGTGTCCATTTTTGGACCTAATGTGATATGTGTTACTTTTTTTTTTTTTTAGTGGTGCATTAGTGCATAAGTTTTCATAAAATCCTTACTGATGCGATAGTGTCATTGTTGATGTGGTAAAATATGGCTCACAGTATCTGACATGGATGTAAAACTGTTTTGTTTTATCGAATAAGTGCCTTGGCTTGGGGGTTGAATGCACATTATTTTCAGAATTTCTGTACGTTAGATTCCAAACTCTCTCCTGAGACAAAAAGATTTCGATCATCCACTTCTGAGACTAATTTAACCTTCACATCAGGGCACAGGCTGGCTCTGCTTGCCATTTCTGCTTGACTAGTGAAAATGTTCTTGCACCTGATGTCAGATGATGTCTTCATAAGTTTTATTCCCAGAGATTCGAACCTTTTTTAACATGTGAGGTGCCAAAGAAGACTCCTGGCTGGACTCTGCATTTATAGATAAAAACTGATCAATCAATCAAACCTATTAAATGAGTAAAAAAAAAAAAATACAGGCGCCATCATTATCTGGTTTGCGTTTTGACTCCCGCCTCAGATGTGATTGTATCTTCTCTTTAACGACATATTTGTGAGACCCTATCCGGTGTTTCCGGGCTGTGATGTCACAAGGTCAGATGCTCCACATTCACTTTCACCCCTCAGCAGATATTTATACTCGACTCTAACTGTTTATGTGGGAGGAAGCACGAGAGGATCCAAACCACAAAATAAAGCTCAGCCTGTAAACCGTTAGCTCAGGTCAGAGGAGCTTTCAATAGGCTGTGGGGTTTAAACCTAGCTCGGTTAAAGGGTCTAAAGTGTACCTGAAAATACCCCCACACCATCACACCAGTAGCAGCAGCCTGAACCGCTGATCCAAGGCAGGATCGATCCATGCAGTATGATTTTCAGGCCAAAGTCTGAGCCTACAGTCTGAATGTGGAGCAGAAACCAGACCCATCAGACCAAGAGACACTTTTACAATCTTCCGTTGTTCACGTTTCTTGAGCCTGTTCAATTGTAGCCTCAGTTTCCTGCTCTTAGCAGACAGGAGTGGCACCTGGCGGGATCTTCTGCTTCAAGACTCGACATGTTGCATGTTAAGAAATGGTCTCCTGCAGACCTCGGTCGTCCCAGATATTCATTTACCTTTCTTTTATCTCCATCCATTCTGCTCAATCTCCTCTGATCTCTGGCCTCAACAAGGCATTTTGGCCAAGAGAACTGCTGCTCACTGGATATTTCTTCTTTTCTGAACCATTCTCTGTAAACTTCAGAGATGGTTCCTGCATTTAAATCCTATTACATCAGCTGTTTTGACACCAACAACCAATGCACATTCAAAGTCTCTTAAATCGGCTTTCTTCTCCATTCTGGTGCTTGGTTTCAACCTCAGCGGGTTGTCTTGACCATGACTAAACCCCCAGGTGCACTGAGTTTCTGCTGAGTTAGTGCCCAATTAGCAATTTGTGTCAAGGAGCTGCAGCAGTTGTAATGGTAGGTTAATTTATATGAAGAAACCTATACCTAAAATTAGTTCAATTTTGACTGAACAAAGAAAAACAGAAATAAAAATGTTAATCACTGCTATGATATCACTCAAGTTGGAATAAAAATAAAGTGGATGCAAACGTTTCAGAGCTTAAAAAAAGAAAGTTCTTCCCAAAAGGGGCACATCAAAGGACCTTCGAGTGATCCAGCTGGACTGTCCACAGAACACTGAGAGTCCTAAAAAGTCCTTCTGCAGCTTCAGGCTGACTTTGACGGCCCTCCGGCTCTTGTTGCAGCTGAACCTTTGGAAAAACATTCACAATTTCCAGTGTTTTTGTTCATTACTTATATGAGACAGTTTTATAACCTTTATAACATTGTCCACACAGCAAGGTCAAAGTTTGGTCTTCATTGTTCACGAAGGACACACCCAAATGCAGTGATAAATGCTGAATATATTTCGGTTCAGGGCTGCACAGTGCTGCTGTGGTAATTTTGTTGAGTATTTTTGTCATAGTTTTTATCAACAGCCTTTTTTCCCCTGATGAAAACGAGACAGTAACTAAAAAAAAAACAAGTGCACATGGACAAAAACTAAATTAACCAACATTTTAATCAACAAAAAAAAATCTAGACTCAAATGTCTGACAGAGACTTAATCGCTGACCTAATTTGGTCATGTAGAAAGTAGAGACAAGTTGGGAATATATCCAATCACAGCTACTTTGGTTGTGTGGAAAGGTTGGATGAGTTCAAAAGGAAATCCAATCACAGCTGCCTTACTTTGGTGGTGGTGTGTTATGTTGATATGTTGTAGATTTGTTTTTATGAGAGTGTCCGTACGGTTTGGGTTGCTGGTATTATGCAGTCTGCACAAAAACAAGTGTTTGATGTCCTCAGTTTACTATGTCTGTCACTCTTTAAGAATTCATATATTCATGTAGAGCAGGTTCACTGTTTGTTGTCAGTTCTGGTATTGTAACTGAGATGCTCTGCCAGGTAGCCTAAATAAAGGCGACTGCGTTTCACACAAGAGGACAGTTTGTTTCTGTTCATTTATACATTCAAACTTTTCCAACACTCAATAAAGGGTTATAATATGTTTCATTTTATCCAAGAGTAAAACAAGACTTTAGAAATTCAAGGAAACATAAAAATGCCTTCCACTTTACACTTCATATTTTAGTCAACCAACATTTACAGCAGATTTCATCAACTAAAATGTCGTGAAATTTCATCAACTAGTAGTAGACTAAATTATGATTGAAAGTAAAAGATATTTCAGACAAAAGACTATAACTAAAACTTAATTAAGAAGTACTGGTGCCTCATAGTGCGAAGGTCACAGGCTGGACTCCATTGGTTGGATGAGGGTCTCTCTTTGTGGTCTTTCCATGTTTACCCCACAGACTAAAAACATCATTGGGTTCAGTGATAACTCTAAACAGCTCTATGGTCTGTGTGGTGAATGGTTGTCTATCTCTCCATGTCTGCCCTGTGATTGGCTTGTGACCAGTCCAGGGTGAGCCCAACCTCTCCCTCCCTCAATGTCAGCCACACCACAAGCAGAAGCAGAGGCAGCAGTCTGTTTTTCTCTTCAAGGAGGAACAAACATGCTCTTTGTGTGTCTGTCTCTACATGTCAGCCCTGTGGTCTGTTGGTGACCTCCTCTCTTAATGTCTGTTTGGATCAGTGTTGCCAGATTTTCCTGCTGAAACAAGCAACCAGCTACATAACAATGAACTAGGGATGAAACGGTTACCGGTAAAATGGTAAACCGCGATAAAATTTCCTACGATAATCGTTACCGTGTCCAATTAAAATTACTGTTATATCGTGCTTGATCACCACACTGCCTCAGTAACGCACGGTGATGCTGCTCTTTGCCTGGAAAAGCCGGAACTATGTATCTGTCCTCGATTAAGGAGCCTCACGCGAGGTGCACATGCGCAGTTTGCATTGATTGGCCTCTGAGTCTGACACATTTGTTGACAAAAAAGACAAAAGAACTGTTATGAATATAACAATAAAGGGGTTTAATGATTTCAATTCTGTGTAAAAGTACTTTTAGAACATTTTGAGCACACTGCAACAATACCGCGATAATAATGATAACCGTGATAATTTTGGTTACAATAACCGTGATACAAAATTTCCATATCGTTACATCCCTACAATGAACCCAAAACAAGCTAATGCAATTGACTCTACATAAAGCAAGTTCTCATTTTCATTTACATTACATTTCAACTTTACAGCATTTTTTTTCTTATTTGTCTCTTATTTTATTTATTCAACATCTTTCTGTTTGGAGTTTAACATCCTTTTCTCTATACAGAAGTGAAGGGAGGGTCAACTATTTATAACTCTGTCATCACTAATCAGTCTGTCTAACCTTGACTTTTGTAACCAAATAGACATAGTCAGGCTTTTATCTAAGTTTTATGTTGATCCTCTACACCAGAGGTGTCCAAACTATGGCTTGGGGGCCAAATGCGGTCCGGCTGCCCATTTTGAATTTGTCCCTGAATTAGTTAATAGAATGAATAAAGACATTTCGATTACAGCAGCAAATAAAGTCCATCATGCATATTTTCTGTCATATTTACTTTGTCACAAGGTTTCATTGCAATATTCATCTTCAGGCACCTAGCACCGTTTACTCTTGTTTTGTGTCTAACAGCAAAGATAAGCTGTCAGTGTCTCCCATCTCTGCTGCTTAGAAGGTACTCTTCATGACTAGTTGTAAATCCAGTGATAGCCCGGGGTGACTCGGGTCCTGGACACTTGATAACCTGCCCCTAAACCCTAACATTTTAACTTAAACACGCTAATAGTGAGGTGCAACAATTGGCTCAGTTGTCCGTGTATTCCTTTTTATGCGGCCCTCAGTGCTAAAGTTTGGACACCCCTGCTCTACAGCTTTATCATGGTGAAAACAGTAACAGCTACATTGCCTCTTTCACAGTTAAATATACATTTGTGTTTGGAGTGGGATCAAGTAATTTGTGTAACTTCTGAATTGAGTTTATACTGGCAGGAGAGTGAGCATCAGATCCCTCCTGGGTTTGGGGGACAACAAGCCCAAAAAAACACAACCCTCATCTGCCAATATTTACAAGCTAATTAAAAAAAAAAGAAGCCAAAGTTGCTTATAATACTGACGGTGCTCCAGTCAAAACAGTCCAAACTCTGAGAGACGAACATCTGAACTGTAGATTGGATTAATCTTTGAGACATGAAAACATGACTCGAAGTATCTGCCAGGATTACGAAGCAACTGTGCTGAAACTTGATCTCCATTTTGGTACGTTTGTTTTTAACTTTACTCGAGTTACGCGCTGTTTGTTTCTGAGGCAGCTGAGGTTTCAGAACCTCCAGCTGATCTCCATCACGGTGCTCTGATTTATTGTTTTGGGGAAAGTGATGCAGCCTGTAAAAAGCTGATAGTCTTTAAAAAAAGGAGGGAGGTGATTGGCTGACCTTGTCTCTAAAATTAGGCCGAAGCTCAGCTGTGAGGTGGTAACATCATCCAGGAGGAGTCTGACCTGATTCTCCTGCAGCCTTCAGCACTTAACTTTGACTTTCATGCAAATTATGTATTTAAAGTAATTAATGTGAGAACATCTGGATCAGGATATTCAGAAGAGTGTTACATAACAAGATTAAAACTTATTGTTTCCTAGTTCTACTATAAAATGAAATGTAATTGACCTTTATTAAAATGACCACCTCACATTTTGTCTGGAGGTGACAGCTGATTCTGATTAGGCCTGCTGGATATCAGTATTGCAATACATTTAAGATCTGTGTTTAAAATCCATAACTCAAAATCGAGTGTTTAAAATCCATAACTCAGTATCCAAGTCTGTGCTATTCTCCGTTTTTCTACAAACTTGCAGCTGCAAAATGCTTTGTTCTAAATCTAAAAGGAAATCATGAAACTTTCTCAACACTAACCTAGTAAAATACATTAATTGTAGCTTGTAAACATCTTAAGTTTGAAAAGATATTTCAGTATTTTTGAAGGTTGGTGGTAATTGATTAGTGCACCTTTATAGACAATGAGTTGGTGGGCCTTCTTAAGTTCATCATCCCTGTACCACTCTATAACACTTATATAACTATTAATATTCTTGTATTTTGTTCAATATTTGAGCTAATTTTAGCTTATTACTACCCTGACTACATAGTCAAAAGATCCGATTTAAATTGTTGCACATAAATAACTTGTAAGTACTAAATCATAAAGTCTTACCTTAAAAAAACTTAACAATAGAGCATACAGAAGACATTATGTATAAACAATATTATTGGTTTGATATCGGTATCTGATGATATAGAAATTTTGCAGATATTTATATCTGATACATCACTCACACACATCGGCCATATATCGGCTGGAAAATTGGCAAATAATACAAATTTTCAAAATTGATGCACTTTCTCATCACTGCATGGGTACATTTAAATAATGAGGGTTTCATTTTTGTAAGAGTTAAAAGCTGTTTTCTTGTTTTACATCTGTTTCTGCAATAATCTACCATAACACTGAGAGAAATTTGTCAATTTTTATTAAGCACAGAGCTTGTGCTCTTGACCTGTAATATCAGTATTGGCGATAATTAATAATAGAAAAAACATATCGGATATCAGCAAAAATTCAATATCAAGCATCCCTAGAAGACATACTCTTCATATACAGTCATGGAAAAAATTATTAGACCACCCTTGTTTTCTTCAATTTCTTGTTAATTTTAATGCCTGGCTCAACTAAAGGTACATTTGTTTGGACAATTATAATGATAACAACAAAAATAGCTCATGAGAGTTTAATTTAAGAACTAAGAACTATTCATTTTCCATGGTTTTCTTGATAATAACCAAAATTACTTAAATTCTTACATCAATAGCTATGGCATTGTACCGCCAAAAACACTACTTTTAAGCATTCCATGTTTTCTTTTCTGTTTGCTTTAAACACATGATACACACAAGAGTTAATACTTGATTGCATAACCATTGTTTTTGATGACTGCAGCCATGCGTCTTGGCATGCTCTCCACCAGCTTCTGACATTGTTCTGCTGTCACAGCAGCCCATTCCTGTTGGACAAATTCAAACAAATGTTCTTTGTTTTTGGGCTTGTGGTTCTCCATTTTGAGTTTGATGATTTTCCACAGGTTTTCAATTGGATTAAGATCTGGTGATTGAGCAGGCCAAGGCATGGTGCAAATGTTGTGGTTCTCCATCCAGGCTTTAACTGACCTTGCCATGTGGCAAGGGGCATTGTCTTGTTGGAAAATCCAGTCATTCGAGGCAGGAAAGAGTTTTCCAGCTGATGGAAGAAGACTGTTTTCAAGGGTAGTCCTGTACATGACCTGGTTCATTCACCTTCACACAATTGCATTTGCCCTGTTCCACTCAGACTGAAACAACCCCAGATCATGACTGATCCACCCCCATGTTTTACTGTAGGGGCAAGACAGTCTGGGTTGTAAGCTTCTCCAGGCTTCCTCCTAACCAGTAAGTTGGCTGGAGGGGGCATCAATTCAAAATTGATTCATCACTGAAGAGAACCTTAGCCCAATCATCAACAGTCCAATCCTTGTGGTCTCGAGCAAAGAGTAACCGGCCTTCCTCTGCCTTTCATTGATGAAGGGCTTCTTGCGTGCTCTGTGTGACTTCAAACCAGCTTCAACAAGTCGGTTTCGAACTGTCCTTGCTGAACAAGTCACATTTCTCGACAGTGCCCACTCATTTTTAAGGTCCCTGGAGGTCTGACGACGATTCCTGACACAGGAACGGATGAGTGCACGGTCATCTCGTGGGGTAGAAAGACGCTTCCTGCCACGGCCAGGTAGCAATTTGGTAGTGCCATGTTCAGCTTGTTTTTTTGTTGTTGTAATGAACGGCTGTCTTGGAGATCTTCAGTTTTTTTGCTACCTGTCTCTCACTCATGCCAATTTCCAGCAGTGCCAAGATGGCTGCCTTTGTGGCTTCACATAAATCTTTTGTTTTAGGCATTATGTGAGAGCTGACAACTTCTGAGTTGTGCTACGGCTTGAATGTAAGCAGGAAACCACTCTAGGCCTTTGCATGTGCAGTGCTGCTTGTGACATGAAATGGCCTCTTATATACCCTGGGAATCAATTAAGCTTAAGAATGTCAAATAGGACCTAAAGTATTATGTGACCAGCTGCATTTTTTGTTGTGTTCATTGTATTATACGTTTAGTGGTACCAGATATTAGAATGAACAAGAAATTGAAGAAAACAAGGGTGGTCTAATAATTTTTTCCATGACTGTCTATATATATATATATATATATGTATATATGTATATATATATATATATATATATATTGTAAATTCCCTTGCTATCTGGTGCCCCCATGGTCTGCTGGCAAGCACTAAAAGCCCATTTTCTTCGTTCAGTGTTTGTTTTACACTTACATCCCAAGGTGTGTTCCACTGGCACATACCTTAGTGTCATTATTACGTTATAGTTTGGAGGGTAGTTTAACCTGCCAGCTTAATCCAGAGTAAATTTACAAATTTGAAGCATTTTTCAACTGATTTGGAACAAAACAATCGAGATGTGAGTGTGAAAATCACTTTATTTTCACCCCTTCAGTTTGAACCTTTCCACCCTAAAAACATATATGATTGTGTTACTTACTACCCATGGCATAGGTATGGTGTCACATAAAAGAGTAAATATGGGATAAAATGAACAACATGGACAAAGTACAAATTCATTTTAATTTATTTGAAAAAAGAGTTTGAGTACGTATAGAGAAATCCCAACAGAGTTAAGACCGATTAAACACAAACACAGAGGGTGATGTTCGACTGTGAAGTCATGACTTCCATGTAAAGTCACTGAAATGTAACAGACAAATAAACAACCATTTTTTTTGTGTCCATGGTTTCACCAATTGTCCATCAATCAATCAATCAATCAATCAATCTTTCTTTGTATAGCACCAGGTCGTAACAAGTGTTATCTCAAGGCACTTTACAATAGAGCAGGCTGAAGTCATTCTATTCATTTCATAGATACACGTACTATATATGCATGAATACAAATACATATAATATATATATATTTGTATCTACACATCATACATACATCCAGAGATGTATCCATCCAGGCAGAGACAAAGGGACTTAAAATAAGAATTTATGATCGACACAAACCAATAGACGCTCAGATCATAAATCTGTCCTCATCACATTTGTCTCCGCTGAATATAGATTCAATGAATCAATCTTAATCTATATAAAGAATGGTGTTGAGCCATAATGCAGTCATCTTTAATATTTCTCAGTCATCGATATCATCATCTGAATGGATCAAAATAAACTCTTCAGATTGTTTTCAGCAAAAGTGTTAGTGCTAATGTATGTGCAATATTTTTGATACATGATTGCCAACATGTTTTTTGTTCTATTTCAAAGACCTCAAAGTTTCACATATATAATGAATGATTAACCTACAAACTGTTGTGGTAAGAATGTAAATGCTGAAACTCACAGATATATACACAATAACAGGAGAGGAAAAAAATGCTAGCGCAAAGAAGACATTTAACAAATATTAACATTTGAGGATCATAACATTTGGGTTTTGTAACTGCTGGTTTGTAGTTTTGCATCTTAGAGAGTCAGAAAATAGATTTTGTTCGATTAAATGAAGGCTGAGTTTGGAAATGCTGCTGCTGTGATTGCTGGTAGATGCTTGTCAGGGATTGAACTCCATGTAGAAACGATGACTCCTCAGTAATCATGATATGACTCTGCAAAAGATACAAAGAAGAAAATGTTAAACACATGGGTAATATTCAGCAGTCCCTCTTATAAAACAATCTGAATTCATATACTTAATGACTTAAAAAGTTCTTAGAGATTACAGTTGCACAATCGGAAGACTTCTGAAGCTTTAAATAAACATAAAAAGTATCTATATATCTATGCATCGAGTTTAAAGGCCTTTGTTCACCAAACATGACTTCTTCTAGGAGTGGGAGGAAAAATCGATTCACAAAAATATCTGGATTTTTTTGTCTGCCGATTTTTAAATCGATTTTTTTTTGTTCAAAAATCAACTCTGGTGCCTAAAGGGTTAATAAGCCACTTTTATATGCAGTCCAGTCTTTTGAATAGAGAGTATAAACAGCTGGTTAAAATATATTAGTGCTGAAACGATTCCTCGAATAATCGCGAGTATTTGATTACAAAATATCCTCGAAGCAAATTTTGTGCCTCGAAGCCTCGTTTAATATAATTATACATGTGAAATATATATCTGAACTACTGTACAGCGCACGGTGTTTGACACGGACGGTAACTTCTGTGGCACACCTCGCCTGCTACCTCCGCTGCTGCGCGGCTTGTACAATCATGAAGGAAGAGAAAAGAGAGGGACAGAAAGGAGAGAGTCCACAGAAGAAATGGCAGAGAGTGTCCCAAGTGTGTGGTCACTACAAGAAGGGACGAAGAGAAAACACAGTGCAGTGTGTCTGATGTCAAACGGAGATAGCTAAGCATGTAGCTTAGCACGATAGCACGTCGTCACTGCTGCAGTAGTAAACATCCGGTCTGTTCGTCGTCAGAGCGACACTGCAGGGTGACACTCGCGATACATCAGCAGAAGCAGCTAATATGATCAATAAACTGAGATATGGGCTAGTAAATAACCTACTTTGATTATGGCTCCGTGTAAAGGCTGGTTCAGAACGTAAATCAATGCGGAGGCTACTTGCCCAGAATCGTGTATTTTGTTCACATAATTTTCACATCCAATAACTTTACATTGAATTTGATTGCAGAGAGTAGAACAGGAAACACTGACAGTGAGTAGAGGAAGCAGGTGTAGGGAATGCTTTCAAATGTTATAGAAATGTACATTAGCTAGTTAAATTATCTTAGTATCTAAGTATGATAAAATTTGGTCCTTGAAATAAAGTAAGCAAAGTAAGATCATCAATATGGTACAGTAGTAAAGGTAAAAATTTAGCAAAAAGAGACAGGCATGTATACAAATAAAATAAAAATAACCAAACTTAAAAAAAAATACTGAAAAAAGCAAGATATGGCCCAGAGTAAAAATAAAAGTATAGATTTTGATTTTGAGATCCCATTTATGCTCAGAATGTTCAAAATAAGAAAAGTAAGTTGTTAATTTAAGTGACCTGGCTTTTCTGCTTTGTGTGTAACTAATAATAATGATGTGTAGTGATTCAATGTAAAAAAAAAAAAAAAGCATTGAGCGTAATGTAACCGTTATCCGATTACTCGACAAAAAAATTGATAGAGTAATCGATTACAAAAATAATCGATAGCTGCAGCTCTAAAATATTTTGCTGAATAAATCCTAAAAACTGACTCACATGTGATGTGTATTTTTCCTGATATAGTCTGTAGGCATCATCATTGTTCATCTTTTTTGCTGGCGTTAAAAAAGCTAACTAAAGATCGCAAAAATCGGCAAAATTGTAGAATCGCAATTTTAATCGAATTGGCACCTAAAAAATCGCAATAAATCAAATCGGGAGAAAAGTGAATCGTACCAGCCCTAACTTCTTCATGAATAATTCAAGTCTTGTTTTGAACCTATAGCCAGTCGATGTAGGGTAACACACAAGCACAACATCCCAACAGAAATTAAGGCTTTTATTTTTTACTGTGATCAACCTTCCAAAGTTTTGTGTCTGACCAATGAATGCTCACCGTTGCCATCACAGTAAAAACACTCAATATGGCGGCCTGATAGTGTTTGTTTCCTTGATTTGTTCAGTTAGAAAAACGTCAGGGTTAACGAATTTTAAGGATGATGTTTGGATGGAGATAGTGTTGGAGCTGCATTATAACCATGGTGTTTGCTCAAAACAGGACAAAGACCACAGCTATATCCCAAATAACTGGCAGGAGGCTAAGCTGGACAAGAGTTGGTGCAGTGTGAAAGTAAATGAAGAGAAAATGATGTGATGTTGAAGAACAAGTTTGATGAATTTTTAGGTGTGAATGTGTCCTAAAAATATATTCAGAGACATCACATTTTATTTTGAATGTTTTGTACAGTTATGACAGGGTTTTAAAGGGGACAGTATTTTTTTAATCTTAATTGGCTACATGCTATTATTTTGATTACATAAGCACTACAGGCTTATAACAAGTCATCAAAATTTATGAAAATGTATATTTAAAAATAGGACAAATGTTGCCAAATCCGAGTCATACGGATTATTTACAAAAATGGGACCCATGGGACCTGAGGGTTTACTTCAGTCTACTTCAACATCCTTTAACAATATACTTAAAAATGCTTGAGCCACTACAACGCCTCCTCTGTTGACCATTAACGATGTTCTCTCTCTACAGGGTGCAGAAGCACTCATGGCTATCGCTTACGGTGCTGTAACCCAGCCGGGCCTGCTTTCCCAACAGTATCCCCCACCCCTACTCCCCAAACCTGGGAAGGACAATGTCCGTCTTCAGAAGCTTCTCAAGAGAACTGCAAAGAAAAAGGCCTCGGCTCAGGCCTCGCAGTCCGCTGCACCTTTCCGCTCAAGCCTTTCCCCTGTGAACGAAGCAAGCCCTGACCTCGAGCACAGTGACCACTCCACGCCGCCCAAAACTCCAGAGGCACCACTCAGCCTTTATAGTGCCCAGCAGCCACCACGGTTCACCGTCAGGCCGCTGTATCAGCATGTGGCATCGCCTTACCCACAGCGGGCAGCATACAGTAGAACAGCAAGATTCTCACCTCAGACTGTGACGATGCCCTCATACTCTTACTCTCAAAATGTCACCACAGTCTCTTCATACTCAGCATTGACCTACGTGTCCAGAGTCTCACCAACTCCAGAGCCATCGCTGCCCAAATTAGCTCTGCCGGCTTTTCCCGCACCAGAGCCAACAGCACCTCCTGCTGATGTGAGGATGCCAGCGTTTGGCACATCTGGCGACACTCATGCCAGCCTTAGACCTGTTGTTGATGTTGGAGCCTCTCAGCCAAAACCCATTAGTCCTGGTCCAACTCAGCCTTTGATACGACCTCTTACTGTGCTGACGCCACTAAAATCCAAAAGTCCACGACCAACATTCAGAGCAACAGAAACTTCAAGATCACCAAAGCCGATGTTCGACGTCCCCCAGATAAGGATGTACACGGCAAGCACGTCTTATTACGAAACTTCCAGGACCCCACCTGTGTACGACATGGCTGGATTAACCAACATAGGGAGCACTGCACCTCAAAGTAAAGCTACAACGGAGACAAAGCAAGATTTGACCCAAGCCTCAGAGGTGAAAAGAGGTGCAACACCAACATCTCAGCCCCCTCTATTGGGCTTAGATCCTCAGAGGCAAACACCAACTCTTGAAGCCAAAAGAGCTACGCCAACAGCAGAGATAAATGCCACAAAAACACCAACGGCTGAGATTAAAAGAGACACCTCAGGCTCTGAAATCAAAAGGGTTACTCCAACGCCTGAAAACAGAAGATCCACTCCAACACCTGAAATCAAGAGAGCAACTCCGACGTCTGAAGCCAGAGTCAAAACACCAACTTATGAGTTCCAATCAAGGGTTTCAGCAGGACGACCGAGGACCCCTGCATTTCTTACCGGGCGGGCTGCAACACCGGTCTTCGAAGTCTCTAGACCCAATCCTCTCTTGTTTGCAGTGTCACCCATCACAGTAGAGCAAGAGAGGTCAAGAACACCCAGATCAATTTCAGGTGCAAGTACTCCTGTGATGACTGAGCCAAAACCTGCAGAGACAATACCCAATGGGGACATCCTTGCAGAGATGAAGCCTGCAGCTACACCAGTCCAACACAGTATAACAAAGGCCAAATCAGAGACTGATCTGACACAAAACAAGACCTCAGTTGACTCTCAAAGGCTCTCCCAAACTCCAACACCTCAAACAACACCAGCAACAACTTCTTATGGCTATCAGAGACCCAAGACTCCAACATTCGAAGCAAGCCGACTTATGACCACGTCTTCCAACTACAGGAGACCAAGAACTCCAACGCATGGGACGTCACCTGCCAGTGTATCACCTGTAGCCTTCCAGAGACCCAAAACCCCAACACAAGTGGCTCAGAAGTCAAAGTCCGCCTACCGTGGATTGACACCAGCTGAGTATGCTGCTTATGGGGGAATCAAAACATTCACTCCAGCGTTTGGTATTGCCAGTTCTGCAAAGCCAGCTGAAGAGGAGGTCAAAGCAACACAAGAGGAGATGGCGAGAAACAAATCACCGAGCCAAGAAGCTCTGACGAAGGAGGAATCAAAAGTCGAAGACAAACCCACTGTTGGAGATGAGAAGATGGCTGCCATCCCTTCAGTACCTGTTATTATTGTCTCCCAAGCGTCTGACTCCCCGGGAACTCAAGATATGTGTATGGTGACCAGTCAGGTTGCAGCAAAAACAGAAAAAACAGTGATTCAAGAAGTTCCAAAGGCTGCACCACCAACAGTAGAGGTAAAACCTCCTGAGAAGATGGTGGAACCAAGTGTCACCAAACCAACTCCAAAACTGCCTGAAGCCAAACAACCTCCAGCTAAAGGAGACAAACAGGATCCTCTGAAGGCTGTTAGGAAACTTTTAGGCAGAGATAAAGTCCCAGAGAAACTTGAAATGGAAACAAAAGCTGATGTCTCAGATAAAAAAGAGTCAGTAAAACCAGTAGACACCACCAAGGCCAAAGAAGAGGTCTCAAAGCCGAGCACTGTTCTGCCTCTCACAAAGCCAAAAGAGAGTGAAGACAAAGAGAAGAAAGCAGAACCAGCAGAAGTCAGTAAATCTGAACCTGAGAAAAAGGATGATCAATCCCTACCAGCAGCTGAGCCCCTTCTGAAAGTCCTCCAAAAGCCAAAGGGTGCAAAATCTAAGTTAAGTGGGTGGTCCAGGCTCAAAAAGCACATGGTGGTGGAGCAGGAGGAGCCTAAATTTCCAGAGACCGGCCCCCAGAATGAGGCAACAAGAGAGGACCAGAGCGAAGGGAAGAAGGTTGAAGAGAAGGCCACCACTGACAAGCCCAGCGCTCCGGACGAGAACCAAAACAAAGACAGTCCCAAGGCAACGAAGATGTGGGATGCTGTCCTCTTCCAGATGTTCTCCACCAAGGAGAACATCATGCACCAGATTGAGCTGAACAAAAGCGAGGAGGAGAAGAAGGAACAGAAAAAGGATGAGGTGAAAGAGATACCTTCGTTTGCGCACCGGCTGCCCGTGCTGCTCTTCAGTCCAAAGTTTGATGCTAAAAGGCTTAGAGAGGCAGCGTCGAGGCCGGTGACGAAAATTTCAACTGTGTTTGAGATGGGTTTGATTGGGCGGAAAGGTAAAGAAGAGGAACCAAAAGACTTTAATAGAACGGCAAGGGGGTTCACTGCTACTTAAGCTAACAAACAAATATAATATAAAGGTGCCAAGATAAAAATGTAAAGAAAAAAAACATTTTATGTTTTATGTACAGGTGCAAACTCTTAGCTACAGAAAGAATGTACAGGTCCTGAATAGTCTTTGTTTTAATGGGATGATGCTTGTGGTAGGGAAGCTCGGCTTGATCTTTATACTTGACAAATGCTTTGTGTTGTATTTGTGTGACTGGTTGTCTTGATGTTAAATGTTTGCTTGTAGAGTTGCTGGAAGAGAGAGAGCTACACTTGTCTTAAAGTCGTTCCCACGTGACTTCAGATTAAAGCGCTCATGTTTTAAGTAACTTCAGAGCTTCTTGTTTTCAATTTTGACACACCTTCAACACAAATATTGGACCCTGTTTTGAAATGTTTAACTTAAGTGCAGTGGTTTGGGTCCTGTTGGTTTATGTTTTAGTACTTTGAGGATAGATAAACCAAGGGTCAGGTCAAAGCACAAAGAGGTTAGTATTAGTTAGACAGTTACTGAGCAAAAATGACCGTTCACTAATAGTGGTTATCTGGATCACCACCAAAATCTAATGCTACTCTCCATTTATACTAGAACTAAGAAACGAGGAGTGGGAATAATGTTATATCCTAGTTATCTGTGTTCCAGTTACAAAGTTCGGAAAAAATACTTGCCAATCTACCAGGCTATTGTTAGCCACTGTAAGACGCCATACCTCGTAGTTCACACAAACTTTAGTAAGGGTGCTTTCCCACTACGGGTCCTGTCCCAAATCCGGGTGCAATTGAGCCCAAAGTCCAGTTCGTTTTGGTAGTGTGATTGCAAACAAAACCGCGGCCGGGCACCGGGCCCGGGCCCACTTGGGAAGGTGGTCTCCAGCGCGATTGAAGAAGACTTGGTCACGGTTTGGTTCAGATGTGAATACAAGAGCGCCAGGATACGGGACCGCTGCTGTGCGACGTCATGGTTGTACGACTCCCTGAGTATATAGCTATGCCTGTGTTGTGGTCACTGTAAATTCTAACAACTACAGGTTGTCCACACTTTTTTGTAATGCCTTGTGGAAATCATTAGACTCTCGTCAACGAGTGGTCTGTTATCACTCACTTTACGGAAGACTGCGAGTTGACATTTAGAAAAAGCAATATAAAGTCAAGTTTCATTGTCTCTGGCCTCTTCAGAAACCATCTCATCCATGCAGGATGGGCCAATTTCATCCTCCGAGCTCCACAATAAATGTGGGAGGAAGGTCGCTGCTTGCGTCTCAAACAATGTAAAACACCCATAAAAGCACGGAAGACTCCATTGCCGGTGCTTAAACAACGTCTTCGAATATAGAAACACATTCAAGACTCTTCCATATTTTTTTTCTTTGTTTTGATTTACATTGAGGGTCACTGATGCCATCTCAAACTCGATACAAAAAAACATTAGAAGGAAAAAAAATAAAGAAGAGAGTGAGACGTCAACATTGGTAGCCTCTTCTTCATTCTCCTCCATACCAGGTTTGGTAACTAGTTACGTGCATATCGCCCCCTGCTGTTTCAAACTGAGTAAATAAACAAGTGGGCTCGGGCACTGTTCAATGTTGCAAGTGTGAATGCAAGGTTGGAATGCACGGTTGGAAACAAGTGGGCCTAATGTGAAAGCGCCCGAAGAATGTAAATAAAACTATTGCAGTATTTCCACATATAACTGGAAAAACCCTAGGAGAGCGTCACAGTCCTCACCCATATTGTGATTTTCACCATAAATATTAGTCTTACCTTTATTTCATCTAAATATTTAGATTTCTTAACCATGAAAACATACCATTAGCAATTGGATTCATAGTGATATCTATTTTAATTCAGTAGTTATTCAGGAAAATCGCATTTTTGGTCATGGCAGATCCAGGTGGTGATCTGGTCACTCCCAAAATCGAATCATTTGTTCCTTCTCCCAATTTGGTCATTTCCTACAAATTTCATTAAAATCTGCTCAGAACTTTTTGAGTTATGTTACTAACAGAGAAACAAACTAACAAACAAAAAAACAAACAGATGCCAGCAATAACATAACCTCCTGGCAGAGGTAAACATCGACCCATACTATGTACACGGCTGATTTAGTATGACAAACACTAGTCAGAAGTGCTAATAAATGGAATATTACAGGAGCTTAATAATTGTTTACTGCTAGGGCAGCCATTTTGAAATGTTAACTTGGGCGGGGTTAGGATACCCCAACTTCTCAGAAATTCTCAGGAATTCTGACCTTGGGGGCGTTCAGATAAAATTTCCCACTGGAATTCATTTCTTCCCAATACAACTGGAATGTAGCATTACTCCCTTTAAATCATGCTGGCTTGCCAACTGGTGTGGGGTCACCTTATTAAACAATGATTCTGCTCTAATTGGGATAAACCATGAATATTATATTAAAGGTCTGGTAATTAGGTCACTGCTGCTTTAAACTTAAGCAGCAAATTAACTTGAAATTTTAGCTGATTTTTTTTAAAAAGCAACTGAATCTTGGTAGATTGACTGAGGTGTGTGGGGAACACTTCATTTGTTTAAATGGCACAAAAGATATGATGAAGGAGGAAGCGATCCAAGAAAATGAATGTCCTTCTAAAATTCAACAAACTAAACAAATGGTTGGAAGTTAGCGCTGACTCAGAGTAAGAATGAGAGAAGAAATGATCCACAGACAGAGACAGTTCAGAAAGTTAAGCATGAAAAGTTGAAAATGAAAAAGAGTATCCCTACACCTTTCCTGAAAAATGGGTTTCAGATAATTTGTAACTTGCTTCAAAAAAAATCTTAGAAAGTCACAACAACACAATAGAAGCTCAGAGGCTAGAAAAATCTACTGAAAGGCAAAGAAAATAGACAAATGCACAATTTCTAAGATTACAGCATGAGCATAGCAGTGAGAAACTTGGTTTTTGTAAAGATGTTCATAAATATATCGCCTATGTGGAGGAAGGACTCTTAATTTGTCATATTTTTGTCACTTTTCATGATGCAATAATCAGACCACACATTTAAAAGAAGCACTCTTAGCTGTGTTTTTTAATGTTCTAAGAGTCTAAAGCATTTCTGCAGCACTTTGGGAGCAGCTTCAAGGTAAGAACCAGTTCAATAAAAGCACTGAAATGTAATTTTTTCCTCCATGTTGTAAATAATCAATCAAAACTTGGTTTCCAGTCTGGGGACTTGGCTGCCAAAGGGGGCTGCAGAGGGTCTAAGGGGAGAAGATTTTTTTAATTATTAGTTGACTGCTAAATTTTTTCAATCTATTTATTTTAACCATCTGCTTCCTTTAAAATTGAACTTCCTTTAAATGTCCTTTGGAAAGAATTTTGTGTCTTTGTTATGTAGTTAAAAAATGGATTTGACATCCAAAATTATTTGGCAACAAAACCATGGTTCCTAAAATCAGAGTCCCCCCCACCAACTTTGGAGTAAATTAGTCACACTGTCTCTCTGAGGCTGACAGATAAGGAGGAGGTCCTGCGCCTGAGATTCAACAGACATCCCAAACTGATCTTGGAGTTGCAAACAAAATCTCTGGGTCATTAATGATTTTTGGATTTGCGAAGAAAGTTTGTAGATTAGTAAAGACTGTTTTAATTTTAAAAATAGATTTAGTTCATCAGCAATATTTTGAGTTAGGTAACTATAGTTTTGTTAGCAAAATACTTTTTGATTTCAAATCCTCTCTTTTTGAATGCGTAATGAAGACAGAAGGTTCTCTCTATAATGTACTAGCGCAAGAATCCAACTTTATCTTGACTTTTAGCCATGACAAAATTGAAGAGCTAAAATGTTGGTCTGCAGTCAGATGTGACTTTTCTCCCTTTAAATCTTTTGTGTTAGGGCTCATTTCTTCTTAGGTATAAGTGGAGGGGTGGGGAGGTCTCCAAAGGTAACAGCTGATTGACATGTTGACTGACATGAGTCACAGATCACATGCTGTATTAACAGTGTGATGTCACACTGGCATATAATACAACATGATAAAACAAACAGAACTGTAAACAAACAGCTGGAGTGTAAACCTTGATCCACTGATTCATAATTCTCTTTAAAGCCATCAAAATAAAGTATGAGAAAGACATATATTCAGATAATTTCCTGTATTTAATCTTACCAGATTTTCCGTTGGTAACTGTTCCACTGTCCTCGTCGTCCACGGGGATCTTCTCATATTTTCCATGACCAGTGATGACAAATTTGTACTTTTTACTGCCTGTTAAACCCTGAAGAGGAAAGACAAATCATGATCACTTTAATACTTAACACATGTTGGGTTTAACATATGATTGGGCAAAAAAATTCAGAGCACTTTAGGAAGTCTCTGTTTAGGAACAAATTACCATACAGTGTAACACTGTTTACACTGTATGATTTACAGTAAACACGAACCTTTGCTCTGTTTCCCGATTGCTCTGATGAGTCTCTGATTCCCTCCCACATGTTCTTTTTCTGCATCACATCTCCGGGTTTGACATCCTTAAAAAAGAAACAACAGTCAACATGTCATCTGAACATATTTAACATACATTGAGGTTGATTTACATAGTCAGAGCGTCATTATTGACCAACCCAAAGATCGATGGGTTAAGAAAAAAACGTAAATCCATGAAACATACTGTGAATAAGGAGCTGCTCTGAAGATGTTTCCCGTCCATCCACCAGGGGGAAACCTCACATCACAAACTTTAATTCTGTTCTTTGAGGTCACATCACTGACGCCTAAGTGTATCTGAGCTTAAGTTTAACATCTCTGTAAAAATACTCATTAAATGATATTCATGCAGAGTCAGTCTTTATCAAAAGAACCATGAAGCTTTTTAATGACCTCTAAGAGTCACAACATATAACAGTCCACAGAGAAGTGTGAGTGACAGGGCAGGGCTGAAGAATTAGCTTAAATTAGGGATGCACAATATTTTCAATAGTTTGATATCAGTATCAGCAGATTTAAAAAGTTCAGTCAGCCATACAAATTGGTCGTATATTTTTCACTAAATTGACTGAAATATGGCAGAATGTGTCAAAATGCTCCACTTCACTTTTGCTTAATGTCAACATTAAGACATTGGTGGTATCATATTTAGAGAATAGAATGTTGTTCTTTGTTTTCTATCTGTTTCTTATTAAAGGAAAATGTCACAAACAAGGAAAAGGTTAATTCTAGTTTGGTGAAGACTGTACACTTTGTCATAAAATTATTGACAAGAAAATCTGTCCTGGCAGTTTATTGTAAATACTTCTACTATGTTCTATTTTGTTTGCTATTGTACAGTTTATTTCTCTATATCTTTTATATTATATGTTATTTTATAACCTTTAATGTATATTACTTAGCCTTGTATTTACCCCTGTACTGCTGCAACACTCAAATTTCCCCCTGTGGGATCGATAAAAGACTTTCTTTTCTTATCTGAGTTCAGAAATATTGGCATATTGGATGTCCAATAATGCTCATCCCTAGTTCTCCATATTTCCATGCTGTGCTCCGACTTACTGCTGGTTTGCCGGGGGACTGTTTGCTGCAGTCAGATGGACCTTTGACCCATTGAGTGATCCGATTGGCCACGCCCACCTTCAAACCCTCAGTGTCCTGAATCAGATGGACAAAAATATGACATAAATAAGTATGAAGAGTAATATCAGTTTGGTTTTGAGTAAACCCCGTCTGTGTGTGCCCTCACCTTACAGCTCGCCCCCCTGCTGGGACTCTGGCTCCAGGCCTCTCCGGCCTCAAACAGGTTTTTCTTGGTGGCGACCACTTCAGGTGAGTTGGGTAGGTCGTTCAGTGATGCCTTCACTGCCCGAGACTCCTGAGAATTCTTCACAATGATGAAAACAAAGACCAGGGTTAAATAAACCTTCAAATCTGTCCACAGTTTTAATCCAGCAGCAGTTAAACTGTGAGCAGGGATCCAGTAAATCAGAAAACAACAGATTTTCTATTTTCATCAATGTGCAACTCAAATTCTGAGACAGTTGTTGAGCTTATTCAGAAAAGTAGAGCAAATGTGTTTCCCAAAGTGAATAATTTACTCTTCTTCTACAGTAGATTTCAGTCCATACTCCACGGTGTGTTTTTTATAACGCTGGATTGTCTAATCAGTCAATTTTAAAACAATTCACAACTTTTAGGAATTGGGTATTCATGGAGCGAGCAACACAACTAAACATGAGGGCAGCACCACCCAGAAATGTGCTAAAATCCGGTCTCTCCCTGAAGAAAAAATGCTGTTTTTCTCAGAAATAAGAGTGAGGATCTGGTCTTCCTGGGATACCCACTTTATGGTCTGTCTTTCGCTTCATCTGTTTCTAACTTTATCCTAAGTTTGTAAATAGTACCAGGGCACCAAATAATCCTGACACTCTGTGTACCAGAACACCAGCTTCCAGCTGCAGGGGATTTTGGCACATTCTGGGGGCACTAACCACATGTTTAGCTGTGTTGCTCATTCCAAAAAAGCAGGATTATTACAAGTTGTACCTTGTTGTAAAGGTGACTAATCAGGCTTTCGTGTGATATGAAATACAATAGTAATACCTCCCCCAAGGGGGTTATGTTTTTGCCAGACTATATGATTCTGTCTGTTTGTGAGTTAGTAAGAAAATTTGAAAAAAAAAAACATTAACACTGAGCGGAATTTAAAAAAAAATCATATCTCTGCCTTTTTAAACAGATGTGCTTACGATTTCACAGGATAAATCAGGCTCCATGTCTCTATCACCAAGGTAAACTTCAATATTCAGTGATGTTCCCAAAACTTGTTTATACAGAATAACAACCTCCATGTATGTGCTGAGTGGTCTGGATCCTGGCTCTATTCTGGATCTGGTGATCCAGAGTTTGATCTTTTACAGGGGTTGTGGAAAAGCCACTGCAGAACTGAGCTGCTTGGCGGAGGTCTGCGGTCACTCAGTACTTTTCTAGTTTGGTATTATTAAAGGGTAGGAATAAGACAAACCCCACATTTTGTGATTGTTTGCCTCCTATTTTTCCCAAACTCATGACAGATAGTTTGGCAAAAAAAAGTCTTTTAAAATACAAAAAAATAGTCGTTCAAAAAGACAACTGAAATTGTGATGATACCTTCTGTCATTCACTCCTGAAGCTCCTGCCCTTTCTTGCACTTTTGTGTTGAACCTGGCATAATTGTCTAGCACTCTCCATAAAACAGAGCCCTTGTGTTAACACAGGGTCACAGAGTGAGCTGTTAATCAGCCTGAGAACAGCCCAGAGGTGAGGAGTGAAAACAGGGAGAGGAAAGACCAAAATAAAGAGCTTGGAGCGTCCCCTCGTATATCTGTCTGCCACCCTCTCTGCTGCGTCGTCGCCCAGGTGCTGCAGAGATTTGTGACAGCAGCACAAAGAGCAGCTCTCTGCCCCTCAGCTGCTCCCAGACAATCAGGGAACAAACATTCAGCTGCTACTGGTGACTCAGGAACAGTGGGGTTTGATTTATATATGGAGGTTTTTCGCTCTTTATTAGTTTTACTGAGCGATGCTCTCGCCCAGGGGGGAAAGATCGGACGGTTTTAGGAGTCCAGGACTGATATTAGAAATATTATAATATCAACAACATTTGGCCCAGGTGTTTAGGATTTCTTTACTCTTCACTTGAAAAACAGGCTTTTCTTGTTTTTCATTGCACTGATAAGAGTACTACTCAGGCGTGTTGACAGATGTACATGTATCTATATAAGTTTATGTGTGTACAACATGTACATATATATTTTTTCTCTTTAGAGGTAAACTGACTGGATTCTATTTATTAATTAGCAATGGAAAAGGGGTGGAAACTAAAAAGTTTTTTAAATGTAAAAGAAGTTAAAATGTGACTTAACAGCTTGTTTATTTTTTGTTTTTGGATTGTTTGCTAAAACTGCAGAATTTCCACTGTGCTAATTTTCTGAACATTCTTTTCATTTATTTATTTTTTTTTACATTTTCCAAATAAATATTCATTCATTCATCTCCTAGACTAAAAGTTTTAATAAGGGATTCCCACAATTATTTGATCTGATATCAATTTGGAAGATATGAAAAGTTCTGTCAGCCATACCTATTGACTGAAATATCAGCAGAATCGTTTGATGTAACAAAATTTTCCACCTAGCTTCGGTTAATGTCAACATTATGACACTGGGGATCATATGAAGAGAATTAAATGTTGTTTTTCTTGTTTCCAATCTGTTTCCACTGCAAATAAATGTAAATAGCTTAATTCTAGTTTGGTGAAGACTGCAGTCTGTCCTAAAAAACATGATGTTGGCAGTTATGAGTTCAGAAATATTGATCTGAAATCCAATAAAGCACATCCCTAATTTCAACTCCTTATAAGAGAGCCCTGTTTATGCTATGACTTTTTGAACAACACATTTAAATCATTGAGTTTCTTTGTCTTTCTGTGCGTTAGTGTTTGCTGACCTCCACGGCATGTGCGTACTGCTCCATCTTGTCGTCAATCTTTGGCAGCAGGACGAGCGGCTGTGTCTTCTTGAAGCTGTTACTGATTCATAAAAGAAGACAAAAACAAGACCAGTTGGAGATGGCGCCCAATCTGAATCAAATTTATTCTAAAAATACCATTTTAGCCTCTGCACAAAAACACTGGGCCTATAATATCAAGACCGACTCCCCTTCCCAACATATTTTAAGACAGTCTTTTATATTTGCTCCATTTTATACAGTATATATGTATATATATGTTTTTAGACTCAAACACAGGCAACATCCACACATTTTAATAGGAGCATTTAAGCAGTAAAAAGCTCATGTGTGTGTGCTTATCACAGACACACAACAATTGAATAAAACTGAATGCACGATAAATGTTTTTACTGAAGCAGGAAATTATTTACCAAATAAAAACATCGTCTCAGACAGCCTGGAGCCTCCATACTTCACAGCTTCATCCCAAAACAATACAAAAATACAGGATTCACAGCCTCCTACATCTGGACAGAGTTAAAACGTGGGCATAAATCAGCACTAAGGAGGGGCTCGCTCTAAACTGACCTTTGACCCTCTTCATCAGTGTTAACCTCCAGGACAAATAGACCGCGACAAACACTGAGCAGCACAGTGATGTCTTAACTGAGAGATGTTTGATTTCAATTTATCATCCATTTGGTTGATTTGGTGTATTTTGTGACACTTAATCCAGCTTTGTGGGAATAATTCCGACATTAACAGACTTTATTAAAATATTGACATGTTTAGTGTATATATTCAGTATTTTCACATTGTTTTGAATATTTTTTATTTCAAAATCACAATAGGTAGTTTGTTACAGGAAACAGAACAATAGTGTCTTCGAATCAAGACTCAAAACTAGGGCTGTAAAGTCCAAGTCGACTGGTCGACTAATTGGTCGATGTGTGCTCAGTCGACCAAAATTCTGATTGGTCGACCAAATGTATCAATTTATATTTTCCCCTGCAGTCTATGGTTCATTTCATCAGGAGAAATGTATCAAGTGAAATGGGGGTGTTTTCTGAGCACCCCGTTTCACAGGTAACAGCCTGTCCTTTAATGTATTTATTGTTCATTTCAATATTTATATTATGTTAAGAAAATTTCAGTATTCTAGTCTAATAATCATTTATTCGTTTTATAGCTGCATGCGGTCTGCCCGCTGCAGCGGCTGCATCCCTCACCCAGTCTACGCTTGATTTTATGCCTCATATAAATATCCAAATGCAAAAGCGACATCACAGATGGAATTGTCAATTTTATTTCTGAGGGTATGAGGCCCATTGGTGTCGTGGAAGGCCAAGAAAACATTGGAACCTGTATATTCAGTGCCAGCGCGCCACACAATTACGCACGCACTAACAGCAAAATACGAGGGAGTAAAAAAGAGAAAGTTTCCGAGTTAATAGATAAAGATAACAGATGTGTATGTCTCTTTGAATGGAGTCCTATATGACAGTGACTGCCCATTTCATTGATGAAGACTGGAAAGCAAAGAGTCTTCTACTTGAGAGAGAAAAAAAAAGGAGAGGCGCACACAGGAAGGAACGATCGCTGCCCGATTATATGAAGTTGCCGATGCCTTCAAAGTTCCAGCAGAAAAGAGAGTATCTGTTGTAGTGAACAACGTGGCTCATATGGAACTCTGTATGGAAACACTTAAGGAGTCCCATGAATGGTTTAAGATGCAGGGCATTTAGAGGTGCGCCGGGCACACTTTGCAGCTCGGTATTAATGTTCAGTCACACCAAGCCATGTTCTGGCGTATTTTAAAAAGGGGCACAAATCAAAAACTGGGCTAAAACAGAAGCAGGTGCTGATATAAGTTTTACTGAGCCGCGCCCTGCTGAGCACCACCTTTTACATCCCTTAATCTCTGCTATAGCCAGTTGTTTTAGCTGATTTTATTGTACTGTTGTTGATTTTAGTGTCATGGAAGGTGTATCAGAAAAATCCCCTAAACAATGGGTTTGAAAGCAACCTTAAATGTGCCTGTATTCATTTAAAAAATGAACTTAAAGCGAAAAAAATCCAAACGAATAAATATTTTGGGTCAAATATGCATTTTTGCATCTACTGTAATGCACACAACCTGCAGAGTTATTTTATTAAATGTTCTGACCAAGCCACAGTGATTGTTACAGAAAGGCCCACAATAACAAGATGTTAAGATGATCTATTTGGATATTTACCTTTTCTTCAGTGAGCGGTTCAGTGACTCGGTTCTCTCTGTTATCTGGAAGAGAAAAGCAGCAGGAAAGTTCAGTCAGAAGGCAGATATTTAATGTTTTCAGGATGTTTTTCACTTTTTTTGTCCTGATTCAGAAGATTGTAAGACAGCCTTTCATAAACTTACCTGCTGCAAAACAAGACACAAGGCTAATTCCAAACACTTTTTCAACTAACATCAGTTTTCTTGTGAGTTATTACAAAATAATTAGATAAAACTTTGTTAAATCAATGCTGAATATGAGCAAAGATGGCGCTCCCACTTTGAGGTCTAACTCTAGTTAATGAAATAAAAGTTTAAACACTTCTGTTTATTAAATCTGTTGTAGAGCAGCAACATTACTTCATTTTGTATAATTATCAGCACAAAGCAAAGTGCAGCAAAGTCTAATTTTACATCACAGTGTGAAGGATCTCTAGGTTTCAAGATCCTGGACAACACAACATGTGTTTTGAACCTGTAAATTTCGGTGTTTATTAAAATTTTACTAATAAAAAGCCCAAATCTGAAAAACCTTCAATCAAATTATTATATCCTACAATTTTATCTTTCAAGGTGTTTCTCAATGAGGCAGCAGAACAAACAAAAGGTGCATGGGTGCAGAACACACATGCAGTGTCATGCACAGAAAACAACGAGTTTTAACATTTAAAATCCACAAGACAACAAATCCAGAACAAATGAACAAATCCACAACATCAGATTATTTGACTCCACATTAGTCGTCTAACGGTCATAACCTTCAGGTGCAGCTGTGTTAGCGTTCACACTCGTCATCATCCACCATAATTAGCACGTTTAGCAACATTAAATAAAAATGCTGCTTGTTGTGCGGTCACAATGATTTTCACTCAGACTGGTCTTTTAGGTTTCATGAGCGCCCCCTGCTGGGACCTCTTGTATTGTTGGCAGGCGGCATTAAGGTGCCCTGGTGGTTCAGGAGTTTGAAAGTGTTTTTTCTAAATAATCCAATCTGAGTAGTGATATATGACATGCCATGTTTGTGAGAAACTCCAAGTTAACACATTGTTTTCATTGATCTCTGCGGTGTTGTGCGCTGATGAACAAATAGTGAAATGATTTGATTGTTTCAGAATGTTTACAGCTACAAAAGAGGCTGAGAGAGACATGTTATATAAATGTTTTTCAGTTTGTTCACACTAAACACATATTTCAGTTTGATGAGGGCTCAAATTGCATTAAAATTGAATGTGATGAATCTGAAATCTTTAGATGAGAGACAGACAGAAAGAGGCAAAGGTGGGGAAAGCAGAGAGGGGGAGGGAGAGAAACTTTCCTCATTTTTGAGAACAGGAAGAAGACAGAAATAATTGAAACATCTGCCATAGCTGATCCCAGATCAAGAAGGTAAAAACATGTTTTTATTTGGCTAGGAGATGAACCCACTCCTTCTATATATATATCTATCTATATCTATATCTATATCTATATCTATCTATCTATATATATATATACATATACATATATACATATGTATATAGATATATATATATATATATACATGGAGAGAGAGAGAGAGAGAGAGATATATATAATTTTCTTTTATTATAACTATCAATATTTTTCCTTCTCTTTCTTGTCCGGTTTTATGTCCTGTTGCTGTTGTTGTATTTTATTTTGTATGTAAAAAAAATTACAAGTTCCAATAAATATACCATGAACAAAAAATATGAACTACTGGAACATGTGATGATGCAACGCCAGTATTTTTGGACGTGAACACAGCTTCAGGAGAAAAAAGGAGTGCTTGTGCCAAAAGTCGACATTTAGGCTTTCATGGATTTTCATCGAATGCAGGATGGAGCTCGTGAAGTTTTTTTGCACAACATAATGGAAAATGTGTCCTTCAGCACTCTGAATTGGAGAGAACTGGTCTCCATCGAGGAGTGGACAATCTTTTTCTTAATTGAAGCATCAGTGACATCTTTGATTACACACCATGCTCTCCCAGTGCAGACAAAAATACACTCCTGAAATACACACACATGAACACACTCATGCAACTTACAAACTGAGCCTGAACCAGTCAGCTGTGAAGATAACGTCAGAGAGATGGACAGACGTTACTGAGCTGGTCCAGGTGTTATAGAGGAGACATTTACAAACAGCAGCATTAGCAGGTGACTTCACCTTGTGTGTGGGAGCTTTGGGACTGAACGGGCTGAAGGATTCGTCCCCGTCCACAGATGTACTCAGAGTCTTCATCCGCTCTGCTGCCTCCATCCTCCTCCTCTCAATGTCCTCCTTCATCCTCCTCTTCTCCTCCTGGAACCAATTGTAGTCAAAATTCAACCACTGGCATCAAGTTGTTACTGCAGATACATAATGTTGCAGACCAAACTCTAAGAAAAAAGGACCATGTAACTATCAGGGCTCTGTTATCTTGGGATAACAGAGCCCTGAATCTTACGTACTTCAGATTGCATGAACCTAGGATACAGGGATTATTAGGACCCCACCCACTCTAAAACCTCCCGGAAGTCCTGTTCACCTCCTCTTTGGCCTGCCGCTGCAGCTCTTCTTCCTGCCTCCGTCTCTCCTCCTCCTCTCTCACTCTCCGTCTCTCCTCCCTCCTCCTCTTCAGCTCCTCCAGCTCCTGCTCGGCCTCAGCCTGTCGGTGTCTCAGCTGCTCCAGCTCCTGGCTCTCCTTCTGCTGGAGGCTCTGTCGGATCTTCTCCAGTCGCTGCTCCGTCTCCAGGATGGCCTCCGACTCCTCCGGCTCCAAGCTCCTGCTACACATGGTCAAGAAAGTTTGGTTTTAGAGCTGCTCTACAGTGGTTGTGGAGTAATGGTGCGTTCACACCGCAAGCGACCCAGCTACCAAAATCGCGTCGCCCACTGACGTAGCGTCGCGCGTCCATAAATACCTCATTTTGATAACCGCTACCGTCGGCCATCGCTCGGTGACGTCATGTCCGCTCAAGTTTCACCGCGATCATTTCATATATCATATAATAGGATGTATAAGCCAACCACAAAACACTGCAGCTGATGCCCTGCAGCAGCAGCATCTGTGAGTTTACCGCGGTCCGTCTAGGCGGAACAAATGTCCTCACTGACATTAGTTCCGCCTAGACGGAACTCAACCGCCCTGTAGTCCGGATGAATAACTGTCTCGGGTACCGTCACACGTACACACACCTCTGATTGGCTGTTGCCGCACGGCCTCACACGACATCGCCTGAATAGATCAACTTTTTTTAACTTTGACATCGCGCGACGAGTGAAGTGATCGTCTTGTATGCGGCTGTCGCATCGCAGGAGGGTTAGCCCCGCCCCATCGCGGCTGTACATTGACTATGAATGGAGAGTGATCGCCGAGGTAGTACAAGTTGCTTTAAGTGTGAACGCACCTTTAGTCTTAAGGTTTTGCTTCAAATGATAGTCAGAAAAAATAAAGCTGATAAAGTTTTCACTTTACGAGTTGAGGCTCTGCTCACCTGGTGGTCCGCTTTGCCTTGTTCTTTGTGTGAGATAAAGTCACTTCCTCATTGGTTGCGTCTCCATTGGCGTTGTTGTGTTTTGGTTCTTGCTGCACAAAAACCTTGGATGTGTAGGAGATTTTCACTTCTTTTCTTTTCTCCACCTGTTGATGGAAGAATTCACAATTTGTCAATTTACCATCACACTTTGTAGTTTTATTTAATACTTTATTAATAGCTTTTATCTTAATGCAGAAACACAAGATAAACAAGGACACCCAGTAGAATCAACTCAGACAACCCAACTTCTGAGAGTTCTGACTTTGTGAGTCTATTTTCGTGTAATCAGATGACTTTAGCGCATAAACAAAGTAATAACAGCAAGGACTCGAGAATGAAACCAAAGCTGTGTTTCCAGAAGTACCTCCCTACGTGTGGCCTAAAACAGATCTAAAAGCCTCACTGATGAACTCTTACCTCTGCGTTCGGTCTCTGACACTCCTCTCTGCTCCTCCTCCTCATCATCTCCTCCCTCTCCTTGTCCTCCCCATGCTCCCGCTCCTGTCTCTGGACTCGCTTGTGCGGTGCGGGGACAGTTTTGCTTGTTTTGACCTCCTCTTCTTCCTCCTCTTCCTCGCCTCCCTGGCCGAGCTCCTGCAGGCGCTGCTGCCTCCTCTTCTCTCGGCGTTGGGTCCAGTCGCTGAAGCCTTCGTCCTCCTCCAGGGACGGGGAGCTGCTCGGCTTCAGGCCAACATCGTACCTGAAGACAACATGAGAGTTTGCATGAAATACTGAGAGCAGGTACAGCAGGAAGCAGCGAGCCACACTTCAGCCTCACCTTCGATTTGCTTAGTTTTAACCTCCCTACAGTGAACGTTCTCTGGATATTTGTATTTAATGTCAGAGTTGAGGAGTTCCACTGCAGAACAGTATATAAACAAAAGAATTGCAAACTTTATTCTGTGGGTTATTTTCCCCTTTAGTAACTAATTGGTATTGTATTTTATATAATTGGAAAACCTGATTAGTCACCTTTACAATGAGGTACAACTTGTAAGGATTGTGAATGTTTGGAATGAGTAACACAGTTAAATGTGAGGATAGTGCTTCCAAAGAACCCATCAAAATCCCCTCTTTCCCTGGAAGAGAGCTTTCAGTTCCTCAGTAAAGAAAAGGTGAAGAATCTGTCTTCCAGGATGCACACTTTACAGTCTACCTTTGACCTCTACTGTCGCACAGACCTTTGTCCTAAGTTTGGAAACAGTGCGAGGGCGGAAACCAAATAATCCTGCCACTCTGCGTACCAGAACACCAGCCTCAGTTGCAGGAGATTTTGGGCTGACTACCCACACCTTTAGCCGTGTTGCTTATTCCATGAACACACCATCACTAAGCAGGGTACACACATAAAGATTATTGGGCTGTTTTTGTCTTGACTTTCCCCCTTCCCGACCCAGGAAGGCATAGTCCAGATTATTTTCTGTTTTATAAGATTGCCCTCTAAGATTATCCTGTGTCTCAGGGGTGTTAACACAGCACTAAGTAGTTTTTCTACCTTAGTCTAATATTTCTAGAGTCATTGTGATGGTATATCACCTTACAACAGGTTGAATAACACATCTGTCATGGTCTGAGGGGTCTGTATCACCTTCACTGGCATTATGTAACTTCAATGTGAATGGTAGGAACACTTCCACACCAAAAAACTACACATTTTTACCGCTTTGAATGCTTTACGGCATACACCACTTCCTTCTCCTTCCTGATTCGAAAAAGAAGAGGAAGAAAGCTAAACATAGAGTTGTTATCATGGTGAATGCAGCAAAAACCCAGAAGAAAAGAAATGTTTTATTGAAAGAGACAACAAAAAGAAACTGGAGAGTAACAAGCTAAATGCTAGGACAGGGAAAAACTTTGGCCCAGGGTTCACTCACTGGCGTGAGCTGAAAGACAAGGAGGGATGTCCAACCCCTGATGATTTATTCGAATAGAAACATGATCAGACTGTACCTTATCAGTCCACATGGTTTGTTTATCTCTCAGGACACCCTGTCAGCTCGCTTCTCCTCCCTCTGTATGTCAACAAATGCATGTTGGTGTACGGCCGTAGAGTTATCCTCAATGACACAGAGGGCACTAGAGAGCTGAAAGCCAGAATCTTACATGGTGCTGCTTTAAGAGTGAATTTGTCCCAATAATTGGCCCTGAAACGGCTGACAATCATAAAATTAAACTTGTTCAATATTTACAGCCAAAAATTTTTGTGTGTGGGGGAAACTAAGACTCCCAAGTCATGACTCTGTGAACGGTGACGTGTAAATAGCCAATCAATAAATATTTAAAAAAAAATAACACCAAACATGGCTGACCTGAAACGTAAAGCTGGTTGGACCACAGAAATGGAAGATCAGTTCACGTGTTCACTCTGTCTCCAGGATTTTTTCCATAGTCTTTTTTATTTTAATTCAGGATTTTCCCAAGATCAGATTTCTGTGTTGGAGGACTAGATTCTAGATCCGTGGTGGGACAGAACAATCCAAAATAATCCTCTCAGGTGGAGCTTGAACTTGTTGATATTAAACACGAAAGGATTTTGTAAGTGATTATTGGTCTTAATCTTAGACACTGAAGGAGTAACGGTTGGTTAATCAGAGCTCAGTTTCATCCATCAGATAGTATTAGATGATTTTATTAATGGTCCTCACAGAACTTCAGTAAACAGAGGCACCAAGGCGTTCAGCACAGGGACGAGGATGAGAGCTCACAAAACATGGTTTAACATCACAGAATATGAGTTTAACACAGAAACTGTCCTTGTTTTCCATCTGCTCATTAACAAAGATTTACATCTGGAAAATGTGCTACAACAAAAGAGAGTAAATAAATCACAGCGGAGCGTTTTTCAGCTGATTGGCCGCATTAATCTCAGACTCATTAGCAGTCAATTACAGCTGATGGATGTCTGATCAGCCTCAAACAGCTGAAACAACAACATGTCCAAACAGAGGATGTTGCTTGACAACAGAACACACACCAACATTTACAGACTGTCGGAGGTTTCTGTTCACATGCTGCTTCCAGAGTTGGGTCATTAAACACACATCAGGTTTTTGTGAGTGATGAGATTTAGATTTTTGTTTTTTGTTTTTTTACTTTTATTGTCAAAATTAACAGAAAATGTGCACCATAACAATAACAATACTTGTCCAGAGTTTGGGTCACACACAATTGGTAGTATATCAATCAATCAATCAATCAGTCTTTATTTGTGTAGCCCAAATTCATAACAAGTATTATCTCAAGACACTTTACACTACAACATTAACCTCTTCATTTTAAAAAAAATTATAACAAAAGAGAAAAAAAAAAGAAGAAAAATATAAATATACACAAAAACAAGGTAGCTGTAGTTGAGCTGTCAGCTGTTTCACTGATGAGATTTAGTTTTATAGAAGTTAAGATGAATGCCCTGAAAATCAAATTACTTTAAATGAGGTTTCATTTTATCATAACTCTGATTGACATATATTATTATTACATCATAATATAATAATAATAATCCATCTTCTACTGCTTATCTAGGATGTTGTCATCACCAGGGGCAAAGCTTGTCAGGCCATTATATTTACCAGAGCCATGGGCCTTGATGAAATCCACTTAAAAAAATATGAACTATCCCTTTAAAATGCTGCAGTCCACAAAACAATGTGTGTCATCACTGCAGCTACATTTATTTGTATCTTGAGAATTAACTAATAAAGCATGACAAAAGCCTCTGCAGGTAAAACATGCAATACAATCTAAAGTACGCCATACGGTGATGGACCTTCTATGAAAGTTCTAGATCATAATAAAGTTTGATAATTAATCTCATTATTTTTCTCTGTCCCCACTCTCAATAAAAGCCCTCAGCGTTTCTGTTTTGTGTTCCCAGGAGCTGGCAGAAAGGAATTCACTCCACATTCCCAACATGATTAAGACGCTCAGCTCGGCCCGACCCGGCCCGCGGAGCCCCCACTGCATGATGGGAGTCTCTGCTTGATCTCACAGCAGCTTAACGAGCAGTGATGTTTCTGTTTGTGTGTGGAGAGGACACCTGCACAGCGTCCTGACAGCAGTGAGTCAGAGCGGGCTTTTGACAAGATGATGAGAAACATCCATCAGTTAACTCGACTGTTTTGGGCTGCTTATGCCTTCATGTGAGGGACAGGATGGTGGATGTTTAGGTTTAGATGACAGTAAAACAGCAACAGACTGGACTCAAAAATGCTTTCACTTAAAACCAGACTGCACATATGTTCATTCCTGCTGTGGAACATGGAGTGCGAATGTGACTCCTGCCTTAAGTGGTCATCAGAAGAGTTGCAGTTTATCATGCTCTCATATTAGCTTCCACGATCAAACAACTGAGTTTACTGCTTGGTTTAATCCTGCGTGAAACACAAACAGGCCCGAACAGGAGAATCCTGTTAATGTGAACACAGAGCTGAGAACAACAAATCCCTCAGGTACTGTCTCAACCCTTTTTGATGGACCACTGTTGAAGTACATAAAGAATTTTCTAATTTTTTTTCGTTCTTTGGAGGGATTTTGACTTTAGGAGCATGAAACATACTTATAGGTGGAGGCTGTTTCACCGCGACATCATAAAGCCCAGGAAGTGAAAAACTGAGCATTTTCAGGGGCACAGTGTTCCTCTGTGAGCTTAGAGTTTTGCGCAGTGTTAATTTTTTTAACTGATTATTTTTGTCATAGTTTTGTCAACAACCTTTTTCTTGTTGACAAAAACTATATAGTACTTAAAAAAGCAAGTGCACATGGACAAAAGAACCCAAAAAATAAATAAAATGACATTTTCATTAAAAAATAAAAACTAGACTAAAATGTTTGACAGACTTAATCCAATTAGACCTAATTTGGTCATGAAGAAAGTAGGAACAAGACAGGAATACATCCAATCACAGCTACTTTGGTTGTGTGGAAAGGTTGGATGAGTTCAGAGGGACATCCAATCACAGCTGCCTTAGCTTGGTGGTGGTTGGATAAGTTGTGGAATGATCCAATCAGAGCTGCTCTCTTTATGAATCCATATATTCATGTAGAGCAGGTTCACTGTTAGTTGTCAGTTCTGGTATTGTATCTGAGATGCTCTGCCAAGTTAAATTTGTTTCTGTTCATTTATACTTCCAAACTTTACTAACATTTAATAAAGGGTTATTAGAGGAATCATTTTATCCAAACATGACTTCAGAAATTCAAGGAAACATAAAAAATACCTTACACTTTACAGTTCATATTTCAGTGGACTATATTTACAGGAGATTTCCTCGACTGCAATGTGAAATTTCATCAACTAAACTAGAAATTCAAGAAAACAAAAAAATGTCTTACACTTCATACTTTACTTGAAAAAATTTACAGCAGATTTAATCAACTGAAACTAAACTAAAGTTTAGTTGACTAAATTATAACTAAAACTGAAAGATATTTTAGGCAAAAGACTATAACTACAACTATTTAAAAGTGCTTTCAAAATAAACACTCTTACAAAATAAAGCTTCTTTTTCTAGAGAACTGCAAAGAGTTAGGGTCTTAAAAATGCATTTGCCAAATAACCTGACTGGCCATTTTATTAAGTACACATTGCCAATACCAGGCTGGACTCTCTTTTGCCTTTAGAGCTCCTCAATGATTCAACAAAATACTGAAACATTGATCAGAGATGTTGGTCCATACTGGCATGATCCAAGTGTAAAACATGGCCTCAGATATTCAAGAAAACATAAAAATACCTTACTCTTTACACTAAATTTACAGGTGATTTCTCACTAGAATTGTGTGAGATTTCATCAACGATAACTGGACTGAAATTAAAACAATATAGATTACTAAAGTACGAATAAAACAGAAGGCAGAAGACTTCAACTAAAACTAAATTAAAAAAGTGCTGTCAACATAGTCATGGTTTTGCGAAAGGTGTTCTGCTCCAGTAGACCATTGCACAAATAATTGAAGGCAAAGAAAACTGGTTTTGCAGGACTTGAGACATGAAAGGCTGAACTGTTTAGATTTTAAAGATGGAGGATTAAGATCAATGTGACCCCGGTCTCTCTGTATGACCCGTCATCTATAATTGTGTAACTTATGGTCACATGACTAGGGGAAGCACTAGCTCAGAAACAAAATGAAGCTCTGATAAATCTACCTCAAGCTTCAAAGAAGTATAATCTTAGTTTCTCAAGCTTGTTTCATAGTCTAGTTTGAAAAAGTCAATGCCGTCCAGCACCTGACTCCTGATCTCCTACAAGGCAGAAATCATTCACCAACCTTCACACAAACATCATCACATCACTGCTGCTGCTCTCAGAGGACGCCCTAAATTACAGGCTGCACGTTTAGTCACCGCAGCCTCCGAGCAGCTGGGATGTGACGAAGGAGGAGAAGGTGTCCGAGGTGCGAGCTGTAATTAGGATTTGTTAAATTAATAGTCAGTGGCTGAAGCACGAGCTCTGACACGGCCAAGGTTTGCAGTAAACATTCTTGGGTGGTTGTGTCATAAGAGGGCAGCTGTTTGGAGGGGAAAGGGTTATTTGTAGCTTCTCCCGATGGAGACATTTGTTTTATGTAAGCAGACACGCATGAAAGCCGTTAAACACGAGCGTAGGACCAGGAGGAGGGAGAGAGGGTTAAACCGCCCACAGCTGGGAGACGTGACGACAAACTCTTTAGAGCCACAACCAGACACGCCGTGAGCTGCTCCTGCAGGAAATCATCAGACTCGAGGGAATGAATGAGAAATGTTCTGATCTTAATAACTTCCTGGGTTCACATGATTACAGCCACCAGGAATTTGGAGACTGTTTGATGAAGCATTAGCATCACTTATAAGCCAGACTCTTTAAATCTGTAAACGTGATTGAGAATCAGATTCATGCCAAAAAGTTTGTGCAATTGAAGGAGTCTGGAAATCAGTCTAAAAGTTACAGAGGAGTTTCAGGGTCAGGAACAGCAGAGGTGATAAGAAATGGAAGATTGGCTTTTGCAAATGTTCACTTTGGCTTTGTTTGCTATTTTAATCTGCTTTTTATTTTTGACTATTTATAAAGTTACATTCTGGTCACTTATTTCAGTTGAAGCACTTAAGCATGCACTGTGACATTACAAACTTTGTGACCAAGTATTTGTAAAACAGTAAATCATGTAAATCCAAATGTTCTCTTGAAAATAAGCACTACATGTTTCAGGGTAAAGAATTTTGCTTTTGTTATTTTGTTTTGATTTTTGAAAGCGCATCACATCTGCCGTCAGAAGTTTCTTCACTTTAGCAAACACTTCCTGGCATAAGAATTAAGGAGTGTGATCCCATTTATAGATTTTTTTAAGCTTAATTTGATCTTTTATCACTTTTACAGGTGTCGGTTGTCATATACATACAGTATATAGCACTCACTTTCAAAAATTTGATAAACATGATTTTCTGTTTGTCATGCAAATACTGGATCAAGAATCAAGTTGAAGCTGTTATGGGCAAACTTCGTAATAGCCTTTGGTTTTTGGAATATACGTATCTAGTTGTTTGTAAGAAGTTTGCAGTACAGTTGACATCATGTTTCTTTAAAATTCATGTATATGCATCATGCAGACATGTTTTTGTATTAATAAAAAGAGACCTGAAAATTAAAAAATATTTAAAAACCAGGAGATATTACATTCATTGCTGAGTTGTTCTTATTGGCTTAAACTTATCGTTTTACTTATTCTAAGTCCAATAATTTATGTTCAACTTAAAATTTGAATGTTTGTTTAGAAAAGCTTAATGTGTTAAATGAAATCATTCAAAATGAGCATCTCGCTGTTCCTAATGTGGCCTCTAGGGGACCTAAGTTGTCCATCCCTGAATTAAAGGGACCAGGAAACAGAGATTCATGCTTTCCAGAGCCATCCACTCTTTTTTAACCTTTCAGAGCAGCTGCATCCAGGTGATTCCATCTCTTTACCCAGGCAGATCCACCTTACTAATGTCCAAGCTGTAATAATTCACCTCGGCCAGCGGTGGAACTGACCAATCAGCGTCATTTGAGAGGAAAGAGGCGGGAGCTATGAGTGATGACAGGAAGTAGCTTCTCATGACTGCTCATAAAGGGATGAGCATTGTTTTCACAAACAATGGATGCAAGAAGACACAGGAGTTTCTTGTCTGGATAACAAACTGAGCACACATGTTGCTTGGTCATCAGCCGTAGCTGTTGTTGTTGTTGTTTTTTTTGTAGTGGCTTACTGTTGGTAGCCGCTACGGCTTACAGCCATTGACTGTGGTTGGCCCTTGTTAGCTGTTGGCTGTGGCACTAGGCCTGTCAGGATAACAAACTGTGCTGGACGATAATTGTCCCAAAAATTATTGCCGATAAACAATATTATTGTCATTGTTATTTTGAAACATCATTTTTCATTTATGTAATAATATGTCGTAATAAAGTGAGTACACCATGTGAAAAGCAATGAACTTTAATTTCTTAAGAGTATTCAGCTGTAATTGGAAGTTTAAGAGCCTTTAAATAAAATACATCAAAACAATATAATAAAGTAAACAAACAAAAAAGAGGGAAAAAACAATGAAAATTAAATAGACTGTCTTTTTTTGGTAAAACTGCATGTAAAAAAAAACATTATATTTATCAAAAACAACAAAAAATATACCCTGTCTCTGTAAAGAAAGAAAAACAAACTCCAATAAAACCACACACAACAATGAAAACAATAAATAAAATGTAGTTTTTACAGTTCAGGAATTGTTTGTGACATGGAGCCTACTTTCTCCCAGGCAATTCGTACTGACTGTGAAACGTTTGTAACATTTCCTGAACTGCTGATTGTTCAGCCGTATTGAATTGTTGCATTTCTTTTGCAATGTAGCGAACGACACTGTCTGTGAGCACACACCATTTTGCTCTGTTTCATTTATATTCACATTGCAGACCAAATGCCTCAGCAAGCGTTGGCTGTCGGGACAAAGGCTCTGCTGCACCTCTCCTTTGTCGTCACTACTTTCAAACAAATTTGACATATCGGCTTGTCGGTGTTCATGGGCTCACACCTTTTATTTTGTATAAATCCAAAATATTCCCACACTGGGGCTGTGGCATTCGATTTAGGAACCGTCGCTTTCATGCCATCATTCATATTAGTGTGTTTCCTCGTCACTCCTCACGATGCTCGCTTCAAGCTCTATGTGTGTATGCGCGAGCTGCCCTGCCTCCCCCTCAAAAATTGGATGAAAGACCGATGGATCACTAACCCTAACCCCGCTCATTCCGCTAAAGCACCAACACTCCCAGGCGTTGAGAAAGATGGACCTAGTGAGCCATCTTCTCATTCAGCCTGCTTGGTAGAAAGAGAGGAGGAAAACAAACAAGCATGCATGTCAATTTATCGAGGCCGACAAACTTACCGAGGAAGTTTTTATTTATTGTTCGGTTAATTGATTTATTGATTATTGTTGCAGGCCTATGTGGCGCCAAATTGTTGTTAGCCGTTAGCAATGCTGCTATGTGTAGCGGCTAAGTATGCTACATCATAGCAGCGTTGCTTCATATGGATTGGTCTGTGATGAGTGTGATGAGTCGAAAGATCGTCCAATCCCAGCTGCTGTTGTATTTGAAGGTTCTGCCCCTAAAAACATGTTGACAGGGCTCCTTCTCAGATGGATTAGTGAAATATTTCCAATATGGAACTGTCCATCTGGCGAGTCAGGTTACGGAGACACCGCAACAAAAAAATTTTTCAAAACTCTACTCTCTGGAATCTGGTTTCAAAAGTTTGCGTATTCGAGCACTCCTGGCACTGTTTTGTGTAAACAGAAGTCACAAACTTATCGAAAACTCTCTGTTTTTCATCCGTTTTCTTTGTTACGCAAACCGCCCGTAATAGTTACTCTGTACTCACGTGTTGTCCTCTACTGGTGTCTCATTCTCTGATGAAGACTCGGCGTGCAGAGAGCCACCGTTTGTCCACTGTGAAGCCTCTCGAGCTCTCCGTCGACGCTCTCTCTCCACCTCCTCGGCATCCTCAATGCTTCTCTGAGCCGTCAGCCTGAAGGTAAAAAGAATAATCGTCCATTAAGGCAGAATTCAGTTAAGTGAGCTATCTCAGGGTATTAAAGACCTCAGAACAATGACTTCCCTTTGACCTGTTTGTCCTCTGATGGCCAACAGGAGGACTGTACAAAGTTTAAGAGGGAAATCAGAGTTGATTTAGTCTCTCAGTGAATATATTTATGACACTTTTACGGTTCAAACTTTGCTTTTAAGTTATAAAAAAAAGATTAGTTAGGGTCAGGCTCCAGGACTTTGCTAACTTGCAATTGAAAAGTGTAGAAATCAGGACCTTTTGCAGTAAAAGACAAAAAAAAAACATGAAAACACAATAAGAGACAAAACTCGGCAGAAGTCCTAACTCAGCAGACTCAAAGTTTCATAAAAGAGGGACATAAATTTTAAAAAATCCCCCAAACTAAAAAAAGTCACCATTTTAATGATTTAAATGCTGACTCAGCATGCAGAAAGTGGAGTTCTTTATGGTTTTAGACCTCACACATTGTGGTCTCTCATCTCTGGAGGGTTGGGAACAATAAAAGTCTTAATGAGTAACATTTGTCCCACGTCACACTCTCTCTGGACTAACTCATGTTGTCTCTCCTCTCATTCGAACAAAGACCGTGTTAAAGTAACATCCATCTGCCTTAGATGACAAACAATTCTCTCTGTTTATATTTAGAATAAACACTTGTGCTGTTCACCTTGAGTGTGGCGGTATGTATTACAAACAATGTGAATCTTTATTTAGTCAGAGATGTAAGCACTGACACACTCGAAATTTCTGTCCTGATCACTTTCCATTCACATCCTGTTTGTTTTTGATAATGCAGCATTGAATGCTTTGATTCAAATAACTGTCCTTGGTTAGAAATGTTCAAGTAGTTTTTGTTTTTTTGGTCTTAGATTGATGCTACTTCCAAAAGAACATGAAATGTTTGACTTATCAGACACAGCAGCTCCTCAACAAATACAGCTGGTCAGCCAATCACATGGCAGAGGCACGTAGACGTGGTCAGGAGGACCTGCTGCAGCTCAACCCGAGCATCAGAACAAAGAAGAAAAGGGATTAAAGTGCATTTTAACATGCTTTAGTTGTTGGTGCCTGACTGGCTAGCCTGTCAGAAACTGCTGATCTACTGAAAGTTTTATGCACAATCATCTCTTAGTTTTATCGAGAATGGTCTGAATAAAAGACAATATCATGTTTGCATCGGTTCTCAGAGGTCTGAGGAGAATGACAAGAGTGGTTCAAGCTGATCAAAAGGAAACAGGAACTGAAAAACCTCAACCAAGCTGAGCAAAAGACCATTTTGGAAGGCATAACACATCAAATTTGCAGATGGGCTACAGAAAGTCTGCAAACATGTTGCCTGGTTTGGATTTCTTTCATGTCTCAACATGGAAATTGATCCAACTGTGTGAAGCTCTCATGCCAATATGGACCAACATCTCTGATCAATGTTTCAGTATTTTGTTGAATCAATGCCGTTAAGGAGCTCTGAAGGTAAAGAGAGTCCAGCCTGGTATTGGCAATGTGTACTTAATATAAGGGCCAGTCAGGGTATTGGGCAAATGCATTTTTAAGACCCTAACTCTTTGCAGTCCTCTTCTCAAGAAAAGGAAGCTTTATTTTGGAAGAAAGAAGCTTTAGGTTCAGTCACAATTTAGTCATCTAAACGGTTTTAATTTTAGTCTAGTTAAGTTGATGAAACTTCACATTCTAGTTGATGAAATCTACTGTAAATACAGTCGACAAAAATAAGAAGTGTAAAGGGTAAGGTATTTTTTATGTTTCCTTGAATTTCTGAAGTCATGTTTTACTCCTGGATTAAATGAAACATCTAATAGCCCTTTATTGAATGCTAGTAAAGTTTGAATGTATAAATTAACAGAAAGCAATGTTTTCTTTTGTGTAATGCAGTCACCTTTATTTTGGTTACCTGGCAGAGCATCTCAGTTACAATACCAGAACTGACAACAAACAGTTAACCTGCTCTACATGAATATTCATAAAGAGAGCAGATCTGATTGGATCACTCCACAACTTATCCCACCACCACCAACCAAAGTAGCTGTGATTGGATATATTCCTAACTTGTCTCTACTTTCTTCATGACTAAATGAGGTCTGATTGGATTAAGTCTCTGTCAAACATTTGAGTCTAGTTTTTATTTGGTAATGAAAATATCAGTTAATTTAGTTGAAGTTTTTGTCCATGTGCACTTTTTTATTAGTTACTGTCTAGTTTTCATCAGGGGAAAAAGGTTGTTGATGGAAAATATGATGAAAATAGTAAACAATATCAACACTGCTGTGAGAGATGGAGCTGAAGCCTGACCTGAGGAGGTGTGACGATGAAAGTCAAAGGTCAAAGTGTGTCCCACCTACATCGACTCATCTGTTAAAGAGTGTGTGGGTCAGAGGAACAGATGGAGCCTGAGAGCCATTAGGGATATATTAGGGACCCCTGGGGCCACATTTGAGTTTAGTAACTTGACACCAGAGCAGCCACACAGAGCTTATTGACCTGATGAAGCCCAAACTCACCACACAGAGGACAGAAGAGCGATTCTGACCAGTTTGGAAAATACATTAAAAGTTGGAAGCTTCATGTCAAAGGTCAGCTCTCTTATACAACAGCTGCCGTATCTCCACCTCCTCTAACCGAGAGTTTCTGACCCACATCCAGCTGGACTCGGGCCTCCTCACCTCCATCGCTTCCTTCACTTCCTCCACAAAAAGTCCTCCGCCTGCCCACAGGAAGGACAGCCAGAGAAAACGGAGGTGAAGCGGGAAGTGATGCTGGTGAGTGCGGAGGTTATCTGGGCTCTTAAATCAACGCCCTCTCTTAAGTGGTTTTTTCCACTCGTGGTTACAGAGCGAGCACTTTTTCCAGCTGATGACATCGTTTTAGGGAGCAGAGGAGGCTTCATATTGCTGTGATGGCAGCTGATTCTGATAGTTCAGCTATCATCAACAAGCTGATACTGTAGTTAAGTTTATGAGTGCTAAAGGCAAATCAGGGATATCTGCAGGGCACCACATACATGAGGGTTTAACAAGGTTTCAACGGTTAAAGGGATAGTTTAGTATTTTTAAAGTTGGGTTGTAAAGGTGATTGACAAAAGTCAGCCAGGTGGTGGCCCCTTTAAGGAAAACACGCTGTGCTGACCAGTAAGGTACGCTGCTTTTACTGGTTCAGTTATTCCGGGTAATTATTTGAGTATATGTAAAAACAAACCAAAAACCTGTGCTGGGTCATCACACAATCAGGGAAAAAACTTCAGAGTGCTTCCTTTTTCCTGCAGTGAGTCTCTGTGTTAGGGACTACTTTGCAGCTATGTGTTCTTCCATGCATTGCTCTGCTGTTTTACTTTTAAAGGGATAAGCCAACTTTTTTTCATGTCTTGCCTCACTATTGAGTCCATGACAAGCAGGAAGACTCCATTGTTTTGAATGTGCGTGCATTAACAAATAACAGACGGGCAGAACTCGTCCACCGCTAATTAGCCTTAACTCAAACACTGGGAGTCAGTGGGTAGCGTTAGCCTTCCTCTGCTGACAGTCATTAGAAAAACTCTTCAGAAACTCTTAACATACTTTGTGTTGTTGACCTACTAAAAAAGCATGCCTGCAGAGGTTTGTGCATGTGCATATGTAAAGTCTGTCTAACTTCTTAACTTTCAACACTAAGTTTAAGGTCAGGCTTAGTCAGGCCAAGTTCTGGACAGAGGGTTTGCATAAAGACAGAATATTTTGGTGTGCAAGACTGTTGTAAACCAAACACAAGATATCCAAGACATGCTGCAAAGATTGTCTTTATGTAGTTTTTCTGTAGTTTCTGAAGTGTCACTGCCAACTTGTGCTGGGTCACAAGTCAGCTTTTTGATCAATTAATACGGCGCAGACGCTGACATACACTCGGAGAGTGCAAATCTCTGTCAAGGAAGCTCTCATATTGCCATATTACCTTTAAAAACAAAAGTACAATGTTAAAGTTACCATAATAACATGATCATGACCCTGAAAATCCACACCTAGCACTCTGAATCATGTTCATATCATTATTGGTTTGACATTTATTTAGAAAAAATGATCGTTTGCTAATGGCAGTTATCTGGATCACCACCAAAAAAAAAAAAAACATCTCCTGAAATTATCAGCAAATCAGTCCAGTAGTTTTTGTGTAGTCTTTCTAACAAACGCAGTGTTTCCTCTACATTCATTTAGGAGCGGCGGGCCGCCGCTCCTAAATCCTACCCGCCGCTCCTGCAATTTTTTTTAAAAACTGTAAATACACCACCGCAGCATCATGTCGCTGCCTTCACATCAGAGTCCTGCATTAAATCGGGTGTCGCGGGTGCTTAGGCAAATAACTATCTTGCCCATAGTTGTGTCGCTATGGTTTGCTTACATTTAATAAAATGCATTTTTCCTCTCCGCTCTGAAAAACGCCTCCTCCCTCGCTCCTCTTGTGCAACACCGATAAGCCGCCGGCAACCAAACTCGTCTCTCTGCAGGCGGAGTCCCCGCACATGCAGTCTTTATTGAGGCTGCTGCCACCGCGGGCCGAGACGTAGCGGTGATTCAGCGAACGTCAGAGCAGAGGCCACCTAAAAGTGTCTCCCAACACTCCCTGTCATAGAACGAGCCGATAACTTCTGAATCATTAATTCTCTTTATTAACAGACTCCAACAGCGTGTCATACAGTTAGCAGTTCTCTCTCTCAGTCTACACTTCCGTAACCCTCAGCCAATCCCCGGGCTCCCCCTTAGCAGCGTTAACACTACAAAGATCGTCTACTCTGAAGATGCTCACTCTGACATACTACTATGACACTCCCTTCCCTAAAAACAATTCAGTAGAAATGCTTCCTCACGTCCAGTTCTTCGATAGTACGATATGATTTGCTGCTGCCAGGCGACTACCGCCAGAAAGTTCAAAACGCTGGTTTCTGAGCAGCAGGACAAAATCTGTGCGCGTGCTCTTCGGCGGCAACCGCTCCTACATGGCGGTCCAAACCGCGTGCTGTCTGCCGCCTGTCCCTCATTGAAATGACTGGAAGCGGCCCGTTGTGTGAAGGGGATGATGAAGACACACACGACACATACAGACATACACACACACTCACAATCAGGCGGCAGATGAAGGAGCGACCATAACGGTAAAAAAATATAATAAAAAAAACAATTTAAACAAACATTAATGGATGACCTGAAGCTTACCAAACAATCTCCCCAAGCAAAAATCTCAGCATTTTTAAGCCAACTGTCCTTACTAAGACGGGAAGCACAGCTAGCAGCAGTGTAGGAAACTTTCAGCATGTAGTTTCTCCTTATTGTCAGTCACTTGCTATGACTTTATGATTCATCTTCTCTCCACCTGCTGAGCTTACATGGTTACATGAAATGTTCCATTCTTCCTGTTTTTTTTAAATACTTTTTATACTTTATGCAGTTTATTTTAAATTCTTTTGAGAATGTTGTAGTTGTGTGCCCACAGTGCTCACTATTTATTCAGATCTAAATGCTCTTTAATTATGATATTATGGAGCATTATTGACAGACCCCCCCCCCCCCCGCAACCCCGAACCCGCCGCCCCAAGGCAATGAACCTAGAGGAAACACTGAAACGGACAGATAAACAGACAGATGGACAAACATATGCTGCAAAAAAACTTTAACTCCATGCTCGAGGTAACATTTCGCTCAATTCAGCAATTATTAAGTAATGCATTGCCTTATTGCAATGAATCATGGGACTTGTAGGCCCTATGAGCATGGCCCATGTCATTCACACAAAGGAATGTGAAGCCTGTTCTTTCATAAACATCAATGAGTGTTAGGCAGAAAAATATCAGAAGACTGTCCTGTGATGAGAAGTCTTTCTGTGCTGTAACAGTCTCTTATTTCCCAGTTGATCAGTTTATTTTGATGTTTTGATGTCTTGTGCGATGAAAGCATGACCTCTGACCTGAACCCTCCCCCCTCTGCCCTGTCATTGCGTCTCCTTTCTGTAATCAGCACTGTGGGACTGTGTCATACCTGGCAGCTGCTCAAACATCTGATTCACACTGAATGATTAATCCCCCCTCAGAGTGATTTAAAGCACCAGGATTACCGGCAGCTTCACTTCCTCCTCCTCGTTCTGTGTTATCAGAGCGTTTTCTCTGTGTGGGCTGATTCAGGATAAAATGTGTCCTTTACTTTTCTTGCAACACGAGGATCACGTTGACCCTCTCAGCGGGAGTCGAGCAGGTTTTGTTGTCTCTAAGTCTCGTGTTGTTGTTGCTCTGTAAAGTGAAACCACAGACATGACCGAGCACGCCGCCACTGCCAAAGCTCCCTCTGATAAAAGCTGGTGCAGAGCCCTGGAGGTCTGAGTGACTGACAGGAGGCTTAAACTGTGCACAATGATACTGAGAGAGTTCTTAAGTCAACAGAGAGGGAGCAGCGGGGCCAAGAGGGGCTGGTAAAGTTTAAGACACTGAAGAGATTCGCCAAGGAAGGCCAGTGTGTCTTTATTATCACCTGTTTACTGATTCAAAAAGAAAAATCTAAAATAAAAAAAATCCTGATCCAAAGTATGGATACACTTCGGCTTCTACAACATTGAAGGGACAGACAAAATCGATTATTGTGACATATTGTTTTTTTTTTTTGTAATACATTCTTATTTATAATAAGAAGCTTAAACTGTGTGGGACTAATAAAGGAATATTTTATCTTTTCTTATCTTCCAAAAGAAAAACATGATTTCCAGACAGAAAAGCTTTGCGTGGCATTCGTTGCCATTCTTTTAAAGAAAAAAATTGAGTCCATTTCTGATGAAACCGCAGACATTGCAGCATCCACGGACACCGCTTCAGAAGCCGCCATTGTTTTCAGACATGCAGTCACTGCCTGCTGTCGTCCTGTCTTCGGTTCTCCTCTCTGATTGGGCTGTCCAGCTTTTATGCCATGAAATCATTAGAGGTTTGAGCTTGGCAAGATGGATCTGTGTGATTTCAGACAATGAATCCGGCAGGTTAATCTGCACTGAAAGGTTAGTGTTGAAGGTCACGTGGGTCAAACAAGGCTCCGTCTGGGTCTGCAGGCTTGTTCACTAACTTCCTGCTTTGACTGAATTCATGGTTCCTTACGATACCTTTTTTAGACTGTTCGGACACATTATAGAGCATTTGTTGACAGCTTTTCCCCTCTATCTCCAGGAGCAGCATCAGCAGCTCAAGTCTGCAGCCCCCGCCTTCAGCCCACCTGAACCTAATTACTGCTCCGCCCTGATCTTACTCGTTCACGACGCAGCTTTATTGTCCGGCGACCCATTACTGTGACGAGAGTGAAAGAGGGGCTGACTGTCGGCAGGAGAAAGGTTAAAAGTATTAAGTCCTCAGCTGCTCTTTTGTGAGAGCACATGCTGTCATCAGTGGGATGACTCGGCTGAATGACACGGTAATAACACGTTTCCTCTCCGCCTGGACGCCCGCCAGGCTCCGCGGGACAGAGGAGGACGGTGGGAAGACGCTTGTGAGATGAAGTCACTGTTGTGTTGGGACATGTCGAGGCAGCGAGGGGATTGAATCACTCAAATGAGGCAACACAAAGACGCAGACTTCACATGAAACAGTCGCTACAGTCATGAGATGTTGTGATGAGAGCGGCTTTGCTTTGACCTAACGGCTTCTTCAGTGTGTCATGGATTCAAATGGACAGAAACGTCACTATGGGCCATCAAATACTTGTTTCTGTGATGATATATTAATTTTTCCATCCTTACACTTGTCAGCAGGTATTAGGTGCACATGTTTAACTGCTTGTTAAAACAAGTAGCGAATCAGGCAATCACATGGTAGCAAATCAATGCAGTTTGGTAAGTAGACATGGTCAAGCCGACCTGCTGGAGTTCAAACTGAGCATTAAACTGGAGAAGAAAGTGGATTGAAATGACTGTGGATGTGGCATGGCTCTTGGTGCCTTGAGGTCAGCAGGAAAAGGCCAGAGTGGTTGGAGATGGAGTAGCAGAAGACAACAAGTTGAGAAAGAGGCTGCACTTCACACAGAGCATAGTAGAAGGGTAAGAAAAGTGTTGCCTGGTCTGACGAGTCCTGATTTCTGCTGATGGTCGGGTCAGCATTTGGCAGAAAAATTGATCCATGAAACCAGCCTTGGATCAAGTTCAGGCTTGATTTCAGGCTTGGTTCAGGCTGCTGCAGGTGGTGTGATGGTGTTGCTTAAAATCCCTGACAAAAAAACTCTAAAGATAATAGTCTTTCCCTATCTTAAAGGGTTTAAGACTTTAATAACTGACCACTGATCCTCTGTTTCTAATTGTTTTATTGATTCCTTTGCTTTTGATCGCCTGCACAGCATCGTGTGGATTTACTGTTCATCATGGAACTGAGATCCACATTCAAGATTTCCTGCTGCTTAACAGAAGGTTTTTTTCTTGCCATCATGATGGAGTGAGTCATGATTGGCTATATGGATGTATATATTTGTATATATCTACATGATTATGTGTATTTTACATATGTATATACTGTATGTATCTATGCACATATGTGTATCCATAAAATGATGAGTTTTATGCCTCTTAAGAAATTCTTGTTATTAATTGGGACTACACAAATAAAGATTGATGATTGTGTTAGTTTATTGTTTATTTAATGTCTGTGATCTCGAAAACATTGAAAATGAGGTAAACCTCAATGTCTTTTTGAGAATAAATAAAGATTTGAATTGAATTCTGTAAATTACAAATTGACAAACCTTGTTGGGTTCTTAGGTAGAATTGCAGTATCGTTGCAATCTTCACTTGGTTTTAATTCTGTCTCACTGCGCTCTACCAAATCCTGTCAACTGTTGTGTAATACAGCTTCCTGCCTCTAGTCAAGGCTTTAGCCATGGTCTGTGGTCCTGCTCGGCTGCTCGGCCATGGAAACCCATTCCATGAAGCTCTCTTTGCTCTGTTCTTGAGCTAATCTGAAGGCCACATGAAGTTTGGATGTCTGTAGAGATTGACTCTGCAGAAAGTTGGTGACCTTTTCGCACTATGCACCTCAGCATCCACTGACCCCACTTCGTCTGTTTACGTGGCCTACCACGTGGCTGAGTTGCTGTCGCTTCCAAACACTTCCAGGTTCTTATAATACAGGTGACAGTTGACGAGCGAATACTTTTGGTAATATAGTGTATTTACTGGGGACTGGTTACAAGGGGTGGAGGCTAGTGTTGCTAGCAATGCTAACATTAGCCAGACTCTGCTGGATATTTAGAATCATTGTTTAGAATCTAAATGGCTGGAACTCAGCTGGCTTTTTCCTGGGAGGGGAAACTTGAAGCAGCTGCATCTGTAACCTTGCTATTTTTGTGATCTTCGGCCAAAGGTAAAGCCACAACGCCCTACTTATTGGTTCCCTTTCCTCTGGCACCTTGTTTGTTACAATGGCTTTCACAACCACCTCCAAAGCAGACTGAGACCTCTTGTTTTCAGGTGGACCACAGTTCAGTTTTTTGGTCCTGAGAGCTCATGCCACCTCACATAAAATGAACTTTTTTTAACTTCTTTTAAAGCAAACCAAAGTTCATATTGTTCAGACATCGTCTCACCTTGTCTGGTAAAAACAAAACAAAACAAGAAAAAAAACAAAGGTATATTTTGTAATGAACTACTTAAATGAACTTCTGTCATAGAAAAAGAAAAATAACAAACCTCTTCAATCATACCTTTGTTCGATAAAGTTCTCACTACTCATAACCTGAATAACTTCATATTTCTGAGGTGATAAATCAGCTGTGAATTCTCATTTGAACAACAGTCGTCTGCACCGTTGTGACATCCAACTGTGTTTTTCACACAGCAGTGAATTTGAAGAGTCCACGTCAGTCCTCATACCATCATGTACTTTTCCAAAGATAAAAGCCACATGTGGTGCAGCTGCTGCCTCAGAGTGCTGGCAACTCCATCTAAAAAAATTCCACTTCAATCCAGAGAAATATGAAAACAGAGAAACATTGTGTTTGTTGTTTGAGCACATCCCTGCACTGGGTCAAAGTAAAGCCAAGGGCAGAGAGACGTAGTCTGAATTGAAGCATCAGAGCATGGTCGATGTTATGAAAGTATCAGCCACACCTGTCAACAGTTCCCCTCGAGTTCCTCAACAGTTCAGACAGTTTCTTCACCTCCACCTGTTTATTATCTTATAGGACCAGGACAGGTTTTTCTCCACAAGCCGCTGATCCTCAACATGCACTTGTAGCTTAATACTAAAGGAAAAGCTGCCTTTATCTGCATGAAGGAGAATCATGACGGTTGTATTTTAATAACAGACTGTAGACATGATCAGATTCTTTCTGAGGGGCATCAGCTGTTTGGTTAGGGAAGGGGCTTTGAAGGCCGAAGCTGGTAACGCTGCCTCGAATTAATTTTAGATCAAACATCTTTTTTGATCATGCCAAATCTGAACACACACCACATTTGTCTCTGGATGATATCACCCTTTCAACATGTGTGACAGTATCCCAGTCATGTTTTTTTTTTTTCTACAACCACTGCTCATGGGACATTTCCGAATTAGAATCAGAAATACTTTATCGTCAACGGGAAATTTGGTTGTTTCAGTTGCTCTTAAACACAGTTTAGCTGTAGGAATAACAAACGCAGACATTAAAATAGGAAAGAGCTTGAAAAATTAAGAGAGCAGGTTGCAGCATGCAGAATCTTTAAGCTATACCAACTTCTTCATGAAGGAAAAAAACAAAACAAGTAAAAGTCAGACTATAAACAACACCAATGAATCTAGATCAGCCCTTTTCAATTAGCAGCCCGAGGGCCACATGCTGCCCAAAAGCAACCCTGGTGATGGGGGCTTCGGTCCAGCGAGAAAAACAGTAAAAACTTTTACAAACACTGTTTGTTTGTCTTTTACAAAACACTCAATCTTACAAAAATTCCAACATTATTACAGACATTGAATGCAACATGTTCTGAAAGGTTGCTGTTAAGCAAATTACTTTTAATGCACTTTCAAATGTGACCAAAAGATGGTATTTTTAATCTGCACTTTTTTATGTTCATTCACACCTAAATATGTGCTTGTACTTACCCGTCAAAACGTGTTGAATTTATCTGTTTGAAGTAAACATCCAGTGTGTTTGTTATCTATTTGTGTTTCTTTTGTGTGGTTTAATTTGCTCATTGTCTGCAAAACTGTCTGGCCCAGCTCATGTCCCAAGTCTAAAAATCTGGCCTGACTGAATTTATAATTGAATAGCCCTTCCCTAGATTAACAGCCTTTGCAATAGGAAGATATTATGACAGCACTATGTGACAGTAGACTACATCGGACCGAGAAGCAAAGTTTGACAGTAAGGATATTGCACTGGGTATTGCATTTGGTTATTAACTAATTAAGTACTAAGACCTAATTTTCCCTTCTCAGCCAAATGCCAGCCAAGTTTCAGCCAGTTACCAGCCAATTATCAGACCAACTTCCAGGTTGACAATCTTTGCAATACGAATATATAATATGACATCACTGTTTGACAGCTGACCATATCTGACCAAATGCCACCCCTGAGTTGACAATCGAAGATGGATGCCCCCAGTGTCAACAGTTATTTAGCTCCTGCAATAATCAATTTATTTGCACTTCTGACTGGGGTGTGTCACTCTAGATCAGCTGTATACATAGTTAGACTATGTATATAGTTAGACTTATATTTACAAAAATGCTGCCATAGTGATAATCACACTCTCCATGTGATATTTGTGAACAACAACACAGGGCGTGCTAACAACAGCTAACAATAGCCTGGTAGATTGCCGTGTTTTTTTCCAACTTCAACTGGAACGCCGATGAGTCGGAGATGATGTCACTCCCAGTTCCGAGGTTACTGGAATGCAGCATTACGACAGTCGCCGCGCGTGCTCATGGGTAGCAGAGTCTTAATGTCATCAGAAACAGATTCTCCTCATAGCACCTTCAAAACCAGCCTGCAGATTATCACCCAGACTGATTTTAAATCTTTGGTAGAAAAAATGTTGAGTCCAGGCTTTCATTGAGCAACTGCTTTAACTGAAGATTATTATTGATTCCACTTTTTACTGTATAAGTTTGGGTGTCTGTTGAAATGCCGTGGTGGTGCCATTTTTGGTCAGGACGGCCTTGGAATAGAGATGCATAAGAGAAGTGATGCACATTATTTTTGAGAAGTTTTAGTACTTAAAATAATTGTTGCACAAATCCCTAAGGCTCACCTGTGTGCTCTGCCCCACTGTTTGAGAAACACTGCTTTAGATCAAAACAGACAAAAGGTGGAGGAGAGGAAGCTTTTACACATCAGATGCATTTAATATGGAAATCATTAATATTTTGTCAAAGCTCTAGCTAATCTAGAGAGCTTCCACATCAGGGACGTCATATTGCAGAGTTGAATTAAAGCTTTTTTATTCAGACTGTAGTCGATTTTAAAAAGTTTTAACATCCATGTTTTTGTACTGCAGCAGAGCTGAAGTCTGGCAATGTATTTGTTTTTAAGTGGCAGATTGCTTCCATACAAACAAAGCTGCGTCTTGAAACGGCCCATAATTTCAGACATTCAGCCCTTTGACTCTCCCTGTCTCTACACATTTACATTTTTTGCTATTATTTCCGCCGTTTGGACAGAAAATTCAGTTTACTAATGTAGCAGAGACCATGATTTTAATAATAACACTGGTTAGAAATAATTTTTGTGTAGGCCCTATAAAGGGCTCTTAATGTCATCAAAGGATATTTTGGTGAGAAACATTGTTGAGCAGTGCTCTGTTTTTGTATTTCATTATCATCCACGTATCTCCATACCTGTGAAGCCAGATTTTGCCAGTACACACGCTTTGTTGCCAACCCCATCAGGCAGTTTTCCAAGCTCAGTTAACACATTAATAAATTTCAACAAGCTCATATAATCATCCTCACGTTAAAGAATAAAACCTGGCCCTCCTGCTCTCACAGATCGACTCCTGTTTATGTTCCTCTGACCCTGAGATACAGACGACCTGCAGAGAGAGAGGCGGGGGTTCACAGCCATCACTCATCAGCCAACTCCACCCTGCTGCCCAACACCCCCCCAGAACATTCCTCTGTCTCTTATCTCCCCTGTATCATAAACAGTGAGGACACCAGCCCATTTGTGGGGGGATTCAGAGGTCAAAGGTCAGGCTGTTGGTTTGTTTTGGAGCAGGTATTCCTCCCTGAATGACATCACTGCAGAGGGGCTGAGGGGGGCTGAGCTGGGATGGCAGGAGAGGGTGGAGGGGGAGGGAGTCTGATTAAAAACAGCACAGCTGCGTGCCGGCCTTGACCCGGTGTGGTCGGCGACACACGGTCTGATAACGGCGAGTTTCGGCGCTTCAGTCAGCGAAACTGTGAGATGACGTCAAGTTCAGTTTCTGATTAAAGTTTGTGGAGCTGGAAGACACAGTGTGACTGATTTTTGTAAACTGAACAGTATTTTATCATCACAGTTATCAACCACAAAATGTCAATACAGTAAATTACTGTAAATGGCAATGTATTATGGGAAAACACACTGACTTCTGTAAACTTGACAGCACTTCATAAAATCTACAGTTACTTAGAGAAATGTGTATGCATTAAATTACTGAAAAGGGTAATGGATCAGGAGCAATTTCCATTTTTATCAGGAAAGCTGACCAATAGCGGACAAGATTTTAATATTTCACATTTTTGAGTGAAACGAATGTTTGAGTTTATGCACTTAAATTAATAAAAATCAATATGTTTGATCTGATTATTTTCTTTTACAAAATTGAATATTGCTAATAAATGAAAGGTAACATAGCTCAAGATAAAATAATATAATACAGTAAGTTCACTATAATTTCAAATGCATATTAAGCTGTAGAATAAAATAAAGTGGATGGTACTGTCAGTTTAAATACAGTAATGATCCCTTGAATATAATACTTAGTTAACCTATTAGTTACAGTAATATACACCAATAATGCTGTACATTAAAATAGAGTAATGTGCCTGTACAGACATTCACAGTAACTTACTGGAAACTTGTTGCCAGTAACAACAGTCACGATCACTTGAATAAAGTACAAAAGTAAAACAATCATAGCAAATACCAGGAATACTGCTGAAAAAATAAAATGTATTTATGCCATTGTAAAGACATTGACAGTATCTTACAGGCATCGTGTTGTCAGTAAGTTACTGTAAAATTTACAACAACCTATTTGTAGTGAGGGCAAGAAGGACCAAGGTACATATCAGCCAGGTCTCTACCTGGGCAAGGACTGGGGCTCCAAGAAGTGGTCTTCCAAGATAAATTGCAGCACCTCCAACATGTGAATGAGGCCAAGACACTCAGCTATGCACAGAAACATCGCAAGTTAGCAGGCGCTCTGGATTGATGAGTCAAAACTTGAAATATGTGTCTGCAGTAGGAGACAGTTTGTTCTCTGAAGGACTGGAGAGAGGTGCAAATATGAGCATCCACGTTTAGGGCTGCAGTGCTGCCAGTGGAGGTGAGGATCTGGATTAATGATGCCCTCAGTGTGGAGAAATTCAAGCTGATAAATAGTCATCCTTCAGTGCCAAGGGCAGTGCCAACTTTACTCTGCAGCAGGACAATCATCCACAAAAATACAGTTAATGTCATTAAGAATCTTCTTCAGCAATAAGGAGCCATACTGTATGCCAGATGAACTGTTTTGGAGTGCAGCGCAGGCATCTTGTCTAATTGCCGCCTGATGCAGGTTTCAGCTATTCACCTAGCGCTCACAATGTTTAAAAAGAGAATAATTGTGTGGTCCTGTTTGATCATAAAAATGTGTTTGTCTGAAAATGAGCTGTGATCAGGAACATACCTGGTGTGTTCATAAAACTGGTCTTCAGTCTAAGGTCTGAGATGGCACACTTTACTGAGCTTCTTTCACTCACATGAGATGCACAGCAGCGCCTCAACTGTTTAATACCAGAGCATTTGTTGATAAATTTAGTTTTAAGTTTAAATCGGGAAAGTGAGCTGGGAGACAGCTTGGATTTTGTTGCAGTGTTTCTCTGCACTGCATGAACTCAGATTTCAGCAACAGAGTCTGTCTAATTTAAAGTCAGAAACATCTGAAACACTTATTCTAATCAACATTCACTTAAAACTCTGGGTAAATAACTCACTACAAGAAATAAAAGGCAAAAAGTAGGCATTAATTGCTTGAATTGATCAATGTTAGCAACTCAGGCTATATTTCTTGTTTTGATATCTTCAGATCAGTGTTAATTTTGCTGACTAATTATTTCAGCATAGTTTTCACCAACAACCTTCTTTCCTATGACAAAAACTAGACAGTGACTAATAAAAACAAGAACACATGGACATAAACTATAGCTAAACTGAACTGACATTTTGTTCAACAAATAAAAAACTAGACTAAAATGTTTGACAGACTTAATCCAATCAGACCTAATGTGGTCATGTAGAACGTAGAAACAAGTTAGAAATATATCCAATCACAGCTACTTTGGTTGTGTGGAAAGGTTGGATGAATTCAGAGGGACATCCAATCACAGCTGCCTTGGCTTGTTGTTTAGGGATCCAATCAGAGCTCCTCTCTTTATGAACTGATATATTCATGTAGAGCAGGTTCACTGTTTGTTGTCAGTTCTGGTATTGTAACTGAGATGCTTTGGCAGGTAGCCTAAATTGTTGCTAAAACTGAAAAATGTTTACAATAACTAAAACTAATTTAAAAAGTGCTTTCAAAATTAAAAGTGGTGCAGATGAGATGTTAATCTATGACGGATTAACATGTCAGGAAATTGTGGCTTTGAAAAAGTCTAGGGAGATTTTTTTCAATTTAAAATTGGACAAAAACTGTTACCTCGATCTGTGTTTTTGCAGTTTGTTTGCTATTCCTTTGCACTCCAGTGAGTATAATACTCCCAGAAACAAGGAAAAAAGCAATAACTCAAGATTTTCTTGGAACATGGAGCTACAAAAAAGACATTCCAGTGAGAAATTAGATAATGAAATGCCTAAGAACAACAAATTAATTGTTCATGTATCGTGAACATGGACTTGCCTAATCCTGTCAATTTTAACCAGTGTTTTTAATTTGTACTCTCCTACAGAAGAGTCTTACTCGTCTTTTTGATCACACTCTGGGATGCTCCCATTTATTATGTTAAGCATTAACATAATACAGAGTTATGTGTGTGTTCTTTGAGTTTAGGAACACAGTGAAAGAAGAGGAATCAAGTAATCAAACTGAAAATCAGACCAAATGACTAAATCAAAACGCACACACTTAATAAAACGAACTGCGACATTCTAATGAGTTGATCTGCGTTGAACTCGAAAAACACATTTATAATGAAGGCACAATACCCATCCTTTTTTCATCCTGCTCCTGGCTTTGCACCAAGAATTTGCTTCATAAAAATAGTAAAACATAGAACAAAAAGGCCCAAACCGCTGTGCATACACTTTAGACAACATGCTTCAGGCCATCAAAATAGGCATAAAGAGACGGAAGAATTTAAGCCAGACCACATTCACAGAAGATCTCAGGTTAGATCTCCAAATGCTTGGAACAACTAACCTGTCCTTCAGAAACTGTGTGCAAGTGTTCCTGGAAGATCTGGCACTGGTTTGAGCAAAGCGTGCTCATATTAATATTTAAATGGTTCAGATTTATCTTCAGATCATTCACTTTGACCCTGTTAATTGATTAAAACAATATTAACACCTCTGTTTGCAAAAGCAGCACCATTCCTCTGCATTTCTCAATGAACTTTGGCAGTACTTTATGTTTAAAGCTACTTCAAATAAATATCTAAGATGTGGAGGAAGATCCATCAGTAAACCTCATGCTAGAATGTGGATTTACAATAATCTTAAATTCTCTAAAATAGCAAACAAGGAAGATCAAGAAATAATATCACAAGACAATCAGATCTGCAGCATGAATCTCAACATTTAAACTGATATTTCTGAGGAAGTATTTTCAAAATAACTGACCAAAAAAATCCATCCTTCATAATTAGACCAATAAAGCAACACTGCTAGGAGCACCTTATCTCAAAATGCGAAACATTTTTACTCCAAGCCTGTAACCTCATCATGAATCACGTCGTCTGACAGCCAGGACGATGGATGTCAACCACACCATCCTAATTTGCTGACGTTGTGTTTTTGCAGCAGGCTTCAGGAGTGATGTCATCGTTTCTGTCAGCTCCTCCAGACTGATGCCATCTGTAGAGCGAGACGCCGCCTCCGCCTCCTCCAGCTGTTATCTGCTTCATAAACACGCCACCCGCTGAGCTCACCGCGAGTCAGAGGGTAACACCGAGCTCCGTGACTGTAACATTTTCGCCATGACTGACACATCCTGAATATGAAGGCAGGACTGTTACATAATGAGCGACACATCCATGCATCAGAAATGTGGAGACGAACTCCTGAGAGAGTGGAAAGTCACAGACAGGGAGGACTGTGGCCTTCAGGAAAACAGAGGTTCAGTGTCTGATGACTTCAACAGAAAATCCCCATTTAAATTTGCATGGATCAGGTTCACGAGCTGGAAAATTCTGGACATCATCTAAGATTGAACACAACCCAATATCAATGTTTGGAGGGTTATTCTACAATAATGGAAGGGAAGAACCAGACTCAAAGAGTAATACTTACAAGAATTAGTCTTGATTCGATAATGGTGATCAGATTGTTTAAAGTTGATGTTTGCCAATATCCCATTTGACCTCATACTACAGCTGACTAAAACCCTGTCATCGTTTTGACATCACAATGTGAACATTTGCTGTAGCCACATCACAGGGCATGCAATGTCAGTTTTGTAACCCAAATCATATTATGATGTCATTTTTGGGTTTTTTTTAACAGAAATTAAAAATGCCAGACTTCTCATTTCCTTGACTATCTTCCAGTGTTAATTTGACAATACTTTTTAATTTAGTTAAAGTTAGTCTTTTGTCTGAAATATCTTTTAGTTTCAGTCATATCTTAGTCATCTAAATTGTGTTCATTAAAGTCTAGTTTTAGTTGATGAATATTCACAACATTTTAGTTGATGAAATCTACTGTAAATTTAGTCGACTAAAATATGAAGTGTAAAGTGTAAGGCATTTTTTGTGTTTTCCTGAGTTTCTGATGTCATTTTTTACTCTTGGATAAAATGTAACATCTGATAATCCTTTACTGAATGCCAGTAAAGTTTGAATGTATAAATGAACAGAAACAAATTTTCCTTCTGTGTGAAATGCAGTCACTTTTATTTAGGCTACCTAGCAGAGCATCTCAGTTACAATACCAGAACTGACAATAAACAGTGAACCTGCTCTACATGACTACATCAATTCATAAAGAGAGCAGCTCTGATTGGATCGCTCCACAACTTATCCCACCACCACCAAGCTAAGGCAGCTGTGATTGGATGTCCCTCTGAACTCATCCAACCTTTCCACACAACCAAAGTAGCTGTGATTGGATATATTCCTAACTTGTCTCTACTTTCTACATGACCAAAAATTGCAATCAGCTGATGGAAACAAAGTGAGTCCTGATGGGTGCCCTGGGTTCCCTCTAATCCTGCAACTATACTGTTTACAGAAAAACCTGGTTAAAGAAAGCATGAGGAGCACTGATATAGAGACCCAGATTATTGTTTTGCACCCATAATAGTAAAAACATGACAGCAAGTGATGTCAACTTTAGCTGTTTTCCTCTTTACTAATTTCAGGGTGCCAAAGGTGTTCCTGTGGATGGGTAGTGCCCCTGGTATTACTGCCTCTGCAGACAGGCTCTGTGTATAATCTTAAATGCACATATCAGAGGCTCCAGTCAGATCTCTGCTGTGAATTTCTGACTTTTATGATCATGTAATCACACCAGAGAACGACAAAAGACAGAAAAATCCCCTCATTACTGTGAAACTGAAGCAGCAGGATGAACTCTCATTATCTCAAACCGCTGAGAGCTGAGGAAACGCAGGATGAAAAAAAAAAAAGTTTCCCCTCAAGACAGGACATGCCGCCACCTGAAATCTCCCACAAAACAAAAGACTGACTCTGTTGACCTCTGACCTCTGACTTAGGTCACTGACACCACTTCCCTATAATTCTGGGAGTTCCAGGCGTCCCAGTTTGGATCTGAAAATTCACTCCCAACATTTCCAGTGGGCCATTAATCCACTCATTAAACCTCATCCAGCTGTGATTCAAAGGGAAAGCGGAGATCTCTGAGCAGAGTGGAGTTTAAATACTGCTCCTTTGTTAGGATTAATCCATGGAGAGGGTGGTAAACCAAAACCCCAAATCCCACTAAAATCCTGCGTGACCCAAAACATTCCCAGTAATCCCACTGTTCCCATTTACGGACATTTTTAGGGCACAAACACACGTCTGTTCATCTGCTTGTGCAGATGTGAAAAGCCTTTATTTGCAGGTCAGCAGGGGAAATGGGACTTAAATGAATGCGGTGACCCCACCTACGTTGAGGAAGTACTATCAAAGTTTATACTGTCATGAAAAATAAAGTTCCTCATACCAAACCCAGCAGAATCAAGGCGAGCCAAGCTGCTAATAAATCTGAAAATGCACCAATGTGATGTCATTTGTCATCATTTTAGGCATATATTTTGTTAAGAGTTTCACACTGATAAATGATGAGTTAATAAATCACTGCTCCTTTTCTAATACATCACTTAAGCACTGTTTACTGTCGATGTTATGGTCTCATAAGTGACCATGCTGACTGGTGATCCATGGCTTGTGTCTGTGGTTACAGGAAATGTTGAAGCCAAGAGGAAGACCAATGAAACTTTCTGATCACAGGATTTGATTAAGATAATCAGATATGTCTTAAAATGTAACTTAAATATTTACTCAGTACACCTGCTGTCATCAGTTAACATGGCCACAAGTTTCACTGTAACACCAGGCAGACCTTGTGGTTGGAGCAAATATTGCATTGCTCATTTCATTGTTTCTGAGTTTGACATTTCCCGTTAAAACACCTCCTCTGTGTAACAGAGCACTTCTATGAACAAGACAACACCCTGCAGCACCAGGAGCTGCCTAAACGTCTCATTCCCCAGCCCTGCAAAACTGACCTACCAGTGTGACATCATACCATTGTTTTATCATCAGTTTGAACACATTGACTCATGAGAGCAAGCTTAATGCAGAGGAGTGTTATTAATGACATAATCGTAATAAATAAGGCTTCACAGATGCCGAGTTCAGTGGTAACAGTTAACTAATGCTTAATTAAGTGTACTTAATATAAAGTAATTTATTTCCCTTAATGTGTTGAATCACAAGTTTCAAAGCTTTTGAACTTATCTATAATAGGCAAAAAGTGTTATTTATGATATTACCAGACTTAATAAGGCTACATCGATGCTGAGTTAAGAACTGATTACTGTGTAATTAGGTTTAGTTGCAATGAAGTATCTGATTTCCATCCGAGTGTATTAACATAATACATGTCTGAAGCATTGAAATTAATTAACAGGTTAAGACTTGTTACTAATAATATAAGCTTTATCAATAATGCTTCATAGATGCTGAGTTAAAATTGATTAATGCTTTATTAACTGTAGTTACTATGAAGTGTTTGGTTTCCATCTGAAAGGGTGAACCTACGAGTTTCAAGCATTGAAATTTATCAATAACAGGCTAAACATGATATTGATGGTATAGTCATTGTTTATATGGCTTCATAGATGCTGAGTTAAGTATGATCTAATGATTAACCAATGCTTAATTAAGTGTACTTAATATAAAGTAGTTTATTTATTGCGTTCAATCACGAGTTACAAATCTTTCAAATCCATCAGTAACAACCTATGAGTTTTGAAGCTATAAATTCATCAATAACAGGTTAAAGAGTGTTTAATAATAGAAACTTCATTAATAAGGCTTAATAGATTCTTTGCTTAATGCTTAATTATGTGTAGTTTCAATTTTTTGTTTGGCTTCCCTCTAAATGGGTTAAATCACAAGTAGGATGAGGACATGTGGGATGTTAGTGTTTTTTTAAAGTTTAAATATTAACCTGAGCTGCTTCTCTCTGTGTGTTCAATAGAAACAAACAGAAACCGGTGGACCACATACCTCATCAGGTTCTGAAGACCCTGTTTGCTGGAGTTTCTCCTCAGCAGAGCGTTGGACATGGTGGCCTCTTCTTCTTCTACTCTCTTTAAGTCTTCTCCCTTTCTTCTGGTTGGAACGAAAACAGATCAGCTTCACTTTATGTCAACTTTCTCTCCTCTCCTCCGTCTACTCCCACCTCAACAATGAAGGCAGCTTTTGTCCGGCTGAGCCGCAGCCCTAAATGATATGTTTGGAGAGGGTGTCCCAGCGTTAGAGCCTCTCCTCGCGGGTTCTCGCACTCACACTCCCTTCTGCTAAATCACACACACTTCTCGCCTCAAATGCTGGTTGGGAATGTCAGCGAGGCTCGCAGTGGCTCCCTCCTCTCTCTGTCGGAGGCTGGGTTTTGAGTCATTACGCTCCCCCCTCCTCACCCTCGCCCTCACACACCTCGCCCTCCTCCCTCTGTCCTACATGTGGTTTTCATTGAAGAGCTCAGAGCGGCGGGGCCCAACCCCCCCCCCTTTTTTTTTTTTGCAGCTTTTCTCTGTTATGTCGGGTCATGTGGTCTACCCTGAGGGGGGAATGAAAGGCGATACCCCCCACCCACAATCCCCCCGAAAAGAGAAAATCCACAACTGAATCATCCTCGATCCCCGGCCCGACATTTCAATCTCCCTCCAGAAGATAAGAGGAGAACGGAGCGAGGCAGACAAAGTGAAAAGAGGGTGTTCAGGTCATCCTTTCTCTGTGAGCATGAAAAGATATCAAGACAAAAATTTAAATACTCACAAACAAAGGTAAAATGTGCAAAATGTGTGGGTTAAAGTGAAGACTGATGGTTGGGTGTTATTAGTTTAAGGACTTGAAGCAGAGGTAAATCTCTATTATGGCTTTGTCCAGAGTGAAAGACAAACACAGACAGCTCCCAGCATCTCCTAATCTTCTTATTATCTTGGTTGTTTTGACAAAACAAGTCACCATGTAGAGCAGGGCTTTGAGATGGAAGGTTTGGTAAGAGGAAAGCACTGAATGATCAGAGGGAGATCCAGCTTTAAGGTTTGATGAGTAAAACCTCAACCATTTCTGCAGGTACTTTCAATGGTTCTTCCTCCTTCCATCTATAAAAAACAACCCCATCCATGCACTTAGAGTTCTCAAAAACATCTTTGTCCACTTATAAAGTGCATTGCTGAATGATGTCAATAACCACAGACTGTTGAAGAATTGCACGAAACCATGTTGTGTTGTTTATTATCAACAGAGCCTCTGGAGCCAAAGGGCAAATAAAACTAAAAGAAGCAGAACATGAGCTCCTCAGAGCAGTGTTCATTTTGTTGTATCGGCGGCAGAGCTCACAGTTCAGTCTGGATTTCGGTTCAGGATTTTAATTCCTCCCCTGTTATTATGCCAACACACTCACAGGCCATTCACAGGAGTGTATGAAATATGTTGATGCTTGGACTAAAGTTATATTTCACTGAAGCATTCCAGAACATCAGCCCAGAAGGACAAGTCATGAGCATAAAACCTCAAAGTGTCACACTCGTGTGATAAAATAACAGAATAAAGCAGGATTTTGGTTTGATAGATACAATTACTGAACACCAAGTGTTTTTGACATTTTTTTCATTAACTCTGCTTGAGTCATTAGTTCTGACCTCCAATAAATTTAATACACTACATACTCATGTAACATTGTAATATTCAAACTGATAAAAGTTCAGTGTCTTTTTGCAGATTTTCAATCATTTCAAATTTGGTGACTGCAACAAGATCCAGAAAACCTGGGACAGGGGCTGGACCTTGGTTACATCAACTTTCCTTTTCACAACACTCAATAAGAACTGAGGACATTTAACTGTTGAAGTTAGTCTGTGAAATTCTTTCAAATTCTTGCTTGAAGTTCATTTTCAGTTGCTCAATACTCTACAGTCTCTGTTGTTGAATTTTGTGCTTCTTAAAGGGACTGTTAGGAGAATCTATTACCGGCAACATTAAGACTCTGCTACCCATGAGCACGTGCAGCGACTGTTGTAATGCTGCGTTCCAGTAACCTCAGAACTGGGAGTGACATCTCCGACTAATCAGCGTTCCAGTTGAAGTCTGAAAAAAACATGCCGATTTGTTAGCTGTTGTTAGCACGCCCTGCGTTGTTGTTCACAAATATCACATGGAGAATGTGATTATCACTATGGCAGCATTTTTGTAAATATAAGTTTAACAATACGACATATACAGCTAATCTAGAGCGACACACCCTAGTCAGAAGTGAAGATAAATAACTGTTCACACTGGGGGCATCCATCTTCAATTGTCAACTCGGGGGTGACGAGGTTTCACCGAGTTTCCGGTAGGAAATTCAGACTTCGGGGGTCGTTCCAGCTGCAGTTTCCTACTCGGAACCTGGAAATTCCTACTTCTGACTACAACTGGAATAAACCAAGACGTAACCCAAGCCAAAGCGTGTGTTTGTTGTGTTATAGCTAAGACCTTCCTCAGAACTCTGCATTGATTTACAGCTTATTTTTTTCAACAACTTACAGGATGCAAAGCGACGACGTAATGTATCTCTTTCTAGTTACATAGCGGTAGTTTTTGATGAGTGACAACAAGCAAGTTTTGAAAAACTTAGTATCATAGTTTTGTAGCCGGCTATATATGGCTGCTTTCAGCCCGGTGCTCTAAGATGTGTCCGAATAATATAAATTTGCTCTAGTTTTAATTGTCTTGTTCCCGAAGTTGAGTAACCAGGCCAGTCCAGTCCTGCCCTGTCCGACCCGACCAAGAAGCTAAGGAATAGCATGTATAGATAACCTATTTTGATGCTATAAAACTCATCTTAAAGTGTGTGTTTCGATCAGGCATATATCTAAAAGTGAAACTTTTTTGCAATTTCTTAGAAACTCCTCACAGTCTCTTTAATGCTCCACACATCTTCAGAGGAGGCAGGCGTGGACTGCAGCAGGTCAGTCTAGTCTCTGTCACAGGTCACACGTCACAGCATAGTTAACTGCTTCTGCAAGCTGCTGGTGTTTCCACTCATACAAGGTTGTGCAGTAGGTGCCTTTTGTAAAAAATGAAGCCACAATTCTGACGTTTCTGAACCCTGTTAGTGGAAGGAATTGATAAGGGAACTGATTAGCAAAAGACTCATTATATCGATTCTTTGATGGAGCTGTTAACATTTCTTGACTGGAATTGGTTTTTGATTCCCATCCCTTGTTTTTAACTCAAACTGAATTTGTCAACAGATGCTCTGACATTAAAATGTGGATGTAATAGTGCACGTTGTAAAATTTGGATATTTGAGCCCGAGTTCAGACAAGAAACAGACAACACAAGAGAAAAAAGAAGCCATAAAATGCGCAACTTTGATGATAACATGCTGCAGATCCTTTTTCAAAATCATCATTAATCTTTTATTTTAAGGTTTTCAGAGCTTCTTTTTTTTCTCTTATACCCACATGGTTTCCCGCTTGGCTGAGTCTGCTGTTTACCGAGCTCTCTCAGGTTGTGAAATCTTCTTTCTGCTCTTCACACTTCAACAAACAATCTCTCCGTCTTTGTCTCCACCCCCCAAAAACATCCCCCCTCCTGATTTCAACACACCACCGTTGCTACAGTAACACACTCATCACCCTCCATTCTCTCCTGGAGTGCCGTGAGTCTTGCTCGGTGGCACGTCAGAGAAAAGCAGCATTCTAGGAAGTGGATTCACCTCCTCCTCTTTCTCCTCATTACTGAAGCTTATACACTGAATTTGTAGTTTCCGACTGACAGGAGGTGACCTGAACGCAACCTCTGCAGTAGGACTCAAAACAAACACAACTAAAAGAGACAACGCAGATGATCAATAAAATGTGTTACCAAAACATTTGTGCATGCTCAGATGTATTTAGATACTAACTGTGCTTGAAACAACAATGTAAAAGCCAAACAGTATGCAGATTTGATCAATCCAGTAGCTTTAAGAAGCTTTTAGTGATCTGTTTCTCCTAGAGTTGGTATAAATCAAGTATCAAGTAAAGACAAAGCAAGTTTTATCTATATTTTTTAATATTTAAGGTGAATGCGCCATCCAATTGCTAAACCTGAATGAACTTCCATGACCTTTAAGTTTTTTGTGATTTTTTTCAGGGTAGAAATTATTTACAGGTAAACAGGAAAATATGCCGTTCTATTTTAAATAAAGGTTGGGTTCATTCAGGAACAATAAAGCTGAAACAGAAAAACCTCCGACATACGCTGTCATGCCTGTTTCCGTGTAATAAAACTTCAAACCACCAGAAGGGAGGAGGAGCAAAGTGCAGACAGCCGAGTCACCTGGCTGATCAAAACTGTAACTGTAACATCAGCATCATTACACTGGTGCCACCAGTATTAATGGTAATGTTGGCAGCAATGTTATTGATATTTCGATTAGGGGGTCCATACGTCATCTTTTGCCCCAACATGTCCTGCTTTCTGGTTGTACAATTATGCCCTGGGGGGGTTATGAAATTCTCTTCAATTTCCAGGTTTTGCTCACCAGTGACAGAAAAAGACATGCATGATCCAACTAATGTAATTCCTCATGCATCTATGCTGTCTAAATAATTATTTTAAACAGATTCTAAAAGCTGAGAAGCAAAGCCTTCCACTGATATATGGTACATTACAGTAAAAGCTGGACTGCCTGGGGGGTGGGGGGGATGGGAAGTGAGCTGACTGAGCTGGAGAGCAGACAGAGGATTCTGAGACAAAGATGGGAGTAATTTATTTGTGGTTTATTGTTAATTTCTGTGTAAACAATGTAAACCTACTATAAATCATGATGTTAGTATCATTCCGGAGTGTTTTCTTGGCATTCTTTCACCATATTTCCATCTTGTTTTGCTGTAATTTCACCTTGAGGGTATTTTTTGTCATCTTTTTCATCTTAGATTGTGTTTTATGAATTTCATAAATAGTTAAATAATGTAAATAATTATATAAAATAGGTTGAGTTTCGGTTTTGCATTCTTAAAAGTGATGTAGTGTTGTATTACACAATGTTTTGAGCATTTACAACTTAATATGACAAATACTGGCAAGAATGTTTTAATTTACCTGAAAAACGGTGCAAAATAATTTACACAAAGGGCATTTCTGACACATTTATTGACGGAAAAGGCAGAAAAAGGCAATCTGCCATTTACATAAATCATAGTAAATAGGTTAATATTTATAATAAAGCAATGCACTGGACCACAGGCATTTTTCCAATGTACTTACCTGTCAAGATGTTTACAGGTCATGACACAACATGCTCCTGAGGGGCCTCTTTTTGGCTTTTCAGAACATGGTCACCCAATGATCGATCCACTAATGGTTTCAGGGCCAGCTCAGCCCAGGAAGACTTGGGTTGGAGATGAGTTCAGTCATTACAATACTAAACAATATCAAACATTGATTCCTTCTTCAAATTGTTAGAACGCTAATAGGGTCCTCTTCATTACATTACTTGTTTGTTGCAGAGGATTTAGCTTATATTTCACCGACCCTTCCACAACAACTCTGCTTTATCTCATCCTCCATGCGTGCTGAAGACACTCATCTGTCAGCAAAGGGACAAATGTTCCCCGTTTGCTGCAGAACGTTATCTGCAGACCCCAGACCGACTGAGACCACCAGGCTGCAGCCTCCATCAGACCTCTGCTGTGAGGCTTTAAGAGGTTAAGCAGCTCTTTAATGTCTGTTTTCACAGCTGTATTTACGCAGGTAAACTCACAGCTTTGAGCCTTTACAGATTTTACTGCTCCATAAAATGTGAACCAGAGAAATATTTTCTGAGGTGAGGAGGGAAACGACCTGCAGATGATGTGATCTTGACAGGAGAGAATAGTGAGGACCAAACTATAAAGCAACAAAAGTCTTGATCCACGTGAAACAACCAAAACAAAAAATATTAACTGAATTTAAACCAGAAGTGCTTCAAGAGCACAAACCTCAGCTTAGCCATTTCTAACATTGTCATCCAAATTATTACTGAAAATATGGAAAAACTGCCCCATGGCGTAGTGTTAACAAATCTTTAAAAACTTCCTTGATCCATATCCATATTCAGATCATCACCTAAACCTAACCACTTCATCCTCATGGTGTGGCCTACATTCCCTGAAAATGTCTGTTGAGAACTTTCGGAGGTAACTTTCTCACAAACAAACCAACAACGGACAAATGTCTTCTGTCATTTCATGCCTTACATACAAAATTTATTGTATGAATAAAAGAGACATTAAAAATGCATTAAAAAAACCAACTGCTTAACCCCTATGAGTAAACAGGGACATTTTTGCCCTTTCAGGTAATTTTTGCTACAATTTTGGCCATAATTTTGCATGCCACGTGTTACTCCAAATGAGGAGTAATTTTTTTGTAGGAATTTTTCATGAAATTACTATTTGTGTCTGAAAATGAAACCCTGAAATCAGAGAATGCAAGATTATATTGTGTAATGATGGTCGAACTAAACATGTTGGTTAAATGGGACTCAATGGGTCTTTTTTACTCTGTTTACTTGAAAGGGTGTTAAATTAAGAATCTGACAGGGCAAAAAAATTACAATGCATCAAGATCATTATTACTAATCTTACAAATATACAAAGCCTGATCTTTAAAAAAAATGAAAATAACTCGTTTTATGTGTTTTTTCATAATAATAGTGACATATTACAATCAAACTGTTTAAAATAAAAAAGATAATTAAATATTTGGAATTTTTGATTAGGATCAAAGTTTAAAGATCTGAGCATCAAGAGGGTAAAAGTGTGAATCTGATACGTTTTTTTAGTAATATTTGGAAGACATTTTTGCCCTTGTCTACTTGAAAGGGTATTAAAGAATCTGACACTGCAAAACAAAAATTTATGCATTCAAATTTTTGCTTTTGCTAATCTTGAGTATATTTAAGCTTGATTTTTTAAAAACAGCCTGCACATTTGTTATATGGAAAATAACTTTTTCTAAATTAAAATAGTTAAATTAAATTGAAAAATAAGTAATTATTTGGTAGCTTTAAATGGGACTGAAGTTGATTTACCGATTTCAGCAAAAAGAACGAAAAATATGAATATGATATGTTTTTACAGCTATATTTGAGGGCATTTTTGTCCTCATATTGCACCAAAGGTTCAAAAATTCAAGTGACCCACAAGATTTTAAATTATAAATATAAATGTGATTTAATTTACCAGCAGGTACAAACAAAGCATCCTGGACATATTACACTATTGCCCACAGTCCTGATTGCACTTTGAGGCCACTTGGGTGTTTAAAAACCTGATGGTTCACAGATAAAAACAGTTTATGGCTGTTAGTCCAGCTTTTCATGATAAAACAAATGCTTTATACTTTCCTTACACCTAAAAACTTTCCCTGTCAGTTTTGGTTTGATTATTTCCAAAGTCATCGGACAATCTTGAGAGTCCTGCTAGCGTCTGACCGTCTTTCTTTTTGCTAGCTCCACTTTCTTCCATGGTAATACTATCTATTAAATAAAAAATAATAATAATAATCTAACGTTACCACACTATCATGATTTTTTTATTTATTAAATTTTTTTGTCAATCTTTATTTAACCTAAAAGTCCCATCAAGATCATGATCTTATTAACAAGGTCAGCAGCACACGTCATTATTAAAACTAAAAGATATTAAGACATTAAATTACAGACAATAAAGTTAAAAATCAACAATTTGACTGTGGAAGTGCGACAGCTTTGAGGAAAGTAACTACTAAAAACACAGGCATTGTTTCTCACTGCCAGGTGAGTAAAATGGAACAAAAAGCTTTGACTGAAAACAGTTCTGACATTTTCAGTTCTACAATGAAATAGCTTTATATTATAACATCAGCTGGTCAGAGAAAACACATCAGAGCTCTAAACCAAATAAAAGAAATAAAACCAGAGTGACCGGAGTTGTTCTTTCATCTCTAGGTACGTCCTGGTACGGTAAATCCGCCCAGCTCGGCCCCTCCTGAATTTAAAGAGTGTAAAAGGTTTTTAAAGCCCCAAAAGTCTGCTGTGCTTATTTAGCAGAAGAAGGATTAGAGCTCCTCTGAACCCAGAGAGGTGGAGGTGAGGAGGTCAGAGCTGCTGGGAGTGTTGACCTAAAACCACAGCAAGTTCCTGCTTCTCTTCACGCCCAAGCTCTCATCACCCACGACCTGCAGACAGTCCTGCTGGAGCATCTGGAGTCCAGAACCAGGACTGTTCTGATTTCTGTGTTTGGACCAACAAGATGTCCCTCCCTACTTCAACCAAAAGTGATTACTGAGACTGAACAACATATATTTAGGCCTTTTAGAGGCTTTTAAGGAACAGAAAGTTACTGTAAGTCTTGCATTTAAGGAGGAGTAAGATAAGTCAGCGTTCCATCTTTGGCCTGATTAGAGTTGACCTAACATGACTTTTCATCCATCTATCCATCTATCGATCGATGTATCTGTCTATCCATCTATCGATCGATGTATCTGTCTATCCATCTATCGATCGATGTATCTGTCTATCTATCAATCGATCGATGTATCTGTCTATCTATCAATCGATCGATGTATCTGTCTATCTATCAATCGATCGATGTATCTGTCTATCTATCAATCGATCGATGTATCTGTCTATCTATCAATCGATCGATGTATCTGTCTATCTATCAATCGATCGATGTATCTGTCTATCTATCAATCGATCGATGTATCTGTCTATCTATCGATCGATGTATCTGTCTATCTATCTATCGATGTATCTGTCTATCTATATTAATATATATAATATTAATATATATTTACCCTTTCATGCATGAATTATTAAATCACAAAGGAATAGTATTTTCAATGTTTTTACTTTCAAATAAGTTAAAAATCATGTCATTTTCTCAGTTATTTTTTCAGGGTGTTATGCATCTGTCCACTTCACCATGCATCATCGGTAAAAACAGTAAGTTAGTGGAACTAAATATAGATCCACAAACATCTTTGACAAACTTTTAAGAGTAATAAAAGTAAAAGAAAAGTATGAAGTATGTGTATGTATAATTTATAGGGGTGTAACGAAATGGTCAACTCACGAAACGATACGAAATACGAAACAGGGCTCACGATACGAAATAAAGATTAAGGAAAATCCCCAACGGTAGGAAGTTGTGTAAAAATCGCATTTTCTTTAATTTCTTCCTAATGCAGACATACAAAAATATTGCTGCATCAGTACAAAATAAATGTTCTTTGAAAAAAAACAAAATTTAAGTTTTTCCCCTTGTTGAGACTACAGTGCAAATACAAACATCAAATCTCAATACAAAGTGCTTTGTTGTTGTAACAATCAGGATAACTACATTCTTGAATGAAAAGGAAAACAAATAGCAGTCCTCAGAGCTGCAGTTTAGACCTATAAATGTCTGAACTGTGAACTATAATATTTAGCCTATAACAGTGCACATACTTCTGATCTTCAACTATGATCAAATTCTGTCAACTCAACAGTAGATGCAAAAATCAAATATTGTTTTTTTTTATGCAGACTTACACAAACATACAGTAGCAGTTCTACTGTTTATGTGATCAATGTGGATTTTAATGTTTCCTATAAATTGACGGTCAGTGAATGGACCAGGAAGGCGGGGCCAGCGGGTCAGAGTTCAGAACAGGAGAGTTAGTGTGTCAGCGAGGAGGGAGAGAGCCACCTGCAGGAGGTGTAAAGATTACTACTCACTGTTTTGTTCGTGAATTAAAATTGTAGTTGGCGTGGGCACTGCCCACCGTGACTGTTAATTAAAAGGTATTCGCGAGTCGGAGTCACCTCATTTAACGTCCGACGGACGTCACAATACAGCCGCTGCCTGTCAGCAGTTCAGTTCTAGTTGTACTCGCCGCCGTATACGGTGAACTGTAGCGGCATATTTTGCACACGGTTGTTGTTTTGTCCACAATCTTCTCACTGTTCTCTCATCTTTTACATGAGAAGCCAAAATAGGTCCACACAACTGATTTATTTGATGAAGGAGCGTCGCTAAGTCCTCCTCCGTATTGCAGCGAGTGCTTTGCTACGGGAGGTGAGGGGGGGTTTATTTCGTCCTTTTATTTCGAGCGTCTCTGAATTTTATTTCGTCATTTTTTATTTCGCGAAATTTCGTGGCACGAAATTTCGTTGCACCCCTAATAATTTAAAATAAAAAATATAAAATTATGTAAAATCTGAATACGTCCAAATACAATACATCGGTTGTTTTGGATTTATGATGCAATATCTGAATATGGTAAAAAAAAAAAAAAAAAGTTAATATTTTCATGAAACTTGAGAGAAGTGTTTGAGAGTTCCCCACTTGATTGTTGGGCATTGTACCGCAACCTAAAGGGTATGCATTTATTTCAAATGTCTGTCTACTGTAGTGGACATCATGCATGAAAGGGTTAATATTTGTGCAAACATTTAACAAGTCATACAAAGGAGTAAAGTGTGATATGAACACTACAAAAAAAAAGTGAAAATACAGGATAAGATAATAAGACAATAACAAGAAACAAAAAAAGCAGAATAAACAAAAAGACAATGTTAGTAATCACAATTAAAAGGCCAACAGGACAAGTAATAAAACCCAAAGGAGATCAGAGTCTCAAGTGTTTGTATGACAAAGAATATTGTGGATTGATTAGGAAGAAATGTATGTGTTTAAAGGGCAAAACCTTATATTGAATAATATTAGTAAATGAATAAATAAAAAACAACTAACAAGCAATTGTAAGGGTTTGTTAACAGTGTATGACAAGATATTAGTTTCCATATTTTGCCAGTAAATGTCCTGACAATGTTCATGTAAGATCACTAAAGAGATTCATGTTCTCTTGTTACAATAACTATGCAGCAGACCGATAATAGATGATCAAAATTCCCTTTTGGGGAAACACGGGTATCCACTAACAACGGCATGCTTGGTTTACTGTGATGAAAACAAAATCAACAGCTGGAGTACAGAGCTACTCAGACATGCTGCCACTCAAAGTGGTACATTTTGAAAGTATTAGTTAAGAGATATTTTTTGAGGTTGAGCCTTTTTCTCATATTATTCTAACATTCGTATACTTCGCTCTGCCTGTGATTAGCATGAATCAGTATACTGTTTGTTCCTTTTTCCTAAACTCCAGAATGAGAGGACACTTGGTTCATTTCTCCCAACATGATGCATTTTTTTCCCACCGATTATTCACAAGTGTCCAGAGTGTACAGTCGACATATTTGTTGCCATAAATTGCATGTTTATACAGTTTGCTGGTGGTTGTTTCCTCTTGTGAAGCCTGCAGACTGCAGCAGAAGACGCATTGGTTGTGTCGGGTACTTCATGATCATCCCTCCAATTTCATCTGAGTGCATAAAATCATCTCACAGCAGCCTCTGACAACATCACAACACATGAAGTCACCGCAGAGCCTCATTGTGCTGCTGCTAATATCTGCAGAAGGATCCTGTTTCAGATTCTTCAGACGATTAAAGCTGCAAACAAGCAGAGAAGAGCTGACGAGGAGAAAGATGATCTGAGAGCACAAACATCTGAGGGTGACACAAGTATCTGAATATTTCTTCTGATGCTCCTTCAGGGTGTTTTCATGAACAAGATAGCTTTGTTGTTCCCGATTACGGAGGTAAATAAAATCAGTTTCCATGGAAACGGAGCTGCTGACCCCGAGTTTGTCAAATAAAAAACTTATACTAGGAAAAACACAAGTCGACTGTTTCTGCAAATGTCTCGGAGGTTCCTCTCAGAGCTTTATTAATGCTCACTTCAGATGCAGAGGGCAACAAAACTATTTACAAACATCTCCATCATAGTTCATGTTTTATGGATTTCATCGATCATAATTTGGAAACATTAGGAGAAAATATCATGGACATCTGCCAGGGAGAGGGGAGACCAGAGGAAAGTCATGGAAGGGGGATAATTGCCTCAGGGACTATCGTCAGTAAAAAAAAGCCTGGGCATTTAAGCTTTTGTAACATAATGACAAATACTTACCAGAATTGTTTACATTTATTTCTCGTGAAAAAAAGTGAACAAATTTACGCAACGGGCATTTTTTTTTAATTGACAAGACACAAAGACCCATTATAATATTAAAGGAGTTAAATGATATGTTTGTAAAAGTACTTTTTGAACATTTTGAGCTCACTGCAACAATATCGCGATGATAACCATGATACGAAATATTCATACAGTTACATCCCTATCTTCTTTATTTGGCTCTGCAAACACATACTTGGGTAAAAAAATGCAGAACTTTCACTTCTTTTCTTGAAAGTTGTCATTATGGTGAAAAGTGTAGTTTCTGTTCTTCATATGAAAAATCATTTGGTGTGAGTTCAGCATCAGGGAACTCCTCGACTCCAGTGAGCTTCTCCAAACACTCAGACAGTAACAGTGGTCCAAAGCTGTGTTTGTGTGTCTGCACCTCCTCTGGGTTTATGAGCTTCAGTCAGGACGGCTTTTATGGCAGAGCAGTTAGTTTATGGCCCCCACCAGGAGCTTTACTGCCCGCAGGAGGCACAGAGCGAGCGAGCGCAGAGACGAGATGCAGCAGTGGGTTTAAAAGCCCAGGAAACAGCCTCAGTGAAGCAGCAGAGAGCAGGAGGTCCAATATTTTCTGAGGCCAAAAAGCGAGGAAGGCACCGGACATCAGGAACAAAACATGTCTAACACTCTCTCCCTGTCTTTGCCCCTTTTTGTTTGCTCCTGTACTCAGCTCTGGTTCTTGTCCGACAGGCCGCCTGGGATCCTTGGTGTGGACCGCCTTGGTGGAGTTTAATGTTTTTTTTTTTTTGTTTTGTTTTTTTTTTATGTATTTTGGGGGAATTTTGTGCCTTTATTGATAGTAGAGAGACAGTGGATAGGTTTGTGAAAGGGGATGACAGAGCAGGGGAAGACACTCTGCAAATTGGCCACAGGCTGGATTTGAACCTGGACCGGCAGAAGTACGTATATGGGACGTGCATAATTGCTAACGACTGCACCAAACCAGCACCCCCTAGTTTAATGGTTTTTGAGTTGTTTTTGCTTTGCTTTTTTTTCCTGCTTTAATTTCATCTAAAAACTTTTAAACCTTATCTGTATGATATCAGCTGAAACTACAGTTGGACTTGTTTCTGTTTGACAAATAATTTCAAAATTGTTCTTTGTTGTCATATTATAAGAACTTCTTACTTTGTTTTTGGCAGCCTTTTGTGATTCTTGACTGAAATAATTTTAAAACTTGTTTTTGCTGATTTTTAAATTGTTAATTTGGGTCAGAGATCAGCTCGGTAGGTTTTTATGATTTCATTGTGGTGACCACTTTAATCTTAAATGCAGCATGACATGACATGAAACAGACCAACCTCCCAGCCACAGTTACGTTTTTGTATTTAGGCCTACTTTTTGTCTGCTCCCACGACCTCCTCACGACAGAGAGATTACATCCGAGGGAGTGGGATGATAATTGTCAGACATGCAACACATTTTCACAGTACATTGCTTCATGAGATTCATGAGTGTGATCACTGTCAGATTTAGCTAATAATGAGTATGTAGTGGCTTCAATCTTCCAAAAAACCACCTCTGAGTGGGTCTCACACACAGTCCAAACAAAAAGCAGCCGAGGATCCAGCGTCACTTCCAAGATTTATTTCCAAACAAAAAAGCTTTTACAATCGTAACTTTCTGGATAAAACTAAATGTAAAGGTAAGTATATTCTGCCGATCTGCTCTTTGCGGTCAACAAACTTTTTCGCTCCCACTCTCAAAACCTCAGACCAGGTGTTACTGATCACATTAAGTAACCTGAAGCAGCAGCGACTCGGGAACATAGGGATGGACAGAACGGTGAAAAATAACTCGCTCAATTTCTTATCATAAACAAATAAAAGTTTAGCCTTTTTACCTGAGAAATTAATCCAAATTAATTAGGCAGGCAAGATAATTCATAACAACGGATAATTTAAATCAATATTCTTTCCTTACTTCAGTTTACCATAATTTAATTCATTATTTAAATCAGATTTTCTTTTGGCCCCAACAGAGTAATTTGTGCATTTTCACAGTCCGCCACACAATTTGTCTATGACTGGCAGCTGCTACGGTGTTTCCTTTGTCCATCATACTGACTTTTTCATCCTAACATTTTTACATTATCAGATGCTGCTCTTCACATGTGAAATACGGAGCTCTGTCAGTGTGTTCGCTTCTCAGTGTATTCTCCGCTCATGATCACGATTGGTCAGCTGCCTCTGAGCCCTCCCCTTATAAGTGCACGTTCACGGCTCTTGATGAGACAATCCTGGATTGAGTTACCGTGTTGTTAATTTGCGTCGAGCTATCGATTATCCTGATTACCATTGTTGCCGGTTACTCAATCCTTGATAAATGTGAGTTACCCGGGATAAGTTGACCGCACTTGGTGTTATAGGCCTCAGGACAACAAGTCAGTGTCCAGGCCCCGACTCCAGACTCACTCGTCATGCTTACATTTATTAGCACGATCAGTTTAGTGTACTGCAGGCTGCAGGAACCGTCCGCCTAAAGATCCACCTCTATAGAAGAAAAGAAAATGATTAAAGAGCTGTAAAAAGTGATTCTGACGATGGAAACATAATGCAGAAAAATACAACTACCTGATCTGACTTACCTGTATTCGACTCACCTGCTGTTGGCTTTAGGAGAACCTGAGGACGAGAGGATCCAGGAACCTTTCCAGTATCACTTCAGCAGGATGGCGTGGGCTTCCAGTAGCAGAAAAAAGAAAGTCCTCTCCTGGTCAAACCTCTCCACTCCTATTAGGACAGAAAACAGCTTCTCCCCATTATAATTTCTTTACATAAAGCAGCAACATTCAAAGAAAATAAAAAAAGGTCCTCAGGAAGCATTGATTGACTGTTGTAGGATTTTTACCTTGTTGGACGTCTGCGGTGATCTGTACCACAGAATTGTCTTGTTAAGATGCACAACATGTCATCTCTGTTCTGGGAAAGAATGAAAAAAAAAAAAGAAATACTTGTGCATTTTAAATCAGTGTGTTATCCTTTAGATCTTTAATGAGCTGAATATATCAGACAGAAATAAAAGTTCTTGAAGTATTCACTTCATACTTAAAAATTAGATGAATGATTGACTTTAAGTTCAGACATCAAAACTAGAATGATGAAGCTCAGATCTTTTTTTTATTTTTGGGGGATGATAAACATTAGAATATTGCTTAAAATTGTCCAATTTATCACCAATATATAATTAATCTACTTTTAGATGTAGCCTGAGAGATGTTTATCAGTTTCAGTTTTTAACGGCGATAGTAAGAAGAATTTGAAAACACTTATCATGCCTCATAAATAAATAAAATCATATACACATAGTGACCTAATTCCGAAAACAAGCTCCTGACGTCAGGCATGCTTAACTTTTCCAACACAAAAACAAACAATCTCTCCAAAGAAAAAGATTACTGAACACTATCCAACCATTCTAACTCAAAAAAACATACCTCTTATGAGGACAATACATCTGCTTAAAGCCATCCAACTACTCAAAATACTAAGCAAATCAAAATAACGGATTGCAGAAAACATTTGCTTTCCACCATCCAAATCCTTCAGCTGATCAATCCATTATAATTAAGGACAAAACTCTTGCTTTAAAGCCATCCAAACACTCCAGCACAAAACAATCCCTCCAATGTGGACAACACATTTGCTTAACACCATCAAATGCTTCTCGCAGAACAAAATAAATCACCGACAGCAGAAAACATTTGCTTTCCACCATCCAACTTCTCCAGGAGAACAATCTTTTATGACAAAACATTCACTTTCCACCAGTTCACTCCTGTAATAGAAAAACAATCTCAAGAAGACAAAACATATGCTTCCACTGTTCAGCTTAGCTAGTAGTACATCCCTCTTAAAACATTTACTTGAAGTAATCCTATGCCTAGTAGAAAAAGAAAATGAAACCACTGATGGTAGAAAACATTTGCTTTCTCCCATCCAACTCCTCCACCTGAACAATCCTCTTATAACATTTACTTAAAACCATCCAACTTCTCTTGCAAAAAAGTCTCCCTTGTGAGGACAAAACATTTATTCAACACCATCCAACCACTTAAGCAGAAAAAAATAATTACTGAAGGCAGAAAACATTTGCTTTCCACCATCCAAATTCTCGAACAGAACAGTCCCCCTTATGAGAACAAAACATCCAACTTCTCTAGCAGACAATAATCCCTCCTATAACAGATCAGTTGTCTTTCACTAATCCTGGAAGAAACACAAGCCTGGTAGCAAATATCTGATATTTGAATTAAGCAGTCATTAGTATTCTTTTTTAAACTTATCTACAAATCATTTTTATCAATGAGCAAAATATTTGATTACATAATAGCACATTTTATGGAAAATAAACTGAACGGTCACTTGTTTACTGACTGTTTCAACCCCTTGAATTTTACAGATCGAATGCCGAAGACTTTACAAACATTGAAAACAATTAAGAGTAAACGAATAAAGAGTAATGACCATCAGACTTTAAATTATGACAACAAAACTTGCTCGGATTACTTGGGATTTTTTTTTTTTACTGTATTTGATGGTTTTGTTATAGTTGTCATACAAATATTATTCAATTATTTGATGCTTCCATCTACCATGAAGCATGGGATTAGTTTAAGTTTTACTTTTAAATGACTATAGTAAGAAGAGTTTTAAATCTATCATGTCTCATCAATAACTGAATTATAATTAAATACAGTTGCAGAATTCTGGAAGAAATCTCCTGTTGTCTAGTTTGTAATTGTTAGTATTTCTGTGGTTGCCAATGCAAAAGTAGACACAGTGGCTAACTGTTGTGACCCCACAGTGAAGCTAACGCAGCGTGAGGGCAGAGCATGTACGTATGTGCTTCAAGATGGTCAAGAAAGCTGGGCACGAGTCACGTTATGCTCTGTGATGGTTAAATGGATAAATGTCAGGTCAGACTTGGGAACACATCCTGGATCAGAAATGCCCAATTCATCATCATTCCTGACTGTTCATCTGCTGCACCCCCAGGAACGTCAACCCTTCATAGGCATTAACGTGCTGTTTAAGGGCGCAAGGGTGCAGACCTCACGCCCCAAGGCTCCGGAGGCAAGGGCCACCAACCCCTTTCAGCTGTGTTACCAACTGCCGTAACCAGGAGTGCTCGAGGAAGGCAGCGTGCATCGCCCCAGTACACAGGCAAAGACAAACACAAAACATACACACAGACAAAGAGGGAAAAAAACAGCTGGATCCTCCTCGAGCTGACGAACCATTGCCCCAACAGTGGCACAAGGACAGCCAGCAGACACAGACCGGTTCATATCCTGGATGCAGAAACAGAGTTAAAACTGACATCCAGAATCAGTCAAGCAGCACATAATTCAAAACTGCAGCAAATATACTATTTAGATTTCAATTCGAGGTTTAACCTTACACATGATTTAAAATGGCTGGGAGGCAATTGCTTCCCCTAAATGAAAATACTAGACAAAACATTTGTTCTGTCCCCTAACTCTTCTAGCATAAAATACTCTCCTATAATTACAGTATTTTAAAAAAGGAAACAAAATCTCCTCTAGTCGGACGAAGAACAGTCACTTTTTGCTATCTACCTACAAACTAAGTCCCAGTGGTAGCATTATTATTAATTCAGCTTTTACTCATTTATTAAAGTACCATTACAATTACATCAATTCTCCAAATATTTAAGATTTGCCTACATGAATAAAACATTTGACTAAAAAGTCCACTGACCTGTCTGCTTGTTTAATGGACTGCTCCAAGTTTGTGTCATCGTTGGAAATGCGTCTTCAGTGATCCGTGCAGTTGAAATTAAAAATGGTACAGCAGAAAATCTGCAAACGCAAATCGGCTGTTCTTTAAAAATAATGAAGGGAAGAAAATCCAGGGGAAAATGAAGTTCAAGTTTTTTGCTTCAGGTTGATGAATTTTTATTGTCTTGAGGCAAATTTCTTTGAAATCACTTTTAATTCATTACAGTATTTGTTTAAAGTGGGTATTTAAATGTTAATGTCATTGGTATTCTGCTGGGTTTTTATTTGAGCGTTTTCTACAAACCATTTTGTGGGAGTTTTACCTTGGTTTTGTAAGTCATTAAAAATGTATTCTTGAAAATTCAAATGTATTTTGTTGAAAATTTGTAAGTGTTGAAAATTCGTCCAAAAGGTAATTCATTGAAAATTCAAATATTTTGTTAAAAATTAATCAAACGTAGTTTATTGAAAATTTGTCTTAAGTGTGATTACTAAAGTCCAACCTAAAATAGGTACAGCACCTAGAAATAGTAATTACTGCAACTTCATTAAAGTGGCAAAAGCAGAAACACACCAGTGATCTACTTCACCACAAAAAATGCACTCGTGCTCCTAAAACTTCAACTATGGCACACGACACCAGGTCCAATCCAAGTTTTACTCTAAACTTTTCAGCCAAAACAGGTGAGGCTGTGATCTGCCCCAGTGCCGCAGGAATGGAAGGTCCACCTGAAAGAGAAACTCCAGCGAAGGTCCACCTGAAATAATCCAACAAAGGTCCACCTGAAAGGTTCCAGCGAAGGTCTGTCTGAAAGCTGCTGTGACTGTTCCCTCAACACAAAGAACAACAACGACAACAACTACAACAACAACAACAGCCCCGCCACCACTACAACCAAATTAACTACAGTCACAGCAGCAAAACCAGCAGCAGCAGCACCACCCGCGACACCCCACGAGAACCGGCCGTCCTCCACTCTTGGCGAGCCGCCCGGTGCTCACTCAGCACGGGGGCTGCAGGCTCACCCGCACTGGAGGATGGCTCGACTCTTCAGACGGGGTGAGAAAGAAATCTGTCCTACCATTGATGATCAAAAAAAATGGACTCCTCCAGCGATTCCTCCTTTACAACCTGAAAATCAAGGATAAAAGCAGGTCATTGTTTTGCATCACAGCCTCTTTCAATAAATACATTTCTCAAGACATTTTTACACATTAACACAGAATCTGATTTTCAACACCAATTTCCTTTACCCATCGGGCAAAATTTCACTGAATTTACAACCATGAATGATGGTTAGTTTTGAGGTGGAAACAATGGATCTCTGCACATTTAAACTTTAAATCTCATTGGTGTTGTTGTTACAATAATGAGTTTGTTCTTTTGTTTTAGTAATACTTATTCTGCTTGAGTGATATTGGAAAACAATGCTGTAAAATATATTCATGGAATAAACATTTGGATTATTTTTTGTGTTAAAAGGGAAACAAGATGCTTAATTTTAAGTACATGAATAAATTTCAAACTTTTCATACTTAATTTCATTGAGGAGTCCTAAGTGACCTTTTAATTCATTCTAATCCATTTATTCATCAGTTGAGCCAGAGGGAAGCAAAGAGGGCTTATTGTTTTTTTAGAGGTCCTGTTATAGGGTGGTGCTGGCCAGAAAAAACAAGCATTTAACACTTCCTGGATAGCACTGGCATAGCAAAATGGATAGAAACCTTAAGTCCTGTGATTAACATGCATACAACATTGTTAACACTTATTCCAAATTAATTAAAGCATCTGATGTTGCCTGCTTTTGAATTTAAAGAGTGTGCTTTTAAAATACAGCTGCTAACTAACTGCTAATAAGGACTACAAAAATGGCCAGGGACTGTACCTTCTGATTATCGAAAATTCATACGCCATCACCACATCCACAGCTGAATAAATAAACCATTACATTGACATATTAGTGTTATTTGACTGTACATTCACTCAGAGCACTATTGTTACTGGCCAAAGTAATGGTGTCTGCTTGTCATGGACTCAGGGGTGAGGCAAGACATGAAAACAAATGCTGTGTCCCTTTAAGGAGTTACAGTTTAAAATTGAGACTTGTTGCGACAAAGCCCTTACTCTGTGTATTAAGATCCATTTAAAATGTTGCACACTAAAAAGGAAAAACTAACTTTGAAATTCTATCCATCCATCTATAGAGGTGGAAAAACTGCTGAAAAAAAATTAACCAATATAATTCAGCCTTTCAGATTTCACATGTAGGGTGTAAAATTGAACACAATCACAAGAGTCAAATATTTATGGGTTGATTAGAAAATTTTACAAACAATCCTGTATGACTAACGAACTTCTACCTTTAGAAAAAAATGTATATCTTGAACTGACACTTACCCTCATATCAAGTAATTTAGAAAAACCATGACTAAAACTTAAATCACAAAAAGCACTGACAATTCAGAATTGATTCATTACATTTTATTGTCACTCATTTGACTTAAAATTACTTAAGTGAGATTTACAAGGCCAACAGTTAATGGAGCATTCGTTTGGTAGTTTTTCCAACCCTTTCAGTAACAATCGAACAGAGTAACATAATTCTGAGTGAGTTCTATTGTTATATAATGTTGAATTTGTCTAAATCAAAATTAACCTGGGCCCACTAATTAAGTGAACAATAATTTTTACCTTAAGTATAACACATTTATTTTATCTAGGCATCAATCTGGGCTTTTGAAAACTCACAATTTCTACTACTCTCCACCAGATGCCGTCATTTTACTATATCAGGATGCTTTGGTTTGAGATTGAGTATTTAACCTTTGATAGAAAATGTTAACACATCAAGATTATATTATATATACACACACACACTATATGTAGTAACATATTAAACAAACACATTCTCACTAACACCTGTGATCAACTTATTACACAATAATGGGTATTTGATGCACATGATCAGGGATGTTATTCTAAAAAATCAAGCCCGTTTTTCCTTTTTACTTGAGTACAAAGGGCTACTTTTACCTTTTTTTTTTGGGGGCATTTTGTGCTTTTATGACAGGGAGAGACACATCAAGATGAGATCTGGGCTTAAACTCAACATCATGAGTAACAGATTAAACAAACACATTCTGCAAACTGGTCACACACCTGGACCAGAAGAAGCCAAGTGATCACAAACCAGCACCCCTACTTTTACCTTTTTTTAAGAAAAATCTCCAAGTCACTTTACTTTTTGAGCACAGCCGTGTTGTACTTGTCACTTCTACCTCAAGCACACAGCCTCACTCACCTTTCGGTTAGGAGGAGTAAAGGCCGAGCCGCCTGGAGTCCAAGCCGCCGGAGTCCGAGCCGCCTGGAGTCCGAGCCGCCTGGAGTCCGAGCCGCCTGGAGTCCGAGCCGCCGGAGTCCAAGCCTCCTGAAGTCCGGTCGGTCAGCTGGAGTCAGTGAGCCGAGGGCAAAACCTCCAGGGCTGTGAGCGGAGACCCAGGTGGAGGTCCAAACACCTGTGCTGCCCCGAGTGTTCACTCAGGGCTGTCTGCAACAACAAAAAATGAAATCCTACTAATCGTATGCAGGGCAAATGCAGTTTTCACAGCCCAAATACACATTTTTACAGCCTAAAAATAGCTTCAGTCAGGACCTACAAACAAAATTCCCAGCTACCTAAAATCAGCTACTAGACTAAACTAGACTTCAATCTGAAAGATACAAAGTTTAAAAAGTGTTTTGAAGATAAAAGTCCATTGTGTTTACACAACTCATTAAATCATGCATCACTGTAATAACTTAAAAAAAAGACCAAATATATCACTTAAGTTATTCAATATTTCTTAACATTTTTGGAAACATTTTTCCACCTTTCCTCCAGTGATTATCCTTAAAAAAATCAAATCAAAAGGAAATATTTAAAAAATCTAAAATCACGTAATCTTAATCTGATCTTCAAGGTTTTAGTTTGAAAGTTCTTGTCAATGTTTCGTCTGCAAATTTAAAACTGAATGAAGAAATTAATTCAGCAGCCTCAAAATGATCTAAAAATTGAACATAATACATATAAGTCTTTTCCAAAATAAAAATGCCACTAAAGCCAGAAACTCCTAAAAAATAGAGGTCATGGAGTTTTATTAAAACCAACTCATTAAAAGTCAAACAGCATTTTTTTCTCTATATCCACCACTGTGGCTTTAAAGTAATTTTAATAATTGTTTGATTACCTCAGCCAAGGAGGTTATGATTTCAGGAGTTTGTTTGTCTGTCCGTCCATCCTTCTGTCGATGGACAAAATAACTGAAAAAGTAATGGATGGATTTTGATTAAATTTTCAGGAAATGTTCAGCATGGGAAAAGGAAGAAGTGATTCGATTTTGGTGTTGATCCGGTTCACCGTCTAGATCCGCCATGACGAAAAAGGTGATTTTCATGAACAACTACTGAACTAAAATAGATATAATTATGAATCCAATTGCTAATGGTATGTTTTCATGGTCAATGAATCTAAATACTTAGATGAAATAAAGGTAGGACTAATATGGTAAAAATCACCATATGGGTGCCGACTGTGACGCTGGCGGAGGTCTGCGCTCTCCGAGTGCTTTTCTAGTTTAACATAGTTCCATTAAAGGCAGGGTTTGGCTGCCCTACACTTTAAAAACACTGGTTTAGGTCATGTTTTCCTTCAGTGTGAAAAGGCTCTGCAGTCCTGGGCTAAAAATCCAAAATGTAAATCCGTTTTAACGACTTTCAAGACTGTTGGATCAAACATTTAGTATCGTATCGTCGTTTGAAAATACGGAGTTGGAAGTAGGCCTACTAAAGTAGTAGAATTTATTTAATCCATTTGCAATCTCAGTCCCCCAACATTGTCTGACTTTATCTACAACAAACTACAATAAAGATAGAGACAAAAGCTGCTAAAACTTAGCACGCGCACACAAGCTCTTACCTGTAGCACAGGTGTGTCGGACAACTCCAGACTGACGGGGAGGGAATTTCAGCCATCTTTTCAACCTGCTTTTTCAATAATTTCCTCTTCATTTAATTGCAGGTAAGGCTTCTAAACCTAAACCTAGACTGGTACTAACTAACTAAACTATTCCTGGTCTCCGGCAGCGCGTGCGTTACTGCCGCCCTCTGAGCCAAACGTCAAATCCTCGCGTCCTCTTCGCCAAAATGGGGGAAATGTTTGGACCGACCATTCATTTAACCACCTCAGCACGTGCCTACAGCTGATTGATCACACCTGCAGGCGCGGCGGGGACGGAGGGAGACAATCAGTCCACCTGTGCAGCTCATCCTCAGGTGAGTGTGAGTAAGCTTTGGTGAATTCTGATTAAGCATGGCCTCTAGACCAGCGCCACTACAGTACAATCAGGAAAACGTTTACGCGTTTCCTGCTTCAGTTAAAAAGCAGCTAATGACGAGTCGATGGGAATTTAAACTGTTTTTAGATGATCTGGATCTTTTGGCTCAACTCAGTGATGAGATCCAACTCTGTCCCAAACGACTCTCCATTTAGTATTCCAGTTTTGGCATCATTAAATTGTCCAAAAGTATCTAAATATGTTGTTATACAAATAAAGATTGATTGAGTCTTTTCAGCAGAGACAATTGTCCACAGGTTTGTCTCTGTCAAAAATTCTTTATTTTAGTCCCTTTGTCTTTGCCTGCATGGATCCATCTCTGGATGTATGTGTATTAACAAATATACAGTGGTGGACAAAGTCCTCATCTGCATTACTTGAGTGAAAGCATAGATACTCCTGGTCAAATATTACTCCAATACAAGTGAACGTTGTTCAGTCAAATTTTTACTCAAGTCAAAGTACTGGAGTACTTGCTTTTGAAAATACTTAAGTATTAAAAGTAGATTTTTGTTTTAATGTCAGTGGGTTTTTGTATTTTTGCCACAATTAATTTACGAAACTGAATGAAACAACCTACTGAAATGAATTAATGTACTAAAATGTAATATTTGCTCAGCGTTTTCCTGCCCGATCTGGGTAGTGCTTACACAAGGTATAGTAGTGGAGTTAAAAGTACTTGATTTGTCTTTTAATTGTAGGATAAAAGTAATACGTTTCCAAAAATAATAATACTCAAGTACAGTACGGATACTCAAAAAGTGTACTTAAGTGCATTACTCATGTAAGTCCACTTTGTTACTTCCTACCCTTGTTCATTTGTATTTGTATCTATAAAAATGAAGAGTTTGTCTTCAGCCTGCTTTGTTGTAAAGTGCATTGAAATAACACTTGTCATGAACAAGTATAAATATTTTAAATACTAAGTGCTCCAAGAGCTGAAATCTCCACAAAGACAATTCTGACAATGTTGGCTGAGTTATTCCTGAAACTGTAGCAAAAGCCTCTAAAATACTCCTGGATCCACATCCCTCATCGAATTTGTAGATTTGTCGATTTGTTTATTTTTAAAAGATGGGACAATACATGTTAATGAACTTATAAATGTAAACATGTGAGATTATAGCCGTGGCTAATTTCCATCTCTAGTCCCATTGGCAGGTTGGTGTTGTACGAAAAATTTATACAATAAAAACAAAACAAGACAAAACAACACAAAGACAAAGCGAAACAAACAATACGAAACAAAGCAAACATAGTTGATAAAAAAAAACAAAAAAAAAACATTTAGGCCATGGGACCGGTTAAAGTGCAGAGTGCTAAAGTGTAAAGTGCATCATTGTATTGCAAATCACCCAAAAATATCAAGTGCTAATTTGACTGCTTAATGCTCAATTGCATATTACAATAATCAAATACCAGCGATGGTAATTTGTGGTACCTAGAGTACCAAGGAATATAAAGTGCTAGTTGCATTTCACATTGCTCGGTAAAAATTGGAGATGGAGCCCTTGACAAAATAGATACATAGGACAAATACACAAATTTAGGCCTGTTTATGGGAGCAGTGTTGGTTTTCCAGTCGCCAGGCTTTAAGCTGTTTGGTAAAAGAGGTCAGGGTTGGAAGTTTGCGTATTGTACTTGGAACTGAGTTCCAGGTGTGAATCACCACGCTTCTCCCGGAAAATTTTACCAAAACCTGTCGAGAACTTTTTGATTTTTTTCTCACACTCAAACAATTGCTTACAAAAAACAGGCAACCCTCTCAGCAGCTATCAGTGAACTAAAGGCGTCCATTATTGTAAATTTACAGCAGACATGTGCGAGTACCCAACCTTTAAAGGGGTAGTTAACGATTTTTGATGTGTGGTTGTGTGAGGTCCATGGCATGATCCATCACTTTCTGATCTTTAAATGACAGAAAACCTGCTGGAAATAACTGTTAATGAGTCTTCAATGTGCTGTTAACAAGCTGACTGAATCAGTCAGTCCTCACTCCTGAAGCAGCATTTATAAATCAACAACATATAATTTTATCTCCTTTCATTGAGCTCCACACTCCTGAAAGGGAAACCAACAAACAAACAGGAGAGATTTAATGAGGGCTCGAGCAGACACACAATTGAACAGCCCTCCTTGAACTTTTACAACAACCTCCGTCTGGCTGGACACGAGACCGCGTGATGAGTTTACAGCGTGGGTCACTTGTGCTCGGGTTACAGTCAGGAGACAGCACGAAGTAGGAGGCTTGGGAGAGACTCAAGTGAGGAGATGGAAAATAAGCCGAGGGATTCTCACCGTGTAGGAAATTAAAATACACGTCAGTGTTTAATCCGAGGGCACAAGGGAACAGGGCACAGCACCAGCTTTAAGAATAAGAGTTCAGTGATCCTTGATTTATTTATGTTAGGAAATGTTTCCACAGTCGTTCCTTAAGAACAACAACCTGCATTACTGAGGACAATTGGTAGAAAATAAATCTGTATTTATCACCAAAGGGAAAACAATAAGCTGTGATATGTTTGGAATCTAAAATAAGTTTAAATAAGTGATCCAAATTAAACTTTAGGAGACTCAGGAAGCAAGCAAAAAGAACAGACTGAGAAAAAAACAACTACAATGTGCTCGGCCAAGGCATTTCTAACATTGTCCAGCGACTTATTGTCAAAAACTGTGGAAAACTGCCCTTTATAGTGATGTTAACAAACCCTTGAAAATTCCTGGATTAGCACCCAAGTCAAATCACTTATTTCTTGTTTGTTTCCATTGTTTTCCATTGTTTCCTGAAAATGTCATTTAAATCATGACCACCATTTAGAATTATAAGCAAAATTGTGTAAAACTGCCCTATCTTGCAAAATTCCTGGATCCACATTGGGATTTGGATAACCACCAAAATTGCATCACATTTTCCTTGTAACATGACCAACATTCGCTGAATGTCATCAAAATCCATGAAGACTGTTTAGAGTTAAAAGCAAAAATGTGTGAACTGCCCTATCTCACAATGTTAGCAACCAACAGAAAAATTCCTGGATCTTTATCCCAGATCTGAATAACCACTGATATGATGTTACTACTTCATGGCACCATGACATTTTTTTCCCAAAGAATTCATCAACATCTTTATGGAAATTAGCTATTAGCAAAAATGTGGAATCAATGGAAAATTTCCTGGATCAACATCTGGATTTGGATAACCACCAAAATTACATCCTATTTTCTTGTAACATGACTAACATTTTCTGAAAATTTCATCAATATATTAGGAGAAATTATTTTGTTATAAGCAAACATGTGGAAAACTGCCCTAATGTGCTGTGTTAACAAATCCTTGGAAACATGTCTGAATCCACATTTGGATACAGATCACTACAAACATGCAAGCACTTTTTTTCCTCTACCATCAACGTTTGCTGAAAATTTCATCAACATGTTTTAAGAACTAATTTGACAATTTGCAAAAATATGGAAAACTGCCATATCTTGTAGAGATAGCAATCATAGGAAAAATTCCTGATTTGGATCATCACCAAATTAGTATTATCATAGGAAAAATTAAATTTCTGCATCAAGGTTTAGATCATTACCAAAATCAAATCACTTCTTCTTTGTGTCAAAACCAACAATTTCTGAAAATTAAGTCATCATCTTTTGTAGAACTATGAAGTTGTTTGCATAAATGTGGAAAACTGACCCATCATGCATTGTTAACAAGTCACTGGAAACATTTCTTGATCTGCATCCAAATGAATCTCCAAAACTGAAAAACTTCTTCTTTGTGCCATGACCAATATATTCTGAAGATTGTATCAAAACCCATGACGAAAGTTTTGAGTTATTTCCAACAAAATGGGAACTACCTTTTCTCACAATGTTAACAATCCTTTGAAAAAATCCTGAATCTGTGTCTGAAATGCATCATTTGCATCCAAATGAGCACCTTAAGAGCAACAGCAAAGCCCATCTCACATGTGCAGAGCTCATCAGAGGTGGGCCTCAGCTCCTCCTCAGTACTGAAAACAGAGCAAACACGCCCCCTACTGACCGAAAACCCTCCTCCACACCGGCAAGATGACCTCGAACAGCTGATCGGTTTGACCTCTGATCTTCTCTTCCCCAACAGGAAACAGGAACAAGTTCAGATCCGAACCATGGATGTATTAGTAGAATAATGCATCCATGATCTGAACAGTTTTAACAGAAAAGTCTGATTCTCCTGGATGATAGGGGCCTGAAATTTTCTAAAATATGATGTTTGCATGCATCTGCAACTTTTTGTTTTTATTTACCCTGAGTAAGAAAAAAGTAAATACACAAATAATTTACTGCAGAGTCACAGAGTGATGTTTGGAGGATTAACAACCACTTGAGCTGATATGAGAGCTCAGATAGTCATTAAACACAGACATCTACGTGTTTATACTGGAGTAATGATAGAAATTAAAATAATGAAAATTAGACAGAAGAGTCAATAAATAATAGAAACAATAATAAGATTAATAATAAAGAAGACTGTAAAGGTGAAACTGGAAATATTGATGTGAAAAATATTTGTAAAATATAAATGAGGATGATAGAGATAAAAGCAGCTATTAAACTTCAAAGGGAAGAGTAAAATAAAATATAAAATAACAAGGAGAAACATGATAGTTGAAATTGTTAATTATTATTTTAAATTTGATTTTTTTCATTATTTTAAAAATATTTTAAGAATGTTTTTCCCATTATATTAATTTTACTATATTCAATTATATGATCTTTTCTTTTATAATATTATTTTGTTATTGTTATTGTTGTTGTTTGTATGATAATACTATTTTTTATTATTATTGTTGTTAGTAGTAGTGGCAGAAGTAGTAATATAATTGAACAACAACTTCTATTCTTTTACAATACCTTAAACACCCACATTTTACTACTGTAATCTTTGTTAGTTAATATTGTTAATTGCTTGTTGGATGAAACAGTCAATGACTCGTAGTTTTTTTATATAATAAATAGCATTTACACTCTCATGTTTATTAGCATTGATTTAATCACAAATGATACGTCTAATTTTTTTTTTTTTTTCTGTGTTTGACATTTATTTCTCCTCTCACATGTCTAATGTAACAGCTCATATGGACCTTAATCCTTTGCTTTAACTTTGGTTTAATCAATTTCATCTCTATAGTCTGATGAAGAGCGGGGAGCTCCAAACTTTCAGGGTTAATAAGTTTCAAATTTCTACGTCATTGTTGCAGCATGTCCTGAATCATTTAATATTTTCCACACCAACCCAGGCCTGAAATGAAGAAGAAGAAATTGTGCACAATGGTCATAAAAATGCACTCCTGACTTCACATTAAGCGGGAAAGGTTCTGCTTTGTTTTTTGCCCATCGTGAAATTAAAGAGACAAATTAAATGTTGATGTATTCATTTTCTCATTCATTGAATCATTTAATTAATTATATGTTTATGTGTGCTGGACTTTTTTTGTTCCAAAAAGGGACAAGAAGCAAAAATTTTGGGTAGGAGATCAAAATAAATAAATATCAGAGTTGTTATTGTTAGTTTTTGTCTTTGTCAAAGATTCTTATCATAAAAAAGAGAGAAAATGTTTTCAGATAATGAGCTGAACTAAATGAATTAACTCTAACGCTGTGTTTATTTAAAGCATGCTTTACTGTGGTTATTTTAACACCATCCAAACTGTAACAGAATATCATCCTGCAGCAGATAAATTTACCGTGAGTCAGATTTCAGAGACCGTGTTGGTCAAAGGGGAGGCCCCTGACATTTGACCTTTGACCTCTGCGTCAGCCTGCAGCTCCTGTGTGAGGCTGAAATCTCTGAACAAAGACACCGAGAAGCACGGAGACATGAATTTTCATCTCTTTGAATCTGTGATAATCTTCTGCTAATTATCTTGATGCTGCCTGTTAGGCTCCGCCTACGTGAAAATAGACTTTGTGCCACCACTGATTTTGTTCTCGTTTTGTTCGGCCCTGCAGACTGAACTCTATTATGTTTATTTATAGTTTCAGATTTCATTGTTAGTGTCGAACACTTTGTAAAAAGCTGTTTGATTCCAGGTTAACTTGATTGTCTGGTGCTTTTTTATGCCTTGCACTGATTGATTGTTTGTCAACAGCCAATAGAAGAAAAAGAAGAAATTAGAAAAGAATAAACATCTGTATTTTTGATAACAACTATAACATGTAAGTAAACCCAGCAACTCCTTCTTCCTCTTCATCTTTATCTTTTTCTTTTTTCTTTTTGTTGTTGTTGTTGTTGTTCTTCTTCTTCTTCTACTTCTTCTTCTTCTTTGGCGCGACATGTAACTCCAAACTTTCTTCTTTCTGTAAACCAAGCTATAGAGATGCTGTTTGGGAGAATATTTGAGTGGAAATGTGAAGGCCGCATAAAGCATCAAAGTCTGTGTATCATTTGTTTTTCAAAATGAAAGAAAGAAAAATGAGAAGAAAGCAGAAAATTACTAGTATTCTAAATATTTGTTTCTGAAACAAAAATAAAAAATGCAAATAATAACTGCGTTTTTTTATTTACAAAAATAAAGCCGAAAATTTGCAATTGTTACCTCTGCCAAGGAGGTTATGTTTTTGATGGTGTATTTTTGTCTGCTTGTTAGCAAGTTTACACTAAAACTATTACATTGGTGAAATTTTCAGGAGATGGTGGAAATGGCCCAGCTTGGAAATAATTAGATTTTGATGGTGATCTAAATAACCACCATTAGTGAACGATTGTTTTTGCTTGATAACTGTCTAAATAATAATGATATCAGCTTGACTCTGAGGGCTTTGCAGGGTCATGAATCATTTCATGATGGCAACTTTATCATGGAACTATTGCTTATAGGTGTAAGAGCAGTATGTGAGCTGCCTTGGCGGAGGTAGCAATAATTAAATAATTCTAACAGGGACGATGTTGCAGCACTGGACGGCGGTCATGAGGATGTTGTCATAAAATGTTGCCCCCCCCTCACTTATACTTTTACTGCCTTCTTCGATAACATTACCTTTGATTCCTTTTTGTTTCATTTTCAGTGATTTAAAATGTCAAGGTTTTTATTCTTACAAAGCAAAATGAGCTTCTGATTAAAGCTGGAAAACTATTTAAGTGTTACTGTACCATCAAATAGAATCGAATCGAATTGAATCGAAAGAATATTTACGGCAGGACATTTCTAAGCTTTTGAAACTCAAATTATGAAGGAGAGGAACAGACAAAACTTCATTTGGGTCCCGGGTCCCTGCTCCAGGGAATGAAGGAAAATGGTTGTCTCATATTTTCTAGATCAATGTAAAATGTGTGGAAATATCCAGAAGAGCAAAATAAGAACAAAATGTGAGTGAATGTGGTCTATAGGTGAAACTGGTCTTGGATGTGGGGCTTTCTGTACCTATGTGTGCATATTTTTGTCACATTTTTACTCCTAAATACCCTGCTGAAAGAAAAACTCTAAAGAATATCTGTATTGCTATGTGTGTCGTTGTCTGTGAAATCCCGCAGGATCTTACGTAACATTCGGACCAATCAGAGCTCCGTCCGTCCTGACGGTCGTCACATCAGTGACTCAGAGGAACCCGCAGTGTTTTTTAAAGGCCGTCTTGGTGAAGTCACAGGATCCAGATTTATCTCCAAGGCATCTCCTCACATTCTCCCCCGAGCCTTGAGAGGATAAAGTTAGCTGCTCAGGAAACGTAAGAGACCCCCAGAGCCTCGGGACCCCCCCAGCAGAGCCAGAGACGGGGCACCATACAAGGAGTGTGAGGGCATCAGCCTACGAGGAGGGCAGGTCCTTCTGATCCAGCAGTGAGTCAGATCATTAAGGAAGTGGAGGAGCTTTTGGAGAGCTTGGATCACCTTGTGTTGCTCCCACAGAGACCTCAATGAAGGCGTCATCACACATCACAGAGATAAATCTTTACTACAAACTATCATGCCAGTCTACATGATAAAACCCCTGACCTTTGACTTTTGCTTTGGACCACAGTTATCTGCACAGTGATGTATCTGACTATCAGGTTAGCTCCAAAAGATAAAATGGGTTTTTTGTCCCAAACCTGCGGGACTACCTGGAAAAACAAACTGAAACTGCCTGTTTGACAGGATTATTGGTCGTCTTTGAAAGAGAGTCATGGTCAGGAAACAGAAGAAACTCAAAAACGATCAGAGAGCGCAGACCTCTGCCCAACAGCTCAGTGCAGTAGCTTTTCCACAACTCCTGTAGAGAATATAAATCTGAATCACCAGATCCAGAATAGAGCCAGGATCCAGCAAACTCAGCACATACATGGTGGCTCTTATCATGTATGAACACAACAGGTTTTGGAAACATGATTTCATATTTTGCACCCGAACGAATATACACATCATGACCAAAATCAAACAATTTTTCAGTTGGGCTATTACCAACATCTCCTGAAAGCTTTAGCAAAATCCTTCCAGTAGATTTCCAATCAATCAAACTTCATATAGCACTTTCATTCAAAAATGTAGCACAAAGTGCTTTACAAACAGACAGATCAATTAAAATAAAGGAATTATGATCCAAACCCACCCACCCTGCAGTCCATACACAGTGTTGATAAAATGCATCATAAATAAAGGACAATAATAAAGTAATTTGCTGCACCAGTATGCACTGAGGATACGCCATCTTATTGGTTTAAAAATGAGTAAACACTGGAGGTTAGGTTGAAGTGTAAAACTAAATATATCTAAAACATAAAATTAAAAAAATAAATTGAAATGAAGTCAAATATAGAAGATCTATAAAATAAAATAAAATAAAAGATAGAAAAGATCTAAATAAAATAAGATGATAAGATAATAAAAGTGAGCTGTAATTACAATTAAAAACAATAAAAGGTAATTCAGGTAAAGCCAGACTTAAAAGGTAGGTCTTGAGTGTGTTTTAAAGACATTAACATTAGGACATTAACTAGATAACAAAACAAACAAACAAACAAACAAACCTACACCATCAAAACCATGACCTCCTCGGTGGAGGTAACTCATGAGAGGAGGAGGGGGTCTCTGATTTGGGAAAGTTTGTCCCAGTAGACTTGCCGTAGCACATGCTGCTGCACATGTGCAAATGTTAATCCTTCAGAGCCGACTAAACCAAAAGGAAGATGCTAAACAGCACAGTGACCTGTTGGTGAGAAATATGAATCCAAACAAATGCAAAATGGAAACGTGGACCAACATACAGTTACATGCACAGTCTGCAGCTTACAGTACCACATCAACACAAAGCATGAGTCAGTCCTGCTGGCACATCAGCCAACTCGTCACCCAGCTTGAGACAAACAACCCTCACACATTTAATATAGATTAAAAATAAATCATACTCAATTTTGATTAATTGAAATAAATCCACAGCAACCCTGTAATTAAAGTTAATAAAAATTGACAATGTATAGAGTTGTGGCTGGAAGGAGAGCAAAGTGGATAAGAAACAATGCAGCAGTGGAGCTGAAAACAAAAAGGCAAAACAGATTAAAACTGAGAAAGAGACGGCAGTAAGAAGACATTTGAAAGATATTTTCACTTTGTTTCATACTATCTGTCCCTTTGGCATTGTAATTGTGAATGAGGAGGACCAGATTGCTAGCAGGTGCCAGTAGGGAGTTGGGATGACATCAGTGGGTTGTCATATTTCACCAAGTTTTTCTTCTAGCACTTATCAAAGTTTTTAAAGTTATCACGAACTGTAAGACAAATATTTCTTTATATATTCTTAGCAGTGACTTTGAAGATGAAAACATATTTTTAAGACGTGTGTTGTAGGTGAAATATGATTAAACCTTCTGCACCAGCATGTTCTCCTACCTGAAAATGACCCAGAAAGTCACTGTTTAGCTTTTTTTTCTCACTCTGAAATCGCAAAAAAAAAAGTAATATGTTAGCATGTGTTTTTTTCCTGATCCTGACCTGAGGAAAAATGCTTATAACTCATTATAATGATTATAACTCCTCATTTATTTGAAACTGACCAAACCTTCTGCACCAGAGTGATCTCCTGCCTGAAAAGATCCCAAAAACTCGAGTTTTAGCATTTGTTAGCATGTGTTGTGTTTTTTTTTTTTTCTTTCAATCAATCAATCAATCAATCAATCAATCTTTATTTGTTTGGCACCAATTCATAACAAGTGTTATCTCAAGACACTTTACAACAGAGCATAAAACTCATTTCATTTTATGGATGTAAATATATATATAGATATATATACATCCAACACCCAACATGACTCCATATGGCCAATCATGAATCCCTCCATTATGGCGGCAAGAAAAAACCTTCTGTTAAGCAGCAGGAAATCTTGAATGTGGATCCCAGTCTCATGATGAACAGCAAATCCACACGATGCTGTGTTGGGTGTGAGGGCAAAAGAAGGGAGGTAAGAGGAGACAAGTGGACTAAAGTAAGAACTAAAGTTAGTGACAGATCCATGAACCACAGACCTGTCATCTGATTTATTAGAGGTTAGCCTCTTGAGATGCTACATCTCGTTTTCAGGAGGGTCCTCATGCCTAAATGATTGAGGGGATAATTTTATAGAAGTATAATCAATGATATTCTCACTGAAAACAAGAATTTATGATAGTGAAGAACTCATGGGTGCCCAGACCACAAGTGCATCCCTACCATATTTGTCTACGTTAAGTATAGCATTTAGTATAGTATTTTTTTAAAAATCTAGTTTGAAAATGCTCATAAGTCCATTCATTAATCAAATATGACCAAACCTGCTGAACCAGTATGTTCTCATGCCTTTAAAGGTCCTTAAAAGTCACAATTTCGCTTTTTTTCTAAGTCTGAAATGTCAAAAAGTCATATGTCATGTTTTTTTTTTAAATAAAATAAAATAAGGGAAAATGCTTATAAGTCCATCTTTAAGTCAAATATGACCACACCGTCGGCACCAGACTGGTCTCCTGCCTGAAAAGATCCCAAAAGTCACCGTTTACGATTTTTTTGGGGGAAGTGGGACATTACAAAAAAAAAGTAATACGTGAGCATATTTTTTTTTTTTTAATTGATGCAAAGAAAAATGCTCTTGTATATATATATATATATATATATATGTATATATATAAATGCTAAAAACTATTTTTTTATTTGAAATATGACCAAATCTTCTGCACCAGTATGTTCTTCTGCCTGTCATATTTTAACATATTTTTTGGGCAGTCAGAAATGTCAAAGTCATATGTTAGCGTGTTTTTTTTTTTTTTTTAATCTGGCCTGAGGAAAAAATGATTGAAGCCTCTCCAACATATGTCAAGCAAAAAACAGGCTCTTGTACTAAGTAGCTGGCCCTGTCCTTAAGGAAAGTGATGAACTTAATGCAGTGAGTGCGCAAAATGCGACAAATGCCAAAAAGTTTTGTGTGTAGTGCATTTTTATTGACCTTTAATTGTTTCATTTTCAGTGAGGGGATGGTTTGTTTTCCTATTTTGTTTCCTTTTTTAAAAAGTAAAAGTTAAAATACACATTTTTACTAACAGAGATAAACAACAACACAAGAAAAACAACTTCAGACGCGTCTCCTTCCACATTTGATTTTATTGCTTATATTCAACGTGATGTTTTATTACTGTGTGAATGTTTTCTGAATGTGTGGAGATTTTTTTAAGACTTGTTGTTGTGTGCCAGTGTGTGAACCTGATGATACTCTCCACACTCCTCCTCCCCCTCCTTCGTGCAACAAAAACAAACACGAAAATAAAATAAGATCCTCCAACAGCGACTGAGAAAACGAGCTCAAACCAACATACAGAATGCAACACATGGAGTTCATACAAACAGAAAGACAAAGAGCAACGACGATTGCCGCACGCTTAGGATGTCTCGAACATCTTCTTCCTGTCGGCTTTGTCCTCGATGTTCTTACGCCAGTCGCCAACAGCTTCTGTGGGCTGCAGAAGAAACACAAGAAGAGAAACAGCCGTAAATAAACGTGACGACGGACAGAGTCACGACATCTGCAGAGGAGCTCTGGATTTTGTTTGTTTAGGGGTGAAATAACTCAGAAAGCTCTCGGCAGATTTTGACCACATTTTCAGGGGATGTTTTTCACGGCACAAGGGAGACGAGACTGGATTTTAGTGGTGATCAGAACATAAATTTGAATCCAGAAGTTTTTTAAGGATTTATTGACGTTGTACGATGCAGCAATTTTCAACATTTTCAGCAATAACTTGAATAATGTAGGAAAAGCCTCAGCGGAGGTTTGTGCTTTCTGTGCACCTCTAGTTTTAAGATTTTATTCTTAAAAAACAACATTTTCCACTGTGAGAACATTTATTGGCATCTTATTAAAAAGAAAAAAAAAATAATAAAAAAAAACATGTCTGCAAAAGCTCTGATCTGGGTGATTATGTTTGTGCAATTTCATGCAAAGGAAGTTTTTGTATGCATTAACATCTTATCTGAAAATAATAAAACTGAAAACAAAAAAAGTAAAATAATCTGGCAAAAAGACAAATTTAACTTGAAGGGTGTCTTAAAAATAAATGTTCTTACCAGAGTCGATGTAAAAACCTCTCACTGAGTAAAACTTTGCCTGTTTTGGAGGCAGATATTTTCTCATCATTTACTTTTGTGGTGCTTTTATTCTACTAAACTTTATCAAATATCCTAGTTCAGGTTTGCGGCTCCACATGCTTGGAATGATCTACAAAAAGACCTAAAACTAAAAGATCTGGTGTCACTGGACACTTTTAAGACAATGTTGAGCGACCTGGAGTCAGACACATCTGGCTGCAGATGTTTTGACTGATGCACTTTATCTTTCTCATGTGGACAATCAAAGCAAAGTGACTTTTCTTTCTTGATGTATTGAATTCTTGTTTTATGTGTTTGATGACCGCATGTGTTTGTGTAAAACTGTTGAATGTCCTGCTGTCTTGGCCAGGACACTCTTGCGGACGAGAATTTTCATGTCAAGGAGATATTCCTGGTTAAATAAAGGTTAAATAAAATAAAAATAATTAAGATTAATTTGTCTTCTGTGTACCCCTCTCTCCAGTCTTCGAAAAAGAGTAAATTGATCAGACATTATAGAAGTTTTATTCTCACAGTATTGAGTCATTTCTTGTCTTTGTATAGAAAAAACTGCCACATATATAACTAGAAAGCACTCGGAGAGCGCAGACCTCCGCCAGCGCCACAGTCCTCAGGCATATTGACCATAAATATTACTCCTACCTTTATTTCATCTAAATATTTAGATTCCTTGACCATGAAATATACCATATTACCATTAGCAACTGGATTCATAATGATATCTATTTTAGTTCAGTAGTTATTCACAGAAATCACATTTTTCGCCATGGCGGCCAGACGCTGATCTGGATCAACACCAAAATCGAATCAGTTCTTCCTTTTCTGAACATTTCCTGAAAATGTCATCTAAATCCATCCATTACTTTTTGAGTTATTTTGTTCACAGACAGACGGACAAACTCTCCCGAAAACATAACCTACTTGGCGGAGGTAAATATTTATAGTTAAAGTATGGTAATAACTTCATAATCTGAATCATTTTCATGTTTGGTTTAGATTTGAATCCTTAAAAAAACTGCAGACAACAGTTGTTGGATCATGACTGAGGTCTGACTTAGTGACTCAAAACTTGCCAACCTTCTGGTATCAGGGTGTTTCCAATGTTTTTGAGCAACTTGGACCGAGTTTGAAACAGAATTGAGCTAATATTGTGGCCCTAAACCCTGAGCAGTTCTCCTTTCTCTCCTTCTGAACAAAGACGATCTCCCTCTAAAAACAAAAGCAGATGCTGAAGTGTGTATATGTGGAGCTCACCTCCTCCTTGGTCTCCTTCTTGACCTGCTTCAGGTTGGCCCTCAGGTCCATGTTGACCGTGTGTTTGGAGCCCAGCAGAGCCTTCAGCATGGTGTCAGCGGACATACGCACCTTCTTCAGAGCAGGCTTCTTCACGCCGGCCAGGTCGACAACCTTGATCTTCAGATCCTCAATCTGTGAGAGGAGGAACATTTTAGCTTCCTGCCTCGCTAAAGCAGAACATCTCATGACCCTGCCGGAGGGCGTTTACCTCTTTGTCGGCCTTCTGCACCTTGGCCTCGATGTCGTACCTGTCCTCATCAACTTTGTCGATCAGGGCTTGGAGCTTCTTGCAGGTTTCCTGCAGATCCACAAACAAAAATTCTTATTTCAAAACTAAGACAACAAACGCAGACTGATGTTAAAGCAACAAGGCTATTTGAAAGGCTTCACAACACGTGAAAATATCCCAGCAGACAGGAAAAAGTCATAAATATTTAGAGAAATAAAAAATAAAGCAAAGAGAAGAGAGGAAGAAATTAATGATTGTTATATTGATTATATATTAATGTCAATATTAGATTGACGTCTACTTTCCATGGTTGTATTGATTATTCATCCATAGTAAATATTTTTACAATCATAAAGACATGAGGACTCTCTTGAAAATGAGAGGCCACATCTCAAGGGGCTTACCTTCAATGCATTTCTATTCAACAAATAAAATATGGAGCTATACAAATGAATGTTGATTAACTGAGTCTATATTCAACTGGGAATAATGTGATTTTAGCCCCTCTGTCTCCCTGGATGGAAACATCTCTGGATGTTTGTATGTGTATGTACTATTAAATATGGACAGTGCTCAACATAAATGAGTATACCTCTTCAGATTTGTCAAAAAACCTTTTGTTTCCTTTTACAATCAACATTTTCTAAGACATACTATACCAAAAAAAACCTTAAATGTGGGCCAGTGATTGCAACAAGATTTTTTTTTTCTCTATTTCAGATCAAAATGGAAAAACGAGTACACCACAATCAAAGGGGTGGGAGAAAAGCCAAATTTTAGTTACCATATTAACCTTATTTTCATCTTATGGAAAAAAAAAAAGTTATGCTAAAACCAAATAAAAAACCAAATACCAAATTTATTTTCTCCATCTTACATGGCCCTTATACTCTTCCGTAGAAAAAAAGTGGAACAGAAGCCAAAATGTTTGAAGATTTGCAGTGTTTTAATCCAAATGACGAACTACTCAACAAAAAAAGTCAAACCTGCATTTAAAAAAAATAAATCAAACTCCTCTAGTGTGATGTCGTTTGGCTTTACTCTGCAAATCTAAAAATCAGATGATTAAAGAATAACAGAGAGTGCAGAATCCAACAAAATTCATTTTTTGTTTGTTTGTTGTGTCATTTGAATCCATTTGTGCCACAATATTTGCATGAAAATCTTCATAAAAATAAAGTAAAATTAATTTGTTCTGAAGTATCCAACAGTGTAGCTGCTGATAACCGTGGGTGCCTCCAGGGGGCGCTACAACATCAGTGAATACTCAGCAGACACTGAGATGCAACTGCAGTTATGTTGGTCACCACAAGATGGCGGCACCCACAACTTCAGCCTCAGTTAAAAGGGTGGGCAAGACTGAAACTGCCTTTCAGACTCTCTTTTCCAGCCTGTGTCCCTGCTCTATGGCCTTGCATTAATATTTGAAATGAAGAAAAGCAGAATGGGAACAACTGCTCGCAGAAAAAGAAAAATCAAGTGCATTATTTTAATAGAAAAACGGCCTTCAGGAATCCTAAATGACTCTCTACCCAAAGGAACTTTAAAATGCTAGTCCAGAAAAGTGTCTCATTGCTAAAGTCTCACCATGAGGGCGTTCTGGTCTCCGCTCATGTCCGGGTCGGGACAGTGCTCAGCCATGTAGGCCTCCTTTGCTGCCACAAGCTCCTTTTTCTCCTGCTCGAGCCAGTTCAGAGCGATCTGAAGGATCAAGCTCTGCAGGACAAACAACAGAAGAACTTCACATGAGAGCGCTCTAAAATGTTTTAGGACTGTAAATTAACCTCTGATTTATAGTCATGGATGCTCTGAAATGCATTTTAAGCCAATAAGGGCTCTTTATCTACTAAAACAAACCCTAACAATCACAATTTATCATTTATATTTGATTAAATTACAGGAAGCAGCTGTTTAAGCTCAGTTCAATAAATTGTACATTCTTCCGCTGCTCAAAATAGTCCCAGACCAGAGCACAAGCTCCTTTAGTTTGATCAGTGCAGCACAATGACTTCCTATCTGAAGACTTGGCACATGTTTTATCTCTTCATTAAGAGCCAGAGTATCCAGAATTTTCTCCAATAAAAGGATAAGCTGACATGAAGAACACTGTGAGTGATTTTTGCATATACAGCTACTTATTGTAAAATTTAATATAATATTGTACCTATTTCAGTAAATTATTGTAGTTGGCAAAAAATGGTAGAGCAATATTGTAATTTTTACAAAATTAACAGCATTTTAATATAAAATCTACATGTACAGTAAATTACTGAAGAAGGCAGTGGGTCAAAATTGTATTTTTTTCCCAGGAAAACTGACCAATAGCAGGTAGGATTTCTAGATGTTTCACATTGTCTGAGTAAATGTACTTTATAGGTTAATCACGGATGTTTGTTGCACATTAAAAACAAAATATCTTGCAAATAAATTCTGAGTAAAATACTTCAAGATATAATATAAATTAAAATACATTAAGTTCACTAATTTAAAATGCATTAAAAATTGTGGACTGTAAATAAAAAAATAGTAATGATGTCTTGAATAAGTAACCAGAAGTGACAAAATTATAGAATATACAATAATAATTCTGTAATTTAGAGTAATGTTACTGTAAACACATTTAAAGTAACTTATTTAGTTGTTGGTAAAATTTACACCATATATTTTACAGTGTGAAAGAAGGACCATCTAAATATGAGAAAACATTGATATAGTCTGACTTTTTGCCCAAGACTGTAGAAGTCTATAGTGAGTGATTTGTTTACCTTCAGGTGATGCCTGCGGCTGGAAGTCAACTTTTTCCTGTTGAAAGGAAGTTTGTGTTCATCAGAAAGTAGATTTAAATATCCGGATATTCCCAAAGTAATTCATCTCATGTACGTGGAGGCACAGTTTGAACTTGTGTGTGAGATTTTTTTCAGACTTCTTTATTTTTTAATACATAATTCAGATTAATTGAGTTGTAGATCACACAGCTGAACCATTATGTGGTGGAGTTTAAAGGTGGTGACTTCACTGCGACAGGTGCATTTCAAACTTACTCAGACATCTTGGCGTTTTTTGCGGTTTACCACCTGTGGGGAGAAACACATGAAGACCCCACTCAGCCTTGGAATAAACATTTTGGGTATTTTTGACCCCTGCTGAGTGCTGCGATTGCTCAGTGTGAGGTTCTCTGAGATCAGCATGTTCTGATGGAGACGGGCGGATGGGAAATATTTGCGCAGTAACGCGATCTCAGGGCACAGCTGAAGAGCAGCGATGTCGACTGAACTAATCTGGGATGAGGGGGGGATCGGGTGAGGGATCGGGTGTTGCACTGTGGCGTTTTATGACCCGATCGGGTGAATTAAAAGAATTCCTGAAAGGAGGATCATCAAATGAAGTTCATGGTCATTTCCTCTCAATCACTGCAGATGTTGTGGATCTAAATCAGGAGGCTGTTGTTGTGTTTGTTTGCTGCATAAAAGATTAAGACACTAAGATAAATATATTTGAAGAAGAAATGTCTGCAAGACAAAGCAATTGCTCAAATGAATCACAAACCTGCAGATGGCACTGACTAATTAAGCCTAATCATGTCACCTAATCATCACCTTTTCTTCAACAAACTAAGTCAAGACTGTTTTGGTCTTTAATCACACATTTGTTCATAAAGACAAAGCCTTAAAAGGTTAAATCTTGCAAATCATTTGTCACATTTTGAACAGTTTGCATAAATTAATCCCTAAGAACATTTGTTCCCTAGTCGAACACATTTAAAGGTTAAAAAGAGACAAAAAAGTTTTTTTTAGTGTTAGAATCACAGTTTTTAGCATAATGATGTCTAATTAGAATACTTGTTGGTCAAATACACAAGTGATTTTGTGACTACACTGCAATGGAACCATTTTCCCCAATGCCCAACACTTTGTGTCAGAAAGGATACATAACTAGTTTTTCTCGTATAAACCACATTAAAGGTCAAACATAGATCAGAATCACAAAACTAAGGATGAGGAAGTCTTTTAAAGTTTGTAATTTGGTTACAAAAACAAATAGTTTCCACTCCATGCTTTAAGTTTTGCAACTCATAAGAGTCAAAATTCATTTTCTTTAGAAGTTTGTTGATCCATTAGTCAAAATTTACAACTAATTCACCATTAAGTTTTTTTTCTCTGAAAGGATTTCCATCACAAATGTATCGAACAACAATCTGAACATTTTACGGTTAAAAAGATTAAAAACTGTTGATTTGTTGTGACAAATGTAACACCAAAGCAGATTAATCTCGACAAATTAAATTATCAGGCAAAAGGTTCATCAATATGCATCAATATTTCATCAACAACGACCAACTTCCTTTGCTAAAGTCAGAAATACGTTTTCCTTCTGCATCATCATGTCTGATGCTTAACTAGTCTGATTAGGTTGAAACAGAATAAAAGACAAACACCCTGCATCAAATCATCCTGATTGAACATCAAGCAAAATCAAAGATCAGGTTCACAGTTTGTCAAAAGGACGAGCGAGTGGCATCAGGTGTAATAGAACAACAAACTTCTTGTCTTTATAACATGAGAAATAAAAATCATATAGCATAGAACCTGTTTACATCATTTAGTTTGGGTTTGTCTGTTATGTAGTATAAATAGTTCAGGATTTTAGATTAAAAGCCTCCGTCATTCAGTTCTCCGCCTCTTTTTGTTCCTTTTGTCAATAAGTGACTCTTATTCAAACCAACATCTGGTTATTTATGTTTATGAACAATACTGCTGAAGCAACTCCATTTTTGGCTAATATTTTTGAATCAAAAAGATCCAAAAGTTTACTTTTTCTGCACGAACTTCAGTTGACTTAAGTTGTTTATCTGTCATTTGAATGAATCATTGTGTCTAATCTAACTTAAACACCTCCTACCAACTCATTTAAAGAGTCATAAAGAGCCTAAAAATGCTTTTCTGCATCAGAATCAAAAAAGTTCAAATAAGTTTGACTAAACTGTTAGTCAAGAAGATGAAGAGTGCGTCTAATCCAACAAAAACTTTTCATGTCAACTCATTTTAAGGGTCTGAAGGAGTCTGAAATAAAGATTTTACTGCAGCAGAACCAAGTGTCAGATGATAAAACAGTCTAATTAAGGTGAATTTATTTGTTCATCTGTCAATAAAGTGAAGTCTTGGCATCAGATCGATCTGAAAAATCCTCTGAGAACTCATGCAAGAGTCAAAAATAGTTTTTCTGCAGCTGAGTTACGTCAGATGATGGAGCAGTCTTGTTAAGCAGAATTAAGCTTATAATTTGTCATTACGATGAGCTCTATGCATCCTCTAATGTTCAAATAAACCCTTTCTTTCCTCAGAACCTCTGAAAGCTGCAGTAAGATGATGCTGCATATACAAGGCCTGTCCTTCCATATGTTTAAGTCTCTTTGCTGGCCATTAAAAGGTCAAAGAGAGCCAGAAACCAAGCTTTTCCTGCACCGTGGTCAGATATTTCTTTCACTTTAGTCCCTCAAAGCATCACATTTAAACTCCTAACAGCCTCTTGGTCTTCTATCCTCTGCAGTCTGACAGTCTGAAGATTTAAGACTTTCTTGCATCTTCAGGACTTTAAAACGCGTCTCAGTGCCTCTCGTAAATCTTCAGTCTGTCAGGAGCAGGTCAGATGTCAGACAGAAACACGAAGAAAGCGAGTTCAGGATGTCAGGAAGGGTCAGAGGTGGGGAAAACAAACATTTTAAAAGAAGACTTTTCTGCAGTACGAGGAGAAGCGGATTCCTGATTTTCCATTGGGTAAGATTGAAGATGCTGCTCTCAGAGAGGCCGCTGAAAATATTGATGTAATAAAATGATAAAATGTCTCACCTAAGGAGAGGAGGAAGACGAAGACAAGACACACTTGGTGGAAGAAAAGGAGACACTGCCAAAGCCACAGACAGAGAAAAATGAAATACGGTATATATGGTGGGTTTCGATGTCTCAGCAAAATACTCAGATCCTCTTTATGGAAGTGGATTCCCCGGCAGACCAATGGGCCATCGAGCTCCTGAAATACACCCGACCCAGCCCTGCTCTGCAAAGCTCCCTCCCAAAGAGACCACTTCAACCCCTCTGAGGATCCACACTCACCCTGTGTGTATGGGCGGGGAGTTAAATATAAAAACCATAAACAAGAAAAAGAGGACTCGTTTAACCTTTAGGGTTCATTTAATTAGATTCTCCACAGTCTTTTAACCGGTCCTTCTCTGGTTCTTCATGTTAAATGTTGTCTTAAGAACATTTAAAGTTGTTTTTAATCCAAAACTACCGAGAATATCGCTTTTGTCTGAAAATGCAGCCATTATGGTCCATTAGAGTGATCACAATATGGTAAAATATGACCAAAAAGTGGTCAATCTATAGTACATGTGGGTTCCAATCATCTTTGTTTGGTTTAATATTAATTTTGGTCACATTTTAGTCCTTAATTCGTTCTTTCATTTTTTCATTTTTGAGCGGCCTTACATTGCGCCTCAACTCTTGTTTATTTGGGAGGGGCAAATCAGGCCAAAAATCAGGCCTGAATTTGTCTAAACATGTCTGCCCTGTTTTGTAAACCAAGAAATGCCAATAATTGAGAGCAACAAAGTCAATGACTCTTTTTTCACTGATTTAAGTCTAATTTCCTCCTTAAAATCTGAAAAAGCAGCCCTGATTATCCAAATTCATCCTGCATACCTGGTACAAAAAACAAAAAAACAAAACACCAGACAAAGCATCACAAACTGGATGTCACTTTCAGCATACATATTACTTCTTTTTGGCCAGGACTTCCACCATATTTTCTTTTGCTGCAAAACAAACAAAAAATAACCCAGAACAGCCAGCCGATAATGACCGTCCACCATATTTGTTTGTTGTTTCAGAGCAAACGTACCAAAATTACTTTCACTTCTTAAACTCTTTGTCTCAGAAACAGAGATATAATGTGAAATCCTTGATGACTGAAACCTTAATACTTGTGTCCACTTGTTAAAACTCCTGTTTCCGATCATGTATGCTTGACATTTGTATTTTGTACCAATTTTGTTAAGCTGTATCCTTAATTTTGATCGAAGATTCAGAAAATAACTGACACTGTCAGCTGAATGTCCTGGTGAGTGCTCTGTTATGAGGAAATAAACAAAAGTGGAAAAAAAGTATGAGTGAAATCGTGGCTAGCAGAGCAGTTATGATTAAATGTTTATGAGCGCGATCATGTTCAGATGCTGTAAAAGCATGCAACATTCAATCACTAACACTGAATCAAGTGGTCTTTCCTTAACAGTCTTGTCAATTCTGATAAACAAGTCGGCAGTCATTATCTTAAAGACATGAGAAATACAAAAACTCTTAAATTATGTTTTTTTTTCCAATATTAAAGACTTAATAATTTTTATTGTCAGGAAAACTGTCTCAAAGATATATCATCCACCATCTTTTAAAGTAAAAATGAAACATTTTAAAGATAAAATTAAAGAGTTCAAAGCTGGAAATAAAAGTTGTGTTTGTGTTGTGGGAAAAAAGTACGAGTGAAATCATGGCTCGCAGAGCAGTTATGATTAAATGTTTATGTGTGCTCCCATGTTCAGATGCTGTATAAGCATGCAACATTCAATCAGTAAAACTGAATCAGGTGGCTTTTCTGAACCATCAGCATTAAAGTATTGTTAATACTAACAAGCTAGGATGTTTTAGCGCTCGACAGACAATTATCTTGAAATTAAGATCAGAAAATTTAGAACACACTTTAAATACGATGTTTTCTCCTAAATATAATACTAAACTAAGTTGTTATGTCAGGAAAATTGTCTCAAAGAAAAACATCTGTCCCCTATTATATAAAAAAATAAACATGTTTAATATATAATAAGGAAGATTAAAGTTGGAGATAAAAGTTGTGTTTGTGGATAGCCTTGCTCCAATGTTCAGGGGCTGTAAAAGCATGCAGCATTCAATCAGTAACAGTCTTTCTGTAAAGAGATATTCACATTAAGACTCTTTCTTTAAGAGTTTAAAATATGTTCCTAGTGATCTTCCTTAAATTGCCAGATTAGCCCAAAAGAGTTTTCATCCATACATTTTACTCTATTACTTTTTCTTTGAATTATACTTGGTTGTTTTGACAAAGTCTAGACAAACCTCTATTGTCATTTTGGAATAACATTTTTTACTAGTCGTCAGTGGTTGAAAATGTCCCATTATCATGAGAGAAAGTGTTTTAATATTGAGTTTATGGCATAATTAAGCTGTAATCTTACCTGTAATAGGAGAGTTATTTTAAAAAGGGTCAAATATGAAGGTGCATGTTTCCTTTAAGCTTCTATATTTACACTTTTTAATATAAAGCTGTCTTTTTTGGCAAATATGTCACAGTTGGATATGAGAGGGAAAAAATGTGGACTTATAAACTTAAAAATATAAATGTCCCAACAATCATTCGTTATTCCAAAACATTTATTTCTACGGACTCCATGAAAAGCTGTACATTGTGAAGTGATGGATTTTCTCTTTCTTGTTATTTTTTATTTTTTACTCTGCACTTATGACGACCTTACGTTTGTTTCAGTCCAGTCTCCCTCGGCGGCGACAGAATCCCAAAAAACAGCCCAAAAAAATGAACAAAAAAGCGTCTAAACTCTCGTCCCTGTTCGTCCTGCTGGAACTCAGAAACACTTTCAGTCACTGCGACCTTGGATGGAGACGTTTCCCCCCCTCCTCGCTGTCGTCCTCGCCGACGCGGGAAGCATTTAGGAGGTCTCGAACATCTTCTTCCTGTCTGCTTTGTCCTCAATGTTCTTACGCCAGTCACCCACAGCCTCTGTGTTCTGCAGAGTGTGAAAACAGGGATTATTTCTGCACTCAATCAACACTGAAGAAGAACTTTGCTCTCTACAAAGTGAAGCACAAACTTCAACTGATCACTGTTTTAAGGGAGCAAAACTTCAAGTTTGAAAATCAACTTAAAGGGAAAGTTTTTGTTTTTAAAGTGTGGTTGTGCCACAGTGTCACAGCTCAGTTCTCTCTGTTCAGAATCTTGGGACAGATGCTAATGCTATACATTGCTGTACATGGTGCCAAACTCTAGCTAACAGAATTGTGGAAGATAACAAGCCAAAAATAAACAGTGTGGGATCACTGCACACTACAAACACTTGTCTACATCCACTTACTTTTCCACTACCAAGCTGCTTTGATGAGGCACTATTTTGAGACACAGCACAGCCTGTGTCCTTCCACCAGCAGTGTAAGAATCATACTTGAACGATCTTACTTGAATTTTTAAATACAAAAATACTTAACTAATATTCAATATTCCATCCCTGTCAAGAGCACAATTTACCCACAACAACACACTGTGTGCTGTTATGAAGTAAACATCACTGACACCCTGGAAAGCTTATTTGCGAACACTAATATTTAATGAATTACTTATTCAGTTTTTTAGAGAATTTTGCCACTGAATATTTGTACATTTCATGACACTATTTGGTAAAAGCTAAAAAAAACCCTATAGTGTAGGACAGAAAAAACAAACTGAGGGTCATCGTTTCGTTTAAAGTCGTAGATTTGGATTTGAATTAAAATTAAACTTTAATTTGGATTTGAATTAAAATTAAACTTTAATTTCATTAAACCAATGAGTCGCTCACTTGTTGATTGGTTGGGAATGTGTGCCTGATAGTAAATAAAGTCCATGATATGTGCATGTTCCAGGTCCCCATTACATAAATAATTTATTTACCCTTTGCTATTGTAGCACATTCATTTTGGCTTTTTTGTTACTAAATCCTTCTTTATTTGACAATAGCAAAAGAAAAAAAAGACATAACAACAGGTTAGTGTTTGAGAGTTTAGTCCTCAGCAGTTATTAGTCCAGTTCCATTTTTAGGTGTTTTTGTGGCTTCAGTGAGTCCTGAATAATGTCCATTTTTCCCACTTGTCCTCCACCTGTGCTCCTTTTCGTCTTAGACAAAGCTTCAGTTTTTCCATTACATATTTTTCCTGTACTGTTGGGTTGGGGAATCCACTCTGCCACACTGTCTTGTAATTGAATTAAAATTTTAACCACATATCTGCCTCTTGATTGGACATATCCTAAAGAGTAACTTTAATCACTTATATAAAGCATTACAAAGCTCAAAAGAATGTCATATTTTAGTATATTTTACAGGGTGCTGGGCACACCTCTCCAAAAATCACAGCTTTATGATATTTTCAAAATGTGAGAATCTTCAGCACCCACATTTTGGCTTTTGTTAACTTACACATTTTTCATTTTATATCAATTCAAACATATTATGTTTTCTTAGGATGATAAAACAGTATTTCCAAAAATGACGTGTTAATGTCAAGAGATTTGACAGAACTGATCTTAAGGTGAATTCAACACTGTTTCTGTGAAAAATTAACAGGATCAAATTTAATGCCATAAAGGTGAATTTTGGCAACGCTGGTGGTCAAAGGGCAACTTCAAACTTATCCTTTGTGTCATGTGGATACATTATGTGACTTAAAAAAAAAAGAAAAGAAAGGGATAAATATGAAGGAAACTTTACAAACATTCATTGCAACTCAAGTGCAATTCAGTTCTTAATCCAATAAGCCAATTTAAGAATTCAAGACGATCACAGTGAATGTCTTGATACTTATATACTGGTTATCAAAGTGCATCTTATATTTCTATTATTGTTTTTGATAAATACACACAACAGAGAATTGTGCTGTGCAGGCCCAAACGTTTCTCTGCATGAAGCCTTGTACTTTTGTACATGAGTTGTAATTTTTGAAACAACACCAGTAAATACATTCGACATTCAACACCTTTCCTTTTATTAATAACCTGAAGCGTTGAAACTGCAGAGGTGAGGGCACGACAGCAAATTTGCCTCAATTCTGATAAGCATCCTTGTTTTGTAGACTAAAACTTTTCTTGGCAATCAATGCTTGACTAAAACTCTGAGATTGTATTCTCCATATTTCAAGACCTAGAATTTTATTCTTGGGATGTGTATGTGCTCTTAAAGCTCCTGAAATGAGAATCTTTGTATTTAGTTTGTTTCATCCTAACTCTTTTAAGCATTTTTTTTTTTCATTAAAATCATTTTTTTAATTTTCCTAAAATTAAATTGTTGATTGGCGAGAGAGTTTGAGAAGTTTGGGTCTCATTAAGGTGATGGTGGATCCTAGAATAGATCCTCGAGGGCCACTGCACTTCTGTCATGATGATCTCTGCCACTAGGGCTCGCTATCCTAAAAACAGCATGCACTCCCACCTTCACAGTGAAGGGTAATCAATCACTGTCTCTGCTCTGTGATTGAGAAAAAAAGCCTCCCACAGCAAAACCACTGAACTATCAGCACTTTTTAAAACTGTTTGGCTACAATCTCTCCTCTTGTCATCGGGGAAACAGTTAAGAACTAATTTAATTACAATTTTAAGGATTTTTAGGCCCTTTTAGTTTATGTCTGTTTATGAGTTCAACACAAAACAGCAGTTCAAATCTTAAATTTAATTTCATTATAAAAAATGTTTTAAATGTAACTGCAGGTCTGATTAAAGATGCTCTGTTGTCCTGCTTTAGATCAACTTTAGCTCAAAGTTATACTGTTTAAAGCTCCTTCTCTGCACCTTCTTTGAATATCATTGGGTATCATTTGTGCCTATTTTGTATTTTTTGTGTCTATCTAATTCAATTTGCACTATTTTCTACCTACTTTGACACTTTATTTTACCCCTCCTGGTTGTTTTTACACTATTTCAACAGGACAAATTCCTTGCATGCTCAAATATACTTGGCAGTAAAAACATTTATATTCCGATACTGAACTCTTTTTGCTTAAGACGCCCAGGTCATAAGAGTAATCACGCCCTGATCCGACAGTATTGAGCTTCTGAGACCTGTCTGCTCCCCAAAATACTTTAGTTTTATTCCCTGTAGTCTATCATCATGAGCATGCCTACATCCGGGACGTCCCAGCAGAGGCCAGAGCTGGCAAAGTGAATGGATAATTACGCTGTTAGAGGTGAAACTATGAGGTGGAGGAAAAGTTTGTGAGCTTTGAGGACAGCATCTCCTCCTTCAGGAAGGACTGACGACTGTGAGGTTAAAAAAGTGTAATATTTCACACCCAGCAGCCAGTTTCTCACCTCCTCTTTGACCTCCTTCTTGACCTGCTTCAGGTTGGCCCTCAGGTCCATGGTCACCTTGTGCTTGCCACCCAGCAGAGCCTGCAGCATGGCGTCAGCGGACATACGCACTTTCTTCAGGGCGGGTTTCTTCACACCAGCCAGGTCGACCACCTTCAGCTTCAGGTCCTCAATCTGGGCGAAGGGACAGATGTGGAAACGACAGAAGCACCAGGAGAAATATTCAGTGTGAGAGGAAAGCCTTGACATTAACTTCAGTTACTGGTTTTACTGATATACCCAAAAAGAAGAAGTTTCCTGAGCATTTACGATGATTTCTCCATCAGTTCTAACTTATTACTGTGAAAATAGATTACAGATTGTGAAAAACAAAGGATTGAGCTATAATAAAATCAAATAAAAAGCTGTTCAAATCCAGCGTAAAGTCCTGATCTGGACACACGGAAAGGACCTTTCAGTTTTTTTGTGGAGTCTGGCGCCCCTTGTGGACAAAGTATGAAGTTATTAGCTCTAATTAGAGTTAGATTAAATCATTTTACAAGTCCAAGACCGGGCAATTTTCCCTCAACCAGGACTAGAATGATTTTGACAACCTAGATTAAAAATGAAAATATTCTCCCTGCATTTTTTCAAGTTTAAAGTATTTTTCATGGATGCCCTGACTAAATCAGAGCACTTCATGGAGCAAATGTACCAAACAAAACCCTTTTTAACACCCAGACACTGACAGCAGATACTAACGTGTCATCCATCTTCTCACCTCTTTGTCGGCCTTCTGCACTTTGGCCTCGGCGTCGTACCTCGCATCGTCCACCTTGTCGATGGCGGCTTGGAGCTTCTTGCAAGTTTCCTTTCAAGACAGAGAAGCAAAGAAATGAAATTTAACAGTTCTGACTGATGACTTTTTACAGCCTCCATTTCCAAAAGCTATTAAAACACAAAAGTGGAGCCCTGACATCCACAAACTGTTTTACACTGAAAAAAAGTCAAATCTGAGGAAGTTTTTTCATCCAAAGTCCTTTCTAAAAATCTCACGACCTGCTGTGAGGCAAAATTGCCTGATGTGTCCAGTAACATATCTTATTTCAGTCCATAAAAACAACAAAGAAATTATGAATTGAAGTAGGGCGTGCTGGTTTAAGTCGTTTCTATGCCTGTTTTTTAAACGTAGGGAGTAGAATTTTGATGGTTCCATTAGAAGAGATTTTGTCATATATCCCTGAAATAAGATATCCATCAAGTCTCATCAAATCAGTATGAGATTTACAGTGAATATTGTGGATATATTTGACTTGAAATTAGAAAAACTTGCTAAAAACTTTTCTACTCTAGTCTAAAACTTGGATGCTTTTAGTCATAATCAGAAGTTTTAATTATTATTTCTGCTGAAGTTCAAAAAGGAAATGTTGATTCTAGTCTCATTTATGTTTCGCGGTCATTAGGTTAGTTCACAATCCAGCTGTAATTCACATAAGTCACAGGAGGAAGTGTGACTCTTACCCACTTTTTGTTTCTCAAAAATCCAATCGATTTGCCCAGACTTTCTCTGAGCAGCTTTGGCAACAGTTTCAGCTTCCATTTATTTTCAAAGGTGACAATAAAACTGGTCAGAAAATCTTAATTAAATAAAAAAAGGTGTAACTATAACATCAATTACAGGACATGATGAACTCATTGAGGTCATATGCGATAAGCTGTTTTAGAAATTTTGAGTTTTCACATAGTTAAAAACCAAACTGTTCCATTATGAGCATAAAGAGCATTGATGACAGCAAAACAGCATTAAAATGAAAATTCACCATAGGTTTCTGATTGATAAGAAAAGAAAATAAAGTTTAAATTTTAATATGATTTAATGTTAAACACAGCCTCAGCATCCTCTTGAGCAATATGTCCCCTATAAAAATGGATTTATATCATTAATGGACTTTTGCTGGATGCTGTACTCAGTCCTGAAAGACTGCAGAGCTTAAATGATTTATTTTAGATGTTAATTATAAATGCTTGGCATACTTTTACAGGAGAATGTATGCTGTTAGTGATAAAGTATGTTTATGTATTTGTTTTTTCTACAACATTGAGTTTGCAATCAAATCTTAAATATCATTTTAATTTAAGTGTGACAAGAAAACATGCTTGCAGTCAATAGTGAGAAAGGAAGTTCAATTTCATTTCAATAAAACAGCCTCATAAAGCCTGTGATCTCACAAAAACAGTGAAAAAATAAAATGACACAGATGTTTGTCCCCTTTGGGCTTCTGTAGCTTCCGCCACAAACACTGTAAGTTTAGTTAGATCAAATCTTGCCTCTCCAAATGCTACTGAAAAGGAAAATAATGAACAATATGATTGAATATCTCCCACTCTCTTGTTTGAATCTTTCTAACTTGACTTCAGCATCTATGTGGTCTCACCATGAGGGCGGCCTGGTCTCCATTGAGGTCAGGATCTGGGCAGTTTTCAGCCATGTACGCCTCCTTCGCAGCTGCGATGTCTTTCTTCTCCTGCTCGATCCAGTTCAAAGCGATCTGCAGCATCACACTCTACAAAAGATTCAAGGAGAGGATGAATAAATGCACTCCTGCTCTCTTAACGGTCATAAATACGGCAGATAAGAAGGGTTCGTCTTACCTTGAGATGATGCCTGCGGCTGGAGGTCATTTTCTTTCCCCTGTGAGGAAGAAAAGTAACCAGGATTAATAAAGATGCAGAAACTCACCGTCTTTGGACTTTGCCTTTATGAGGTAAAGTCAGTTAGATGGGTTAGGTTTTTAAAGCAGCAATAATGGTTTTTCAGGTAAGCTTTATGAGCAACAATCCTGCTAAAGCACAAAGCTAATAATCATCCCACAAAGTTTATTGGATAAAACATTTTTTCTTTACGTGTATGTTTGGATAGATGAAGGAGAAAAGCTGTCAAAGATTCACTGCTTGCCTCTTTGCTTGTCACTCATATCCCTGCCGTAAGCAGTGCAGCAGTAACTAGAAGTGAAAAACTCAGCCAGGGCATCTTTAGCATTTTTAATCGAGTAAACAAATCCACTAAAAAAATCCTGCACCCACTCTGTTGGATTCTCTTCAATTAGAAATTCCCCTGTCAATTCTCTTTTGGCCTGTGAGATGCTTTATAAAAGGCTTATACTAAAAGACGTGGTAAAGTCAGTTTATGTTAGTTGGGTCCTTTTGGAACTATATGAATTATCTAGATTTCTCTTCAGAGTTGGAAGATTGATGTGTGTTATTTATTTACTCTTGACTATTCATGTTATTAAATTTTATGAATTTTATTTTTTTCATGTATTTATGTTCATTTATTTAAGTTGAATAGCCTTGAAATTGATGATGGGTGGTGGGTGGCGAAGGAAGTTGACATTCAGATGGGACAGTTGATGTTTTTTCTTTATTTTATACCTTATATTGTTAATATCACACTGTCCATCTAAAATGTATGAATAAAGTTGGAAAAACAAATTTCCTGCATCCACATTAAGATTTGAATTACCACCAAAATTTAGATGATGCTTCTTTGTGCCAGTACTTCTACAGAATTTCGTGAAAATCTGTTGAAAACATGGAATTATTGGTGAAAATGTGGAAAAAACTGCCTGTCTCGTAATGTTAAATATCTTATAAAAATCCTGGATCTGGATTTGGATAATCAAATCAAAACTGAGCCAGATCTACCTTGTGTCATGGCCAATATTTTTAGAAAATATAAGCGAAATCTGTCGAAAAACTGGTTTAATTATTGGTGAAAATGTAGAAAACTGCAAATCCTTAAAAGAAAAAAAAAAAATGTATTAAAAAAATCCTGGAGCTGCATCTGGGTGTGGATCAACTCCAAACTGTAATCACTTCTTCCTTTTGCTATGACGAACACTCCCTGATAATGTCATAAAAATCTGCTGAAAATTCTCTGAGGTATTCTTCTTACAAACTAACTAATAAACTTAAGCTGGCAAAAACATCACTTCCTTATCTGAGCTAATAAATTGCGGCAAATTAGCTACATGCTAAGGGGCTGAAGGCTTCCCTTTGAAACTAAACACTGAAATCTTTCTCTTTTGGATCAAAACGATGTTTTATAATTGCGCAGTGCAGGGCTGTTCAAAGCCATGTTTTCAATGGCTCTGCATTCTTTTCTGCCACCAGAGCCTATGGGCTTGATCCTCTAACAGAGCAAAGGTCAGATGTCACAGCAGTGCTGCGTTTTCAAGCAGTCTGGCTCAGTTTGGCTCGGTATGGTATACATCAACAGACGTTTCCATTGTGGAAAAAAGAGAAAAGGTACCCAAATATCTGATGCTGTGGGCTTTGTTGTACTGTGCATAGAAGTCCTCTATCATGCATTTGTGCCACTCTTTGGTACAATTTCTGCTTTAAATGTTACAAAGGGCCAAATCAAATCAATGAATGTTCATTTTTTATTCTTTTGGGAAGTTTCAGGTGACTCATTTGTCTCTTGGGTGCTTTTGATTGGATGCCCATACTTTTAGGGTTAAAATGGACCCTATGATTATATATATAAATACATAACATACCCAGCATAACCCTTAACAGGCAAGTCAACCTACTGGTTGATACTGAAATCTGTTTTTTGATAAAGTAATCTGAAAAATTAGAGCTAAAATGTTGCTTGAAGAAGAAGGAACACAGCAAATAGTTTGTTGCAAATGTAAGTCTCAGTTTGGAAGTCAGTTTGGTAGTTTTGTGTTTGTCCACATTGATGAAGCTGGTCTAGATGCAGTGGCTCTACATTTTATTGTATTGTCGCATTAGCAAAAATAAAATGTAATAAAATGGAGGACTATATACAACACAGCCACATTTTCATCAAGGAAATCTAATAAAAAATCCAATATGACTTTATCTCTGTGGGTGCACACAAGCATTTTTTTGATTAAAAAAAGAAAAAGAAAAAGTTTTAAAGGGTAAATATCTGAGGTAATGTCCCCTGAAGACTGACAAAAGCATGAGCTTCTAAACACAGTTGTTCCCATAAACATCACAAGGGGGCGCAATTGACCCCATGGAGTTGGGGGGGGGTTACTGATTTGTCCAGGAACACATGCTCGATGCATGTGTACATACATGTACTTCTAAAATAACTCAGTCAGAGGTATCCTGTCCCGGCTCAGTGTCAGTCTGAGTGTTCAAATATCAAATCACTGTCAGGGCGAGCTGATGCATGTTCACACCAAGAATTAAAGATTTCCACTCAGGGTCTGATCGCCCGGCCTGTATTTCAGATCAGAATTTAGGATGAATGAAAGCATGGCTGCACAACAGAGGGTTTAAAAATGTAATATACCAGATAACTGACTTTAAAGATGAGGGAGAGCATAATTATGAGTTTAATAGCAGATATTTAATCTGAAATTCACTCTAACATCTAAACCTGAGCAGTGTGAGGTGGACTGCAAAGGAGGCTCCATGAGAAAGCAAACTGACTGTCTGTCTGTCTGTCTGTCTATCTATCTATCTATCTATCTATCTATCTATCTATCTATCTATCTATCTATCTATCTATCTATCTATCTATCTATCTATCTATCTATCTATCTATCTATCTATCTATCTATCTATCTATCTATCTATCTATCTATGTTCAGGTAATGTTGGTCATGGCAGAAGAGAGAAGCGTTCTTGTCTGCCTGTTTCATCAGCTTCTATGAGTATTACACCATAGGCAGCCAGAGCAGGAGCTCTAGCTATCGAACATGGTGGATATGAGAGGGGAGAAGAGGGAAAGAAAGCTGTGAAGACATGTGGCAGAGGGGCAGGTCTAAATATGAGTTAACCACTCAGCCATCTTTGCTTTTTTATTTATGTCTGTATGTTTTAAGATCAGTGAGGCTGAGAGGGGCAAACCCCTGGCATGAACCCATTAAGCACAAGGGTGTCCAAACTATGGCCAGGACACCAGCTGCACACTCCAACAGTTTGGCATCATTGTGCAGTTTGCTCTTGTTTTGAGCCTGAAGGTAGAGATAAGCCGTGAGTGTCAGCTCTTTTTGGCCACCACCTTTTGGCCATCCCAATGGTCAAAACTTTTATTTTTTTAAAGAAAATTTCGTCTACATTTCATTTCAATCTCACAGTGACAGTTTTTTTATATGTCTGTTAATTTACTTATTCAGCATCCTTTTGTTTGTAGGTGGAGCATTCTTTTCATTATACCTTTTATTTACAAGTCTGTTATCATTAAACAGTCTAACCTTGATTTTGTAACCAAACAGATATAGTCAGGCTTTTAATTAAGTTTTATGTTGACCCACTACAGCTTTATTATGGTGAAAACAGAAACAGCTGCATTAGAAAGAAATTTGCTTCTTTTTATAAGGATTTCTTTTTGGTGGAAACATAATTTTTGACTCTTTTTACAGTTTACATTTGTGCTTGGAGTGGAGAAAACAGTTGGTGTAACTTCTGAACTAAGTTTATATTGGCAGTCAAGTGAGCATCAGATCCCTTTTGGTTGGGGGAACAACAAGCCCAAATGAGCAACTGCACTTTGTGAACAAGCCCAAAAAAAATGCAACCTGCAACTGCAAATATTTACCAGCAACTGTTCAAAAAGAAAAAAAGAAGCACAAAGTTGCTTATAATAGGCAGACCTGGCAACTATGACGCCCCTGATCTAGTATTAAAGTCTCCCAGTCAAGTCCTCCTGCTGGTCCATTTTTAGAGAAAATGCTTGAAAGAAGTTCTTGTAGAAATTCTTGACCACGTCCACAGATAAACTTCTGTATCTAAGCATCAGTTTAAACCCAGATGAAGTCCACAGACCAGGCCAGTTGGACTCCTGGAGTCCCCGGTGGGTCTGAAATGTGTCTAAACTGATCTGAACACATGTGGAGGCACCGTGTCAGTATGAAGGTCAACCTCCAGCCTCGTGACGGCAGCTGTACGAGTTACAGGCATGACTGAGGAGAAACATGATAAAGCAAGCTCCAACAAGTGCTTTCAATCTGTTTTCACAGTTCAGAGCTATCATAAATGTATTTTTAACGCTGACAGATGTAAGCGCTCATTTTTTTTATCACATTAACATATTATGATCTACCCCTACATGCAGACTATGATATCTTATTTTAGTTATTTTTATATATTTTTTTAGTTTTTCAGTACAATTTGTCATTTAGTGGAACTTCTTCTTGAATATTAGAATCAGTTAGCTTAGCTGCGGCTAACATGTAGCTGTCAATCAGAGTCTTATAGCCTGCAACTCAGATCTAAGTGAGAGTTTTTTTCCAATTCTAAGACAAAAAAATCTCACCAGATTTATTCCAATACACAGTTTCCATACATTACTAGATTTAGATCTTATTTGAAGGCAAAAACTAAAACAATGCCCGAGTTATTTGTACTAATGGGTAAAATAATCTGCCAATAAGACGACAAATTTAACTTGAGCGAATATCAAACCTTAATTTAAGACCCTCACAGAGTAAAACTTTAAATGTTTGATTGCAGATATTTTCTCATCATTACCAGCAGTTCAATGCCTTATTTTTGCCCTTCATCCCTTTAAGGGATATATTTATCTGGACTGGTTAAGAGAATGTTACTGAAGAGTATCAGGGCCATTTTAGATAGAAAAAATAATTTTCGGCGGGTCAAGATTAAAGTTGAAATGACGAGATAAAAGTTGAAATTCAATGTTGTGATAAAAATGTTGACCAAAAAGTCCAAAGTTGAGAATAAAGTCAATATACAATGTATTTCGAGTTTATTCTTAACATTTCCACTTTTATCACTAAATTGTATTCTGACTTTATTCTCGTCACCTGAACTTTAATCTCAATTTCGACTTTTATCTCGATTTACCCAAAATTATTTTCTCTATCTAGCATGGCCCTTACACTCTTCCGTAGAATGTGAATTAGAACAAGTGTTTTGGATATTTTTGACTTGAAAATAGACGAAGACGCTTTCCTACATCTGAGTTCATGCAGCTTGCTTCCTGTTTTTATGACATGCTAAATCACAGCTGTCATAATGTACACATCCATGCAGCAGAAACATCGATGTGGGTTTGGTGTCTGAAAGAGGAAAAGCAGCAAAAGCAGAAGAACATGCATGATGAGGTGGAGGTGAGAGCGGAGGTGGTGGCAGATGAAGCAGCAGAAGAGAGAAGAAGAGGCATTAAAGGAAGAGCAAGGACAGGGTGTGTGAAAGGGTTAAAGAGCAGGAGGAAGATGGTGGTTAGAGGAGAAGATCAGGGAGCAGAGGGTGAAGAGGAGCCATGAAGAAGACCTCGGCGTGGATGTACTCACTCAGACATGTTGGCGGTTCTTGTGCTTCACACCCTGTTCAGAAACAGAAAACATCCATCAGTTAAAGACCGGCAGACAGCTCAGAAACCCCTCAGACCATCCACAGCTGAGCTCCTCGGCTTCGGTTCCCTCCCCTGTTATCAATCAGTCACCTTTGACCTCTGGCTCCGAAACGCGATACGCCTCGCTATCATGGAAAACCGGCTGCTAGCGATCACTAAACCGGCTAATTTTGGCGCGGCAGGGTCGGGTGCGGGGTGAACATTTGCCCCTTGGAGAGACATTCTCTCTGGAATTCTTCTTCTCCGGCGAGGCCACAGATCTGAGCACGAAAGGCCACCAGCAGAGGTCCAAATGTGGCGCAAAGCACGCCGTGAGAACCGTTAACACCAATTCCAACATCCTGCCGGCATGCAAACGGCGGGCTGAAACCCGGGCATGTCCCGAAACGGCTTTAGGATGAAATTTAAAGGATTAGAAACTATTAAAGTTTAAGGAGGGAGGCTTTGAGGGTTGGACAAGGTTGTTTAAGGCCTCAAGGATGTCTTAGTTTGCATTTGCATGATTAAAATTAATTCAGCTCATCTGTTTCATTGGATGTAGCCTAATCATCATTTTTCATTTTGAGCATCTCTAATCACAGCAGTGCATCAAACATGAGCTCCAAGAGGAAGCAGATACATTAAATAAACAATAAATGCTTTTTTGGAGAATTTAGGGTGAGTGAAGCAAGTTTAAAAAAATCAACTGGAGCTTTTTGGTTACAAACTTAACTACACTTTTGAAGTGTAAGCACATTTAATATTTAATTGGACATTTAATCAACCTAATTATTAACTTTCCAATAATTGTCAAGTTTTTACATGGGACATAAACCAATGAACGTTTGATATTTTAAAAAATCTGTCATGAATGTAAATTGTTTTAGAGTCAATTCTTCATATTTTCTCACAAATCAAAGCAAGACTGTGGATTCCTTGATAACTTTTCAATATGTCCAGAGATAAATCAATTATATTTTATTTAAAAATTAAAAAAAGACATAACTTACATGCTATAATTACATGTATCCCTTTGGGACACATACAGGTACAAGAGGGAACCAGTAACATTCAAGATTTTTATAATTAATCATGAAAGGAATTAATTATTTGGAATTAATTTATTTTACAAAATAGTCTGAGATGAAAGTAAAATAAAAGTCTATGGTATCCTTAAATTGAGATATTTAGAATTTTTTCAAAGGAAGCTTTGCATTACATGCCTAATAACATTTATTAATTATTAATTAATTTAGAAATTGACTTTATTATTAATCACAGCATTTCAAGTTTCAGTTGTTACTTTGCCAAAATTTTGCCAAGCCATTGTTTTTGCACATTTAGGTTTAGTTATGAGTAAATTAAAGTCTTAAGTGGACTAATGAACCCTCACTAGAGAAATTATTTGATACACAATTATTTAAAAAATAATAATTATAAATTTGACACAGAAATGTTTAACTGTTCTGTATACAAGCAGATGAAATAAAGATCCAGTAAACTCCATAAAGGACAAATAGTTTTTCTCTTAATCTAACTTGGAAAAGAAGCAAAGATGTCAAAGGAATGTTTTCAAAAACTATTTAAACAGAATTAGATTTTTTGATGCCAACAGAACTCCTGCACAAAAACAAAACCCACATGATGCATAACTTTGTTTTCCTTCTTTTTTTACTGTTTAATCAAACTTTTACTCGTCTTTTCTCTTCTTGTCGTTGCCGCTGTTTGTGTTTTGTTGTTCATAGTGCCCTCGTTTATTTCCTTGATTTTACTTTGATACTCTGACCTTGGCTTATAAAATCTCAGGATTTCTCCAGTGCTGTAAACTTTCAGCTAAATTTTCATCTGTTGTTTTTTCTTTTAAGCACTTTGGGCCAAAAGTGGGACAAAATATAAATATGACAGATCGTGGTCCTGGCACCTGAAATATGATTGTAGCTACGCAAGCACCAGATAGAAATAATCTAACAAAAATCATTATTTACGTTAACCGATCTAAATACACGTTAATCGTGTCAGTTTAATCCTTTGTGTTTACTTCATGTCTTAGTTGTGAGAAGCATGCTACATTAAATTATTTCTAAAGCTGATTAATGTTGCTGATTTAATCAAAGAAATGAAAATATCATCATCGTTTAATCTTAGACGTTGTCAAATTCTGTGAGTGTGACATTAAATTACTAAATTACTACACTATGATTTAGTTCTTGAATATTCACATTATCAGATATGCTAACAAATCATTGTGTGATATTCTTACAGTATCACTGTAACATGACGTCAATATCATGGATCAGGTATCGTATTAGAAGTTACCCAGTGACTCACAGCCCTACTTTGAAGCCCAATGTCTGAAATAAAGCTTTAAAAACTATTGTGAAATATTTACTGGATTCAAGAGGCATTAATACAAAAAAGATAATAATTATGGGTTTAATCTAAATAATTCTCCTGATTTGAATTTCTGAATATTTATGGAAAAAAATCAGAAACTTTAAATATGTAGAACAGAAAAATCGGACACGAATCAAACATTTTGCAACCATGATTAATGTGTTATATAAGTAAAGGAAAAATAAAATCATGTTGCCAATAATTAGGATTGAATTTGAGTTTTGCTTAGACTTAAGGCTTTATGTTCAGAACATAATTGAGAAGATCATAGGTGAGTGCAATGATGTTAAAATTTAATTTAAATTCTTGAAATGATTTTGCACTAAATTTCATGATTTAATGCACTGTGCCATGTTGTGTTTTGTCGTATAGCCTGGTCAATATCATATCATATCAACCCTTTTTCGCAAGACAATTCTAAATTTTAAATCTACTGAGTTGCATATTTCTGAGAATTTGGAAAAAGAAACTGAAGTTTTAAAAATCCAACCTTGAAATGTCCTTAAACTTTGCAAGATCAACAAACAAAGAGAGTAAAGAGAATAATTGCTTGTTTTTTGCATTAAATCCACGAAATTGGGATATTTAAAGCACAATATGCTAGCTCAGTTGTGAAAATTCAACATGAAAAGTCCCTAACAATTGCAAGACTGATCAGACTTAAATTTAAAATAGAAGGAAAAAAGCTGCCGGTGCAAAATGAAGGCTGAATGATGAAATAAATCCAGTTGATTTCCTGCATTACGCTTCCAGATCATTAAAATAAATTAATTAAGAAAAGTTTTGCACACTTTGAAAAAGCTTAAATAGATGCTGCCAAGTCTGAGAGCATCAGGTTGTGACTTTGGATTCAGAAGTTAATCATGAAACGTCTTTAGAGTGAAAAAAGAGCAAAAGTCCATACATCTGTTTAAAATAACTAAAAGAAGCCATTTTACACCAAACTGATGGAAACTAACTGTTCAGAACTTGTGTGCAGGTCCACGCCAACGTCCTAAGTGTCCTTCAAAAAGTCCAATAATCCCCGTCTCTACCTGCAGCAGCACCTCCACAAAACCACACAAAAACACCAAAGTAAAGGCAGAGTCCCACCTGCAGACTGGACCCTTTGTCTCCAACCAGAAAGACCCTCACCTACTGGCCGGGACGACGACGACGGAGTACACGGAGGAGAAGAAGAAGGGGGGGAGGCTCTGCCAAGTCCTAAACAGTAAAGATTAAACAGGGTATATAGGGTGTGAAGTGCCCGCTCAGCAGAAAAGTCATCCCTCTTTATGGTAACACGCACACTTCAGACCAATGGGCCTGCGGGCTCCAGAAATACCGCAGCAAGTCTCCAAGGAACCTCGTAAATTTGTGCCGTAGGAAGTGGCCTCCTCTGTGGACAGGACAGGACTATCGGGTTGCCCCCCCTCCTCGCCTCCCTCCTGGGGTGAAAGGATGGAGCGATTGTTACACAACATGCAGGCGGAGGGAGGGAGTGCAGGACTGACGCCCACAGGAGAACCGAAAATTGACCAGAGATGTTGAAGAGATGTTGTATACCTATTATACCCTCACTGGCCACTTTATCAGGCACACCTCGCAACCAATCACATGGCAGCATCTCGGTGCATTTTGACATCAAGGCATGGGGAAGACGACCCACTGAGCTTCACCAGAATGGAAAAGGAAGGCCAGTTAAGTGACCGCTGTGGTTGTTGAGCCAATATCTAGTATCTTCATGCACATGTCTACAGAGAATGGTCCAAGAAAGAGGAAATATCCAATGAGTGTGGATCATGTATCATGAGTTTAAAGCATTAAAGATACGTATTCACAAAGAAATACGGCAAAACTTTTGTTCAACAGTCTGAAATGTGTGAACAGCTAAGGGAAAAAATCAGAAACTGTAAACATGTATAGAGAAACATGTAATAGAGTGCAGCAAAATCTGACACGACTGGACTCAAACATTTTGCAACCATCATAAAGATTTTACATAAAGTTAAAAGACAAAAATTGTTGCACAAAAACCACAATTCAACTTTGGACTTAAGGCTTTATGTTCAGAGCTGAGCACACAAATATTAATCTGGTGGGAAATCGACATTTGATGAAAACAAAATTTAAATTCTGAAAATTACATTTTAAAAATTCCATGATTTTGCACTGTCATGTGTTTTTATCATATAGCCTGATATTTCAGGAACAGCGCTGCTTTACGCTATAAATGTTTTTGGGCATTTCTATATACATAACAAAAATATTTCAATATAGTCAAAATAACAGTAAGAATGATGTTACTTATGAACCCAGGACAAGCAGAGCGTACCTAATAAAATGCCTATTGAGTGTTTTTCTAATGCATTTTTTCTTCATAAAGTTTTTGCATCATCTGCTGTACAAGAAAATATGATATAATGATATATAATAATATCGTGAATTTCAACTGATTTTACTGAAATCTGTTTTGATGTTTTGTTTGCATTTTTGCAAATAATTCTATCATATGTTCTTACATCATGCTTGGTTTTGCATTTAAATGCATCATAACTGTACTTGACTTTAAACAAATACTGCATAGTATCTTGTGATATTGTTTGGTGTGATAATGATATTATGATAATCCAGTGCTCACTTTACCAATCTATTAACATCACCCACTGCCAGAGGAATGGAAGATTTCTTGTGCAGCTATATAAATATATATATATACAGAATATTTATGGACCTCAAAATGATTTCAATGAATGTTTTTGCTGATTTAGGAAGTGCATTTCTAACATTTTTATATTCCATTGAAAAGAAAATCACTGCTATGAGATGATTCATGATCTGGATTACAAGTTAAAAAAAAAAAAAGGATTTATAAATTTTAAATCTTTTTGTTACCAGTCTGAGGGGATGTTTAAAGTGCATGAAATACTGCAAAATTTAAGCCAAATGGATTTGTTTGGACAAGTTGAAAAAGCTGCTTGGTTTAATATGAGCAGAGTTTAGTCAATCAATGATAAACCTTTGTGCCATGATATATTTCTATTTTTATTTAATTGAACCACAATAGCACATTATTTTGTCAGCATTCATTCTTTTTAATTCTATTTATGTTGAATAACTTGAGTTTTTCATTTTCATTAACTGAATACAGATTTTTCTCATGTTGTTTTTTTTCTGTGTTCGGTTATTTGCAGCTTTGTTAAAGCTCTTTGAAGAAAATAAAGTTAATTTAACTGTGCAGCTGAAATAAAAACCACATATTCATGTTTTATGAGTTTTATGAGTTTTGAACTTCATGCAAAAACAGTGAGAAATTAAAATAGTTACTCACCACCTGATGAGCTTCTTCTTGCTGCAGTGTCTTTGGAGCAGATGTTTCATTAAATAGAAATACTTAAAAACAGCCCTTTTTTCAAGACTCAGTAAGAAAGATGAAGTGCCAGGAAGAAAACCTCAGGAGTGAAACTCTGCTGTCATCTGGTGGCTAATTTGATCCTAACACTCCAGTTTAAAGGGTAAATCCGGTGTTTGAAATTCCTATTTTTACTTTTTTACGGGCAGTAATACTACATAGTGAAGGATTATTTCAAACATCCTTGTTGAATGGCTTCAGCAGCAGCCAGGAAACATGTTACTAGCTTCAAGAAAAAACAGGTTGCAGGTCTCTCCACAAACATGAGCAGATTGTTACTTTACGTACCTCACAACTTTATAGACTGGATCCCTGCAGACACAGAGCTATTTAAATGAGATATAGGTGCTTACTTTAAACATCTAATAAGCCAAATTGTTCCTCTCTGTTTGCCAAAAAGGTTCCTATGTTTCATACAGCATACTGGCATTGCTCTTCCTCTGTGGCTTGTTTAAATTTCGGAATGATAAAAGCATCAGCACTCGCAATCCAAGTCTTTTACCTCTATTTAAGTTTAAGTAGCAGCAACAAAACAAACATGTTTCTGCATGAGGCTTCATCAGAGTTCCTGCACTTCTGTGTGAGACCATCTGATCTAATTAAAACCAGGTAACCAGCCGGGCAGATGATTAACCAGGGAACACAGAGATGGAGTAAACTCATCCAAACAAGGGAGACTGCTGTAAAAAATGTTGCTGAAAGAAAATACGTAAATGTATACGACAATAAACAAGTCCATTACAGGATTTAGAGACTTCATACTCAATAAAAAATCCACCCAGGATCATTCAAAAAGAAATAAATTCATGCAATAAAAAGCAGACAATATTTGTAATTTGGATTCTATATGAGTAGAGCACGCGATAACTTTAAGATTTGTGTCAATTTGAGAAAATTAAAGGAAAAGAACTATTACCTTTTGTCATTGGGTTGTGGGGTGCCCTGAGGTGGTGGGAGGGATTGAGTGTTTTTAATATATATATTTTTATTATTACTATTATTAGCAGTAGTAGTATAATTGTGTGTTGTCTATTTGTATCTTTTCATTTGTTTATTTCAGTGTTATATACTGGTCTGCATTGTACGATATAAAAATTGAATAAAATGTGATCGCAAAAAATAAGGAATTGTTTAAATGACTGTCAATGTGTTTCGCATACCAAAACAACTTATCTTTAGACATACTTTTTTTGTAAATGGAAAGAGAAGGATTATAGGGCTTTCATGGATTTAAACGCATCTTAACTTGGGTTGCTCAATATTATCGGTTTGATATCGGTATCAGCCGATATCAGCCTAAAAAGTTAAGTAGTGGTCTCTGGGGGATATTGAAATTTTTGCAGATATTTACAGACGATATATCGACCGCACATATCGACCACAAATCGGCTGGAGTATCAGCAAATTAAACAAATGCTCAAAATTGATGCACCTTCTCATCACTGCATGGGTACATTTTAAAGTCGGGGCATATGGGGCATTTCTATCAAGTGATACTGGCTCAATTTAACTTTCCATTTATTTTCTTCGAGGGATGGTACTCTGTCCTGCTTCCTTCTGATTAAGGTGTCAAAAAAGCAGAGGGTATAAAGACACTGTGGACTTCTGATTGGTCAGCGAGTAGCTAACAATAGCCTTATTCACGATGCCAATGAGGCTCCTCTGTGTTTACAACTAGAGACATTTTAACCCCACCTGGCTGGATATCTGATTAAATTCACGCTGCAGTACGGCTGGATTAACACGACGGGTGCCTCCTCACATACAAAGACAGGGACCCTCACTTGTGGCGCTCCTGTCTCCTGCCTCCTTCTCTCCATAATCACGCCTGTTACTAATTGATTATGTTAGTCAGGACTGGTTTTCTGAGTAATAAGTAGCTAAGACAAAGATGAGAAAATTCTCCTCACAGAAAAAAGACGCTAAAACGTCTTGACTTTAAAAGATTGCAGTGACAGATTTCCTTATTCCAAAAAAACAATTTAATGGCACGAGTTTGTTTCCATGAAAAAGGTCGGATGAGACAGAGGAAAGAGAAGCAGCAGCCCAGAGAAAGTGAAAGTCTTTAAGATGTCTCAAACATCTTCTTCCTGTCAGCTTTATCCTCCACGTTCTTACGCCAGTCGCCAACGCCCTCGGCAGCCTGGAGGACGAGAAACATCCAAAGCAATCAAAAGTCTCAACAATGCACTTTCTATTCCAAAGTCATTTAAAAATAAAATTACATTTTTTTAATCTTGTTTATTTGTCTTACTATTATTAGTAATATTATTATTGTTGTTTTGCTATGCTTCTTGGCTATTACTTCTTTGGTTACATCTGTTTTACAAGTATAATTCATTTTTTTCTTTTTTGTTGTTTTTTGTATACTATAACTATTGCTGTACTTCTTATACTTTGTTTTCTCAGACACCTTTACTCATTTACTGTGTAGGTACACCACACACATCACATAAACACAGACTTACCCACAATTCCCTACTTATTTTGTTATTGTGAGTCATGTTAATGTTTGTTTGTTTTGAATTGTCTTGTTCAGTAAAGTCTTGTCAAATCAAAGTCTTTCATGCTTGTATAACAAAGTCCTAAAAGTTATGGACAAAAAACCCATCTGTTGACATTACTGCCACATTTTGAAAAAATACAATCTATTGAGCTTTGAAAGCTTCATGCAGTTTTCCTTTCCTTAAATTAGTTTTTAAATGGATTAATAGTCCTGTTCCTGAACCCTTATCCAAATTTATTCAAGGACAGAACAGCAGCCGAGTGACAAGATGAAAGGTGAATGGAAACTGTAGCATATAAAAATGTAAGCCATCATTTGGACGGTCAGCTTTTTCTTTCAAATCAAATTAAAAATCAAATGACCGTAGATTTACACCCCTTCTCTACAAAGGTCAAGTGTTGGCTATAAGCAAACCAGAGCTGCCATCATTCTTAGTCTGCCTTTTTTTTTAACTTATTTGGACTATTTTGTAGAATAACTTGTTAATTACATGAACATGTATGTTATTGTTACTCTGTAAACTTGTGTGTTTTATTTTCTGCTGTTAAATAGTTTACATTTTATGATTTGTTTATACTAGGGACAGCCGCCTCACCTCCTCTTTGACCTCCTTCTTGACCTGCTTCAGGTTGGCCCTCAGGTCCATGGTCACCTTGTGCTTGCCACCCAGCAGAGCCTGCAGCATGGCGTCGGCGGACATGCGCACCTTCTTCAGGGCGGGTTTCTTCACGCCAGCGAGCTCGACCACCTTAAGCTTCAGGTCCTCGATCTGAGACAGAGACAGGAAGAGGTTTAAGGAGCAAACACGGCCAAATCTGACCTCCTGTTCTCACAGCACCAACATGGACATCAGCAAACATTTACTGCCATGGCAGAGATGTGACACTTATAAACATTTATCTACTCTGGATTCAGTGACTATGGTAACAAATCTTCATAACCTTATCCCTGTTAGGGTCACAGGGGGCTGGAGCCTTTCCCAGCTGTTAGCAGAGAGAAAGGGTATAAGTTGAACCAGCCAATCACAGGGCCACATCAAGAGGCAGACAACCTGTCACACTCACACTCCTATCTAAGGGAAATTTAGAGTCATAAATCAACGTAATGAGGATTTTTTTGGTCTGTGGGAGGAAGCAGAAGTGCCCAGAGAGAACCTACACACGAACAAGGAGAACATTGTTATTATTATTATTATTATTATTGTTGTTGTTGTTGTTGTTGTTATTATTATTATTATCATTATTATAATTATTATTATTATTATTATTATTATCATTATTATTTAACCAATGTTTTATGAGGATGATTGCTCACCTATTTTGATGGACTTTACATACAAATACAAACATTATATCCTATGTTCACCATTTGTTCGGCAAAATGCTGCCAACTTCTACACACTACACCTTTAAATATCAATCAACTTTATGTAAAAATAATAATAATAATAAAGAAAGTAGTTAAATGTACATCCTGCTAAAACATTTCTTGCATGATCACAGGTTTATGCTTCTATTTACAGATAAATTATGTAACATTGTTCACTGAAATCAGTTGTTCAATATTTAATGTGGTTAATTGTTAACCTTTGGCTTTTTTGTTCCTCATAGAAGTCAAAAGAATGATTAACTTGTTTAATATCTTGGACTTCAGGGTGGCAGGGGTAGCCGGAGCCTGTCCCAGCTGTTATTGAGCAAAAGGAATAGTACATATTAAACCAGCCAATAACAGGGCCACTTCCAGAGAAGGACAGCCTTTAGAGTCATAAATCAACCTCATAAACAGGTCTTTGGTCTGTGGTCTGTGGGAGGAAGTCAGAGTGCTCAGGGAGAACCTGTGCCACCCTGAACCCTTAACCTGGCATTGTAACCATACGGTTGACTTTTTGCCACCATACCACCGCACAAATCTCAATGCCCATATTTGTATGATTTTCCTTATTCAGGCCCTCAGTAGTTTTGGACACCAATATGTATCCACTGGTGGCGCTGTTGTGCATGAATATAATTGCTTAAAAATCAGAATAAATCAGAAGTGAATTGTTGCTGCACTGCTTCTTGGAAATTGAACAGTAAGACCATAGAAGAAAAACCTTTACACATTGCCAGATCCTCCAGAAATAAAAATTAGGTAAAAATAAATAAATGAAGTTTTCATATGACCAAAAAATTGATGCTGAATTAAAATACATCCATTCACCCCAGGATAACCCTTAACAGGCAAGCCAACCAGCTGGTTGACCTGCATATTTGCTTCCAGAGTAGGTAATCTAAAAAAATAAAAGCTGAAAATGTTGCTAAATAAAGAGGCAGGAACACAATGATCCAAATGTATTTCTTAGCTCTGAAATTTAAGGGTTAAAATGGATAAAGTAGGATTATTTACGTCTCCATATTTTAGAGCAAAAAATCGATGCTCTCCATTTAAAGCTCTTGTTAAGGGCTGGTTTAAGCTCTGATGGGGCCCTCAGTCATATTTTTTATCAGATTTTTGATTTTTTTTCCCACCTCTTTGTTTGTCTTTTCCACTTTGGCCTCGGCGTCGTATCTGTCTTCATCGATCTTGTCGAGGGACTGGAAGAGCTTCTTGCAGATTTCCTAAAGCAGACATTTAATTAATATCAGATTTTCTCCTTTTCAGCTCTTTAAGTGTTTTTTTTACTCCTCTCACAGCTTGTACATACTATCAGGGCGGCCTGGTCTCCACTCAGGTCGGGGTCAGGGCAGTTCTCAGCCATGTACGCCTCTTTGGCGGCGGCGATGTCGGTGGCTTCCTGCTCCAGCCAGTTAGCAGCGATCTGCAGCATCAAACTCTGCAGGACATGGACAAGGAGAATCTGATCAGACAGAGCTAAGAAAAAACTGATCTATGTTTTGACAGTCTTTTTAGCAACTTGGTTTGGCATATATTTGATCAAATAGGGTTTATCTAAAAACGAGTCACATTTAATTATTGTGCTGTTACCTTGAGATGATGCCTGCGGCTTGACGTCATCTTCTTTCCCCTGAAATAAAAAAAAGATTTAATTTTTCATTGTCATCATTGTCAAGCCTTAATAAATCATTTTTTTTCAAAGGTTTAGTCCAACATAAGTCCTCAGATTAAGTAAGATTAAGTAAAAGTTACACCAAGTTTAAAACCTAGACCTCCATCATTTTTAGTTTTATTTTCTACTTCCAGCTAATAAAAAATATAGCCAACAACTTTAAATCTGCTAATAGTTTTAAAAAGTAATGACATTTTCAAGACTTAAACTCTTTCATGCCAGTTCAAAAACACAACAGTCTCAAAACGTTATCAAAAAAACTACTGATAAATAATATCAAATGAATATTTTCATAAAAACGCTCAGAATAGTTTTTTGTTTCTTTTTGGTCCTTTTCTTTTTGTTAAGAAGGTTGTGTTGTGCCGTTTGTAAATTGAGGATATTTTAGGCAGTCACAGGGATAATTAATAATAATTATGGGGTTCTTTTTTCACAAGGTGGAATACAGTGAAATGGCCTCATCTGCTGGTCAGCAGTGAAAACTACAAATTGAAGCTGAACACTAAATAAAAGCATATTGTGGAACATTATATATCGAGCTGCAGGAAGTGCAGTCTGGTTGATTATAAACCTTGTAAGGCTCAGACATGAAAAACAAAACATGACAAAAAAAGCATCATCTGGATTTCCCTAAATTATTTACAACAAAAAGTACCACATTCATAGGACCATTGGGATGTGAAGGCAACATCCTGATTTACAACATTTCTGCTGCTTAAAAAAAGAAAAAAAAAAGGAAAAAATAAAAAATAAATAAATACAGTTAAAAGTGTACTCACTCAGACATCTTAGCTTCCTTTTGGTTTCAGGCTCTGTAACAGGCAAGAAGAAATACATCATTATCTTTGTATTTTATACATTTAAAGAAAAAAAACAACAACCCCCAAATTAGCATCAAGCAAAACAAGCGATTGTTAAGATATTGTATTTTGACATTTTCATGACACGTTAACTATTTCATTAAATCGTAAAATGAAAAGTTTTTCTCATTCTTTCTCTAATACATCACCCTAATTCTTCTGATTTTGCCTCCTTTTTCATCGCATCTATATTTTTTAACTTAAAATTCTCACATGCAATAGAAATCGGTGCCTTTTATTAACAGACTTGTCATTTTCTTTAACTTCAACAGATGTCTTATCCTAGGTCAGATTGTCTCGTTTTATTTGATCATATTTCACAGTATCATGGATTATCTTAAAATTAAAATTTGTAGAACTGGTACATATTGTCATAATAAGGTGATGATATGACTATACCAAAAAAGGGCAATGTTTTATTTTTATTAGAAATAAATGAATTAAATGTCAATGTTTAAAAGATACCTTAAGCTTTTAGGATCAACAAAATTATGTGCACAATACTGCAGTTTCCAGTCAGTGTTAATCATATGACGCTTTGTGGATAATAACAATAAATCAAACAGTGTGTTGCCAACTAGAGGCTGGAGGCTGAACTGCAATACAAAACAAATGTATGGCTAAAAATATTGATATTATCATTAAACTACTAAAACAGTATCACCTGCAGAAAGCTGCAATGCACTGCAATAAAAATAAACAATAATACAATAAATAATAATAATAATAAAAAATATATATATTAATAAAAATACCCTAATTTCCCTGAGGGAGTTTTCCAAGGAGGCTAATAAAGTTTTATCTAATCTAATCTGATAACATTTTTCTCTTCCCTTTTTAGAGCCTTAAAAAACGTGAAGCTTAATAAAAGTCGTCAGAGTTTTCAGCTCACTCGTTAAACCAGGTGTTTATTACTCAATCAACAGACACGATACAAAACTGTCAAACTCTTCAGTGTTTGTCAACCTGAGGTCTGGGGCCCTCGAGGGACCCTCTGCATGTCTCAGAGACTCTTATGGTGGTTTCTTTGTCTTAAAAATAGAAACATCAGGATTCGGTGAGCGCGTTGTCGATCTTTGACCTGAAGCAACCAGGTCAGTGCTAATTCTGGTTCAGGGTCGAAGGTCAGTGGTGACATTTATGGGGATTTCTTTATGAGGGGCAGTGAGGGAGGAACAGAATTGCACAATCCGAAGAGAGCAGAGATTTGTCCTGAAAACAAATCCCCCACCAGGTTTTCAGTGTTTAGTTTCAGGTTTGTTTTGATGTTTTTGTGGATTTAAGCTGCTTTGTTTGGTTTATCCGTAAAATTTTGAATTTTTAAATTCAAATTTGTTGGCTTTGGTGTAAATTTTCAGGGTTTTTAATTGTTAATTTCATTCATAAATAAAATAAAGCAAATAACAAAAAGCCAAAAAAGGAGCAGAACGAAGAATAATCTTATATCATCTGCCTTCTTTTGACAAGCCTATAATCAACCAACTATAGTTTAAAATAAATCAGAAAATAAATTGGCTGCAAGACGAAGATGCCTTCACTTCTCTCTACAAAGATTTCATTTACACTCTAGGAGACAAAGAAGGTAAAATAATAAATCTGAAAAAACTACACAGATATGATAAAACTTTTCTCTCATATCCCATCATATCTCCTGTAGGTGACTGTTTTTATTCTGATAAAAAAAAATGAAATAACCTGGAGACAGAAGAAGACATCTGTTTGTTCTTTTGGACGAAGCCATGTGATGCCAGCGTGGTTATAAGAAGTTTGTAACTTTGTCAAGGTGCAGCTGATCATTCATGCCATGTCAACTGAACTTCAGATCAACCTACTCACAGATGCAGAGCTGAAGCAGGACTTAAGGTTATCAACCAATGAGGACACTCATTTGTTAATAACAGGCTGTGATTGTTTGTTCAGGCCGTAAAAAAATGTCTGTTTACGGTACAAAACCACACGACCACCAGGGCTCAGGCAGCAGAGTTTGGAACTTCTGCACAGGCTTCATTTATCAGTTGGTTTATTATTATTATTATATTTTATAATTAAAGCCCTACAAGTTATTGCTCCCGAGACGGAGAGTAAAGTTTAACCAAGTTTATAAAACCCTAGCCATTCTGCTCATGGTAGTTTGTGTTGTATCATTTCATCACTCGTATATTATTGACATATCATATCCTAACTCCTATATTTGATACGCGTCATATCATCAGATTTCTGCAGACACAAACTCCTAAACTGAACAGTCTCTGTGATGGCTGTCCTGAGTGATAACTGATTGTTTGATTGTTTTGGTTTTAATCATTTTGGATGGACAGGCAGAAGCCTGGAGTAGAGTTGTCTTTGAGTAGAGCATAATAAAAGTTTTTTTTTCCATCTTATTTTGTTTAAATAATGAATAAACTTTCCTTTTGTTTTCTGGTGCAATGTCTGTCTGAGAGATGCTCAGAGTGTCTGCAGCATCAGTGATCACTGAGGGGATCAGCTGTCTCCTGTAATCTGATGCTGAGGCTATTTTGCACCTTAAAGTAACCTGATACACCAGCAGTGAAATCAGACAGGACGAGAACACCCGGGGAAAAGGAGAGATTCATTCAGAATAATGTTAAAAAATGATCAAACAAATCTCTAAAACTTTTACAGAAGGATTCAGAACTTCAACACAAGAGTTTATTATTGGAAATTTAAAACAATTATTAGTCAAAGAATGTAAAGTATCTAAGAGGAGTTTGTATCAGGAAGAGCAGGGTTTCACTTCAGTCTGAAGATCTAATTTACATTCTGAAAAATCACTTTTCAGAGGCTTGTTTTTTTGTCGGCTGAAATGTTTTGTAGGATGTTTGAGAAAATCGTTGCCAACGTGTTAGCCTGCAAAAAGCCTAAAAATGGGAACCTTAAATGTTCAAAGAAGTTTCAGCTCAACTGCATCTCAAAATATTAAAGTCTGTTGAAAAAAGTTAAAGAAAACTAAGCAGCCTCAGTAAATAACTTAAACTCATTTAAATAGAAATACTCTCTGCGTTAAAACCTTATACTTATAGTGCAAAAAGACACATTTTCAAAACGTTTAAAAAACAGATTTAATGTTTTTATGGCATCATAACATGATGAAGGGATTAAAGCCTTAAAAAAAGACATATCTGTACACATTTACACTCCAAGTTTGGATGCTTTCAGCTGATATTAAAATATTTTCTCTGACTTTCTTATATTGTTTTTGTCAAGTTGAAGAGTCCTCACAAAGTTTCCACTAAGTTGGAATAGGGTGAAAAATAATAAAATAAACATGAAATCTTTCCTTTCAGTTTAAATGATTTAATTTTTTGTTACTTCAGTATCTCGACTTGTAGTCAACCTAAAAAAATCCCAAACTTTCAAGTTAAAAAATGATAGTAGAGAAGAAAGTTCCTGCATAGCTTTGCCCCAAATTTTGTAAATTTGAGCCAATATTGAATTACTTAAAATGAGTTTTTGTTGACTTAAAGATAAATCCACACTTAAAGCAAAATCAAACCATAAAAAATCAAAAAGTGGATACTCATGTCCCAAAGTTCCAAAGATTTTAAACCTTCATGTTTTTTAATAGATAAAATGAACTTTTATGATAATTTAGATGAAGAAGTGTGATATAACAAATGCTGTAGCTTCAATACTGTCATGCACAAACAAAACTTTCCAGTATTTTACACAAAACTCTTTTTAAATAAGGACCAGACAAATCTTAGTGAGGTAATTTTTGAGAACAATCAGCTCAGGGTTTCTGTAAAATACTGATTTAATGATCTTAAAATGAACAACAATCACTTTCATTCCCTCTAAACAAGCCGTTTTTAAGGTCTGGCTCTGAGCATCACTCCACACCAGCCACAACACCCCCCAAAGTGAAAAAGTTTCTCACCCACAGAGTGACGAAGAGGAGGGCGGCAGAGACGGGCACGGGGACAGGGAGACAGAGAGGGAGTCAAAGACTGAAAGAAGGGAAATCAGAGGGGGTATTTATCTGCTTGGACTGGCTCTGGTCGTTCCTCTTTATGGCCACGAGGAACTCAGCTCCTGAAATACCTTCATCCTCTGACTGCTCAGCTCGTAAATCCTCCATTTGTGACGACGCTGGTCAGTCTGAGGTGGTCAGCAGTCCTCAGAGGGGGACAGGAGGAGGTCTGCAGAAGCCTGCAGGACATTGTTGGAGGACAGTCTGATCAGTCTCAACCTGTGACATCACAGAGACATTCATCAGGAGTTCACTACAAAAACTACAATCCAAGGAAATGTATTCATCCAATTTTGATTCTACAAATCTCACATGACTTACTGTGAGCCAAAACCACCTGACATGTCCAGCTTTTCATCTTATTTCAGAACTTAAAAACCAAAAACATCGCAAATTGCTTGTAAAAAAAGTCAAAATATCTGCCAATGTGGCAAGACACATTTTACTTTTATGATGTCTTGGAAGTAAGATGTCTTAAGAGGTTAAGGCCCACAAGAAGTAAAATTGTGCTTGTTCCATTGGCAGATATTTTATTGAATGGATCATACATGCAGCCCTGGCTGTGATTTCAGAGGAGTCAGTCAAGATAAAAATCTTAGAATAAAGATGGATTTGAGTTTTTGTGTTTAGTTTTAGCCTGGATTTAAGATTTCAAGATAAAACAACTTTTATCAAGACACGGTGTAATCATTCTGCACTTGTGCTGAGTAAGCTTTACTTAAATAGATAATGTTTTAACAGTTTTTAAACCTTGATTTTCTGCAAATAAGAAAATAAAAAACAAATAATTTGCTTATATTTAGTATTTTTCACTTATTATTTGGAAGTTTCAAGTTGGATTTAAAGTATTTTGACTTTAAAAAATCAGCATTTCAGCTTTATTTTAATCATTTGGATACTTTACTTATTTCAAGATCTTAAATACTTATTTCAATATTTCTTATCAAGCATAATTTACTTGCTGAATAGACAGATGTTTTACTATTTTTAAAAAATAAATTTCTTCTAAATGTAGTGTTTATATGTAATATTTGGGCTACCCTTTATTGCAGTGTTCATGCAACAAGCTCATACACCCTGACAAAACTATTTCTTCATTTTTTCTTGACAGAATCAGTGGCCGTCCTGGTCCACAGTTTGAAAGCTCATAAAGATAAATATTTAACAAAAACATTTAAATATCAGAAAATTAAAGTCTTTACCTGAAATCTCACATGACTTACTGTGAGCCAAAATCACCTAACATATCCAGCTACATATCTTATTTCAGTACTTAAAAAACAAGAAAAAGCAGGAATTGCTTGTAATAAGTCAAAATATCTGCCAATGTGGCAAGACACATTTTACTTTTATGGTGTCTTGGAAGTAAGATGTCTTAAGAGGTTAAAACCCACAAGAAGTAACATTTAGCTTGTTCCATTGGCAGATATTTTCTCGTATATTCAAAGTTATGTGCTTCAGTGCTTTATTTGCTTTTTTAATTGCTTGTAATAAGATATCCATCTGAACTCCTCAAATGAGTATGAGATTTTAGTAAGTATTGTGGATGTTTTTGACTTGAAATTAGACAAATTAACTCGCTAAGACCTGAATTTTTGCAGTGTTTGAAGTCAGATTTGCTCTCTGAAGTAGTTTCTATACCTGATTTTAAGACCTTCAAGGAGTAAAATTTTGCTTGTTTCATTGGCAGATATTTTATAATACGCTATTCAGTGCTTTATTTTTGTTTCTCATTGCTCGTAATAAAATATCCATCTGGTCTCATGAAATGAATTCCAAATTTTAGTAAGTATTGTGGGTATTTTTGACTTGAGACAATACAAAAAAACTTGAGATTTTGCAGTTTAAAACATGAATCTTTGATTTTCCTTGAGGCGTCCACATGATTCACAGCTCAATGAGGTGAATGAATTGAAGTGACTAGGGTTTAACTAGGGCTGTGAAAATGTCTGTCCTTGTAAATAGACCCGGCCACCTTATTAGGTACATCTTGACCCCAGTTTGTCTTCAGCTGCCTTAACCCATGGAGCTCTACCACATCCCAAAGGTGCTCTGTTGGATTGAGATCTGGTGACTGTGGAGGCCTCTGGAGTACAGAGACTGATTGTCATGTTGGAGAAACCAGATTGAGACGATTTGAGCTTTGAGATATGGAGCTAGTAAGATTTATTAAATACAATTTACTTGCTGAATCGACAGATGTTTTACTATTTTTTAAAATAATTTTCTTCTAAATATAGTGTTTACATGTTACATATAGGCTATGCAGTGTACATGCAACAAGCTCATATACCCCGACAAAACTATTTTTATAGTGTTTATGACAGAATCATTCGCCATCCTGGCCCTCAGATTGAAAGCTCATAAAGAAAAATATTTGATAAAAACACTTAAAAATAGGGGTGCTGGTTTGGCGTAGTGGTTAGCACCCCATGTACATGCTTCTGCTGGTCTGGGTTCGGGTCCCACCTGTGACCTGTTTGCAGAGTGTCTGCCCCTGCTCTCTCTCCCCCTTTCACAAGCCTATCCACTGTCTCTCTCCTATCAATAAAGGCACAAAATGCCCAAAAATATACATTTAGAAAAAAAAAAAACACTTAAAAATATCAGAAAATTAAAGTCTTTACCTGATTTGTGGTGTTACTTTTGATGCTCTGTAGCTCATTCTGGCCTGTAATCCGATCTGAAACCCAAAACAGGGAAAAGTGAACAAATGTATTTTTAAACTCTGTTCATTTATCAAGCTCCTGGAAATATTAATTGGAATATAAAAATAAAAAGGCACAGAAGGGGCGTCACTCACCATCTGTTTGAACAAAGATGCTCAGGTCAGTCATGGGACTAAAATGTTTGTAGCTATGGTAAGAAATTCAGCTACACAGAACGACTTTTGTAACGGCGTCACAACCTGGAATAATCTCAGTTTTCTCTCTCTCTCTCTGTGATCTTCAAATATGTTTTATAAATGAGTGTACAACAGCAAGATCCCTCAGTCGTTGAGGAAAAAAAAATCTCTTTATCTTTAAAAAAAATCTGTAGACATCTTTTTGATTATAAAGTTGTGAATTTGCAAGAAATAAAATAGCATATAGGATTTAAAAATATAAATGAAAAAGCTTTAAAATTTGGCCCAGAGCTGCAGATATGATTAATCAAACAGCTTTTAGGAACCCGATCCTCTCATTACTGAAGCTGGGAATATGACTTTATTCTCCAAACAGGTGTTTGAAACCACCTTGGTCCAATCACAACCAAGAAAAAGAAGGACAAAAATTGAAATCCCTGTAAAAGCCACAAACCCCCCCCAGGCACAATAACACTGTGGTTTAATGAGACTAAAGAATCCAAAAAAGGAAATAAAAGCATTTCCAGCTACACGGTGGTGCAGCAGGTAGTGCACATGCATCACAGTGAGAAAGTTCAACCCCCGTGTTGGTCAGTTAGCTCGTCGTGTTCATGCGTGGTCCAAAAACATACTAATTAGGCTGATTTATGACTTAAGTATGAGTGAGTGGTCATCTGTCTCTGTATGTGGCTCTGTGATTGGCTGGGGACCAGTTCAGGTTGTACGCCCCTCGCCTAAGGTCAGTTAGGATCGGCTCCACCTCCCCTTGACCTCAAAAGGGATAAGCAGTGTAGATGAAGAAGCTCAAACCAGTCACCAGCCAATCACAGGGCCATATAGAGAGACAGACAACCATTCATGCTCTCACTTATACTAATGTGTAGTCTCTGATCAACTGGAAAGAACCTACGCATGCACAGGGAGAACATACAAACTCCACACAGCCCTGACCGACACAGGGATTGAACCAGCAACCTCCTTCCTGAGAGGCATGTGCCACCTCCTAGACCTATTTTTAGATTTAGTTCAATGTAAATCACTGTTTATAATCAATTATTTACAGCTTAAGTTAAATCTTTTTTACTTTTTCACTCTCAGACTTTGTTCCAATACTTTCAAAAAGACAGATAAACCGTGTTGGTGCTTCTTCTCTTTAAAGTGAAGCGTTCTGATCACACAAAGTCCTCTGCTGACCCCGTGTGGTCAGACCAGGAACAACATGTTCAAGTAATACTGGCAGACCGAGAGGTCAGTGTTGAAGTAATAATAAAAATCTGAGCATTAGACATTAAAATTACTCTTTAAATTAAACTCTTGCCACTTCTTTAATAAACCTTTAAAAATATAGGATTTATACAAACGACTGCAATTGAGTAATTATTTTTTTCTTTTTCTTTCTAAACAGATTTTAAAAATCATTTCTGTGTGAAGCATTAAAACATTTACATTAGATAGCATCTTATAGCATTATCTACTGTATCATTTCTAACCAATAAATGTAGAAAAAAGGCATAAAATATAGGATAAAAGAAGGTTCTACTGCGGAGGTTGATTGCTTTAAAAAGTCTACATCATTAAAACCAATATTTTATCTTAAATCATCTTTTAAATGAAATTATAAATGTTATTATGGTGTTGATCAATGTGTGTATATTTGTCTCGATTTCAACTTTGTAGAGTGCAAGTTAGGTGTTTAGAATTAAAGATTATTTAAATATAAAACCACAACCTTTAGGTATAATTCATTTAGATATGAATTAATGTATCAGTACATATTACACTCCATATTTCATTTGATGTAGTTTTGACTTTTAAAGCCTGATGTTTGTCACATGCACAAAGTAATTTTTAATTACTGGGTCAATTAGTGTAAAGTGAGTTATCTAAAAGTTTTGTTAGTTTAAAAGTTTAGAGAATAACAATGTTTGGATATAAATATGAATTATTTCTAAAGAAAGGTTGATATCTGAAACATTGAGAATTAGTCATGCATTTGCTTTAATTTTCGTTTTAAAACACTTCAATGGTGTTTGTTTTTAGCTTTGTTTATGAATTCTAGTGACTAAAGTTAGTAAAATGAAGTTAGTCACTGAATAATGATTTGAGAAAATTTGATTAAAGTCTATTTTGCTTTTCTTGTAAAATAAAGCAAGTGTTTTTTTCTGTTTGTCTGATTTGTGGCAGATTTTCAGATCATATTTTCTTTAATCAGTGGTTAGACATTCACTTTTCACAGCTCCCTGGACGCTCAGAGTGGATTAAAAATATTCGTCTCTTTTCTCACAGACATGCACAGCAGCACAAAGAGCACAACACGACTGCGTTAAAAATCCAAAACGCCCTCAAACAAAACTGATTTGACTAAAATATGACCAAAATTATCACAAGTCAAAGGGCCAGTCAAAGTACTGCACTAAAATATCAAGCAAACATCATTGTGCTCCTGAAAATGTGATCAATATTTTCAGGTGATCAGAAGATTACGGAAGAGTATGAGGGCCATGTTAGATGGAGAGAATTATTTTGGGGAAGTCAACATTAAAGTTGAAATTTCTGGATTAAATTTGTAATAAAGGCAATAAAGTTGAAATGACGAGAATAACGTCGAGTAACATTTATGTGATAAAGTCTAAATACCAAGAAAAAAAGTCTAAATTTCGACAAAAAAGTCGAAGTGCTGAGAAAAAGTGAAAATGTTGAGAATAAAGTCGACGAACGTTGTAGAAAAACACCCTTACAACATATGTCGACTCATACATATGTCGATGTATGCCTTCAGCATGGCTATTCTGGACATCTCCACTTTTATCACAAAATTTTTATTCAACTTAATTCTTGTCGAAACTTTTTTTCTCGAAATTTTGACTTAAATTTTGAAATTTCCACTTTAATGTCGACTTCCCCAAAATGATTTTCTTCATCTAACATGGCCCTAAAACTCTTTTGTCGAGGGTGAATTCTGTTGGAGGGTGTTTTCTTCAACGTCTGACAGAAACAAACTGTGAGTTCAACTTTTGGGATTATTTCAGTGTCATGCGCTTCGTCTGCGTGTGGAACATCAATGAGTCAAGGACAGAATACTTCAGGACAGAAAAGTAGGAAACAGGAGCATTTATTCAAAAACAGGAGGAGCAGGAAGTCGTCAAAAGTGAACATGTGGGGGACAGGAAGTAGCAGGACAGGACTAAAGACCTACGGAGTACATCGTCTAAACCACTCGCTTTACAAATATACAGTAACAGGTAACGAGCTGAAGCGGACACGTTTAATGAAACAAAATTTTTGAATGCAAAAATCCATCAATTCCATAAAAAGTGCTACAGCTCAGAGCGGGGATGTTGTCCTTAGGACGTCTCGAACATCTTCTTCCTGTCGGCTTTGTCCTCGATGTTCTTACGCCAGTCGCCCACCGCCTCTGCCGGCTGCACAGAGACACAAACAGTCAGACAAGGTGCTCGCTGCTTTTGATCGTGTGAGCCTCTGAGTCTGCGAACACTCACCTCCTCTTTGACCTCCTTCTTCACCTGCTTCAGGTTGGCCCTCAGGTCCATGTTGACCGTGTGTTTGGAGCCCAGCAGAGCCTTCAGCATGGCATCGGCGGACATACGCACCTTCTTCAGGGCGGGTTTCTTCACACCAGCCAGGTCGACCACCTTGATCTTCAGGTCTTCAATCTGGTGGGGGTGGGGGGGGGTTGGAGATATTAATAGGTGAACACATACTGCAAAAACTCAGATCTAGGCAAGTGTGTTTGTCTGTTTTCAAGTCAAAAATGAAAAAAAAAAACAGTCCAGACAAATTTCTCACTTTAAAGGTAGGGTCTGCAGGATTTTCCTTAAAAATAAATTATCAGCTTTTCATGAAAAATTCTACTCAATCATCATCCGTGGATATCTACTGATGTGTGATGGTTTCTCTGTTTACCTCACCCCCCAATCTCAGCCTGTATTTTGGTGTTTTTGATGTCTTGGGACGTTTTCGGGTGGAGAGTCAGCGGGAATACCATCCCCAATCACAGCGCGCCCAGTGCACAAGTGCCTTTGAGCATTATAAAATGCACTTACAGATCAGTAAAGATAGCAGACGCCACAGCGAAGAAAAGAAGATACTGTGAGGCAGAAGCAAAACGCTAAGTGGACAAAGCTTGGTCTAAAACCAGTTTGAACCTAGGGTTGGCTTTCACACGCTTCTGAGCTCTGAAGGACTGTCTCGGGATGAAAAGTGGCGCGGAGTTAGCCATCATGCTGTTGGACCGGTAAGTTATGGACACAGGCAGTTAGCTTGTGATAACTTGCCAAATTAGCGGCTTTCCATTACAACATATGTATTAATCCCAGGTAGCTGCAGCTGGAGAGGGTGGGCACCAGCATCAGGTCCCGAGAAGTTCAGGGGAGGGGCTTTGTTTGAATGTTGTGTTAACAAACAGTGATGAGAAATCCTTCAGACCCTACCTTTAAGGAATGAAAGTCAAAAATAAGGCATTAAATTGCTTGTAATGAGAGGAAAATATCTGCCAATGAAACAAAGAAAGTTTGAGAAATATTTGCCCACAATCGTCAGTTAACATGATCACAAACTAAATTATAACACCGGTCAGATGTGTGATTGGAAAAGGGTTGAATATTTTTGTCACAGGAATCTTTCTTTACATGGTTAGTAATAACAGTAATGAGTTCATTTGGACCTTTTTGTGTTTTCATGTAGAGGAGGATGTTTTTGAAATTTTTTGTTCTCCCAATGACCGAGGGTGAGGCAAGCCATGGTTTGTACGTGGAGCTTGATGACTTTGAGGTTCGACTTTTGACATCCAAACTCTAACCAGCTTATCCCTGAGTCAGTGTGGATGTCACTTCAAAGTTTGAGGAAAAATGTTTTACATTTACTTCTGACCATCGTCTAGCCCGGTGTTGTCAAACTGTTAGCATGAAGGCTAAATGTTGACACTGAATCGTGGTCTGTGATTGGATTAGGACGACTCGTACCTCTTTGTTAGCTTTGACAACTTTGGCCTCCGTGTCGTATCTTTCCTCATCCACTTTGTCGATGAGGGCGTGCAGCTTTTTGCAGGTATCCTGAAGACAGATGCATAAACATTATTGAAACTCCAATCACCTGCATTAAACATCTGCATGCCAGAAAGAAGAATATCTGCATTGTTAGTCTCTCATTAACACTGTACTGCTGATAACAACAACTCTGAGTTATCGATATGTAAACTAACTGTAACTTCAAAAAAATAACTGCAAGACATAAATAACAAAAACAGAAATATCAAAAATAATTTAAAAAGGCAGAAATGCTGCCTGATTTGGAAAAAAACATTTGATGAAATATTAAAAAAAAATTGTAAAATCCAAAATCCTTCTTTTTCAAACACACCAAATATAGAAATGAAGAAACATGAAATTCAAAAACCTTATAAGAAAATGGTAAACCAAAAATAAAATCAATTAAAAAATGCTTAGAATACTAAGAACGGAGAAACTGTGGGATAAGTGACATCATGAGAAACATTACAATATTGTTAAATGCTATTCATCATTTTTCCTTGTAAGTTTCAGAATACTTAAACAAACAAAAAACTATTTTTGAAACACAAAAATTGACAATTACATTCCTGAATTAATAAATCAGGCTCTTAAATGGCTGCCTTCCATTTCATTAAATGTCTAAGCACTTCTTCAACTGTTTCACATTTCATGACACACTGTGGCATTTTGATAAAAGATTTGAGTGAATTAAAATAATTTTAGTGCCTCTAAACAGTTGACCTTCAGGGCCTCTGTGACCTTGGCTCATGCCTCTTAGTTAAATTCCCGCCCACAGTTGCGGTGTGCTGGTTTCCTGCCTGAGCGTTAACTGTTGATGTCTCACCATGAGGGCGGCCTGGTCTCCGCTCAGGCTGGGCTGTGGGCAGTGCTCGGCCATGTAGGCCTCTTTGGCGGCAGCAATGTCTTTTTTCTCCTGCACGATCCAGTTTGCCGCGATCTGAAGCATCAAACTCTGCAGGGAGATTCAGACAGAGCTCAGAGAAGAAACTTTGTTTTAGTTCCATGTCCACTGGGAGAAAGCTGACATTGAGGGGTACTTTCAAAATAAAACAGAGAAGTTCAAGGCTTTTTTCAGAGTAAAATGATTTTGGACATCTGGATTTAACCTCTAAGTTTGACTGTGTTCTGGATCAGCACTGACTGGTTGACCCAGAACACAGAAGTTTCTCTTTTTGCTCCGTTGTTTAAAGTAAAAGATCAGAAACAGATCATTGAATCTCTCTGTTCAGTATGGCTCTCATTTTGTCTTTTTATTGTTTTCCAAGTGTTTATATTTTCTGCTCTGCGATACAGTGGCGTGGATGGCAGTGCATGTGCCTTCCTTCCACAGACCAAAAACATGACTCTAAATCACCCTTAGGCATGAGTATAATGATTGGCTGGCTCTTTATGTGGCCCCTCCTCTATCTATCTATCTATCTATCTATCTATCTATCTATCTATCTATCTATCTATCTATCTATCTATCTATCTATTAAAGGAAGTTAAATAAATTGGTTTGAGGAGTCTGATGGTGCATTTGCTCCTTTCTGTGAACTGTGTTACACCATAAGAGCCACTGTGTGTTTGATGGACTCGTCCAGCAGGGGGCGCTGCAGACTTTTACACCAGTATCATCTGCCTAAGCTCTGAATCAGTGAAAGTGGACCACCAGAATACACAAGAGACCATGTTGGCCTTTCTAAAGCCAGACAATTAAAACAAACGAACAAAAAAAATGTGTATTTCTCATTTCAAAAGAAATGAAATCAACTAAAAGAGTGCATGACACGGGCCGAAAGTGACTGTGTCTGTGTTTAAAAAGTTAAACACATACAAAGACCAGAGCGACCAGGTTTTTATGCTTGATATAAAGTTAATTGATATTAAAGGATAAAAGCTAACCATACAATAAAGAGAAACTAAAGAAGTTTATCAGGAGTAGAATGAATGGGTAGAAAAAGAAAATCAGACAGGTATGGTCTTAAGCCAGACTGGACCCACCACCCGTCCTTAAATGACAAAGTGAGACTTTAGTTGAGGAAAATTTCCAACAGATGCTGCTGTTTGAGCCTGAGATAGTCCAGGATTATCACAGTATTAGCAAACACACACAAAAAGTTTAATAAGAAGGGAATATATCCTTTGACATCCAATAAGCTGCATTTTAATTACAACTTAGAAGTGGGGATTTTACTCAGCAGGGCTTTCGTACACAAAAAGGAAATACAAAAAAAAACAGCTACTGAGAAGAAGTTTTAAAAAAATCTTACAAACATTAAGCTTTAACAGAGTTACTGCCTGTTGAATATCTAACAAACACGTTTCTTTTAAACATCCTCTTCAAAATAAAAGCACAAACTCAAAAAAACAAACTAAAGTTTTAGTCTGGCTTTTAACTGAATTATCTTTCAGTGTCTTTATTCCTATTATAGAACACTTTTATTATCTGTTTTTATTTTATTTCTACTTAATGTTGAATTTAATTTTACATTTAAACTAGATCTCCAGTGTTTCCTCTTTTTTTTTTTTTTAACTATGATGCTTTTTGCTGACTCTTTGTGGGTGCAGGTGTTTGGGTCATACTTCCTTTTACCTTAATTTAATTTCTCCTTCTGTTTGTAAAGCACTTTGTGCTAAATTTTGTATACATATGAGATATAAAAAAGTCTGAATGATCGATGAAGATCTTTTTTCTTTTTTGCCCAGGCTCACGACCCACTGAAAAAGAGTCTGTCACTCATTTCAACTCAATTCAACCTTTCAATACTCAACTTTAATGCTCCTTTATTTTGCAGTTTTAATAAATGAAGATTGCACTCATTAATTAGCAGCCCCACTTTCTTAGTTCATCATCAAAACCAAGTCAGAGAAAAGATGCTCATACCTTCAGATGATGCCTGCGGCTCGAGGTCATCTTCTTACTGAAAGAATCAGAGACAAACATGACAAGTGTGTGAAAGGATGATGTGGCCTTTAAATCCTGATCAGCCTGAAACCAGGTAGAATGTACGAGCGCTGAGATCAGACACGTGCTGGACAAAGTACTGAATCCCATTAATGAATGTAACCCTCCCAGCATGCACTGGGGGCTGTGAGGGGCAAAGAGATCACAGGCCAAACTCTGCTTATGATGCTGCCATAGATGATTTTAATTTGTCTGACTGATTTTGGATTTTAGGCCCCATCCTGAACCAGCTCTGTTTAGTCTCTCAAACCAAGCAAAGTGATAAAAATATAATTATGAATATAATTATTAAATTTAAAAACAGAATCAAGTGTGATCACAGAAGGAAGAAAGAATAGATGGTGAATTGAAGTTTTAAGTAACGTTCTGCTGTTTTCTTTTCATTTATCCTCATGACATCTGGATCTTTTAACTTTTTAAAAGATTCATGTTAAAAGAGTTTATTTAAACTATTTTTATGGGAGTTATCACGTGCAAAAATGACAGATAATAACTTTCTTTGCACTTCAATCCAGCAAGTAAGGCATTTTTGCATGTGAAGAGAAAACAGATCTTCAAAGGTGCCGTGTGTAGAAGCTACCAGTTTGTCAATAAAACATCCCATCAGTAAGCGACGGGAGCCGGTGAAGACCAAAAAGGATTGTGATCAGAGCATCATATACAACAGTTACAAGGTGAGGGTCTTTTCATTCATTCTTTCAATTATTAGGTTATAGGTCAGTTGATGATGATTATAGGTTTTGTAAACTTTTAGTAACACAAGCAAACAAAATCAAACGAAATTGCGTTTCGCTCTTTTTGTTCCCAAAACCCACCCGTAGACAACATGGTGGATCGTTATGTCCACCTTCACAGACCCGTGGTACATAGATATTAAATGCTTTTTCTAACTTAATAAAAAGAAAACAAAAGTTTTATGAGGATGATTTTACACCTATTTTGACAGAATTTACACCAATCAAAACTTCAGATCTTTTATTCACTGTTTCTGTTCAGCGAAATGCTGCCAACTTCTACACACTACACCTTTAAAGACCAGGGGCAAAAGTTAATAAATTGGTGCTATGATATTATGAGGGGCCCCTCCACGGGCCCACTAATGGCCCCCCGGCCCTCAGGTGCACGTCCCTGTAAGTCAAGATCGACATCACAACTTCTTTCATGCATGAGAGCAGCAGACTGAACACTCACTCAGACATGATGGCGGTTTCTTCTCTTCACAGCCTGTTGGGAAAAAACAGAAGAGAAAGTTGTTGAGAATAAACGATGCCATCATCTGCCCGGAGTTTAAATACCCGATGGTCTTCATGAAATGTGAGTATCAAACTCGTTGATGAGCAGCTGAGCGGTGACAGATCTAAGTTTGGAGCTCGGTGGAGGGTCAGATGTCGCCTCTGACGCCCGCGATAAGCTCCTTTTCAGGTGCTCAAAACCGAATCTCCTCGGGGAATTAACACTGCAATGCCTTACGCGGGGAGGAAACCCTCCAGCAGAATGTGCTGCTGCAGCAAATCTGCTGCCAACGTACAACAACACACACAAACACACACTGCAAAACAAATCAGTCAGTGCCCCGCTCAGATTTCAAGTTATCTGACACTATAAATACACAGGAGCTGCTTTTCCATCTCATTAAGGCAGAAATAAAGAGGGGCTGAAAAATCCATCACACAAGCAGAATCCAGAGATGATGCCTTCACTGTCAGGCAAAAACCTCAGATCCTCATTTAAAAAATCAGCTAATTATTATCATTAACACCTCTAAGTGAGTTTACTGCACTTTAGACCACATTTAAAGTATAAGAAACAATTTATATCAGGTTTATTGAGCATTTATAGACTAAAAAACACATATGAGTACTTTATGCCTTTTTAGAGGAATACTTTTAGACTCAAAAGTGGGATTAGAGACCAGGGATGGATGAGGGAAAGAGACCACAAGCTGGATTTAAACATGAAGGACACCCTACATGCAGACATAACCGCAGAGCCACTAGTGCCCTGTTTCATCAGTACTTTGGAGGTTAACTATGTTTATTTTGTTTACTAAATATTGTCATCATAGTTTTCCCCAATGAAAAATGGACAGTAACTGATAAAAACAAGTGCGCATGGACAAAAACTAAAACTAAAATAACTGACATTTCAATCAACATATAAAAAATAGACTAATTTGATATATTCATGTAGAGCAGGTTCACTGTTTGTTGTCAGTTCTAGTATTATAACTGAGGTGCTCTGTCAGGTAGCCTGAATAAAGGTGACAGCATTTCACACTGAAGGAAAATTTGTTTCTGTTCATTTAGACATTCAAACTTTACTAACATTCAATAAAGGAATATTAGATGTTTCATTTTATCCAAGTGTAAAACATGACTTCAGACCAGAACCGCCCGGCAGTCTCAGCTCAACCCAAACACTCCAAACAAGATCCAGGAGAGCAGAGACCATGTGACCCACCAGTCACATCTCCAGACGATATCGAGTCTCAGGTGACCAACCACACTGTTTACATTTTCACGCTCGACTTGGGCTTCACATTCTGGCTCATACCCGATCAACTCTTAGAACTGAAGGAGGATCAAGAATCAGAACCAGTCCGGCTGGATGACCATGGCCTGAGTGACTGAGAACCTACATCGATAATAACAACTCTGTGATCTCTGCAGTGTCAGTCACATGACCAAAAACCTGTTATGCTGCCAATTCATCCACATCTACAGTATCCACATCTACAGTATCCACATCTACAGTATCACATCTACAGTATCTACATCTACAGTATCTACATGTGCAGTAAAAGCCTGTGAGGTATCTTCACCAGAGACAACGGTACAAGCAGAGTCCTGGCTTAAAAAAAAAAAAAAAAAATAGTAATACAACTACTGTGATACTAACTAATAACAACAACAACATCAACAATAAAACAGGGAAAAAATAAAAACAAATGCCAATACATTGACCAAAATGAACAGATATTGAAAGGAGTCATAATAGTCATAATATTTGATAACAATAATGATGACAACAATAATAATGATAATGAGTATTAATCAAAACAATAAAAATATTAATATTACTCCTAAAATAACAATTATATTTATAAAAGGAGAATAAAAAATTCCAAATTATTATTATTATTACTATTATTATTATTATTATTATTATTATTATTATACTAGTACAACTAATAATCATAAAAATTACAATAATAAAAACAGAAAAATGTAAAACATAAATTCCACTACATCGACCAAAAAAAATATATAATTAAGTAAGTAAGTAATAATAATAATAATAACAATAATAATAATAATAATAATAATAATAATAATAATAATAATAATAATAATAATAATAATAATAATAACAGGGGGTGTATATCAGTGAATAATTTTCATTTTTGACCCTAGTGACCCAGAATTGTAACTCACTTAAAGGTCAATATTGGTCAAAATAACTGAACTAATATATTTACGGTTTCCTTTGGATGTTTTCTTTTAGCCTGTTTGTTTTTTAATGTGCAGCTGAGCTGATCAGCATGTTCATTTGTTGTCTTGAAAAGGCAGTGAGCTTTGTTTAATGTTTTGTTTTTAATAATCAATGTGAGAAGTGCTGGTTTGATGTGAAATCACATTGCAGCGTGGTCCACAATCTGCCCCCCACCCCTCTGCTCATATATCAGTAAACAGTGAAACATTTCAGCGAACAAAGTCATCTACTGTATGTTTAATGATCATCTCAAACATCTCTGAAGAGGCTTAAATGTTGCTGCTGTTAAACGTGAAACTGCAGAAACATGAGAGCTCTGAGTTTCTGGGATATCGGCCAGTGTGACAGTGAGGGTGGGAAATGGCTCATGAGGTGTTCTTGTAATTTATGTTGTTGAGTTAGTTCATGTCTGAGGAAATAATGACAAATACAGCTGTCCCACCTCAGAGGCCCCGTTTACCCCACCCTCTGAATCATCAACAGCTGACAGAACTGACAGATGCTTGACCACTGAAGGAGTATTGAATTTTTCTGATTACAAATGACTTTTATTTAGTTCAAAGTTTATTAAACTCACCCACTAACACTGAAGGTGCTCAGTTTCATAAAAAAAATCATAAAAGTATTAATTTCACTTCTACTGTTATGAGACTGTGAAACAGTGATGGTCAGAACAAATTTTTAAACTGCATATTTTGGTTACGACTCTCATCCTGTCCATTTCTTTTCTATTTGTAACTATTTGAAGACGTCAGTTTTATGATTCTTTTTGGATTTTAGGTGATACACATTTATTAGAACTTTCTAGACTGGAAGGATAAAAATACTAAACTGATGAAATGTAAAAAAAAAAATAAAAATACAATCCACATCAAAATTCTCTTTCTCTTAGAAACTTTTGTTTTATTTTAAGGATTTTCTTTGGTGCCTTGTAATTATATGAACAGTACAAAGCAAAAAAAAAAGATATTACGTTGCTGTTATTTTTGTTGTTGACTTTTTCTTTTTGTAGATAATCAATGTGATGTTTTTTTGGTTTTAAATTAATTGTATTTGTATTTTCTTACAAGATGAGATCTGATGCCTAAATGGCATGCCTATAAAAATACTGGCCAGAACAAGTAAATGAAAGCCAATTAAATGTGTTTAAAGACTTAAAGACAGATCTAAAAACATTTTAAACAACAGAAAAATGTTCACGCTAAATTACTGATTCCAAACAGGAAGCCATGTCATTTTGCTAGACAAAATAATAGAATCTTTAAATAAAACTTGTTTAAAAATGTATGAAAAAAATGCAGTAAAATCAGGCAAATCATGGGATTTAGTTTACACTTTCTCTTAAACATTTGCTGAAGCGTAGCAGTTACATATCAACTATTTTAAATTATATGCATATTTATTGGTAAATCCTGACTGTTAATTTAAATAAAATACAAGTATTGTCCCAACGAAACTATGTTTTATAAAAAAAAAAAATCTAACATCTAAAGTTTCAAAATCAGGGAAAAACTTTAAAGTCAGAATTCACAATTAATCAAACTGAAACTTCTTCCAATAAACAGCCAAATTAAGCTTTACAACCTTTAAATTCATGACACTGCAGAATCAATTTTTATCAGTGTGACTGACAAGATAAAAAGACAAAAAAAAGTCTTGAAGAAGAGAATAACAGTAGGGCTGGGCGACAAAGCCGAAAAATAAAATCCCAATTTTCCAAGCATCATTTAATTTCCTTTTTTAAAAATAATTTTCGTCTTTCTCTTGAAGAAAATGAACAAATGAGAGAAGTGTGTAAAGTTAGTCTTGCCTTAATTTTATTAACATGGTTCCCCAAACTAAACTACTAATTTAAGAATATGCTGTAATTTAGTTATTAAAGATAAGAGTTTGGAAGTTTGCAGACATGTCTCTATTGACTACAAGCAAGTCTTTCCCAAACTTACCCAAAAAATTTCTCCCTCTAATCATATCATTATTTAATCCCATTAAAACAGTATCTTTACAAACATGTTGAAAACGTTGTTAATGTTCAGTATTTCTAGTTTTAACAGCCTAACAACTCACCAACTTGTTGTTCTCTTCTTCCAGGAAGGAATCTTTGCACAAAGTGTTAACTATGGGTGCCCAGAGGGAGCAAAATTAGCACTGGAGTGAGTCAAGGGAATAAAATCTTAATATTTACTTTTTACATCTTATGTAACAACATCAAAAATCAAATTAACGGATTCCATCGATTTGTCACCCAGCCCTAGTCACAGGCTGATCCTGAAACTGATCTCCAACATCTGATCTTCTCACAAAACTCAAAAACCTCAAGCAGCCAAACTCTGAAATAAACACCTCTGTCACCATCAGGACACACGTGAAGAGGAATCAACCATCAAAACACAAAGAAAGGACCAAAAAATCTCACAGCCCCATCTGCACCGACACCAAACCTCCATCCTGCAGCCTTCAGCCATCTGCTCACATTTCCATCCAGCCTCAGAGGTCAGGACTTCATCACGTTAACACTTTACCCACGTTTCCCCAAAAAGACTCCTGATAATCAGGTCCGCTCAGCTGCTCGAGGAAGACGAGGAGGACAGGGTCTCACCTACGACGAAGGACGGAGAGCCGAGGAGGACCAGGGGCGGTGTGAGGGGAGCCTCCCCGGGGCGTTTATATATCTGAGGGCTGAGATATGGATATGGAGCTCCTGTTTATGGAAATGCAGGATCCTCAGACCAATCGGCCAGCAAGCGCCTGAAATATCATCATCCCCTGCCAGCTTCTCCCTGTAAATCAGGTCGGCCGAGGAGGAGCCTGATATCTTTTTAGGGCTCCGCTCGGTGCCACCGGGGGGGCTATAAAAAGGGGGAAAAGAACTATAAAACCACGAGAGTCCAAACACTTCACCAGATGAAGAGGAGGCTGGAGGAACCTTCTTAGGGATTTATTGGCCTGTATAGCTGTGTAGCTTTGCAGAGATGCTTGAAATTCAAATATTAAGCTTTTATTTTGTAGAAAAATTGAAATCTTTACAAGAAATCTGCTGATTATCAGTTGGATTTTTTTTTTGAAATCACCAAACAGGGTAAAAAACAAATTTTATTTTAAGTCTCATGTCTGTTATTAACCAACCAACCAATAAAAAAATAGATTTTAACTCTAAAAATTCAAGAAAAATCACTGTTTTTTATTTTTATTTTTTTTAGCCAATTTTAATATTTGTCACCTGAACTATAAAAGCATTAAATGGTCTCAGTTGGTTGCAAGGTCCAAGAGGAAAACAGTTGTCAGCTTCTTTTTTAACTTCATATAGCCTAGACTAGCTCTGTTCTCTCATACTGTTATTTTTAATCTTATTTTATTAATTAATATTTTTATTAGTCTATCTAATTATTTATTTTTACTTGTTTTAATTAATTGTAATTTTTTTCTTTACGTTTATTCATTTCTATTATTCACTTTTATTATTATTATTATTTATTAGATATTATCTTAAAAATAATGTGATAGTACAAGAATATTGTTGACTTAAGGGGGGGGGGGTCAAGTTGTTTTCTGTTCATTTATGTTCAAATGTAAAAAGAAAAGAATTTGTTTTCATTTGAAACAGAATATCAGATGTTTTTCATAAACCTAATTTAAATAAAACAAAGAACATATACGGAAAATGAGTAATTAAGATGTAATATGTCCCCTTGCCTCTCTATTAGTCATGCAGTTCAAGTGCTTATCAATGCAAACACCCAATAAGCTAATCACATGGCAGCAACTCAATTAATTGTAATTTTTTTTCTTTATGTTTATTCATTTCTATTATTCACTTTTATTATTATTATTATTATTATTATTATTATTATTATTCTTATGTTTACATATTTGTATACATTGATAAATGAAGAGTTTAGCTTCAGATGCTCTTGTAAAGTGACTTGAGATAATCGTTGTAATAACAGTTATTTTTGATAAAAAGAAAGACGTTATTGACATCTCTGCCCAGTTTTTCAGATATCTCTTTTCTTTTGTTCTTATTGGAATAAAAAAAAAACACAAATTAAATGACAGCATGGAGCAAAGTGAGCAAATTACAGGCCATGCAGTGTAACGCAAGACCATAAATTCGACACAAAAACAACCAAAAGGTCCCAAGAGCACATTACTGTGCATGTATACGCTCCTGCAGGGATGTCCCATATGCATAAAACATCACAGAGTGATTCTGACTTGAAAGATTCAGCAAGAACAAACCAAAAATTAAACTAATTTGTTGGGAAACCTTTATACTGTCAAGTTTTAGGCATTACTGTCAGTCCCTCCAGGGAACAGCAACAATCACAACAGTTACTGCAAATTCAGGCATACCTCCAAATGCAGATCTGTATTAGTATTTCTGTCCAATACCTATCAATAAATCAACAGCACACTTGGAATGCCCAGTTTTCTAAGACCATCTTTTCGGAGCAAAAACAGTAAAAAACAGGCTGGCGCTACAGTACTGACTATGCAATGACACAAAACAAGCTAAAAGGTCCCAAGAGCACATTACCAAGTGTAACGCAATAAACACCAGGGATGTCCTAAAGAGCACATTACCACAGAGTGATTCTGACACAGTACCCAAGAAACAGTATCCAAACATGGGCCGATTCCCCAGGAGAATCTACAGCAGATCCCAGGAAACAGTCAGGTTTTCAGGATCACTTCTACACCACACCTTCCACGCTGAGTAGTTCAGGCATGGTGAAACAAGACTGAAGAGTTTTTCAGGTCACTTACAACCAAGTTGCTGAAAGATTCAGAAGGAAACCAAAAATTTTAACTTAACTTTGCGGGAAACCTTTATACTGCCAAGTTTTAGGCATTTCTGTCAGTCCCTCCAGGGAACAGCAACAATCACAACAGTTACTGCAAATTCAGGCATACCTCCAAATGCAGATCTGCCTCGTATTTCTGTCCAATCACCTCCACCCTCAATCGACATCAACAGCACACTTCAGTCTTACTTCCCTTTCTTTGCGTAAGAGGATTTCCGCTACAAAAGGCGCATGTTAATGGCTAAATCACTGTCTTAGACACAAACAGGGATGCATTGTCTTCATTATATGCAGATTTGGAGGAATAGGAGCGATGTTCATCCTTTAACACGCTCCACTGTATCTGGGTGAGTTTGTAGGTACAGAGATCAGAGAACGACCGTGTGTGCAGTGAACCTGAGAGATGGCTGTACGTGAGTGTGTGGTTTACACATGAAACCAGGCGGGACTCTGCAGCAGCAGCCAGTGTGGATCAGACGGATGCAGGAAAGAAAAATTGGCTTCACAAATATTAAACCTGAGTCAAAATGAATTTCTGCCTTATTTCTGCATCAGTCCATCAGTCTAACCCTCTGTGTCCTGCTGCTGGACGATAGAAAACGAAGAAGCTGAAAAAGCCGGAGTGAACTCAGCCTTTCTGGCTTGGATGGCCCAGCCCCTGATTAAAGCCCTAGTCACACATACTTGTTTCTCGTGGGGATTGTGCGCGATTGTCATGAACCTGCTGAAACTTGCTTTGTTCCTGGTGCATGCGCTACTTGATCTGGATCAGTTGTATAGACGTGGATTAACTTCAGGGAATGAGGAAGAAGTCCTGATTGTTTTAAAGTGTTCAAAACTGTCGTGGAGTATCACTGCTCTCAATATAGCGTGATGGAAGTCTATTGCAGTCTGAAGGTGAACGGTATTAGCGTGGCATGTACGGGGCTCAGTCAGGCTGATCGTGACTCAATCCTGAAAACTTTCTGAGGACGATCGACAAGGACATATCCATTTGTGTCCCGACTGTGTCCCGTTCAAGGTGACGCAAGCGGCAGGGCTCAATTTGGGTTTACGTGAAAGAAACTGGGCTTGAACAGAGCTTAAAGGAGACATATCATGCTGATGCATGATTTAGTACTTACATATAATATAATAAATTTGAAAACAAGACCTTACACCCCCTTAATTTTCAAAAAATTAGATATTGTATTTTTTCTGATATCCTAGAACGAGATTTGATGCCTCTGAAAATAGGTCATTGCGAGATGTCCGCGAGATTTAAATCGTCATGACGACACGAGGTACCTTTCTTTTTATTGGAGTAATCTGATAAAACACTTCCTCCTCTGTGATGTCCGTTAGCCACAAAACCGTCACCAAGGAACACTCCCACCCAGCAGCAGTATATAGATCCCTAGCTCACATTCACTCACTACCAGCTCTGGCCCGTAGGGGGACTCAATACGCGGTCGCTGCTTTGAGCCTGTGGGAAAATACAGTAGAAGAAGAAGGACAGGCTGGCTCAACCCTCTTGGCAGCTCTAACAGAACTGACCAATCAGAGCACAAAGGGCTGTGACGTTGCGACGAGAGTTGCAACGAGAGCTTGATAATGGCTTAAAATGAGGATTTTGAGAACGCAATTGTGGGGCAATGAAGGAACTAAATGACTTGTACTGAGGGCAGAAATGCTTTACAGGCATCCTAGTCTGGCATAGTGAAAAGGAGAAACAAGCATGATATGTCTCCTTAAGTCTTGCCAGCGGGATGGAAATTCCGCTGGCAAGACTTAAACCCTGTTCCATGGAAATTCATGGAATCCTCGATGTGTATATAATCTTTATAAGATTTGCTTTTAGTTTTGTTTCCAAGCCCTTTGTATATTTTTGTATTTCATATTTTTATATTTTATGTCTTATATAAGTAGAGAAATGTACATGCTGAAATTTTTTATACTAAAGCCTATTTTTTATTCTATTAATGCTGTCCACTTTGCTGCTGTAACACTGTAAATTTCCCCACGTGGGACAAATGTGGCACCAGGTCACCACAACCAGGCAGAAAAATCTAATTTCTATCGGAAATATAGCACATATTATGATATCATCAGTATTTATAATTTATTTGTTTTGTTAGGATACTTAAACACAAAAATATTGGAAACTAATTCACAGTGGTTAATTTACAATTTTTGCTGCCATTTTTAAAAAAACTGCCACAAAATCAGGCGATGTTTCTACTGATTACTGACGGTCTTGAATCACCTTAATGACACTTTAAAGTCCGTGTAAACCAAAAACAAATGTGTGTTTTAAGTTTTTCGTACTACAGAAACATGTGTCATTGACCACTGAGACAAATTTGAAAGATTAAAAATATTGGTAAGTACATAAAATTAGGTGTCAAAATCATATTAAAAAAACACTTCTCTCTGCTGTAGAATGCTGGGGGCGTGTCAGTTAGAGGCGCTGGAACCACGCCCATCTGCTGTACAAGGACATAACCTACAGTAACAATGGAAGCCGGCGCTGTAATAAAACCCTCTTTTTATCAGCTAGAAAGGCTTTATTACTGAACTGACATCACTAGAAGACTTTTTGTAGACATGTGTTACTCACAGAACAGAAAGGCCCTGTATGTGATCCTCTAGAATATGATGCATTATTATTGATTTAAATATACAAAAGCATGAGCAGATTCATGCAGCAATGACAGTAACCAAAAAAACATATAATTTTGAAAGGCTGACATTTTACAGCAATGATTCCTCGTACTTATACTTTCTTCATCCAGTTTCTTTTCTTTACTTTATTACCACAATGTCCCAAATTACTCCGTCTGCCAATTTTTTTTTAACAGTTGTGAGGGATAATACCAGCTGTGGAGTAGATTCAGTTTTAAAATAACAGAAACATGTATGCGCACAGAAAATGATAGGTCTCTCTCTGTATATAAGCAACTAATGTTCGTGGGAATAAAATCACACTCATGGCGCTCATTTTACACACAAATGTAAAACCCCAGTCTACACGTATGTTTTGCTATATATCATCAATATAGCTATTGTCATAGCTATATTGGTGATATAAAGAAATACCTGTGGTTATTCACTGTGCTCGCATATGGACTCCACTCAGGGAATGAAGCCAAATCATGTCATGATTACATGCAATAACATTTATTAACATTAGGCTTTATGAGAATGGTAGGATGCATATATGTGTGCTTATATTATATTTATAATATAAGCACACACTTCCACACTCTGGTGGGTACGTAACGCCAGTGGCAGAGAAGACAGCACCTGCTGTCAGCGGGATGGAGAGGGTTGGCGGTGGGTACATAACGCCGGTGGCCGTAACGGCGGCACATGGTCGCCGGGATAGAGAGGGTCGGCGAAGGGTTCATAACGCCGGTGGCCATGATGGCTGCACACGGTTGGCGGATGAAGAGTGTCGGTTCAGCCCCATTAAGGGACTCTTCAGAAATCCAGACTTTACCATATGATAGTTTTTCTAACTGTCAGGGGTAAAGTGGGCACTGCAGAGACGGGTGTTGGTGGTGATTTTGAACTCTTCACAGTAACTCCTCTTGACAAAATGATCCACCGTTTCCTTACTTCGTCTTCAGTAAGAAACTTAAATGGGCTAATGGAGCCGTCACACTGCACACTGTGGTATCCAGGAAAGATGCATGAGTGACTTGGAGGAAACATGACTGGTTAGCTGACTTGTTGACTGGCTAGCTAGCTACAAACTTTCATCAGAGATGATATCAGAGACCCCAGGGCAAACGGTACGCTGAATGTATTCATACCGCTGAAGCAGCAGGGGCGGGTTTATGCCAATGAGGGCCCGTTACATAATGCGGCCATGATTTCTGACCCGCCCATTAAATCCTGAACACAGAACTGTGAAAAAACAGTTTGTGAAGCCTAGCTCCACAATTAAATTCTGAATGGCTGAATGGCTTTCACATGTTTTAAAGAAATACATCTATGATCTATTTAATGTGTTTAGAAGAAAATGGCTGAATTTGCTTTACACGGACTTTAATGAAAAACAACCAACAACAAAGGCTTGTCGAAATATTATGTAAAAAAAAAAATCTGAAATGATTGGTGGGCTGCATTTAGTAAAGTGAAGGGACGCTGTTGTGTGTTTTCACTCCTGTTGTCACTTAAGTGGTGCTCTTGTGGACGCTGCAGGACTTTTGCAGGTTGTTCATAACTGGACTCAAATGCTTGTCCACTACGATGCTTCTCCAGGAAACACGGAGGATACAAACCCTGACAACATTTCAAGAGTTCCTGTGCGATGGTTACTCGTTATGACCCATGTCTACTGTTGCAGTTGTTGCAACAGATGCTAAAGTCATGGATGCTGTTTCATTACACTGCTTAATCCAGCTCATTAGATATTAAGGATGCACATTATTTGGATTCAGCCAATATCAGATATGAAGATATTTCCAGACTCATTATCAAAGATGCCAGTATTTGTATCAATATACCCTGTAATGTCAAAGTTCTGCATGAAAAACTGACCTTTTACTCTCATGGTGACTGAATATTTGTGATGCAAACAAGTGAGAAATCAGGAAAAAAAACATTTGATTGTCTTTTTATAAAGGATGTATTTTAAAGGTAAACATTTAGCGATGATATGTTGAACATTTCAGTTCATTCAAACATTATGGCCAAAATAAAGTCAAATATTTGGATTTTTTTTATTGCCTGTTTATATGTTAATATTGGCAGAAACTTTCATAACTACTGTTAAAAAAATACAAGTTTTTTTGTACTACATGCTTATCACTTCTCTCCAGCTTACATTCATTATAGATATTAATTTTAATATCATATCAGTCTCTCTCAGCCTGCTCAATTGCTGAGAGTCTTGAGATAACACTTGTTATGAACAGGAGCTACACAAATAAAGATCGATTGATCAACATGGTCTTATATAAATATGTAAAATGACAAAATTTTCTACCAATTTAGAGGAATAGAGTTGACGTGAACAAAGCTCTTTTGAATCAACCAGGCTGCAGACATGTTTGTGTCAGCAGTAATCAACTGATAACAAAAAAACTGAGTATATGACCTTTGTTGCCTTTGGAGACTTAAGGAACTGCAGGTTTGCACACCTCTGCAGTGGCTCCAAAACTGTCCTCAGTGAAAAGTTTGAAGACTGTAAAAGTGATGCAAATGACTCAAAAAAAGAATATGAAGAAGGAAACTGGGCACAGTGTTTTCTCAGTGTAAAATATAAAGTGATTAATGACATTATAACAAAATATCTGCAGACAGTGAAGACAAATAGACCACAAGGGCAGATTTCAGAATCTTAAACCGTCAGTGAAAGCATCACTTTTGATCACTGCTGCAAATAAAGAGCCAACAACCTCGCATTTCTGCCGTCTATAAATATCGAGCATTCATCGGCCGGCCTGGTTAGCGTTTCATCTTGGACTGCTCATCTGAGCTGCGGATCCTTCCAGACCTTTCAGTGGCTGCAGGGGCCCCTCTCGTATTAACACGCTGCTATAAAATATGTGGGCAGGATGTCAAGTAGGCAGCGAGGCAGATTTTCCATGAGGATAACTTTACAGCGGGGACTCGCTCATGTAGCGTTCTCACCTAATCGATTCAAACTCCTCTCTGAGTGAAGATCCCGACTGGATCTGTCAGAAAGTCTGCATCTCTAATGTTCCAGGAGAAATCGGCTGCCTTTTTTATGGTTTGGCAGGACAAAGTGTTTGCAGTATGACTTGTGCTTTTTTTTAATGATAAGAAGTTTTGGAGACAGCTTCCATAAAGACAAAACGAGTTGGTCTGTTCATGCAACGCATGACTGACATGTTAACTTGTTATCATAGCACCATCAGCTCCCCCATTTCATGGTCATATACAGCATTTGTTGGGGCATTTATTCACACTTCTGTTTCTATAACTAACAGACAGTCTTATATTTTCAGGGCTCAGAGACCTGGCCAGAATGACAGCCAGACTTAAGATACCTGCTTGTCAACTAGGTCGGCAGACAGGAACTTGTCCCTCTCTACCATCCTACTGAAGCCAGGACAGAAGGTCCTTACTTTGTTTTCATGTATTTAACCATTTCATCAGTAAATAAGGCAAATATTAAAACTAGAAAGCACTTGGAGGGCACAAACCTTTGCCAAGGTGGCTCACATACAGCTGTTACATCTATCAGCAACAGTTCTATGATAAAGATACCATCATGATATGATTCTCTGATAATAGAAAACCCACACCAAGCACTCAGAATCATGTCTATATTGTAATTAGTTAGACAGTTACTGACAAACAACATTGTTCGCTCATGACGGTTACCACTAAAATCTAATTCTTTTGAAGTTGGGCCATTATCAACATCTCCTGAAAGTTTCAGCAAAATCAGTCCAATATCTTTTGCCTAATCTTGCTAACAAACAAACAAACAAACAAACAGACAAAGATACACCAGCAGGAACATAACCTCCTTGGTGGAGATAATTAATTTATTTAGCCTAAACTTGAGTTCAAATGTTGAATTTTGAAGATGTTCATGATCACTAATGTTCAGTTCTTACGAGGGAAGCTGGTGGAAGGACTTCAGAGATCAGTGTGAAGGACGTTGCATTAGTATTGACCGCCTTGTCAATAAAATCTGCCAGTTTTCACATACTGAGTGCCCCTGATCCACCTCTGCCTTTTGCTCTGAGATGATTTGTTGGAGCTCTTGCCAATTTGTGGCTCCCCTCCTCAGAAAAGCCCAGTCTGTTCCGGTTGGTCTTCCAGTCTGTGGTTATCAGTTCAACACCGTGTTTTCAAAGGCTCTGCATCCCTTCAACACTGGGCTTTAAAGGATAAGTTCAGTTTCTACAGCTTTCACATTGTTTATAGAATGAAGTAGAACAATATACTCACCCAGAAGACTTTCCTGATCCAAACAGTGCTTCGGGAGATATTTAGATCCAAAATCGAGCAGCGGACATCCGCATAATGGTAGCACATAGGGCATATAGCGCCGCTCCTAAAACTGCATCAATCGTCCAAAAACTCATTAGTTTCACCAATATTACAACATGGTCCGCTCACGCTACTCCTCCATGACAGTCTGTGTCACTCCAGACATGTCTTTGTGGCTGTGCTGACCTCTGAACTGAAGAAGAAGAATGTTTGCCTCCGCGCCTGCACAGTGCGGCTCATTGTTTCAGGGGAAGACAGCTGGCTACACAACGACTTTCTTCTTCCAGTTTTGTGCAAAATGGACGAATATCTGAATGAGGATGCTGTGGAGGAGAACTTTGAATATGATGGATGTCCTTACAGTTTCGAGCCAGAGTTTACAGATGAGGAGCTCATCGAAAGGAGGATGCAGAGGCAGCGCTCCAGAGAGTACTGCGCATGCGCGGAGGCAAGCACTCTTGTTCTTCAGTTCAGAGGTCGGCACAGTTACAAAAACATGTCTGGGGTGACACAGACTGTCTTGGAGGTGTAGCGGAGGTGAGTGGACCATGATGAAAAATTGGTGAATCTAATGAGTTTTTGGACGATTGATGCAGTTTTAGGAGCGGCGCTATATGCCCTATGTGCTACCATTATACGGATGTCCGCTGCTCAATTTTGGATCTAAATATCTCCCGAAGCACTGTTTGCATCAGAAAAGTCTTCTGGGTGAGTATATTGTTCTACTTCATTCTATAAACAATGTGAACGCTTTAGAAACCAAACTTTTCCTTTAACCACTTGCCTAGCAGTTGTAGGACAACACACTGGTGAGCTTCCTTAAGAGGACCAGAGGGGTGAAGGCAGCTACTGATGCTGTAAACATGAGAGGGGGGAGCCCAGGTATTGGTTTTGAATGAAACATTTTCTATTAGCTCCTTTATATGTATCACTACATGCATTAAAGTCCTTACACTGGCAGCCTGTTAGTTACGGCATTGATTTTAAAATTCTACATGGCCTAGCACCAGATTACCTATGAGAGATGGTTTTAGTTTATGAATCAGGATGGGCCCTCAGATCCTCTGATCACTCTCTCTTAGTTGTTCCACAGAGCAGAACAAAAACATCCGGTGATGCCTCGTTTAGCTGTTATTCTCCAAAACTGTGGAACAAACTTCCAGTGGGTCTGAGACAAGCTGCAAACTTAGAAATATTTAAATGTGATCTAAAAACTTATCTATTCTGCCTGGTTTTGATGCAAAATTTTATTATTTGAATGACTATTATAATTATTTAATTCTGAATATTAAGTCTTATCTTATTATTAAACTTTGCTTAATATTTGATTGCCTGATGTTTTATTCCATTTTTAATATTTGCTTATACATATTGATATATTTTTTTATCTTTTAGGTTTTTCATATTTTAGGTTTAATTTTAATCTTTTAACATTTTTTATTTGTTTTAAATGCACTTTTAGCATTTTTTAATTTTTTTTCTGATGTTTCATGGTTTTATTACTTTTTTTGGTCTCGTATCCTTTCATAAAAATGTATCATTTATTTTACTTTAGCTTCTGTGGCGTGCATTAGTCTCCAAATGCGCTTGACATCCTGCCAACTATTCATTACAACTACAGTGGAATACAACTTAGTATATGGGCCTCTGCTGAGTGTTTATTTGCTAAGGGGTTGAAAGAAAGTGATTAGCATTCTATCTATCTATCTATCTATCTATCTATCTATCTATCTATCTATCTATCTATCTATCTATCTATCTATCTATCTATCTATCTATCTATCTACATATACATATATAGGCTATACATATACATATATATGTATGTATTTGTCTTGATGTAAAGCACATTGAGCTGCAATTCAATTTGTATGAACTGTGCTTCATAAATAAACTTTGATTGATTGATTGATGGTTGATAATATCAAAATGTAAAGAAACTATACCATAATAACAAGAGAACTTTCTGTTCCAAAGAAAAAATAGCTTAGACTTTCTCGAATTAAGAGTTTTACACTTTGTTCTTTAGCATTTACTTTGATAGGACAAGTTTTGATTATAAGAACTGCAACTGCTAATTTCTGAGTGTCCCATAATCTGCAGTTATTATTTTGAAGCCTCATGATTTCCAAAGATGCACAATCTGGTCTAAAGTCACCAAGCTTTGTCTAATTGTTTTTGTTTGGGCTTTAAGCCACCGAGAGGGAGAATTACTTTGCCCTGCATTTACGCACCTCAGTCAATAAATCAGTGAAAATGTCCCAACGCCTTTATCTTCCAAATGCTGGGTAATAGCTTGAAAAATAAAACAAAACAATTCTTCACATCTTAGTGTTAAAACATTTATGGTCGTCTCAGTGTAAAACTCCTGAACAGTAAACACCTCAGACCAGCTGAAGGTGAGGGCGTCAGGGTTTTGGGCTCTTAGCAGGTCAGACTATAGGCCTGAAGGCGGTGACAGATCTGAGTGACACACAGACAGCGGAGAAGATGGAGTCATGCCGGGAATGTGGCGCTGCGGGGTGATGCTGGGAGTCAGGTTTATAGTTCTGACAGAGAGGTGTGCGAGAGCTTTTTACCAAGATGTCCGTCCCACAACTCGAGCCTCAGGAATGTCCTGTCTGAGTTTGGGAGTGCGTGAAGCGAGGAGCGTGTGGCCTTTCCTCACTATGCGGGGGCATCAATAACTATATGTGTACGTTTACATGGAGGTTGATTCATGGCCTCGATGTAGTACGAGTTTGTTTAGATCCATCGGCCATCTGGTTGAGTCGGAGGTGTGGACGGAGTGTCCATGTCGCCACCCGCAGAGACGATTTGATATCGAATTAATGGCCTGTCATTAAGGTTAATCCAATATAGATGATACTCTTACAGAATGTTTTCTTACATAAATGAAAGATAAATTAACTAAATTAACTGAACATATTCACTAAATTCATTCACTAAATCATCCTGAGGACTATTTTAACATCTAAAACTGTTTTTAGATTATCTACTTTTTTTAGCTTTATGTTGGGTTTCCAGTTTTAGATAGTGTTCTTAAATTACTCTCAAATGTTATGAATGTTAAGCTGGACTACCACCTCTATGCACTTTGTTGCACAGATCTGTTAAACCACTTACTCTGCTGCTCTGTACTTAAGTTGTGTAAATGTTGTAAAATATTATCCTTATTTTTTATTGAGATCTTATTTTTATGTTAGTGCTGTAAAAAAAAAAAAACTTCCTCCTTTTATTCAGATTTCATTAGCCTTAGATTATGGTGATGTTGTAAATATTCATATTTTGTATGTTACTTTTTTTATACTGTGCTGCTTTATTTACTGCTTTTATATTTCTATATGGCTGATACTGGTATTTCAGTAACTAGTTTTGCTCTTTTCTCATGTAAGTTCAGACTGGAATGACAAAACTAATTTGAATCCTTTGAATGTAACATTATGCATGATGCTTAATCAAAGCAGAATAATCCACTGTTACTATATCATATGCCGTGACCTACATTCAGGAGGAAGTGACTCTTTTCAACTTCTACCAGCTTAAAGCTGGGGTTAGCGATCTGATTTAGATACACTTTTTGTAATACTGGTTAAAATGGTCTTCATGGCCCGATGGTAATCAACTCAGAATGTGTTCTTAAAACAGAGCGAAAAATATCCGCTATCTACAGCAGGAGTAAAACAGGGAAAACCCCAACCAATAATCATGCCGGGACACCTGTTTTTAAACCAATCCAGTCCCGTCGCCATTCTGCCCGCCTGTTGCGCGTGCATTTTCCCGGCGTGCACAGACTCGGTGCGTGTAGGTAGCCGAGCTCAGACGGATCAGAGTCCACTGGAGAATGCTAACCTTTCAAGTTTTGTCTTTGAAAATAAGGGAAGCCCACCGTGAGCCGTCCCACAACCCCAACCAAGCTCCAGTATCCCTCACATTTTAAGACAGATTTACAAGAAATCTAAAATAAACTCTTTGTTTTTCTTGGTTTGTTCTGCTGCTCTAATCTCGCGATAGCTGCCACCCAGGCTACTGCAGCTGGACGTTCTCGCCAGGCTTTTTCTTCTTCTTCGGTTTTACGGCAGTTGGCATCCATCATTTTGGAGCATTACCGCCCCATTCAGGCTAGAGACAGAGCTCAGTTTGGAGAGGCAGAGGAATGTTTTTATTATAATATAGTCACAAGGGAGATTTACGGGAGAATACTGATACAGGAGGACAGCGGGAAAGAGGATAAAATTCGGAAAATACGGTAGTTTCATGGCCAAAACGGGAGATTTGACAGCTATGTGGAGAATGTCAGAGGAACTACCTATACCTCGATCAACATCGGCTGTGAGCACTAACCTTACATGTTTGTTTGGTGTTTTCTTACCGCTGACTGAGACATGACTTGGTGTAGTGTAAAACAAACACATTGTGCAGAGGGTTTGGAGTTGAATGAGTCTTCTGGATATATCAGCCGCGCGCATGCATGTGAGCGGGGGAGCGAGGGAGCGGGGGAGCAGGGGGGCGGGGGTGGGGGTGGGCGGTTAGGCGGTTAGGCGGAGCCCTGAGAAGATGCTACTTTCAAATTCATGCTAGTTTTCCAAAATCGCCAACCCCAGCTTTAAGGAATAAAGCATGAATCTATTTATGCAGAAATATTTATAATCATGTGTGAAACTAATGCTTTTGTGAGCAGCACTAATAAAGATATTTGTTGCATTTGGAAAGAAGACAAAGAAAAAAAGTGAAATGAAGTTAATATTTGATGTAAGAAAGGCTCAAAGACACCCTAAACATCCATCATCTGTACCGAGTATCCTTTTTGAGGTCATGGGGGCTGCTGGGCCTTAGCCAACCTCAGGGCTGATACATAAAGACAGCCATTCACTCATACACTCAAATCCAAGGTCAATTTAGTGTCACCAGTTAACCTGAAACACATGTTTGTGGTTTGTGCGAAGAAGCAGCAGACTGAAAGTGTGGTAACAGAGTTTCTGCCTAAGGAAGACCGAGGTGTCAACTCTTCCTTGGTGGTGGTGTGTGTGTGTGAGACATCTGGGGAAAGCAGAGACGGAGAACTTTCCATAGACACCAAATACGTCGATCCATGATCAAAATCCGGGGCACAGGCCGAGATAAAGCCCTTTATATTTTACCATCTTGGGCCTCAGTGGAGGCATCACATTATCAAATATTACAGTTTTTAGGCTCATTTATTGGCATTTTTGAGTAAAAATAGTCAAAACAACGATCCAAAAGAGTTTATTATGTGGGGAAGTGCTACATATACATTTTAAACACTTTATTTATTAAATTTGGCTTTTATTTGACAAAAGACGTATATTTTTTTACCTTTGGCACTGTTTTTCTAAATCCTCGCCTGAATATATTGTTATGATACCTCTCTAATTTTGCTCTGCATCACTTTATAGCAATAGCCCTGTGCAGAGATGATGTAAACATATTTTATAATTCATTTTCAGAGTTTTACAGCCACTCCAGCATCATTTCCAAGAGATATTCACAATAAAAAAATGTTTTCTGAATGAGGATGAAATTTTCAAGTATTTCTGACATTGTATCTTCATTTACTCTCTACCAGTAACACACATACTGACATTTACACATTTTGACTAACATAAGTGTTAGTTTTATTATGACACCAAAATTATTCAAATAGGCTTTGCGGTTGCAGAGATACACTCTTTTCTTTATCAATATGTCATTTTTGAGAAGGAGACATAAAAAAGGGGCTGAACAGGTTAAAAGAAAAACTCACACGAGTCTCCATCTTGAGATTGAAGGTAGGAAACTCGAGTTTTACTTCACAAAAGGATTTAAACTGACTAAGTTTAGCAAACTAGTAATGTAGAAAGAAACCGGTATCCTCATGCTCAACATCTCAGACCCTGTCCACACACGATGTTGTGGGTGGTGGTGGGTTCAACAGAAACTATTCAAGAGACATTATAGGCAAAACTGATGTGAGACACAAAACAGCTGCTGAGGAAGAGAACTGATCTTTTTACAGCATCCTCACCTTCAAGCTGGTCTTCCTCAACTGGTCTTCATCATGCTGGTCTGCCTTGGCTTGGTCTTGCTCAGGCTGGTTTCATCAGGTCAATACCCTCATGTAATGCCAGTCAGCGTCCCCAAAAGTGACTGAAACCAGACAAAATTCATCAACTATTAAAGACATAAAATCATTTTACTCTTGCTCGTCCCTTTGGATCATTGTGGGAACAAGTTTCAGTTTCTCAACTCAAAAATTCAATACATATTAACCTCACAAAGCATTACTTAAGGACATAATTCAAACACTCTCACTTAAAGTACAATTCGTTTTCAGACATACAGGTTTTCCATGATACCATGTCAGCTGATAAACAGGTCATAAATTCTTTAGGTTATACTCCGACAGTGTCACTCAAAACACATCATAAGGTATTTGTCACCTCGGATTGTAATTAAACGTGTAACCCAATAACTCACTTATCGCTTTATCACCGAAGCCCATTTAAACACCCTGTTTTATATAGAGGTGTTAAAGGGTGTGACATTGAGAGCAGCTGATTGACCACCTTCATTGACAGAGGGAGAGCAATGAAACATTTAGTTAATATGGAAAAAAACAAAACTAAATTAACTGACATTTTCATCAACAAATAAAAACTAGACTAAAATGTTTGACAGACTTAATCCAATCACACCTAATTTGGTCATGTAGAAAGTAGAGACAAGTTAGGAATATATCCAATCACAGCTACTTTGGTTGTGTTGAAAGGTTGGATGAGTTCAGAGGGACATCCAATCACAGCTGCCTTAACTTGGTGGTGGTGGGATAAGTGAGTGATCCAATCAGAGCTGCTCTCTTTATGAATTGATATATTCATGTAGAGCAGGTTCACTGTTTGTTGTCAGTTCTGATATTGTTACTGAGATGCTCTGCCAGGTAGTCTAAATAAAGGTGAATGCATTTCACACAAAAGAAAACATTTGTTTCTGTTCATCTATACATTCAAACTTTACTAGGATTCAGTAAAGAGTTATTTGAAGTTTCATTTCATCCAAGTGTAAAACATGACTTCAGAAATTCAAGGAAACATAGAAATGCTTTTCCCTTTACACTTCATATTTTAGTCAACTCAATTTACAGTACATTTCATGACTAAAACTAAATTAAACTCAAAACAATGTAGATCACTGAATCATGACTAAAACCAAAAGATATTTAAGGCAAAAGACTAAGGCCTCATCCACACGAAGCCAAAACGCTTAACAGTTTCCAAAACTATCGTCATGAAGATGAAGGTGTCTCAGAAAATGTGTGCGTCTACATGAATGCACCCGATACGCATGAAAACGCTGTAAAACACATGCCAGACCTCTAGTGGCGCTGTAACGATATGACGGAAACAAGCTGAAACAGACGAAAAACCAGTGGGCATGCGCACTTGCGGCAAAAGTTGTAAACAGAGATTGTGATAAAGTGATCACAAAGTGCTGTAATGTGTCCTCGATAATTGTTTGTTCAACTCTGTGGTGATTGAGAAGAAGGAGATTTTGCTGCAACAGGGATAGTAGGGTCACTAGCTTCATCAGCACATATCCTACACCGTACGCCGCCATTGTTGTTGTTGTTGCCGCGTGTGGCGCATGCGTGTCAATGACGATATGAAACTATGACGTAAGCGTATCTGAAAACTTGCGGAGAGCCAGTAATCACGGAGCTGCGTAAACGGCATTTCAAAATCTTTCCAATCTGGAACCTGGTTCCAGAAATGATCGTTTACAGACCCCCAAAACGCCGTCTTCGTATGGATGATGCGCAGATTCGGCAAAAAATGTATGCGTTTAGACTTCGGTTTGGCTTCGTGTGGATGGGGCCTAAAACTGAATTAAAAGGCCTGTCAAAATGAGCACTGGTTCTTACAAGCATTAATGGCGTCCTCACCAGTACTGATCCAGGCACTCAATAAGGTTTGAAGAATCTAAAAATAAAAAAATAATAATGGCCATTAAATTGAATAAAGCATTCTGAGCACCTGGATCACTCATGCCCACATTTTGGGGTCTTAAATTTTCCCCATCTTCCTTAAAGCCTTTTAAGATTGTTATAAAAAATAAAAACTTTATTATGTTTTATTTACATCCAGGCCTCTTGGTCATGGGTCCCCAAACATTTTAGCCTGAGACCCCTAAAGAAGCAGCAAGCTCACATTGTTTACACATTACTCTCATTTCAGCATGATGTTCACATGATGTGGTTAAATTTTAAATACATCCCATTTTATGTGAATATTCTGCATGATAAGACAGTTTCCCACACTTTAAATAATAAACCAATGAGATTTAAATGGACTAGGATGGATTTTTTTTTTAGGAAATGTCAGTCACGACACAGAAAAGAAGTGAATCAGTATTTGTGCTGATCTGCATCTGGATGTGGATCAATGAATTATTTGAAGGATTTGTTTACATCGCAGGACAATGCATTTTTTCATATTTTCGCAAAAAACTTTTTGATGAATCCTGGTTACTATTATTTGTTTAATAAAACATGTTTAAAAATCTGAGTTTGTGTCTAGTAAGTTCCATATAAGTCCTGAAAATTTGTAACTTTCTGTCTTATAAATAAAAGTCATAAAATCTTAATTATGTCTTAATTAATATTTTGCATGAACTGTCAGTTTTCCTTGCTCTCTGGTGCTCGTTAGGTTGATTAGAGACTCTAAATTGGTATTTCTTGTGAGTGTGCGTGTGGACAGTTTTCTGTCTCTATATGTTCCCCCTGTGATTAGCTGGTGACTTGTTCAGGCTGTTCCTGGACTCCTGCTCAGCATGAGCTGGATATTTTTGAACTATAAGATCTCAAAATTCTGAGCAGCATTTCCAGTTAATATTCATTAGAAAAAAGCTGAAGATTCTGAGCTTTGTGTCTTTTAAGTAAATGTTATATAATCTGAAACATGTTTATTTTTTTTTTCAGTATTATTGAAAAGGAATCAAAGCTTTCAAAATTAAGATGTTGAAATATTAATGAAAAATCATTTTATTGACATTTACGTCATATGTAATCTCAAAAATTCTATTTTTAATTCATAATCTTTAATATTTTTGCATTTGAAATAATTTCGTCTCTTTAATCAAAACATTATTCTCAACATTTTGACTTTTTTCTTGAATCCAACGTCAAAAACATCCTCTGTTCATTATCTGTCTCCTGAAACAACGAATAACTTTAGTGAATCTCCTAATGACTTATTTATTCACCACAAACTTTTGTTTCAGAGATTTTTTCACCAAGAGAAACGCTGATGTTCATGCACAGTAATCGTCTAGAGATTTAATGACAGTAGTGACTAAAGAGAGGGCTGCCATATGGAGTTCCTCTCATTTGTTAAGTTGCAGGCACAGCATCATTAATTACAGGAAAATATTTCTCTTTTTAATTTTTAATTTTTCAGGTAAAATTTTCTCTGAAGTTCTTAAAAAAAAAAAAGAAAGAAAAATGAAATAATTGATGAATTTCCATGCGATTTAAATTTGGTTGAAACAGTAATACAGTAAAATAAATAATAAAAATATTAATTATATTATCTTTTTTTCAAAAATGTAACTTGAACCTCATACACAAAATTCAAGTACAAACAAGATATACATTATTTCACTTTATTTTTTTTTAAGCTGAAATGATCCCAAATGGATAAAATATGTCTTACCTGTGCTTTATTTCCTGACGGCCTCTTTCGTCCATGTTCTCAGCTCCATCACAGCTCACCTCTAGCCTGAAGGACCACATCAGATCATCAAACCATGAAGCAAATTGGAGAAGTTTCTTTCAGGAGCTTGGACAAAATCAGCATGTGGTTTAATTTTCCACATCTTGGTGCCATGAACATTTTAAAGTTTATAACAGTTGAAGCTCTGCCACTCATTTCTAAATCTGTCTGCTCTTAAATGAAGAAGCAGCTGCTATGTGAGGGCGACGCCGCCGTCAGCAGAGGTCAAATATAACCTGCACTAAGTCCAGAGAGCAGGACGACAGACACAGGACAATGTGGAGCTTGGGAAGGCTTTAAGTGAGAAGTGAGACTGAATAAAAGAGCAGACGATGAAGATTAACTGTTATGGTCCCAAAAATCTGAATGATCTCATGTCACATAATCAAAGATTAGATTTTTTTTTTTAAATTCAATTTTCAACTGAAAGAGTCTCCACTTTTAACCTCACTAAATCATAAATCAGTGACACCTTTGAAATTATTTTCGAAAACCTACCTACCTAGTCACTGCCTTTAAGTTTTACTTTTTTTTTTTTTTTTTTACTTTCGTTTATGCCTTTTATTTGTTTTTTGTTGCTGATTTTAGCTCCTTTTGCTTTAAGCTTCTTCTCTGTATTTAGGGTCCTCACCCAAAAGGCATGGACTAGTCCAGTTGTTTTTTTATAGACTTTTCAATGTTCTAAAGGATACTGTAAATTTCTTTACAGTAGTATTTTATTACATTTTACAGCATAATTACTGTATTTTCAGAAACAGCATCATTGCTTTTATTTACAGTGTCATTGCCGCATTTTATCTTCAACTTTTTATCGCATTTTTAATTACAGTGAACTTTCTGTATTTTAGACCATATTACTATATCTTTAACTATTTTACTGATCATTTACAGAGTAAAGTAATCGTGTATGCTGTTAATCAGAATTTCTGGACAAAACTCTAATTCCTCTTGATCTATGATACTTTTCATTAAGTTACTGCATTGACTTTTTTACTGTAGGTGGCTGCAGATATGATGAAAAATGCTTCAAGTTCACAAAAATCAGTCACAGTGTTCTTTTCGCTTATTAACGGCATTACTTACTTAATTTAAATTCTCCTTTTATTGATTTTATGCTGGACCGTTTTAGTTTACTGTTTCATTTGAAAAAATGTTGCTGTAATTTTACTCTTTTTATGGATTACTTTAAGGCTTTTATATTGCTTTATCTCTATTTGTTATTGATTTTATTGCTTTTATTTCTACTTACTGCTCATTTTCTTTTTTATTCCTTTATTCTGTCTTTTGATTTTCCCCTTTCGGTTCTTATTGATTTTATTATCATTATTTTTGTCTTTGTTAGAAACTAACAAGAAAACCAAACTCAGTTATGTCCATTTAAAAATTTTGCGAATTTAAGGGACTAAATGCTAGAAATTTTAGATTTTAAAGTGGCGTGGATTTCGAAGGAACTAGACTCTGAGTTTTTTAGATTAAAAACTTTTGGAATGGAGAGACGTAATTATCAATCTGAGATAATAAGTCTGTGATTTGTTGGAAAGTCACATTAAAAAGAGGGAAATCTTCTACCTTAAAAGTCGTACATTAACGAGGTAGGACTTGGGATACCTTTCTTAAAAAGTCATTCATGACTGAGAATTGATCATTTTATGTATTATAAGCAGTAAATGTACAAGAGACCAAACAATGAGATTTTAATTTAAAGTCATTTGTGTGCAATAAGAGCTAGACTTTTCACATGACTTCATAAGAAAAATAAATTGTTCCATTAAAGAATAAGTAGGACAAAGGTTTTACCTGTTTGTGCTGCAAATCCAACAAGTGGTACACAAGATGATCTGTGGAAGCAAGAAGACAAGATTTAGTCAAATAAGTTTAACGTGGCTCTAAAAGTGATTCATCAGCTTAATAACTCACCTGACTTTGGAGAACAAGATAAATGGTTGTACTTTGGCAATGAATCTCTTTATAATGGTGGTAGGTATTTAAAGGTGCTATAAGAGAATCTCTTTCCGAACACATAAAGACTCTGCTACCCATGAGCACGCGCAGCGACTGTCGTAATGCTGCGTTCCAGTAACCTCAGAACTGGGAGTGACATCATCTCCCACTTATCGGCGTTCCAGTTGAACTCGGCAAAAAACATGCCATCTACCAGGCTATTGTTAGCTGTTGTTAGCATACCCTGTGTTGTTGTTCACAAATATCACATGAAGAATGTGATTATCACTATGGCAGCATTTTTGTAAATATAAATCTAACAATACTATGTATACAGCTGATCTAGAGCGACACACCCCAGTCAGAAGTGCAAATAAATTGATTATTACAGGAGCTAAATAACTGTTCACACTGGGGGCATCCATCTCCGATTGTCAACTCGGGGGTGGCGAGGTTTCACTGAGTTCCCAGTAGGAAATTCAGACTTCGGGGGATGTTCCAGTTGCAGTTTCCTACTTGGAACTCGGAAATTCCTACTTCTGACTACAACTGGAACGCACCAAAAGACGTGACCCAAGCCAAAGCGTGTGTTTGTTGTGATGCTAATGAATGCAGCTCAGATCTTCCTCAGAACTCTGCATTGCTTTACAACTTCTTTTTTCAACAACTTATAGGATGCAAAGTGATAAAGTAATGTATCTCTTTCTAGTTACGTAGCAGAAGTTTTTGATGTGTGACATCCAGGCCAGTCCAGCCCTGCCCGACCGGACCAGAAAGCTAAGGAATAGCATTTATAGATAACCTATTTTGATGCTATAAAACTCATCTTAAAGTGTGTATTTTGATCAGGCATATATCTAAAAGTGAGACTTTTTTGTAATTACTTAGAAACTCCTCATAGCATCTTTAAAAAACTCCCCAACAAATCAAGTAAAATGTATGAAATTGACCCAAAAGTCAAACAATGAATTGATTGTTATCAAAGAAAAATAAGAGTCCATGCAGTAGGAGTAGAGTTCAACTCTCACTGGGAATTAAATTACTTTATAAATGCAAAGTTAATTTAGTTAATGTCAGGTTTTAGAAAAAGATTGTTGCAAAAATAATCCTGATCCTGAACAAAAAGCTGCTGGTCATAATAGAGTGGTGCAGGAAAGAGTCTGAAAAGGCAAAGGGGAGTTAGCATTTTAGCCAGACTGTGGGAGTGACGTCATCTCCTCGTTATCAGCTTCCTGTTACAAAGTTGGAAAAAAACCCACCGATCTGGGAGGCTATTGTTAGCCGTTGTGTTAGCTGGTGTTAGCACGCCCTGCGTTGTAGTTCACAAATACCACATTAAGAATGTAAAAAACACTATGGCAGCATTTCCATGATTACAAGTAGAACAGGGAGACTGGTTTGCCAGAGTTGTTGGCAACTGGGCATGTCCCAGATGCGTACTTCTGCCAACCCAGGTTCAAATCCAGCCTGCGGCTAGTTTGCAGAGTGTCTTCCCCTACTCTCTCACTTTCACAAGCCTATCTACTGTCATTCTCTCCATAAAGGCACAAAATGCCCAAAAAATAAATAAAAAAATATATAAATAAAATACAAGTGCAACAATACTGTGCATCCACTGATTCAGTGCCATAAAAACCAGTCAGAAGTGCAAATAAACAGAATTTTACAGGAGCTTAATAACTGTTTACACTTGGGGAAGCCATCTTAGATTGTCTGACAAATCCCAGCTTCCCAGTACAACTGGAATGCAGCATGAATCATCTCTGATCTTTTATTTTAATACCATAAAAACATCTGGTCATTTGATTGAGAGGAAATTCTCAAACAAGAGGTCAACCAGGCATTATTTCATTGGAAATACTATGACTGCTTCTCAGTCAAACTGTCATGTTGTAGCTCCATAGTAGCACAATAATAGCATTTTAGTCTCACGATTACGTTTAAGTTAAAAAATCGGAAACGTTTAAGTTGCTTCTAAAGATTATCAGGATGAACAAAGTGTTTGATTTACACTAACTAAATGAAGAAAATCTTATTGTGGACCTGAGAGAAAAAAAACTTTGGGGTCTTCATCTATATTCGGATGGTCTCAACAGAATTTCGTGACATTTCCAGGGATTGTTGATCACGGCACATTGAAGAAGTGGTTTAATTTTGGTGATGTGGATCCAGAATTTTTTTGATATTTTGAGTCAGAGCAGTTTTCTGTATGTTGGATAACTCTGCTAACGATGTCAGAAATGCCTTGGCAGAGTTTTGTGCTCTTTGTGCTTGTCCTGTTATTAAGCCAAAGACTAAATATTGAAAAAATGGCATCTTTGTTTTTAACTTTGTGGGCAGTTACACTGTGCATAGTGGGTGCAGTCTGCTCTGATGAGTTACTGGTCCATTCTTTGATAATTGGTCAGTTCAACTTAGTTAGGTGGGGTCCACACATAAGGATTTTCTTAACCGGAAGAGATGTTTGGCTGTTGGACCCCACGCATGAAGTTAAGAAATCAGGCATAAACAACTTTGATTGTACTGTGTGTGGTGTTCTCTGATCATCTCAGCACATCACACGACACACAGAACCATTCTGTCCCACCATCGATCAAGAATCTAGTCCTCCAAAACAGAAATCTGATCTATCGTGATCTAACAAAAACAAAGAAGAAGAAACGGTAACAACCATAAAGTATATACCTATGGCAACAACTAGAAAACACAACACACAACATGGGAGAGGACGTACGAGAAGAGGGGACAATGGTGGCCTTGGGACTATTTTTGACAGAAAAATCCAAGAAACAAGAAAGACAGTGGAAAAAATCCTGGAGACAGCCTGAACACGTGAGCTGGTCCTCCATTTCGGAGATCCACCCAATTTAATGTTCCAGGTCAACCATGTTTGTTTTTATTGACACCTGCTTCCTTGTTCCTCAGTCAGCGCACTTCTTGATTGCTTACATTCACATCACATCAACTTGAGGAGCCATGACTGGGGAGCCATCAGCTTTTCCCTCCTTTGATTTTTATGATTGTCCGACCCATTTCAAAGCCGAGTCGGGAAAAAAAACGGCCCCATAATCTTTATGTATGTACCCCGTTTCAAGTGCCATGTTTTCAACGGCTCTGCATCAGTAATTGTTCTCTTAGGTCAGTGGGCTTAAACTACATACAACGCAATATTAGGACACCACACTAGTAAGTCAATTTGAGGGACTGGGAGTTTCACCATTTTAGGGAAGAAGTCCTGATGCTGTGGAAGGGTCTCTTCAATCAAGCTAATTCTTTGTAGCTTTAAATATTTAAGAAAAGTTTAACTTGCATGGGGACTTTAGTATGATGGTGTTAAGAGTCGTGCAGGGGTGATGAGCTTTTTTTGGTTCTCTTAGCTAAAAGGTGACTTTTCCCCAAATTCTTGAATCATTACCAATGAGCTTTGCTTCAAACAAACATTATGGAAGTAATATATTTTATTCCCCATGTTAATCTTGACAAACATACCTACTTTTCAAGATTTGTTTTAACTTAAATATAATCGGATACACAGTGTTTTGACTTTGGAGCAGTTACAATAACATGGTGCTGTAACCTTTTGATTGAGACTTAAATCTTAATCGAACAACCTGATCAAGCTGGTGCCAATCACTGAGGCTGTTGTGTACTATATGTATCATCCAGTATCTTTAATGCTTGTCCCTTTTAAGTTTTGCGGGGGCTGGAGACAAACACAGTTGACATCGGGCGTAGGCGGGGTGCACCCTGGAAAGGCTGCCAGCCATCACACGGCCATGTAGACAGACAGACTACCATTCATGTTCACACGCAACACAATTTAGGCCCTGTTAACATGGAGATACTCCTACCTAAGATGCAAAGGTTTTTCCTTTGCGTATTCAACCTTTATTGGCATTCAGACGGAGGTACTAGAAACCACTGAAATGTGCATGTCAGTCCAGTAGACGGTGAAAGAGGTTTGCAGAGAAATACCGCTGCTACAACATACGTACAAAGAAGAAAAACTTTTCACAAACAACAAGATCGAGTGGATGTGTGAAGACGCAAGAGCTTCTTGTCTGGACAGCAAATCAGTTCAGAAAACAAATCTGTCTGGTTAGTTTTGTCTGGATAACAAACCAAGCAAGGTACGCAGCACACGTTACTCTGTACATAGCTGAAGCTGTTGTTGTTCCTGGTATGCGCGCACAGCCTTCATGTGAAAGAGTACTGCGCATGCAGTGATGTCTTTGTTCACCCTTAAATGTTCTGATATGGGTTTACACAGAGCTGCATGGAGGAACATTTTGAAAAACTCTCCACTCTGGAGCCTGTTTTAAAAGTTTGCAGATTTAAGAAAACAAGGCACCATTCCCATGTAAAGAGGAGGCCAAAACCCATGAAAACCCCTTCGGATTTAGTTGTATTAGGCCTCGAGTAAATGGCCCCTTTGAGTTACAAGTTAACCTAACGAGCATGTTGGTGGAGGAAGCTGGAGTATCCGGAAAGAACCGATGTATGTCGAGGAAACATGCAAACTCCACACAGATCGACACAGGGATCGAACAAGCAACCTTCTTTCACGCGCTTACTGATTCACCATGCCACTCTTAAAATTTTTTTTTTTAGAAGTGATCGCATTATGGTTTCAGGCCACCTCTATCGTCCTTGTTAGCAGTTCATAACCAGGAGTACTTCAAAAAATACAATCACACCTTTAAAAACGAAAGTGGGGATGAAATGTTCAAACACCATTGCATGTGTTGTTCTATAAATTTTTGGACTCACTTCTGCACCACTTTGTTCACCACTGTTTACTCAAGATAATTTTTTAATGTTTAGAACTGAGTCAACATTAAATTCCAGTGTTGTATCATCAGTGTCGTGTGCATTTTAGAGCAAAGCGTTAATAAATTCAACAAGACAATGAACAGGATGAACATGAAGCTCTTGTGTTTAATCTGACAGCAACAAGATGAAAAGTACATCACATGTTTGAACAGTTTAGAAAAGATGACGTGGTGTTTAGTAGAAACAGGAGGCTGGATTTTACTTCTGCAAAGACGAGTCCAGGTTTGGAGCGATGTGAAAGTTCATTCTGCTGTGTTTCTAGTGTTACCTTGCTTGGCTAAAGGTTAAAAAGGCACTTACTGAGGCTTTGGTAGCTTATTTGGCTAACAACTTTTTCGTCACTTTGAATGTTGCATTTTCTGTCGACATAAAACCTAAGAAGCCCTGGACAATTGAAAAGGGAAAAAGGATAAAATACAAATGTACTAGTTTTATTTTATTTATTAAAATTATCAAGTGAATTTAATGGGAGAAAAAAAGCTGAATCATTTATATTATTTAAACTTCTTATTTTATAATGTTAGTTTTAATTTTTGATTCAAGCTTTAGAGCTCAGAGGATAATTAAAAAAAAAAAAATCCACCAAATGAACTACTGAACTTTGAAAATAAATGACTAACTCACCGTGTTAGTGCTCCAATTTTTTAAAGATGATCCCTCGTACCTACTGTGAATTAAATCCATGAATTAAATCTGATGGTTTTCAAGATAACTAGTCAGATTAAAGTTTTCTGCAGTAGTGTTTTAATGCAGAATTAGAAGTCAGCCTCCTTAAAAAATGATCAAATGCTTGATTGAACACTCACATACTAACTGACATCACAAATACATCACATTACAATGTTGATAAAGGTTAAAGCAGAGGGCAGCTTCGGTCCAACTGAGGAGTTTTGTTCCAAAGACCAAAAACATCTAAAGCATGTCACAACATCCAGCATAATATGTTTACTGTTTCAAAGAAAAGAGCAGTTTTGGAGCATTTTGGAATAAAACTTCTCAGTCACAGAGACACCAGACCTGAACCATGTCATAAAGAGTAACTCTTAAGCACAACAACCAAAGACCATCACATTTAACTATCAAACATCTTCTTCCTATCGGACTTGTCTTCAATGTTCTTACGCCAGTCTCCAACATCGCGCAGCTGCTTGTCCTGTGAACACAGAAAATATTTCGTGTTTTGTGGGCAGCTTAATGAAGAAATTTCAAAATGGATTCACATTCAAATCAACCGTTTTTTTCACAAGTGGTCCAGCAAAGCAATCGTTTACTGTTTTCTGTCTGTACGGCATCTCTCTCCTCACTCTCTGTACATACTGGCAGCAGCTGTACACTTAAGATTAGTTCAAGTTCTTTAAGGTGGGGTTGCTCAAGGCTCCACTAAATATGAGTGCCAATAAAGGAACTTGCGAGCTTTGTCCCTGGGAGAGATATCAGGGCGCGAACAAAAGTACGGTTCATGTACGGCAGTACATATATCGCTGTCAAGTCTGTTGATGGAGATTAGAGCCTATAGTGGGAAGTATGAGAAATGAGATGGATGGCTGTGAACGAGAAGACATTCCTGTACACCAGTCTATTGAAGCTTGGTTGGGATGGTGGGGCTGTGCGCCGGGAAATGTCCCTTATTTTCAAATCCAAAACTTGACAGCTATGTACATGGTGCCACTGAAAGGCTAATAATCAGCTCACCTATAGGTTAAGACTACTAAAAAAAAACTTTGTTTGCTCGACAATAAGATACAGTAAGATTCTTTAGAGTGTTTTCCTGGACAAGAACTTTGTATCTTCTGCGGAAACAAACATTTAAAATACTTAAACTGTATATCTTGAACACATTAATTTAGCTTGTTTTTTGTCCAACCATAATATCCAACCTTGTAGCACAATCTGATCTAGGGATGTAACGGTTACCGGTAAAATGGTAAACTGCGGTAAAATTTCCCACGGTAATCGTTACCGTGCCCGATTAAAATTACCGTTATACCGTGTTTGATCACCACACTGTGTCAATAACTCACAGTGATGCTGCTCTTTGCCTGGAAAGCAGGAACTACGTGTGTCTGCCTCTTGATGAAGCTTTCTCTCTCAAACCGTGGCGCGCATGTGCAGCTTGCAATGTTTGGCCTCAGCAGTTGGAGCCTCGCTCAGACTCTCACTGGTTTCCCTACTCGAAATGGCTGAAGTCTAAAGTCTGGTCAAAGTTTGGATTTTAAAGGATGTCAAGGGGAAACATCTGGTGAAAATGACATTAAGCTGCGTGAAAGACAAATGAGCTGCTGATTTAAAGCTGCTGTAACAAGCAGTAGAGAGAGAGGGGGCAGATTCAGTGAGCTATACCGGACTGAATTATAGGTGTATTATCAGGATTTTCTGTGTAGATAATGTATAAAGATTGTAAATAACAGCATTAGTATCAGTCTGGAGTGTGTTCCTGCAGTTCTTTCGCTGTTTATAGTTTGTGCTTTAACCATAATTTGGAAATAGTTTGTGTTTTATGGGTTTAACCAATCGGATCTACCATGAGGATAGGGAGAGGAGACCAGAGGAGTGCACCTGAGCTGGTACGATTTCTTGCCACTGCTGTGTAGCCTCATGTGATGAAATAACCCAATCTGTGGCATATGGCCTCCACTTAACGTAATCAGATGTAATTAAACATTTACAATAAACAAAACATGAGTGATAATAATCTGTGGAACTGCTGTACTGGAGAAAATAAAGCATGAACAATATGTAGGCTGAAAAATAAATTTAAAAAATAACCAGCTTAAATGTTGTCAAACAAAAGAACAAAGTATGCCTTAAAATAATTGTACACTAAGTTTGATTGATTTTTACTCATAGTTGCCAGATCTGCTTAATATAGGGGACTTTGGGCTTCTTTCTTCGAACAGTTGCTTGTAAATATTGGCAGTTGTGGTTTGTGTTTTTTGGGCTTTTCCCTAAAGTGCAGTTGCTCATTTGGGCTTGTTGTGCCCCCAAAACTCAGGAGGGTTCTGATACTCACTCGACTACAAACTACAATCAGAAGTTAAAAAAAACAATTTAGTCCCAGTCCAAACACAACTATAAATTTATCTGTAAAAATAAATAATTATAGACAGGATTAAATGTGTTCCTAATGTTGCTGTTTTCAGCATACTAAAGCTGTAGAGGATCAACATAAAACTTAGATAAAAGCCTGACAATGTCTGTTTGGTTACAAAAATCAAGTTTAGACAGACTGTTTAGTGATTTATGTAGACTTCTTTTTTAAAAAAGAAAGAAAAATAGCTGCAGGTCGCTTGTTTCTGGCTTGTTTTTGTCGACATGGTTGCTTATTTCAGAAGAAAACTCCTGCAACACTGTTTGTGTTGTGGTTGACATTGAAATGTTCTGTCACAGTTTTGGTGTTTTTTCTGTATTGCTGTATTAAGCTGAATCTTTTTGGTGATATTCTGAATGTCTCAGGCTTAAATTATTTGGGTTTAACTTGGTAATAAAAGTTTGGATTACATAAATTCTGTACTTCATCCTACACCCTGGGAGCACTCATTGTGGCCATTCTGTGTTTCCTTTCATTTTTGGGGATAAAATATGTGATCAGCAGTGAAATTTTTAATTGCCTTCAACAAGTTAATGCAGCATATGAATGTGTGTTAAAGCTTGGTAATTAATTTAGTTTCAAATTAAATCACAATTATGGTCTCCTACAGTTATGGTTGTATCATGTTTAGTATATTTACATTATATTTAACTATGTAAATATATTTGGCAAACATTTTGCAATAATAGTGAGAAATTCAGTATTGATTTTTGCAGGGAATAAATGAATGTGTTCATGTTTTTGTGTATATTGGCACTCAGGATGTCAGACTACACCTGGGTGTCAGGTATTGGTATTACTAGGTGTTGGTATTAGACCTGATGAACCAGGTATCTCCTCACCTCCTCTTTGACCTCCTTCTTGACCTGCTTCAGGTTGGCCCTCAGGTCCATGTTGACCGTGTGTTTGGAGCCCAGCAGAGCCTTCAGCATGGCGTCAGCAGACATACGCACTTTCTTCAGTCTGGGTCTCTTAAACTTTCCTCTCAGGTCCACGATCTTTATGTTGAGGTCTCTGACCTGCAGGAGGGTCCAGAGCAGAGGAAACAAAAAGTACTTTAAGAATGAGACTGGAAACAGGTTAACTTCTGCTGTTTTAAAGGGGCATTTCAATATGTGAGTTCATGGGATTCCATTGTGTCTGCAGACTGCCTCAGGTGGACACTCGAGGAACTGCAGCCTTTTACACATCCTTTCTAACTTTATGTTTCATATTTCTGCAGGTTGTTGCTTGGTTCTGTCCCTTTATTATCACATTTTTACTTTGGCCAAGGAGCTTATGTACTTGCTGGCACTTGTTCAGTTATTAGCAGGATAACTCAAAAAGTAAAGAATAGATTTTGACAAAATTTTAAGGAAATGTTGATCATAGCAGAAGGAAGAAGTGATACAATTTTGGTGGTGATCTGAATCCAGGTTTCGCTTTCAGTGCAGCTGGATCTGCCTGATTCACTGTCTGTAATATGACACATCCATTTTACTTTTATGTGAAATAGAACATTAACAGTGATACAAGAAAGACAACTGAAAAAGGAAAACGAAATATAATAAAAGGTAGTTTATGGTTGATGTAATGCATAACTTGGGAGGTAGATTAACTTATTGGATATCAACACAACACACATACACACACACAAATAGTCTATTAACCCTCTCCTGCGTTACATTTCATGTGGTGAAGCGCAGGATTTTTTTTAAAAGTATGAACAACAATGTACACATTTTATGTAATTATGAGGACAAGATATTGTATATATATATATTTTTTTTCTTTGTTACATCCGTCTTTCAAAGCTCCAGTCTAATGACTGTGCTCATGCTTGGGCATGAATCAAGTGGCATTCCTTTAAAGCAGGTAGAGTTAGAGCTACAAGTGAGACAGCAGCAGGAAATGACTGCTTGTACAGAGATTAGCACGGATGCTAACAGCTTCAGTAGCAGCTTTATCAGATCTGGACTGCATCTCTTTGGTAAATGAAAAACAAACATTGTGATGTTTTGCAATCATAAACATCCAGATATACTGTATCAGAATGTAAACACAGGAATGATCCTTTTCTTGCCTACCATTATGCAAAACCATATATATTTCTGGATGAACGACTACGACATGATTGTTTAGTTGTAGGTAAGCGTCATTCTTGTGCATATGTTTGACTAATTATTCTTGTAAAAAATTAAAATAAAATACAAATCATAAAACAAAATGAAAAAAGAACACTGAAACTGGGTTGTTTCCCAGCTAGTGAAATATATATGAAATATAATTTATGATATAGTGAACTGTCTAACTGGTGTATCAGGTGAAATCCAGATGTGGATACAGAATTTTTGTGAGTATTTTTTAACACTGGAAGATGGGGGCAGTTTCCCACACTTTTGCAAATTAACTCAATGAATTCTCAATGGAGTTTTGTTACATTTTCAAGGAACGTTGGTCATACCATGAGGGAGAAGGGGTATGATTTGGGTGCAGATCTGGATACAGAATTTTTTTCTTACTTCTTAAAAGTGAGAGCTTCTACATCTTAGACAATAACTCTCCAGACAATGTTAGACATTCCTTGTCTGAGCTTTGTGCTCTTCTAGTGCTCTGCTTATTATAAAAGTTATGTAGATTCCAACCAGCCTACAGCCAGAGCTCTGCTTTACCGTCTGTCAGCAGAGATTAAAATATATCACAAAGACCTGAAAAATGTGTCTCACCTCATTCAGAACCATGTTCAGCTTGAACTCTATGCAGTATCTCTCCTCTTCACTGACTCCGACCTGTTCGTGAAGCGTCTTGCAGAGTTGCTGAGAAGAAAACAGAACTTATAAGTTTTACTTGAGCTCAGCTGAGATGCATAACTCAGAGTTTAAAGTTGGGTTTTGGCAGGGAAAGGGAGATAGGGAGCCAACAAAAATCCTCAAAACTGACTTGGGCAAAAATGCAGGCTATGAAATTATGCTTTTAAAAAAATAATGACAGATAAAAGCATCAGACTCAGGGTGTAGATGTGACACAAAGTGGGATCATATTTTTAAACTTTTGACGAATAAAACAGACTCATGGTTCAAAGGTCTTGAGCCCCTTCCCTCTCTGATTGCCCCGGGGCAGTCTCCTGTCTCTGTTCCCTCACCATGAGCTCCTCTTTGGAGTACGGCAGCTCCAGAGGGGGACACTTCTCGGCCAGGTACTTCTCCCTCTCTCCGACCTTCACATTCGATTCAGCTTCCAACAAAGTGTTTGCCACTGCCAGCATACAACTCTGCGGATCACATCAGGGTGATTTTTAGTCATTTTCTGTCATGGTTAAAGTGGGACGGAGACTTAAAGAAACTCTAATCTTACCTTCAGTGTGTGTTTGCGCCTCGCAGACAATCTTTTCCTGCACACACAAAAAAGACAAAACACAGATTAGATTAGATTTGAGGGTGTTATGCCTTCAATAGATTATAAATGTAGGTTCTTTTTGTATTTATTTGGACAAATAATTCATTTCCAATGTGAGGGTGTTTGCAATTCAGAGATGAAGTGAGTGAATCTTATGAAAGTGAACGTGGTAGTTATGATAACAACTTCACAACATTATAGCCATCCCCTAACTTTACTAGCCCTCCTAATGGTTTTTGTGAAATTAGTGTTTGTTGTTTCTTCTGGCGACCTGACCAGGAAGTATAAATGACCTCAAAGTCACGACATGCAGTTGTCCTTAACGCAGGGGTTTTGCCAAGGAAACGTTGGATGCTGTAAAGAGTCTCACTGTAGCATCTTGTTGACAAGTTTGTATTTCTAAAAGTTGGTTATTAATGAGGTTTTCAATAGTTTTCACTTAAATTACTATTGTCAAAACTACTGAAGGTCAGACACTGAACTGCCTCTGACTTCTGCTGTTGATCTCCCTGATGGCTGCTGGGACAAAGCTGTTTTTATCATTTGATTTTCACAACTTACAGACTCAAAGTTTCATGACAAATAAATACGCTTGGCCATTTTTCTTTCATCAATCAACCAATCAATCATTCTTGGTTCAGCCAGTTCATTTTAAGTGTTATCTTCATTTACTTTACAACAGAGCAGGCTGAAGCCATACTCTTTATGCTATAGATACACATATATGCATTTACACAAATACATAAATATGTATATATTTGTTTAAACACATACATACAGAGATTGATCCATCCAGGTAGAGACAAAGGGAGCAAATCACATTTGTCTCTGTTGAATATAGACTCAATCGATCAATCTTTGTTTATATAGAACCATATTTGTCTTTGTTGAGTATAAATTTGTTAAAGGTAAGGCATCTCATTTTCAAGAGGGTCCTCATGTCTATGTGTTTGTAAAGATAGTTACTATGGATGTATAGTCAATAAAACAGACATATCAACCTAATATTAACATTAAATCTATAATGAATGTAATGAGGAGAGGAATGAGGCTGATTTATATCACAGCATTTAGCTGAACTGCTATTAAAATGGGTTTAACTGATCTAAAAGTATGAATTTATATTTATCAAGACAAGCTAAAAAACAAGAGTATCTCCTCAAGTATCAACCCTGAACAAAAGTGGATTAAATTCATCGGTCAGGCCAACTTGTGCGAGCACTTCTGCAGGATTCTGACATGATTGACTCATAAAAATAGAAACATAACTTCAATCTGTGGAATTATCTGCATGTTTTTTTCTATTTCTGCAGTAACCTCATATTTGGTTAGTTATGCAACATTTTTCCTGCCTTCTCTTTTACAAAAAGTAAAATATATAACTCGGTTGACAAAGGCAGTTAATGTTAAAGATGCAGAATCTGATGTTGAAGTGTAAAGAGAGGGGCTTGAAACATTCTCTAAATGTAATAAAATGTTGTAAATATTATCTTGATTTTTTTAAGAATTATCCTTATTTTGATTTTATAAAGATTTTATTAGCCTTACATTATACAAATATCTTTTCCAGAACCTCAGTAACTACTTTTGTTCTTTTGTAATGTAAGTGCAGACTGAAATGACAAATAAAACTCCTTTGAAAACTTTAAATAAACTTCAGATTGTCTGTAGGTATGATTCATGCTGGAAGAAGACACACAGATCAGAATATTAAGCAGATTACTCACTCGTCAGCCATCTTGACTGAAGGTTCTTGGTGTTACCTGGTTAGAAAAAAAGACATAGAAACATAAGGTACATTAGGGACACACCTAACATGTATTTTATAATTTTTACTGCACTCCTTTGTGTACTTTGGCAGGTTATTAGAATCAGAAACAAAGTAGAAAACCAGGGTGCATGAAAATACAAATGGCATCTCTCTGCTCAATAAAGGAACACATTAGAAAAGGACAAAATAACAATATAAGAAAGTTAACCACATTTAATATTTAAGGATGCACAATATTATTAGTATGATATCAGTATTGCCTGAAACTGATGTTTTCGAAGATATTTGCAGGCCATATATCAGCAGAATTATCGGAGAACGCACAAATGTACCATCATGTTTCACCTTATCATCACTGCATGGGTACATTTAAAAATCAAAAGTTTCAAAAGCTCATCTTTTATTTTTGTTAGAAAAGCTTTAATTTTTGAGAAGAAAACCAGCAATAAAGAAAGAAAGAAAGTTCTTGTTGATATCAAGTTTTGACATTATTTCAACCATGTAAAAAAAACAAAAAACTAAAGGATGGAAAATTTGGTCAGATATCTAAAGCAGGAGTGGGCTGTCCCAGGGTCAAGACAAAGTCCTGTCAATAATGGGAATAGTGATATTAAAAAAGGTAAATTTTTAATAAACTGGAGCTGTTGCTGACTGTCACGTTTCTGTAAGGCTTCCTTTAATCAATTTTTATAGGTTCAGATAGAGATGTGAGTGACATGAATCATTAAATTCATTCAATTCAATCTCATTAAATTATGTATTACTGCTTGCATGTGAGTATAAATTTATTGAGGATTACATAACATCTTCTGATAATGCTTAAATTAATGAATCAACTAGTTACTTTTTATCTGTATACTGTCAAAACATATCAGACACAATCTCAAGATATTTTACAAACGTGTACCATAATTATCCTTTCTTTTTATCTTTTAATTTAATCTTTATTGATTTTAGGAGAGTTTTAGAAAGAAATGAGAGGCGGCAGAAGCGAAGGGACCAAAAACGAGAATTTATAATAGCGTCATTCATGGTTAAATTTGTCCTGATTATAATTTTCTGTTGAAAACACATTTATTCGAGGTTAGCCTCTTAAGATGGGGCATTTCTCATGTCTATACTGTGAAAAGGTACTTTTTATGGAGGTATAATCAATAACAACCATGGATAGAGAGATTGTTCAAATATTATCATTGATGACTATAATGATTATTAAGTGAAGAGGGCTTATGTCATAGTTACAGAAATGTATGTGTGATGTTTGTTCCTTTAATTAGTCGTTTTAAGTTTTAAAAAGAAACTTAAATAACAAGCAGGCTCTCTTGCAATCTGGATAAAATGCATGTGCCCCTCTTGTCACCCATTCCAGCTCTAAAATATCAGTAAAAAATTAAATGTTTGCTATTACAGTGTTGATTACTCTTGACTTTTCACTGAGCTGTGAGTTCAAAGGAACATCAGTGTCCGTCTTTTGCATCCCTTCGAGGCACTAAGATGATTCAGCTGCTACTCCTCTAAAGAGCTCAACAGTGCACCAAAGAGGAAAAGACGGCCACCAGTGAGCACTGTTAATACTTTATGCAATAATTAAACTCCATGTGCATCAAATTTAACACTTTGCCACCATCAGCCCTATTTTGAAAAAACAATTATGTCAGCTTGATCTTTAATGATTCATAAATTCACAGTTAACGAACATGACATTTTGGCTGGTGTTAGAAATAGTAATTAAAAATCTAGAGTTGACTACATGTGGGCTCCTTGCTCCCTCACTGCAACACAAATCTGTTTAGAATATCAAATAATGTAAATATTTGAAGAAACATGATGAAATCAGCCATGGTTGTGTAAAAAGTTGCAAAGTTCGATGCAAATAGAGCTTTACCTGTTTTTTGTACTTATTTTTTATTCGATTTTTCTTTAACAGTCACAGTAACGGGGCGAATCAGACTAACTTCATTCATCAATCCTCCTTATATAAATGTCTTTATTGTCCAGGTAAGGCAGTGGTGTCCTCTTCTGTCCTCCTGAAATCAGTCCATGTTTCCCACTTTTCTACAAATTATGTTTCTTGTCATTTTAATTTATGTGCAAAATTCTGTGTTACAAGTATTTCTTGGACCGTACACACCCACTGCTCCACAGTTCGACTTTTTACCACAACCTGGTAAGTCCTTTTTTACTTGCAGATAATAATATTTTAACAAGTTACTCATTTTTTCTTTCTGTTGTATCATGCGATCGTTTCTTAAAGGCTTTGGGTATTTGATATCCTATTATTTTTTGCAAACTTTTCCATATTTCATCCCAATACTCTTTGAATTTTGGGCAAGACTAGAACATGTTTGTGTTATCTGATCCCTCCGGTCTAGATCCTTACTTGTGCTATACTCACTCTTAGATGAACACGGCTTTGGACAAAAGTGTCTGCTAAATGAAATTCAAACTTTACAACATTCTACTCTGCTACACTGATGCCTGCGAAACTTAACTGGCAACCTGTGAGAGCTGCGAAAAACGTAAGTTCCCGAAGTGCCTGATTGAGGCGGGCTGCAAAAATAACAGAAGTTAGGTGATTACCTCCACCAGGAGGTTATGTTTTTGCCGGCGTCTGTTTTTCCTTTTTTTTTGTTAGTTTGTGTTTGTTTAGTTCTCTGTTAGCAAGATAACTCAAAAACTTATAGACGGTTTTTGGTGACATTTTCAGGAAATGTCCAGATTGGGTTTAGGAACAAATTAATCATTTTGGGAGTGATCAGGATCACCGTCTGGATCCATCATGACGAAAATTGCAATTTCAGTGAATAACTATTGAACTAAAATAGATATCATTATGAATCCAATTGCTCATGGTATGTTTTCAGGGTCAAGGAATCTAAATATTTAGATGACATAAACATAGGACTAATGTTTATGGTGAAAATCCCAACATGGGTGAGGACTGTGGCGCTTGCAGAGGTCTGCGCTCTCCGAGTGCTTTTCTAGTTTTTTGAGGGACATGAGGGATTTTTTCAGCCGAAACAAACATCTTTACAGCCTGGTCTAAATATAAATATTATAATGCCTCTCACTTTGGGGAGGGTACAGTTTTTTGAATTGCCTTGTTTTAAATTTGTTAAAGGAGACATATCACGCTGATGACGTTGCGAGGTTACTGTAGGTCAGCCTGAGATCCGAGTGTTTCAACGAGAGCTTCATAGTGGCCTAAAATGAGGATTTTGAGAACGCTATTGTGGGGCAATGAAGGAACTAAATGACTTGTACTGAGGGCAGAAATGCTTTACAGGCATCCTAGTCTGGCATAGTGAAAAGGAGAAACAAGCATGATATGTCTCCTTTAAGGATTTATGGTTTTGGACAGAAAAGGGCATGATTGCTAAATGCTTTGTAACTGTTGGTATGATTGCCTAAGTCCTGCCTCATCCTGAAATTTCTGTCAGCAGGTTGATCCAAATATCATCATGTCCACATAATCTCCTGCACGGCTGTTGCTTAAATACAAATGTATTCCTAAAATCAGATGATGTTTTTCCAGTTTAATGCTCTCCAGGCTTTAAATGTATGAATTAAACTTCCTGTCATGCATCACTAAATTCTTTTGTTAAATGAAAGACAAAAACACAGGTGGAATATACTGTAAAAACAAAAAAATCAATGTAACTCACACGAAAAAGCTTCAGAAACTTGATGTAATTAATGAAAGTTTTGTTATTTGCAGGTTGAAATAGAAACATTTTCTGACAATGAATTATTTTTAGTATTTCTTTAATTAAAGGTTATAATGACAAGCAGAGAATACCTAAAAGTGCTGCAATTCCACAACTCTGTTTTATTTTCTTCAGTAGTTTGAAGCATAGCACGTTAAGCAGAAGTGTTTGTTAGCATTTCTGCTGGTGTCCACTGAGTAGCTGTCGACTCTCAGGGCTAATTTTCACCCCAAAGAAGGTCACTCTGGTGAGCAGGAAGTGACTTATGACTGCTCTGATGAACACATGAAAGCAAATCAATCCAATGCCAAAAGTCAAAACATTGCCAGCTTCTGTGGATTTATGAAAAGACGACGAAAGAGCCGTCAGTGAGCTGAGCCAAATGATCCAGGTCTCTAAAAAGAGCTGAAACTCCCATCACCAACGTAAACGTTCATTAGGTTCACTGATTTGTTTCTGTATCAAACTCTTCCATGTGTGAATCCACATCTCCGTCCAGAAGAAGAAACTCTACTCTCTCAGATTTCAACTTTGGCTCTTATTTATTCTATCTTGAGACGTCATGTTGGTTCCAAGAAACGTCACGAACCGAACTTAATAACTGAGGTCGTGTGAATGTCTTAAAGCACTGAGCTCTATTTTTAACAGCATGGTGGGTCCAACCCTGCAGTCAGATTTAATATCTCAACAGCATCTTTTATAAACTGACTTGAACTCAGATTTTACAGCCGTCATAACTCAAAGTGACCGTTAGTATGCTTTAATAAGTCTTTTAGCGCCACCTGCAGGTCATCTTCATGCCTGTCCAACTCTCAACTTCATTAAAAGATGCCTCTCAAATTGGCCCAGGGTGAACCCAGATGTCGAATGGTATCATGCTAACTTTAGCATGCCAACATGCTAACAGTTTATCAGGTTACACATGCTAAATGAAGCATGTACCCATAACATGATAAATGCAATCACTTCAAGCAATTAACTGAAAACTTGGGAACATGTTTATTCTTAAAATAAGCAGTAAAAAGGATCATTTGGCATGAGATGATTGATGATATAAGAATATCAATATGCACCAGTGCTTGTCTATACTTTAAGCTTGATGTGATAATGCTTCACAACAGAGCACACAAACAATGGCACGGTTTTAATTAAAAAAATGACTGACTAACTGCTGTTTAATCACTGGATTACATACAGATGGTGAGTTACTCCCTCAGAAATGATCTGGATGCTTTTTTTTGACTTAAAAGGCAACACAACTCCCAAACTATGTAAGAAAGCATCAAGAAAGTGAAATATTTAACTTTACTCCTAATGAGTTATGATCCAAGTTTAAAGATTTGAGTCCAAAATATTAAAATTGAATATGTTGTGTTAGAAAAAAGCACCGTGAACGCCCTCTATAGGCTACTATGTGATGCTATGAGGAGCAAGATGGGGTGTGATGGGGGGTCGAAAATCACCCACCCTTCCACAAACTTTATCATTCTTTTCTGTCAAAATAATAATCAAATGTTGAAGTCTATGATGAAATTCATGCACTTTTCACACATGCAGCCCTGTGGATTAACCAATTGGCAGCACATGTCAAACATGCGCAACGGAAGTCAGCATTAGCTGTATGACCATAGGTGAACAATTTATAAAACAATATATATCCTAACTTCAGTGTTGCATGTTAAAAAGCATATCAGTAGCAATGACTAAGCATTGTCATTTCTTTCTTGAAGATCACACCAGAGAAAGAAAGATGCAGTGTTTTAGCTCTGTATCCAACAGCACGGCTCTTCAGATGGTGATTATTTCAAGGCAGATGCACAACAGCACTTTGTTGATGTGTAGAAGAAACAACTCTTACAATGTTCAGATGAACATTTGTGTTTATGCTACAGTCAGATCATTCCTTCCCAAAACAGCGTCACCTTTGCTCACCTCACTCAGACATTATGTGGATTAAATACTAGGTGAGGCCGAGTAAATTCAGAGTGGAAAAACTCAGCTGTTTGTCTGAATAATTTCAGTTTTTTTGCAAGTGTGAAAGGGGTTCAACAGGACAAAAGCTAGCAAGTTAAGCTTAACTTGCTGCATACATGCATGTTGAGTTTTGTGATGCATTTGAGGTTGTTGCTAACATTATTATATTTATCTTTTTAGAGTTTCATGTCTAAAAGACGCCTCAGATGTTGGATTCTGTCATACCTATAAACCCCTCTGTTTCAGCCATGCTAAAACAGTCTGTTTCAAAGTAAATCCCTGTTAGTTGTGTCTAGTGTAGGGGTGCCATCAAGCATGGCCCACTAAAGCTTTGGTCGACCAGAATTCGATTCCCACCAGAGGCCCACTTACTCTGTCCTTGAACCCTCCTCTACTTTCATTAGTAACCTAGTGTCTCTCTCTGTCTAATAAAGGTTAGAAAAAGACCAAAAATGTACTTTAATAAAGAAAATGGGAGTTGTTATGGCTTTCTAGGGCTGTGTTCAAGTGTTTACTTCAGATACATAAATATGCCCAGACACCCTGGGAAATTTTTGAACAGCCTGAGCTCACATTTTCTGACAGGTGGAGCAAACAACAAAGGGAGAAAAATGTATTTTTCTGACGTCAGGCTGTTGTAGAGGAAATATTTTTGTAGTTAAAATATATTTAAAAGTTTGTTTTGTAAACCTAAGGTCGCTCTCACACCTAAAGTTTTTTCTGTTCAGGGAAATGTTTTTTCTCTTGTTTTTTTTTCTTCCTCACTGCACTCTGAGGCTGACTAAACCTGTCAAATGATGCGTAAGATCCATCACAAGTTGGTGCCGCTACTGCGGCCTTGCATTTTGACCCGGAAATACACAAACAGCTCCAAGTAACAACATTGTTCAGCTTGAAACAGTTCTGCAGTATTCTGTGCCATAAAATAAAGATTAAGCTGTGTTATGGCTGTGCTGGGTGACACTTGCAAATTAACTTGGTCACCATACCCTGATTTGTGGATGTTAACTTGTTTAGGGAACTGAAGACTGGCCAGTGCCAATTTTGGTTAAGCTGGCTTTCACATGCTATGTGGACCAAACTCTAGTCTGCTTAGAATCAAACCGAGACACCTGTTTTTGGTGAACCAGAGTTTGATTGTTTGGTCCAAACCAGAGTTCAAGTCAGTTTCATGCTCTCTAAATACAAGCCGAACTTTCAAAGGAAACATAGTTCCTTTGGTTTTGGCCAAACATGTTACTTTTGAAAGCACCCTAAAGCTGTGTTCACACCAAATGCAAAAAAATGTGTCTACACGTGATGACATTTCACAAGTTCTAATGGTTCACATTTATTTAGGCGAATTTTCCCCCTTCAGACCTGAATGGACTGGGCTGGTCTCCAAGTCACAACAATGTGTTTCCCCTTCTCATCCATGATCAACCATGATGGAAGTTTCTACAACCACTATCTTTCTCCTGCTTTCAAAATCAGAAGCCAAATGGCCCCGAAAAGTAGAAATACATTCATGTGATGGTAATAACATCCTTCTGAGCCACACTATGTCTGGGAGATGCCGGCCCTCCATCTTTTTTCCTGTACGTCCTGAGATCTTCTCGTCCTCCCCTTAGTCCAGGGGTTGGCAAATAGCGGCCCTCCACATCACTAAATGTGGCCCTCCACATCACTAAATGTGGCCCGCCATTCATTCCCAACCAGCAGTTGTAAGTATGAAGAAAACTCAGATATCCAATAGAAATAATTCTAAATAATCTAGACTGATATTTTATTGGCTTATGTAAGTTATTTACGACCTTATTTTGCAATAATAGTGTCTCTAAATCTCTTTCATGAAGCCTTTGATCATTATATCAAGTATTACTCAATACTATATCTAAAAAATGGCAGCAGCAAAATATTTGAGTTTTAAAAATTTGAAAAACACATCTTTTCATTGATTTGAAAATAGGTTTATTGGCTTTAATTCCATGTATATTAGCTAAATTTGCTTGAATTCTATGTCAGTTGATTTGATTTTGCATAATAACTTGTATTTATGTTGTAATATATGAATATTGGTATTCTAATTTTATGACAAATTTATATTCTCATATGTTGTTTATCCAACATTCTTTTTCCTCATTGAGAGTTTCTGAAAATGTTTCTCAATGTGGCCCTCAGGCTGGGAAAAATGGTTTTATGTGGCCCTCTTGGTAATTAAAGATGCCCACCCCTGCCTTAGTCTGTTCTTCCTCTCTTGGGTGCTCCAGTAGTTCTCCTGGGTCACTGCTAGTAAGCTAGAAAAACACACCAGCAGCCAGCTCACCGTTATGCTAGTGAACTTGTTTCACATTACAGTCCATTAAAAGTGCTAAATAAACATGAGCTGAACTTTCTGGATACTCTAAACTCTTCGAAGGCTTTCTCCACATGCTTCCTCTCTATGGTTTGGTCCCTGGAGACTAAAATAACCGTTCAGAGAAGCTTTGCCATCCTCATCACTGTTCAGGATTTCAGGAAAAGAAAGAATTTGATTTTTCTGGCAGATATTGCAATTTCAATTTGATTCACGATACTCTTCAAATGAAGCTTCAGTGCAATATTCACAGTGTTTACAATATAGACAACGGTAAGGAAATTTTTGATCAGAAGCACATAACACGTTATTCATCATCTAATATTGATGATAAATAACCTGTTTTACTTTTATAAGGGATACTCCAACTTTTGTTTGTGGTTTGTATTGTTGACCTGCTTACCAGCACTTCGATAAATGCAGATTGCTGCAAATTCATAAAATATTATGCATAACCCTATAAAGCCAATTGTATCATATTTGATACATACTTTTATAATACCTCTATCTACTCAATATGATCAGCAAATTACAAAAAACATCTGAATACAATCAGATAAATGATAAAAATGTCCTCAAATGGATCATCAGTTGCCAAAAACACCTAATGCATCAAATGAGATATGAAAAATCTATATGTTGAATTTTATGGAAATTTTGATTTTTATGGATTTTAGCAGAAAGTGAAACAAACATTTCAGCTCCAAAAAATTAGAATTTTCTGGCTATTTTCTGTGGTCTTGGGCCTTAAAGGGATAAAATAGTTGACAAAACAGATCCTAGGTCAGTCAGGAGTGCTGAAAAAAATTGCAGTTTTGGCAATTACATTGTTGCATTGTCTAAACTTGGGATTTCGGTCTGAAAACGATAAATGTTTCAGCCCTGCTCTAAACACTCAATGCTGATTCAAGCAAATTTGTTGCAGAAGTTCTATAATTTCAACTGCGGTTTCTTACACAAATATCTGTGATCTACATGACAATGTCGCACAACATGATTTCTACGCCTTTCCAATCACTTTAAATGTTTCTCTGTACCACAACAAACTGGTATGAACACAACTTAAAGCAGCACTACGGAAGATCTCCGCTTGCCGGATAGAGAACTCAACTACCCATGAGCTCTAGCGCGCGCATACTGTCGTAAGGATACAGATCTGCCGGTCGCGTGCATTTGTTTTGTAGGTGAATCACAGAAGCCAGGACTTAGCTAAAAAGTATTCTTCAGCGGCTGTTTGCAGGATGGATAGCGACGAGGTAATGTATTTATTTTTGACTAAATTAAGATGTTAAAAATCACTAACTTCAACTTGGTTTTATTACCGTGAAGTCGCCCCCGTCCTGTTGAAGCGATAAAGTGAATAAAAGTAAAGACAACGACGAGCTGGTGATATCACACACTTGAAATAGGTCTGAACAAAACTACATACTGGTACGTTCTGGATTTGTTGTGCTGTACTTTTTTCCTGTCAAGTTTTTTGAGGAACTCTGTCATAAATTAGTCGCCCAACATACCTGATAGTAGTTGGACATCCCTCCTCGTCTTTTATTTCAGGCCAGCGAGTGAACGCCGAACCGATGTTCATTCTGGTCTGAGCATTCAGCTTGTTTTTCTCTTGCTTTCTTTGTTTTGTATCCTCCGACAAAACTTTTCTCTTCCTGACATTGTTGCCTCCGCCATGGTTACAGCTCCGCGATTGGCTTTCGCCGAGACTTCCGTGTTTTAAACGAATCGGGAATCGGGGGAAGTGACGTATGCCGTAAAGCAGTCCAAAAGTGTAGTTTTTTAGTGTGGCAGGGTTCCCACCATCCACCTCGAAGTTACATAGTGCCAGTTAAAGGGATACAGATCACTTCAGGCCACGACAGAGGTTTCATTGAACTCATTGTAAAGTGGTGGACCATCACAATGAATATCGAAGGATTATATTATGTTTGAAAAGCTACATAGTTTTGGTTTGAGTCAAAAAAAAACTTTCACGAAATGCTTAGCATGTAGTTAACAACGCAAACCTGGCTTTAGCCGCTTTTCTCCACCTTTTGGTGAATATAATCTTTTTTTTTTTATTATCGGACATTGGATAGGATTTTAAAGGGGGTGAGAGGGAGGGCGCTGTTAACAGCCTACAGGCTGGATTTGAACCCGGGCCTGCAGGAGCATGTATATGGGTCTTGGTTGTTTACCTTCCTGCCAAAATAACACCCGTGATTATAACTCTAAATTCAAAATGGAGGATAAACAGTGGAGGGGGGCAGAGCTGGCAGCGAGTCAGTATCTACTTGTCCTCTTCTGTTGTTTTATTTGGCAACAGATTTTACATATTTGCATTTAAGCCTTGACTGTGTTCTTAAAATAAGGTTATCATTCCAGTCGGAGGCTGTAAATGGAAAAAATCAAGTAATTGGTCGAACACGTTTTTAAAAATACTTTGTTGCTGCGCGAATGATCCCGGCAGACTGAGTAAACAGACCCTTTTAGTTCCCAGCCTGAGGGACTTTGAGGTTTCAGAGGTGCTCAGAGGCCAGACAGTCACTGCCCGGGCTGTTTGTCATGTTTAGCAATGTGCTAACAGTGGATTAAGAGTCTATTCCTGGAGCCACAGCTGTTCCTAACGTCTTCATTATGGAGGCAGAAAAATGACAGCAGGCTTGTCTTGAAAGAAAAGACCTCTGATGGCCGATGCAGCTCCAGGAACAAATGGCTGCCATCCGTAAACCAATAACAATCCAGAGGGGGGTATCTCTGGGGCTCACGGTTTATTTTGAGACCCTCGAAAACCCTCTGAGGACATAACAACATGTCGCTCTGGAGATGGGATAATATCTGCAGGGTTAAATTTGGAACTGATTTTTGTCTTAGGGGGGATATGGGAGTGTTGGGGATTGTCTCTGGAGGGAGATTGAGGGGTTCACAGTAACCCAACACCCCAGAACATCCCGCAGACGAACAAGACGTGAGGGCATATCGCAAAAATAACTCACCGCCTGGTTGACCTCAGATGCACGTAGTTCAGTATCTGCTCGATGCTGAGAAAAACTCAAACACGGTGGTCCAGTTACATCTGGATCCAGTGAGAAAAGATCGAGCCAAAGAAGGGGACAATATTAAAAAAAGACGATATGACGGTGAGAATCAGGGCTAAAAGCAAACTGCAAAAATAACCTGTTTTCATGGACTTTAGAAGTGCATGGAAAATATTTAGACTTGAAATATGAATTTACAAAAGAGCTCCAGCAGGCAATGAGTTAAAATTCCACGTTACAGTTCAAATAACCGTCAACACCACTACAGGAAACACATGTCCAGTGTACAAGGGCCACTCCAAAACGATGTAAGTGTTTGAGAAAAATATCTTAGACTATAAAGTCATTATTTTTGTCAAGTTTAATGACTTTAGGCAAAACATTTGCAAGCTTGTAAAGTTTGAAATTTACCAGAAACCAAACTCTAAGCTTTGGTTTTTTAAGTTTCAAATTTCCTTAAAAATAAAAAAAAAATTCAAAGGTAATAAAGATGTGGAAATCTGTGAAAACTACAATGAATAATTCTTTTTCCAAGATTATTTTTTGTGCATTTCGTGCCTGTATTGACAGGAGGGAGAGACAGTGGACAGGTTTGTGAAAGGGGGCATGGAGAGTAGTGGAGGACACTGCACAATAAAAGATTTTTAAACGGCTGTTCATTTATATGTTTTAGAAAACTGTCATAGTAAGTCTTTACAGGCCAAATTATGACGAACTGCAGTCAAATTTCAAGAAAAAATAAGTTTATAAATTTGGCAAGTAAAAGTCTCATCTAAAAGATATAAAACCTAGAAGTTGTAAGCTTTAAAGGTTATTAATTATGTGTTATACTCAAATTTGCAAACCTACAGAGTCATCAATTCATGCCAAAGCAAACCTTAAAAAGTTTCCAAGTCAAATTTAGGTTAAGGTCTTAAATTTAAAAGGTTCATAAAGTGGAAGATTGATTCAGAATTTTCTTTCTAAAAAAGTCAAACAGCTGTAAAAAAAGGCAAAGGCAAATTTGCAGTTAATGAGAAACCCAAATAACCACATTTTACAAATTTACAAAGTTTAAAATTCATGCACATCCAGAGTTCGAGTTTTTGAGCTAACAATGCTGTAAATCCCTTTTGAATCTCAAATGTTGCAGGCTTACAGGTTAGTTTTACAAAAAGGTAAACAGCTTATTGTACAGAGAAAAACACAGCGGAGGCCCAGAATCTCCACGTTTTCATTAGAGTCTAAATTCTGGCAGATGAATCTGTTGGAGCTTCAGAGGAGAAGAGGTCAGGGGGCTTCGTCATCCCTCAGAAAGGGTTTGTGTCAGGGCGCCAAACACAAACTGAGTTCATAAACTGAGATTCACAGTAAACCTGTTTCATAAAGCAGTTTGCTGTAAACCTTGAACATGTAGATTCTGGAGGAGCAAACGGTCTAAATTTGGTGACGGAGGATTAGCTGGCGGTGTAACGCGATGACAGAGACCGACGCTGGCAGCCGCTGCAGATTAGAGCCGGTTTTCCTCCAAACCCCCTCGGTGTTGACAGGAGGATAAACACGGACGGATCCATTTTCAAGTTCAAGCCTTGTCGTGGTGTCGACTTTCAGCGCGCCACATCACCGGATTGTACATCATCGGCGGGCCACGTGCAGAAAAATCGACCCGTTCTATCTTAGCAAGATAGAAATACACAAAAAGATCTACATAAGAGAAGATTGAGATGTTTCCTCCTTTTCTTTTACTTTTTAAAGTACATTTGAGCAGCAAACTGGAAAACTGTCACGATCAGAAAGGAGAACAAATAACAGGAGGGAGATTTTGTTCCTGATGTAAGAGAGAAAAAGTCAAAATAATGAGTCCAAATGTCAAAAATAAAGTTTTAATACATTTGCTTAGTCGCACATCTGAAGTGTTTTTCAATTTGATTCCTGATATTTCAACTTTTCCTCATTAATTGACTATTTTATTGAAATCACAGCTGTTTTCCCAACAGCTTGCTATTATTATTGTTGTAGATATTTTCACTTTAACTCTCAATTTTTGTTTAATTTATACCCTTGTTTCAACATTTTTAATCTTATTTTTGAAGCTGGTGTTCTATTTCAGCATTTTTTTTTTAATTTTTGATTTTTTTATCGTCAAAGTTTTCATTTTCTTTCCCAGACTGTAAACTTATTTCATCTTTGCTCGATGCATTTTGATATTTCTGTGTCATTTTTAGTTAATTTGCAATGTTGTAGTCCTTCTTTGACTCAATCCTTGATATTCTGAAATTTGTCAGAAATTTTTCATTAAATTTGACAACAAAAAGCCTTTTACAGCCATTTTCTTGGAATTTAAACCAATTTCCTAAACAGGGTTGTTTTATTTGTGAAATTGCTGGTGCATCTTTCCTTACTTAAGTCATTTGTGTTTTGACAAAGATATTTCCATTTGTTGCTCAAAATGATGGGCAATTTTTGTCAATATCCTCATTGCTTCTAATTTTAACCACAGCATTTTGATTAACTTCCTGGAATTATAGGCCTATTTTAAGTTAGATATGGAAAATTTTGCCTTTTTCACAACGTTGTTACTTAATTTGCTTAACTGTAGGTTTATTTTGACCTTATTCCCAAAATTCAGACTTTGTTTTCACATAATTTTCAATGTTTATCAAATTGCAGGTCTACTTTAACCCCATTCTTAAGATTTAACCTTTTTTTCCTCTAATTTCTTCTTAATTCACAAACCTTTAGTTCTTTTTCAACATAATCCTCAATGTTTCAGCATCTCTATCTGTTTGTTTCTACTTTTGTATGAATTTAACACAGACATTGCACCCCTACTCATGAGCATATTAAAAAAAATGTCCACTTTGCACTCAAAACTGTTGGCTTAGGTCAACTTTACTCTTGAAATTCCAACCTTTTCTTAACATTTTGACTGAAGTGCGAGATGCCAAATCTTCCTCCTGTCCTCGCTCCCTCTCCTGTCTAACATAACACATCTGCATTTCTGTCACTGTGACAATCACCTGGTCAAAGTTTTTAATCCCGAAACCATCCTTTCTCTACACAAGCAAACATAACCTGTCTTCATGAGTGAATAACAAAGTAAAACTTCTTTCCTGTCGTTGAACAAACAAGCATAAACTTCAGTATTTACGGCCCTGATGAAGCGTTTACTGCTGCTGTCATGCACAGAGTTTGTCATGCTGTCAGACCTCGTCCACTGAAGCAGAATTTAACAAGCAGAGAGAGTCTTACTTTACCGGAGAGGAGAATTCAGCTGGTTAAAGAGCCGCAGAGACACAGACCGAGCCCCTGCCCGTCCCAGTGGCAGGAAGGTATATATTGCAATCTGTGATAGCCCTCCAAATCCTCCACTTTCTCTTTATGGAAGTGGATTAGTGGTCAAACCAATGAGCTGGCAAGGTCATGAAATACAGTACAGTGTCATCTGCCCCTTCCTCGGCTCCCCTCATTATAAATAACCCGGCCTTTAAGATTGTTATCCGTATTATCAAGTGGCTTCTGACGGACAGAATGCTGGAAAGTGATTAAACCGCACAGGCATTCTGCAATCAGCTGTTAATACAAACCCAGAATAGATGAGAGTGTGACAAATGGAGAGTAAAAACTCAACAAAATGCCTTTTAGAAACACAGCAGCCAACAATACTCTCAACCAGGACTGTTCGAAGTGGGGGTCCCTGCCATTTTGGGGCACAAATAGTGCAGAGGAAGAGGGGAAATAGAGCAAAAATAAAATGTAACCTGTGCTGATGTGTGATTTTCACTTCACATCAACGTAAAAGTGGTTTTGAAGCACATTTTCTTTTTAAAGAGCTCATTGGTTAGAAAACTATGGAACTAAATCCAGGCCAAAAGTGTTGTAATCTGAAATAAAAAAAGATTGAAAACAACTGGTTAAATTGATCAATCTGGCATATTTGCCAGTTTTTATACATCTATAATTACCAAGAGTGGTCGGCAATTGCTTGTCCTAAGCATAATTTTATTTACAGTTTTTTTTTAATGTATTTTTGGGGCATTTTGTGCCTTTATTGATAGGAGAGAGACAGTGGATAGGTTTGTGAAAGGGGTCGAGAGAACAGGGAAAGACACTCTGCAAACTGGTCACAGGCAGGATTTGAACCTGGACCAGCAGAAGCAAATACATGGGGTGCCTGGTTGCTAACCACTCCGCCAAACCAGCACCCCATTTACAGGTTAACATTGGAGAGAAAGTGTTAAGTCTATCAAAGTGCACTCATTCCCTAAAGGCAAAATCATCAGAGGATGCTTTGTTGGAAACTGAATAAATAAGATCTAAAAGTGGAACATTGATCTGAAATCTAAACCAAAAATCTGAAAATATTAATCCTGCAACTGAAAAGATTGACACAAAAGCTGAAAATATTTCATTAAAATAATTACAGAGCTGAATTAAAGGTATATTTAAACTGAAAAAAAAAAACATCCTACGTTTATTTTTTCATTAAATTTAGTGATTTTACTTATTTGAATTCAAGAACAAACATTAAAATGTCAGTTTCAAATTTTATTCATTCAGTCTTTTTTCTTTTCAATCTGCATAACTTTTGGGCTGGATATAGCTCCATACATCATTTTTGTTTTTCTTGGTCTGCCTGGACTTTTTTTTTTTTTTGTAATAATTCACGTAAAACCTCGACTCTTTCAAGCACAATCAAACTTCAGATGTCTTTCTTTTTAAGACAACTTAGCCTATTAGAATATTCATGTTACGTTAATGTCAGATTCATGAATTAAAAGTTCTGTGACCATCAAGAATAAACAAAACTTCAAAACTGAATTCAGAGCTCGCTAAACTTCACACACTTGACATACAAAACAATAATACACATGCTTTGTAAAGTATGTACAAGGTTTTCAAAAGCCCTGGAAACAAAAAGTGCTGAGAAACTCACAACAGGAAACTTACATCAAGCATTAACCACATTATTCTGATTTTATAAAGTTTAATCAAAAGCAGTTTTACTCACCGTTAAGGACACACACCATCTTCAGGAGCGACGGCAGCAGCTGTCTAACTGAACACTTGAGGTGTCCTGTAAATCAAGACATATTTTAATAAAGGGAACAAACAGCAGTTCTGATTTTGTTTCAGCAAAGTTACATTCATTCAAAGCTAAAGAATAAAGAATATAAAACATACCTCAGACGCGTTTCTGTGAGAGATGGACCATGTTTTGCTGGTCTCTGTTTCCAAAGTCACAATTCAGGATAGGGGTCATTTTTGTCTTAAACTATTCTGGGGCCAGATTGTTAATGGATAAGTTCCGTTTCTACAGCTTTCATGTTGTTTATAGAAAGAAGTAGAAGAATATACTCACCCAGAAGGCTTTCCTGATCCAAACAGTGCTCCGGGAGAAATTTAGATCCAAAATCGAGCAGCGGGCATCCATATAATGTTAGCGGACTGGGCCTGTATAGCGCCGCTCCTAAAACTGCATTAATCGTCCAAAAAGTCATTCGTTTCACCAATATTTCATCATGGTCCACTCGTGCTACTCCTCCACGACAGTCCGGTTTCGCTCCACGCTATTTTCTAAATTATAGAAAATAAATACGTTCGGTTGATTAATTAGCTACTTGTATGTACTGTAATTGTTTCTTAGCCACATGGAGCAGCTGCCTTTTTCTAGGGGAGTCATGTTGCATCACTGGATTGGACTTCTTTGCTGAATACTCATTAAAAATGGATGACGGGGATTTCTTTCAAATAATCCATGCATAAATTCCTGGTGAAACTGTTAAATCCCAGTTGTTTTGGGGGCTGCATTGTTTCAAGATTAACAACAAAAAAGTGGCTCCCTGCGCGCCTTTTGACGATCAGGGATGTAGGAGATGAGTATTTAAACACTTTGAGATTAACCTGTTCAGCCCCTTTTTTAAGCCTTCTGCTTGAAATGACATACTCATATAGAAAAGAGTGTATCTCTGCAAGCACAAGGTCTGTTTGAATTATTCAGGTGTCATAATAAAAGTAACAGTTGAGAGATTTGTCCAGATGTGGAATTATCAGTATATGTGTAACTGGGACAGAGTAAATGAAGATAGAAGTCAGAATAATCTGAAAATTTCATCCTCGCCTAAAAAAAAAACATGTTTTATTGTGAATGTCTCTTGGAAATGATGCTGGAGTGGCTGTAAAACTCTAAAAACGAAAAATAAAATATCTTAACATCATCTCTGCAAATGACTATTATAAAGTGATGCAGAGCAAAAATTAGAGAGGTTTCATAACAATATGGTCAGGGGAGGATTTTGAAAAAATAGTTCAGTTTTTCTGACATTTTTGTTGGTAAGTGTGTAAGCATTCCCGAAATCGGGTACTTTGGGGTCGTAAAGGTTAAAGTGCTTCCTGTCTCCGTGTAGGATCACAGGAGTCATGTTTTTTTTCACCTCAGTGTAAAATCAAAAACCATTTGCACCAACGACCTGATAAGGAGGTTTAATTAGTGGGTTTGTTTGACACCATCAGATTCTTTACACTTCACAAAACAGCAAAAACAAAGAAACTGAAGATGCTCAGGGTGGATAATTTCAACCTCCTCACAAGCTGAAGAGACACAAAGAGTGAATTTGTACCTGAATCAGCACTAAAACTAAAAAGGCTCATTGTGGGGCGGCGATAGTTTGTCATTTTACACATTACTGTGACATTTTGTATGTATTTTATCAGTATTTTAGCTGATTTGTCTACTTATTTGAATCTAGCACTATATTTCACCGGTTCATCTGGGAAAGAGCCCATAGGAAGTGTTTGAGGAGGGCAGAACCTTTCAAAAACATATCCAGCAGGTGATTGGACGATTGTTCCATCAATCATATTTACTACAGGCCAATCAGATAATGTAGAAAGTGGGCAGAGACATAGTTGCCAGGTCTGATTATTATAAGCAAGTTTCGGGTTATTTTTTTGACAAGTTGGTTGTGAATATTGACAGTTGCTGGTTGTGATTTTTTTGTCTTGTTCCAAAGGTGCAGTTGATCATTTTGGCTTGTTGTTGCCCAAAACCCAGGAGGGACCTGATGCTCTCTCTACTACCAATATAAACTGCATTAAAAAGTCACACAAACTATTTTGTCCCACTCCAAACACAAATGTAAGTTTTACCATAAAAAGAGGCAAAATTATGTTTTCATGAAAAAGAAATCCTTATAGACAGAATTAAATGTATTTGTAATGAAGCTGTCCCTGTTTTCACCATGATAAAGCTGTAGAGGATCAACATACAACTTAAAAAAGCCTGATTAGGTCTGTTTAGTTACAAAAATCAAGGTTAGACAGACTGTTTCATGATAACAGTAATAAATAACAGCAGCCTCTCCTTTCACTTCTCTATAAAGAAAAGGATGTTACATCTCCAAACAAAGGATGTTGAAGAAGTAAATTAAGAGACAAGCGTGAAAAAAAGTAGATGACAATCAAAACACACTCCATGTAGATTTAAAAAAACTAGCTAGAGGTTGCTAGTTAAAAAAAAAACCTGGTAAAACTGTTCATTGAACGAACTGTGATCAAAACATGCCAGAAGCGGAGCGAAAATATTCTTACTAATGAGAAGTGAGTAGAGTTGTGATGTTTTTTCATTTAATAAGAAATGTGGTCCAGATATGACAAAACTGCTATTGACGCTGTTAGCATCTATGCTAATCTCTGTCACTTATTGCTGTTGTCCTTGGCGAGATGGATCTGCCTGATTATAGAAATTGAATCAGGTGGATCCAGCTGCTGCGCAAGGTTAAAAAACTTCAAATTATATATTGGAGTTTATTGTTTGACTCTTCAGGGCCCTTTTGGTTGCCAGAAAAATTAAATCAAATGTGTTCTATATTCAGATACTGCTCTGTAGCTAGTTCACTGATGCTAACATTACATGCAATATTGCATCAATAAATTTAGTTTTTATGCATCTTAACAGTACCGAGTCCTCAGTTATTGTCAGTTTTCTAAATATTTTCTCCGTCCTTCAAGCATATGTGAGAATTCTTTATGATTATTGGTCGATTCAAGTTAACATTTTTCATAATTAACCCTCAAACCTGAAAAAAACTTTCAGTGACGATGCAGGTTTCTCCAGACGCCATTTAAGACTGAAGTCACACTTTCCCCACAATGCAACGACAAGACTTGAACTGAGTGAAAGTTTGTCTCATTTGAAGAAATGCAGCAACAGATGCTATCAAACCGAGCTGATCAATCAGAGGAAACAAAATCGAGTGAATTATTTTGGGTGATTTTACATCAATTACCTTTATTCCAAATCTGAGTGAGCAGGTCGCCGGGGCTTCTCCAGCAGCTTTTTATTCGCTCTTTAGTTTACACTGTGTTTATGCAAGTGAGCTATTTGTTTGTTTCCTGTTTTAAGCTTTCATCAAAGTCAGGTGCAGTGCTGTTGAAATGGTTAATTCTGTGATTTAAGCCTCGGCCTCGAACATCTTCTTCCTGCCGTCCATGCCGGATTTATCTTCAATGTTTTTACGCCAGTCGCCAACGTCCCTCAGCTCCTTATCCTGAAGACAGACGGAGGACGCAAACATTTATCTTTATTTCTGTTTCTCCCAAAGATCCTGACTCTTCTTTTACTGGTCCAATTAAATATTCACTGGCTAATAAGTTTCACCTCCTGCTCACGTGAAGCCGTCTCACCCTTTATGATCAACACATTATTGAAGCAAATAAACTTGTGTAGGTGTCTCCTCACCTCCTCTTTGACCTCCTTCTTGACCTGCTTCAGGTTGGCCCTCAGGTCCAGGTTGACTGTGTGTTTGGAGCCCAGCAGAGCCTTCAGCATGGCGTCGGCGGACATTCGGACTTTCCTCAGGACGGGCTTCTTGAACTTTCCCATCAGGTCTTGAACTTTGATCTTCAGGTCGTCGATCTGGGAATTTAAATGGTTTTAAAATGAAGCTAAGTCTGGACTCTGTTTTACTGGTTGTCATGTCACTAGAATTTTAATCTTCTAAAAAATGAAACAGTCTTGTATTTATTTGACGGCAGCAATGATGCAATATGGCTCTCAATATTTGTTATTTACCTCTGCCAAGGACGTTTGTTTCTTCTGGCATTTGTTTGTTTGTGAACTCAAAAAGTTCAAGACAGCTTTCAATGGCATTTTTCAGGGAATACTGATCATGTTACAAGGAAGCAGTGATCAGATATTGGTTGTGATCCAAATTGGGGTGTGGATCCAGGACTGTTTTTTTAGGATTTGTTGTCATTGTGAGACAGGGCAGTTTTCCACATTTTCACTAATAACTAGATGACTTCTCCACAGAAATTCATGACAGTTTTTGGGTATGTTGTTCATGACACAAGGAGGGCATGACTATATTTTGGTAGTGATCCAATCCCTGATATGGATCTAGGAATTTTCTTAAGGATATTAATAAAAATTGCTTTTTTAGTTTGGCTTTTAGCTTTATTTTCTTTCACTCTCTTGATTTGCATGATACGTGTTTTACTCCATTTTAGTTTCAGAGTTAGCATCTTACGTTTAACCACTTATTACCTATTACTTTTTAGTGCTGGATTTTAAACAGTTTGATTTTATTTATTTATTTATTTATTATTACGTTTTAGCACTTTATTACCTATCCTATCATGGTTTTATCTATTTAGTTTTAGCTCCTGTTTCCTCATTTTTAAGTCAAGATAGTGTTTCTTCAGTCATCTGATGTTGAATAGTCCTGACTCGTGTCCCTGTGTGTGTGTGTGTGTGCTTAGGAGCACGTTTGTACTTCAATGCATGCTTGTGTGCGTAAGTGGCTGTCTGTGTTAAATGTGAGCCAGGAGGGTGGGTGGGGTTTCATATTTTTTATTATATTACTTTAATCTAGTATTACTATTTTTATTTTCCCCTGTTTTACTGGAATGTTCAGCTTTTTGTGCTACATTTTATTTATGAAAAGTGCTACATAAATAAAGTTTGACTGACTGATTGATTGAACTTTACATAGCACCTTTAAAAACAGATGTTTACATAGTGAGTTAACAGAGTAAACAAAGACAGAAAAAAGGCAAGACTCTAGAGACAATAAATCAACAGTCAGGCCAACAAAGACCAAAAGAGTGAAAGAAAAAGACAGACAGTCATGTTAATTAAAGCACCAAAGGGAAAGAAAATAGTAAACTGATGAGCTGGAAACAGATGAACAGATGACAAACATCGGTGAAGAAGATCTTTTGTTTTATGTATAATGACAAGGAGACAACAAGACAATGAATAGGTAAGAAAATTACAGACACACAGATACATTTATGATTATTGAGAAGGAAGACGGAAAAAACAAGGGCAGATAGAGATGGATAAAATAATCATAAATAATAACAAAAAAGGGGGTATATTAAAACATGAGAAGACAGTAAAAACAGGATTAAAATGGTGAGGAAGAACAGAGGAGTTTAAAAAAATAACAAAATAAGTAATTGTCAATAAATATGTAGATAAAATAAATGATAAACATGGATGATAAACAAGCACGTGAGCAATAAAAAAACAAAAAATAACATTAACAGTGCGGGATGGACCATGGTTCCAAGCACTAGCAATTTTGAGATTAATTTTCTCCAAAGTCTTTTAATAAATTCTTTGTTTTTTACCTCCTTGTTGGTTTTATTGACTTTCATCTCCAGGTTGTACCGCTCCTCGTCAGCAACATCAATCTTGTGGTGGATTTCACGGGCCAGCTCCTGAGAGTCAGATCTAATCAGTGTTCTTGTCCTAATATCTTTAGTAGAATTGGTCATTTTTGTGATATATTCAAAGAATCCAGTTCTCTGATTATTCTCGGTATGTTAAATCCACAGTGGATGTTACAGGACGTACCAGCAGCTCCTGCATGTTGCGGGGCATGGACAGAGGAGGACAGCTCTCGCTCATGTATCTGCTCCTCTCCCTCTCTCGCTCTCTGTCCTCCTCCTCCAGCAGACCTTTGGCGATGGAGAGCATCAGACTCTGTCGGATCAATCAGACAATCATGAAATATAATCCATCCTTGTTAGTCTGGGATTAAAACAAAAGCATGCACGGTGAAGGTCTTTTACCTTTATCTGATGTTTACGACTCGAGGACACCTTTTTCCTGTGGACAGAGAGAAAACATGGTCACATTATGCTAAGAAATGAGACTGACAACTTCTCTCGTGATATGCATTAATCAATTTTCCACTGGAGGCTTGTTATGATAGCTGTGTTATCTCTTCTGCTGTGTTAGCTAACATTATGCATCAATAACACGACATATTGTATTACCTGTAGCTAACGTTAAGCCTATGTGTAAAGAAAATGTCTATATCTGTTATCCTTATGATTATTCACATATTCTGATCCTTTTATATGCCTGTGTGAAAGGTCTTCATGCTGAAACTACAAACTGGAAACAAGAAATCAGGACAGAATATCTTGTCCCTGGAAAGAGAAGACTGCGCCGTCACATCAGCAGAAGAACTCACAGTATTTTAATGAGAAAGATGACCACTGTTGTGTACCTCTGAACTGCAATATTACTGGTTGATGCTTACTCCTGGACAAACTTGTGTAGCACTGCATGTAAGTTTAAAGAGATGCTATGGATCTTCAGTGGAAAAGGCTCCCTTCAGGGGCGCACACATGTTCCCGGTTCACCAATAATCTCTAGTATACCTCCATGTCCTGTCCATACCATTCCATATGGTTTAACACAATTCCAGTAGGTCACCCATTTTGATTTGAAAATTGCAAATTTCGCTGAAAGGTGATGGATTTTCATCTGTGTGAAAATACTTACTCCGACATCTTGGTGTTTGATTGGCTTCAAGCCTGCAAAAGAAAGAAAAACATGATTAGAAATTATAAAAGTTGACATTTTAAAATCCACTGACAGGGCATTGCTGGCAGAAGGATACTTAGTCCTTATGTTACGACTCCCAAGAATTTGAATTCAATAACTTCTTGTATTACTTGAGCCTTCATCTTCACACCAAAATCATCCATGTTTGCACTGTTTCCTCATGGAAGCACATTGACACTGTCGTATTTAGGTTTAAAACAAGATGATTGAGCTTCACTGTTGGAATGAAGATCGAGTGGTAAATCAAGTGCTTTGCCTTTCTGCTCAGCTCCCTCTTTACCACAACAGACCGGTGCAGAGTCCGCATCACTGCTGACGCTGCACCGATCCACCTGTCGATCTCACGCTCCATCCTTCCCTCACTCATGAACAAGACCCTGAGGGACTTGAACTCCACCACTTGGGGCAGGATCTCATCCCCGACCCGGACAGGAAACTCCACCCCTTTCCAGTTGAGGACCATGGACTCAGATTTAAAGTTTCTGATTGCATGACTGCAGTTTTAAAAATCTGAAGTTAAATTTAAAGTTGACTGGTTGGTCATAAGAAGTGAGTTGGAGGGCTGCATGTGGTCTCAAACCTGACAGCTGCCCACCCCTGGTCGATATCATGAGTAGTAGGGCTGGGTATTTCCAGCAACTTCCCGATACGATACATATCCCAATACTAAGGCCACGATACGATACGTATCGCGATACACATAAATTGTGAACATTGACTATGCTTTAAGCAAAATTCTTGACAAGTTTTGTTTTTTCTTCTAAGAAGAAAAAGAGCAAGGATGAGTTTTAAGTGGCTCTACAACTTGAGAGACATAAATTCAGATCCTCAAAGATGGTAGGCCTAAGTTTACATTTAGAACATATGCTTCATTATGTAGCTCGTCTTCTACCTTGAACTGTGCCACTGTTAACATTAGCCAAAGTGTATTTACAACAACTGTCAAAATATTTAGGCCGTATCTATTCTGTAGAATCTGTATCGATACACGTATCCCAAAGGAGTGCGATACGATATTTTGCCTTATCCGTATTTTGAGCACAGGCCTAATGAGTAGGGCTGGTTATTTTCAGCAACCTCACCGAGGCCACGATAGGAAACGTATCCTGATACTGAGGCCACGATACGACATGCAGCCCAATACACCTAAATTGTGAACGTTGACAACACTTTTAACAGAATTCCAGACAAATTTTGCTTTTATAAGAAAAATAAGAATAAGGATGAGTTTTTAATTATTCTACATTTTAAGAAACTTGAGTTCAGGTCCTCAAAGATGGTAGACCTAAGTTCAAATTTGGAACATGAGATTCATCATGCAGTTTGGTTTCTACTTTGAACTTTGCCATTGTTAACTTACCCAAAGTGTAATGACGGCAACTGTCAAACATTTAGGCCGTATCGATCATGTAGAATCTGTATGTATCCCCAAGGAGTGCGTGACAATATTTTGCCATATCGATATTTTGAGCACAGGCCTAATCATGAGAAGCTGGATTTACAGATATTTTCACTTAACAAACTTCAGGCCTTAGTTTTGTATTTCTATCAGGACTCCTCCTGTGATTTAACAACACTTTGAAGAAGATATCAGAGAAAGTACGCCCCATCCGGAGCTGAGATTTTATTTTTTCCTTCACGGAGCATCTGTGCGGACCTCCCAGAATAATAAATCAACTCAGTAGAAACTCAACACCGACCCAGAGCATCAACGGTTTGTTCCAGGGAGAACCTCGCGTCTAAATCTGGACATGAATCTTAGGTCCATTTGTCTGCCTCCCCCCGGGCACTCTGTCACGAAAGCTCTTGTCTTCTGGAAGATTATCAGGAAACACTTGATATCTCCTCTGGTGGCACATAACATCGCTGACATGGCTGAGACGTAACTCTACCCAACTGAAAATAGAGCGAGTTGAACAATCCAGAACAATCGCTGCATCCAAACAGAAAAACGAAGACCTTTAGGCTGCCGAGTCTGTCCAGAAATGACCAAGACACGTCACGATATTTCCACTCAGAATACGAGCTCCAAGAGTCAGAGGCTATCCCAAACATGTTAAAGATCTACGTCTGGGTAGTGAGCAGAGCCTTTACTCCAGGGCTTTGTTTATAGTTGGACTAATCCTTTAGTGAATGTTCGGACAATGTAAGTCACTGAAAGCACGTACGGATGCTGCTTCTGTGGGCACGGCCATCAACATTTGTCTCATCCTGAGGCCCTCAGTGACGATCAAGTTTAACAATAGTTTTTTCACATCCTGAGCCACAACAAGACATTTTCCCTCTCACCATGTGTCAAAATGGCATCTCCTGTTTATTCTCCTTATATTTACACTAGGGGCAGAGCCAAATTTTTTTGAATTGCGAAGGAGTACAAAGGGTAACACAAGTTTAACTAGAAAAGCACTCGGAGAGCGCAGACCATAGTTCTCAGTCATATTGTTATTTTCACCATAAATATTAGTCCTATCTTTACTTCATCTAAATATTTAGATTCCTTGACCATGAAAACATACTATCAGCAACTCGATTCATCATGATATCTATTTTAGTTCAGTAGTTATTCACGAAAATTGCATTTTTCGTCATGGTGGATCCAGACGGTGATCCGGATCAACACCAAAATTGAATCAGTTCTTCCTTTTCCCATGCTGAACATTTCCTGAAAATTTCATCAAAATCCATCCATAACTTTTTGAGTTATTTTGTTCACAGACAGACAGACAGACAAACAAACTCTCTTGAAAACATAACCTCCTTGGCAGAGGTAATTAGGGGGGCATTAATATTTGGTTGTAGTCAGAGAAAGTTCATTATGTCTGTGGAGATAATATGCTTATACTTTCTTTTTAACAAACAAGGTTTTCAGTTCAAACCTTTACATGCTTCGACAAAGTCCCTCAGTGTTCGTCCCTAACACAAGTGTTAGTGTGTACAAGCAGCTGAAAAGGACACGTCACACTAACAGATGACACTTCAAGCAAAGACGGACGAGCTCCGTCGAAACATGTAAAGGTATTAACTAAAAACTAGAGGTGTCCCAATACAACTTTTAAACCTCAGATACGATACCGACATTGCAGCCTTGAGTTTTGGCTGATACCGATATCAATACAATACAATATCAGCAGGAATCAAACATACTATTCTGATCAGGAGAGATTACTCAAACAGAGAACAGTGGTCAGCAATAGTAGGTATGAGGAAAAACTGATCCATTTGTTATTTACCAATGGGGTCAATGAATTTTAACCTTAAACATAAGAATATAGTACAACTAAACAAAATAAATGAAAAATAAATTAGAAGACCCTGAAAAGTAACCTCAAGAAATCCAGTAAAAACAAAAACATATATTTTTTAATTGTAAAATAACCACTGTGTTTAACTTAAACATAAGAATATTCTACAACTAAATTAAATAAATAAATAATAAATTAGAATAGACTTCTTGTATCGGGGTGCTATTTTCAGAGATTTTAGATGCAGGCCGATATAATCCGATACTTTTTTTTTTGCTGATATTGGACATAAATACAAAAATAGACATGATATTTCATTTTTAAATCAATAAACTTAATTGTTTTTTAGAAATAGAAACACAATCTAAAGTTAATGCCTGCAACATGTACCAAAAACTGTTGTAACAGGGGCAAGAAAAGTCTGGAAACTTTGAGGAATGCTTGGAAAAACACCTGAGAATCCATAGTAAGGGGAAAAGTGGCACTACAGGGTATAACAGCAGCATTCCTGAGGGGCTCGATCAACTATCACAAATGGTTAAAAGCTACCATGTTTAAACAACTGTAGGATCTACACCCTGACTTGAATCACGTAAAAAGTCATATCACTTCTCCCGTCTGCCAGGACCAACATTTCCCGAAAACGTCATCAAAATCCTTAACGAATAGGGATGCATGATTTTGTTTTTTTGTCGACATCTGATATACTGAAATATTAAACCTCTACTAACCAAAGTTAAGTTGGTGTTTGCCTTTAGAAACAGAAGCATGAAAAACAACATTTTATTCTTTACTAAATCATAATATTGGTGATAAAGAGGTAAACCATTCTAGTATTTGTACATTCTGCCAATATTTCATATATATATATGAATAAATATATAAGCTCATATCAGTGTTGGTCTGATATTGTGCATCCCTAGCTGAGAAGTAATTGAGTTACAGGTAAAGATGTGAAAAACTGCCCTTTTTTCAATGTTTACAAATAATAATAATAAAAAAACATCCTGTATCCACATTTGTACTCAGATCACCACCAAAATCAAATGATTACATCATTTAGCCAATACTTCCGGAAAATGTCCTCCAAATCCATGGAGAATAGGAATGCATGATATTTGATTTTTTGCTGATATCCCATATGCTGAAATATTTGACCTCCACTTTTCCAAAGTTTGTTGTTCCTTTAATGGGAACAGTCTATTTGTGTTAGGAAAAAAGATGTTAAGTAGGAAAACAACATTTAATTCATTACTTAATGATCATTTTTATTCATAAAAGTGGACATCTACTGATGAAGAGGTAAACCATTATGGTATAACCGAACATTCTGTCAATATAACAGGCAATATATGGGGTATACTGTATTTGGCAAATTTGTACTTCTAATATTGGCTGTGAACATTGCCAAATTTGTTATCTGGCTATACTGATATCAACTTTTAAGTTTAGCAGCTATCTGCTGCTACCTACTTTGGTCTGATAATATTGTGCATGCTTAGCTGAGAAGTTACTGAGTTATAGTTATCGGCAAAGGTTTGGAAAACTGCCCTATTTTGCATTGTTGACAAATCATTTAAAAAAGTCCTGGATCTAAACCTGTATTCATCGTCACCAAAATTAATTGATTTCTTACTTTTGCCATGACCAACACTTCCTAAATGCCATCCAAATCCATTTATGACTTTTCGATTCTTCCTGCTCACAAACCAACAAACAAAATCAAAGAAACATGTACTAGAAAAACACGACTTCATCGGTGGAGGTAATGACGAAAAAAATCTAAAAATAAAAGTCAAGGTGTGCTGCTAAAGGGATCATCTGAGCGGCCAGTCTGTTCAACACGATGTACTTTTTGAGAGTCAGTGTTTGTTAAACATCACATTTGACTGGATATTTCTAAATTTACTTTGTTAAGGTCCAACTAGGGCTGGACGATGTGGACTAAAAATAAAATTCTCCTAACTTTTCACAACACCCTAATTACAATTTTAATTGATTTTTCCCCTCAAAACAAAAACCAAAACAAAAAAAATATATTCCCAAACGTAAAAGAACTTCCCTTTTATAGTTAAATTGTGTGTCATATAATTTTGATGATGTAGTTTAAGCATAGGCAGTTCTGTCTATACAAACACTGAATGCTGAGGTGTTTTCACAGTATATCAACATGAAATTCTCTGATCCATATTTAAGCCTAAAAAACAAATACACGCCTATGACAGTGCTTGTGCAAAACCTGCCAGGGCCGACCATCAGGAAAATTGTAAACTTTCAGGATTTATACTTTCAAACATTGCAGGAACTTGTCTGTGTAGATTCTCATTCATCCAGGTCATGGTTATCTTGAAAATTCAAAAACAAGGACACTGGAGTGTGTTGTGTTTTGGGAAGATGTTTCACTTCTCACCCAAGAAGTTTCTTCAGTTTCAAATGGCTGGTGAAGGAGGCAGATACTTAGTTACTCGAGGGTAGAGACAACAACAAACAACTCCTCCCCTTCTTGTTTTGTCTTCCCCACACTGTCCAGTTGCCTTGTTTTTGAATCCTCAGCAATTTAACAACTTAAAATGAGAGTGAGTCAAAAAAATCTAAATCTTCTGCAGAAAACAATTCAAATTCATCGATTTAATGTATATATTTCCCAGCTCTAGGTTCAGCTGTGACATTTGTCCTCCAGCAGATATGAATGACGGTCCACTCGGTTAAAGACTTGTTTGCTTGAGTCAGCACAATGCCATCATGATCGCAGATTCAGTTTGATCAGAGCTACCACCAGAACAACTGCACTTTTGGAAATCCTCAAACATGCTATAAAAAAACAAACAACAGCAGGAATATCACTCTCAAACTCAAATGTCCATTTACACCAGGGCATCTCATCACAGCAGAAGACAAATCAACCTAGAATATAAAAATAAAGCATTTGAAACATCATCACCATCAAACAGCACGCATCAACAAGAAAGTTTGTTTCACTAATGTATCGACAGCTCTCGAGGTAGAAGCCACAAATCTCCAACCATCCCACACAGAGACTGTAAATGAACCTGCAGAGCAGCAGAAGAGAAGAACGAAGACTCTCACCCTGCAGTTGAAGAAACAGACGGAGCCACAGGTTTGGAAAAGCTGCTGCGTTTTGCCCTGATATGTTGCTTTATATTGCATTCCCTGAAGGAAGAGGAAACCCCATCTTCCTCTTTATGGAAGCTGATTTCCTTACACACCAATGGGAGGCTGAAACAGTATATCTGACCCCCCCTTTACCCCCAAAATCTCCTCCCTGTCTGATTTCTTATAAATAACCTCCTCCTCCAGGATTGTCTGCTTGATTGTTTTATCCCTGCAGATCCACCAAAGTCTGAGTTTGGAGGTGAAATCTTAGAGAACAATGGAGAATAAATCAGAATATAAGAGATTTAACAGTTTGTGCCCACAAAGCTCCTGAGGTAGATTTTCCTCTTGGAGGGAAACCGGGGAGCAGCAGTGATGAAAGTTGAAGGAGCAGCAGGTGGATGGGCTGAGAGAGTCGGCGTGGAGTTTTAATACAAGCACTTAAGACTCGTTAAATGAAAGAAAGTGAGCAGCTGTCAGGAGGAGCTGTGAGAGGAAAACCCTCTGCAGAAAAACCAACAAAGATGTGTTTATTTGGTGGACTAATTACTTTTGTCATAGTTCTCATCAACAACCTTTTTTTCCCCTGACGAAAACTAGACCACCTTGAGTGACAGAGGGAGAGATGTGAGGCAGATCAGTGAAGCATTAGGTTAATATTCACATTTTAATCATTTCCCTTAATGCTAAAAGAGAACTGCAAGGGCAAGAAAAACACCAAGGAGATGTTCAAGCTGAAGTCCAAGACTGACACATTTTAGATGTTCTTATCACTGTTCATTTTGTTGTTCATTATTTTCGTCATGTTTGTACACATTTTTCCCCTGAAGAAAACTAGACAGAAGCTCACAAAAACAAGCGCACATGGACACAAACTAAAACTAAATTAACTCGAATTTTCATCGACAAATAAAAACTAGACTAAAATATTTGACTGAAACTTCAGCAAATCAGACCTAATTTGGTCATGTAGAAAGTAGAGACAAGTTAGGAGTATATCCAATCTTGGAAAATCTCTTTATGAACTGATATATTCATGTAGAGCAGGTTTACTGTTTGTTGTCAGTTCTGGTATTGTAACTGAGATGCTCTGCCAGTAGCCTAAATAAAGGTGACTGCATTTCATACAAAGGAAAATTTGTTTCTCTTCATTTATTCATTGAAACTTTACTAGCTTTCAATAAAGGGTTATTAGATGTTTCATTTTATTCAAATGTAAGACTTCAGAAATTCAAGGAAACATAAAAAGGACTTACCCTTTACACTTCATGTTTTAGTCGACTAAATTTACAGTAGATTTCATCGACTAAGATTCTGTGAAATTTCTTCAACTAAAACTAAACTAAAATTTAAATGACTCAATTATGACTAAAACTAAAAAATATTTTAAGCAAAAGACTGTAACTAAATTAAAAAGTGTTATCTATATTAACACAGTGGTAAAGCGAGCAGGAAATACCATAAATATGACAGAGAGGTCACACATATGAAGACCTTTAGGGGACTTCACTGACCTTTTGGACTGTAACTCAAGGACTGATGCACTGGTTCCCAGCCTGAGGTCCAGGACTCCCAGGGGGAGCATCAAAGATCTGAGCCAGGGCATGGGGCTCTGTCTGCTTTGGGGGGGACAAGTTTGCACGTAGGAACAACAAACACAGTAAAAACACTTCTGACCTACATTTAAGTGCCACTTTTATTGGGTAAACTCATTCAACTGCATGGAAACACAAACGGGCCAATCACAGAGATCATAAAGCACAGATCCATCCTGCATTGGATCAGCGGTTCAGGCTGCTGCTGGTGGTCTCTGAGTCCCACCTGAGCGTGGTTTAACCTCCACAGCCTACCTGAAGATTGATGCTGACCATGTCCATCCCTTTATGACCACAGCGGACCATCTTCTGATGGAGACTCCAGCAGGGTGACGCTCCATGTCACAAACATCAGATCAGCTCAAACTGGTTTCCTGATCACAACAATAAATAATAACAAAAAAAATACATTTATTTATATTGTCCTTTGTATTTTCACAATGTGAAGGTGCTACAGAGTAAGATACAAGTAATTAAAATTAACACACTTAAAAAGTATTTAAAAAATATATATTTCTTAGGGTAGATACTTAAAAAAATCTATGAACAGTATTTAGCAAAATGCTGTTTTAAAAAAAGAGCTATACAGATTTAATGTTTTATATTTTGCTGTCAATATAATTATTGTAATGTTTTTATGTCACTCTAAAAATAGCAGCAAATAGCAAATTATATATGTACAAAGAACTTTAATTTAATCACTATTGTTTGCAACTACTGTAAGTTCTACACTTTCCTTAACCCCCGTCAGTATGTTTTGTGCCTGCTTTTGGTAAGTTAAACTCAATAGAAATATCTTGAAATTATATCTCTAACAAAATATTGCAGTAATAGGCTGTAATTGTTCCTTTGAAACACCTTTTTATGCATTTTACAAAAGGGGAAAATGCCATAAAATTGCTTTGATAACCAGAATATGCAGTTATTTATATTAGGTTAAGTATTGATAAAAGTGTTTTTAATCTGTATATATAGATTTATTGTCTCCCCTAAATTGTGAAAATGTGACCCTCTCCAAATGAGGACAGTTTAAAAGTGTCCCTCTCTGTACAAACATTTATTGTTACTGAAATGTTGTGTCCATCCCTGTAAAATAAAACATATTAAAGCACTTTTCATAGACAAATATGAGAAATGTGTAAATTCCATTCTCACCTGTAAACACCCAGGTTTTTTATTTCACTTATTTTTTTCTCTGTAATGAAACATAATTAAACCAAAACATTATTTAACTCTTGTAACCAGAGAACCGTCAAAGGCAGGGTTTGAGGAGGTTGTTTTGACTTTTCTCTGATGGAGTTCAGTTGGAGAAATTTCTTTTTCTGCAAACTATCCCAACAATGAGTCCTGAAAAGTCTTTTGGAAAACTACTTCACTATTTAAATAAATCAAATCAGGATCAACAGAGCATTGTTTTCCAGGATAAGTGCTGCAGAACAAAGGAGAAAACCCTGAAGATGCTAACACAGGATAAAATGATTCCAAAGAATCATTAAATCCTCATCAGGAGGAAGCAGCTTGTGTTTCTCCAGCAGAGCAGTGAGTCAAACAGAGGATTTGAGTGGGGGGTCATTATGTCCACCGGTGACAGACAAACTGCAGCAAGTGAAACACAAAGATGCAAACCATTCACCAAAGAACGGGGGAACACGAAGAGTGGGCCAACTGTTACTGCGACTATAAATATTTTTAGTTAAGATGGATATCTGATGGCCCAACAGCTCCACTTGTGAAGGACCTAAAAGACAGATGCTTCATTTTTGAGTGACTCCAGAGCAACAGAACGAAACTCAAACATCACACTCTGGTTTGTGGCTCAGTTTTTGGGGCTTTTAATGTTTAAGTACAAAACATTTCATTTCCTCGAGGCCTCCCAACATCACACGGGAAGAAATCTGTCATGCACTTTTCGTAGAGATGTGATGAAAGGACGAAACTAAAATAGAGAGAAGGGACGACACTAATGAAGTGTTGCCAGATTTTCTACTGAAATAAGCAACCAGGTCAATAAAAACAAGTCCAAAACAAGAAACTTCCAGATATTTTCTTTTCTAATGTGATATCATTTTTTTAAGAGAAACACGTCATATTTACCTCCGCCAAGGAGGCTATGTTTTCGGAAGAGTTTGTTTGTCTGTCTGTGAACAAAATAACTCAAAAAGTTATAGATGGATTTTAATGAAATTTTCAGGAAATGTTCAGGATGGGAAAAGGAAGAAGTGATTCAATTTTGGTGTTGATACGGATCACTGTCTGGCCGCCATGATGAAAAATGCGATTTTCATGAATAACTACTGAACTAAAATAGATATCATTATGAATCCAGTTGCTAATGGTATGTTTTCATGGTCAAAGAATCTAAATATTTTGATGAAATAAAGGTAGGACTAATATTTATGATAAAAATCACAATACGGGTGAGGACTGTGGCACTGGCGGAGGTCTGTGCTCCCCGAGTGCTTTTCTAGTACGAGCTGCATTACATTTCAATTTCACAGTGACAATACAGTAGTTTGCAGTTTCAGGCACTCCAGGCACCATTTTTCATGTAAACCAGAGGCCAAAACGCAATGAAAACTCTCAGTTTTAGGCTCAAAACTGAGCCATGTAAACTGCCCCTAAGTCCTTACTGGGGTCTGAAAGTTTTAAATCCAGAGACACTGTGACTAACACATGGGTTTTTCCTTTGCGTATTCAAACTAGATCCGCATTCAGACGAAGATGCTAGAAACGAATGAAGCCTCTGTCCTGTGCATGTCAGTCCAGTAGAAACAGGGCTGCTACAATACGGGTACGAAGAAGAAAAACCTTTCACAAACAACAATGGTGAGTGGATGCACAAAGATGTTTCTTGTCTGGACAACAAATCTGTCTAGATCATTTTGTCTGGATCCCGGTACCAGCACACGTTGCTCAGTAGACGGCCGAGGCTGTTGTTACTCCTGGTATGCCCGTGCAGCCTTCATATGAAAGAGTACTGCTCATGCAGTGATGTCAACGTTTCACCCTGAACGCTCTGACTCTGGTCTACAGGGAGCTGCATGGAGGAGAATTTTGAAAACCCTCCACCCTGGACCCTAGTTGTAATAGTTTGTGGATTCAAGCACTCCATATACCGTTCCCATGTTAACAGGAGGCCAAAACGTAGTGAAACCTTATCGGATTTGGCCATATTCAGACTCTGTAATCAGCCCCAAAGTCTTATGGAAACAATGGGTAGCAGGACTGCTCTAGGGGACATGCAAATTTGATTGGCTGGCTAGAGGCAGAGAAATTCTGCAGCTCAATTTTGAGAGAGCAGACATGTAGGCTATGTGCAAATTATTATTTAACATGTTTGCCTTCACTAACAAGTTCAAGGGAAGCAGAGAGAGGATAAAAAAAATCCAGGACAATTCTAGCTTTTCCAGGACATTTGACTTTTTTTCTCATTTTTATGTTTTCCATGACTGGAAAATCGGTCAATTATTTTCCAGGTTTTCCAGGATGCATGGGAACCCTGTTTTTTTTCTTACTTGGCTCTTAAATTACACATTCAACATCCTTTTCTTTATATAAAAGTGAAGGGAGGGGCTACTGTTATTTCTAACTCTGGTATCACTAAACAGTCTAACCTTGATTTTCGTAAACAAAGAGTTTGTTTGTGTAGATCCTCTACAGCTTTATTATGGATAAAACAGTAACAGTTACATTAGAAATAAAATTATTCTGGCTGTAAGGATTTATTTTTGGTGGAAACAACTTTTTTTTTTATCTTTACCTCTTTTTAAAGTTAAACATATTTGTGTTTGGGGTGCTGCTTTGGCATAGTGGTTAGTACCCCATGTACATGCTTCTGCCGGTCCAGGTTCAAATCCCGCCTGTGTCCAGTTTGCAGAGTGTCTTCCCCTGCTCTCTCTCCCCTTTTCACAAGCCTATCCACTGTCCCTTTCCTATCAATAAAGGCACAAAATGCCCAAAAATATACATTTAAAAAAAAAAAAACATATTGGTGTTTGGAGTTGGACAAATATTTTGTGTAAATTCTGATTTGAGTTTATTTGGTGGTAGAGTGAGCATCAGATCCGTCCTGGGTTTGTTGGAACAACAATCCAAAACAGGCAACTGCACTTTTGGAACAAGCCAAAAAAAAAAATGTAACCCTCAGCTGCCAAAATTTACAAGCAACTTTTAAAAAAAGAAGTCCAAAGTCACATATAATAATCAGACATGGCAACTATGAGTGACTCGCAATCAACATTAGGCAAATTATAGTGATGACAGGAGACAGAGCGGCAGAGTTGGGATGTTGTCTGCAGAGACAACTTAAAGGTTGTACCTTGCTGTAAGGCGACTTAGCAGGCTTTGCAACGAAGTAAAAAACTAAAATCAGTTGGTGCTTCTACAGAGGAGAAATAATCAAAGTAAAGCTTCCACAATTATCTCTAAAGAGTTTAATGGAATTTGCTTACCATTAGCTGGTCTTTTCACTGTGCCTTGAGACTCTTATGTATTTTATTTCACCTTAATCCAGCGAGGCTGTAGCATCTGTTGCACACTTGCGGTGCTCCTGTCTCCCGCTGAACCTGTTACTGCCTCATGAGACGGGACAAAGAGGGGATCAACTTGTTTCCCTCATTGGTTCCCAGGGGAGGTGAAACATCACAGAGGGTTAAATATTACACATTAAACTTGTGGCAACAAAAGCAGTCATCAAAACAAAAGTACAAGCCTGAATTGAGGCAAAATATGAGCTCCTTCAGGACAGAAGGGAAAAGGAGGTCCTAACTTGATAGCATGGTGTGCCTAATCAAGCGGCCTTTTAGTTAGGGCTGGGCGATGTGGCCTCAAAATAAAATCCCTGATTTCTTTCAACAAAACTTGATTGATAATTTTAATCCATTTTTTCCTCAACACAAGAACACACATGACACAAAAACTACATAAATCAAGTTTTGTCTTCATTTTATCAAAATAAATTCCAAAACTAAATAGAATTTCCCTCTTTTAGTTAAATTACATGCTGTAACTTTGTCATAAAATGTTGATTGTGAGTCAGACGTAGACTGGTCTGTCTACATAAGCACTGAAAGCTGCACCGTTTTCTCAGAATATTAGCATGAACATGAGCTCTCTGATCAATACTTAATCATTAAAAAAACAAGTCTAGACATGTTCTCGTACAAAACCTGACAAGACCAACCACCTTGAAAAATGTACAATTTCAATATTTAGATTTCCAAACATTGCCACAACTTAGAACTGGAGTGAAAGAAAATGAAGAAATATAATAGGGTTTTGCTTCTTTAAATCTGATAATTCCAATTAATTTATTTAACTGATACATTGCCCAGCCCTACTTTTGAGTGTGTGTGGTCATTAAATCTGCTAACACTAGTCATCAACATTTTCAGCTGTTATCTCTCTATTCCCAAATCAAGCTGATACAATCGTACATCTTTCCTTCTTTGTACTTTCTGATTTATTTCCAGCACCGTCCAGCTGTTCAGTACACCTTTTAATATTTGAACAGTACAAATTATATTTGACTTTAAGAAACATGACATGAAAAACACATCGCTTCACATTTCTGAATATCATATGCATCGAGAACATTCGGGGCCACTGAGGAATCACCTGAGAACGAGTAAGAAACGTATTCAGTTTGAGTTGATGAGTTTGACTTTAAAACAAGGGCTTGGATAAAACAGGCCGTTCTGCAGCTTACTTCAGTGCATTACATGGAAATTATAACAGAGTTAGTGAAATAAAACCTCCCGTTTGTCAGTCTGACCACCCATCAGTAAAACACGGGCACTGCACGATAACCAGCGGATATATTACAGCAAGTTTCACTTTACACAAATGTGATGTCATCAATTCGCCCCAAATAAAACATCAAAAATATTCCACATTTTACATAAAATATTGAGATACAAAGTGTGCAAATGTCACCATACGGTCACAGAACGACTCCAAATGAAGGCACCAAACTTGCAGCTCTCACTCCTACCAAAGCACTCACACAAAAGTCAAACTGCTGGAGGGTTTAGACGTTGAAATGGTTCATCCGTCAGTCCTTTGCTGATGATTCTCTCTGAGGCAAAAGGTCAGAATAACTGTGTAGATTCTCCTTTCACTGTCACTGAGCAGATATTTAATCATCCGCTTGTCTTGGACTGATTACTACCAAAAAGACATAAAAATGATCATTTTCTGAGAAATGTTAAAATAAATTTCGAAGCCCACCTTAAAGAGATAGTTTGTGTTTTTAACATGTGCCACTGTGCAGTGTTTTTTGACAGCACATTGAAATTTAGTTTTAGTTTTCTCAAACATATTTTAGTTTAAGTCATCACTTAGTCATCTCCATTGTTTTAATTTTAGTCTCGATTCAGTTGATGAAATTTCACATTTTAGTTGATGAAATTTGCTGTGAGTTTAGTCGACTAAAATATGCCGTGTAAAGGGTAAGGCATTTTTCATGTTTCCTTGAGTTTCTGAAGTCATGTTTTATTTTTGGATAAAATGAAACATCTAATGAAGAGAAAGAATTTTTTTTTGTGTGAAATGCTGTCACCATAATTATGCTACCTGGCAGAGCATCTTAGTTACAATTCCAGAACTGACAACAAACAGTGAACCTGCTCTACATTAATATATCAATTCATAAAGAGAGCAGCTCTGATTGGATCGCTCCACAACTTATCCCACCACCACCAAGCTAAGGCAGCTGTGACGGGATATATTCCTACCTTGTCTTTACTTTCTACATGACCAAATTAGGTCTGATTGGATTAAGTCTGTCAAAGAATTTACTCTAGTTTTTATTTGTTGATAAAAATGTCCGTTAATTTAGTTTGAGTTTATCTCCATGTGCTGTTGTTTTTATTAGGTACTGTCTGGTTTTCATCAAGGGAAAAAGGCTCTCGATGAACACTATGATGAAAATAATTAGTCAACAAAATCAACACTGCCACAGTGTCACAGCTCAGTTCTCTCTCTGTTCAGGAATGACGATAATGCTAATCACTGCTGTACATGGGTCCAAACTCTCCATGTAAGTGAAAGAATTGCCACAAAAAAACACATTTGCACATGGTGCTTTTGTGGCAACCATCTGTTTTGACACAAAATAAGACTTTAAATTCAAAAGTGGGCAATGTCAGATACATTTAATTATTTTAAAAGTTGAATCTTGTATGCATGTACTCTCCATGAATCTTATGTCAGGTTTTTATCAAAATATGTTATTTTAAAATCCCATTGACCTTGGAAACCAGGAACTGCTAATGCAAACTTTTTCCTCTCAAATGGACTCCTTCCGGCAGCCCTCGAAACTATTAAATATAAAGATGTGCATTTCAACTAGTCTCACGATTGGACTCAGTTGGGTTAATGACTCAATTTGATCTGACGTCACGTTGAGTGGTATTCCTAACATTCCATTTAACTGCAGCAGGCTTCTCTTTCAACCAAAAATACAAGCGGATAAATATGAACTCCTTTTATTGATTAAAATAGCTTTTGGTTTCATTCTCATCTTCAGTTACTTGTTTTTATTCTTCCTCAGAATCTAAAATGATATTAAGAATCGAATGATTTGACCACTGATTTAATTTTCCTCGAACAAATAACTTTTGCTAGAACAATGTCAGCAAACATAAAAGTTAGGGTTGCTAAAAAATGAAGTTTGGTTGATATTTTTGTAGCACTTAAGGCCCCATAAAATCCGTGATCACAGAAGTGCGGATGGAATTACAGAATTGGACATTAAACGTGGAATTTAATACAAATGCGCAAAGTAATGGAAATGGCCGGCATTCTACATAAAAGCTTCTTTTACTGAATTAAAATAAATGTTCCTCTTGGGAAAATGCTCTGAGGGGGTCACTAATGATGGGGACAATGCACACTTCACTTCCCTTCCTCTTCCTTCTCCCATTTCTACCAATGCAAACATGCCGAAGTGACTGCCTGAGACAAAGGCTAAGTCGGCAAAGAAGCTACGAAACTTTCGCCTAACTCCAAAGTACAGGGCAGAGCAGTTTCCCAACGATTATTACGAGTCAGGCAATCAAATGTTCTGCAAATTTTCTCAACATCAAACCATCTGAAGAGCGGGTGATTATATGTAATAATTTTATACAGTGTCTCTGGGTTAAAATTGCATAAAATGCTAAACTGAATTTTCAAAAAATGCAAACCAAAAAAAAAGAATATGGGAAAAATTTAAATGGAATTTGGGAAATAATAGCATGGATTTTATAGGGCTCTAAGCATCCTTTCACAGCTATATGATAAACGTGTTTATGTGGAAACTGGATGTGCTGAAGCATCTGAACGTGTTATTAAAATAGGAATATTAACGTCACCAATCAAATCATATACATCTGACAGGTGTGCCTCTCCTCTAGACGTAAATCACCGTGAGCCAGTTTCCCCAGAGAAAAAAAATAACAAAACAATGAAATAACACAATAATAGTAATAAAACGATACACTTTGCATTTCAGACAACCCTGTGAGTAGTGCAATATCACATCTTTGCAGTGTAAACCCTGAAGCTCAGTGGCACTGACACACTAATACTGATAATTCACAGATTCACTTCACCCAGCTTCACTGCAGTCACCAAAGTTCAAGTTCACAAAGCCACAGTCGGAGCACCACCGGAGACATCGAACCGAAAAAAACTGTGGCTAAAACGGGAGTACAGTCTTCCTCACAGAGGACAGGTCGGGCCCTTCATCCTCCATCAAGTATGACCTCTCAAAATGAAAAATAAAAAACAGAGAAACGTCTGTGTGCAAAGTTCCCTCCTGCAGTGGAAAAGGTTCATCCAGTAGGTGGTTAACGATCACCCCTCCATCTCCTGGACTTCAACATAGCGAGCAGCAGAGATGTTCCTTGTGTCAGTGTTGGTAACCGCCATTTTAGCTCCAATTAACCAGCAGAAGAGATTTTTAGGAAGGAAAGAAGCTCCAAACTGAAACGTGGCTCTTCTTGTGATGAGATGTTTGCAGTTTGTGTCCAAGCCTCATTGTACAAGCTGCAGCTCCAATCTTCAGGTGGAAATGTTACTAAAATGCATCTTTATGAAAAATCAAACTTCAGCTCTCATTGGAAGTTTGATTTCAGGGAACAGAACAGAAAAGAGGCTGAACAATCAAACATGAAGTCGAGTGTCCTGTTATAAGGAGAGATAATTAAAAAATAGGTATTTTTAGTGAGATATAGGCCTGAAAGACTGAATATCAGCATCAGCCAATATCACAAATTCAGCCCATATTTACAGCCGACATTTGTTTGCAACATATATCCTATTAATCTGCAGTAAAATTAGCAAATGTACCACATCACTTTAACTTATCATCACTACACAGCTGCATATAAAAATCAGAGTTAAATACAGATTTGTGTTATTTTCACTGTACTGGTAGGAGAGAGTCTGCAGCAAGATCAACGTATCTGGTTGTGTAAAATTATATAGATATGAATGTGTGTTTCTTCTGGGAGGGTGGGCAGGGTTTTGTTGTTATACTGTTCATTATGACATATTTACTGTTATAATTTCCGTCATTATTTTAATGTTCTGTTAACTTGTCTTGTTAAAAGAAAGCTAATAAAACTTTGGTCACATAAAATAGTTGTTTGGTTTCACATCTGATTCTCACACAAAAAGCTGTCACGCTAAATACATCAAGTCAATTTTTGTGAAGACTTTATGCTCTTGATGAAAAACATCAGTAATGGCAATAATGCCTTCAGTGATATCAGCAAATTGGATATCGGTAAAACCCGTTATCAGCATAGGTGACAGAGACAATGGGTGGATGGTAGGGGTGTCCCGATCTGATACTGATATTGGTCCGATATCAGCAAAAAAAACAAATGTCAAATTATTTCGGCCTGCATCTACAACATAAGCACTCTGATATAAGTAGTCCATTCTAATATCTTTGTTATTTAATTTAGTTGTCCAATCTGCTTATGTTTAAGTTAAACAAAGAGGTTACATTTCAATTTTAAAAAATGCTTTTTGTTTTTACTGGATTTATCGAGGGTAGTTTTCAGGATCTTCTAATTTATATTTTATTTATTTTGTCTATTTGTACTATATTCTTATGTCAAAGGTTAAAATGTATTCAACCAATTGTTCAATAAAAAAAGGGTCAGTTTTTCCCATACCTACTATATCTCACTCAATGGAGCCTTTTCTTACAGTCCATGCTACAAAATAAGTAATAAAAGTCTGTATGATTCCTGCTGATATCGGATAAATATTAGTATCGGCTAATACTCGAGGCTGCAATATTGGTATCGTATTGAAGGTGAAAAAGTTGTATCGAGACACCCCTAGCGGATGGATTTTTTCGATATATCAGTTGCAAATATCTGCAAAAATTTCAGTGTCAGCTGATACTGAAATTTAAAGTTTCAGGCCAATATCTGCAGATGCCAATATCATATTGATGATACTGTGCATCCCTATAATTATAATCTGCTACAGTTTAATGATCTTATTCAGTTTTAGTAAAAAGGGAATCTTACTGCAGTGTGTTCACTATAATAAACAAAACAGGGAATGTGAGGTGTGAACCAAATCGTGGGCTACTTGAACCATGACACCCCTACGCCACAGAATCTCATTATCTGATGCAATTCTCCAGGGTGCAAGTAAGATTTCTTGAAACCAGTAAACGGCTGCATCCTGGCTTCTGAAATCAACACAGCCTTAAAGAAGAACTTTCCAAAACCTGACCAGAACTTAGACATTTGAGTCCACGTCAACACAATCACTGATATTCAGGTTCTGAATGATTCAGAAGCAGGTAACCTAGAATCCTCATCCTCATTTTTTCCATCTTTGACCGATTTGACTGATCTTGTTCTCACAGCTCATAAAGATGCATCTTAGGTCCATGTATGTACAAAGCATGAACTGATCTAATGAGTGTTTCCCACCCGTTATAGGACTGACATCAATAATCTCCTGAGATCTCCCATTTAGAAATTCCCCTGATTAGAAATAAAAATACCACCACAACGGCATGGCACAGAACTGAAGCAGGTTATATCAACTATACAGCCGACACGACTACACCGTTATACCAAGAAGCTGTTTACACTACAGTGAAGTCTATTGCGTCTCCTATTTGGTGAGGGAGGGAGGAGGAGGCGTTACAGCCGGGTCACATTTACAGGTTTGAAGAGGAGAAACGTCAAATCCACAACTTAACTGACCACCGAACTCAGGTTAGGTTTTAAAGAGTCTACAGGTCCACAGCTGACCTCGGTGTCTTCAGGCGAAAAACTAAAGCCCCGGTCAGACCAAAGATTCACAACAAGATGTGTCATTTAAGTATCGTTTCACAGGTGACAAGGTTATTATTATAATTATTAACAATGTTGGCATTTAAGTTACTGACGATTGTTTTAATCAGACGCATTTATCAACAGCCGGTCTTCTGTACGCTTGGACTGGTCGAATTTGCACATTTCATGAATCAATTGTGTCTGTACACTTTCCACAGCACACTGATGAACAAGGTTTTTTTGCCTTGTGTTTAAAAATAAGCTTTTAGCAGTTTGGAAAACTAAGTAGCACACAAGCCCATCACATATCCCTGTAACAAGCAGCAAATGCCCCAGTCACACATTCCCGTTTCTGCACGACAGTCCACGACTAAACAACGCTGATCCAGATCAAGTAGCACATGCACCACAACCAAAGCACGTTTCATCAGAATTAGGACAATCGTGCACATTCGCCAAGAGAAACAAGAATGTGTGACTAGGACCCAAAGCTCAGTTCTCTCAGTGCCTCCAGAAACGCCCTAAAATGGTCGAGCAGCACCCCAAATCTTTGGTCTGAGCTGGGCTAAGAGAGCTGTTCGCCGCAGCCGAGCCTTTTGGGAAAACAAATCAGGTCCACGCCACCTTCCGAGAGATGGCCTGTTTGAAGCACTCGGGGTCGACGTTGCCGCCAGGCCGGAGTGCCCTCTCCAGGCTCACCAGCACGTTCTGGTGGCACTCCCTGATGTTCACAGGGTATTTTGCCCTCAACAGCTCGTAGGCGGCGATTAGCCTCATGTTCTGCTTCACCATCAAGTACTGGATGATGCAAGTTGGGGCCAGAGAGAAGCCGTCTCGACAGTGGACCAGGACGCGCTTCCTCTTCCCAGTGGAGGCGTCGATGCACTCGTTGATGTCCTCAAAGCAGCGCTGTTTCAGAGCCGGCCCCTCACCCAGAGCGTCCGGCACATCCTCAATGTCCACTTTGAGGCGGGACCAGCTGTGACGGGCGCCACGGGAGCAGGTGCACGGTATGAGGTTGAGAGTGGGGCCCGGCTCCCCCGGCACGCAGCTCATATCGATGATGCTGTCTATGTTGTTGCGGCACAGCGTGCGCCCATTGTAGGCAGCGTTTAGGTTGCCCACGTAGATGTAGTCTGTGACCTTGGAGATGACGGGCTCAGAGTACTGGAAGTGCTCAGGACCACTGGGTTTGGGCTCAGGTGTGTCGGGGCCCCTGGCGCCGGCCGGCCCTGTGGCGGCCCTCCGGCTGTAGTTCCGCAGCTTCTTGGAGCCCGAGCGAGACGGGGGGTTGGAGTCAGACTCGGAGCTGCTGTTCCAGGGCGGAGAGAAGAGAGAGAAGCGGCTGGAGGATTTGCTCTTGTTGAGGATCTCCACCGGGCTGGACAGGCCTGAGCTGGACGCTGTGGTGGATGCTGAAGCGCAGAACAGAGATGCTCGCTCCAGAGAACCAGTGCTGCTGGCAGCTCCTGCACTGTGGGCCTGCTCCATCTGCAACAAGAACACAGCTGAGATATAACTGAAGGCAGGGGCCTCAATCTGTCACTGCAAGGCTCCTGTAGATTGATAAAAGTCTGATGGCATTAATAATCTTATTTTTACCAATAACAGACAGTGGGGTTTTGATCATGCTTTTGTTGAGAACCATTTGGAAACAAGCGAAGTAACTGGTAACATACGAAAAACTCAGTTTTGTTAGAAGGTCCAATTTATTACAGCTCTCTATTAGTAGGAGAACATGTGCCCGTGAACTTCAACATGTAAGTAAAAGAGTATGTACCATGGTGGGCATGCTGGATAGTGAATGTGGACCTGCAGGGGTGCAGCAGTGGTGTGGGGTTACTTTAATCATCTCCTCATAGTCTGACATCACATTCGAGTGTATGTATGACAATTGCTTGGATTTTATATTTGGGGAAAAGGAAAAGCCGAGTCACTCGGTCTGATATAAACCTGAGTCTGACATTAAAGGAATACTACACCCAAACAACGATTTGGCCTCATTTTCTACTCACCCTCATGCTGAACAGCACTGTGGAGTAGTTTTGGAACATCTAGGATGCAGCCGGAGATCTCGGGGGATACTCGCTGTCCACTGACATTGATATCATGACTTAGATAAGAGCCCGAACAAACAGTGTCCTAGAACAAGAAATCCCACATTCTGCTGTGAGCGACAGAGCCGTGGACATTCACAAGAGGGGTCAGCAGAATGTGGGATTTCTTGTGTTCTTGTTTCTTGTTCTACGCTCCCAGTTATTGCAGAGTGCGCGTTCATTTGGTTTGGTCAGCCGCGGCTCCGTGAGGGCACCCGTAAGTGTATCATAGAAATGCGAAGTAGTACTGTTTAGGCTATAAACATGTGCTAAATGATGTCGTTTCGAGTAAATGGTGGACGTTACCCGCTCAGGACACTTGGATTACAGCGCACGAGCAGTATGGATGAATATTGCCGACTTTTTGTGGACTTTTAAGGACATTGTTCGTTCGGGCTCTTATCTAAGTCATGATATCAATGTCAGTGGACAGCGAGTATCCCTCGAGATCTCCGGCTGCATCCTAGATGTTCCAAAACTACTCCAGTGTTGTTCAGCATGAAGGTGAGTAGAAAATGAGGCCAAATCGTTGTTTGGGTGTAGTGTTCCTTTAAAAATATCAAAAATACGAACACTGATATTATATGTCCAATAATCGCTTTCCACAGCAATGCACTAATGGTGAACACCAGGGATGGAAATTTACAAGATTTTATTGATGCCAGTGCTATTAACAATCTTGCTAATCGATACATTTCTTTAACTATTCCCTTAGTGATACCTGCAGATTTTCCATGTAAGCAAATGTTGGCCTGTAGATTTTCAGTGGCAACAATGTCAAATACACGTCACAGCATAGATGACTGCTTCTGCAATTTGGTGGTGTTTCCACTCACTTAAGGTTGTGCAGTAGGCGCCTTTTGTAAAAAAAAATAAAGCCAAAAATTCTGATTGCTCCTGAACCATGTCAGTGGAAGGAATTGATAAGGGAATTGATAGCAAAAAGACTCATTATATTAATTCTTTGATAGCTCTGTTAACGATTCTCGACTGGAATTGGTATCAATTCCCATCCCTCGTGAACACAGGACAGATGCTGATATGGATATTTAAAAGAAAACTTTGGCCATCACATATAGTAATGTTGTTACCACATCTGGCATTATTGCCCCCAAATGCTGATAATTTCTCTTATGTTTGACCATAAAAACAGATAACAGTTTGTCCAACAGGTCATCTTTACTGACCAATGAGAAACATTTCTCTCTAAACCAGTAGTTAGTTGTTCCAGATGACAGAATTTAATTACAAAACCCAAAACCAGTGAAGTTGGCACGTTGTGTAAATCGTAAATAAAAACAGAATACAATGATTTGCAGATCCCTTTCAACCTATATTCAATTGAATACACAGCAAAGACAAGATACTTAATGTTCGAACTGGTAAACTTTGTTATATTTTGCAAATATTAGCTCATTTGGAATTTGATGCCTGCAACATGTTTCAAAAAAGCTGGCACAAGTGGCAAAAAAGACTGAGAATGTTGAGGAATGCTCATCAAACACTTATTTGGAACATCCCACAGGTGAACAGGCTAATTGGGAACAGGTGGGTGCCATGATTGGGTATAAAAGCAGCTTCCCTGAAATGCTCAGTCATTCACAAACAAGGATGGGGTGAGGGTCACCACTTTGTGAACAAATGCGTGAGCAAATTGTCCAACAGTTTAAGAACAACATTTCTCAATGAGCTATTGCAAGGAATTTAGGGATTTCATCATCTACGGTCCGTAATATCATCAAAAGGTTCAGAGAACCTGGAGAAATTACTGCACGTAAGTGGCAAGGCCGAAAACCAACATTGAATGCCCGTGACCTGCGCTCCCTCAGGCGGTACTGCATCAAAAAGCGGCATCACTGTGTAAAGGACATCACCACATGGGCTCAGGAACACTTCAGAAAACCACTGTCAGTAACTACAGTTCGTCTACATCTGTAAGTGCAAGTTAAAACTCTACTATGCAAAGCCAAAGCCATTTATCAACAACACCCAGAAACGCTGCTGGCTTCGCTGGGCCCGAGCTCATCTAAGATGGACTGATGCAAAGTGGAAAAGTGTTCTGTGGTCTGACCAGTCCACATTTCAAATTGTTTTTGGAAACTGTGGTCGTCGTGTCCTCCGGACCAAAGAGGAAAAGAACCATCCGGACTGTTATAGGCGCAAAGTTCAGAAGGCCAGCATCTGTGATGGTATGGGGGAGTATTAGTGCCCAAGGCATGGGTAACTTACACATCTGTGAAGGCACCAATAATGCTGAAAGGTACATACAGGTTTTGGAGCAACATATGTTGCCATCCAAGCAACATCTTTGTCATGGACGCCCCTGCTTATTTCAGCAAGACAATGCCAAGACACATTCTGCACGTGTTACAACAGCGTGGCTTCGTAGTAAAAGAGTGCGGGTACTAGACTGGCCTGCCTGTAGTCCAGACCTGTCCCCCATTGAAAATGTGTGGCGCATTATGAAGCGTAAAATACAACAACGGAGACCCCGGACTGTTGAACAACTTCAGCTGCACATCAAGCAAGAATGGGAAAAAATTCCACCCGAAATAGGTTTTGGGTTTTGTAGTTTAAAAAAATCAAATGAGTATGAGAAACTTTGAGTTAATCCCACATTCATTTGTGGATGGCTTATGTTTGTAAAAAAGAGGACTTTTCCCACAACAATGTTGAACTGATGCTGATGCGTCTCTGGTGTTGAATTCCTGGTCCAGAATGTTAAAAGGGTGAACACCTTGTACTAGATAATGATTTCTGATTCAAAGGAACTGACGCTACTTCTTCTCTGATCATCTTCACAAATAAAGTGCCAAAAACAGTGACTGGTGTTCCTGTGTTTGAAAGTACCTGAGCTTTGAGGTTGTTCTTCCATTCCTGCGTCTCCAAGGCCTTAAAGCGCCCGCTGCTGTCCGAGGAGATGGACATGCAGAGAGGCCGGTGAGCTCTCGGGGGAAGCTGGGGGGTGAGGGCCACAGGCACAGGCCTTGCATCTGGATGTTCGCTTCTACTCATCATTAGATTTGGACAGGAGCCTGAGGGACAGAGGAAGACATGTCCAATGTAAGAAATCATAGACATACAGTTTGTTTGGAATGGTTTTCATCAGCAAGCTCATGACTCTTTATCGCGTTACCTTGAAATTAAACTCTTTCTTGTAAAAATGGTAAATGTAAGCTGTATAACTGTAGTGCTCATTCTAACTGCTGTATTTCAATGCTCTCCGCTCTCCTTCCACATGGCGAAGTAGAACTCAAAATCAAAATGAAACTTCAGATCAAATTTTTAAAAGAGCTGCACCTCAGTTTTATGGAACAGTTTTGGGGTTTTCCACCTCTAAAGGATGCAATAACATTAATTTGTACAGTCTGCTCAATCAAATTTGGATGTGTGACAGTAAAACAGCAAAACGTATGGAACAGAGAGACAGAAACACTGTCATCAGCAGAGGTAATCCTGCTGTTACACCGGGAGAGCTGATCTGCCTTTCATAGTCTCATTAATAAACCCCTCAGCCTCTCCACAAAAGTTTTATGTGATTACTGAATCACACATAAAACTTTAAAAACCAGAGGGTTTTTTTGTGAAGAGAGGGGATGATGCCTGTAAGATACAGACCTCAGTCTAAACAATTATTTCCATGCATTAACTTCCAAACCTTCAGCTTGGGGTGACCTAAGTCTGTCTGCAGCTGGATTATGATGTTACCAAAACATGATCAGTTCCTCAGTATACTGCATAACCCTGTTATTGACAAAAAATCAAAAGCATTAAGTGCTAAATTAATGTAGACCAATATCAGTATCTGAAAATATTACCCTACAAGAGCAGATTGTATTTGCAACCATCAAAGCTTCTGCAGACATTAGCATCCAATACTTTGGCCAAACGAAAGGGCACTAAAAATTCCATATATTGGCTGTACCATGATTGTTTTACCTTATTATCACTTAATGTCCACTTGCTTTTTTTAATCCTAAACATCATTTATTAAAGAATAAAATATTGTTTTTCTTTGCATCTGTTTCTGACACAAATGGACTGTAACTATTCAAGTAACAGCTCAATTTAGTTAAGAGGAGGTTTTGTGTTATTTGCACAAAATATCAGTATTGAAAAGTGGACTTTTAACATCTACCTGCAATGTTTGCACAATTGCTGATGCTTACACATTGAACTGTTCTGTTTCAATTGTACGTGGGCAACTTAGATTTTGTCTTTCAGATTTTTATACTTTATTTTATATATTTTTTTGGGGGGGTTTATTTCATATTTTAGGGTTATGTGGTGGTGGGTTTCACTGCCCTTTAATGACAGTCATGTTTTTAGTGTAGATATGACAGTGAACATCTTGAATCTTCATATCAGTATTACCCAATAGGTTTTACTGTAACATGGCAAATATTGAAATACTGCTCATAAAAAAAAGTTGCAGCTGACGAACAAGAAAAAGTTTTATGTAAATAGCCACAAGCTTGAAAAAATAGTTCTGTTTTTGTGCACTTTTGGTATGCAATTAGCTATAAGACATTTAAACTTACAACAAAATGAGATGTGATAAACTCAAGATCCTCATACTGACACAAAAAAAAATCACATTACAACTTTTATTGGTATCACCCAGCTCTACCTAAACCTTAAGACAGGTGACTTTTCTTTCATAGAAATTGTTATTGCAGACATTGGATTTGAGACAGAGGATGGTACAAGATGCTTAAAAGCTCTTATTCTCAACAATTTAAGTATAATGACTTAATAACAGACAATAACAGTGTGGAGCAGTGGAGGTCTTCAGGTGATATGGATGATCTGACTCACCTGCACATTCTGAGCGGCTGATGGACTGAATCTGCAGAGTGTTGTGGGTTTTCAGCAGGCTGTGAAAAGTCCTCACTATACCTGCAGAGGAGAGGTCACCTTGTGGTTAACTTGGAGGAGAACTATACATCACATCCAGCACAGAGTGAAACACAAAAGCACCCATCTTACCGAGTCTTCCGTTGTGTTTACATGGCACCTTTTTATCCAGCAGTCCGTGAGCACTCCGGTCTTTGTTCCACTCTTCCTCGGCCTCCATGGTCCGCCTCCTGCAGACACAAGCACAAAAACCGGCTCCGTCATCTTTGGCAAGCCGGGGGACACCTCAGCTCCATCGGACAGACATCCTCACGGCGCGGCGTGGGCTGACGCTGCAGCTACCGGCTACATTAGCTGCTAACGGCTAAGTTAGCCGCTAACGGCAGGCTAACTCCGCTAGCTCACTGTGCGTGAGTCATTCTGTGGAGGCTCCGGTTGAGGGTTATTTCTGCACCGGTGGACCAAAGGAGAGCACGAAAAACTAAACCACCAACACCGTAAATCAGACCGAGCATGACGTCAGGGAAGAAGCTCGTTAATGGCTAAAATACCGGGATGTTGGCTAGTTAGCCGTAGCTAGTTAGCTTAACTACCCGCTTTCTGCCTCTGTATGGCTGTCTTGGCATACACAACAACTACCGCCGACTCATCAGCAGGTTTCTGCTGCTCACGATTTCATAATCATGTCCATAAACACGGCGTTGCGGTCACTGGGTCGCTGGCTGGCTGATCCACAGCTCCACCAGCCCAGCAGCATCATCACAGCAGAGACCCCCTGTCGTGCCGAGGCGATGCAGGTAGACAGAGTATTTTTCCCCTGAGTAAAGACTCACAGGTTGTGTGAAGAACTCTGTGCATGCTTTCTTACTAAAACAGTCACTGATGATTACCAAGGTGGACTACTTTGTGTACTAAGACATTGAATATACAAGAAAATAACCCAAATATTTATGCATAACGAGAAGAGAATAACCGGGCAGGCAGAACTTGGGGCAAAGTTTAGCACCCATCCCTACAGTTAGTAATGAAGACCATTTAAACCCTCAGGGACTGTTGCGCTCATTTGACGTGCTTTTCAGACTTAGTTTTTTGATAATTTGGTCTTTGATTATGCTTATGGCATGGGTTTATGCAGGACTCTGATTATAATTCTATTTCTTGTCATCTCCAATGCACTAAGTATACACAAGCGTTACACTCAGACAACCAAGGGCAAAAATGTGCCATTGAAACCCAGTCAAACTGCAACTTTTGATCACACTTTCATTCAAGTATAACGCATGCTTGTTTTAATATCTGGGTGCCCATCTGGGCTTTTGCCTTGGAAATAAGTATTTTTACTCCTTCTCACCAGATTGGGTCATTGAAACCCTATGAGCATGGGTGTATTTGACACTGCACAAAATATAATGCAGAAAAGTCAGTGATGCTGCAAATCAGTTTTATATCCCAGTGTGTAATGATCCAACACAACACAATACTTTACATGTAGTATGGTTAAAATGTTTCATTATTCTCTGTATCTTTTTATCTGAAAACATGGTGGCATCATGAAAAAACAAGGCATTAAAAGGTTTTGATCTTGAAAAACATAAATATTTAAAGTGTAACATGAGGACTGATGTTGGTTTAAATATCAAGCAAGATAACGAATATAATATTTGTATGGCTACTGTATAAAAGGAACATTTTTGTGCTTAGTGATATGAGTTGGAGTATTTGACATTGTGCAGAAAGTAACAGCATAAAAATCAGTGTTGTAAATCACTGACATATCCCAGGGTGTAATAAATCAGAACAGAACAAATACTTTGCATGTAGTATATTTAAAGTAATTCCTTTTTTGATTTTTTTAATCTATAAACATGATGGCATCATGACAAAAACATGGCATTTAAAAGATTTTGATCTTGAAAAAAGTCGATGTATTTGATCAGGACTGATGCTGGTTTAAAAATGAATCCTTACGAGATTGGAGATCACATAAAGGTTTAATATATTTTAGCTACTGCATAAAAAGCACTTTTTTGTGCTTAGTGGTATGAGTGAGAGAATTTGGCACTGAAGAAAATCATCAGGCATAAACATTGATGTAGTTGTAAACATATCCCAAAGTTTTATGATTTTGGAACAAAAAAAATTGCTTTGTAGTATATTGAAACAAATGAAAGTTCCACCCACACACTTTGATTGACAGGTGACAACAGTCAGCTTTGAGAAGCAAACATAAATAAAAATGAAGACGAGGAATCCAAAGACAGAAGTTAAAATTACATCTGTCTATTGTAGTTTACACAGCTCAGCAGATGAATGAACACAGAGTCCAGCATGTAGAGGCTGAGTGAAGGTGGTCTGGACTCTGTGGAGCAGAGTCATGGATTCAGAGACACTGTAGAAGGACAGGTTACCTGCTCTGTGATCCAGGTACACCCCGACTCTGGAAGACCGAGGGCCTGAGATATCAGTGCGGATCTTGTTGTACCAAAAGAAATAAATGCCTCCATTACAATTTAACACCCAAGACTTGTTATTGAATCCAAACACACAGTCATCGGACTCCCCTGCTCTGCTGATAGTCTTGTATGAGACAGCTACACCAACTAATCCTCTCAGCTCCACCTCCCAGTAACAACGTCCAGTCAGACTCTCTTCACTCAGGACCTGATACAAGCCTGTGAATCTGTCTGGGTGATCAGAATACGGCAGATCTTCTCTCATTAGTGTTACTCTTCTGTTCCCATCAGTTAAAAACAGTCGTCTGTGTGCTGTGTTTGGATCCAGTGTGACGTCTTGTGAATATCTGAAGAACTCAGCTCTGGTCCAGGGCTCTGGCTCTGACCGTAAAACATCCACCTGAGTTGTCACTGTCTCTGAGATGTTTGTCCATGTTCCTCTGAGAACGTCCTGAAGTTTCTCTCTCAGCTCTGACACAGCGGCTGTCACACCCTTAAAGTTCCTCAGAGGACGTTGAGAGATGCTGGATGAGTCTGGAGGTTCTCTGAGTTGTGACAGTGAGGGGTAGTCCTGTAGAAACTGGTTGTGGTTCTCTGTGGGTGAGAGCTTCTCCAGCTCCTTGTCCTTCCTCTTCAGCTCAGTGATCTCCTGCTCCAGCTTCTCCTGAAGCTCCCTGACTCGACTCACTTCAGTTTGCTGCTGGGATCTGACCTGCTGCTTCACCTCAGAGCGTCTTTGCTCCACCAGACAGATCAGCTCAGTGAAGATCTTCTCACTGTTCTCCAGTGCTTTATCAGCAGAGCTGATGATGGCCTCCACCTCCTGCTGAAGCAGCTTCACATCTCTCTCTCTGTGTTGGATCTTCCGCTGGATCTTTTGTTGATCAACCTGGAGCTCTCTCTGCCTCTCTGTCCTCTCTGCTGCAGCTGAGACCGTGGCATGACCTTTGTGTTTGTCCACAGAGCAGAGATAACAGATGGACTTCTGATCAGTCCGGCAGAACATCTTCATCACCTCATCATGAACAGAGCAGATGTTCTCCTGGAGCTTCTTGGAGGGCTCCACCAGCCTGTGTTTCTTTAATGGAGGAGCGTGAACATGAGGCTGAAGGTGTTCCTCACAGTAAGAGGCCAGACACTCCAAACAGGACTTCTGGGCTTTGAGTTTCCTCCCAGTGCAGACGTCACAGGCCACATCTTCAGCTCCAGCACAGCAGTGATCAGCAGAGGCAGCTTGGAGTCCAGTCTTCTTCAGGTCCTCCACTAAATCTGCTAACATGGTGCTTTTCCTCAGGACAGGCCTTGACCTGAAGGTCTCTCTACACTGAGGGCAGCTGTAGACCCTCCTCTGATCTTCTGTATCCCAGTGGTTGTTGATACAGTTGCTGCAGTAGCTGTGTCCACAGGAAACAGTCACTGGGTCCTTCAGTAGATCCAGGCAGAGGGAACAGCTGATTTTCTCTTGGTTCACTCGGTGTCCTCGATGAGCCATGTCTCCTCTCAGTAAGTGTCAGAAAGTTCGTTTTTGTGCCAATTGAAGCAGAATCTGAACTCTGGTGGAGGGCAAGCATCTACTCTCATTGACTTTTGACAGTGAATTAATGTCTCTGATGGTTCCAGCATGTCTGCACATCCTCATACCTGCTGATCAGGGAGGAGGGAGAGACGTAGGTGTCGTCTCAAGTTTTAGAGAGAGAGGTGTACTTTCTGGTTTTGCCACGTTCCAGCTTGGCGTCAGTCACAAGGTGTATTATTCCAGTCTTCAGTGACTGTTCCCTGTTAGCAGCGCTGCTCCTCCCTATATGCGAAAACACGCCCTGTGCATAGGGCCGAACGATCCATGGTGGGCCCAGTTTGCACAAGAAGACGCATCCTCCACTGACTGGTGCAGCCCTGATCCGCTCAGTGGACAGCAAGCCCGATATTTTCCATTTAAAGTTTGGCTGTTACCGCTGTGCATCTGTCATTTTGCGATGCAGCCGATATACACGGGCAAATTTGATTTTAATCCCTCCTAAATCGCTCAGCATCTTTGGGCACTCTCTCCTCTGTGTGCCAGTGAGTGTAAAGACCCAGACAGACAGGCAGATAGATCCGAGGGACAGGGAGGGATCAGCAGTCACTTTGTGTGATTTTAGAATTCAAACAGTGTCTTGATAGCTCAAGTGCACAGTTTAAGTGAACACATAGACTTAAAAAAATTAAGAGTCAGCCTTTGGATGAATCAAAGCTCAACATTCTTCAGCTCTCATCCCTGAGTTACTGTTTTACTCACTCACTGTTTTGTAAATGATAAATTCACCCTAAGGTATCCTGCATCACATATTCTCACTTATTTTCAGGAGTTCAGCTCAGCCCCTTAGTTCCAGTCAAAGTAACTCTTAATGCTTCAGCAGAACGAGACATTTTGGACGGTTCATGCTCTAACCTTGTTTGGGGATGGCCCCTTCCTGTTCCAGCAGGACTGCACATCAGTGCACATAGCAGGTCCATAAAGACCCAGATGACAAAGTTTGGTGTGGAAAAACTTGACTGACCTGTACAGAGTCCTGACCTCAATCTGATAGAACATCTTTTGGGATGAATTAGAGTGGAGACTGCGAGTCACTTGTGTATTTGGAGTAATGGTGCAACAGTGGGTCAGATGTCAGGAACAAGACCAACTAGTGGCAGAAGGCCATATCATGCAGCATTTGAACAAAAATACTAAGCTACTAATGACCCACAACATGGCAGCCCAACTTAGAAGCAACTACAATATTTCCAATGTATGTCCTCTTGTTTGAGTATTTCCTCTTAGTCCAATGACATGATCAAGTCGGTGCTTACAACAGTGGTGTATGAGTAATTGCATATTAAAAACTGAGCAGCAATGCTTGGGTCTTCATCCATTTTTGTAGTCCTTGTTAGCAGTGTGTTAGCAACCATCCTTTCAAAAATATTTGTCATCAAACAGAATCTCAGCATTCATTTGCAAACATAACTCTCACATTTAGATATCCAAGCTACAACATCTCATTTAATTTCCCTTCTCCTGTGATGGTTTTAGCCTCCAGATCAGAGAATGTTCCTCTTTTTGTCTCCTCATGTTGTAAATTCAGGGCTAAAACTTGAATATTTATTTTGGTTGTTCGTATGCTAGGATTTCTTTTTAATGGATCACATTCAAGAGCTGGTGTAAGGCCATTATGACACCAAACCTGTGCAAATCTTCACACCAGACTGACAAATGAGGGCAAATGACCTTTGGAGTACCCTTCAGAGGTTTCCTTATGCACAAAGGGGTGAACATGAGACAACATTGCCCATGACCTTTCAAGTCTAATTAAGTCCTCCTTCAATAAGAGTGATCAGTTGTGCTTGGTTTAAGGAACTACTCGGAAAGTCTGTAAGATGTTGACATATGGAAGTATGGAAGGAAAGAAAGAAAGACAGACGGACTGCCAGTCTAAAAACATAAAGCCTCTGGCCTCTCCTCGCTCTAGCATTGAGGGATGAAGACGATGTGAAACAAAAGGAGCAAACACAGAGGTGGAGTTCACTATCTGAGGGTTTCAAAAAGAGACATGCAATAGCTGTTGTTGTCAAATTGACTTAAATCCATACTAATTCTGGTTTTTGTCATCCTTCCAAAGTGTTTGATATCTTAATTTACTAACATAACATGAAGAATTATTGTTGCTGCTCCAGTTAATCAAATCCTGAGCTAAGTGTGTCTTACCTTTGTGCGTGTTTTCAGGTCGAAGCTGTCCAGTTGTTTATCTGTCAATTTGTCTACACAGTAGATCCACAGCAGCAGCTTGCTCTGAACACAATCATAGGCTGGCTGATCTTGAGCCTGTGTTTTTCTTCTTCTTGTGTTTAATTGGATGGCTGCGTCTCTCTTCAGGTATCCTGGTAACCCACCGACCTGCTGATGTCACGCTCTCCATAATGAAGTGTGAGTGGATCTGCTGCCTTTGTCAATAACCAGGCGGGGAAATTCACAGGAGATACAAAGACGAGGGCCCCATCTGGGTTCAATCATTGTTATTACATGATGTCATATGATGGGTTCTAAAAGGGCACAAATGAGAAGAGAGATGTTCATTTTTGGGGGCATTTTATACCTTTATTGATAGAGTTAGAATGGGAATGAGAATAGAGAGAATGACAGTGGATACGCTTGTGAAAGGGGGTGAGAGAGAGAGTAGGGGAAGACAATCTGCAAACTGGCCACAGGCTGGATTCAAACTCAGGCAGGTAGAAGTATATGGGACGTGCCTGGTTGCTAACCGCTCTGCCAAACCAGCACCCCTAGATATTCATTTTTAAGGGTTGCTGCAGATCCTGGAAAAGTCCTTTAGATTAGATTAGATTAGATTAGATTAGGAAGAACTCTATAAATTGCTTGGAAAGACTCCATCACGGAAATTAAGACTCTAGTAGCATTGTAAAGCAGCACTCAGAGTATTAAAAAAAGGTAAAAAAACAAAACAAAACAAAAACCAACAATTTGCAAATATAAATACAAAATATGGCGACTGCTCTTCCCACCTTCTGCCTTCCAATAACTCCTTATCCCAACCAGTGAGGGGCTGTAAAGTCTGATGACCTGAGGGACAAAGTGTTCATATTTTTCATTTCCATATTTTTAAAAGCAAACTCAAGACCTACCTTTTTAGTCTGGCTCTTAGCAGAATTTTGTTTCACTCTCATAATTTACATTATACATGTTTGACTACATTTTAGATTCAGAGTTACGATTTTATGTTTAGCTACTTTTTTACTTTTAGTGTTGGGTTTAAACAGTTTTACTTATTTATTTATTTATTAATTACCTTATTACCTTTGATATATCCTTTCATGGTTTTATCCATTTAGTCTTTGCTCCTGTGTTTTCTCATTTTTAATTCAAGATAGCGTTTCCTCATTCCTCTGTCGTTGAATAATCCTGACTAGTGTCCCTGTGTGTGTGTGTGTGTGTGTGTGTGTGTGTGTGTGTGTGTGTATGTGTGCTTGGTAGCATGTTTGTGCTTGGATGTATGAGTGTCTGTATGAGTGGCTGTCTGTGTTAAATGTGGGCTGGGAGGGTGGGTGGGGTTTGTATTTTTTTTAATTTATTTTCTTTCATTGTAATATTTTAATTCTTATTTCTTCTGACTCTTATCTGCTTATGTACTTGAATGTTCAGCACTTTGTGCTACATTTTATGTATGAAAAGTACATAATAAATAAAGTTGATTAATTGGTTGAAAAGAGTTTTTCAGTCTGTTAGTTTAAGAGGTCTTAGGGCCCGTCTATATGACAATGTTGTCACCAGAAATTAAAAGGTTTTTCCTTTGCTTTTCAAAAGTGCTCCACATTCACACGGGTCCATGAGAACGACTGAAAATACAGTAGGGTGCATCCCAGGCCAGTTGTTGGTGATGTAAGTTGGCAGTCAAACAGCAATGTTAAACACATGTTTTCAGACGTTTCATTGTTGTGTAAATCTGCTCTTAGGTTGACTTTGTGGTTCTCGAATGGCTTGTCAAGCTCAGTAAGTCCAACGTGGCCTTTCCACTACATGGTATCAGCTCAACTTGGCTTAACTTTACACAGTTATTTTGTTAGTTTGCTTTTCCATGAGGGATCATACTTAGTGCACTGGCACTATATTTTGAATCACTTTCACTGGGGTTCCAAGCAAGCTGAGTTGAAATAAAGTGGAGACACTTCTGACCTCTGAAAGGTCAGAGTATCTGACGTGGGAATGAAACACCCACGTTGTCGGCTTTGCTAACCCTCGGCTCCATAGGATCTCCAGTGCCTCCAAGCAGTAGCACTGAAGTCTAAAACACACCTTTATGGGAACAACTGGGGCTAGATTTTAAGCCCCAGACTTTTTAATCTCTCATTTTGCTTTTAGGAAATGTCATCAGGACGATTAACTTCCAAAGCCATGCTGATGACACACAGCTATACTTTGCTGTTTCCTCTGAAGACACAAGGCCTGTTGATGCCCTTTTTGATTGTATTTAATCATCAAGTCCTGGATGGCAGACAACTTTTGCAAATCAACTGAGGTTTTAATGATTGGTACAGGTCCAAGAAACAGGACAGCAAACTCTCTTACTCTGTGCAAACAAGATAAAAAAAATTTAGATGTCATGTTTGATCCAGATTTAATTTTAAGCCACACACAAGAAATGTTTCTTGTGTGTGGCTTCACACCATCGGTTCTAAAGAACATCTGCTCCAAAATTATCACCACCAAGTTCATTGCACACCCAAAGAGCTAATGTTTGATACGGAGCTGAAACTCTGCAGCTTTCTTTCTCCCGTGTAATCCTTGTGCATGTAGTGACGCTGCTTCATATCCACTTCTGCTGCTTCAGTGCTCTCCTTAGCCCTTTAACATGAATCAGTGACCTTAGGATTTAAATTTTCATCATCGCATCTTACAAACACTGACTTCTGTTGCATGTATTGGACCTTGCATGCTGCATATTGGTGACCTCCCCACCCTCCTGCACCACCTCTCTCCCATCCAGACATACACCTGTATAACGCCTCCAGACAATCATGAGTCAGAGAAGCCCGAGCACGTCTGGAAGCTTCAGCGGCACACAGGCATAACGAGAGAACTCAAAAGGTTGATCACTTTTAAATCTGTTGGTCTTCATTTTATTAACAAAACAGAGGCAACAAAACCATTCATCAACAGCCACGACACGGGAAGGTTTCCTCTTGTATACTGTGTAATCCCCAGGTAAAAAGAGACCTGGTTTCATCATTAGGTGCCCACTGAGTTGAACTGTGCGAAGCTCAGGGACATTTTAATGAAGTCTGATCTCTGGAGGCCTGAAGCAGCGGGAAGACAAACCTGCTGCTGAAGTCAGCTTGATTGATTTTGAGACGGATCATAAACTTTAATCTGTCAAGCAAGAGAGAGGAGCGAGCACAAAGCTCTAAACTTTCAATGTTATGGTAGAAGAAGTCAGAAAATTGTTCCTGGGTAACACAGTTAACTACTTACTAAGCTTTTGTATAAAAATACAATGTGTCAAAATATGGAACAGTCTGGATGATGATCTGAAACAGAGCAGAGACTTTATCCCATTTAAAAACCAATTTAAATCAGTCATATTGGAGAAATACAGGAATCTAGAGGGGGGACAACAAGTCTTATGAGTATATTAAACTGAATGCCTTAATACATTAATAAAAAAATGAAAGAAAAAAGGTTGCATGGAGATTTAACTATGACTATTGTTAACAGCAGTCTAAACCAATGAGTGCCTGTGTGTATGAATAAAGTATGTGTACAGACATGTATGCATACACAATGAATATAGATATGTAAATGTATGAATTTATGGATATCTGCTTGTATATAGGTGTATAGGTGTGGGTATTAAAGTATAAATGGATATGACTAGGTAATCAGATAGGTAGAGAGGTATTCATATGTGTATAGGAAATAGTTAGGTAGGTGAATGTTTAAATATATTTCAAAAATCCATAAAATTTTCTTTTATGATAAGTCTAAGGGAGTACATAGGTGGAACTTAAGTCAAACACGTAACAGGGATTAAAGAGTAGGACCAGGTAGGTTTTACTTCTTTCCTTCTCCTTTTCGAGCATGTACACTGTAACTAATGATGAATATTATAACTTATTTATTTGCTTTCTTATTATTTTCTCTTTGTCTTGTTTTTGTTTTGTATATATTTTTGTTGTTAATATGTGTTTTAGAAACTTCGAATGAAAAGAAAACATCCAGTGAGCAGCCGGTTTCTGGGTGAAAATGCCAGAGAAGAAGAGGACAGTGGCCAAAGCGTTTCAAGATTTCAGAGATGTAACAGTAACTCAAATAGCCACTTGTCACAGCCAACGTATACAGAAGACCATGTCTGACGTTAAAGCATAAAGGCAAAGGTAGAGGAGAAATCTCCTGGTGCCACTCCTGTCAGCTAAGAACAGGAAAGAGGCAACAATTCACTCAGGCTCCCCAAAAGTGAACAATGAAGATTGGAAAAGAGTAACCTGGTCGCATGAGTCCAGGTTCCTGCTTCAACATTCAGATGGAAGGCTCAGAGTTTGGTGCGAACTTCATGAGAGCATGGATCCATCCTGCCTTGGAACAGTCGTTCAGGCTGCTGCTGCTGGAGTGATGGCGTGGGGGACATTTTCTGTCTCACTTTGGGCCCCTGAGTCCCCTCATGGGGCATGATTTAAACCCCACAGTCTACTTGAGTGTTGTTGCTGACCCTTTATGGCCACATAGAGGACCTGTAAAGGATGTATTTCATATCAGAGTGTTGGAAATGCCAGTGGCCTTTTGATAGATTTGTACTCCCAGAGTATGGGCTGTCGTCCTTGAAATGGTTTGCTCAGATTAATGTGGCCTGTGGCTCCTTTACTCCTTGTCATTCCACTCTTTCTTCCGAACATTTAACTCTGTAATGTTTCATCAATCAAATATAGGCAGAAAAAATAATAATATCGGTATGGATATGATGAAGATATGTCGTTAGTACCTCAGGCCGCACCAACGCCACATGAAACACTAAAATTAAAGGAAAGATAAAAAACTGTGGAAGACCTTAGCATGGCCCAACACATCAAATTTTATGATGTTAACTGTTATGATCAAAGGTCCCATCCACAACCTCAGCATCACAAAAAGGGAAAGAGAGGCTTTGCACTTTTAAACAGGCAGCAACATGTATAAACATTTTCTACTTTAATAAGAAATGGTGATGTTTCAGGTAAATAAAAACTACTAATCCTTCGTCTACAAATTATTGGTGATCAAAGTTGCCCATCCCTAAAATTAACTTTGAGGGTTCAAGATGGCCTTAAAACGGTCTAGAGCTTGAACTCATACACAGGTCATTTGTGGTGAAGGATTTTCTCACATTATAACTAAAATCTGACTTATAACTAACGAGCTGATTTACATTAATTGCACAATAACTGAGTGAATTATATCTCTGGGTATAAGATATCTCAGTGTTTTGAGGACCCCCCCCCCCCATCTATCCGTCCATCAGAAAGGCAGTTTGCTGGTCAGGGGGATTTTGTTTTTTAGGGTCAAGGTGGAGTTGACCTGCTGGGCCGATAGCAGGTTGTGCCACTGAGCCACCGGGCGTCGTGGGTTGGACAGCATGTCCGCCCAGTGCCTCAGCTGGTTTCCCGTGGCGTCACAGCCCAGGAAGATCTTCCCCATGGTGTCGTTTCGGGTCACTGCGTCGTGGTCCCATACTGAGATCACCAGGTTTACCCTCTGAGGATCACAAGAGCAGAAGGTGAGTGAAGATCTGCAGTCAGATGTTAATCCATCCATCCATCCATCCATCCATCCATCATTGACACCACTTATCCCTGTTGAGGCTGCAGGGGCTGGAGCCTATCCCAGCTGACACTGGGCAAGAGGTGGAGTGCACCTTGACCTGGTAGCCAACCAATCACAGGGACACATAGATAGCCAGACAACCATTCACTCTCACATTCATTCCAAAGGGTAATTTAGAGTCACCAATCAACCTGATGAGCATGTTTTTGGTCTGTGTGAGGAAGATGGAACCCATGCATGTTCTCCAGCACAGGGAGAAAATGCAAACTCCACACAGAAAGGCTGACATGGGGATTGAACCAGCAACCTTCTTGATGTGAAGTACGCGCACGACCTGCTGCGGCATCATGCTGCTCCACATGTAAAGTCAGTCTTTTGTGTTTCAAGGAAAAATTCAGCAGCATCTTTTTGTCAGTTTGATTTAATGTCTTGAGTAAAGCAGTCTATGTTTCTTTGCCCTTGAAATATTCATTCTTTTAATTCATTCATTTTCTATACCCCTTTATCCCTTTCGGGGTCAGGGGGGGCTGGAGCCTATCCCCGCTGTCATTGGGTGAGAGGCGGGGTACACCCTGAACCGGTCACCAGTCGATCGCAGGGCCACATAGAGAGACAGACAACCATTCATGCTCAAACTCATACCTAAGGGCAATTTAGAATCACCAGTTAACCTAATGAGCATGTTTTTGGTCTGTGGGAAAGAACCCACGCATGCACAGGAAGAGCGTGCAAACTTTACACAGAAAGGCCCCTGTCCCACCCAGAAATCTAACCAGGAACCTTCTTGCTGTGAGGCACGTGCCATACCTGCTGCGCCACCGTGCCGCCCGCCCCTGAAATAATTAAATTAAAATTCTGCATTTATTCACCATCCCTCTCTAAAACCATGGCATAAAAAAATCAAAATGATCTGATTAAACAAAACCACCATCACTAAATGTCAAAAAAAAATGTCTGCATGGTTCTGGTTTGTGATTTTTATTCCATTGCTGTTTTCATTATTATTAAGTGTATGCATGAATTGTCCCCTTTTTGGCCGACCGACATTGTTTTTTAAACATGTTTTACAAATAAACTTTGACTGGACTTGACATGTGAGGTTACCTGGATTTGATCAAACGTCACCTCGAAGGTGAAGGACTCGTCGTAGTACGGGCTACACGTCTTTTTCTTCACTGTTGTCTTCCTTTTTTTCCACTTCCTCTTGTCCAGAGTCAACTGCACCTTCACGTACGGATCTGCAAACACAGACAATACATTGGATTAAACCTTAAAAAAACAGCTCATAAGGCTGTAAGATTCTTTACTTAAACTAGCAGTGGTTAAACTAAAAGTCTTGACAAGATGATTAAATAATAACATTGGCAGATACATACATATGCAGGTATTTTATAAAAGGATACAAATGAGTGACTGTTCGGAGATAATGAAAAGGTTTTGCCATCCACATCAAGAAGTGCTTCTCCGTTAGTGAACATATTTAAAGGTAGGCTGTAGAGGTCATCAAGTGCAAAAACAACAAATATGAAAAAGAAATTAAAGCTGGGGTTGGCGATTTTGGGAAACTAGCATGAATTTGAAAGTAGCATCTCCTCAGGGCTCCGCCGTTAGTTAGTACTCACAGCCGATGTTGATCGGGGTATAGGTAGTTCCTCTGACATTCTCCGCATAGCTGTCAAATCTCCCGTTTTGGCCATGAAACTACCGTATTTTTCATTTTTTATCCTCTTTCCCGCTGTCCTCCTGTATCAGTATTCTCCCGTAAATCTCCCTTGTGACTATATTATAATAAAAACATTCCTTTGCCTCTCCAAACTGAGCTCTGTTTCTAGCCTAAAGGGGGCGGTAATGCTCCAAAACGATGGATGCCAACTGCCATAAAACGGAAGAAGAAGAAAAAGCCTGGCGAGAACGTCCAGCTGCTGTAGCCTGGGTGGCAGCTTTCGCGAGATTAGAGCAGCAGAACAAACTTAGAAAAACAAAGAGTTTATTTTAGATTTCTTGTAAATCTGTCTTAAAATGTGAGGGATACTGGAGCTTGGTTGGGGTTGTGGGACGGCTCACGGCGGGCTTCCCTTATTTTCAAAGACAAAACTTGAAAGGTAAGCATTCTCCGGCGGACTCTGATCCGTCTGAGCTTGGCTACGCGCGCCGAGTCTGTGCACGCCGGGAAAATGCACACGCAGTAGGCGGGCAGAATGGCGACAGGATTTGATTGGTTTAAAAACAGGTGTCCCGGCATGATTATTGGTTGGGGTTTTCCCTGTTTTACTCCTGCTGTAGATAGCGGATATTTTTCGCTCTGTTTTAAGAACACATTATGAGTTGATTACCATCGGGTCATAAAGACCATTTTAACCAGTATTACAAAAAGTGCTTCTAAATCAAATCGCCAACCCCAGCTTTAAAATAAAAAGGACAACTTCACACAGAAAACACAGAGATGTAAACACCGCACTAAATAAAAACATAACCACAATAAAGAAAGCACAACAACAAATTGAATATGAATGAAATACAATAAGAAAACAAAAAAACAAGTTTGAAATACAACATTAGTTGTGGGGTTTTAATTTGCTAGTCTGTTATATCATTTGTTGTAATAAATTAATTACGTTTATGTGTTTTGAATGTGTTATTGTATTTTTCAGGTTTGTTGTTGGGTTTTCTCAGGTTTGTTTTACATCACTTGTTTGATTTTCTTGTTCGTTATTTTGTTTACATTTTTTGTTATTCAAATGGTTTTTGTTTCATTTGTTGTTGTGTCTTTACTTTTTGCAATATTTTGTAGCATTTCCCACTATGGAAATTTTTTTCTATTTGTTGCTGGGGGTTTTTGTCTGTCTTTTCTGTATTCGAAGTTTGTTTTGTTTCTCAGTTTTTACTTTTTCTGATGTTATGTTTTGATTCATGGAAAGACTTTTCAACTTGTTGCTGTATTTGCTGATTCGCTGTTTTGTTTATGATTTGTTGTGTTTGCAATTTCAGTTTTATTTCCGTCAATTGATCTACTTAACCAGATTTTGTTGGTTTTGGTCGTCTATCTTTCACATTAGATATAGGTCTGACCGTATCCAGTCATGTATTTCCACCTTAGACCACCAGGAGGCCTTGGCTTGGTTTTTGAGTGACGGCTGCTGCTTGAACATCAGCAGAACCAAATCAAATACCTGGGTGATATTTCGACACAAATGGTTTTAGTGTGTGGGTCAGTCTGACCTGAACTTCCACCGATGTCCATGCTCTTCAGGTTTTTCGCCTCCAGGATCACCACAGTCAGTTTACTGGCGGTGGGGACGTACCTCAGAGAGAAGCAGATCTCTCCCAGGTTTTCATCCTGAGGAACGACCCAAACAGACAGTTAAAGAGCTAAAACCTAAAAGGAGGTGATGGTGGATGGTCCAAAAAGATCAGGGATGGACCTCAAACTTGGCGGGCTCTCCGAGGTCCTCCCACTCCTCGATGACATGATTCCAGTCCACGTTGCAGAGCTGCACGCGGAGCTCGCCGATGATGTTGTGTTTGGAGAATCTGTTGAAGTCGTAGACCTGCATCACCACCGTCGACTTCAGGAGGGAGGACTTGGACATCTGCAGACAACATCTCAGATCAGAGACTACATGAACTCTTTTAAGACCATGAATCCAATTTCAACACCTCCTTGAACAAACCTTCTCATACCTGGAAGACGAATTTCTCATTAAAGATGGGATTCAGCGTGTTTCTGAACACTTTGGTCTCACAAGTTTTGGTTTTGTCCGGGCAGACGTATACTTTGACGTAAGGGTCTGAGCTGCCCCCCAGGTCCATGGCCTTTAGGCTGTTGGCCTGTTTGATTCCTACAGAGAGCTGCAGAGACAGAACAACATGTTTCAGAAGCTTAAACTCTTTATCTCTGCATATATTTGTTTTTGTTTTGGGACTTTTTGACCTTAACCTGTTCAGCCCCAAAGTACCCGATATTGGGTACTCTAACAAAAACGTAAGAAAAAGTGAACTATTCATGTAGAAATACAGTCATGCTGCACATCAAGTTAAACAGGAATTTCAGCTATACACATATAAGCCATTTTTACACACACCAAACGCAATGTCAGCACCAAGCAAATGAATTATCAAATATCCAAATCTGTTTCACTTTGATTCAGACTTGGGTTGCTTTGTATGAATTTCTTTGAATCTTGCCAAACTATGCCAAGATTTCATCTGACCACTCTGTAGTAAAACCTCTCTAACTTCGCTCTGCATCACTTATTCAGACTCAAACTTGACAGAAGTAATGTTCACATATTTTGACATTCATTCACAGAGTTCTAAAGCTACAACTTCATCATTCCTAACAGATATTCACAATAAAAAACTTGATTTGTTGTAGGCGAGGATGGAATTTTGAAATTATTCAGACTTCCATCTTCATTTACTCTGTCCCAGAAACACATATACTGATTATTCCACATCTGGACAAATGTCTCAAGTGTTACTTTTATGATGACACCAAAATAATTCAAATTGATCTTGTGTTTGCAGAGATACACTCTTTTCTCAATGAGAATGTCATTTTTGAGCAGAAGGCTTAAAAAGGGGCTGAACAGGTTAAAGTAAAAAAGAGTGGACTGAATCAGAACGTAGGAGTGAAATGTTTGCTTCATGAGAGAAACACGAACTACATACAGAAGATGAGAGCCTCACTACCTGGTTAAAGTGTGGACATAACCAGTGTGAAGTTTCCTGTAATAGTTCTACAGTTTGTAGTTTTTCCGCTTAAATCGCCCGCAAAGTTTGCTGCAAAGATTGAACTATTTAGACAGAAACTCTTATAGTGACAGAAAGCAGCCTTGCAAATGTGTAAATGACATAATAATGATGACACTAGTTAACTGAACGTGACAAAAGAAAACTGTCCACAGGGAATGTTGGATTGTAGCGTTAACACTCCAGCATTTGCACTCCAGCATATCGTGGATGATGTCGGTCAAGGTTGAGAAATCATCAACACTTCTGTGAAAGTATGTTCCTGGGATCAATTTTACTGTGTTCAACCAGAAGGGAACCTCCAGGGCAAGAAATGGAGGCACATGTGGAAGTGCAAAAACCTGCAGTACCCCAAGTGTCCACTTGAGGCTGACTGCAGAAAACTGACATCTTAATGATTGTGTGCTGGTAAAATAAGTTTTCATGGCCTAAATAAACATCTTTATTGTCTGGTTCAGTCTGAAACTGTAACACATCTATGTGCTCTTTTTGTGAGGGGGTGATTTTTTTTTTATTTTTTTTTTACATCAGGCCCATTTTTCTTTACTAAAGGATTTTTTTGAGGATTTCAGGTTTTGAAAACCTTGAGTCACTATTGGTCAGACAGCCTCATGTCCTCCTTTTGCACTGCCTCTCTGCCTCTCTGTCTGAGAGTAGCTGGAGCTGAAGTTTGGTTGAGCTGACAACACATCAATAGAGTCAAAAGGCTCCTATGATAGAAAGGATCACAATTTCTGGTAAGCTAAAACTGGACAGACTTTTGACCATGTTCCTTCTCTCCTCTTCTCTTTAATACATGATTACTGTGTTTTGCAAATTGTTCAATGAAATCTGTCATTTTTGTTCTGATGGTCCATATCATTATGTATTCCTTTTAATCTACTATTATTATTATTTTCCTTTTCTTTTTTTCTGTATCACAGTCTCTCCAGATGTATTTATTTTATTTATTTATTTATCACAAACTTTTTAAAAAAGAAAACAAAAGAAAATGAAGAAATAACAACAACCACAACCAAATCCAAACAAGTATATGTAAACCAAACTGTACTGTTAATGTACATCAACAAATTAAGCATGTGTGTACAAACAGATGCACAGCAAACAGTGTGAGAAGGAACAGGAAGAAGCAAAGAGCTTATCGAGTCCTGCCCCTTCCTTAAAAATCAGATACAATACTGAATTATAACTCAATATCCGCTGTTATTATTCATGGAAACAATATAAATTCATGGGTAATAGTACCCCCCTTCTTAATATTAATCACCATCACAACAAACAAAAACATCCTAATAATAAGTAAGCTCTTCAGAAAATCAATATATACACATGTCCCCCCCCCCAAATACAGAGACATATCCAGACACACACTCGCAGACATCAACATACACACACAAAAACCTGCGCCCACACACATTCATACTAGCTGTAAAGAGGAGAGAGAGACATGACTGAGCACCGAGGACTGAGGTAAGGAATAAGCTACCTTTGGGGGCCATCAACACCAAGGATGGCTCCTGGCCCACAAGGAGCGCAGCCAGGGACTTCCCCGCCCCGCACAGACACGAGGGCCCACAACACAGTGCAGTGACCTACGGCCATGCAGGCAGAGCCATCCCCCGTCAGCGGCCCCAGAAGTGGACCAGGAGCAGCTCCCAGTGCGGAGAGCCCCCATGAGGAAGCACTGGAGCTAAAAACCATCATACTAAAATAATAATAAAAATATAAGAAAAGAAGAGATAAAATAACATAAAATGGATAACTGAAATAATGTTAAAATTAAGAATTAAATATGATTAGAAGTTTGACTAAAAGAATGAATAAGATATACAGTAATACAATAAAACAATAAATAATAAAGGAATAAATTACTTGATTAAATCAATTAAAAGCTAGATTAAAAAGGTGGGTTTTAAGCCTCTTGTCTAATCAAACAATTTTAATGTCAACAGTATTCATACTTATCCATCTCATAAATACTTTGTACAAAGAAAATTTCCCCATAGTATATCTGTTCTAAACTACATTTTAAGTTACTTACTATAATTACTAACATATGTTAATAGCAATCAGTGTTTCTGGTCCAAGGCCATGTCATTACTAAATAACCTGTATGAGTTTAGTAGTACTTTTCTACACTGGAATTTAAATATTTGCATGTTACTGCACATTTTTAAAGTGACATCCGGTCTATTTCAGAGTTCAACTCAACAAACAGAAATGCACTTACTTTTAAGAGTTATACATAGTTTCCTTTTCCTGAGTCTTTTGAGCAGAAAACTAAATGCACCTCAACAAAGACCTAGAACTTGTATTAAGGTGCATGAAAAACTCTTGGAATGCTTGATAACACAAAATGCTGTGATAATTTAACCATTTCATTTACATGTAAATGTAAGGACTGTATGACTGGACAGTAAAAGACTAAAAAATAAAAAAAACCTCCTATGATATTCAACCAGCTGACGCCTCATGACTTAGTTCATTTCTGTTACAGTCTGTGTTCAACACAGGTTGACGTATCCAAAGCGGAGAGAAATGTTCTGCTGTTGGAGTATAATGTTTCCTGATGGCTCCCTGACTAGTGAACAGATTCTAAACGTTCATCAATGTAGATGTAGAACTTTGTTCAAACAGTGCTGGATGGTGGTACACATGGTCAACGTATGTGCCATTGCCCCACATGCAGCTGCAGCTAATATCAGCATTGAATGGTTGTACAACAGTTGTGCCCACTGAACAGCAGCGATTCCCAACTGACATTAAGTTTGCGTGGCTTGACGTTGCTCAACATTTCTCTAAACATCTATAAAGTTGTACCATATTGTCTGAATGCACCTGATAGAGCTGTGTGCACAGACTCAGTCATTTTAGGATATGAACACCCCAAATGGATATCAGTCCATGTTAAACTTGATATTCCTATTTCACAAAAAAAACATGCATCTGACTTCTTTCGGAGTTTAAAAACTGAGAGGCATGACTATAAATTACCTCAGACTGTGCAGCATTGTAGTCCAGAGAGTAGAGCAGCTTCCCTCTCTGCTTGCGGGTTGCGCCGTAGTCAACATCATTCACATCAGGCTGAACCTGAACACATGTTTGGAAAATCATCACTAAGAAAAATGACGCTCAAACACAAATGAAAATACAATGAGACATTTGATGTTTAGTCCTCTGAAAGCCATTTTGACTGTTGAACGTCAGATTACAGGTGCAGAAATTTCCATTGGAATGATGGTAATTAACAGGAAATCGGGGGTTTTACTTCACTTTTTAGCAATCATCTGTACATGTGATGTAAGTACGCACAGAGCACAAAGGGGGCGTGGCCTCAATACTCAAGTATACCTGAATGAAATCTGGTTGTTTTAGTTAAGATTATGCAAAAACAGATTTTCTCAAACTATATTATGTCCCTGTCAAGGGCCAACCATTTCTGTAAATTCCGTGTTCACTCCAAAAACATCCAGTAAATTCCTGTTGCAACCTACTTGAAGGTCACTGCAGTGGTGGAGCTTTAGGGTAACTTATGAGAATTTAAAAAAACAAAACAAAAAAGTAAACGCAATCAGTGAAGTTTCAAATTTATGAGGAACCAACCTCCAAGTAATAACGTTTATAAAGTCATAATTTGTCAACTTAAAATCTCAAAGCTCCATATCAGAGGTGTGATTTTGGAGGGAGGGGGCACACAGACTCAGCAGGAGACAGCGAATAATTGCTAAATTATTTCCAAAAACAATATAGAGGTCATTAAATTTCTTTTACTTCTTTTAAATGATCATTTTTACTCTGAATAGAGGCATGATTTAAAAATAAAACTAAGATTTTGTTGGAGATGAGAAACAAGATATATACACAGAAGGAAAACGCACACTACAGAAATGAAAAAACTCAACTAAAAAGCAGGACAATGTTCTTGAAAACCTACAATCTGACTTCAAAATGAAAAAAAAGTCAGATTTCCCCCTTGCAGGTCTTAAATTGATCTTCATTACTTGCTGCAGCTTTGAAACATCGAGAATTATGGTTAATATTTTATTAGAGAATCATTCCTCCACCAGAGGGCGACGTCACTGACCAGAGCTGTGGTTGTTTTTCCAAACACTTCATTCAGGCCGACCTTCTCTTCCTTCTTCTTCTTTGGCTGCTTCTTCTTGTTCGGTTTGCAGCAGCACTTGTAGCAGACGGTTGCACAGCAGGATAGAATTGTCAACACGCCGACCACGAAGATGAGGTAAATCGCCCATCGAGGCACTGCCAGAAAAAAAATCTGTTACAAAAGAGGCTATATTCTGCTTTTTATAGCTCTGTCTGCATTTTACTGTCATTCATGTTTTTCTCAGCATGATAAAGCACTTCTATACACTAGACAACAAGTCATTGGGGTCAGAACTTCTCTCTACTCTTGTTGATTGCACAAGCAGCTGTTTGAAATGGCTGATTCCCCACAAACATGTGGAGTAGACCTACCACTGTGATGTCATAACTTAGAAAAATAGAGTGATTAGATAAATAAATGTAGTTTATTTAAATAAGTAGACACATTTTTCATTATTATAAAGCAATGCATATCTGATTCCCAATTGGGGAATCTGAAAAATGAAACCCGAAATGTTGCTGAATAAAAAAGGAAGGCAATTTTACCAACAAATAATTTGTTGAAAATGTATATCTTATTTTGGAGGTCAAAGAGTCAAACAGACGTAAACAGATTACTGACTCATCGAGAGTCAGTAATCTGTTTACGAGGAAAACAGAATATTCTGTGATGGTGAAAAAAGGTGTTTTAAAGGTGACTTGTCAGGCTTTGGAACGATATGAAACACATGGCAAATTAATATTATAAAAGGGGAGAAATATTGACCAATGTAACATAAATCTTTTTTGAGGAGCATAAAACATGAAACAAGTGTAACATACTGCTATACGTTGTTATTATGAAAGTCAGAGAACTTGATTCACTTTACTGACCTAATATACCATAATAAAGATGAAAGAGAAAAAAAGACAAATGCTTATTTGTCTTTAAAAAACATAAAAAATAAAAAAACTACCTGATATTACAGACAAGGTTTTGGATTAGTGTCTAAAGAGACTTAAAATGCAAACTGCTCTCGAAGCTGTTTTGTTATAAAATATGTTTTATTTATTTTGCTAAATGGAGGTGTTGTTTTATGTAATTGTGTTGGAGGGGGCCCCTGTGAATTCTTTTTATGCTGCCCACCCTTACAAGCAGCTCCCCAGCTCGACTCTTTCTGCTCTGAGCGTATTTTCACTCCAAAGTGGGAGTTCAACACGTCATTTTGTGATTTTACCACCAAAGAAAAACAGAAATAACAAAGAAAATACTACACTGTTGGATCAAGACCATTTTCATCACCAAAGATGCAGCTAAATTTTAACAAGATTCCTAAACGGATGTGTAATATAGATGTGTATTAATGTGATCATATAGAAAAAGGAGTCTGAGGATGAGGAGGATGGTTTCGGTTTGCAGACTCACGGGGAATGCTGTTCAGCAGTTCATTAAAGAAACCTGCCGCAGGGCTGATGGTGGTGTTGGAGGGAGATTTGGTGGTGATGAAGAAGGAATTCAGTGGTTGATGGATGCCTGGCATGATGATGATGAGGATGGGGGGATGAAGAAAGAAGCTCTGGAAAAAGAAGGAGAGAGAAAAGAGACTGAGGGGAAGCTCACATGCAATAAAGACAAGTGCAACAAATTTTTGGTTTACAACGATTATTCACATTTTTCATTGAATGATTTTGATATTTTTAAGCCCGTATTGATAATGTCTGTCAATTCTTTCATTCTGATATGTCATTAATCAGATGTAGAGGAACCAGATTTGACCTTAACTCAAGATCATTTATGTGACTTTTTTCCTCTTGATCCCCTCTCTAGTTCTTCTCGAACATGTGTCAAAAATATTAGCACATCATTGTGCAAAACTCAACAATTTCAATTGCTTTAATGGATAAAATTAAGATAAACTGGGCTTACAAACATGTATTTTATGAATGGAAATCAAGCCTTTGATTTGATGTAATTGTTTCAACATTTATAAACCAGCCACAAAGCTGACAGAACCTCTGAGACCATCTGACAGCCCCTCCTGGAGGGACCTGGACCTCAACTCAGTAACCAACAACTGCAATTTGTTCACAATCACTTATGCTCAAGAACCTTCCCAATTGTCATAAACTGAGTGCCCATGATCCAGCTGTATTCTCTTTCTCTCTCTAAAGCCCATTTAAGTCAAAACAGGTTAAGACTTACAACTGTTTGCAAAGTGTTTTCTAATTTATCTCCTCTGGAACCTGTTTTCAGGCACCTAAAATATCGTATCCATGTGGACCAAACACCGATACAATTACGTAAAACTTTGTGCGGATTCATCTGAATTCATCTTGGTGTGGATGGTCCCTTAGTTAAAACAGATATTCTGAAGGAGTGCATTCATACAATGCTGATCAAATGCAACACAATTAAGTGTTTAAAAGTTTTTAACTATTTGACTTCCAAACCAAGAAATTAATTTGCAACAGATTATTCAGTTGTGTGTCCCTTCCTCTTCATTGAGTAACATTTCAGCTTTTATTTTTCAGATTATCCAAGCGGGAAGCAGATATGCAGGTCAACCTGCTGGTTGGCTAGACTGTTAAGGGTTATCCTGGGTGTGAATGGATTAATTTAATTTCTGCAACATTTTTTATTTTGTTTGTTTTTTCATTAGAACATATCACAGAGAGCAAAATTTAGATATGAAGTGGACGACCCAGTTTTTCTGACGAATCATATATACAGTATATATATATATATTATATATATATATATATATATATATATATATATATATACAGTATATATATATATATTTTTATCACCAACTAAATTATGATTGTAAGAGGATCTGAAAATATGTGAAAACATTTTTTCTTACTCTGATGTATGAGCTTACTTTTAGATTTCTGAAGAGCTATGGAGCAACGATTCACTTCCATTTTTTCACATTCATGTACAGCAGCGCCACCCATGCTATACATTTTAATGTCATAAAAGCTATTCAGAGAGTTGAATAAGAAAAAACAAAAACGGGCTTTCTGAGTTTTTTTAGTGGTGTGGCAGCAAAAATCAACCATAAGGTTGCAATGCCAGTCGAAGTGTTAATTTAACTCATAAGAGTCAAAAATTACACCTTAAGAGATTTTAAGCATCAACTCTTCAAAAAGACTGACAGCCTCACATTGTGGTGTGAATGTGTAATGATGTGCTGTGATATATGATGAATCAACCATTTATCACAAAGAAATTCCAATTGAAATTAATGCCAAAAGAGAGGGAAAAGTCTTGACACCTGAGACTTTTTGTCTTGTGCATAGAAGTATCCCATCACTAGAAGGAAACACGTAAATACACTCAATAAATGAGCCTCAAATTAGCTTTTCATGTCCAAAGCAGAAGATTTAACCTCCAAAAAGGCAGCAAAGACCCAAAATATGCCACCTTTTTCGTCCCTGTTCGTTGGCTGACTCTCGTCTTTTCTGGCTGTTTCTAAACATCAACTAGCAACATAACCAGTCAAACATGCGAGTGATCGAACCGTGAAGGAGCTGAAACTCCACCATGAACAAACAGTCTGAATCACACTACAAGGCTCTGACACTGTTTCTGTTTGCTGACTCCAGTATCAGAGTAAGTCAACAGAGTGGCATGTAACACACTTTTATGAACAAACCACTAAATCACTGACGAACACACACATGCACAATAAGTCTGGACATAACTCAGTGTGTTCTCCCTTTAGGTCCTCAAGTATAAAAACACCCCCCACACACTGTTATCTCCTTCCATAGAGGTTGTTAATGAAGTATTTTACTCACTGGTGAAGACTTCAGAGAAGTGCTGACATCAATTCGACCTGAGTGAAATTCTAACTCTCAGAAACTAAAGCAGTTAGAGGAGGAAGGAGGTGACGTCCAGCAGAGTGATTGGACTTTTTCCTGAAAACAATCCTCAAACTTTCATCAGAGAGAGGAAACGTCTCCTCCCTCCATCTTATTTTACTCACAGTAACGAGCAGGAAGAGCACTTCAGCAGAGGACTTGAACAAAGTTAGAGTTTAACATTGATTTGCAAACAAAATCAGGCTCTAAAATATTTCGACTTTGCAGACAAGCATATCCCATTTCTGTGTCAAAGCTGCAGTTTCTTGCAAAAGCTGTAGAAATGATTGGAGCACAGCAGCTGATTAGCTTTAAGTTTAAAAATGGCTTATTAAAAAACTTAACATTGGGCTTTAAAGGGAGGCTTTGAAACAAGACTGTGGTTTTCAGGGAGTTAAATGATTCACATTGAGCAGCTGATTCCAATGGAGGCAGCATTTTTACATGGAACAATCTGTACAGAGGGATCAGACGGAAAACAAGCACCATCCCCGCTATACAGAGTATGAGTATTACAAGTCGAGACTAATGCTGTAGCACATTTCAGTGAACACTAGAAAATCCCTCAGAGAGTGCAGGCCTCAGTCAAGCAGCTCAGTTCAGACAGAGGCTTTTCCACAACCCCTGTAAAAGATACAAGTCTGGATCACCAGATCCAAAGCAGAACCAGGATCCAGACCAAACTCAGCACATACATGGAGGTTGTTATCCTGTATGAACACAACAAGTTTTGGGAAAATCACTTTATGTTTTGATTTTATATGGATTGTTGAATGTTGTCAATGGGATTTACCATCAACATTTTTTGGGTTGGATCCAGATGAAATTTACCTTGATGATAAAGACATGATATTATCCTGTAAATTTGGAAGAAAATCCATTAAGAAATGGTAGAGATATGACTTTTTAAACTCCAACCATTGTTAATTTATGTCATGATCACACTCCTGTTTTAGTTAAGTTACCCATTTTGCTCTCATGTTTTATGTTTTGTCTCGTGCTTCCTGTTTTATTTTGAAACTTCACCTGTCTCTCCTTGTCTTGTAGGTTTTCCTTCCTGTCTGGCATTGTCACACCTGGGCTGCAGTCGAATAGTCACCTCCTAAGCCCTTTCCTAACTTCTTTTCCTTAACCTTGATGGAAAACGTCATGAGGTTAAGGAATGGAGAAAGGAGAATATAGAAGAACTTAGGAAAGGAAAACTGCCTTGCAGAGAGAATCCAACTACACTTTCACTACGCTACATAATCATGCGACGGCGGATGGTACTTCTGCATTGAAACTACAATTTTCCGAAGATGGACTACAAAAGACTTATCATAGAAGTGCTTGTGTATCATGACAGCGTTGTTCCTTTCAGACAACATTGAACATAATAACCTGGTAAAAATTAAACCTGCATAACCGATGTTGGAAGTGAGGATTTAAATTACTCTCACTTTACATTCTCTCACTATCAACATGAACACCAATCAGTGCATGAAAATAAATGAACTGAATGAAAGAAAGGCAGAATTTTGAAGACCACAATCTAATGGTGTACAAATGATTAATATTGAACCAAGTATAAAACACAATCAACATCAAATGTTTCATATCCTGCTCTCTTCAAAGAATCAGACTACTGGAAAGTTAAGGCAGGTTTTGGTAAACTTTAGAAAGGATGAACAGCAGAGTTAACTCACATGGTCTGAGTGATTTGTTTTTATTCTGTTGAATTCAGACGCAGTCGGACAACGCGCTGTTTATAAAAGCTGTTGCCGCGGAGAATTGTGGGACAGAATATTCTCCTCTCCTTTCGTAAAGGATGGTCGTGTATCCTATGCTAAAGGAGATAATAAAGGAAGCATTGAGCCACCTTTCCTATGCATTTAAACTATTCAAACAGCTCTAATCACGAACTACTTCCGGTTCATTTCATTCCGTTAGGAACCTGACTAAGCAAAAAGGACTATTAGACCGCAGCTCTTTTATTGCTTTTATTCCTTGTTCTTGTTCATAGACCACTTGCCTATGCCTTGCCTCTAGCCTTTTGTTTGTCGGAAACCTTTGCCTAGATTGTTGTTGCCTGCTCATGTACTGAACATTGGACTGTTAATCAACCCTTCTTTTTGTCTCACAGATGTGGTCATCTGCAGTTGAGTCTCTGTACCTTTAGTCTGTTACATTACACTTATGTTTTCTTTTATTTTAATTTGGGGATTTTTTTGCATCGAGATAAATATACATATCACCATCAAATCTAATCATTTCTAAGTTGGGTCATTACCAACATCTGCTAAAAAAATTTGTAACATCCATTCAATAGTTTTTGTCAACACGGTCTTGAGTTTGGACTTGCTCTGTTGTACTTTCTTCACACTTGGTGATGATGGTGTTTCCAAAGCACTGACTGATGTTTTGCCTCAGGATCATAATTGAAGATCCAAGCAATCCTTCAGTTTGTTCCAAAAAGTCTTTGCAACTTGGCCTGGATTTTTCCTGCATCTGTTAAATTTTCCTGAATCTCTTCATCATTGGAGACCATTTCTGCTCTCATTCTTGTACCAAGCCATCATCATTTTCTAACAGTTATTCATTTTGTTGAACTTTTGCACAAGTTTTTAATGTGCATGGTTGCACAGGTAATGCATCAACACTCATTCTTGCTCTCCAGCAGATCCAAACACCTCCCCGTGAAACATCATACTGACTTCATAATGACCAACCTGCAGATTCATCATAGCAAAATCCCAGCAGTAGATAATTTGACTCAACAATACGGGTTGGTCCATTTTAAACCAACAGATGAGTTAAATACTTAACCCAAATTCTGGGTCAAATTGACTGCAAATCTGTGTAAATTCGACCACACCTTTTTGTTACATACTCTACTCCACTCAGATGCAGGGTTCAATTAATTGAGTAAATGGTAAATGGATTTGAGCTTATATGGTTCTTTCTGGTCTTTGACTACCCTAAGCAGCTTTACACTTCAGGTAACATCTACCCATTCACCCACTTATTTTTTCATTTTTATTTATTTTTTTATCATTTTTATTCTGTATCATGAAAATGTAAGTTCGCATGCTGTATAATTCCAAATTCTGCCACATGTTCCATTCCATGATCGAAAACTAGCAGGAAGAAGAAAGCCTCATGATTACCAGCCCCTTTCTCAAAATAATAAGAAACAAGAAATATTAGATGGTCTGTCTGTCAGACATTTAACAGCTACTGCTTATCAAAAAAAGAGAGAAACAAAACAAAAAAAAACACGAATGAGAACTAACTATTAACAACAAACAAAGCAACAGAATATCTTTAACCCACCAATTTCATATTTTCTTATAAAAGAACAAGATCATCGCATTTTCATTCTTGACTCTGCCTCGTCCATTCTTATCTTCAGATCATTCATGCATTGTTTTTGTTCATTTATGTCCTTAGTCAGTGTTGCAAAGTTTCCTGCGCTTTCTAAGCAGAATCCTTTTATCTCTTTTAGCATTTCTGAGAATACCGCAGCACTTTCCACCTCCTTGTCCGAAGAGTGATTCTCCACAGGTGAACTGATTGTGGCCAGTTTTGTTTGTTGTCTCTTTTGTCTATTCCTTTCCATATTTCTCTCGCTTTGTGCTGCCATATGGTCCACTGTCCAAATACCTTGAAACAGTTTAAGTTTCCTTTTGATGTCGTCTCAGTTTTCCCAGGATTTATTGATTGTGCGCGTTTGCCTCTCACAGCCTAACAGCAGCCATCTTCCTTCCTTTAATGGCTGGAGTGTCTTTGTCAGTTAGACATTAGTTTCAAGTTACACATTCATACCCTTTTAAAATTTACATGGCACTCATGCAGAAGTGGAGGTGGGCTGGAACCTGCACCCTCCCACTTACTGAGAAGGCACACTATCCAACTGCACCACCATTAGCAGCTACATATATATCTTATTTACTCTATACTCAGCTGCTGGGTCATATCAGTCAGTGCTAGCTGTGATGTAGGTACCTTTAGCCTTATGGAGAATTTAACTGAAATGTTCTTTTATTTATTATTATTATTATTATTATTATTATTATTATTATTATTATTATTATTATTATTAAACTGTGAAGCAGCAGGTTATCCACGTGCCCTAGAGAAAAAAGGTTGCTGGTTCAATCCCTGGCCTCGATATGCTGAATGGGTTATTATTATTGCTCCAAACATCTTATCTACCTTCACCAAACCTTTTGCATCATTCGTATGCAGGTGCACGTACAAACCTAAGGTAACATATACCCAGTGATTCAGGTGCTGTTTTCTTCAATCTGTTCAACAACATCTGGTCCTCGACTGTGTAGTCCTTCATCAAACCAGTTTAAAGTACAAAAAATTATGTTTACAGCATTTTTAGCACTTGCCTGATTCTTCTGCACTATGCTGAAAAATTTAGAACTTAAATACAAACCCAAAACCAGTGAAATTGGCACATTGTGTAAATCGCAAATAAAAACAGAATACAATGATTTGCAAATCCCTTTCAACCTATAGTCAATTGCATACACAACAAAGACAAGATATTTCATGTTCGAACTGAGAAACTTTGTTATTTTTTGCAAATATTAGCTAATTTGGAATTTGATGCCTGCAACATGTTTCAAAAAGGCTGGCACAAGTGACAAAAAAGACTGAGAAAGTTGAGGAATACTCATCAAACACTTACTTGGAACATCCCACAGGTGAACAGGTTAATTGGGAACAGGTGGGTGCCATGATTGGTTATAAAAGCAGCTTCCCTGAAATGCTCAGTCATTCACAAACAAGGATGGGGTGAGGGTCAGCACTTTGAGAACAAATGCGTGAGCAAATTGTCCAACAGTTTAGGAAAAACATTTCTCAATGAACTATTGCAAGGAATTTAGGGATTTCATCATCTACGGTCCGTAAGATCATCAAAAGGTTCGGAGAATCTGGAGAAATTACTGCACGTAAGCGGCAAGGCCGAAAACCAACATTGAATGCCCGTGACCTACGATCCCTCAGGCGGTACTGCATCAAAAACCGGCATCACTGTGTAAAGGATATCACCACATGGGCTCAGGAACACTTCAGAAAACCACTGTCAGTAACTACAGTTCGTCTACATCTGTAAGTGCAAGTTAAAACTCTACTATGCAAAGCCAAAGCCATTTATCAACAACACCCAGAAACACCGCCGGCTTCGCTGGGCCCGAGCTCATCTAAGATGGACTGATGCAAAGTGGAAAAGTGTTCTGTGGTCTGACCAGTCCACATTTCAAATTGTTTTTGGAAACTGTGGTCGTCGTGTCCTCCTGACCAAAGAGGAAAAGAACCATCCGGACTGTTATAGGCGCAAAGTTCAAAAGCCAGCATCTGTGATGGTATGGGGGTGTATTAGTGCCCAAGGCATGGGTAACTTACACATCTGTGAAGGCACCATTAATGCTGAAAGGTACATACAGGTTTTGGAGCAACATATGTTGCCATCCAAGCAACGTCTTTTTCATGGACGCCCCTGCTTATTTCAGCAAGACAATGCCAAGCCACATTCTGCACGTGTTAACAACAGCGTGGCTTCGTAGTAAAAGAGTGCGAGTACTAGACTGGCCTGCCTGTAGTCTAGACCTGTCCCCCATTGAAAATGTGTGGCGCATTATGAAGCATAAAATACAACAACGGACACCCCGGAATGTTGAACAACTTCAGCTGCACATCAAGCAAGAATGGGAAAGAATTTCACCTGAAAAGTTTCAAAAAATGGTCTCTTCAGTTCCCAAACGTTTACTGAGTGTTGTTAAAAGGAAAGGCGATGTAACACAGTGGTAAAAATGCCCCTGTGCTAACTTTTTTGCAACATGTTGCTGCCATTAAATTCTAAGTTTATGATTATTTGCAAAAGAAAATAAAGTTTCTTAGTTCGAACGTGAAATATCTTATCTTTGCTGTGTATTCAATTGAATATAAGTTGAAAAGGATTTGCAAATCATTGTATTATGTTTTTATTTACGATTTACACAACGTACCAACTTCACTGGTTTTGGGTTTATATGTACGGAACAAAAAATGTATTGTATACTTTTCAGCACAATAAGTGAACAGTACTTCTGTGTATTTCTCTTACCTCTGACTTCTCAGGGTCACCTTAAGTGCTGGCCACACCCTCTTTTGTGATGTTACAAGCATTTTTTGATGTCTTATATAACCGAAGTCACCTCAGAAAGGGCAAGACTTATCTATTTGAACATTAATGAAAGGTTTCAATGTCTTTTTGTTCACAATGAAACCTACATGAAAATGTGGCAGAAAAACAAGTTTGTCAAGCAGGAAGTGCACAAACAGCCTGGAGCTGTTTCCACCATCTACGAACTACAGAGAAGAGCTTGTTGTTTTGTGCTGTTTCCTTCTTTGAGAAGTATATCTACGGGAAGTTTAGTGTTCACGACATAGATTCAACAAGGTGCTGAGACATTCCTCAGAGATTTTGGTCCATACTGACAGTATTACACAGTAGCTGCAGATTTGCTTTGGAGAGAATAGTTTGAGTGGCCCAGGTTGATAGAAAGGCAACAGTAACTCAAATAACCACTTACCATGACCCAGGTGTGCAGAGGAAATTTTTCTGAGTGTAAAATGTGTCTTATGTTATAGCAGATGGGTAACAACAGGAGCAGAAGACCACACCATGTGCCACCCATGTTGGCTAAGAACAAAAAACTGAGACTGAAATGTGTAAGTTCTCATCAAAATTGGAAAATGGATGAGTGTTGTTGCTGACCATGTCCATCCCTTTATGACCACAGGGCACTATCTCTGTATGGAGACTTCCAGCAGGTTAAAGCTGCATGTCTCAAAGACTCTTGAACATGACAACAAGTTCACTGTACTCCAGTGCCCTCCACAGTCACCAGATGTTCAAACAACAAAACAGCAGCAAGTTTGAGATGCTGTCATGGAAATAAGGACCAACTTCAAAGTGTACAAAATGTACAAAGTGTACCTAATAAAGTGGCCAGTGAGTGTAAACTAAAAGATGGGATTTTGGACAAAAATTGCAGCATAAATGATTAAAAAGTAGGTTGTTAGTTATGAAAATAGATGGGCAAACAAAGTAAGGAGTGGGAAAAGCCAACATAGCTGATAAAAGAAAAACAAATGAACAAAACCAAAAATTTAGGTCTCATCAATGAGTGAATTTTTCCCTTAAATCAGTAAAAATGATGGCTCATATTTGGCTCAAGTTGATAACAACAACAACAAATTACCTTTTATTACATTAATAAACACTCATATAACTTTTTGATTTTTAACAAATTCTGGGATTTTCCTCAAAGGTCCTTTAATAAAGGAAGTCAACCTTAAATATTAGTAAGTCAATAATTCAACAATAAGCAAACAAAATAAGGAAAAAATAAGCTTTACCTCACAAATAATCAGACTTCAGTCCCGAACTTTCAGTCGTCCCCTCATGTCCCCTGCGTTTGTTCAGCCGGCTGTTGGATCGTTCATCGTTCTGCTAAACTTCAGCCGTCCATCTTAAACTTCTGCAGTGAGTTTACTTCATACCTGCAGGAGCCACCACACCTGCTGAACACACACATCAACACACACACACAGTTTCCACAGTGCTCGGTGTTCAAACAGAGGTGGAGTCCAACAGAAAAAAAATATCAGTCATTCAAATGTGAACGAGCAAGAGAGGAGGGTTTTTCTGTTTGTTTGACTGAGGGCCACGTTAGTTTGTTTTCATTGACAAAGGCCAAACTGTGGCAAGTGTAGGATATTCTTATTTTAACAAATTATAATCTAACAAGACTGACAAAACACCTCTCTGAAGGAGGCATTACATCAAGGTTTTAAACTAATAAAGATGTAAGTAGTGCTTGATTAAAAACAGAGATAAGGAGAGTTTCAGCCACTTTTTTACAGAATTCCAATATTCCACCAGTCAGGTAAGTTATAAAGGTATTTTGTCATGTTTAAAGGGATATTATATAATTTTTGTTTTCATGTCTTGCCATACTCCTCAGTCCACGATAAGCAGATAAACTCCATTCTTTTGACTGTGTGTGCAGTAACAGGGAAGATATAGGCAGAGCTCGCCCAACACTAATTAGCTTAGCTTAAACACTTGGAGTCAATGGGGAGCGATAGCTTGTTTCTACCTACAGTCATCAGATTAACTCTTCAGCAACTGTAAATGGTCCTGACTCTTTTAAAAAAAATCTCATTATGTAACATTATCTTCTCCTATTATCTTACTATCTCCTTTTACTCCTAAACAGAGGCTTGTTTTGTTGACCTACTTACAAGCATGTCTGCGGTGGTTTGTGCACGCACCCTGCCGTTTAGTTTTTTATGTAGTTCTTTCAAAAATTACATAAATTGTTCTCAGTCAAAAAATAGATTATGTAAAATAACGCAGTAAAAAAACAGTTACAACAAGCACACAGAACCTTGTAATTTCTTGCTGATATTTTATTTTTCCTTCTTTTATTCATAAAGTTTAAACCAACTGAATGTCTGCAGAAGGATTTCTTGCTTCAGAAGGTAAGGAATGAAAACACTCATCTTTGGGGACAGTGGTTTTTTTTTGTGTTGTCTGTCCAGCTGGCCTGGGCCATTCTTCTTAACTTTGAGCAAAGTTGGAAGCAGCCCTGCTTCTCTCGCACTTGCCGGGAAACTACTGTATTTCACCCCTCTTTCCATCCGCCCTCCGGAAAATTAGTATTTTCCGGTAAATTTCCTGTATTATTACATTATAATTTTAAAAAATCATCCCTTTGCTTCTTCAAACTGAACTCTGTCACCAGGATGGCTCTCCATTCTGGCTTAAATGTAGGACAGGAACTGGTGGTCTTACTCACTGCCTCTAGTCTTGTGCTAAAATACAGAAATACTGGAATGACGTCTTAATTGATATATGAAAGGTTCTGAAGAAGGATCATGGACTCGACCCAGCTTCCCTCCCCTCTTGAATACAACCTGTCTGTGGTTGACGGACTGCTGTGTTGGAGTGTGTCTTCATCATCATCTGGTAATAGGCAGGTGCAGGTGGTGATTCCTTCCTCCTTGGTTCCAGACCTGCTTCAAAGTTTGCATGGGGGACCAACTGCCACGCTCTTTTCTGCTGAGCATGTGTGAGAGAAGGCAGTCCTGCGACTGGCCCTTAGTGCTTTAGAGACAAAATAGTGGTGTGAGCAATGCAGGGCTTGCCAGACACGTTGGGCTCCGGTCCCTAAGCAGAAGCTCCTATGGGGGGCTCCCAGGTTGTCCGCCCGCTGCAGAGAGTTGCAGCTGACATCTTAGAGTTGCCCATTACATCATGAGGGATCACTATATCCTGGTGGTGGAGGACTATTTCACAAAGTTTGTCAACCTGCATGCTCTGCCCAACCAGACTGCCCACACTATGGCATGTTACCTGTTTGAAGACTATGTCCTGGTGCATGGTGTGCCTGAGATCCTGCATAGTGACCAGGGCTGTCAGTTTGAGGCAGAGGTGATCCAGGGCTTCTGTCAGATGTTGAAAACATGTACAAACCCAAAACCAGTGAAGTTGGCACGTTGTGTAAATCGTAAATAAAAACAGAATACAATGATTTGCAAATCCCTTTAAACCTATATTCAATTGAATACACAGCAAAGACAAGATACTTAAAGGAGACATATCATGCTGATGCATGATTTAATACTTACATATAATATAATAAATTTGAAAACAAGACCTTACACCCCCTTAATTTTCAAAAAATGAGATATTGTATTTTTTCTGATATCCTAGAACAAGATTTGATGCCTCTGAAAATAGGTCATTGTGAGATGTCCGCGAGATTTAAATCATTGTGACATCACGAGGTTCCTTTCTTTTTATTGGAGCAATCTGATAAAGCACTTCCTCCTCTGTGATGTCCGTTAGCCACAAAACCGTCATCGAGGAACACATCCGTCCAGCAGGGGTTTATAGTTCCCTAGCTCACAATCACTCATTACCAGCTCTGGCCTGTAGGGGGACTCAATACGCGGTCGCTGCTTTGAGCCTGCCAGAAAATACAGTAGAAGAAGAAGGACAGGCTGGCTCTACCCCCGATAGAACTGACCAATCAGAGCACAAAGGGCTGTGATGTTGCGAGGTAACTGTAGGTCATCCTGAGGTCCGAGCATTTCAACGAGACCTGGATAATGGCCTAAAATGAGGACTTTGAGAACGCTATTGTGGGGCAATGAAGGAACTAAATGACTTGTACTGAGGGCAGAAATGTTTTATAGCCATCCTAGTCTGGTATAGTGAAAAGGAGAAACAAGCATGATATGTCCCCTTTAACATTCGAACTGGTAAACTTTGTTATTTTTTGCAATATTAGCTAATTTGGAATTTGATGCCTGCAACATGTTTCAAAAAGGCTGGCACAGGTGACAAAAAAGACTGAGAAAGTTGAGGAATGCTCATCAAACACTTATTTGGAACATCCCACAGGTGAACAGGCTAATTGGGAACAGGTGGGTGCCATGATTGGGTATAAAAGCAGCTTCCCTGAAATGCTCAGTCAATCACAAACAAGGATGGGGCGAGGGTCACCACTTTGTGAACAAATGCATGAGCTAATTGTCCAACAGTTTAAGAACAACATTTCTCAATGAGCTATTGCAAGGAATTTAGGGATTTCATCATCTACGGTCCGTAATATCATCAAAAGGTTCAGAGAATCTGGAGAAATTACTGCACGTAAGCGGCAAGGCCCAAAACCAACATTGAATGCCCATGACCTTCAATCCCTCAGGCGGTACTGCATCAAAAACCGGCATCACTGTGTAAAGGATATCACCACATGGGCTCAGGAACACTTCAGAAAACCACTGTCAGTAACTACAGTTCGTCTACATCTGTAAGTGCAAGTTAAGCCAACAACACCCAGAAACACCGCCGGCTTCGCTGGGCCCGAGCTCATCTAAGATGGACTGATGCAAAGTGAAAAAGTGTTCTGTGGTCTGACGAGTCCACATTTAAAATTGTTTTTGGAAACTGTGGTCGTCGTGTCCCCTGGACCAAAGAGGAAAAGAACCATCCGGACTGTTATAGGCGCAAAGTTCAAAAGCCAGCATCTGTGATGGTATGGGGGTATATTAGTGCCCAAGACATGGGTTCCCCTAGACTAGGGACATAACACTTACACATCTGTGAAGGCACCATTAATGCTGAAAGGTACATAAAGGTTTTGGAGCAACATATGTTGCCATTCAAGCAACGCCTTTTTCATGGATGCCCCTGCTTATTTCAGCAAGACAATGCCAAGCCACATTCTGCACGTGTTACAACAGCGTAGCTTTGTAGTAAAAGAGTGCGGGTACTGGACTGGCCTGCCTGTAGTCCAGACCTGTCCTCCATTGAAAATGTGTGGCGCATTATGAAGCGTAAAATACAACAACGGAGACCCGGACTGTTTCACAACTTAAGCTGTACATTAAGCAAGAATGGGAAAGAACTCCACCCAAAAAGCTTGGGTCTCCTCAGTTCCCAAACGTTTACTGAGTGTTGTTAAAAGGAAAGGCGATGTAACACAGTGGTAGAAATGCCCCTGTGCCCCTGCCAACTTTTTTGCAATGTGTTGCTGCCATTTAATTCAAAATTGATGATTATTTGCAAAAGAAAATAAAGTTTACCAGTTCGAACGTTAAATATCTTGTCTTTGCAGTGTATTCAATTGAATATAAGTTGAAAAGGATTTGCAAATCATTGTATTCTGTTTTTATTTACGATTTACACAATGTGCCAACTTCACTGGTTTTGGGTTTGTACAACGGCCTATAATCAGAAGTCTGATGGCATGATGGAACACCATAACCGGACCCTGATCGACCTGCCAGCCAAAATGTTACTGTCTCATGGGGGCAAGTGGGACAAGAATGTAAGACAAGTTGCTTTTGCATACAACACCTCCCGTCACGCCAGCACCCTCTTTTCCCCCTTCTTCCTCATGCATGGTTGTGAGGCACACATCCAGGCAGACGTGCTGTTCCCAGGTGGTGTTTTGGATTCCAGAAACACCCTTTCACGGCCTGTGTACATGTCTGCTATGGTGGAAGCACTGGAGATGGCTTTTGCAGCTTCTTGGCTGAATTGTGCAGAGGCTTATGAGAGACAAAAGCTGTATTATGATAGTAAGATGTGCCATCGTGCCTATGAGATGGGTGAGTTAGTGTGGCTGTTACCCCCACAGCCATACGAGGCTAGCACCACATTGTAAGGGCTCATATTAGGGAGTGGAGGCGTTGGCATAAGGAGGGGAAGCTGCCCTCACTTATCGCATCAATAACCTGCTGGACCCTTCGGATAGGGCACAAGTGATTTATCGTGACAGACTGAAAAAGTATACGCTGGCACTATCCTCACAGACTGTTGTTGATTCTCCTACCCTTCAGGCTTCTCAAGTCTCATCTGTGACCTCACTGGCTCCTTTGTCCCCTCCTGCTTTGGAAAGACAGGGACCTACGGACTTGGACATTAATCTGTATGAGGGGTTTTCAGGGGTGAAACCTAGGAGGTCTTGCAAGGGATGGGTGTTGTGGCCATCCTCACACCTTCAGGACTTTGTGGAAGTTTTGAATTGGACTGTTGGGTGTTCATGTCAGGTGCTGAGTTTGTTATGACTATATATGTCTGGTTTTCTGCACTGATCTTTTTTGTACTGTGAGGAGTGTTGCTTCTGTTATGGACTGGGTTGCTGTGTTTGGACAGTTAGCTTTCTCTCTTTATATGAAATGGGAACATTTCTAACCAAGGGAAGGGGGCATATGTAACAGACTGTCCTAAGTTTTTTAGGCTATAGCTATTTTTTGTATTATGTTCATGGGGAGTTACCTTCGAGGTACCGTAAAGTGGGCTCTATGTGTTGGTGCGTGGTGGTGCTGTTCTGCAGACTGATTGATTAAAAGTGGATACTGTGGCTGATGCTCACTCTGGCTGCTGGCATTTGTAATATTATTACAAACCAAGATAAAGATAGTCGAACCCGGAATACTTGACTAGACAAGTTTTACCAACCTCCGAAAACAACTGTCTGGTTAGATGGCCTGCGTGTGGTTTCATGAATGTATATCTATAGGCATTATTTTATTATGTAAACTTATTCTAAAATGTCGAAACTAGAGGGGCGAGGCTTCACACAAGAGGTCTGAGACAAGACGCTGCAGTCTGCAGACACGTGATGTCTGAGGCAAAAGCCTGCAGTTTGCAGACATACACTCTTGAGCAGAGCTGCAGTCGAGGCCACATCTCTCTGATCCTCTCTGAAGAAAAATCCAACTCAGTTTTATTTTTTTCCTGTCAATCACTGGTGAGTACACTGACTGATGAACAAATACTGAACTGTTCGGATTGAATAATTTACCTTGAGCACGAATGGAAGTCAAAACCAGACCACAGGATCTTGTCTTTTCAATCCAGAGCTAAACCTCATTGGGGACATTTACTCCACAGGCCATGATGCTCAGATCTGTTGTCTCTGCTCAAAGCACTTCTATTGTTTGGCTGTTTATGTCTCTCTTTAAATGTGGCCAGTTTGAGACTCTGCTGTGAACTGGTCACATTCCTTCATGACTAAAATGCTCCATCTGTCCTGCTGAGGATCTGCTGTTTGAGTGATCAACATTTGTGTATTTCTTCTTTTAAAATAATAATGGTAAATAATGTGATAAAAGCTTGGTAAGCTTATTGAAGATGTCCATCTTCAGTGTACTCAGAGGGATAATGTCTGTAACCATACAACAAAAAAACAGTCTTAACGTATGTTATGTACTTGTTCATATGGGGGTGTGGGCCGCAAAAGACCACATAATTTATGCTGTTTTGGTGACACTTCTGCAGCACCACTAATGCAGGTGCGGGTCCAAACTTTCCGGACATGCATTTGAAGTTGAGGCAGCATCACGAGAACTTATTTTAATCTTCTCAGTGTGGACACCTTTCAGGAGGTCAAAGATGTTTGTCATGTTTTCCGCCCTCGACGACACCATCCGGCAAAATATTTTTACCCCAAAACAGTAAAATGGGCCTCAAACTTTGATCTTTTTTGTCATTAAGAATTACTATTATTATCATTATTATTTTTTTTTTTATTATTATTATTGCATTCTTACAGTTGACATGCTCGTTCAAACAGAAAAATGTTCAGTTCTGATTCAAACTGTAGCCAAACATTTCTTATGTTCTAGGCATAAAAAAAGTTCATACCTGATAAGAGGAAGAATAAGGTGAGTGGAGGGAGATTACAGGGTAAGAGAAAGAAAAAACAGCATGGCTTTGATTTGGGCTTTTCTAAGGGACCCATTGTTTATGATTTGTGAATGTGAATTTTAAAGTTCCTTCTCCTTTAATGCTTGTGCAGTAAACTCTCAAACTCTAATATTAAAAGCTCACCCAAATATTAAAAAAATATCCTTTCACACAAGTTTGTTAACGTGTAGATGAGTGAGAACAGAGTGGAGAAAACTGAGATTGAGTTTGAGTTTTGTTAGAGCACTGAACGGGATCTTTACAATAAGGAAAAGCAAGAAAAACGCTCAGTTCTATCTAAAAGTGGCAGTCTGCCCAGAGTCCACTCTGCTAAATGTAAGGGAAGTACTACTGTCTACTTGAGGGAGCTGTTGATAGAGATATGGTCAATTCCTAAATGAGGCACAACTTTAGCCATGTTTACTCTGCAACTTTTGTCTTGGAGCAGAGTAATAACAGCCTTGAAGACCTGCCTGATTCTGAAATCCTGCATATCCATCTTGCCAGCCTCCATTGTCCAACGACTTCACTCGGCTAAATGCCCAATCAGGAAAGAGAGGTGGGAACTGCCGATGTGATGACAACAGGAACTGACTGCATGTTTGGAAACAGTAGCGGCTTCTAGAGTGGTCTCAAAAACTGCATTTTTTTTTATCAGAAGTTCACACAGTTTTTTTCTTTGAAAGAGGAGCAAAGAGCGTCACTTGAAGACTGTCATATGGAAAAACATGTTTTTGGCTCTTCTACTGACCGGGGATCATTGCTGGGAAACTGGGAGAGAATGTGGAAATCCTCCATGGACATGCTGGTAAGCCTGTGGTCGTCATGGTTACTCAGTGAATGAGTGTGAATGACTGAATGCCCTCTTCGGGTTGGGGATGAGATTCTGCCCCAAGTAGAGGAGTTCAAGTACCTCGGGGTCTTTTTCAGAAAGGATGGATTGAGAGGTCCATAGGTGGATCGGTGTGGCGTTGGCAGTGATGCGGGCTCTGCTCCTGTCTGTCGTGGTGAAAAAGGAACTGAGGTGGAAGGCAAAGCTCTCAATTTACCAGTTGATCTTCACCCCTAACCTCGCATATGGTCAAGAGCTGTGGGTTGTGACCAAAAACACAAGATCGCGAGTACAAGTGGCCGAAATGAGTTTCCGGGCTCTCCCGTAGAGACAGGGTTAAAAGCTTGGTCATGTGGGAGGGGCTTGGAATAAAATCACTGTTCCTTTGCGTTGAAAGGAGCCAGACGAGGTGGCTCGGGCATCTGGTCAGGATACCTCCTGGATGCCTCCCTGGTGATGTGATGGCACGTCCCACGGGTAGAACCCCTCGGAGAAGACCCAGGACATGCTGGAGGGACTATGTCTCACAGCTGGCCTGGGAATGCCTTGGAACCCCCTGGGAAGAGCTGGGCAAAGTTGCCGGCTTCACTGCTCAGGGTGCTGCCCCCTTGACCCGACCACGGATAAGCAGAGAAAGATAAATGGATGGATGTTTTAAGATTGTTTTATAACCTGGCTCTGACTTGTTACCTCTGAGACCTTGACATTTGAGCGATGACCTGCAAAATGTTGGCAAAAGATGAGTAAGTGATCCATGATTTTGGCCTTCAACCCATGATCCTGGAATTGTAATCATGTCTTCATTTAGTGAGGATGGAAAATAATGCAAAATTATATGTAAATCTCTTGGTTGATATTTTTGTACTATGCTGTTGAGTGTGATGCCTCTTTGGATAATAATAGAGCCAGCCCATGAGAGATCTGAATGTTGTTGAGGTCTCTGGTTACACTTGGTGAACCTTGATGTTAAAATGGAGCACAGGGGAAAGAAAATGTATTAAACCACATTTTATGACTAGAAGTTTGTCAACCCCTGACTAATACAATCAAATTCTAGGACTGTTTTAATTTGTTGCTTTTTCTCTTCTCTCCTTAGGATGTACAAATGGCTGCTGCCAGCTGTCTGCTGACTGAAGATCAGTTCAGGTGCTCCGTCTGTCTGGATGTCTTCACTGATCCTGTCACCACACCATGTGGGCATACCTTCTGTAAAAAGTGCATCACTGAACACTGGGACAGAAATGTCTGTAAGTGTCCCAACTGTAACGAGATCTTCAACATAAGACCAGAGCTGAAGGTGAACACGTTCATCTCTGAGATGGCTGCTCAGTTCAGACAGGCAGCTCAACAGAAAGCCAGCAGCAGAAAGCAGAAAGCTTCCAAACCAAGAGAAGTTCCCTGTGATGACTGCACTGGAGTCAAATTCAAGGCCTTGAAGTCCTGCCTGGTGTGTCTGGCCTCCTACTGTCAGACTCACCTTGAGCCTCACCTGGTGAAGCCAGGTCTGAAAAGACATCAGCTGATCGACCCTGTGGAGAACCTGGAGGACAGGATGTGTGAGAAGCACGACAAACTGTTGGAGCTGTTCTGTAAGAACGACCAGATGTTTGTCTGCATGATGTGTACTGTTTTAGAGCACGAGAGCCATGATGTTGTTTCTTTGGATGAAGAATACGAGGGAAAGAAAGATGAGCTGGAGAAGACAGAGGCTGAAGTTCAGCAAATGATCCAGAGGAGACGACTGAAGATCCAAGAAATAAAAGACTCAGTGAAGATCAGTGAGAAGAATGCAGACAAAGAGATAGCAGAAGGTGTTCAGGTCTTCACCACTCTGATACAATCTGCTGAGGAGAACCTAAACAAGCTCATGGACTCCATCAAAAAAAAGCAGAGAGAGACGGAGAAACAGGCTGAAGGCTTCATCAGAGAGCTGGAGCAGGAGATCTCTGAGCTGGAGAAGAGAAGAGCTGAGGTGGAGCAGCTCTCACGCTCTGAAGACCATCTCCAACTCCTCCAAAAGTTAATGTCTCTGAGCTCTGCTCCACCCACCAAGGACTGGACTGAAGTCAGAGTCCATCGAACGTCATTTGAGGGGACTGTGGTTAGATCACTGAAGCAGCTGGAGGAGACCATCAGCGAACAGATGAATCTGCTTGAGGCTGAGCTGAGGAGAGTCCAGCAGTATGAGGTGGACGAGTCACCCGATTCTGATACAGAATATCTTAATCTCGTCCTGTCTGATGATGGAAAAGAAATTTATGTGGTGATGTCAGGAAGAAGCTCCTGATTTGACACAAGTTTGCTCTATTACATTTAATCTTGCATGATTTCAGTCAACCAATGAGCACTGTCAGTCAGGAAGTGTTTGATTTTCACTAAGAGAGCAAGCGGTTACCTCCAGGGGCCTATTCTATGAAGCAAGTTCAGCCTAGTGAGACAGCCTTGGAGCTACCTCGCTGAACTGAATGCGGTAGCCTGCGGTCTCGCTAAATGGTCTGATGATGCTGGTTATCAACCTCATAACTGGATCCAGCTCTGCAATGAGCGTGTGCACGCAAATAAGGCGGAGCCCGCCGCATCTGACCAATCGCGAACATGGACCAGTCTGGAGCGTCAGAGCAGGCCGGAGAGCGAAGGACCGCATACTTCACACAGGAGTAGCAGGAGGCGATCATGACAAAGTATGAAGAATTAAAACATGTAATAAACATCAAAAGCGACACCACCGCCACTGCAAAAGCACGGAAGGAGTGCTGGCAGAAAATTGCTGACAGTCTCAATGCATAAGTATAGCACGCAAAAAATCTTTGGTGCCATTATCATCCTGAAATAGCACTGTTCAACATGCACTTTTACTGTAACATGCACCAGACATGTCTAATTCATTTCAAGATGAATTCATTCATTTCTTCATTCCTATCTTGTTTACATTTTTTGTGTGACATGTAGCCCACATGAGCCCTACATGAATTCCTGTCACAATTTTAAGACGGGCAATAAAATATTGTCATGGAGCAGAAGTGTTGGCATTGAAGATCTTGTTACGGCAATGAGAGTTCTTCATTCCCTTTAACTACCTGTACCAAGTGTCATGTATTGTGTTGTGACTCTAAATCTGAGTCTCATTTCAGCACCAATCAAAGTGGCACAAAACGCACCTGGGAACAGGTGCGCAACAAATACAAGAACATCATTCAGAGTCGTAATTGAAGATTTAATTAATTTTTGTACAGTTTGATAAGACACAATGAAGATATTAAGTTACTCCCCCCAGCCCCCTCCCCCAGATTTTACTCCTGCAGAGGAGCTGGCCGAGAGAGCTCATTGGTCAGTGGGTGGGGTTTTTATAGTTCAATCTGGAACCTAACCTGCCCTGGAGCAGGTTAGCCGTTCAGCGTATGTTGCCATGGAGACTCACCTTGCTAAGAAGTGAACCCGTCTCCTAGAACAGGAAACCCGGAACTTACCCTCAAAGTTATCTCGCTAGGCAGTAATCCTGCTTTGTAGAATAGGCCCCTGGGCTGAAAAATTAGGCCCATGCAGGAGTGTCAAAAGCCGTTATTCCTTTAGTGCCTCCTTGACTGTGTGAGGGGAATGGACGTTTTTACCACCTAAACGAACATTGTCCAGCCTTTATATGCCTCCTTGTACCTGAGTATGTTGAGCTAAAGTGCGGTTGAGATGATTAAACAGTATGGCAGTGTCCATTATGATGCATTAGCAAAGTTTCAGTGGGTTTTCTGATATCAAATGATTGATGTCACAGGACTTTGTCTGTCTCTGTCTACAGTCTATGGACCATGCTTGTCTCAAACTGTTGTTGTTTGGACCTCTCGTTTCTCTTGTTCCTCATGTTTCAGTTCAGTCCGTCCCTGGTCCTCTGTGTGTGCTGCCCTCATCACTCTGATTATGTCCACCTGTGTCATTGTCCCTGTTTTTAGTTTGTGGAATGTTTCTGTTATAAGTAGGTTTGTTTGTTGGAATCTGCTCTTTTGATAATAAATACAAGTTGATTCCTGCCCCTGGGTCCTCTTTATTTTTAGCGTTTTCATAAACCATAACACCATCATCATCATCATTCCATCAATGCGGACAGAAAAACTCTTTTCTCGTTGTTTGTTACTGTAAGCTTCCAACAATTTTAGTTGTAGTTTTAACATTATTACCTGAAATTCTTAATGGAACCAACAAGGAAAAGTTATTTTGACTGAGCCAGGACAAATTTAACAGAAACTGTTTGTTGCAAGAACTTATTTAGTTTGACTTGACTGAAGAAAAAAAAAAGAAAATATTTCTTCTTTCTGTTTTGTTTTGTTTTACGTTTTTAAACAAATAGTTTGTGTTGGTTATGTTAATATAACACTGTGTTTAAATTAATTTCAAGTCTTTGGAGTTTTATTAAATGTTCACACATGCAATTTGTGGGTTCACGCTAAGTATTAAACTCAAACATGTGCTACATATGACTATTAAAACTGTACATCTGGTCATCGAGGAAAATTAAACTAAATTAAATTCAGATCTTTTCGAGGATTTTATGTCAAATTACTTCTCTCAGCTCAGGTAACAAATTCAACAGAACCGATCACTGTCATCTCCTCCAGTGCCCCCCATGAAGTCCTCACCTCCATTCATTAAGTCAATAAAATGGCAAAGTAAAGATTTTTCTGAATCCATCCATCCATCCATTCATCCATCTTCCGCCGCTTTTTCATGGTCGAGTTGAGGCCCAGACTCCCCTCTCCCTGAGACTTTGTCAAGCTCTTCCCAGGGGATTCAGAGGTGTTCCCAGGCCAACTGAGAGATATGGCCCCTCCAGCATGTCCTGTGGGGGACATGCCTGGAACACCTCACCAGGAGGATGTCCAGGAGGCATCCTGACGCAGAGGAGCACTGGCTCTACTCTGAGCCCCTCCCTGATGACCAAGTCTCTGACCGTGTCTATAAGGAAGAGCCCAGCCACCCTGCAAAGGAAACTCATTTCGGGCGCTTGTACTCACGATTTTGTTTGTCCATCATGATCCACGGCTCGTGACCATATGTGAGGAAAAGAAGGAAGAACAAGTGGTATAAAATGAAGAACTGGTAAATCGAGAGCTTCACCTTCAGGTTCAGTTCCATTTTTACAACAGACTGGTGCAGAGCCCATATCACTGCCGACACCGCACCAATCCGCCTGTCAATCTCCCTGACTAGCCTTCCTCTGCATGGGAAAATACCCCGAGGTACTTGAACTCCCCCACTTGGGGTAGAATCTCATCTCAGACCCTGAGAGGGCACTCTATCGTCCCCTGGGCAAGGACCATGGACTCAGATTTGGAGGTGCTGATTCTCATTCCAGCTGCTTCACACTCGGCTACCAACCAATGCAGTGAGAGTTGCAGGTCACAGTCTGATGAAGCCAACAGGACCATATCATCTGCAAACATCAGTGACCCAATCCTGAGGTCACCAAATCAGAAGCCCTCAACGTCCTGGTTGCAGCAAGAAATTTTGTCCATAAAAGTAATGAACAGAACCGGTGACAAAGGGCAGCCCCGGCAGAGTCCAACCCCCACTGTAAACAGCTCAGATATACTGCCAGCAATGTGAGCCAGACTCTGGCACCGGTCATACAGGGAACAGACCACAAGTACCAGGGGGTCCACTACACCATACTCCCGGAGCACCTCCCACCTTCCACGAGGGAATCTCTTTGAAGCCGTCCAGAAGTCGTTCTCCATGGCCTCACTGAACTCCTTCAATGCCTGGGTTTTATCCTTGGCAACCACCAAAGCTAGTGGGACCAGAGTCCCACTGGCCAAAAAGACCCAATAGGACTCCTTTTTCACATTGACGGCATCCCTCACTGCTGTTGTCCACCAGCGGGTCTGGGTATTTCCTCAATGACAGGCACCAATCACCGTATGACCACAGCTCCAATCAGCCGCCTCAACAATAAAGGCCCAGAACTTCGCCTGGAGGTGGGAGTTGATGATTTTTGAACATGGTGTTTGTTATGGACAACCTGTGATGAGCACAGAAGTCAAGTGACAAAACACCGCTCAGATTCCTCCAAATCACACCCTCCAGGTCGCACTGTCATTGCAGATGTGAGCGTTGGAGTCCCCCAGAAAAATGGAGTCCCTAGAAGGGGAACCCTCCAGCACCCCTTCTAGGAAGTCTTCTTAAAAAGTGTATACTCTGAACTGCTATTTTCTGCATAAGCACAAACAGTCAGGCTTCATCCCCCCACCCAAAGGCGGGGTGAGGCTACCCTCTTGTCTACTGGGATAAACCCCAATGTATAGGCCTCCAGCCTAGGAGAGACAATCACTGCCATCCCAGCCTGACGCCTCTTCCCATCAGCAACTCCAGAGTGAAATTGAGTCAAACCCCTCTCAAGAGGACTGGTTCCAGAGCCCAAGGTATGTGATGAGTTGAGTTCGGCTATATCTTGTCGGACCCGCTCAACCTCATGCACCAGCTCCGGCTCCTTCCCCCCCAGAGAGGTGACATTCCACTTCCCTCGAGCTAGCTGTTGCAAGCAGGGATTGGACCGCCAGGGTCTCCTGCCTTTGGCTGCTACCCAGTTCACATCGCACCCGACCACTACAGCCCCTCCCAAGGGTGGTGGGTCCACTTCCCTTATTCTGGCCCGCCCACCAGGAGTTTGCCTACAAGCCCCACCCCTAGGCCTGGCTCCAGAGGGGGCCCACATCCAGGCAAGGGAGACTGGAAGCCATTTGTCTCAATCTTCATCATGGTCTTCCAGTCACACTTCATCTGGACCCTGCTCTGGGACCTGTTTGCCTTGGGAGACCCTACCAGGGGCATGAATCAAACTTCAAAATCATAGGTTTTCATATTCTCTTCCTGTGAACACAATTACTCAAAAAAGAATCATGCACTTATTTTTTTTTAACAGAGATAGTCTCTCCAGCCAGGTCTTGAAAATTCCTGGATAGTCCTGATAGAGCTTTGCAACCCCTCAGACCCCATGGTCTAGTGCTGTTTTCCAGTTGTACTAGGAAGTTGGGATTTCAGAGTTCAGAGTGGGAAGTTTCATCCGGAAAGCCCCCCCCAAGGTTGGAGTTTAAGTGCAAACACTTATCAAACTCTGTCATTATTTCATTTATTAGCACTTCTGACTGGTGTTTGTTGTACTGAATCAGCCATATACATACTATTGTTTGATATTTATATGGAAATGTTACTAAAGTGTTATTAACATTCTTCATGTGGAATGTGCAAACTACAATGCAGGGTGTGCTAACAACTGCTAACTATAGCCTGGCAGATCTGAAAGTATTGTTTCCAACATTGTAGCTGGAACTCTGACACTTGGATATGACGCCATTCCCACTCCCCTCTTCCCAATTCTGATGTAAATGGAACACAGCATAGGTCTTCAAGTCTCATGCTCATCACTTGCTTGTTAGGTTTTAATGTCACCATTTCCACACAAACACCCAGTCCTTAGTTCTGGCCCACCTTTGCTCTATTTTCTGCTTGTCACCAGGCAGTGGCTCTTGTTTTTGAATCACTCCCAAACTCTCATGAGATCCAAACACAGAAGACCACCTCTTTGTTTAACTGCATTTATTGGTTTAAATGATGAAATAAGCAAGAGCATCCAGAGCCGGTAACAGTCAAGTTATCAGAGCAAGAAACTGTCTCCCAAACGATTTCTATAAAACCAACTAAATATTCTTTCAGCAGTGGTCCTCAACAGGTGGTTTGAGACCCAAAAATGAGACTTGGAGTTATTTTGGATTTTCTTGAATATGTGCCTGAATAAAAATGAGAGCCCTAACTGTCTGTGACGCTACGGTGTGGTGCAATGTTTCCTCTCTGTCACTCCTAAACAAAAAGTGAGAAAAAAGGCATTTGGTCGAGGTGTTTGAAGGATTTTCTTGGTATTCTTCCACTTTTCACACTCAACAGAGTTTTCTGATCAGTTTCATAAAGCAGGGATTGCGAGGCATTACTCCATTTTAGTGATTAAAATGATTTACTTTCATTTCTAACACTGTAGGTGAAACTTTGTGGATGAGCCTTTGAGTCAAACAGTTGTCAATGAATAGCGTTGCATGTCTGTTTCTCCAGCTGTAGAGGTGCAGCACTTGATGTTCTGGGTACAAGGGGGAAACATGGGGCCTAAAACTGCACTTTTTTAACAGGTTTAGTGTTGACAGGTGTGCAATACTAATAATGCACCTTGGCAAAACATCCAGGACTCATTATCTGTTAGAACACATCATTATAAAGTATGCATCCACTTTTTTTTATTTGATTTTGATGTGAATACAATACATTTTTGTGTCTTTTCTTCTGATGTCTTAGAGAGCAGTTGGTTCCCATCATAATGTACCAGTTTTACAGTATCACTAGAAAAATAACCAAAATTCACTTGTTTTTTCATGTTTTGCTCCTTCTCAGCCTCGAACTGCAACTTCGCAACTTTTAATAAATTAAAGTTGTTGTTTTTTTTATTTTATTTTGGCATTTTTCCTGTTTGCTTTGTTGAGGAGGTTGTGGGCCATGAGGCTACACCAGAGAAGAACTGTTGACATATTTGAGTTAAATCTATGACACAAAACGGCTGCCACTCTCCTTGAAATGGAGCAAACCAGTTAGCGTGTTGTTAACATGTTTTTGCACACGCCTGACATCAAAGCCAATGAAAGTTAATCTGCAGCTTTTAACCACAAATTATAGTGTGTAAATTAAGGGAAACTTTACACTTGTGCGTATTCTTAAGTTATCCAAGCATACTTGGGGAGTTTCCTCCTCGTAAACTATGCAAAAAACATCTTTCTATACATCTACATTAGGTGGCTTGTCTTCTCTTATGTATTTCCTTACCGATTGTTACATCCAACCAAGTGATCAATAAGTTTAAGCTCTAAAACGCACATATTTTTTTGGTTGGGTTTTGTAGACAAACATCAACTAAGGATGATGACTTAATCCTTCATCCTGAATATTTCAGAAGTTTCAGTTTATCGGTTCCAAGTGAAAAAATCTGGATACAAATCAGGCAATTCACTCTTTTACAGACTGACTTCATATTTTGCCCACAAAGAGGGATTTTTTTTAACTTAAGTTCTTCCTTTAACTTATAGATTGCAATTTTATTTTAACTTAAGATGAAACTTTGTAGCTCTGTAAAGAATTATTAAGAGGAGCATTTGCAAAGATGTCATTAAAATTGGGAGTAATGACTGTTGAGTTTAGTTGTCTTTGCAAATTTTAAGACTTTCCTTGTTCAAAAGAGCTCAATTATAGAACTAGGGTCACCCAAAATTGGAGTAAAGAATGAAATAATTAAATTAATATCTTCCATGATCTATTTCAGCTCGTGTTAAAGATCTCACACACACAAAGAGCAGCTTTTAGTGTCGTTATAACCATTCCAACTGTTTCAGGCCTCCACAGTTTCCTGTTCTGATTACATTTTGTTGCGTCTGATCCTTTGACACTGTATAAAACAGGAAAAACAAAAACACCCCATTGTCCTTTACAAGAGCAACCGCAGCCATCATAATATTTATATCTCTATGTACTGTATATGCAGGATATTCTCCCTCTGTGATCTTCTTGTCTAAAGCAGAAAGACTGATCTGCAGCCCGGTCAGTGTTTATTCATCGCCCAGACCCCTTTAACGTTTTATTCAGAACATTTAAATAACATAAGAACTAAATGTGGATGTACACAGAGGAACCTGGTGAAGGTGAATGGATGTTTGGACGCAGACAAACACACACACAGCAGCCTGGTCTCCTCTGTTATGTACACTGAAGGTGCGACAGCGGCCAGTGGATCAGAAGTTGATAGCTTTACCAAAGGAGGCGGCGAGGTTTGCTTCTCTAAAGGCCTCCGACACCGTCTGTGGGAGGAAGAGGAGATGGATAAAGATGTGAATAAGGAGAAGATGGCAAAGTTAGGTGATGGAGAAATGGCAGGGTCGACAAGTTTTCAGCATTTTCCTCCTTAATGCATTTTATTGGTTATTTGCAAGAATTCAAGTATAATATCACCAAGAAGAGGTATGAAACCCTTGAGCTGGGCTGATTTTCTTAATATTTTTGACATAAGAGGTTGCACTTAGGCCTGTCACGATAACAAATTTTGCTGGACGATAATTGTCCATTAAAATTATTGACGATAAACGATATCATTGTCCATTTTATTTTGAAATTTGTTTCATTTTTTCATTAATGTACTTACAATATATGTGATAATAAAGTGAGTACACCATATCAAAAGCAATAGCCTTTAATTTCTTAAGAGTATTTAACTGTAATTGGAAGGTCAAGATCTTTTAAATAAAACAAGTTAAAACAATATAGTAAATTTAAAAAACAAAAAAAAGAGGAAAAAAAAACAATGAAAACTAAATGGACTCTCTTTTGGTAAAAATTGCATGTAAATAAAAATAATTATTCAAATCAAAAACAATAAAAAATAGACCTTGTTTTGTAAAGAAAAAAAACGAAACTCCAATAAAAACACACACAAATTAAAAAAAAAAAAAAAACAGTAAATAAACAGGAGTTTATCCCGTTCCTGAACTGTTTGTGACATGTACTTTCTCTCAGTAATTTAGTACTGTCTGTCAAACGTTCGTAACATTGCAGGCTTTTCAATCATATTGAAGGGCTGCAAACAACACTGTCTGTGAACGCACCAATTTCCGCTGTTTTATTTATATTTACTTCGCCAACCAAACGCCTCAGTAAGCACAGACTGTCGAGGATGGGGGCTCTGCTGAACCACCCCTTCTTTGTCCCCACTACTTTCAAACAAATGTGACATATCGGCTCATTGGTGTTCATGGGCTCACACCTTGTTCTTTCTTTATAAAACCAAAATATTCCCACACTGGGGCTGTTGCAATCAGCTTAAGAACCGTATCTTTCGTGCCATCATTCATATTAGTGTTTGTTTCCTTGTTACTCCTCAGGACACTCACTTCAGCTGTGTGTGTACGTGCGAGCAGCCCTGCCACTCCCACGTAGATTGCATGATTTAGAGATGCTTACTCCGCTATAAATCCGCTATAGAACCGATGCACCCCAGTGTTAAGAAAGATGGACAGAGTGAGCCATTTCTCATTCAGCCTCTTTGGTAGAAAGAGAGGAGGAAAACAAACACGCATGCACGAATCAGTTTATCTAGGCCGGTAAACTTACTGAGGACGTTTTTATTTATCGTTCGGTTAATTGATTTATTGATTATCGTGACAGGCCTAGTTGCAGTGTTTTCACTCCTTTTTTAATGGATTTTTTCATTTGATTAGCTGTGTTGAAAACTGACAAAATGACCAGAAAAAGTCAAAGGCTTGAAAAAATAAATATTTTTCAATACTTAACACTTGTGTGATTTTTCCATCTTTCCTTTTCTTACTTTGGGTTTTCATTCTTGTTTGTTATCAACATTTCGGGTGGGACAGTTTAGACTTTTCAACCTTTGTGTTGTTTTTTATTTTTAAGTGTTGACTTACTGACTTAGAACAAAGACTCTCGCAAGGATAATGTCCCAGGCACCTCAGAAAATAAAACAAACGCCAATTACATTTAAGGTCCTATGAGGAGAATCTATTACCGGCAACATTAAGACTCTGCCACCCATGAGCACGCGTGACGACTGTAGTGATGCTGCGTTCCAGTAACCTTGGAACTGGGAGTGACATCATCTCCGACTTATCGGCGTTCCAGTTGAAGTCGGAAAAAAACATGCCGATCTACCAGGCTATTGTTAGCTGTTGTTAGCACGTCCTGCGTTGTTGTTCACAAATATCACATGGATAAAGTGATTATCACTATGGCAGCATTTTTGTAAATATAAGTCTAACAATACTATGTATACAGCTGATCCAGAGCGACACCCCCCAGTCAGAAGTGCAAATAAATTGATTATTACAGGAGCTAAATAATTGTTCACACTGGGGGCATCCATCTTCGATTGTCAGCTCGGAGGTGGCGAGGTTTCACCGAGTTCCCAGTAGGAAATTCCGACTTCAGAATTTACGGACTCCGGACTTCAGTTGCAGTTTCCTACTCGGAACCCGGAAATTCCTACTTCTGACTACAACTGGAACACACCAAAAGACGTGACCAAAGCCAAGCGTGTGTTCGTTGTGATGCAGCCCAGACCTTCCACAGAACTCTGCGTTGCTTTGCAACTTCTTTTTTCAACAACTTACAGGATAAGTGACAAGGTAATGTATCTCTTTCTAGTTACGTAGCGGTAGTTTTTGAAGTGTGACAACAAGCAATTTTCGGAAAACTTAGTATCGTAGTTTTTTAGCCGGCTATATATCGCTACTTACAGCCCGGTGCTCTAAGACGTGTCCCAATAATATAAATTTGCTCTAGTTTTAATTGTCTTGTTACCAAAGTTGAGTATCCAGGCCAGTCCAGCCTTGTCCGACCCAACCACGAAGCTAAGGAATAGCATTTGTAGATAACTATTTTGATGCTATAAAACTCACCTTAAAGTGTGTATTTCGATCAGGCATATATCTAAAAGTGAGACTTTTTTGTAATTACTTAGAGAATCCTCACAGTCCCTTTAAGTCCTCTGTTTCCAAAAAACGGCAAAAACTGTGAGATGCTATTATGAGGATGTGAACCAAAATCTCAGAGGAAAGTTTCCAGCACTTTGTTGAATCTTTGCCATTAAGTATTATGGCAGCTGTTAAGGAAAAAGAGCCCACCTAATTTTTTTATTTTGTGTGAGTTGCATTAGTACGTACAGGATGAGCGTGGCATACTCTGGCGACGTCCTCGCAGGAAGCCCCATACTCCATGGCTAAAGCAGCTTCATTGATCATCTCTCCTGCCCCCTGCAGGCAAACATACAAACAAGCATAATGTATTTGTTAACAAGCACCCTGGAGCCAAAACTCAACACTGAAGCCCCTTAATCAGTCACAAAAAGGCATAACAATTTAAAATCTGTGAGAAAACAGGTAAACAATCTAGGTGATAGAATATAATCTCAACAGGTGATAACACCAGATAGAAAAATATGCAGTCTCGAAGTCATCCATAGACTTTCTCAAAGTCTATGGATGATTTCTAGGTATTAATCCATTTTATAAGTCTGCAGTTTGTCTCTTACCGATCCGAGGATGTGAGAGCCCAGCATCCTGTCCGTCTCTTTGTGGCTGAGGATCTTCACCAGGCCATCAGTGTCGGCGTTGGTTTTTGCTCTGCTGTTGGCTGCGAAGGGGAATTTACCAACTTTGTACGGGACACCCTGATAAAGTGAGAAGCAGGGACAAAATGTTTAACACTGACAGAAATTTATGGTGCAAACTGCACAGTTTGGATAATACCCAGTCCATTTTCCATTACGAAACAGACTGTAAGACTATCTAAGGTAGGTCGAACCTTCTGGCTGCAAAAACCTATGGTGGTGTCCTTTCAAAAACAAAAGTGTAAATGGAGGAGATAGAGCTGCCTGCCCATGTGTGGCTTTTCATAATAGTCGGGAGACTGATTTTGGTCAAGAGGTGGTTGAAAGCAGCAAAACAAAATGCTACTTTAGGAAGTCGTACAGCATCCCGGTGTAATTCATGCCAATTTTATGATAAATTCATTAGTTTGATTCCACGAGTCTCAAATTACAAACATCACTGGGATACCAACTTTGGTCAGGATTTTCCTACTGAGAAGTCAGATGATCTTCAGGTACCACAACTTTACCAGCTTATAACAGGAACACCTTTAAATAGGATGTGGCAAAATACCCAGCTCTCTGACTTTGCCAATTCGTAGGTCAGCATTGTCTCCATGACACATTTGGTCGTTACGCAGCTCACAGGAGGTGATACGAAAACCTGTGCAAGGTACAATCCCCAAGGAATACGAAATAACAGTTGAGCCGAGTTGAGCAGAAACCAGCCCAAAAGAGCCCAATAGCTTCAAAAATACTGACAGAACAGAAAATCTGAACATAATTGTAATCTCGGGCATAAATAACGTTTTAAATTCACTGTTTTTCAAGCAAATTTAAAGCAGTTAAACAAAAAACTACTATACCCTATCAAACCATCACATCCTTTTTCCTATGTTGGGATTAGGGCTGAAATGATTCCTCGGAAAATCAAGATTATTCGATGACAAAATATCCTCGGGGCAAATTGTGTGCCTCGAAGCCTCGTTTAATACGTATAATTATACATATAAAATATATATCTGGACTAATGTATACAGTGCACAGTGTTTGACATGGACGGTCATTTCTGTGGCACAACGCGCCTGCTATCTCCGCTGCTGCGCGGCTTGTAAAATCATGAAGGAAGAGAAAAGAGAGGGACAGAAAGGAGAGAGTCCGCAGAAGAAATGGCAGAGAGTGTCCCAAGTGTGTGGTCACTACAAGAAGGGACGAAAAGGAAACATAGTGCAGTGTGTCTGATGTCAAACAGAGTTAGCTTAGCACGTAGCTTAGCATGATAGCATGTCGTCAATGCTGCGGCACGTCAAAGTAAACATCCGGTCTGTACGTCAAGTCCGCAGAGCGGACAAAACAGGATGACACCAATGATACATCAACAGAAGCAGCTAATGTGATCAATAACTGAGATATGGGCTAGTAAATAACCTACCGGTACTTTGATTATGGATCTGTGTAAAGGCTGGTTCAGAATGTAAATCAATGCAGAGGCTACTTGCCCAGAATCGTGTATTTTGTTCACATACTTTTCACATCCAATAACTTTACATTTAATTTGATTGGAGAGAGTGGAACAGGAAACACTGACAGTGAGTAGAGGATGCAGATGTAGGGAATGCTTTCATATGTTATATGTTGTCTATGTCTCAGTAAGGTATAGAAAAAACAGTGTGTGTGTGTGTGTGTGTGTACAGTGTTCAGTGGCCATCTTTGGACATGTGTGTGGTGTGATTTTTTTTTTAGGAAGAGGCCCAGAGGGTTGGTTCAGTAAAATAGCCTTTTCTCTTTTTACTTGTTGTTTCTTTATGTGCACCTGATGGACATCAGTCAAAACAAAGGAGAATTTTATCCCTACATCTCATCTTTTAAATCAACAGGGTTGAACCTCCTGGTGGCCTGACTCACCTCTTCTTTGAGCTGTTCCTCTGTCTTGCCCACCCAGGCCACCTCCGGGTGCGTGTAGATGACAGAGGGAACACAGTTGTAGTCGATGTGCACAGCGCCACCAGCCATGCCCTCCACGCAGATGATTCCCTCGTCCTCAGCCTTGTGGGCCAACATCGGCCCGGCGACCACGTCACCGATTGCGTAAATGCTGCAGAAAGAAGGTGGAGTTAATAAAGTAGCTTCTACCAACAGTTAGGAGGATACGATTTTATCATGCAGTAGTGGAAGAAAGTGTCCGAACAACCTTAAAATTTTACACAAACATCCAGTTTTGACCCTGAGAGAACACTGCAAGTGCAGAAGGGAGCATGTGGGGCCACAACATTTGAACAGAGCAGTTTTTGTGTGCTTGGGCCCAAGGCTAACCTCCATCTCTTATTGATAACAGACTTCTTGACAGTCTTGCGAGACCTTCAGCCATGATCTAGGAGTCGTCCACATACAGTGTGGTTTTTTATGTGGATTAAGGCTGTCACTTTTCCTAAAAATCAAACTCCAACGGTTTTAGAACATGCACCTAAATATTCTATTTCTACGTCCGACAGACGTTACAATAGACTTGTTTGCCTGTTGTTTAAATAAATGCTCACAAACTTACTTTTTTCTTGAAACAAAGCAGGCAAAGTAGTAGCAGTCGTGTCTATAAAGTATTCAATAAAATAAGGTGCTGCTGAATGTAACAAACAAAAATAATCTTTATACCAAGGCGAGTCTTCGTCCGTCTCCAACACGCCGACGTGCTTTCTCAGCTCAGCTCTTTCATAGAGGTTGTGCTCCCATGCCAGGCGAAGTCGCCGTGCAAGTGATCATTTGCTTTGCTTTGTTGAGCGTGAAATGCTCCCAGCTTTTGGAGGTTTTTGGTCGTTCACGAAGTGATGCTGCCATGGACACCGCCATTGTGAATCCTTCTGCATGTTGTTATGTGCAGTGACGGTCACTAGTGCGCGTGCGCACCTCTCACAGTAGGTTACGGCAAGAGAGCGGGCTCATTTCCCCCAAACTAACCTACTGTAAGCTACAATTTTATGCACCAAAACACCCGCGATTGGTTGCCGATGAAAATCGATAATTAAATTAGTTGCCAACTAATTTAATTATCGATTTTAATCGATTTAATCGATTAGTTGTTGCAGCCCTACAGCCCAGCAAAAAGCTGTTACCTTGGTACTTTAGTCTGGAAGCGGTTGTTGACGGGGATGCGACCTCTGTTGTCCAGCTCGATGCCCACAGACTCCAGACCAAGGTTCTGTGTGAAAGGCCGTCTGCCGATGCAGACCAGCAGCACGTCACAGGTCAGAGTCTCGTTCTTCCCTCCAGCCGCTGCCTCCACTCTGATAAACCAAAAACACAAAGTGGGTTTAGATTTAAAAAAACACTCATGAAGACACAGAAGAGGATTTGAGAGGGTTTTACTCACGCCACGTCGATCTTGCCGTCAGGCCTCTTGGTGGCTCCCATCACTTTGGTGCTGAGTTTAAACTTGAGGCCTTGTTTCTGGAGGATGCGCTGAAAGTTCTTAGAGATCTCCATGTCGATTCCCATGCCGCCTACATGGCCCAAGAACTCCACAGCTGTGACTTTGGAGCCCAGACGCTGCCACACTGAACCCTGCAGGATGGCACGACAATCACTGTTATTTCTTCCATTTAACTTCCAGAGAAGTACAACCCTGAGCTCAGTACGGTTGTCACAGTTCAGAAACAAACCAAGAAAATGACCGTTAAACACCATTAATGATGTATAAATAATTTAATCTGAGTAGAGAATCACTGCATTCTTTTTTCAGTGACATTTTCTGTACAGCCCTGTTGAACAAAGTCAGTAGAAGAATATTGTTGCATGACTACAGATAATGTTTAAGCTCCTTTTTTTAAGTCTATACTGCCACCTGCAGGAGGTCTCAACAAGGTAAACTGACCAAGTGCTCAACCAGTTGCTTGAACAAAACACAAAGTATGAAGTATACTGTGCAATCTCACTAATTTATGTTTAGAATAAGTGTAGGTCATTGTGGAGTTTAAAAAGGAAACATTGTGGATGATTAAAAAGTTAAACACAGCAACTGCTCCAAACTGCAAGTTCTTGTTTTTACCTTGGAAAAAGCATCCAAAACAATTCACACTTACAAAAAAACCTGAAACTATCTAGAACCGTCCAGAAATTACCCAATAACATCAGGGTTGCATGTATAACTGAAACTAAAGCGATGCCTACCAGTTCCACTCCAATGACTCCAGCTCCAATCACAATCAACTCCTCTGGAACTTTCTTTAGAGACAGAGCTCCTGTAGAAGACACCACGCTTTCCTCATCAATCTGGAATTAAAAAAAAAACCTCACTGTTAATTCATCTGAAGTCTGTCATTGGATTTAAACAGAAAGTTAAACATTGAAATTTTTCATTTTTGAATCAGAACTTCGGTGGAAAAACTCCTGAAAATTGTGACCATGAACCTTTAAAACCATAAAAATCATTCGTCTTGCAGCCTTATTGTCACCAGTGTTTAGTAAAAGAATAAAAGGCCTGTGTCTGCAGTCACCTTGGTACTATCAAGTCTCCCCAGAGTGGAAGTGTTAACTTAAAAAACACAAAAAAAAGGCAAAGAAACTCTATTGCAGGGACCCAACTTGATCTAAATAATGTATAATATCTTGAAAGCAGCAATTGTTTAAAAGAAATAGAAAATGTAGGAAAAAACTTCTATGAAATCCTCCAGCTATGTGTCCAGATATAACACAACATTGTCACCACTGCGTGGAGATACTTATTGCATTGCCAGCAATAGAAATGGAAAAACTTTATTAACCCTACAGTGGAAACTTGTTTGTCTCAGTTGCTTTTGTACAAGGTATATCAGCAGGAATATCAGATAAAGACATCTAAAAAGATAAAAGTACAACAGAAATGAAATAACATAATAATAAAACATATACCAGAAATTCTCTGATAATATCATGCAGCTAAAGTCACTTGTTGTTTTGGTCAAGCGGTTGTATGCAAGCTGTACCATCTTCAGTCAGTTTAGTTTCTTTCTTTCTTTTTTTTTTTTAGATGATTTACCGCTTAACCACGCTATTCCTATGAGATGCTACTGAGGCTATCTGCTAGTTCCAAAGCCTTTTTAATGTCTTAAGATCTGGTGAAAGCCAATCTGGTGTCTAAATGTGACATTCAGGCAATCTATTCGTACACATTTCTAAGTGCTATATTCAGAGTGACTTGCTGGCTTTAGTTCTGTACTTCACAACTATCAAGGCCAACGGCTTAAGTGCCATGCAGCAAGTTTGTAGGATTGCAGATTCACATGATGAAAACAGATACCAAATATAATAAAATAGTGACACAGTGGCACAATAACAGGATAAATATCGGGGACTTTGATGAAACTTTCACCTTCAGGCCGTGTCTTATATACCGGTGTGACTGATAACATTGTACAAGGCATCTTTTAGGAGGATGGCAGTTGTAAGTACCATAATTCCTCAATTTTAACATGCACTCGATTATAACACGTACACCATATTTTCACGATTTCTGCCTGAAAAACACTGCACTCGAATATAACATACCCTCTCAGACAACTCAAAAATTACCATTATTCAAAGTTTTAATCAATGATATTTCAGAATTTTCACCACAAGTACTGTACGCAATCTTCTCTCTTTACGGAAGATGAAGTATTTTAAGTATTTTGCTTGTGCTCATGTGTAATACACCCCCGAAAAAATTAGACCTATTTCAAAACCAAAAAAGTGTGTGTTATAATCGAGAAATTAAAGTATTTAAAATTAAAAAAAGAGTACCTGGATGCCAGGGAAGGGAGTGACCTCTGAGCCGGTGGCGATGAGGATGTTTTTGGTGTTGATGACCTGCTCGCCGCCGTCTGCAGTTGTGGCCGTCACCTGGTTCTTACCTGTCACTCTCCCAAAACCGTTCACATGTGTCACCTGAGGGGGAAACATCATGCTGTCAATGCTGTGTTTAGGACTGATCAGATGACTAATTTAGTAAGGAGGAGAGTTGAAGACTGACTTTGTTCTGTTTGAATAAATGTGCGATTCCTCCTGTCAGCGCCTTCACCGCCCCGCTCTTCTGGGCCATCATCTTCTCCAGGTTCAGTGAGATGCCTGAAACTGAGAGACACAAAGATTATTATTCTATTATTTTAATTTTTTAACATTATTTTATCCTTAGGAGGGACCCCACTGGGAGTATCTCAATTGGAGATTAAAACTTCTGAGTTGATAAGTATTTGTCTTCAGATGTGAAACTACACATCTTGAGACTCCAGTCTTAAGAAATCCTTTTCAAAGTTTCAGTGAAGTCCTCTGGAGTAGGGCTGGCATAAGGTAAAAATGAACCCAACTTACTTTCAATGCCTCTGTTCTCAAAGTCTTTGCCATGAGCCAAGTGGTACAGGTAGGAGTTATTCAGCAGAGCCTGCAGACAAACAAAAGTACAACTTAAGAAAAACTATATTTATACTCTGTATCACTTTGTGAAGACAATTATTATTACTATATGAGAAATACAGGTTGTCACTTAATATGTTTGATCCACTCGTCAAAACTAATTTGGTTTGAGGCAAGACAAACCTCTGCAGCAGTGTGAGCTATGGCGTTTAAAATGTTTCTAAAACTTAATCATCACACTTTGTTTCTGGAACACTTGAGCCTGCAGACATTTAGTCTAAAACTTATTAACATGATCTTGGTAACACACTTCTTGAATAGAAGAAGAACAAACTATGGGCAAGACATTAGGAGAAAGAAGGTAAGAAATACACTTCATCTATCATCACCAATGCATAAATATTATTTGGTTTGATTTGGTTTTACCTTTGATGGGATGCAGCCGACATTCAGACACGTCCCGCCCAGTGTGGCATTCTTCTCAACGCATACTGTCTGTAAAAGAAAAGAAAATTAAAACTGCTGTAAAAGACAAAATCCGGTTTTGTTAAAAATTATGCAAAAAGGGGGTGCTGGTTTGGCGGAGTGGTTAGCAACCATGCACGTCCCATGTACATGCTTCTGCCAGTCCGGGTTCGAATCCAGCCTGAGATCAGTTTGCTGAGTGTCTTCCCCTACTCTCTCACCCCCTTTCACGAGCCTATCCACTGTCTCTCTCCTATCAATAAAGGCCCAAAATGCCCGAAATATACAATTAAAAAAAAACTTTAAAAACTGAGTTGAAATTCCCAGGCCCTTTAAAAAAATCCAAGCAAACTGAATGACAGGGTATGCTAATTAAAAGCCATTTAAATCAAAGTTATCAATCAGCACATGGGTTAAGCTTAAATCAAGAAAAATCACCTTAAGACACGTCATACTAAATCTGTCAAACCTGCACTATCATCCTATTTCCTGATTTGTATGAGGGCTTGAACGCAGCTTTACCTTGAAGCCAAGCTGTGCGGCTTTGATAGCAGCGACGTAGCCGCCAGGACCGGAGCCCACCACTGTGACGTCTGCATCGACTGCAGAAAGAAACACAAACATGGAAAACAACTTTGTGAGTTCTTTGACAATTGGCATGTAAACATTTTCACAGTGTTCCCTTTATAGATCATGGTACATCTAAAAAAGTGCACGTGGGGATCTAAAAATCAAGCGGCTAAAGGATAAAATGGTGCTTCACTGCTTAGACTAGAGATGCACGATATTTGATTTTTGACAATATGCTGATACGTCTCATCTTCTTATTGCAAATCATGTTCTTTTATTGTCAAGAGCATTAAGCCTTTACTTAATAAAAAAATTGTCGCCTTCAATGTAAGAGTATGTTGTGAGGAACACATGAAAAACAAGAAATAAACAACATAAAACTCTTAAAAAAAAAAAACCTTTATTTTTAAATGCTCCCATGCAGTGATAAGGTGAAGCACCAAGGTACTTTTGTCAGCCGACATATCAGCTGTAAATATTGTCTAAATTTTCAATGTCTGCCATTATCATACCATTGGCCATTGCTTAGACCACATATTTTGATTTTTCCTCCAGCAGGAGAGAAAAATAAAGGCTAAACGAAGAATGACAACATGCTTCTGCTTTTGCTTGCTCGCTCCTTTTGCAGAGCCAAATCATCAACCAGCCATCATCATGCACAACATCAGCCACAAGGGTCTTATAAAAAAGAATAGCAAATGCATGGACACTGCAAGCCATAGCTTACATATATTCTTCATCATTTGTTAATATAATCATAGCAACACTGAACAATGTGATTTTTTTCATTAAGCACAGGCCTAATACCCACTGACTGACATTAACTAAATTTAAACAAAAGGTGTTGAAAAACTACTGACAACTATTAAGCGTCAAGGAATTCTGACAATTCACAACTGCCTTGTTATACATTAATATTATTCTGAAATATATTGTTAATAAAAAATATAGAATAAGATAAGTTTACACTTCTTCCTTCTCCTATTCAGGCATGTGGATTTACCACTAATTTTAGTGTGAAAGCGGTTAAATCGAAGGTGTCCAGAGAAACCAGATCAGTGAGTTTTTGGTCTTTATGTGGATTATTCAAAGCAAAGGGAGTAGCACATTTAAGGCTTTTCTCCAGGTCAGTTTGGACTCGAGCACAGGCAGGAGATGATTCTGGGACTGGAGATTTTAAGATTGTAAACCCCTCTCACTGATGAGGATTAGACGATATGATGGGAGCAGGCCTAGAATTGCATTGCAAACTAGAAAAGCACTCGCAGAGCACAGACCTCCGCCAGTGTGACAGTCCTCTCCCATATTGTGATTTTTACCATAAATATTAGTCCTACCTTTATTTCATCTGAACAATTAGATTCAATGACAAAGAAAACATACCACTCGCAATTGGATTCAAAATGATATCTATTTTAGTTCAGTAGTTATTCACGAAATCGCATTTTCATCATGGCGGCTTTATGCTGATCCGGATCATTCCCAAAATCTAATCATCTGATCCTTGTCCCAATCTGGACATTTCCTGAAAATGTCATTGAATCCGTCCATAACTTTTTGAGCAGGGAAACAAACAAGTAGACAGCGGTAATAACATAACCTCCTTGGCAGAGGTAATAAGAAGATGCCTGAGTTTAAAGGAACACTACACCCAAACAACGATTTGGCCTCATTTTCTACTCACCCTCATGCTGAGCAACACTCTGGAGCACTTTTTTGATGTCTCAAATGCAGCTGGAGGTCCGGGGGGATTTTCGCTGTCAACAAACGTCCATCTAACAGGGGACGACGGAGCCCGAAGAAAAAGGTCCATAAAAGTCCACAAAGACGTGGCTATTTTCCTTCATACTGCTCGTCCACTGTAATCCAAGTGTCCTGAAGTGCAGTGCGTTCACATTAATTCTGGATTGGTACTTTATGTAAGAATAACAGCTATACACTGCTTTGTAGTCAAAACTTCCTACCTGAAGGTAGACAATCACATACTGCTCAGTGTCCTGAGAGATAAACTTTATTGTCCAACAGAAGATTTCATACACTGTCCCTCAAATTAGAATCTGAAAAAACCTACAGAAATTAATTTTACATATGTAAGTAAATCCCTTCTATGTACCTTCTGTTTGTTCTTGAATGAGATATTCTGCCTGCTTTTTGCAGTGACAGCTGCAAATCATGTGGCTAAAGTTCATGAAAGAGCAGATTATTCTTGGAGCAAATGATAAGATTTATTAAACCTTACTTGCTGCTTTGTCAGCGTAGGTTCTGACGGACACAGCTGCAGCTCCATGCAGTTTGCAGGGAAGGTGGTGGCTCCGCTGTGAGATGAAAACAATCACATAAAAAATTAACATGGAAATTAATCAGATACAGAGATAGTGTCACATCATGTCAGTCACAATACTCATGGCACCGAAAACTATTGATGCTAAAATCATATTTCACTTTTGAGCTGAAATTAAACGTATTTATCATTACAATCATTAGTCTGTCAAAACTGGATATCCATCCATCACCTCCATGGTAGCCTGCCTGGCGAGGGAAAGTGCTCAGAGGTTAGCGAGCCGGCAATATAATACATTTTCTTAGCAGCAGTACCTAATGTTTGACAAAGATGAGTTTTAACGAACATAGCTTTGTGCAATAATTCAATAATGTTGGGACTCTGATTGTAGCTATATTAGAAGTTAAGTAACCAATGCTAAGCTAAGAGCTAACATGTCAACTGGGCAGATAGCTGTCAATACAGTTTCTTTATCAAGCTAGCCGTCGACGATACAGTCAAGAATTGACGGCAAATAGTTGCACTGTCTTGTAAGACAGAGGTATGTAACACCATCTATCCGTTCAAAATCCAAATGAAAAACAGCTAACATCTAATAACTCCTTTTATTGATTTTATAACCTGGAAAACAACAATATAAGAGTGTTTCTAATACAACAGAAATGCGTTTAGCTTACTTTTGAACATGCCGAATTATAGAGAATGACCTTTTACACATTAGAAAATTACAAAAACACAAAAACAGATGTGCATTTTCACCAGTAACATAAAAAACTATGAATTGGTGGATTTTTCAGTGTGGTATGGTGCACCCGTTAAATGTAGCAAGAAGCAGTTAGCCTTGGCTGACCTGTTAGCAAAGCCCAGGCCCGGTCCAAAACAAACCGCTTTTTACAGGACCAACAGCCTTTAAAACCAGTTTGAACCGTTTAGAAAAACACGCACGGTGGCGTAAGTTAATAAAAAACCTCCTCACCGTGGCCAGAGAGCGGTATATCTGAGTCCAGCTCTGCATTTTCTCCGTGTGCCCTCACTGCTTCTGTAACCTACAGCAGGCCAGCCAGCCAAGGACTCCTGTCATTGCGCATGCGCAGTATCAGTCCATAAACACGTCAAGCGTCGCCGATGGATGACGTCATATGTTGTGAAAGATGAAAACAAATATAAATATTAAATACACCGCGAGGGAAATTCTTCTGGAATGCTATTTTTGTGGATATTAACTTGCACAAAGCGTGGCTTTTTCCTTTTAAGCTTTGTGTAACAAACAAGATTAGAGAATTACACCTAAAAATACTACATAACAAATATCCATCCAACTTATGTGTATCAAGATTCCATAACATTGACAACAAATGCACCTTTTGTAAAACTGAACCTGAAAGCATAACTCACCTATTTTATGATTGCTCATTCAGTAACACATTTTGGAAAGAACTTGAAAACTACATTCTAAGAAAAACATCTCATGAAATCAAAATTAACAAGAAGGATATTATTCTCTCTCTTTGAAATTTAAAGAAAAAAATGTATGCACTAGGGTTAATTTTTTTATTTTATTAGGGAAATTTCACATCCATAAAAGTAAGTTTCAAAAAGCTACTCCGTTATTTACATTGTTCTTGATTGAAATGGAATATTATTTCAAGTCTCTTAAAATAATTACCAATAAGAAATGCACAAAAATGGTTGATATTTATACAAAGGTATTCAATGAATAAACTGTCACAAATTATTTTTATTTTGCACAAATATTAACATAAGTCTGCCTTTAAAGATTGGTTTAATTTTGTTTTATTTATTTTCTTTATGTATTCATCTATTGCTTTGGTCAGTAATGAATTTTATATATCATACAGTTGTAAACACATGCATTGATATTACTGTTCATGAACTGGAATGACTGACTGTTTGTTATGTTTGCGTTTGCAAACTTTCAATAATGGAAAAATAAATAAATAAATAAATAAATATTGATCACATTTCTCTTTCTCTTTCAGACTCTCACAGGCAAGTGCTGCTGGCCTGGACGCTTATTTATAAACACAATTTCTCATCTGCAAGATACTTTACTTGAAATTCTTGGTCAAAGGGTTAAAACAAATAAAACAGGCAATGAAACACTTTCTTTGAATTGTTGAACACAATGAACAGTCAGATGTATGGGCCATCAGACTGACAACTTTTCACAGCCTGTATCCCCTCAGACACTTTACATCCAGCAACGTACCCCCTACTCTCACACACTTATAGCAGCTAGAAAAAGAAATGTGTTTGTAAGCCTGCCACCACCTTCACCTCCCACATTTAATATGTGTAACATACAAATAAATAAATGTAATTATTTCTCACTAAATTGATTTATTTACCAGCAATGTCAGGGTCGCGTCTGTTTCTTTCTTCGTCTTTCTTACTGGTATTTTTCTCCAGTTCGGGTATATGCAAGAAATTGTCCTTCTAGATTCTGTGTTGGTATATGCAAGATTTATGTCACATTTAACAGCTTTACAGTTTCCAAAGCGCTTAGCTAGTTCAGATATTTGAAGCCAGTGCGGCGCCGCCATTTTAATTCATGGCAACATTTTGTAAGGCAATATGTTAAGTATATTTCAATTATACATTAGCATTGTAAGTAAGAACGAGTTAGAAAAAAGTACAATACTGTGGAAAATGATAGGCTAATCATACACTCAAAGACATTTCACTCATGACGTCTGTTTGAAATGGTCCAATTAATTCTGTGAAGTTAATGAAAACATAATTGTTAGAACTTGAAAAGATCGGTGGTGTCTTCAAGAGTTTTGCCTTGTGAATAAAGAATTTTGCTATCATATGTAAAACATTGACTAATTAATTCGTTTTCTGTTTTGAGAGTAGATAACATGATTGTGTAAAAAAACAAGAGTAGGCCTACTTGAGTTGGTTTTGATGTTTACATTTAACTTTTTCACTGAGTACAAAGCAGTCACTTCTTCAATTATATATAGAAGGGGTTTTATTTTATTTTATTTTATTTTATTCCTGCTCACACCTAAGATCAGGCCAAAAGATCAAAACACTCTATATAAACTTCAAATTCCAAAACCTGTTAGTGATGTTGCAAAATCTTAAAAAGCAAAATTTCAACAATGCAGTCACAATTCAAAATAAATTCTAAACCACTCGTTCTTTCAAATTACATTTGAAGGAATATATGCCATATACTACCTGGTGTTTAGTAAATTGTGTAAATATATATATCTATGCTCCGCTCACCTTCCAGCTAAACAACAACATGAAGAAGACAAACAGACTTTACGGCTCATAGGGTGGTATTGTGCAAGGAACATGTCCAGGTGAGGTAAGTTTACAGAGCACCTGCTGATAAATACTGACTGTTGTGTTGTATGTCCTCATGTTTCTGTTAAAAGTTTACCTTTATGTTGCAGAGCACCTGTTGTCTTTATTGAGGACTGGCTAACTAGCTGTTGCTGGAAAAGCTACAGCTAGTTAGCCAACACTTCAAGTAAAGTATACTTCTGATGGTGTGATACAGAGCTAGAGAACAGTAACAGAACTGTCTGATCTGAATGGGTGCAATGTTTTCAAAAGAATTGCTAATATTACCAGATAGGAGAATTTTTCACATGTTAACTTATAACTCAGAAAAATCTTAATGGACTTTTAAATTTCCAGGGAATATTGTTGGCATGGAGAGAAGTGGTTAGATTTTGGTTGGGATCCAAATAAATGTGGATCAATGAATTTTTCAAGCATTAACGAACAGAGCAAGATAGGGCAGTTTTCCACAGTTTAAACATTAACTCTCCCGTCAACGTTGACATGTTTTGTGCTCTTAGAGCTGTTCTAGTTATTTAGTTAAACATAGAAATTTGAGCCAAAGTATTTTAGCCACTTGACTCCTTCTTTCCTTGTTAGATTTGTTCCCTCCACCCAGAAGGTAGTGTTTTTGCTGGCGTTTCTTGCTTGTTTGTTTTGATGACATTTTTATAGGTAAAGTACGCAATTTTTCACCAGAAGGTTTCGCACTAGAGCACCCTCGGCATATAAAAAGGAGCTTCTCTGAAGCTGCCGGCCACACCATCTCCTCTCCTCCACTGCACTGCCGTCGTTCATGTTGTTTCATAAAGGCCGCTGACAGACTGTAAAGCACTTTGACAGTGACACAGTATTTGTAATGGATTAGAGGTGATAATATGATATGATACCATACATATTGATGTGTTATTAAGAAGTTTTGAAGACAACATTGATCCAAATCAATCAATTTTTATTTGTATAGCACCAGTTTATAACAAGTGATATCTCAAGACACTTTACAAGAGAGCAGGCTGAAGACAAACTCTTCATTTTATGGATATGCAAATATGCATTGATACATATATAAAGTACACATATACATATATATGCAAATACATACATCCCCCCTCAACATGAATCAAAATAGCAAATCCATAATTCCTCATCATGGCGGCAAGAAAAAAACCCTGTTTAGCAGTTAGAGACCTTGAATGTTGAATGTGTTGCAGAGGCAAAGAACTGAAAATAAGAAGTTCTGGTAGTGACAAACTTATGGATACCCAGACCATAAATCCGTCCCCACCATATTTGTCTACATAGAGTATAAATTTATTAAAGGTAAGCCTCTTGAGAAGTGGCATCTCATTTTCAAGATGGACCACATGTCTATATGGTGCTAGAGACAGTTACTATGGCTGTATAATCAACCATGAGTAGAGAGATAATGCTAATGTCAATATTAACATCTTAAATAATTGTGAACTGGAATGGGGCTAATGAAAAGGCCAAATATGTGTTATGTCTGTAATCGCAGTTATTAAAGCTCCATAACTCCTCAGCAGCAGGCAGTCTATACCAAAGATCCCAGGCCACCTACAAGACAAGAGCCAGAGAAGTACAGGAGCAAAGGCTACGTTAACACGGACACTCTCTCTTAAAACGCAAAGATTTTTCTTTGCGTATTCAAAGACGATCCATGTTCAGACAGAGACGATGGAGACAAATGAAGTCGCTGTAGTGTGCATGCCTGTTCAGTAGATGGCGCAGAGAGGCAGCACTGCTGCAATATACGTACGAAGAAAAGAGCTTTTCACAAACAACCATGGCAAGTGGACGCACAAAAACGCAGGAGTAAAAATTCTGGACAACAGATCAGTTCAGACAACATATCTGTCTGGATAGTTTTGTCTGGATTACAAATCGAGCACGGTAAGCGGCTCACACATTACTTGGTAGACGGCCGAAGCTGTTGTTGTTCCTGGTATGTGCTCACAACCTTCATGTGAAAGAGTACTGTAGGTGAATGCAGGAGTAAGGTGATCTCTTATCCTAGTTGTAGTCAATACATGTGACTACAACCATTTTGAACCAGCTTAAATGACTTGATGGGACAGCCTGATTGAAGAGAATTACAATGATCCAGTCAAAAAGGTAACAAAAGCATGGATTAGCTTTTCAGCATTGCTCTGAGACAGGACAGGTCTGATTTTGGCGATGTAATGAAAGTGAATAGAAGCTGTTTATGAAATTTGCTTTATGAAGAAGAAGCACATGCTTTATTTATTGAGACTGACAGGGGAGATGATCAGAGGAGCAGAGTTTTTACCATCATCATTATTACAAGGACAAAAGAGTGGGTAGATTTTCTGATTAAAGGAGCAGCCTGTAAAGGAGTGGATCAAAACTGCAGCATCAGGGTCATAAAAGGAGACCAGACCCTCCTCATAATCCACAAACACCCCCACCTTCTTTGGACGAGACTTCAGAGAGAGCTGCACTGGAGGGTTTGCACAAGCTTCATACTCATATCCTTTCCTAAGCCAAATAATCCAGTAGCCATTTTGAAGTGAGGGTGTAATTATGCCCCGTCTGTTGATAGAGTCACTTACTACTCCCAAATCCCAGTGTGTCTTCTCTTTAACCTGAACCTCATAGTAAAATCTGCCTGAAGAGAAACTCTGCTTTGATAGGACACAAAAATATTGATCAAATCTCTGAGGAGTGTCTGGAAGCTTCTTCCTAACATCACTGTGATAAACTTGCTTTCCATCATCAGACAGGATGAGCTTAGGCTGTGCTGTATCAGGATCGAGTGTCACATCCACCTCATACTGCTGGACTCTCTTCAGCTCAACTTTCTTCATCTGTTCACTGATGATCTCCTCCAGCTGCCTCAGCGCTCTCCTCACAGTCCCCTCATATGAAGATGGATGGACTCTGACTTTTGTCCAGTCCTTGGTGGGTGGAGCAGAGCCCAGAGAAATTAAGTTTTGGAGGAGTTGGAGGTGGTCTTCACAGCGTGAGAGCTGCTCCACCTCAGCTCTTCTCTTCTCCAGTCCAGACATCTCCTGCTCCAGCTCTCTGATGAAGCCTTCAGCCTGTTTCTCTGTCTCTCTCTGCTTCTCTTTGATGGAGTCGATGAGCTCCGCCTGGCTTCTCTCCACAGATTTCCTCAGAGCGGTGAAGACCTGAACACCTTCTGCTATCTCTTTGTCTGCATTCTTCTCACTGATCTTGACTGAGTGTTTGATCTCTTGAATCTTCAGTCGTCTCTTCTGGATCATCTGCTGAACTTCAGCCTCTGTCTTCCCCAGCTCAGCCTTCTTTCCTTCATATTCTTCTTTCAGAGGAACAACATCATGGCTTTTGTGGTCAGTAGCAAAGCACAGCATGCAGACACACATCTGGTCGTTCTTACAGAACAGCTCCAACAGTTTGTCGTGCTTCTCACACATCCTGTCCTCCAGGTTCTCCACAGGGTCGATCAGCTGATGTCTTTTCAGACCTGACTTCAGCAGGTGAGGCTCCAGGTGAGTCTGACAGTAGGAGGCCAGACACACCAGGCAGGACTTCAGGGCCTTCAGTTTGACTCCAGTGCAGTCTTCACAGAGAACTTCTCCTGGTTTGGAAGCTTTCTGCTCTGTGCTGCTGCTGCTGGCTTTCTGTTGAGCTGCCTGTCTGAACTGAGCAGCCATCTCAGAGAACAACGTGTTCACCTTCAGCTCTGGTCTTAAGTTGAAGATCTTGTTACAGTTGGGACACTGACAGTGCACATTTCTGTCCCAGTGTTCAATGATGCAGTTTTTGCAGAAGTTGTGTCCACATGATGTTGTGACAGGATCAGTGAAGACATCCAGACAGATGGAGCACAGGAACTGATCTTCAGACAGATCACACCCAGCAGCAGACATTTCTACAACCCGAGGAGAAAAGACAAACATCAGCAAATTAAAACTGTCAAAGAATTTTGATTGTATGAGTCAGGAGTCAACAACCTTTTTGTTAAGAAATGTCTATTGTTTTTCCGTCCCCTTTGCACCATTTTAACATTGATGTCCACCAAGTGTAACCAGAGACCTCAACAACATTCAGATCTCTCATGGGCCTGCTCCATTATTATCTGAAGAGGCATTACACTCAACAGCACAGTACAAAAATATCAACCAAAAGATTTACATCAAAGTTTGCGTTGTTTTCCACTCACTAAATGATCACATGATCACAATTAAAAAGTCATGGGTCAAAGGTCAATATCATTGATCTTTGTGATTATCTGTGATAAATAAAATTTTACTGGAAATTAACTAATACAAATCAGACACTGGTTTTGAGTTGTGGTTCCACAGAAGTCTTTGAAAAAACAAAATAATGAGTGGCCTGATCAAAATTGATGGTACCCCCAGAAAAGACTGAAAATGATTCCACCATAGGGACATGTTAAACAAACATGTGTCCTGTAATTGGCATCACAGATGTCTTAAAGTGATATTCCAGGATGGAACAAGTTGGGTCCTATCACAAGGTTAAGAGCAGAAATGAGATCGCCAAAGTTACAGGACTGTGCTTTAATCTTAAGGTCGGTGAGAAAATTATCAAATGACTCACCCTGGTGCTGTAAGTGTGAGCGAAAGACGTACCTCTCGCACATTTCATATTTCTTTGACAGGCAGTGCTCATCAAATTTCTTCACGACCTTGTCAAACTTGCCTTTGTCGTCAGGTTGAGCAAACACAAACGTGATGAAGACTTCTATTGCTTCTGGGCCGGCGACCGTGAGCAGCATGGCTATTTTTCTTTCCTCTGCTCTTTGATCCACTCCGACTGCCGCAATATACAGCTGGAAATGCTGTTTGAAAGTCCTCCAATTTGCATCCACGTTTCCAGTCAGTTTCAACGGACCTGGCAGTTTAACTGCATCCATCTCGTTGTGTTTCTCTTTCTTCACTCAACTCCTGGTACCATGTAATGTTCTTGTCTATACATTAATAAACATCCTTTAGAACTTTATGCTAGCTTCAGCTAGCTGTTTATTCCTCTGCCCGTGGTTGATAATTCACTCCTGATGACATACTGCCACCTACTGGTGACGCCTTTGTTAGCACTTATCATTACAGCAATCACTGCAGTCAAGTGATTTCTGTAACTCTCAGTGAGACTCCTGCACATGTCCACCGGTATTTTGGCCCACTCCTTGTAGGTGAACTGCTCTGGCTGTCTCAGGTTTGAAGGATGTCTTCTACAGACTGCATGTTTCAGCTCCTTCCACAAACGTTCAAAAGGATTTAGCTCAGGGTTCATAGAAGGCCACTTCAGAATAGTCCAGTGTTTTGTTCTAAGCCACATATAAAGTAAATGTTGTAACAGGAAGTGTTGAAGTTACTTGTGAGTTATCAACCACGGGCAGAGGAATAAACAGCTAGCTGAAGCTAGCATAAAGTTCTAAAGGATGTTTATTAATGTATAGACAAGAACATTACATGGTACCAGGAGTCGAGTGAAGAAAGAGAAACACAACAAGATGGATGCAGTTAAACTGCCAGGTCCGTTGAAACTGACTGGAAACGTGGATGCAAATTGGAGGACTTTCAAACAGCATTTCCAGCTGTATATTGCGGCAGTCGGAGTGGATCAAAGAGCAGAGGAAAGAAAAATAGCCATGCTGCTCACGGTCGCCGGCCCAGAAGCAATAGAAGTCTTCATCACGTTTGTGTTTGCTCAACCTGACGACAAAGGCAAGTTTGACAAGGTCGTGAAGAAATTTGATGAGCACTGCCTGTCAAAGAAAAATGAAACGTGCAAGAGGTACGTCTTTCGCTCACACTTACAGCACCAGGGTGAGTCATTTGATAATTTTCTCACCGACCTTAAGATTAAAGCACAGTCCTGTAACTTTGGCGATCTCAGAGACTCTATGATTAGAGATCAGATAGTTTTTGGGACTAATGGAAAAAAAAGCTCCGGGAGAAACTATTGAGGGAGACAGACCTCACTTTGGACAGCGCTATAAAAATATGTCACACCAGTGAGCTTGCACAGCAACAGGTACTGACTTTCAGAGAGCCTGCGCAAGGAGCAGCATACCAAGAAAACGAAGCAGTGAACGCCGTGACAGTGAAAAGAAAACAATGGAGCAAAAATAAAAGCAATGTCACTCGGAACAAAACCAGTGATAAAGAGATGTTCAACTGCAAAAGATGCGGTGAGAAGCATGGACCTAGACAATGTCCTGCCTATGGAAAAATGTGTGGAAAATGCAAGGGACAAAACCATTATGCCAGAATGTGTCTCTCAAAGAAGAAGGGACAGGGTGTGCACACAGTGCAGGAAGACACAGATGACAGTGATGATTTGAGTGAAACATTTTTCATAAAGATGGTGTCACACGATGAAGATGTTAACACACCGTCATCAAGAGCAAATGATACAGTCCAGAGTGTTAATTCAGTAACTGAAGATACATGGACTGCTCCACTGTTAGTTAGTGGGACTATTGTAACATTTAAGATTGACACAGGGGCCAAAGCTAATTTGATCAGTGAGGAAGATTTCAGGGCACTGACAGAGAAGCCTAGAAAATTCACAGAAAAAGTCACACCCCTGAAGGCTTATAATAATCAGCCAATACAAACAAAAGGTGGATGCAGACTAAAGGTGACAGCTAAAGGCAAACAGCATAACCTGCTATTCACCATTGTGCCTAATGGACATGAGTCACTCTTAGGAGACAAGGCATCTGAGGACCTAGGTCTAGTAAAGAGGATTTATCAGATAAACACAGACAGCATGAAAATAGTCAAACAAGACAAAAGACTGGAACACCAACAGTGCCAGGGAGCCACAGACATCGTGGAAAAGTTTCCTTCTGTTTTCAAAGGACATGGAACAATACCTTACACTTACAAAATTCAGCTTCAGGACGATGCCAAGCCTGTAGTGCATGCCCCAAGGAGAGTGCCAGCACCACTGAGAGTTGGCTTGAAAAAAGAGCTGCAAAGGATGACTCAAATGGGTGTCATTGAGAGAGTGGAAGAACCCACAGACTGGGTGAACTCCATCACTTGTGTCAAGAAGAAGACTACAGGTGCCATAAGAGTCTGCTTTGATCCCAAAGATCTAAATGAAAACATAAAAAGAGAGCATTTTCAGATCCCAAAACGAGAAGAGATAATGAGTGAAATGGCAGGTGCTAAGTATTTTAGCAAATTAGATGCTTCACTTGGGTTCTGGCAGCTGAGGCTGGACCCAGAAAGCAGCAAATACACCACCTTTAACATGCCATTTGGACGTTACTGTTTCCTGAGGCTCCCATTTGGCATCAAACCAGCACCAGAGATCTTCCACAGAGCAATGGAGTCCGTAATAGAGGGTCTGGAAGGCACCAGAGTCTATAGAGATGACTTGGTTATTTGGTGAACAACACAACAGCAACATGACGAGAGACTGGAGAAACTCTTACAGAGAATAAAAAAAAGTGGACTAAAACTAAACAGGGACAAGTGTCTCTTCAGTGTCACGGAGATGACCTTGGGAGACAAGGTCACAAGTGAAGGGGTGGAACCTGACCAGTCAAAAGTACAAGCCATATTGGACATGCCTGCCCCCACTGACAAAAAGGGTGTCTTGCAAGCCATGGGAATGATCAACTTCCTGGGCAAGTTCATCCCTAATCTTACAGCCAAGACAGCATGCCTCAGAGAGTTGCTACAGCACAACACAGTGTTTGAGTGGACAGCACGACATGAGAAAGAGTGGAAAAAATTAAAGGAAACCGTAACCACTGAGCCGGTCCTCACATTATTTGATCCATCAAAACCAACAAAAATCTCCACTGATGCCTCGAAAGATGGCTTGGGAGCCGTACTGCTCCAGATGCATGAAGATAAATGGCAGCCTGTGGCATATGCGTCTCAACAATGACAGAGACTGAGCAACGCTATGCTCAAATTGAGAAAGAGACTTTGGGCTTAGTGTTTGGGTGTGGAAAGTTTCACAGTTATGTGTATGGACTGCCAACCTTTACAGCAGAGACTGACCACAAACCGCTTATCTCAATCCGAAAAAAGAACCTCAATGACATGTCACCTAAGAATCCAGCGCATGATGATGGTATTGCAGCGTTATGACTTTGACCTCATGTACACACCAGGAAAACACATTGTACTGGCAGACACTTTGTCACGAGCACCAGCACCAAGCAGTGACGTGCTGGTCAGCCCTATGTCTGATGATGCTGAAACACATGTAAACATGGTGACTGCTTCTCTCCCAACATCAGATGTCATGCTGCAGCAAATTGTGCAGGAGACAGCGAAAGATCTACTGCTGCAAAAGGTGACCCACCATATCCAAAATGGATGGTCAAGAGGAGACTGCCCGGGGTTCTACCCTGTGTGCACTGATTTGTGTGCAGCTAATGGACTGCTGCTTAGACAAAACAGAATTGTCATTCCACAATCCATGCGCCAAGACATGCTTCAGCGCATCCATGAGGGACATCTGGGAGTGGAGAAATGTAAAAGGAGAGCAAGAGAAACGGTTTATTGGCCAGGCATCAACAAAGACATAGAGGAAATGATACAGAAATGTGAAACAGGCCTCAAGTTTCACTACAAACAAACAAAGGAGCCAATGCTTGTTGCAGAGCTACCCACTGCACCATGGCAAAAAGTAGGCACTGACTTATTTCATCTGCATGGCAAGGACTATCTTCTGGTGATGGACTATTATTCTAACTACCCAGAAGTTGCACAGCTTGCCAGTACATCAGCACAGTCTGTCATCACACACATGAAAGGGTTTTTCTCCAGACATGGAATTCCACAGTGTGTAGTCAGTGACAACGGTCCACAGTATGACTGTAGTGAATTTCATGAGTTTGCAAAGCAATATGGTTTTAAACATGTCTCCTCCAGTCCCTTGTATCCACAGGCAAATGGACAGGCAGAAAAGGGGGTCCAGATTGTAAAGAGACTGTTAAAAAAGGCAAGAGAGGGTAAAGCTGACCCTTACCTGGCTTTACTGAGCTACCGGGCTACACCTCTGGAGTGTGGAGCATCCCCTGCTGAGCTGCTCATGTGTCGTAAGCTGCGCACCACACTTCCATGCATTCAAACAAACAATGACAACAAATCCAATGACAACTGACAAAAGGATGAGACTTAAGCACAGACAAAAGATGAACTACGACAAGACGGCAAGGGATCTGGATCCTCTGCAGGAAAAGGATGCTGTGAGAATTGAAGGCCCTGAGATGTGGGACAGAAAAGCAACAGTCCTCAGTGAAGTAGGACCCAGGTCATTTGTTGTTAGAACGGAGAATGGACAAATGTTAAGAAGAAATAGGAGGAGTCTGTTAAAGACTCAGGACATTGAGAGTCAGACAGAGGAGACAGGGTCTGGACTAGAAGGTGTTACACCAGCTATGCACCACAGTGAGCCTCCTTCACCTTCCCAGTGACTGTCACACTCAGAAGGTCTACCAGACGGAGGAAGCCTCCTGAGAGGCTCATAGAACAAGGATGAAATGTTCAACTGATAAACTGTGGAAGAAAGATGTTGATATTGTAGCATCAAGTTCTAAAAAAAAAAAAAAAAAAAAAAGGTTAATACTTGTGCTGAATTTGATATGTTGTGAGTTATTGATGTGTTATTGACTGCTGCAGGTGTGTAAAGTGTGAAGAGCGATTCAGTATTGCAGTGTTCGAGACTCATTTGGTCTGACCAAGGAGATTTATGTAATTTTGAAATACATAAAAAGCTAGAAGCAAGAATATATTTTACTTTGCACTGTGTTCATTTGTTTGGCTACAGAGAAAAGCTTAGTGCAGAGAAGTGTAGTTTGTTGTGCCATTTGTGACATGTGAATGTTCAGACTGTTGAGATTTACAGAATAACAGTACTGTACTTAAGGAGTTGTGATTGATGTATTCTCACCTGTTTGGAAGGGGGATGTAATGATAAGTGCTAACAAAGTTGTCACCAGTAGGTGGCAGTATGTCATCAGGAGTGAATTATCAACCACGGGCAGAGGAATAAACAGCTAGCTGAAGCTAGCATAAATTTCTAAAGGATGTTTGTTAATGTATAGTCAGGAACATTACAATTGCCTCAAAAGGTTGTGCAACAAAAGTGGCTGTAGAGCTGCAAGTGGGATAGCAAAAGATCCCCAGAGAGCCACAAGCTCTCCTGTGAATTAAGATATCACACAGTATGCATGCTTGCATGTTATAAACTGAGAGAAGAAATAACACCAAACTTTGCTTCTCAGAAGCTTGTGATAAAACAAAGTAAAACATGTGATCTTTGCATTTTAGCTTATTTATCAGCAGTAAAGAGGTAAACCAAATTCACTTTGTCAAAGATTAACCTCACTATGTGATCAGTCTGATAATGGAGAGACTGAGCGCAGTCTTTGTGGTTCCTTCCTGTGCAGAAGTTAAAATATTCAGTCGGTACAGTTCAGTATTTTGTTCATCAGTCAGTGTACTCACCAGTGATTGTCAGGAATTAAAACAAGTGGATTTTTTCTTCAGAGAGGATCATAGACTGTAGCTCTGCTGTGACTCAGACTGACTTTAACTTTCACCTCAGAGAAAAACAGACGTGAGAGCTTCCTCCTTTTCAGTCATGCTCCTCCTCTCAGGGTTGTTCTGTGAAAGAGGTTTTAGCTCCTCCATTGTGAAATACACTTCCCTTCTGTTGATACAAGGCAGGGTGGATCGTGCTTTCACAATGTTCACACCAAACTTAGACCCTACCAACTGAAAGTAGCCGATGTGCTCTAAGATTTGATGTGTTGTACATTCAAAAATGATCCCGTGCCCACCAGGCTATTGAAATTAGCTTTAATCACCTTTCTTCTCCATTCTGATGCTCAGTTTGAACTTCAGCAGGTCCTCCTGACCATGTCTATATGCCTTTTTCCATTAAGTTGGCATCATGTGATTAGCTGATGAATGACTGGTCTTTAATTGGCAGTTGTATGTATGTACCTAATAAAGTGGCCAGTGTATGTACACTAACATGGCTGTGAATGTTTCCTCCATTATACAGCTCTCTACAACTCTGAGTCTCTCTGAGCTCTCTCTTAATTTGGCTTTTGGCTTAAAAAAATCATAAAAACAGATATTTATCCAGTTTATTGAGGCATAAAATCTTAAACTAAAATGTGCTGTTTGTTACAATATAATAATAATACATTTTATTGAAAAGTGCCTTTCAAAACACTCAAGGACACTGTGCAGGATAAAACAACAACAATAAAATCAACAAAACAATACAACTATAAAATCAGCAAAATACAACAGACAATGATGGATAAGTGGAAGAGAGTGGAATATTCATGGTAAGGAGTATGCAGTACGGAACAGGGGGGTTTTGAGCCTGGATTTAAAAAGAATATGACATAAATACTTCAATTTGGAGACATTTATGCTCCTGAGCTGGACTGCAGTTTATAAAATTTCCGCTAGAGGATGCCCTCGGCTCATCGATGTTCAGCAGACTGACTGATCCTGTCACCTGCTGAACACATAACCAAACCTGTTGAGCATGTCAGATGACCTTAGTAGGTATTAATTATTGGAAATCATACGATATTAATGTTTGTTTATGCAAAAATCTTTTTCATAGAAGTGCTCTATCAAAAGGAGGAGACATGTTCATATACATATACATATACAGCAAAGGCCAACTCATTGCCAGAAAACATCCAAAAATATTCACAGGGAGGGATGGGGATTACAACTACAGGGGTAAATACATTTTCAAAATTAGAGCAATAAGAACAAAAAGGAGGAGTTTTTGTGTGACTATATGCGGGCCTAAATGATGGAACAGTCTGAGTGTGGATTTAAAAGAGTGCCTGAATAAAAAACAGTTCATAAAAAAATTCAAATACATGGTGTTCAGGTCTTATTATGAAGTCTCTTAGAATTGACACGGTGCTCTTTATAGTGTGTGTGTGTGTGTGTGGGGGGGGGGATATAAGTTATTTCATTATGTAGTTTTGTTTGTTTTATTTATTACTATTATTATTTTGTTGTTGTTGTTGTTGCTGATTGTTTGCTGTTGTTTTTCTGGTGTTACATGCGGCTGCCTTGTATGGCAAATGAAGATGATTAATATATACTAATGGATTTATACGAATTATATTATTGTATATAGGTATGTTTGTATTTTATGTATGTATATGTATATATATGTGTATATATGTATATATATATACACATATATATATGTGTGTATGTATATATATATATTTATATCTATGTATATGTGTATGTATATATATGTATGTGTATGTGTATATATATGTATATATCTATATCTATCTATCTATCTATATATATATATATATATATATATATATATATATATACATAGAAAGAGAGAGAGAGAAAGAGAGAGAGAGAGAATAAGCAGAAAATCGATAAATTATTATTAATTAAGTGGGGGAGGGTATGAATAAGATTTACTTCCACTCACTCCTTTTTGGATATATGATTTATTTAATCACTTGATATGGTTTATTGTCTTAGTTTTCATGCGTTTGGATTCTGTAAAGTATTTTTGGTTTATTTTTGATTATCATCATTGATATCATTATTATTACCTTATTTGTATTACATTATTGTAATTGTTATTTATTTGTCCGAAATAAACTTTACTACCATGACTACATGTTTGACACACTAAATGGCTTAAACCAAAAAGATCTGACATGAGCTCAGACGAGGCTCAGTATCAAAATGAGTTATTGCTGTTTTTTTGATAAACTCTGTGGATGTTAAAGGGCTAATGAATACTACTGATATCATATTGACTCACCAATATGTGATTAATTTGAATCAGATGTCACTTTGCCCTTTTATTTACTTTTTGAATGGGGTAGGGGGCTTGATGGAGAACACTGGAAGACATGACTTTGAATTATATGATCAGTTCAGTTGAATTTGTTACCCCATCTGTGGGAAGTTCTTTGACATAATTCTCCACATTAATCTAAATCCAGAAATATAAAAGCTAATTGTGTCAGTTGTGTTATTTACTTTGAGTATAACACTCAGTCCCGGGCATCATGGCAAGGTGTTGTTGAGCAAGACACTTAACTTAACCCCAATTTGCTCCCACTGCTGCGTCAGTGGTGTGTAAATGGTGAATGTGTCAGAGGTACTGATGGATAACTAACATAGAAACGCAGCTCCATCAGTTAGTGAATGTAAGAGCGAATGGGTGTGAATGGGTAAGTCTGACCTGCAGTGTAAAGCAGCTTTGAATCGTCAAAAGACTAGAAAAACGCTTCATACGCTCAAGTTGAAATACAACTAATAATATTAATTCATTTTCAGACCTGAAATTAGTTTAACCAAAACATACTGTATTGAACATTAAAGTAATCTACACAAAATATGTTTAAAATCTCAAAAAAAAATTAGAAGGCAGACAAAATGTTTTCAGTTCTGTTTGTATCTCAATTAGGCCAAAATAAATAATTAAGTACTTCCAAATAACTTAATGTTTTCTTTGTTCTAGTTCGGTCAAAATAAATATCCCTTGTTGGTTCTTTTTAGAAGTTCAGTCAATGACCTTATCTAACTATAACCCAGGTTTCAGGAGTCCAACAGTAACAAACAACAAGGAAAGAGTTTTTCTGTCCACATTGATACAGAAAAGGGGATGATGATGATGATAGTGGTGTTATTGTTTAAGGAAAAGGTGAACAGAAAACTGACCCAAGTACAGGAATCAGCTTAAGTCTTTATTAAACAAATGAGCGTGTTCCAACAAATTGAAACATGAGGAACAAGAGATTCAAACAACAACAATCAGGGGCAAATATGATCCTTGGACTGTACAGAGACAAACAAAATCATGTGACGTCAATCATTTGATTACCAGAAGATGGAACTTTGCTGATGCATCGTAATGGACACTGCCATACTCGCCATCTCAACCGCACTTTAGCTGAACGCACTCAGGCATGAGGAGATGTATTGGGGTGGGACAGTGTCTATTTAGGTGGTAAAAACAACTATTCCCCACACACAGTCAAGTGGGCACTGAAGGAACAACTGCTTTTGACGCTCCTGCATGGGCCTCATTTTTCAGCCCTGGAGGTCACCGCTTGCTCTCTCTGTGAAAATCAAACACTTCCTGTTTAAGACTCTGACTGACAGTGCTGATTGATTGGCTGAAATCATGCAAGATAGAAGGTGATAGAGTGAACTTTTGTCAAATCAGGTGAAATTTTGGGGGAATTCAAATCATTTACTTCGCAACAAATAAAGAAAACAAAGTAAATTGAAATATTTACTAAACAGAACATCTTGATCCCCAGGATTCTTAAGTTAATCTCACAATTTCACATTTATTCCCCTGCTGTCTTAATATAATCCCAGGGTTTTCATTTTTTTCTAGGATGACCCTATATTCATTCTCATTTTTTTCTAAGAAGTTAAAATTTAATCTCAGAATTTTCATCTGAGCATTGTAATTTATTTCTCCACACAATAGTTGGTTTAATCACAGAATTTTTTGTTTTTCTATTTCCAGATTTCTGAATTTGTTCTTAGAATTTCATTGCTTCCCAGAATTCTTCATCTAATCCGAAATTTGTAGTTTTTCCCCTGTAATAATGAAGAAAAACTGAATTTAATCCCAAAAGTTTATGTTGATTGCCCAGAAGTCTTTATCATATCCCAGAATTCATATTTCCCCCGCTAAAATGCTTAATTTAATCCCAGAATTTTACTTGTATTCCCCAGGTCTTAATTTATTCTCAGATATTTGTATATTTTCCTCAGAAGTTTTTTCCTCCTGTTTAAATTGCTAACTGACAGTGCTGATTGTTAAGCCGAAATCATGCAAGATTTAATGTGATAGAGCGAGCTTTTGTCAAATCAGGTGAGATTTGGAGGTAAATTTGGCAACAAAATGAAAATTTACTTACAATCATTTTCACAGAACATCTTGATCATTCTCAGAATAATCATTATTTTACTAGAACATTTTAAATGTTATATTTAAAAACATTTTGTGAACTGGATTACAAATATTGTCTAGGGAAAGCAACTGATGTTCTACTCTGTGTGCCGAGAGATGATAAGAGGAGCAGAGTTTCTACCACTTCTGCGGTTACAAGGATTAAATATGGGGTAGATTTTCTGATTGAAGGAGCAGCCAGTGAAGGAGTAGATCAGAGCTGCAGCATCAGGGTCATAAAAGGAGACCAGACCCTCCTCATAATCCACAAACACCCCCACCCTCTCTGGACGAGACTTTAGAGAAACAGTGACATTTGGGTCAGTGCGAGCTACATAATCATTTTCTTTAGTCATATTTATCGTCCAGTACCCATCCTGAGGAGATTCAGTGATTTGACCCTTCCTGTTGACGGACTCGCTGGCCACTCCTACGACCCAGGCTGTCTTGTTTTTAACCTGAACCTCGTAGTAAATTCTACCTGAAGAGAAACTCTGCTTTGATAAGACATACAAATATTGATCAAATCTCTGAGGAGTGTCTGGGAGCTCCTTCCATGAATCACTACGATAAACTTGCTTTCCATCATCAGACAGAGCGAGATCAGGATTTGCTGTGTCAGGATCGAGTGTCACATCCACCTCATACTGCTGGACTCTCCTCAGCTCAGCCTCAAGCAGATTCTTCATTTGTTCTCTGATGGTCTCCTCCAGCTGCTTCAGCGCTCTCCCCACAGTCCCCTCATATGAAGGTGATTGGACTCTGACTTCAGTCCAGTCCTTGGTGGGTGGAGCAGAGCTCAGAGATGTGAAGTTTTGGAGGAGTTGGAGGTGGTCTTCACAGTGTGAGAGCTGCTCCACCTCAGCTCTTCTCTTCTCCAGCTCAGAGATCTCCTGCTCCAGCTCTCTGATGAAGCCTTCAGCCTGTTTCTCCGTCTCTCTCTGCTTCTGTCTGATGGAGTCGATGAGCTTGTTTTTCTCAGCAGATTCCATCAGAGCAGTGAAGACCTGAACACCTTCTGCTATCTCTCTGTCTATATTCTTCTCACTGATCTTCACTGAGTGTTTGATCTCTTGAATCTCCAGTCGTCTCTTCTGGATCATCTGCTGAACTTCAGCCTCTGTCTTCCCCAGTTCAGCTTTCTTTCCTTCATATTCTTCTTTCAGAGGAACAACATCATGGCTTTTGTGCTCTAACACTGTGCACATCATGCAGACAAACGTCTGGTCGTTCTTACAGAACAGCTCCAACAGTCTGTCGTGCTTCTCACACATCCTGTCCTCCAGGTTCTCCACAGGGTCGATCAGCTGATGTCTTTTCAGACCAGGCTTCAGCAGGTGAGGCTCCAGGTGAGTCTGACAGTAGGAGGCCAGACACACCAGGCAGGACTTCAGGGCCTTCAGTTTGACTCCAGTGCAGTCGTCACAGAGAACTTCTCCTGGTTTGGAAGCTTTCTGCTTTCTGCTGCTGGCTATCTGTTGAGATGCCTGTCTGAACTGAGCAGCCATCTCAGAGATGAACGTGTTCACCTTCAGCTCTGGTCTTATCTTGAAGGTCTCTTTACAGTTGGGACACTTAAAGGGGACATTAATGTTCCACTGTGCATTGATGCACTTTTTACAGAAGTTGTGTCCACATGATGTTGTGACAGGATCAGTGAAGACATCCAGACAGATGGAGCAGAGGAACTGATATTCAGACAGAACACAGCTGGCAGCAGACATTTCTACAACCTGAGGAGAGAAGAGAAAAAAAAGTCAACGAATCACAGTTTTTCACAGTCACCTCGACACTGCTCCTGAAATTGTCCCTCCATTCCTTAAACTGTAATCTCAGATTCCAAACTCGCATCACAAAACATCAGATTGACCCTCTCCTTGAGCAGCCAAGACCATGGGAGGATTCAAGCCCAAAGCCTCTCTCACATGAGAACTTGTGGCCTTATCACAGGGTTTCCAAGTGGCTCCAGACCTTAGTTATATTTTATTGACTCCAGAAAAAACATGAACATCTCAAAGATACTACTCTGTACCTCCATCACTGTTGCTGCTTGTGAGTGTGCTGAAGGGTTGGGGTGGTGAGTGAATCAGAGGTGGAGTTGTTCATCTTGCTGCAGTGATACTACCTTTAGTCAGCACTATGTTTTATGCATGACCCTCACATGTGTTCAGGGACTTGCTGACATGGGACAGAGGTGGGTTTGTGTCCTTCAGAGCACAAAGACCTTATCAACCCTCTTTGACGGAGTTGAAGGATAAGTTCGGTTTCTACAGCTTTCACATTGTGTATAGAATGAAGTAGAACAATATACTCACCCAGAAGGCTTTCCTGATCCAAACAGTGCTTCGGGAAATATTCAGATCCAAAAACGAGCGGCGGACATCCGTATGATGGTAGCACACGGGGCGTGCATAGCGCCGTTCCTAAAACGGCATTAATCGTCCAAAAACTCATTAGTTTCACCAATATTTCATCATGGTCCGCTCGCGCTACTCCTCCAAGACAGTCCGGGGTTGCTCCACCCATGTTTTTGTGACTGTGCTGACCTTGAACTGGAAACTTTCTTCACGGCTGCCGCGCATGCACAGTACGGCTTCCTCCTTTCGATGAGCTCCTCATCTGTATACTCTGGCTCGAAACTGTAAGGACACCCATCAAATTCAAAGTTCTCGTCCCCAACATCTTCATCCGATAGATATTGGTCCATTTTGCACAAAACTGGAAGAAGAAAGTTGTTGATTAGCCAACGGTCGCCCCTGAAACAATGAGCCGTACTGCGCATGCGCGGCAGCCTTGGAGAAAGTTTCCAGTTCAGAGGTCAGCACAGTCACAAAAACATGAGTAGAGCGACCTCAGACTGTCTTGGAGGAGTAGCGCGAGCGGACCATGATAATATAGGTGAAACGAATTAGTTTTTGGACGATTAATGCCTTTTTAGGAGCGGCGCTATGCATGCCCCGTGTGCTACCATTATACGGATGCTCTGTTTGGATCAGGAAAGCCTTCTGGGTGAGTATGTTGTTCTACTTCATTCTATACACAATGTGTCAGGATTTTGTCCCTTCGCAATACTAAGAGCTCAGTATAACTTTGACCTTTCGTACCACAAAAACCCCTGACATAACTCAAAAATGAAGAACGATGAGACAACTGAAGGCAAAAAGATGGGATTTAATTAACGGCACCGGAGATACAAACATTCAACAAGAAGCTGGATGTTGATCTGAAAACGTGTCATGTCTTCCTCTCTTTTAAGAGTGTCAGGGAAGGGGAGTGTGTGGGATGACCTCCGTACCTAAGTGTCTTGGAACGAGCCATACTGACCTGGTATGGAAGATGTCCCTCGACGCTCTGATTAGAGTCGATAGACAGTCTCCATACGAGGTCAGACACTTAAGGTCAGACAATCAGTATATGAGATATGTGCTAAGAGATGTCTAAGGCATGTGGATGAGTGTCATGTGAGTGTCAGAAATATGCATAAGCCAAGATAATGATTACAAACATGATTATATTAGAGGATTAAGCAGGGTTATACAGTCGAATACATGAAAAGGTTACAAGGTTAAATGATCATGAAAACATGTGTACAGAGTTGTACAGAGGTTGGATACATGACTGAATACATAAATTGTACAAAGGTCAAATTATTCTTCACATTCCCCCCTGTTTTTCATTTATTTGAACAGATAATAATGCACTTCTCACATCAACCTTACAACTTCAGTTAGATTTTCTGTATAGGCATCATATAGGCAAAATATCTGCAAAGAAGCTAAATTTTTGTTTCTCTATCTTCAATTGGTGGGGCTGTGGGTAAGGTGAAATAAATATGTTGTCTGTAAAGCAAGGTAGCATTAGCTCTAGTGATCATTGAAGTAACCATTGACCTCAGACATGGAATCACACAGGAAATCAGTAGGCAAAACACAGTTGCAATAGCTATGAAGGGTGTTAAGATCTTAAGGAGAATATGCCACCATGAGCCAGTTGTAAATCAGGAGAAAAGGGAATCCTGGGAAACGTAGTCCTGGGTCATAGCATCTCTAAGTTGGGTTAGATTAGCAATAGCACTCTCAATAGCAGCATGATTATCATCACAGTCTGGGACAAAGGTGCAACAGGAAGTGCCTATTATAGCACAAACTCCACCAGCAGAGGCCGTGAGTTGGTCTAAAACAGTATGATCCTGTAATTCCATAAGTCTAAGGGCAGTGATCTCTTCATTGACAGATTTAAGTGCAGCTATGGTTGTATTTAAGAAAATACCAAATCTATAGTCAAGAGTTTCTAATCTTAGCATTACTTTACCTACACCAAGCCAAGGAAATAAAGATAGGGTAACTTTCTGACCATCTGACCATAACTTATAGTCATGTGGAACATCACTTCCCCAAATTGAATCATATTTAGCAACATTACGTCTATGTCTTTTACCAGTAAGTTTTGTAGCAGATACTATGTAAGAGTGATCAGCAGGGATGACAGGAGCACAGACTCCAGTCCATCCTGTAGGCAAAGACAGATAGATATAAGACCCACATAGCCACACAAAATTAGTTTGTGGTGTAGTACCCATAACATCTGGAACAGTAAAGAAATCAGCACACAGGACCCCAGGTGGTTTATTAGTCTCATTGTAACTATTGGAACCATTCTTCAAGCAGGGCATGCGAACCTTAGAGCAATATTCTGGATCAACAGTACCCATGGGGATAGGTGTAAAATTAGGAGGATTGTCTTTATTGTAAAAACCGTCAAACTGAAAATGTTTCTAAATGTTTCAAACTGAAAGCTATAGAAACCGAACTTCTCCTTTAACACTTTAAAGGTTTCATGGCTGGGTTTCTGTTCTTGTTTCTGTCTCTGCTATCATCCCTTTTCGACATCGCTCTGTCAGTCTTCACTCTTTTGCACTTGAGAGCAGGTTCGTCATCAGAAGGACAGCCTCATTTTATTTTCAGTCCCTCATTGGTCATAACTAGGCCTCCACATCCCAGAGGTTAAATATTCTGTTGCTCTACCTCTTATCTCATATTTGGTGCTGTTCCACTGTGACATTGTGAAGTGCATGAGGACTCTGATGTGGAGTCTGAAAGTGCAAACTATGTTGTTCAATTCAAAAACTGTTGACATAAAAGACAAAAGTGTCCTGCCTCTTCACTAATGTCAACAAAAACTTGCAAACTGAAGCTAAATTCTCAGTAGAATGCTAATGATAGATGTAAGTGGCGCTCAACAGACCCACATGCTTTGGCGGCCCTCAGCCTCAGCTGGTGTCAGTAGAGGGTGCTCATTAAATACGGGACCTCTGAATTAAAGGCTTCTGCTTCATGAATTTATGTTGGTATGATTATACTTGGATCAATAAAAACTCACACATGCTGCAGCGGCTAATTGTTTTAACAGCAGGGGTGAAGAATTTTTCTACCATGTTTCAAGAGTCAACAAACTATAATTTTTTTTTTCTGAAATTTTTTAGAACAGCCAATAGAGAGTCCACAGCCAGTTGATATTTTTTTAAAAAAATGAAAAGAAAAGTCTTCATGTTTATTTTACAGTATGGCTCCAGAGCATACTTGCCAACCTTGAGACCTCAGAATTATGGAGATTTTCAAAGAGGGGGGGGGGGGGGTCATATACACACAGAACAAGAACAATGAAATACTTGAATTTCACAGAGTTCATTTATTGGACAAAGAAAATAACAGTCCACAGTAACAAAGTAAAGTCACATAGCAAATTTAATAGCTGTCAACAGTACCCATGCAAAAGATGGTAAATAAAAAAATGTTTTAATTAAATAAATAAATAAAACCAAAAAAAGGCATACATTGCATAGATTGGTGGTTAATCTATGCAATGTATGCTCAATAAATGAAAATACAAACAAAAAAAGTATACATTGTACATACAAAATGTGCACGTAGCATATCCCGTCCCCTTCGCGCTGTCCCGGATAAACGGAAATTCTCTTTTCCACTCATTCTGGAATTTACACGAGTACTTTCTCTTCTTACTCAATTCTTCTTCTTCTTCTTCTTCTTCTTCTTCTTCTTCTTCTTCTTCTTCTTCTTCTTCTCCTGTTCTGTTTGCCGCGCTTGACTTCAAGCCGAGGTGTAACCGTTATTAATGTCCAGCCGGAACGGTGCCCAGTCAGAAGAGAAGAATGGTGTAGCAATATTGTTGTCCGAGTGGAAAATCGGGAGAAATTTGTGAGAATTGTGGGCCCGGGAGATTTTCGGGAGGGGCACTGAAATTCGGGACTCTCCCGGGAAAATCGGGAGGGTTGGCAACCTTGCTCCAGAGCCTTTTTTTAAGATCTTGACATGATACATAAGCCAACCCTATTTCAGATTTAATGTCCAAACCTGCTGCTCGATCAGTTTTGTTTTGTTTTGTTTTGTTTTGTTTTTTTGTAGGGGGCGCCATTGAGCAAATATTCACATCTATGGAAAAAAACTGTATAAAACTTCTCTGCTTTTACTTCGGCTCATGTTAAGTAAACATCACAGCCATTGGAGCGTTATAAGCTATTAAAATCTTACTTCTGGTTTCATGGTGAATTTTGAGTCACCATGGCAAAGCCCCATACCCTTCAGCTTGAAATATGAACTAGCAAATTTGAGAATAACATTGTAATTTTTGTGGAGTTTTTGGAGGGGAGAGAAAACAGTTTATTTTATCCGAATTTTGTGCTTAATTAAGAGCTTTTTCTTCATGAAGTCATCAGAATTTGGGGAGCCATTGTGACCAAGCTTTTTAATTTTCATTAGTCCCCAAATAACTTTGCAAAAATGACTCTTTTTACTTTTTATATCAAAGTTAAAGTGAATCAGATTAAAGCCCTTGGACAAATTTGCCAAAAGAGCAGCTATCTATTTATAAGTTTTGTCCTAAATCTTCTGAAAAATGTATAATAGCTGACTTCCTGTTGAAGTTACAACATTGGTCCAGTAGGGCCTCATGCCTGAACAAGACTGTTTAAGCCTTCATTTGGTTTAATCATTGATTTTTCATCATTTATGATGTTAAATTAGTGAGAATTGTTGACATCCTGTTGTGTTTGTGGTATTGGTCCAAGAGGCTTTTTTGTAAGTCCTGGCATGACATGCCCAACAAATTAAGAGTTTTAGGTCCATCTTTCTGCAGGGGTTGAATTTTCAGAATTTTGTAGGGGGTGTCGATGAGACAAACTGACATTATTATGAAAAAAGCCTCTACAGATATGTCCTTGATTTTACACTGTTGGAAGAATCATGTCAACATGAAAACTTACTGTAAAATTACTTGGGGTTCTTTAATTTTTTAGGGGATTTTGTTCTGTGTAGATTTGCCTAAATTTGTAATCAGAATTTGAGAAGCCACCTTAGAATCTTGTTAAAACCATAAACACGTTCTGATTGGGACTGTCTCATGTTTCTTTCCTCTTAAGTGGAAGTCAATCATATAAAAGCCCGATGGGTTTGTTTAAAAAGCAGCCAAGTATTTATCATATACTGGGGGATTCAAAATGGCCAGCTCCCTGTTGGAGTTTTGATATGGGTTCAAGAGAGGTTTTTGTAGATTCTGGGATGTTTCACAAGCCAGCCAAATCTCAAATCCAAGGTTACACCTACTGTAGTGGCTGACTTTTTTTCTTTTTTTCAGTTGGCATTTGGACACACCCACAAATGAAAATCATGTAGATCAAATGTCTAATTTTTCTACTTTTTGCTGGCCAGTTCCCTGTTTATTGATACAGCACCAGATATAATTGTTTTAAAGAATCAAGCTGTGATTAATAGAAAGTAAGATTTTCTCCTCACTATTTATCCCTTTTCATGTGTGAAGTGGTGAAGAAGTTTGGCTGTTTTCACAGTGCTGGCTCTTTGGATGGGCTCACCACCAAGAGTCCTCTCTTGGATGTATTACAAACAATTATGAAAAAGTTTTCTGCAAAAAGAATTAATAATGTAAAAGAGCATACATTGCATCAAATGTTAATTATATTTGTGTGCCTTTCTTTATAAATTCTATAAAATGCAGCAAAGAAAAAAATTATTAAAACAAAAACATACTAACGATTTACTTGGACCTTTTTACCACTTAAAACTTTAAGCATTTTACTAATAAACAAATTTAAAGTGAAACAAAATTTCATGTTGTCTTGGAGCTGGCTCAGTATGAGATTTTAATCTTGCATACCCCCCACACTCTGCCATTGTATGGTCAACATAATTGAAATGAATCTTAATATTACTCTGCTTTCTACAAAACCCAAAACCAGTGAAGTTGGCACGTTGTGTAAATTGTAAATAAAAACAGAATACAATGATTTGCAAATCCTTTTCAACCTATATTCAATTGAGTACACAGAAAAGACAAGATATGTTCGAACTGAGAAACTTTATTTTCTTTTGCAAATAATCATCAACTTAGAATTTAATGGCAGCAACACATTGCAACAAAGTTGGCACAGGGGCATTTTTACCACTGTGTTACATCGCCTTTCCTTTTAACAACACTCAGTAAACGTTTGGGAACTGAGGAGACCAATTTTTGAAACTTTTGGGGTGGAATTCTTTTCCATTCTTGCTTGATGTAAAGCTTAAGTTCGGGGTCTCCGTTGTTGTATTTTACGCTTCATAATGCGCCACACATTTTCAATGGTGGACAGGTCTGGACTACAGGCAGGCCAGTCTAGTACCCGCACTCTTTTACTACGAAGCCACACTGTTGGAACATGTGCAGAATGTGGCTTGGCATTGTCTTGCTGAAATAAGCAGGGGCCTCCATGAAAAAGATGTTGCTCCAAAACCTGTATGTACCTTTCAGATTTAAGGTTGTCTTCACAGATGTGTAAGTTACCCATGCCTTGGGCACTAATACACCCCCATACCATCACAGATGCTGGCTTTTGAACTTTGTGCCTATAACAGTCTGGCTGGTTCTTTTCCTCTTTGGTCCAGAGGACACAATGGCCACAGTTTCCAAAAACAATTTTAAATGTGGACTCGTCAGACCAAAGAACCCTTTTCCACTTTGCATCAGTCCATCTTAGATGAGCTCAGGCCCAGCAAAGCCGGCGGCGTTTCTGGGTGTTGTTGATAAATGGCTTTGGCTTTGCATAGTAGAGTTTTAACTTGCACTTACAGATGTAGCGACAAACTGTAGTTACTGACAGTGGTTTTCTGAAGTGTTCCTGAGCCCATGTGGTGATATCCTTTACACGGTGATGCCGGTTTTTGATGCAGTACTGCCTGAGGGATCGAAGGTCATGGGCATTCAATGTTGGTTTTCGGCCTTGCCGCTTACGTGCAGTAATTTCTCCAGATTCTCTGAACCTTTTGATATTAATTAATATTATGATTATTAATGATATTAATTTTTTTTTTTTTTTTAATGTTTTTGACTGACTGTATGAATGCATACTCACTGGGAAGCTACAAATGAATTGCCCCTTGTGGGATAAATAAAGTTGTCTGAATCTGAATTACGGACCATAGATGATGAAATCCCTAAATTCCTTGCAATAGTTCATTGAGAAATGTTTTTCTTACTGTACATTCACACCAGAAGCGGTCTGAGCGTCGGCGGCGTCCAGCGGCCATTCATTTTCTATGATCGCCGGTGTCGAAGGGCGATCGAGGCGGCGGCGATCACGAGCGGCGCGTTTCGAGCGGCGCGAGCGATGAGCTGAAGTTGGGAGAAGCTCAACTTTATGCAAATGAGCAGCGGCGCGAACGAGGCGTCAGCCAATTACAGGCCTATCTGGATTCCAATGCGGAAGACTTTGAGAGGGAGGACGAGAAAACAAGGGAGGAAAAACTTATTATTGCCGTCTCCAGCCCCCCCAAGTGTGATCAACGGTGAAAGAGGGAACCGAAGTCCCATGTACATCACATATACACGTTCCAACCCCCCATATAACCTCCCGTTTTGTGCAAATGTTACATAAAAATGGGGGTAAAGTCATAATCAAATAAGCTGTAGTTTAAGGGTCACAAGACTGTGTGTATGTCTGTTTACTTGTCTTATTTTAGTTCAGTGTTTATATATTTACATAAAAGTGTGAAAACGAGATGGTGAAAGGAGATGGTGATTCAGAACATATCCATGATCTGCACCGCAGCTTTGTAAGCCCCGCCTCTCCGGCCGCTCACATCGAGTCCCCTGCCTGCGTGCGTCTGTGTGTTTTCAACTGCCAAGCGGCGCGGTGAGAGCGGCCAGAGCGTCGACAAGCGATTTTGACGCTTTTGGTGTGAACGTACAGTTAAACTGTTGGACAGTTTGCTCACGCATTTGTTCACAAAGTGGTGACCCTCGACCCATCCTTGTTTGTGAATGACTGAGCATTTCAGGGAAGCTGCTTTTATACCCAATCATGGCACCCACCTGTTCCCAATTAGCCTGTTCACCTGTGGGATGTTCCAAATAAGTGTTTGATGAGCATTCCTCAACTTTCTCAGTCTTTTTTGCCACTTGTGCCAGTTTTTTTGAAACATGTTGCAGGCATCAAATTCCAAATGAGCTAATATTTGCAAAAAATAAAGTTTACCTGTTCAAACTTTAATTATCTTGTCTTTGCTGTGTATTCAGTTGAATATAAGTTGAAAGAGATTTGCAATCATTGTATTCTGTTTTATTTACGATTTACACAACATGCCAACTTCACTGGTTTTGGGTTTTGTAGTTTCTTCTTTCCTGTGTCTCTCCTTCTGGCCCTTTTCTCTCCTCCCTCCTGCTCCTGTGCTGTGTGTGTAACTCCTTCCACTCATGCTCAGGTGACAGAGCAGGAGGGGGAGACAACACCACACATATTGACCAATCTCATGCAGATGAAGAGAAAAAATAATAGAGAAGAAAAAAAGAAAGTGGCTCCCAATTATGAGCCAGCTCTATGAGCTGAACTGTTCACAACTGACACACCACTCGTTTAAAGTCATAAAAGTGTCCAGAACCTCAAGCCCTCATGATCGCCAGCTCTGATAGTATCCATGCATCATTTCAGCTCTGCTTGTCATCTTGTTCCAGTATGCCTGCACTATTTTCTTTATGATGACTGAAAAGAACTTTGTACACTATTGAGATCAAACCTACTCAGTTGTATTTAACTTAGATTGTGTTTTTTTTTTTTTTTATCTGTACCAGATAAAACGTGGCTACTGTGCTAATTCCAGCATATTTACACTGATGTGAAGGGGCAGATTTGTTGATTCATTTGCACTGTGCTACTTAAAAAATACAAAAGTGAACTTAAAGCTGTGGTCTACGATTTGAAACCGCAGCCTGCCCCCCCCTTCCCTCACCTCTCCCCTCCGTGTTCCAAGATCCCGCCCCCAGCTCGTGTCGCCTCGCCTCTTATCAAGCCCCCTCGGACAGAGCTACGAGCGACTAGCACAATATATCAGCAGCAAACTCAATCAAAAACAGCTCAGCTCAACTGAAAGTATCAAACACGACAGACATCCCCCTTGTAACACACAGCAGTAGCCATTTCAATTGGACCGGCGGCAATGCGGGTCTGGCGCCGTCAGAGCAGAGCCGAGTGTGGGGGAGGATTTATCTTTCTCAGCCTGTCCTCCCCAGCTCAGCTTACAGTGCAAACGATTAGCGGCTAACAGGCTAACCCTCTCCCCTGCAAGTTATTACCCCGTGCAGGCACAAACTAACCAGAGTTATTCAGCAGACATCTCCCACTGTAGTAAACAAAGCCATTACCTGATCAACCGGGGCGAAACGGTCGATGCTGAAGGTCTGACGGCTGGGGCTATTCGTTTGCCGTTAGCCGTTCGCCGCTTGCCCGCTAACAGGCCTCAACCGCGGGCAGAGCTCCGTTGGGCCCAGCAGAGGGAGGCGGCTTGGTCTCGGCGCTAGGCTTTTCCGGCTCCATGATAGTTCAGTAGCTAACGCTGCTAGCTGCTCACCGGAGGTAGAGGGGAGGAGACGGGACCATGACGCACTACGCATCGCATGACGATGCGTAGTGAGAGAGACAGGGGATTGGATGGACTCACAGACCAACTCACGGACCAATTAATAGTCGCAGGTTCTTAGGTTTGATTGGTCAGCTAGTATGCAGCTTTTCAGCGGATATACTGAATGGATTATTTTCATTCCTTTTGGTCTTTATACTGTGTAGATAGGACCATAGGACCATAACAGCCTTATAAACGGTGTTATTAATATGTACAAAGCTTCCAAATCGTAGACCATAGCTTTAAAGGTGCTATGAGGAGAATCTGTTACGGGCGACATTAAGACTCTGCTACCCATGAGCACGCGCGGCGACTGTCGTGATGCTGCGTTCCAGTAACCTCGGAACTGGGAGTGACATCATCTCCGACTTATCGGTGTTCCAGTTGAAGTCTGAAAAAAACATGCCGATCTACCAGGCTCTTGTTAGCTGTTGTTAGCACGACTGCGTTGTTGTTCACAAATATCACATGAAGAATGTGATTATCACAATGGCAGCATTTTTGTAAATATAAGTCTAACAATACGATGTATACAGCTGATCTAGAGTGACACACCCCTGTCAAAAGTGCAAATAAATTGGTTATTACAGGAGCTAAATAACTGTTCACACTGGGGGCATCCATCTTCGATTATCAACTTGGGGGTGGCGAGGTTTCACCGAGTTCACAGTAGGAAATTCCGACTTTAGGGTAGGCCTGCACTCAAAATATTGATACTGCAAAATATCGTCATGCACTTCTTGGCGATACGTGTATCGATACGGATTCTACAGAATCGATACAGCCTCAATGTTTGGAAAGTGGACTTTGGGTAATATTAACATGGAAAAGTTCTAAAAAGAAGCCAAGCTTCATGATGAAACACATGTTCCAAGTTTAAACTTAGGTCTACCATCTTTGAGGACCTGAACTAAAGTTCTTAAGTTGAAGAATTATTTAATACTCATGCTTGTTCTTTTTCTTCTTGTAATAAAAACAAAAGTTGCTGGGAATTCTGTTAAAAGCACAGTTAATGTTCACAATTTTTGTGTATCAGGATAGGTATGGTGGCCTCAGTATCGGGATACGTATCATATCGTATCGTGTGGTTGCTGGAAATACCCAGCCCTACTTTGGGGGGTGTTCCAGTTGCAGTTTCCTACTCGGAACCCGGAAATTCCTACTTCTGACTACAACTGGAACGCACCACGACAGACATGACCCAAGTCAAAGCGTGTGTTTGTTGTGATGCTCGGACCTTCCTCAGAACTCTGCATTGCTTTACAACTTCTTTTTTCAACAACTTACAGGATGCAAAGCGGTGAGGTAATGTATCTCTTTCTATTTACGTAGCGGTTTTTGATGTGTGACAACAAGCAATTTTTGGAAAACTCAGTATCGTAGGCTATATATCGCTACTTACAGCCCGGTACTCTAAGACATGTCCAAATAATATAAATTTGCTTTAGTTTTAATTGTCTTGTTCCCCAAGTTGAGGATCCAGACCAGTCCTGCCCTGTCCGACCCGACCGGAAGGCTGAGGAATAGCATTTACAGATAACCTATTTTGATGCTATAAAACTCATCTTGAAGTGTGTATTTCGATCAGGCATATATCTAAAAATGAGACTTTTTTGTAATTATTTAGAAACTCCTCACAGTCCCTTTAATCAAAGAGGTCTGTTAGAGTAAAACTTTTGACTGTAAACAAAGAGAATAAATCTGTTAAAGGTGAACCTTCCTGTGTAACGGAAACAGCTCTCCTCAGAGCAGTCCCTGTGCTTTAGTCCGGACTTCTGTTTTGTGCTAAAGTTTGATCAACATCTGGTCTGAGTAGTTCAGAATTCATTGTTTGTTAAGCCATGTACTCACCAGTGGTTGTCAGCAAAAACAATCTCTGAGTGGAATTATTCTCCAGGGAGGATCAGAGAGACGTGGCCTGGACTGCAGCTCTGCTGTGACTCAAAGTGATTTTTACTTTCATTTTGAGACAAAAATAGGCGTCCAAGCTTCAGAGCTAATCATCCCTTCAAAGCAGGAGTCTTCAACCTGATTTAAACACGGTACAGTTTTTAAGATAAGATAAACCTTTATTGATCCACAGAGAAGAAATCAGGGCATTGCAGCAGTAAATCACGAAAAGACATTCATATAAATAAGTTGGTCTAATTAGTATAAAGCTGACTGAATATCATTGTTCCATCCTAAATGTTTGTATTTTAGCTTTTTAAGAGCTCATGTTTGACCTGAACTCTGGTTCATTAATTCATTTTATTCATTGATGACTGCTAGAGTATGGTCATAACGACAGATGTTCACAAATCCTCATATTCAAAGAACCAAACAAGAGGGGAGGATATTTTTCTCAGGACACGTTACACTCACCGGTCACTGGATTAGGTAAACTGAAGTTAAACAGCAAGCTTTACAATTAACTAAACAGTCAATCACATGGCAACATTTATAATGAAGATGACCGGCTGATGTCCAAGTTTGCTGAAGTTTGTGTGCGTGTCCCTCAGATTGTCTTAAGGCACTTGTTGACATGAGACAGAGTTGAGTTTGTGACCTTCAGAACACAATGAACTTAACGTGACACTATTATGATTTTCCTCTTTTCTGACCTATACATTTTTTTATAGAACATATTTTTTACGCAGACATTTCTTGTGTTTCCTGTGTACGCCACCTATAGTGATCTTCCCTACACACAGTTTTATAAGTAAGGCCCCTTGTCTTCATCTCCTTTTATCTTACTGGTCCACATTGCATTTTTCAGTCATTATCATTTCATCTTGTCTCATCTACCATCATCAGTAGACATCAGGATGGACAGTTTTTGGAGTAATGGTTGGGTTACTCAAACAAAATTATAGCATGGGTCAAAAACAAAGGAAAAATAAACATCTTTTGATTACATTTGATTTTTATTTGAAGGAAGATTGTCTAATTACTATTTTGTTTTGTTTTTCCTATTAAAGAAGTGGGCATTTATGTTATATTGAAACAAAGGATATACTGTGGTGAATGTAGAGGAGTGTGTTGTTATTTTAAACTAAAACTAATGGGGGAAAATTTAAACATAAACAGTAAAAAAAAAAGAACAGTGTTGGTTTGAGTATTTTCAAGGGAGGCTTAAGAATAACGCTTCACTTCTTAACCAACTGCAAACACTTCTCATGGTACAGCGAACTCTGAGCCGCCCATTAAACCTCAGCTTGAGGGTCTGAGGTGGGTTACTCCAGTATCAGTCCTGGTCAAACAAACATTTCTGTATTGTTTATGAAGTTGTCAAGTTTTTGTCAAGATGCAGCTCCATTTTATGGTGTGAAATTCTGATTTATTTTCATTATTCTTCATGCAAACTGGATGAATTATGGTTTGATTTGCAGCCGGGCATGTGCAAAGGGTTAGAAGCGACATTTATTTATGCGCATCATCATTTTGTTGCAAAAGTCATTTTTCTTATGAAGCTCACATCCATGTTCATTTGCAATAAAATATGATCATAAAAAAATCAAGCTGTAAAAATGTAATGTATTATCTCTCATGGGACTTCCAGACACAGAGTGACAAACAGGCAATGGTGAACTGACCCGATTTGATAACACATGAACTTTGTGCTACAAACCCAATTAAAGTATGTCATATCAGGGCAATAAGTCCTTTTTTGAAATAACATTGTGTCTGTGTTTCTCTTACACAAGAGTGATCTTACAATAATCCATGACCCCCTGACACAAAGATAACACCAAATCAAACCTTTACTGCTCTCTCTGTAAATATTTTCCTGCATTTTCATTTCTCATAAATGGAAGTGAGCTACATCAAAGCAGTGAAATATAGTATTTCAGCTGAGTCTGAGAGGCCTGTGACTGACTCCTCTTCTGGCCTGACAGAAGCTGTCACAAGGTAGCTGTCCCTGAACACACAGCTTTGAAACACATCAGAGGTAGAAACTTCATACTGCTGTCCTCCATACTGCAGGTCCCTCCAACTGAAGCCATTGAAAGAGTTAATGTGGCTCTCAGTTCAGTTTCCTTGAAGTCTTTACACATCAGACTTTTACTCTTGATACCCTACTGAGTTTCAATATAAAACTATTTAAAGAAATAAATATTAATAAATACATTCCAAGATCTCCTCATTACTTCTTACTTTTATATCAGACTGTGTGTGAGGTCATGAAAGCGTCCCTGTGCTCCTTTATTTTATGATCTCAAGGTCTCATGGAGTCATGGACTCAGACATGATGCCATAAAAGTCTGTTTGGGCTCAGAGATTAAGTTGTAGGGTAGAGGCAGGAATTGCCCAGGCAATGCCCTCTTTACACATGGAACCCTGATATTACCAAGAAAATTACCACAACAATCTACCCAAATTTAAGTACATTCCTACATGCAGCTCAAAAATGTCCAGATTCTTTTACAGGTGTAAATGTGGTTTGAGAGTTTCCACAGAGCATTCAAGTTAAGCTACTAATATGGTAGCAGAACCAGTCCGTCTGATTAATTTACTTCTTGATGACTAAAAATAATCAGAGCTTTAGGAATGAACATTTGAATCAAATGATCAAACTTGAAAAGTGTGCAGACCTCCACCAGCGCCACAGTCCTCACCCATATTGTGATTTTCACCATAAATATTAGTCCTACCTTTATTTCATCTAAATATTTAGATTCATTGACCATGAAAACACACAAATTTGCACAAATGGTCCTATCTTGCAATATTAAAGAATCTTTTAAAACATTTCTGGACCCAGACAATGATCTGGATAACTCCCAAAATCTAAAAAATTTCATTGAAATCTGTCCTTAACATTTTAAGTTATGTTATTCAGAGAGATTTGTTAGAGTAAAACCTTTGAGTGTGAACAAAGAGAGTAAATCTGCTAAAGATGAGCCCACTGTGTAGAATAACAGAGAACAGCCTTAGAGCAGTCCCTGTGCTTTAGTCTGGACTTCTGTGTTGTGCTGAAGTTAAATTTAGTCTGAATAGCTCAGGATTGATTGTTAATCCATGTTCTAACCAGTGGTTGTCAGCAAAAACAAGCTGTGAGTTAAATTAATCTTCAGAGAGATGTGGCCTGGACTGCAGCTCTGCTGTGACTCAGACTGGTTTTTATTTTCATTGAGGGAAATAAAAAGACATCAGAGCTTCAGAGTCACTCCTCCTTTTAGAGCAGTAGTCATCAACTTGATTTAAACAAGGGGCAGTTTCTTATCTTCAGTAAATGGAATTCATATGTTGATCCACTTACTATAAAGTTGTTGGAATATTATTGTTCATCCTAAATGTGTGTGTTTTAGCCTTAAAAGAGCTCATAATTGACATGAACTCTTGTTCATAAATTCATTATTGATAACTGCATAGAGTATGTTTACAATCACTGATGTTTACAAAGCCTTCTACTTTTCTCATTCCCCCTGATCCAGCTGTACTCTGTCCATTTGAGACACCTTTTTAGAGCTCCTGCTACATTAAAGGTGTTGTCAGCGATGTGGGAGTAAACGAGTGGAGAGGTTGTTGATAAATGAATTTAGACCCGCCTCTCCCTTCATACCTCACCCCTGGTTCCACCCCCGAAAGCTGATGGACATGCATCGTCATGGAAACGGCCGTAGAAACTGCGTAGCTGACCAACGTAGCTAAGGTAACCCTAACTCGTCAGACAACTCGGCTGACAATATTGATATCACAACAACAGTACATTCTGGCAGATCAGACAATAAGATGAATGTCCGACGGCTGTTACTGTTATGTGAAGCACCACAAAGCTAATGTTGCTTACCTCTCCAGCAGAAAAACGACGACATCCACGTCCGTTTTCAGGTCTTTTAATTGGAGTCCCCTCCACCGTTTGAAAGCAACACCAATGTTGACCTGGGTCTTCGCTCTTTCATGGTCATAGTCCGTCTTTTTCACTTTCTATTCCTCTGACCTTTTTCTTTTGGGCTGTTTTTCAGCCATTGCTACTGCACATATTGTATATCTCTCTTACGCTAACTGCGCACGCTACACTACCTCCTACTCCCCCTCCCCCCTCTGTCTGATCTGCACATGAGTATGGTCTGCCCCCTGGATGTGGGGGGGTGTACCCTGTTTTTTGTGACTTGGCCAGAGCCACAGTATTTACCTGCTGAAATTCAGAGCCAAGGCTGTGTATTGAAACCGGACTTTTTTTTCAACATGCCGTCAGTGGGGACACTTTGTGGATGGAGAGGAGAAATACGGTGAATTTGACAAATACTGCATTAGATTAGAAGATTAGAAGATCGCTGACTACACCTTTAAGGCTCCCTACCCAATGTGGGTCCTTCTGCTCTTATTATTTAACTGTTTAACTCTGTGGTTAAGAGAGGAGTGCAGAGATAATCTGTTTTTCTAGGCTGACCTGAGTAAGCATAACTCTGGTTCCTCCTTTAAAAGCCACTGGGAGTTTTCAACATGTTCTTTGGTCATTGTTGATATAAGGACTCTGGCAAACAAAAATCCATGAAAGTTGTGTCTCAAGAGTGGGCAGAGATTGGAATTAAAGCCAGGTAAAATCTAGCATGGTCAGGACAAATTTGATGAAGTCCAAACCGAGCATCAAAATGAAGGAGAAAGGAGATTTAAGTGACTTTGAACGTGACATGGTTGCTAGTGGCAGACTGGCTGGTCAGAGTATTTTAGGCACTGCTGATCAACTGTGATTTTCACACACAACTGTCTCTTGTTTTTACAGAGAATGCTGTCATGGTTTTAGTCAGCTATGTGTAATTTAGTATATTTAAAACTCTTTTTTTGTTTAAACCTCTTGTTCCTCATGTTTCTTGTAATATTTTGAAGTCTCTCCTGACACGTTGTGTTTCCTGTCCTCCCCTCTCTGAATGACCGTCCTGCTCTCTGTGCAGTTTGGGCTGAAATTAGTGAAGAGGTGAGTTGGCAGAAACAGGTGTCTCACACCATCTAGTGGTAACATTAGAGGAACACATTTGTGATCAGAAACCTCACGTTTCTGTTTTACAGACTATTTCACAGACTATTTTGCCCTTTGCTTCTCCTGTATGTCCTAGAAATATTTGAATTACTCCTGCAAAATGTAAGAAGTAGCAACTTCAGCATGTGACATCAAATTGAAAACAGACTCAAAGACATAAAACAACAGAATTTTCATGGTGTAATTACAGCAATTGCTTTAAAATTTCTTTTCTGCACCTGACTCTAAAAAAAGACCTGTTACAGACCTGTTTTGGTTGTTGTGATGTGTGGTGAAATTTCATGCCAAAGTTGAAGTGCCTTGTACCTTGTCTTTTTTTGCTGGGCCCCACTCTACATTATTTCATAATGTATATAAGTTGTTGGGAGCGGGAAGTCTCCATTTTACAAAGTCATCATATTGCACTGTGTGGTGTGTTGGCATTACCTATGGTGGCTCAATTATATTGATATATATACTTAACAGTTTAATATTACTTTTTGTGTCATTAATGTAAAGACATTGTAAATAATGTCAGTATCATTCGGGAGTGTTTTCCTGCCATTCGTTTGACATATTTTTGCTTTTCATCATTGTTTGGGTTTCTGCATTTCAAAAATTGTTAAATAAATAGCAATATAAAACAAATAAATAATAATAATAATAATAACAATAATAATAATAATAATAATAATAATAATACTAGTAATTGAGTAAAATAATGAATAATTTATATAAAATAGTTTGACTTTTCAGTTTTGTCTTCTCAAAAGTGTAGTACAGTTTAAAGATGAGCCTGTTGTAAATTCAAATCTTTTTTGTTTTTTGAAGTTGCACACACTTTAAAGAATTTAAAACTTCATAATGACAAATACTTGCTAGAATGTTTTATTTCTGCCTGACAAAATGTGCAAAATAATTTTACTCAAAGGGCATTAATTGACACATATATTGACAAAAAAAAGGCAATAAAAGGCCAGGCGGCCATTTATATTCATAGTAGTAATGGTTAATATTTATAAGAAGGCACTGCACTGGACCACGAACATTATTCCACTGTATCTACCTGTCGAGATATTGAGCACCATGCTGCATGTGTCATAACACAACACGTGCTGAGTGTCCCCTTTTTGGGTTTTTTTAGAATATGATCACCCTAATTTATATTACATCATTCATTTAAGTATATAATTCTTCTTCAGCAGCTCTACATACTTCCCAGCTCTATTTGGCTATTAAAAAAGTACACTATTTCTTCATTCGGGATGAAGTGAGAGTAAATTATTGCACTTAAAAAAAGTAATGTTGTAAATCAATCTTCAAACCTTGAAGTGCAGAGGTTTCCCTCCAAAGTTCAACACTGCTCAAGCTCAGTCTGACACATCTGAATCTTTCTTTGGTGCAGTTTTACTGCAGCTATGTTTCATTACTGCAGTCTGTCTGAATAAAGAGAATCTCAATTCTGATCAGCTTACACTTTGGAGTTAAAGGATTATAAGCACAAATTACAACTGATCCAATCAAATTCATTTTATTCCAAAAGTATCATACAACCCAACAAAATATTGACTTTAGTTTAATTAATAATACAAAATCATTAAAGCCACAACCCCAGTCATCTTTAAGCTCACTTAATTAAATGACCAAATTATTCAATGTTTTTGTTTAAAAACACAAGTATATTCTGCACAAATATACTTTTGGGGGGATGAACTCTTCTGTATTTTCATAAATCATCAGTAAATCTAGTCTTTACGTGTGAATCTATGAATATGTTTGGATCATATGGTCTTACAAAGGACAGATTCATACCCCTAATGCTCACACATCAGAAGAGAACAGTAATTCCTCTACCTGCTGTGATTTACAGCAGAGATGATCAGAGAAGCAGAATTTTTACCACCATCATTTAGAGAGGGACTAAAGCATGAGCAGATTTTCTCATTGAAGGAGCAGCCAGTAAAGGAGTAGATCAGAGCTGCAGCATCAGGGTCATAAAAGGAGACCAGACCCTCCTCATAATCCAGAAACACCCCCACCTTCTTCAAACCAGACTTCAGAGACAGATGGACAGCAGGATCATCAAGAGCTTTGTACTCAGTTTCAGTCCTCAGACATATTGTCCAGAAACCATCCTGTGGAGATGCAGTGATTGTTCCCTTTCTCTTAATGGACTCTCTGACCACTCCTAAATCCCAGTCAGTCTTCCCTTCAACCTGAACCTCGTAGTAAAATCTGCCTGAAGAGAAACTCTGCTTTGATAAGACACAAACACAAGAATCAAATCTCTGAGGAGTGTCAGGGAGCTTTTTCTTCATATCACCACAATAAACTTGTTTTCCATCATCAGACAGGACGAGACGAGGATGTGCTGTATCAGGATCGAGTGTCACATCCACCTCATACTGCTGGACTCTCTTCAGCTCAGCCTCAAACAGATTCTTAATCTGTTCATTGATGGTCTCCTCCAGCTGCTTCAGCACTCTCCCCACAGTCCCCTCATATGAAGGTGGATGGACTCTGACTTCAGTCAAGTCCTTGGTGGATGGAGCAGAGCTCAGAGAGGTGAAGTTTTGGAGGAGTTGGAGGTGGTCTTCAGAGTGTGAGAGCTGCTCCACCTCAGCTCTTCTCTTCTCCAGCTCAGAGATCTCCTGCTCCAGCTCTCTGATGAAGCCTTCAGCCTGTTTCTCCGTCTCTCTCTGCTTCTCTCTGATGGAGTAGATGAGCTCCACCTGGCTTCTCTCTAAAAACTCTATCAGAGCGGTGAAGACCTGAACACCTTCTGCTATCTCTCTGTCTGCATTCTTCTCACTGATCTTCACTGAGTGTTTGATCTCTTGAATCTTCAGTCGTCTCTTCTGGATCATCTGCTGAACTTCAGCCTCTGTCTTCCCCAGCTCGACCTTCTTTTCTTCATATTCTTCTTTCAGAGGAACAACATCATGGCTCTTGTGCTCTAACACAGTGCACATCATGCAGACACACATCTGGTCGTTCTTGCAGAACAGCTCCAACAATTTGTCGTGCTTCTCACACATCCTGTCCTCCAGGTTCTCCACAGGGTCGATCAGCTGATGTCTTTTCAGACCAGGCTTCAGCAGGTGAGGCTCCAGGTGAGTCTGACAGTAGGAGGCCAGACACACCAGGCAGGACTTCAGGGCCTTCAGTTTGACTCCAGTGCAGTCTTCACAGAGAACTTCTCCTGGTTTGGAAGATTTCTGCTCTGTGCTGCTGCTGCTGGCTTTCTGTTGAGCTGCCTGTCTGAACTGAGCAGCCATCTCAGAGATGAACATGTTCACCTGTAATTCTGGTTGTGTGTTGAAGATCCTGTTACAGTTGGGACACTTACAGGGCACATTAATGTTCCAGTGTTCAGTGATGCAGTGTTTACAGAAGTTGTGTCCACATGGTGTGCTGACAGGATCAGTGAAGACATCCAGACAGATGGAGCAGAGGAACTGATCTTCAGACAGCAGACAGCTGGCAGCAGACATTTCTACAACCTGAAGAGAGAAAAAGATAAAACCCTGACCTTTGTTAGAATGGCCTTTATTACAGGATTATTATTATTATTATTATTATTATTTTTTTTTTTATGTATTTTTTGGGCATTTTGTGCCTCCATTGATAGGAGAGAGACAGTGGACAGGCTTGTGAAAGAGGGGGAGAGAGTAGGGGAAGACACTCCACAAACCGGTCACAGGCGGGACCCGAACCTGGACCAGCAGAAGCAAATACACGGGGTGCCCGGCTGCCAACCACTCCGCCAAACCAGCACCCCCATTACAGGATTATTAACTGTCATTGAACTGGCTTGTTAGCTGACATAAATAAACTTCTGTTGTGATGCTGCATTTGTTGTACTCACTGCTGTTTGGAGAGACTCTGCTGTGCTGTTGGTAAAATCCTTCTGACCGACAGAGACACTTGTTTGGACTGCAGATTAAATACTGCTCTGAAACATTTTCACTTTCATATGACAGAGGCCTGCGTCTCCTTTTACACTGAGTCTTTAAATAGATGTGGAAGACCTGTTATGGAAATCATGTTGTTATGGAGTAAATAATGTGGTTGAGTCAGCTTCATCATTTAATGCTTCTCTGAATGAATATGATTTTTGAGTCCCAGCTTGAGCCTTCTGTTTTTCAGCTTTAGATTTAGAAATCGGGTAGTAAGAAAATATTGATATATTGAAGCATTTTGTTGTGCAAGTCTGAATCAATATTTCTAATGCACTATAGTGACATTTTTCTATCTCCACCAAGGAGGTGATGTTTTTGCTATCATTTGTTTGTTTTGTTTTTGAACAATATGTCTAAAAAAATTCTGAACAGAACTTTTAAAATGTATGTTAACATTGCTGGATAGGTCAGTTTTCCACATATAAACTAATAACTCAGAAAGTTCTTCATGAACTTACTAACCCTCCCCACGATGCGATTGCTGCGTACAAAGCGATCACTTCACTCGTCCCTCCTAGCCAAAGTTAAAAAAAAAAAAGTTAATCTTTTCAGGTAATGTTGTGTATGTCCATATCAGTGAGTACATTAGTTCCACCTTGACAGACCACAGAAAACTCACAGACGATGCTGCTGCAGGGCCCTCAACTGCAGTGTTTTGTGGTTGGTAGGTGAGTGAAAAGGACACAGTTGGAATAATGTCAGCATATACATCCAATTATATGATACATGATATGATTGCGGTGAAACTCGAGCGGACGTGACGTCACAGAGCGAAGGCAATGGTGACCAAAGTTGGGTTTTTATGGACATGCGATGCGCTTTCAGTGGGCGATGCGAATTTGAGTCGCGTTTGGTGTGAACACAGCTTTAGATTTGTTACCTTCATCAGGGAGGTAATGTCTTTGCTGCCGTTTTTTGCTTGTTTGTTAGCAGGATAACTGGTAAAGTTACAAACAGAACTTGATGACATTTTAAAATAGGTTGATTTATTTTGAGGTTGATCTCAGTCCCGATGCAGATCAAGGAATTGTTTACATTGTGAGATTAGGCATTTTGCCATCAATTTGCTTCAGAATTCTGCTTATTGTGTGTTTTGAAATGGACTCCTGTATACCTTGGATGTAAGGAGTGGGTACTTGAGTTATCGCCTTTATATAACACTCTGGCTGTTCTCCTCGTTCATTTGACATCAACCTTTCTCTGTTCACCCTAGAGGTGGTAGTGCATGAAAACCCCAGTAGATCATCACCCTCTGAAATTCTCAGGCCAGCCCCTTGGGCACTAACAACTACCATGTTCAGTTATCACGTTAACATGAGAACTTTAACTTCCCTTTAGTTCCGAATAAAGCTTAATTCCAAAGTAAGTGGCTGGTTTATTCTGATTTTATATCCGAATTAAATAATTCCTCGAACATGTATATGTTCATTCCGCTTTAAATTAATTCTGGTCATTCTGTGGATGCTTGTTGCCTTGTCCAGTCACGATGACCATACATGTATTTTATGTCCATAGCGATGATTTACGGGACGCTGACAGGAACAGGAAGGCCACCTGGAGCAAGCGTTGGACTCCAGCAGAGACATTTTTTTAAATTAGACCCTTAGAAGATTGGTAAATAAAGAAAGATTGATGGACTTAAGCATTAAAATACAGACCTTTCTAAAGCTGTAGCACCCAAGTTGGACGTTTCCCAGGCAGAGACGCTGAACTGGAGTTTTTCTTCTAGGAGACATAAGTACGTCACGCCCCCTGTCCCATCTGAACCATTCTCAACCCCCAGGCCTTGACTAAAGGTGAATAATCATGTTTTCTATGTAAACCTCAATTCAGAATGATTCCATTTTAACATGAGGGAGAAAACTTTAACTTCTAATTATTAATTCTGAATAATCAATTCCGAATTAAATAACACAATGTAACCATGGCCAATGTCACTCAGATCACCTTTCCTCTCCTGTCCTATGCTTGGTTTGAAAATCAACAGGTTGTCTTAAACATATTTTCATGTCAAAGCAAATTGAGTTTCTGCCTTCCATCCAATGCTTCTCTCTACCCTTTCCATAGTAAGAATGGAGAAAAAAAGAAGAAAACTTAAACTTAATCTGATGATGCATATCAGTGCATTGATGTGATAGTGTGCCAGTATTCCTGATATAATGAGGACGATGGATATGTTTATTTGTTTCCTGTATATTTATTTTTACAATCCCCACATGAATTTAAGTCCAAACAAAATCTCATAATCATGCCATGTTATGTCAGATTTCAGAAATTCTTATGGTTACAGGAGTAATGTGAATATTTGTTTAGGACAATTTGGGTTAAACAAAACTGATGGAAAACTCTAGTTGTGATATTTTCTTCTTTATAGCACGTGTTGCGATTGTTTTACAAAAATGAAACTTCACACAATAAATCCAGAATATTCATGTAAATGAATTAGGTTTTCAATTAAATAATCATCTGTCATTTCCTGAGTTTATACCGGCTATATACTTCCATATAATTAGGGATGCCCGATAATGGATTTTTGCAGACATTTCAGCAATTAATTTTGCCAATATTGATACCAATGTATTAAAATGAATGGAAGTACTTTCTTTGAGATTACACCTGTGTTAAATGTTCCATGCATTTTTGACAGTAACGGTAAAATTAAAGGTGTAGTCAGCGATGTGAGAGAAAACAAGTGGAGAGGTTGTTAATAAACTAATTTAGACCCGCCTCTCCCTTCATACGTCACCCCTGGCTCCACCCCAGAAAGCTGATGGATGTGCATTGTCATGGAATTGGACGTAGAAACTGTGTAGTTGACCAACGTAGCTAAGGTAACCCTGACTCATCAGACAGTAGTAGCCACAACTCGACTGCCAGTATTGATAACATCACAACAACAGTATATTCTGGCAGATTAGACAATAAGATGAATGCCCGACGGCTGTTACTGTTATGTGAAGCACCACAAAGCTAATGTTGGTTACCTATCCAGCAGAAAGATGGCAACATCCGTGTCCGATTTCAGGTATTTCAATTTGTGGAGTTCCCTCCACCTTTGGAAAGCCACACCAATGTTGACCTGGGTTTTCGCTCTTTCATGGTCATAGCCCTTCTTCTTCACTTTTCACTTCTCTGTGTAACGTTGACAGTGAGGACCCAGAAGCAAGTATGTGAAGTTAGGAATGAACAGTCTTTATTTAACACCACAACCAGAAACAATTCTGAGTGGGGTGCGAACCCGCGACCAGGTGATCTGCGGCCGGGCGCTCTCCCAACTGAGCTAATCCCGGAGCTTCTTAGAAGATGGGTCACACAGTCTTTTAGAGGGGTATAGCTGCGTCTTGAGCGGGGCTTCAACCCGCGACAGCAGACAAAGAGGTGACAACTCACACAGTCATTTAACGGAGTGTAGCTGCGTCTTGAGCGGGGCTTCAACCCGCGACAGCAAACAAAGAGGTGGCCACTCACACGGTCTTTTAACGGAGAGAAGCTGCGTCTTGAGCGGGGCTTCAACCCGCGACAGCAAACAAAGAGGTGGCCACTCACACGGTCTTTTAACGGAGAGAAGCTGCGTCTTGAGCGGGGCTTCAACCCGCGACAGCAAACAAAGAGGTGACCAAAACGGAGAGCCACCCAGACGAGACAGGAAACAGGCTGTGGCTTGAGCGGGAGTCGATCCCGTGACCACGTGATCCGTAGCCGGACGCCTTACCGACTAAGCCACCCAGGAGAAGCACAGGCAAAAGCTCACTCAGTTCTTTTAACGGGAGAAGGTGATGCAGGCTTGACTCACACACTGACGATTGGAGGCGTTCGGGAACACTCGGTGATGTGGTTCAGGCGAGCTCTCGTAGTCGAGGACAGGCGGGGAGTCGGACACCAGGCGAATGGCACCACGTAGAAGAGACAGGCTCGGCAACAGGAGACGGAAGCAGGATCAGATACCAGACGTGGGTCACAACATAGATCAGACAGGATTCGGCAACAGAGATGGAAGCAGGATCAGATACCAGACGTGGGTCACAACGTAGATCAGACAGGATTCGGCAACAGGAGACGGAAGCAGGATCAGATACCAGGCGTGGGCCTGGCGTAGATCAGACAGGATTCGGCAACAGGAGACGGAAGCAGGATCAGATACCAGACGTGGGTCACAACGTAGATCAGACAGGATTCGGCAACAGAGGACTGCAGCAGGATCGAAAGCCGGGGATTCAGACAGGCGGGTGAATGCAGGACAGAAGCTAGTCGATACCTTGGAGTCAGGCCGAGGGTCAGGCGTATGAGGCAGAGTCTGGGACGAAACTAGTTGGCAACGGGTGATCAATCCGGGAAACAAGTCTGGACCTTTCAGCATGAGTGCGACGACAGTCTGACAACGACTGAGTGTGGAGCTGGAGCTTAAGTAGCTGGCTTGATTACGGGAGATGAGGTGCAGGTGTGAACAGCGACACAGGTGAGGTGAGTCTGGTCTGATTAGAGTGGAGCAGGTGAGTGACAGGCTGCGGATGAGGCTGAGGCTGAAGCTGAGATTGTGACACTCTGACCTTTTTCTTATGGGCTGTTTTTCAGCCATTGCTATTGCACATATTGTATCTCTCTCTTACGCTAACTGCGCACGCTACGCAACATACTACTCCCCCTCCCCCCTCTGTCTGATCTGCGCATGAGTATGATCGCCCCCTGGATGTGGGGGGGTGTACTCTGTTTTGGTGGCTCGGCCCGAGCCACAGTATTTACCTGCTGAAATTCAGAGCCAAGGCCGTGTATTGAAACAGGACTTTTTTTCAACATGATGTCAGTGGTGACATCTTGTGGATGGAGAGGAGAAATACGGTGATTTTGACAAATAGTGCATTAGATTAGAAGATTAGAAGATCGCTGACTACACCTTTAAGCTTCATCTGCTTTTTAAAAGCTAAACACTCATTTACTTTCCTAATGAAAGCAAACCTGACATACTTTGGGGTTATACTCTCAATGTAAGATTAATATACAAAAAAATTCTACCATCTTGATGCGTATATATATATAATGCTTAAACATCAGCAGAAAATGTGTGAGGAAATGATTATATCTGCTGATACCAATATCCAGCACTTGAAGCAGTTATCTGCCAAAACTGAGAATATGGTGTATTTTTCTTTTTATGTCTCACACATGGTCCTGTCTCTAAAGTCTATACACACATAGACAAACACTGAGCAGGAGGATCAAAAACACTTGAGCAACACATTTCCTCATAAACCTTACAAATAAACTTGTAATTATCAGAAAAAACATCAACCATTTTCCAAAATGTTTAAGGTTAAATCTACATGACAAGCCCTGTTATTGTAGCTTTACATAGAAAGACGCTCGCCGTGTTGAGCTACCTGCGACTCACATCAGCACAAACCTACAGCTTTATAGTGTAAATTATGGCATCCACCTTCTCAAACGTTAAGAGATTACATTCAGTCTCAGCACAGGGATGAGATGTATACACACACTGTTTAGATTATGTTTAATCCAAAACTGCTTAAAATTAGAAAAATGAACACCAGAGATAAGATAACAAAGTATAATAATGTAATAATAATGTTAAGAATGTATTTTTGTAGTTGAATGGTTATGGTTGTTAAAGTTTTGTGTTGATTTGTCCTCACTGTTATGGAATTGTTCCAAAGATTTTTAAGCTGGACCCAACAGCTTCAAGGAGGAGGCACGTAAAGGTTGACAGTGACTTTTAATTAGAGGAATCCAAAAACAAGGTGCAAACAGTTGTGATCCGATGGTGAAGGTGAGTCTATGTACAGTGACGGCGGTGATGGGGGCTCGTGAAGATCACTGGAAAAAAGGAGCAGAAAACACAAGTTGGAGTCCAGTCCTCAACCAAACGTGTTCAAAAAGAGTAGCAATAGCTCTAGAGTAGAGCACATAAAATTTAGCTCAAGCAGGGGAATTAACTTCAAAGATAACAATGAGAAGTGGCCTGAACAAACCACAGGGAGTGGAATCCACTGGCGTTTATGAGGAGTCTCAGAGCCAGCTAAATAGAGTGCGTTGATGAGCTCTCACAGGTTGCAGGTGTGTAGCTGCAGAGGAGAGCTGCTGCACACCATGCCTCCAGAGCAGCAGAGAGCAGAGAAGCAGTGAGGGAGGGGGAGGAGTGAGGACAGAGGGAGGAATCCTCACACTCACTCTATAAAAAAGTTTAGTCTAATACGTTTAAGGGATAATAAATATTTCTGTCACAGCTGGTAGGTTATCTGCCAAATCTTCTTTTGTCCAACAACAACGTTAGGCAAGTAATAACCTTTAAAAACCTTTTTATTGCTCCTCCAAAACCAGGGGAGCTAGATTTGGCATTGTTTGTGCTTGAATATAGGGCTGCTCTTCACATGAGAGATTGTTGCGATTATGTTTAATAACTAGAATGCTGTGACTTAGATAATGCTTTATTATTAACAAAGAAGGAAATTTTTTTTAAAAAGAAAAAAAACGCAGCAAAAAAGTCAAACGTGACCTCAGAACTCTTAGTGTCCTTAAAACAAAGATCCCCCCTCAAACCGTCTGAATGTGATAACATCCTCAGGGACAGATTGGAAGCAGTAGAGGGCCTGATGTGGCCCTGGGCTGCCAGTTGATTATCACTTATGGTCTTTGTTGCTTTAAGGATGTTTTATCTCATAATGTTCCCATAATGTCAACCCTGCGCTCTTAGAGCTCATGGTACCTTGCATACTAAGTATGAGGCCTCCAGAGATTATGATGTAGGACCACATGTTGCTGGGGATGCAATGCTCCTGGCAAAAGAACCAGACCCTAAGGTTCTTTTTCGGCATAATCTGTAAGACCTTGTGTCCTTTAACCTTAATTAATACAGCCTGGCCATACAAGAGATCAGGACGTGTGCATAAAAGTCGTTGGAAAAATGCGTAAATCCTAGATGTGAAATACGCAAATGTGACCACAATGTCCTTGACATCAGGATGCCAAGAGGGAAGGTCTTGTGTCAAGGTGGGTCCTTAGACTAGGGTGTGGTAAGCTTAAGTTTGGCAAAGGCTGTTTTAATTGATTTTAAATATTTATGCAGAATATTTTTTCATCAGTTGAAATTAACAGGAGTGATTATCAGGGGAGCAGAGTTTTTTCCACCAGAATGAGGACAAGGACTGAAGAATGGGTAGATCTTCTCTTTGAAGGAGCAACCAGTGAAGGAGTAGATCAGGGCTGCAGCATCAACATCATAAAAGGAGACCAGACCCTCCTCATAATCCACAAACACCCCCACCTTCTCAGGACGAGACTTCAGAGAGAGGCGGACTGGAGTGCTGGCACGAGCTTCGTAATTTTCTCCATTCCTCAGCCATATTGTCCAGATACCAGCCCGAGGTGACAGTGTGATTGCCCCCTGCCTGTTGATGGACTCTCTGGCCACTCCCAAGTCCCACTCAGTCTTCCCTTTAACCTGAACCTCATAGTAAAATCTGCCTGAAGAGAAACTCTGCCTTGCCAAGAGATTTATACAAGCAACAAATCTCTTTGGTGTGTTTGGGAGAATCCTCCTCATATTGCCACAATACACCTGTTTGCAATCATTAGAAAGGACAAGGCTGGGATGTGCTGTATCAGGGTCGAGTGTCACGTCCACTTCATGCTTCTGGACATTCCTCAGGTTTGTAGCTAACAGCGTCCTCATTTGTTCACTGATTGTCTCTTCAAGCTGGTGCAGCGCTGTAATCACAGTCCCCTCGTATGAAGGTGGATGGACTCTAACTTCAGCCCAGTCCTTGGTGGGTGGAGCAGAGCTCAGGGGCAGAACATTTTGGAGAAGCTTGAGGTGGTCCTCACAACGTGAGAGCTGCTTCAGCTCAGCTCCCATCTTCTCCAGCTCAGAGATCTCCTGCTCCAACTCTCTGATGAAGCCTTCAGCTCGTTTCTCCGTCTCGCTCTGTTCCTCTTTGATCAACACAATAAACTCTGCCTGACTTCTCTCCACAGACTCCATCAGAGCGGCGAAGATCTGAACACCTTCTGTCATCCTTCTGTCTGCATACTCATTACCAGCATCTACTGAGCGTTTAAACTCTTGGATCTTCAGCCGTTTCGTCTGGATAGTCTGTTGAACTTGAGCCTCTTTCATCTCAAGTTCGGCCTTTTTTCTTTCATACTCTTTGTTTAGAGGAACAACAGCATGTGCGTTATGGTGCACAGATACAGATCTGGTCGTTCTTACAGAACATATCCAGTAATTGGTTGTGCTTCTCACTCATCCTGTCCTCCAGATTCTCCACAGGGTCAATCAGTTCATGTTTCTGCAAACGTAAAGCTGTCAGGTGAGGCTCCAGGTGCGTCTCACAGTATGAGACCAGACACACCAGGCAGGACTTCAGGGCCTTCAGTTTGACTCCAGTGCAGACGACACAGGGAACTTCTCCTAGTTTCAAAACTTGCTGCACTGTGTAGCGGCGGCTGGCTCCATATCGTGCTGACTGTCTAAACTGAGCAGCCATTTGAGAGATCAAAGTATTGACCCTTAGTACAGGCCTTTTGTAGAAGATCTCTTTACAGTTGGGACACTTATAGGGGACATTTCTGTCCCAGTGTTCAGTGATGCACTTTTTACAGAAGTTGTGTCTACATGGTGTGGTGACAGGATCAGTGAAGACATCCCGACAGATGGAGCACAGGAACTGATCTTCAGTTAGCACACAGCTGGCAGCAGACATTTCTACAACCTGGGGAGAGAATAAGTGTCATTAAATAAATTGTCCTTTTTGAAATCTAAGTTTATTCAATTAAATACAGTCACCCATTAGCTAGTTGTCACCAGGCTCTCTCCGTGACCTTTTCTCAGTAAATAATCAAAATGAGATGTGGTCAACAAAATAAATTAATCATAACCTTTAGCACTACAGTGCTTTGAAAGTGACTAAAGCTTACACTCTCGCTGGTTACTTTATCAGGTACACCTGCTTAACTGCGTGTTAGCGAAAGTTACTGGTTACTTTTAGGGTGTTGGGACTGAGTCTGTATCTCCTTCTAAATACCTTGGATTTTTGACCGATGATTTGCTGTTTTTTAAGATTTTTGTTGAGCAAAATGTCTGAACATGTTGCTCAACAAGTGTGCAAGTTCGTAAAACTGACAAAAACGTCCATTACGATTAAAAAACAGATACCCTTAACAGTATGAAAATAGTCTTGATATAAGAAAAAAACATGCCTTCCTGCACAATGAAAGATTTTAGACATATTACATTTAAGACAAAAGCCAAGAACATTGAAAGAACTGGATGAATCAATGTGACGTCAGTCAAATGATTATAAATGGAGCCTTTCTAATGCTGTTGATTTGTTGTAATGGATGTTGCAGTACTGTTTGTGTCTGAACTGAACCCAAGTTTAACATACTCTTCACTAGTAGAGGCTGTGTTGAGGTGAGACTTATCTGACTTATAGTATATCTGCATGGACTTGTACCCATGTCAGTAACATCCAAAATTCCCCCAAAACAGAAATCTTCAATCAAATAAAAATGGGCATGATGTGAAACAATACCCCCTCAGGAGTCAGAGTAATAAGATGCATTATAGTTTTTGACCAAACCAAGCACCAAAGATGTTTTTTCAGGTCGTTAAAATATATGATTACAGAATCAGTCATAATAATTGCAGGGTTCCTGCGGCTAACCTCAAGAGAAAACTTGAGGAACTATAGCTTTTGGCACTTTGCATGGGCCTCCTTTTTTAAACACAGAGGTTGCCACATGGACCAAAGTCATTTGTTATTGCATGCTGTCAATATATTTATTTAGGCTATTAAAAAAACATCTGTTCCATTAACATGATCATGTCACAGGTTTGTTGTAGCCAGCCTCAAGCAGACACTGGAGGAACTGCAGTTGTGGCACTTCATCACTGGCTTCATTTTTCAGCCCAGGAGGTTGCCACTTGGAAAATCTGCATTTTGTGTATTTAAGCCAGAATACGTGTAACGACATTATTAACTAACCAACAGTTAAAGCTGGGGTTGGCGATTTTGGAAAACTAGCATGAACTTGAAAGTAGCATCTCCTCAGGGCTCCGCCTAGCCCCACCCCCAGCTCACATGCACGCGCGCAGCTGCTATATCCAGAAGACTGATTCAACCCCAAAACCCTCAGCACAACGTGTTTGTTTCACACTACACCAACTCATGTCTCAGTCAGCACGAAGAAAACACCAAGCAAACATGTATAGTCAGTTAGTACTCACAGCCGATGTTGATTGGGGTATAGGTAGTTCCTCTGCCATTCTCCACATAGCTGTCAAATCTCCTGTTTTGGCCATGAAACTACCGTATTTTGCGTATTTTCTCCTCTTTTCTCCCGTCATCCTGTATCAGTATTCTCCTGTAAATCTCCCGTGTGACGATATAATAATAAAAACATTCCTCTGCCTCCAAACTGAGCTCCGTCTCTAGCCTGAATGGGGCGGTAATGCTCCAAAATGATGGATGCCAACCACCGAAGAAGAAGAAGAAGAAGACTCGCGAGAACTGCCACCTGCAGTAGCATGGATGGCAGTTCTCGCGAGATTAGAGCCAACAGCGGAGCAAACTTAGAAAAACAAAGAGTTTATTTTAGATTTCTTGTATATCTGTCTTAAATGTGAGGGATACGAGAGCTTGGTTGGTGTTGTGGGACAGCTCACAGCGGACTTCCCTTATTTTCAAAGACAAAACTTGAAAGGTAAGCATTCTCCAGCGGAGTCTGTTCCCTACACGCTACATGCTACATGCTACACGCACTGTCTGTGCACGCCGGGAAAATGCACGCGCAGCAGGCACGCAGAATGGCAACGGGATTTGATTGGTTTAAAAACAGGTGTCCCGGCATGATTATTGGTTGGTGTTTTCCCTGTTTTACTCCTGCTGTAGATAGCAGATATTTTTCGCTCTGTTTTAAGAACACATTATAAGTTGATTACCATTGGGTCATAAAGACCATCTTAACCAGTATTTCAAAAAGTGTATCTAAATCAGATCGCCAACTCTAGCTTTAAAACCTAATAATGATGGCTTGATTCTCAAAATTTAGACAAACACCAGGGAAGGGTCCTGATAGTTTTGATCTGTTCAAACCTGATGTGGAGAATTGCTGCTGTCAGTATGACGGGTTGGAAGCCTCATGCAGTCCGGTTTTAGCATGGCATATATGGGGCTCAATTAGGCCAATCATAGCTCAATCATGAAAACTTTCTGAGGACGATTGACAAGGATGTATCTGATAGAGTCCCGATTATGTCCCGTTCAAGGTGGCACAAGTGACAAGGCTCAATCAGGGCTTACATGACACAAACTGGGCTCAAATGGGGCTGACGTTGTGTCAGTGGGATGAAAATTCATGGAATCTTTGTTGTATCGTTGTATTCACGTAATTGGAGCGGGAGAAACACCCCCCAAAGTGCTGTAGATGAGCTGTAGAAGCGTTACTGATGATTTATGTACGGGGTGTGTCCAAGGGAGAGACAGTGCTGATCAAACCAGCCCTGCCAGTCATATACAGTCTACACAATTGCCATCAGAAATAGGAATTTTTGACTGGGGCATAAAAGGAGGATTCATACCTCAAATTTGCATTCAGTGTTAAGGCCAGAATCCATGTAATGACATAACTGTCTAACCACCAGTTAAAACCTGACAACGATAGGCTGTTTCTCTAAATTTGGTCAATATTGTCAGCAAATCTTTGTGCCCCTAAATGGAGGATTCACACCCCCACCAGATATATTATATTTTCCAAATTATATTTTCATGGACCTGTGAATGTTGGATTGACTCTCTTTGGTAATGTAATAAAATTTGGATCAAATATTTACAAATGTACTGATAGAGAAATCACTCTGCCTGTTTGATCTGTTTTTATGTCTCCAATGTCCGATATGTCTTTTGATAACTTTCTCATTGGTTCCAGTAATGATGACTCCGCCCTCTATTGACCTTTTTCCCCATTCACTCTCTTTTTTGTGATAAATATCCATCCCATTTCCTGCTTTTGTCCCTAATTTTACTAAAACTTTCAATGGTTTTACAATCTGAGATTATAAACTTTCCTCACCAAGATAAGGTTCATTCAAAGCAAAGTCCTGACTTTGTCGCTGCAAATATGTTGACACTTTAAACAGTATTCAAAGCTGTATACTGTACGCTGTAAATCAGATTATTACCCTGAGAGTAATAAAAACTCTGGAAAATTCATATATTTACCCCTGTACTTTGAACAATCCAAAGGTTATCTCTAGTGAGCTATTGGCATGACTTCCTTATATCTTTACTTAAGTATTTTTGGAATATTTGACTCTAGTTTCACACTTACAAATGTGCATTATACACTAATTTAATAGTTTAAACAAGGGAACATTTTATACCTCAGCCAAGGCGGGTATGTTTTAGCTTGCATTGTTTTTCTGTCTGTCCATCCATCTGTGAGTAACATAACTCAAAAAAGGGCTCAGTGGAACTGGATGAAATGAGAAGTGATTCTGGAGATCCAGAAAATGCTTAAAGGGATTTTAGAGGTCAGGCAGGTTTCCACATTTTTTTGAAGTAACTCTCCTAACAACGTCAAACATGCCTTGGTAGAGGTCTGGGCTTTGGGAGCATATCTAGTTAAAGATACAGTTCATTTGTAGATATAAAACAGTTTTTTTTTTTTCAATTATATTTTAATGCTGAACATTGGAAAAACTTGTTCTGGTGCTGACCAAAGAACTAAACTCTGGTGCATATGAAAGTGGGAGGGAAATTTGGGTTTTAGGGACCAGAGTTTGGTCCACTGTGGGAGTAGTTATCAGAATCTATGAAGGACCAAACTAAAGTACGGTGATGGAGAGTATCAAGCAGAATTTGTTTTAGATAAGCATTATTAAAACTGGGAGTCACCTGTCCTCCATTCAGATTAACATCCACAAGACCATGTGTAATATCAATACAAATTTCTCTGACCAACATGCCAGTGCACCTGACTCATCCTGAATCCAACCTTATTTTATAGTTTAGAATGCTTGTGATCAGAGATATATTGTCTTTAACATTAGTAGTTTTAAACTAAACTGAATATACACTATGAACCACAGTCAAAGCGAAACATTAACTCTTTTAGGGCTACCAAAACTAAACAATGATCTTTGTCAATAATCACGCACATTCTCCTGATGTCTGCTTCTCTTTTATGCTTTTGGGAGAAAATTGTCTTGGATATTCTGCTGTTAACTTTCTGTTTTGCACCATGGCTGTTACATGTAGTGTACTAACCAGTCACTTTAAGATTACACTTTTCTGCAGTGCATAGAAGAAGTCGTCGTTTTCCAGGTTCTGATTTTGAAATTATCAGAACAATTCAATAAATTGTTAAGGCCTGTTTAAAATGATAACTGAAATGGCTAATGAGTAGGTTTTGGTCCTGGTGAATATGGAGTTGAGAATTAAAGATATCAGTTGAAATGTACTTTGAACACTCTGAGTCACGGTATTAAACACTGTATTGGACCAAATGATTACATGAGTATGGATTAACAGGCGTTAGATTGTCCTGATAAATAATAAATCACTTGATGTTGATTTATTTTTACATTTGGTATTGATTGTAACCTGCCAAATGTGACCATCTGGTTTCTGACCCTGGATGGACTTGAGTGTCACTGCAATATTATAATAATATACAATTTAACTATGTGATGACACTGATGTAAAAATAGCCAGATCCAAGGTAAATTTAACTTAGATTTTTTGTCTTGAAGGTGCAGTGTGCTCACCAGTTTGTGAGGGATTTCCTGAATCAAAATGAAAACAGAGTTGAAGGTTTCAGTACAGCTTGTCTCCAGTATTCCTCTGCTTTGGACTGTATCAACTTGCAGTGTAATTGCAGATGATATGAGGTTAAAGCTTCCTCCTACTGTGTTGCTCCTCCTCTTCCTGTAGCTCTGAAAAGGAGGGCCCTTTGCTTCCTTTGGAAGTACCCAAAAACAACTTGTGAACAAGATAAGCTTTTACCACATGGCACAGACATAAACATACCATAGAAGATGGTACTTTTCTGGTCAGTGTGAGTATTGCTCTGTCATTCCAACTAAAGCTACAACCTGGCAATTTAAGGTGATTTTGGGGATTACAAGTGCCAGAAAAGAAAAAATACAGCGGTCGTTCAAGACTTGGGTGGTTTTGTTGAATTTGTAGGTTCACAGACGACTGTTAGTAAGAAGTAAGAAATCTTATTGTTTCATCATTTGGCCAGAGTTGACATTTGTACACACTTTGACAATAATTCCACAAGTTCTTGAAATATAATTTTGCGAATTCTGGCTAAACTGCTTTACAGCAGGCAGCTAATTAGTGATAATCTATTTATAAGCAGTCATTGTTTACATGTTTGCATCCGCCTCTCCCTGTTGTCAGACTCTTTAACTCCTGCTTCTTTCTCCTTAAAAGACACTGATGGGTCGATGCCAAGCTAGCTCCAGCTTGGAGCTTTGCAAGATGGATCTGGCTGATTGCACACTTTGAATCAGGGACAGTAGATCCGACTGCACTTCAAGATTATGACTGATTAAGGTGTAAAAATTGAGAGATCTAAAATTCAGATCATCTCACTGAGCCCTAAAACTCACAATGAAAAACACTAATTCTGAGTGGGCAACAGCAACAGATAATAAGGCTTACTGCTAGTGACAATTATTTTTGAACCCATTATCGCCGATACCAATGCCAATATTTTTGGTCAAGACCACAAGCACTCGACTTTACAAAAATGGACTTGTTTCTTTCAGTATGACAGTAAACTTAAGACTTAAAAAGTGAAACTTGCAACCTTTAAATGTACCAATGCAGTGATGATGACGTGCAACAATATGGTACAATTGCGTATTTTGCCAGTAGTTCAGCTGATCTATTGCTGATATACAGTTGCAGGAGAAAGTTTGTGAACCATTTGGGATTTCTTGGATTTCTGCGTAATTTGGTCATAAAACATGTTCTGGTCTTCATCAAAGTCAAATCACTATACAATTACAGTCTGTTTAAGCTAATGCCACACAAAAAAATATTAGTTTTCATTTTTTTATTGACTACAACATGTAAACATTCACAGTGCAGGGTGGAAAAAGTAAGTGAACCTTTGGATTTAATAACTGGTTGACCCTCCTTTGGCAGGAATAACCTCAACCAAATGTTTCCTGTAGTTGTAGATCAGACCTGCATAAAGGTCAGGAGGAGTTTTGGACCATTCTTCTGTATGAAACTGTTTCAGTTCAGCAATATTCCTGAGATGTCTGGGGTGAATCGCTCTTTTGAGGACATGCCACAGCATCTTAATCGGGTTGAGGTCAGAACTCTGACTTGTTGTTGATTTACTTCTAGGCTTTGGTCGTTGTCCTGTTGCATCACCCATCCTCTGTTGAACTTCAGTTGGCGGACAGATGGTCTTAAGTTTTTATGTAAAATGTCTTGATAAACTTGGGAAATCATTTTTCCATCGATGACAGCAATCCGTCCAGGCCCTGAGGCAGCAAAGCAGCCCCAAACCATAATGCTTCCTCCACCATACTTCACAGTTGGGATGAGGGTTTGATGTTGGTGTGCTGTGCCTTTTTTCTCCACACATAGCGTTGTGTGTTCCTTCCAAACAACTAAATTTTGGTTTCATCTGTCCACAGAGTATTTTGCCAGTAGTGCCGTTGAACACCCAGGTGCTCTTTTGCAAACTTCAAACGTGCAGCAATGTCTTTTTGGACTGCAATGGCTTCCTCCATGGTGTCCTCCCATGAAATCCATTCTTGTGTGATGTTTTACGTATTGTAGATTTGTCAACAATAATGTTAGCATGTGCCAGGGATTTCTGTAAGTCTTCAGCTGACACTCCAGGATTCTTCTTCGCCTCATTGAGCATTCTGCGCTCTGCTCTCACAGTCATCTTTACAGGATGACCACACAGGATGACAGTCTGTCTTTCTGTGGACACATGGACATCAGGGCTTTTATAGATACTTTTGTAACCCTTTCCAGCTTCATGTAAGTCAACAATTCTTGGTCGTAAATCTTCTGAGAGCTCTTCTGTGCGAGGCATGGTTTACATCAGGTATCGCCCTCTTGGGAATAGCAAACTCACAACTAGTGTGTGCTTTTTATAAGGCAGGGCAGCTTTAACCAATACATCCTATCTAATCGCATTGATTGGACCCCAGGTTGGCTGATTCCTGGCTCCAATTGGCTCTTGGAGAAGTAATAAGCCTAGAGGTTCACATACTTTTCCCACCCCGCACTGTGACTGTTTACATACTGTGTCAAATAAAAACATGAAAACTTATATTTTTTTGTGCAGCATTAGTTTAAGCAGACTGTGTTTGTCTAGTGGTTTGACTTAGATGAAGATCAGAACATAATTTATGACCAATTTAAGCAGAAATCCAAGTAATCCCAAAGGGTTCACATACTTTTTCCTGCAACTGTATATTGGCTGGAAATATTGGCAAGTATTTCAATTTAAGCTGATACTGCTTCCCTACTAATTGTGATTTAACCAGAGTACTTTTTAGGCTCTGCTGACATGAACTTGTTTAAGCTTTGCTGCAATTTGGTAATTTATTTACGAGTCATTTGGGTTTTGGGTGACCGAAGACAGAACAAGAAAAATAAGAAAAGAGGTACCAGAGTGCAGAAGTTTGAAAACTGCTTCATCTCTGTTGTCGGTGCTATTAACTCTTAAATTAAAAAAAAAAAAAAAAATCCTAACAAAATATTGATTTCCTGCCCCATCCCTTTGATCAACAATGGTCTTTTATTGTTTTTCCACACAAGTGTCTGAGAATTGGACATTTTTGTAAATTTATTTTTGAAAGTAAAGAATTACAAACAGGTTCAGTACAGGCTTCAAAATGTTTATTATTACAATTTATCTGCAAATCAATAAGAAAAAAAATTCGATTTGTAGATTGATGATCAGTAATTCAGACCTTTTTGAAACACTTGACACATTTGCATTGACCAACACTGAAAAATTGACTGATAATGTTTTCTGTTATGTGTTAAGCTCTTTTTGGATATTTTAACACTTTTGTTCCCTAACTGGACTCTGGACCCATGTTGGGGTGGCACCAAGCCCCTTAGCTTTGGTGTTGGCGAAGGTAGTTTAAAAACAAAAATAAAACAGTGGTAGCACACTCACTACATAAACTCTTTCTATGTGTTTGTAAGGCACTTTGACATTGGCACAGTTTTTATAATTAGGAGAGGTGATCATATTGTATTGATAATTCCTGAATGATTGGTTATGCTTTTATACAAGGATGATATGTCACAAAAAACTTTGATCCAGATCCATAGACCCAACAATATTTGGTCCTACCCAATCCAAAAGGCACACTTTTAGGTAAGATAATTGTAAAATTTTGTGTTGAAGAAGAAGCACATGCTCTATTCAATACGACTGACAGGGGAGATGATCAGAGGAGCAGAGTTTCTACCATTGTCGTTGTGACAAGGATTAAATATTGGGTAGATTTTCTCATTGAAGGAGCAGCCAGTAAAGGAGTAGATCAGAACTGCAGTATCAGCATTAAAAAAGGAGACCAGACCCTCCTCATAATCTACAAACACCCCCACCTTCTGTGGACGAGGCCTAAGAAAGAGACAAATTGGAGGGTTAGCACGAGCGTCATACTCATAACCATTTCTCAGGCAAATTATCCAGTGGCCATCCTGAGGTGAGGGTGTGATTATCCCATTCCTGTTGATGGACTCTTTGACCACTCCTAAATCCCAGTCAGTCTTATCTTTAACTTGAACCTCGTAGTAAAATCTGCCTGAAGAGAAACTCTGCTTTGATAAAACGTAAAAGTACTGATCAAATCTCTGAGGAGTGTCTGGAAGCTCCTTCTTAGCATCACCATGCTTAACTTGTTTTCCATCATCAGACAGGATGAGCTGAGCCTGTGCTGTATCAGGATCAAGTTTCAGATCTATCCCATATTCCTGAACCCTCTTCGGCTCTACCTTACAGATTAACTTTTTTATCTGTTCACTAATCATCTCCTTTTGCTGATTTAAAGCTCTCACCACAATTTCCTTATATGAAGGTGGATGGACTCTGACTTCAGTCCAGTCCTTGGTGGCTGGAGCAGTGCACAGAGAGGTGAAGTTTTGGAGGAGTTGGAGGTGGTCTCCAGAGCGTGAGAGCTGCTCCACCTCAGCTCTTCTCTTCTCCAGCTTAGAGATCTCCTGCTCCAGCTCTCTGATGAAGCCTTCAGCCTGTTTGTCCGTCTCTCTCTGCTTCTCTTTGATGGAGTCGATGAGCTCCGCCTGGCTCCTCTCCACAGATTTCTTCAGAGCGGTGAAGACCTGAACACCTTCTGCTATCCATCTTTCTGCATTTTGATCACTGATCCTCACTGAGTGTTTGAGCTCTTTCATTTTCAGTTGTTTCTTCTGGATCATCTGCTGAACTTCAGCCTCTGCCTTCCCCAACTCGGCCTTCTTTCCTTCATATTCTTCTTCCAGAGGAACAACATCATGGCTCTTGTGGTCAGTAATAGAGCACATCATGCAGACAAACATCCGGTCCTTCTTACAGAACAGCTCCAACAGTTTGTTGTGCTTCTCACACATCCTGTCCTCCAGGTTCTCCACAGGGTTGATCAGCTGATGTCTTTTCAGACCAGGCTTCACCAGGTGAGGCTCCAGGTGAGTCTGACAGTAGGAGGACAGACACACCAGGCAGGACTTCAGGGCCTTCAGTTTGACTCCAGTGCAGTCGTCACAGGGAACTTCTCCTGGTTTAGCAGCTTTCTGCTTTCTGCTGCTGCTGCTGGCTTTCTGTTGAGCTGCCTGTCTGAACTGAGCAGCCATCTCAAAGATGAACGTGCTCACCTTCAGCGCTGGTCTTCTGTTGAAGGTCTCTTTACAGTTGGGACACTTACAGAGGACATTACGGTCCCAGTGTTCATTGATGCACTGTTTACAGAAGGTGTGCCCACATGATGTTGTGACAGGATCAGTGAAGACATCCAGACAGATGGAGCACAGGAACTGATCTTCAGACAGAACACAGCTGGCAGCAGACATTTCTACAACCTGAGGAGAGAAGAGAAAAATCAACAAATTAAAACAGTCCTAGAACTTGATTGTATGAGTCAGGAGTTGACAAAATTTTGTTATGAAATGTCACTTGATGATTTTTCTGTCCCATTTTATCATCGAGGTTCACCAAGTGTAACCAGAGACCCCAACAACAGTCAGATCTCTCATGGGCTGGCTCCATTATTATCCAAAGTGGAAACAAGCTCAACAGCACAGTACAAAATAAGAAAAGTACTTGGAGAGCGCAGACTTCCGCCAGCACCACAGTCCTCACTCATATTGTGATTTTGACCATAAATATTTATCTTACCTTTATTTCATCTAAATATTTCAATTCCTTGACCGTGAAAACAACCATTAGTAGTTGGATTCATCATGATATCTATCTAAGCTCAGTAGTTATTCACGAAAATCACATATTTCACTATGGCTGATCCAGACAGTTATCTAGATCACTCCCGAAATCTAATAGTTTATTCCTTGTCCCAATCTAGACAGTTCCTGAAAACTTCATCGAAATCCGTCCACAACTTTTTGAGTTATGTTGCAAACAGAGAAACAAACAAACAGACTCCGGCAATAGCATAACCTCCTGGCAGAGGTAAAAATCAGCCAAGATATTTACATCAAATTTTGTGTTATTGTCCATTTGTGAGGATTCACCCTTCTGCTCCAGTCTGCCCTGCTCCTCTCCCCCTCCCCTCTCGGGTTTTTCTCCTCTCTCTCTCCTGGGTGCTGTGGTTTGGGCGTGACCTAGAGCAGACCTGCCGGAAAGCCTCACATGTTCCCTGTTCTCCTGATTACCCCTCTACCTAAGCCTGGAGTTTCTTCAGTGGGGCGCCGGCTGATTGCACTTCACTAGTAGGGATGGAAATCTCCATCCCCAGGATGATACGATATGCATCTCGATATGTAGGCTACGGTACGATACACTAACTATTCACATGAAGCATCTACCAATTCAGGATGATACGATTTATCTTTCTACCATGATGCAATCAGGATGCAATCAGGATGCAATAACGATGCAAATCTGTGCAAATTCAACTCAACTTTATTGTTCCTTCAAGACCACTTCAGACCATTTACAATAGGCTACTTAAGCAGTCAGGAGGTGTGTTTGTCAACATAAAAACGTAGGCCTATTTCACAAACAGGGACATAGGCCTAACAGTAGTGGAGCTCAGCCTTCAAAGCTGTCATTAACAATTTAGACTAAACATATAAACAGCACTTTGAAAAAAACAGCACTTTCAGCACACTGAAAATAATAATTTAAAATTTAAAAAATATATATATAATAACATGACATCGGATTTTACCGATGCAAAGCTTTTACAAGGCGATGCATTGTGGTTTCAGCCCAGTTTCTAATCCGATGCACACCACTCCAACCGATGCAATTTACCATAGACCCTCGCATTGATGCACTGATTGCGCATCGGATAAAATGCCCATCCCGATTCACTAGTGGTTCGTTTGCCTACAGTCTCTCAGTGCCTGGCCCTAAACCCTGACTCCGACACACGGAGCTTATTCCTTTTGTCTGATGGTTTTTTGTGTGTTTGCTCTTCATACCTGGGAACTTACTCTCTCTTTTTGTCTTTTCCAGGTCTCCACGAGCTCCTGCCACCGTCACCATCACTTTGTATATAGTTCACTTTTTGAAAAGACTTTTTGTGTTAAAGGATAAGTTTGGTTCCTACAGCTTCCACATTGTTTATAGAATGAAGTAGAACAATATACTCACCCAGAAGGCTTTCCTGATCCAAACAGTGCTTCGGGAGATATTTAGATCCAAAATCGAGGGGCGGACATCCGTATAATGGTAGCACATAGGGCATGTACTGTGTAGCGCCGCTTCTAAAACTGCATTAATCGTCCAAAAACTCATTAGTTTCACCAATATTTCATCATGGTTCGCTCGCACTACTCCTCCAAGACAGTCCAGGGTCGCTCCACCCATGTTTTGTGACTGTGCTGACCTCTGAACTGAATACTTTGTTTACGTTTGCCTCCGCGCATGCGCAGTACGGCTCATTGTTTCAGGGGAAGACCGCCGGCTACATAACAACTTTCTTCTTCCAGTTTTGTACAAAATGGACAAATATCTATCTGATGAAGATGTTGTAGACGAGAACTTTGAATATGATCGGTGTCCTTACAGTTTTGAGCCAGAGTTTACAGATGAGGGGCTCATCGGAAGGAGGAAGCCGTACTGCGCATGCCCGGCAACCGTAAAGAAAGTTTTCAGTTCAGAGGTCAGCACAGTCACAAAAACATGGGTGGAGCGACCCCGGACTGTCTTGGAGGAGTAGCGCGAGCGGACCATGATGAAATATTGGTGAAACTAATGAGTTTTTGGACGATTAATGCAGTATTAGAACATGCCCCGTGTGGTACCATTATACGGATGTCTGCCGCTCGATTTTGGATCTAAATATCTCCCGAAGCACTGTTTGGATCAGGAAAGCCTTCTGGGTGAGTATATTGTTCTACTTCATTCTATAAACAATGTGAAAGCTGCAGAAACCGAACGTTTAATTTAAGGAACCTTTTTGTGAATAAATCTTGAGTTCACCACCTTCCTGATTGTTCTGCCTCTGCTCTGGGTCCAAACTTATACATTTTAACACCGTATCCTAACAGCATTCTCACTAAAAATAAGACATGATTAAAATTACAAGGTCATGGGTCAAAGGTCAAGAACATGGATTTTTGTGAACATGTTTTGCCAAAATGTTCTAGGTCACAGTTCAAATGTCAAGGTCACAGAGTAACTGTATTAGAGCCAGGCTATAAAACAGTCTCGAAACAGGATTGTGATAAAATGTAAGTTGAAGGTGATTAACGCTTTGTGTGTCTAAAACACGGCAAACATATGTGGAACAGACCAACTCGTGTCACATCCTACTAATGTTGGGTTGTGAGTTTATTTCAACATAATTAGAAAATGAAGATGGCCCCCAGCTGTTCAGTCCCTGAGACTGGGCCTCCACCTGTGTCACAGGTTTATACACCACTCTCAGTTTATATGATCTTTCTCTTCACTACTGCAGTTATTGTAACTTGTGTGCTGTAGGGATGCAACAAATCATCGACTTAGTCGACAAAATTCAACGACATCTATGGTAAATGATGGATTTTGCCGTTGGATAGTATTTAAATTATATCATCCTATGTTTTTGTTATAATGGACATTAAATTGTTCTCTGGAGTGGATTATTCAGGGAAGTGAGTCATCTTTCTTCTTTTTCTTTCTTTCAACAACATAGCATAGCAGCAGTAGCAAGTAAAAAAACAAGAATATTCAATACTCATATGCCTGCATTTTTATATATGAAAACTGCCATAGAAATAAAGTTGATTTTTTTGTTAATGAACAATGATTATTTGATAATTCAGTATTTCATCTTATTCTAATGCAATTGTAATAAAGTTTGAGACACATTTTACTGTTTTGGACACATTTTACTTAGCTGGAGGACTGTAAAAAATGTGCAAATTACTCATCATTGGATCAATCTGACACAGATCACACTCATGAATCTCATGAAACAATATACTGTGCAAATGTGTTGCATGTCTGACAATTATCATCCCATTCCCTCAGATGTAATCCCTCTGTAGTGAGGAGGTCGTGGGAGCAGATAAAAATAAATACAAAAACATAACTGCGTCTGGTAGGTCGGCCTGTTTCATGTCATATCATGCTACATTTGGGAGTGTATTTGGACCACAAACTGGACTGGACCAGGAACACCGAGGCCGTCTACAAGAAGGGCCTGAGCCGGCTCTAGAAGGCTGAGGTCCTTTAACATCTGCAGGACGATGCTGAGGATGTTCTATGAGTCTGTGGTGGACAGTGCCATCCTGTACGCTGTTGTGTGCTGGGGCAGCAGGCTCAAGGTGGCGGACACCAACAGGCTCAACAAACTGATCCGTAAGGCCAGTGATGTTGTGGGGGTGCAGCTGGACTCTCTGACTGAGGTGATGGAGAGGAGGATGCTGTCCAGGCTGCAGGACATCATGGACAATACCTTCCACCTCCTCCACAGCGTGCTGGACAATCACAGGAGCACATTCAGTGCCAGACTCATCCCCCTGCGATGCACCACAGAGCGCCACAGGAAGTCGTTCCTGCCTGTGGCCATCAGACTTTACAACTCCTCCCTCTAATATCACAAAGCTCAAATTGCACAGTATTCTATTGCATTGCACTGTTTTCTATTTTATTCTATTTTATTTTATTCTATTTATAAAATATATTTCTATTATTCTATTTTATTTGATTTGATTTAATTCTAATTTCTACTTTAATTACGTGAAATTAATGCTACTTTCAATCGTGATGTCTTCAACTGATATTTCTGACTGCTATACTGTGTATAAGAGCAACTGAAACAACCGAATTTCCCCTTGGGGATTAATAAAGTATTTCTGATTCTGATCTGAATCTGATTCTGATTTAAAGATTTAAGCCACAATGAAATAATGATAACATACTGAGCTGATGTCTGACCCAAATTAACAATTCAAAAATCAGAAAGAAAAAAGCCCTCAAACACGTGAATAAAGTGCAGGAATGACTTGATGGAATAATGTGCTGTTTCACAGAAGAACTACATCCCTTTTATTTGTCAAGCACTTTATGGTGCATTTGAATGTATGAAAGGTGCTATAGAAGTGAAGTTTATATAGCCGGGCGATGCACAATGACAGCGAGACAGTCAGTGCACCGCTCCTGTGGGTCGCACAGGAAATAAACGGCTCCAAAATATTGCACAGGTAGATGAGAGGTAACAACAGTTACCTCTCATATCGGGTCGTCTGGTTGATCTAGTGGGTCAAAATGGTATTGTGACACTCTTTCTCATCTTCATGCTCATCTCAAGAGTTGTGCGCCTCTGTCTACTGGGTTCAGGAGAAGAGGGCAGGACGTTGATTCAGAGAAGCTGATTGGCTAGTGTGAGGGTCATCATACAGGATCAGATTCAACCTCCAACTTCTCCTGCTGCAGAGCAGGTTAGCCGTTCAGAGTAAGTCACCATGGTGATCTACCCGATAAGAAATGATGCTATCAATAAATCAGGGTTAACCCTGAACTTACCTTGCTAAGACATTAATCCTGGTTCGTGCTATAGGCCTCAGGACGTAAAACAGGACAAATGTCTTTGCCCTCCTGAAAGGTGACTACACTAAGAGTTTGGACAAGCATCAGCATTCGTGATGCTGCCGAAGTGCCACCAAAACAGCATCAGTTTTGTGGTCACATGCAGCCAGCACCCTAATATGAACAGCATTCTTAGTGGGGCGAGTACATAACATACATAAGAGATGTTTTTTATTACAAAGCTATAGACATTGTCCCTCAGCTGAGAAGGACAGCTTCAAGAAACTAACCAAGCTCTTATCACATAATTTACCATAATGATTATTTTAAAGGAAGAAATCAGCACAGTAAACTCAATCTACCATCTCTCTTCTTCTTCTTCACCTTCTCAGCTCACTGAGCTCTCTGATCTGAACTCTGGTCAGTGTGCCAAGATTCATAAAATGTTGTTCACTTATCTTAAACAGCAGCTCCTGAGCAGGACAGGTGGGGCATTTTAGTCATGAAGGAATGTGACCAGTTCACAGTGGAGTCTCAAACAGGTCACATTTAAAGAGATACATAAACAAACAAACAAAAGAAGTGCTTTGAGCAGAGACACCTGTATGAGCATTATGGCCTGTAGTGTGAATGTTCCCAAAGAGGTTTGGATCTGGTTTGAAAAGAGATACATGGTGACCTGCATTATTTTCTACTGGATCAAAAAAAAATCAGATCTGAGTCAAAACAATCAGATTTAGGTGACTCTGTCCGGATGTGTGAATCCAGTCCATGTGTTTTGTTTGGGAGTGGCAGTAGTTGCAGATTCTTCGAAGTCTGTGACAGAATAAAGTCAGACTCTGACATCTGAACATTTAATCTTGTCTATCAGTAGTAAGGAGGTAGATCAGAGTCACTTTGTTAAAGGTTAGCCTCACTGTGGGATCAGCCTGATACTGGAGAGTCTGAGTGCAGTCATGCGGTCTGATTTTGACTCCCGTTCTGTGCTCAAGGTAAAATATTCAGTCTGAACAGTTCAGTATTTTGTTCGTTAGTCTGTGTACTCACCAGTGATTGTCAGGAGTTAAAACCAAAAAGCAGAATGTTTCTCAGAGAGGATCAGAGAGACGCAGCCTTGACTGCAGCTCTGCTGTGACTCAGACTGACTTTCACTTTCACTTCACAGAAAACAGACATTAGAGTCTCCTCCCTTTCAGTCATGCTCCTCCTCTCAGGTTCGTTCTGTGAAAGAGGTTTATTTCTTTCATTTTGAGAATACATTTACCACCTGTTGATACAATGTAGAGTGGGTCCATGCCTTCATGACATTCACACCAAATTCTGAGCCTACCATCTGAATGTGGAGCAGAAATCCAGACTCATCAGAGACTTTTATAATCTTCTGTTGTCTAATGCAGTCAGCTTTTATTCTTCTTGCAGCCTTAATTTCTTGTTCTTAGCTGACAGGGGTGGCAATGGGTGTTGTATTCTACTGTTGTAGCCCACATGCTCCAAGATTTAATGTGTTGGAAAGGTCCTCTGCACACCATGCATTTAAAGTCACTTCAGTCACCTTTCTTCTCCATTCTGATGCTCAGTTTGAACTTCAGCAGGTCCTGACCATGTCTACATGCCGTACTGTGTGACGTTGCAACATGGATAAACTGATCATGATTTGTCCTAAATGGTCAGTTGTACATGCATACCTAATTAAGTGACCGGTGAGTGTACACCAACACAGCTGTGAATGTTTCCTGAACTGTACAGCCCTCCCCTCAGTTAGTCTTAATTTTGCTCCATGACTTCAAAATCCATTAGACACACACTAATCCAGTTAATTGAGGAATACAATCTGAAGTAAAAATGTGCTGTTTGTTCCAATATGACATAACCTTTAAAGCAGAGAGGTTTCTGCCCCTGAGCTAGACTGCAGTTTATAAAATTACCACTAGAGAACGGCCTCAGCTCATCTATGCTCTGCAGACTGACTGATCCTGTCACCTGCTGAACACATAACCAAACCCGTAGAGCACATCAGATGACCTTAGTAGGTCAGAATTATCTAAAATCATATGACATGGATGTTTGTTTTCCACCCAGTTCAGTCCAAAGATTCACACACCAAGAATGTTGTCGAGTGTTGCAGGGTTCAATCTCAGTTGTGTGTAAAGAGCAGGTGTAGCTTGAATAAAACCAATCAGCTCCTTGAACCCAAGAAAACAAGTGTGTAACACTGGGAAATAAAACATCAGTTTGTTTTTTTCATCAAGATCAGGTGTAAAGACCTTTAAAGAGGCTATGCATATAGTTTTTCATCGTATGAGTTCATGTATGTACATCAATTTTTGATAAAGCTGACAGAGCCTCACAGTCCTCCCGGGACATGCTGGCACCCCCAATAGCCCCCAGTCCAAGGGTCTACGGCAGTGCTTCTAAACCTGCAGTCTGGGGCCCTCTGGTGGGCTGTGGAGGTTTTACAGTTGGGCCACCAGAAGTCTTTTAGTTCAAATAAAACCTTGAGTAGAAGTGAAGCTATCAGCTGTTTCAAGCAGCACCTGCAGTCATACATTTTGGGAGAGGGCGACATCCAGATGGGGCAGACTTTTTGTCTTGCTCATAGAAGTGCTCTGTGGTGTGTAGGAAACATGTTTGACACACTAAAGGACATAAAACAAAACAACCTGATATGAGCTCTTCCAAATCAGGTGAGGCAAAGAATCAAAATGATTTATTGTTGTTAAACTTTGTGGATGTTAAAGGCAAATAAATACTATTGATATCTGTATTGACTCACCAGTGTGTGATCAATTTGAATCTGGTTGAATGGATTTAGAAAAAATCTTTACTGTGCTACTTTAGCTACTTTATGAATGGGGTTGGGGGCTTGATGGGGGGCACTGGAACACATGACCGTGAATTATATGATCAGTTCAGTTGAAATTGTTGCCCCAGCTGTTGGAACTTAAGTAATTCGTCATAAACCTCCACATTAATGTGAATCCAGAATCATACAAGTTAATTGTGTGAATTGTGTTGTTTACTTTGAGGTTTTGAAATTTAAGTAACCTATAAAGACTTGTTTAAAATCTCAAAAAACTATTTAACAGTTATATTTTTTCCAGTTCTGTTTTTACTTCAGTTGTGTCAAAATAAATCGTTAAGTTCTTACAAGTTATTTCAGTTTTCTTTGTTCCAGTTCAGTCATATTAATCTCCATAAATATTCCTTGTTGGTCTCTTTTACAAGTTCAGTCAATAATGTTTAAACTATAATCCAGGTTTTTGGAGTCTAACAATAACAAATAACAAGAAAGGAATTTTTCTACTCACATTGATACAGAAAAGGGGATGATGATAATGGTGTTATGGTTTTAGAAAAGGTGAACAAAAGGAGGACCCAAGTGCAGGTATCAACTCAAAGTCTTCATTAAAAAAAAAAGACTGTGTTCCAACAAACAAAACTATCAATAACAGAAAAAAAATCCCCAAACTAAAAACACAGGAGACACTTAAGAGAGACAGGTGAGATGACACAGGTGGACACATCTTAACTGCACTTTAGCTCAGTGATGAGGCAGGACTGTGTTCATTTAGACGGTAAAAATGTCCACTGCCCCACAGTCATGTGACCTCCACTGTTCATGCAACCAGTTTCACTAAAGGAATAACAGCTTTTGACGCTCCTGCATGGGCCTCATTTTTCAGCCCTGGAGGTCACCGCTTGCTCTCTCTGAGAAAATTAAACACTTCCTGTTTAAGACTCTGACTGAGAGTGCTGATTGGTTGGCCGAAATCATGCAAGGTTAAAGGTGACTTTTGTCAAGTCAGGTGAGATTTTTGGGAAACAAAAAATAAATGTTTATTTTCATGCTTTTTTCAACTGAACATCTTGATCATTCCTTTTTACAGTTAAAGGGAAATGCGTACATTCTCAGAATAATCCTTATTTTAAAGGTACAGTGTGTAGTTTTTATCTAGCATCTAAAGGTGAGGTTTGAGATTGCAGCACTCCGGCACTCCCCCCTCCCTGTCGGAGAACCTCCGGAGCTACGGTGGCCTTCCAAGGACAAAAAGTGTTTTTAGCTTAGTTATCAGCCTGTTTTGTCTTACTGCCACAGAAAATGAATAAATCGTGGAGTTTTAGCACGACGTTGTCACCCTGTTGTCTTTCAGTCTTGCCAACGCTCACACCGGTCGTTTGGAAGAGACAATCATTTCAAAATGACTTCTCACGAAAGTAAACAAATAAATTTGGCTCCATGTAAGAGTACAATTCGACACTTAGTCTTACCTGTCCAGCAAAAAACAGACAACTTCGGCGTCTGTCTGCAAACTTATCCTTGCCTTCAGGGACTTCCATCTGGGAAAGGCAGCGCCGGTGTTGACCCTGTTTTTGGCGTTTGGCTTCGTCCTGTTTTCGTTTCTTTGACAATGATTCATGCTCCACTGATGGCAAATTGTACGTGTGGTCCTCCATGTTTGTTTGTATTAGCACAGCTGCTTGGTAATCACTCTCTTCTTCTTCATCTATTTCACAACTGTGCATTTCCGGTAGGCGTCAACAAAAAAACGCGAAAGCGTTTAGTTTGTCCGTTCTGAGTTACGGTAGAAAAAATAGCGACGCAAGGTGGAAGTCACCATAAGAAAGGACCCGCTCCTATGTAGATATAAATGACTTATTCTAAGGTAACGAAAACAAAACATTAATTATTTAAGGCTGATTAGAAACTAATTTAAAATATAATTTTAAGTAATCTATTCAATTTTTATCAAGTCTGTTATTTTAGATAGCATTTAATAATACACGCTGTACCTTTAATAGAACATTTTAAATGTTATATTTTCAAACATTTTGTGACCTGGAGTACAACAATTGTGTATAGTAAACGATAGATGTTCTACTCAGTGTGACTGGTGGGAGATGATCAGAGGAGCAGTGTTTTTACCACTTTCATTATCACATGGATTAAATATGGGGTAGATTTTCTGATTGAAGGAGCAGCCAGTAAAGGAGTAGATCAGAGCTGCAGCATCAGGGTCATAAAAGGAGACCAGACCCTCCTCATAATCCACAAACACTCCCACCTTCTTTGGACGAGACTTCAGAGACAGACAGATGAGAGGGTCGGTGCGAGCAACATAATCGTTTTTGTTCCTCATATATATCATCCAGTAACCACTCTGAGGAGACCTTGTAGTTTGTCCCTTCCTGTCGATGGACTCTTTGACCACTCCTACAGTCCACTCAGTCTTGTTTTTAACCTGAACCTCATAGTAAAATCTGCCTGAAGAGAAACTCTGCATTGATAAGACACCGAAATGTTGATCAAATCTTTCAGGAGTGTCTGGAAGATTCTTTTTTACATCACTGTGATAAACATTTTTTCCATCATCAGACAGGATGAGCTTAGGATGTGCTGTATCAGGATCAAGTGTCACATCCACTTCATACTGCTGGACTCTCCTCAGCTCAGCCTCAAACAGATTCTTCATCTGTTCACTGATGGTCTCCTCCAGCTGCTTCAACACTCTCCCCACAGTCCCCTCATATGAAGGTGGATGGACTCTGACTTCAGTCCAGTCCTTGGTGGGTGGAGCAGAGCTCAGAGACGTGAAGTTCTGGAGGAGTTGGAGGTGGTCTTCAGAGCGTGAGAGCTGCTCCACCTCAGCTCTTCTCTTCTCCAGCTCAGAGATCTCCTGCTCCAGCTCTCTGATGAAGCCTTCAGCCTGTTTGTCCGTCTCTCTCTGCTTCTCTCTGATGGAGTCGATGAGCTCTGCCTGGCTTCTCTCCACAGATTTCTTCAGAGCCGTGAAGACCTGAACACCTTCTGCTATCTCCTTGTCTGCATTCTTCTCACTGATCTTCACTGAGTGTTTGATCTCTTGAATCTCCAGTCGTCTCTTCTGGATCATCTGCTGAACTTCAGCCTCTGTCTTCCCCAGCTCGGCCTTCTTTCCTTCATATTCTTCTTCCAGAGGAACAACATCATGACTCTTGTGCTCTAACACAGTGCACATCATGCAGACACACATCTGGTCGTCCTTACAGAACAGCTCCAACAGTTTGTCGTGCTTCTCACACATCCTGTCCTCCAGGTTCTCCACAGGGTCGATCAGCTGATGTCTTTTCAGACCAGGCTTCAGCAAGTGAGGCTCCAGGTGAGTCTGACAGTAGGAGGACAGACACACCAGGCAGGACTTCAGGGCCTTCAGTTTGACTCCAGTGCAGTCATCACAGGGAACTCCTCCTGGTTTAGAAGCTTTCTGCTCTGTGCTGCTGCTGCTGGCTTTCTGTTGAGCTGCCTGTCTGAACTGAGCAGCCATCTCAGAGATGAACGTGTTCACCTTCAGCTGTGGTTTTATGTAGAAGATCTCTTTACAGTTGGGACACTGACAAGGGACATTTATGCTCCAGTGTTCAGTGATGCAGTTTTTACAGAAGTTGTGTCCACATGATGTTGTGACAGGATCAGTGAAGACATCCAGACAGATGGAGCACAGGAACTGATCTTCAGACAGAACACAGCTGGCAGCAGACATTTCTACAACCTGAGGAGAGAAAAAGTTAAAACCCTGACCTTTGTTAGAATGGTCTTCATTGCAGGATTATTATTAACTGTCATTGAACTGGCTTGTTAGCTGACATAAATAAACTTCTGTTGTGATGCTGCATTTGTTGTACTCACTGCTGTTTGGAGAGACTCTGCTGTGCTGTTGGTAAAATCCTTCTGACTGACAGAGACACTTGTTTGGACTGCAGATTAAATACTGCTCTGATACACTTTCACTTTCATATGACAGAGGCCTGCGTCTCCTTTTACACTGAGTCTTTAAATAGATGTGGAAGACCAGTTATGGAAATTATGTTGTTATGGAGTAAATAATGTGGTTGAGTCAGCTTCATCATTTAATGCTTCTTTATATGCATAACATCTTTAAGTTTCTGTTTCAGCTCTGCAGGTATAGAAGCAGCAAAGGGAGATATATCCAGTTTTTGTAAAATGTTAATTTCCCTTTCAATGGCATCATTCATACCAGTATAATTATTGATGACTAATATGTGTTTGTGAAGTACCATTGTGAATGCCTCTGCTGAGAATGATGAACTCAGAGACGTGTTTCATGGTTGTAAGGAGGTTGTGCAGTGATCTAGGTCGTTTGTCTTGTGCTGCAAAATGCATGCAAGCCAAAATGTTTTTGCTCCTGATTTAATGTAAAGGCCATACCTCCTGATAGATTCTTTTGGAACCGATAGCCATTTTTTAGTTCTTGGTAACAGTTTGTCAGCAGCTGTCATTTAAAGGTGCAGTGATGCTGTAAAAATGACAAGTGGGGAAATTCCTGATGCATTTTGTGATTCATGAAGCCAGCCCTGCTCATTTTTCCATCTAATTGAAAGGTAGTAATTAAAATGACAAAAGTTTTAGCAATAGAAAGAGCCATAAAGCCCAAGAAAGAACGTCCAAAATCCCCTAGGTGACAGCATTACTTGGTGTCAGCTCTGGTACCATTGCCAAATGTCGGACCAAGATAGATAGATAGATAGATAGATAGATAGATAGATAGATAGATAGATAGATAGATAGATAGATAGATAGATAGATAGATAGATAGATAGATAGATAGATAGATAGATAGATAGATAGATGGATGGATAGATAGATAGATAACCCAGTATGAATCCATGTAGCCAATCATGAATCCCTCCATCATGGCGGCAAAAAAAAAACCCTTCTGTTAAGCAGCAGGAAATCTTGAATGTCTCATGATGAACAGCAAATCCACACGATGCTGTGTTGGGTGCGAGGGCGAAGGAAGGGAGGTAAGAGGAGACAAGTGGACTAAAGTAAGAAGTAAAGCTAGTGACGGATCCATGAACACAGACCTGTCATCTGATTTATTAGAGGTTAGCCTTTTGAGACGCTGCATCTTGTTTTCAGGAGGGTCCTCATGTCTGAATGGTTGTGGTGATCATTTTATAGAAGTATAATCGATGATATTCTTACTGAAAATAAGAATTTATGGTAGTGACGAACTCATGGGTGCCCAGACCACAAGTGCATCACTATCATATTTGTCTCCATTAAGTATAAATGTATTCAAGGCTTCTTGAGATGTGACATCACATTTTCAAGAGGGACTTCATGACTATGTGGTGCTAAATATAGATACTATAGATGTATCAACCATGGATAGGGAGATCATGCTAATATCTACATAAACAGCTATAATGATGATGGGAATGGAATGTTCCTAATGAAATAGCCAAATATGTGTTATGTTTGTAATTGTAGTTATTGAAGCTTTGTGACTTCACAGCAGCAGGAAGTCTCCACCAAGGATCCCAGGCCACCTACAAGACAAGAGCCAGAGACGAGTACAGGAGCAAACAAAAGGGGAAAAGGCAGATGTGGAAAGAGAGCGTGAGCGAGAGAGATAGAGCCCAATGTGCCAGACCCCCCCGACAGTCTAAGGCTGTGTTTACACAGCAACGAAAACGGTCAAATCCGATATGTTTTCGGTGCGTTTTGGCCTTTTTGAATACACTCTCCATGCAGCTCTGTGTAAACCCGTATCAGAGCATTTCAGGGTGAAACTCCGACATCACCGCATGCGCAGTACTCTTTCACATGAAGGCTGCGCACGCATACCAGGAACAACAACAGTTTCGACCGTCTGCTGTGAGCTGTAACGTGTGAGCCTCTTACCATGCTCGGTTTGTTATCCGGACAAAACTGACAGATTTGTTGTCCGAACTGATTTGTTGTCCAGAAAAGAAACTCCTGCGTCTCTGTGCACCATTGTTGTTTGTGAAAAGTTATTCTTCTTCGTTCGTGTGTTGTTGCAGCGCTGTCTCTCTGTAGACCTATACCGCCATCTACTGAACCAGCATGCATACTACAGTGGATTAACTCATCTCCAAGCGTCGTCGTCTGAATGAAGACAAATTCTAAAATGCAAATATTTGTGTCTTTAAGTCAGGAGTGTCCGTATAAACGCAGCCTAAGCCTATTGCATCTTAACTATGAGTCTAATTTATGGACTAATTTATGGACTATAAGCTGGTCCCTAACTGAAAGCTTTATCAAAGAGGAATGTTTTAAGTCTTGCCTTGAAGTTAGAGAGGGAGTCTGCCTCCTGAACTGTGGTCGGTAAATAGTTCCAGAGACGAGGAGCCTGGTAACTGAAGGCCCTACCTTCCATACTACTTCTGGAGATTGATGGTACTATGAGCAGGCCAGCATTTTGGGAGCGCGCACAAGTGCATCCCTACCATATCTGTCTCTGTTAAGTATAAATGTATTAAAGTTAGACCTCTTACAATGTGACATCCCATTTTCAAGAGGGACATCATGCCTATGTGGTGATAAAAATAGTTACTATAGATGTATCAACCATGGATAGAGAGATCATGCTAATGTCTACATTAAAAGCTATAATGATAATGGGAATGGAATGTGGCTCAAGAAATGGCCAAACATGAAGTCAACACCCCAATCACAGTTGTTTCACTGAGGAACCGTAGGCTTTCTCCCAGGTCAAGAGGGGATTTTGGCACCTTTGGGGGGCATTACATGCATGTTTACTTGTTTTACTCATTCCATAAACACACAATTCTTACATGTTGTACTTTATTGCAAAGATAGCCAATCAGGCTTTCCAATAACCCGAAAAACAGTACCAATTGATATCATATAGATAAAGTTGCTGGTGTGAATGTGCTGCCCTGTCTCACTTTGATACTGGAAGAACAGCCCCACCTTGTGGTCTTTAGACCCTCCTCTAGCACCACTTGAACCGTAATCTCTACACTTTTGTCTCCTCTGCTGGTGAGGCTTTCAGGATCTCAACATTTCCAGGATGTTGTTGTTTTTGTCCAGTGCTTCAGATTGAGTCATATTGTGTAACAAACACTGTGGCCTCTGTGGGACTCTTACAGGATGTCTCTATTGTCACAAAGCATGTTCTGTTACAGTCCTGAATGCTCCCTTAAGTCCTCATGTATGGCCTGTGCCCAGAGTGAAGAGGCAGCTGGTGTGCAGATTAGTTTGGTGTTAATACTTCTGACAGGCTTTAACCAACAGCAGGATCTGCAGGACTCCGACCTCCACCGACATTTATCCATATGCCACCGCCACCTTCACACCCGCCTCCAGGCTCACTTTGTTTGGGTTTGAAAAAGAGGGGTTGACCTTTTTGTCAGAAGTTAATTGGGGTTGCATTTTCAAGACTTTTACTTATTTGAGTGCAGCAATTTACAATTCAAGACAACCAATGTTATCATAGGAGGATGCAAATAAAACATCAACATAAATAAAATTATATAAATATTTTAAACTTTAAACTTTATTTTCATACAAAGTCTTGGGGCACAAAGCACATTACATAAAAAAAGGAAATAAAACCAATAAAAGCAAAGTAGAAACTTGAACCACCACTCCCAAAATAAGTGTGTGGGAGCACACACACTCACTTACAATCACACACACACACACACACACACAAAGATACGTAGAAAACAGAATTAAAGAACTGAAGAAATGCTATCTTAATTTAATAATGATGAAACACAGACGCTAAGACTAAAATGACAATGAAACAAATCGTGATAAGAAATAAGATTGAGAAAATACTGGGGTGCTGGTTTGGCTGAGTGGTTAGCAACCAAGCATCCCATGTACTTGCTTCTGCCGGTTCAGGTTCGAATCCCGCCTGTGACCAGTTTGCAGAGTGTCTTCCCCTACTCTCTCACCCCATTTCACAAGCCTATCCACTGTCTCTCTCCTATCAATAAAGGCACAACATGCTGAAAAAAGACATTTAAAAGAAGAAATACTAGAAAAATTAAGATAAGTAAATAAAATAAATTGTTAATAATAATATAGTCAAATGAGATAGTCCAACACCTAATGCATAATAAAATCTACCAAAGTAGGGTAATGGAAAGAAAATCAATAAACAGAGAATAAAATTCCAATCAATAAATCTGAGTTGAAATTGAGAAATACAATAAATAAATACGATTAATTAATAATAATAATAATATAATCAGCTAAAAGCCAGACTCAAAAGGTAGGTCTTGACTTTGCCATTAAAATTATGAGAAGAAGGTGCTGCTTTCAAGTCTTCACGTAAACTATTCCACAGATGTGGTCTATAATAACAATGGCATCATCTAACATAAATTCATACTTTTAGACTTCTTAAACTCACTTTAATGGCAGGTCAGGCAGATTCTTCTTTATTAATCAACATCATCCCTCCCCAGTTTATAACCATCATAGGTATTAATGTTAATATTAAGTTGATCTCTGTATCCATGGTATTGTCTGTGGTAGCTTTGTTGTTGTGTGGACACAGGGTTTCTCTTGGGAGTGAAATGTCACATCTCAGGGGGCTTGCCATGGGTGAATTTGTATTTCAACAAAAACAAATATGTCGCTTTTCAAATAAAGATTGATTTATTGAATCTATGTTCAACAGAGACAAATTGTGGTGAGAGCACATTTGTCTGGCCATCCATGGGTTTGTCGCCTTCACCAATTCTTATTTTTGGTTCCTATGTCTCTGCCTGGATGGATGCATCTCTGGATCTATGCTTGTGTATGTAGTCATATATAAAGAAAGATATACATGTGTTTGCACTTTTTTTTTGTAACTATGCATATTTGTGTATCTGTAATGAAGAGTTTGGCTTCTGCCTGCTATATTGTAAAGTGCTGTGAAATAACACTTGTCATGAACTGTGGCCATACAAACAATGATTGACTGACAGACCAATCACTGGAGCTCTTGATTTAAGACACAGAACTCTAAAAATTACCACAGAGATCTTTCATTTGAATTTATTCCAGTCATTAAGACACTCACAAATATCACATGAAAAGGACAATAATCTTAGCAAATAACAATTGTAATAATTCACACTTCTTCTTCAGTGTAAACAGAAAACTATACAAAAAAATGCAAGATTAAATCAAACTTTGTGTACAATATAAAATAGTGAAAAGGATAAATACTTATGATACACAATATCAGATTAAAATATATATGAAGAGTGTTGTATTGCACAGAATGTAGAAAAACAATGTAGACATGCAATGTATCACACAGGATGGTTGAATATTCACTCATAAATGTATCGCACAAGGCCAACAATGCACAGAAATATCTTTAAAACAGCAGTTATTAATCTAATGAGCTCAAAAGTGTTTTTAAGATAGATTCAGATAATTTTAGGATGCAAGTAAAGGAGCATATCCTGGTTTTCATAACAGACTGTGCTTGAATTTCTATTCTGTTTTAACAGATAACTATGTAAACAAGACTGGATCAATTTCTTTATGTTCAAACTGAATATCCATTAACACTTGTTTGGCTTAGGGCTTTTGATGAAGCAGTTGAGTAGGTGTATCTAATAAGCGGCCAATGAGCATATTTAAAAAAGTTAAATTGTTAATTTCCACTTTATATCTTTTTCTCTATTAAATAAGCAATTTTGAGTAGTGTTGTATGTCTTTGTGTAAAATAACAAAGCATTGTTTGATGTGTACGGTTTGAATTCTGAATATTTTATAATTTGGCCTCAAGCAGGATGAAAATATTCAGTTTTATTATTTATGACGACAGACATCTTATTTACATTTGTACGTCCTCCTCTAGCCCCGCCCCTTGTTGCGTCACACCCCATCCCAGTGCACGCGCTAAACCCCGCCCCTCCTTTTCCCTCCGCAGAGCTGCATTCCTGCTGCCACAGCGGACTGAACCATTTTCTGCTGGCATCGACACTTTTGCTCAGAAATAGGCCTAATATTCCCATAGAAAGCTGTCTAAAGTTGAATAACGTATCAAACTTACATTGTTAATGTGTGAGTTCGTTAATTTTTCCTGTAATTCATACTCTTATGGATGCTGATATAGTTCATCCAAACCGTTGCCCCCCCCTCGTCTCTCATTAAAGTGGGCTGCCCTGTCTTGCTGCCATGTTGGATGTACGCATCGCTGCTGCAGCCACAGGAGTTTCCGAATGAAAGTTGAGCGTTTTACTCCGTTTGAGCAAGAAGTAAGAGACTATATGTTGGTTTAACATTAATAGGAGACGTTACGGTTGTTTCTGTCCCTGGAGCACGCCTGGAAAAACACCCCCGACCTCCTCCGCCCTCCAGCTCGGAGTCGGACTCGGCGGAGATGATCCGGTTGCAGGCCACGGCAGCCGGAGCCCGCATGGATTTTCTGTAATTGAAAGTGTTTGCTGACTCCTTGTTGAGGACATCTGCATCTTTTCGGGGTAAACTAGAAGAAGCCGGAGCCATGAACAGCCACCCGCCGCCCCGCAGGTCTGCCAACGTTGGCTCCATCCTGCTGACCCCGCAGGAGAACGAGTGTCTGTTCGGCTACCTGGGCAGAAAATGCGCCGTAAGTTTTTCAGTTTGTTTACCCTCTGTTTGCCCAAAGAAGGTGCTTCAGCATACACCCAAGCCCTTTAAAATACCATCAGTATGAGTCTTTTCCAGTCCTGAACAACCCTTGTGTGTGTTAAGAAGCAGCAAAACGTGCAATGACACCGCGGTGCTCTGAAACCATAGGCAGGTGTTGCAACGATATCGGTGACCCTTTGGAAACCTTGTACTGTTTACTCGCATTCTGGTAGCCTACGTGTCCAAAGATATGACGACCCAATCTGTATGCTGTTTGCGCATTCGCATCTGTTATATAATCGACTTTCTCAGTCAAAAATGGGTAGACACGTAATAGTGAAGTGTTGGACACTATGCCTGTTAGGGGCACAAATACCAGGCCTAACAGGATGCAAACATTAAAACACTGAACACTGTAAGGATAGGGATGTGCACCACTTTTATCAAAATGAATACAAGTACTTATAGTTAGGTTTCCACAAGGGATGCACAACATTATCTGAACATTAGTGGTATCAGTGATAAATGCCCAAAAAGTTGATTATCGAGTTTGTCAGACTAGACTAGAAATATCGGTATCGGCCATAATGAATTCAAAATAAATACGGATCAGATATCGTCAAAAATCCCATAATATGTCCCTTATTATTATCATTACCACTACTATTAGTATTATTATGGATTACTTCACATGCACAGGGGAATTGCATGGTCTCCCTGTGCATGTGTGGGGTCTCTCCGGGCACTCTGGCTTCCTCCCACAGACTGAAAACAAATCATTAGGTTGATTGGTTACTCCACTTTTTTTTTTTTTAAGTGCGAGTGTGAATTGTTGTCTGTCTCTCTATGAAGCCCTGTACTTGACTGGTGACTGGTTCAGGGTGTACCCCGCCTCTGACAGAAATAAAATGTTCTTCTTCACAGTCATTTCAGACTCAAATGAGCTATTAACATCAAAGAAACAGGTCGATTTTATTTAAGTGGAGACTTCTTCACAAAAAAATGTATAGATATAGGTTTCCGAAATTATGAGTTTGGATATATTGATGAATACATCTTGCAACCTGGTATTCACCTATGCCTAGTCATCAATCAAGACGGCCAACTGAAGTTCAACGTAAGGATCAGCATCAAGACGAAAGGCGATTGGGGGCTGTCCACACAGGATGAACACAATGTTTTGGGTGCCTGATATATAAGAGATTTTCCAAATGTTTCAGACAATATGTAAGATACTTATAACCTATACATAGGGCAGATATATCATCCTAAGCATGGGCAGAAATTTCCATTACTGATGACATACGGAGAATATTTGTTTGCCTTGTGTGTTGCTTCCATTTCAACATGACAGCATCAACACTTGCTGCCGTAAGATCTGCCTGATGAATTCGCAAATCTTTTATCAGATTTTCAGCGTGAAAATTTTGAAAATTGTGCGTCTCACCCCAGCAGTCCTGACTTGATAATCATGCACTCCGAAACTGAAACACACATGCAACACAGCAATCATGTATGTGAAATGTATCCAGTGTGAAACCACCATTACCGGTATCTGAAACATTATCACATGTGGTTACTGCAAACAAACTTTCTGCTGCAGTAGTCCACCATGATCCCCATTTCCAAAGCTTTTTGTACATGCTTATACACCTTTCAGTGGCTTTCAGTAAGTATTTAACAAAAGTGCATAAAAGTTTGCAACAGCACATGCAGTATACAATAAAGCATATTTTAGCTTAGCTGCAGTACAGTGTTCCTCCTTTTCTGTAGGTGTTTGCCACTTTACAGGCTCACTCAACAGTATGTTAAAAAAATTGCAGAACATTTGATTGCCTGACACATAACAAATAGATCAACTTTATTGTCCCTTGCAGGAAATTTGTCTTAGGCAGCAGTGCTGCTGGCCAAGGGTATGATATACATTAAAAAATACTACAGAACATACAGCAGTTACATAAGCAAGAGGTCGGCGACAAGCATGGTCAGTAGTTATTGCACAAGGAAATTAAAGTGCAGTGCCCGCTTATATTAAGCAGTGATAATAAGTAGAAACAAGTTAAAAAATCAAATAATGGTGAGAAGAATCAAAACATGGTTAAAGTGGAATAATAACAGATTATTCCACCCTGTACTTTGGAGTTAGCCATGAGTTTGGTGGCTTCTGGCGGCCACTTTGACATGTTTGCATTGTTAATGAGGAGAGGAAGTGAAGCATACATTGTTCCCTGCCTTAGGCTACATTTACACAGACACTCCTCATTTAAAAACGCAAAGATTTTTCCTTTGCATTTTCAAAATCGGTCCGTGTTCAGACTGAGACGCTGGAGATGAAACCACTGTAGCGTGCATGCCAGTTCAGTAGATGGCGGTGTAGGTCTGCAGAGAGGCAGCGCTGCTACAACACATGCACAAAGAAGAATAACTTTTCACAAACAACAATGGCGAGTAGATGCACAGAGACGCAGGAGTTTCTTTTCTGGACAGCAAATCAGTCTGGATAGTTTTGTCTGGATATCAAACCGAGCAGGGTAGGAGGCTCACACGTTACACGGTGGACAGCCAGAGATGTTGTTGTTCCTGGTGTGCGCACGCAGTCTTCATGTGAAAGGGTACTGCGCATGCGGTGACGTCAGCGCTTCACCCTGAAACGCTCTGATATAAGTTTACACGGCGCTGCATGGAGAGCGTATTGAAAACTTTCCATTCTGGAGCCTGTTTTCAAAAGTTAACCTTTTTTCGGACAATCTGCAAAGAGTTTCCATGTAAACACAAGACCAAAGCGCAATTAAAACGTATAGGATCTGACTGTATTTGGCCCCATGTAAATGGCCCCTTAGTGACCCCCTCGGAGCATTGCCTCGAGAGAAACTTTTCTTTTTACTCTGAAACAAAAAGCTGTTACTTAAACTGTTGTCCATTTCTGTGATATTCCACGTTTATATTGAATTTGGCTTTTAAAGTCCAATTCTGGGATTGCATCTGCGATCCCATGGCTGTGGATTTTGTAAGGCCCAACATATGAGGGTGGCACATGCAGCTCTCTGTTCCTTTCATATCTATCAGAATCCACCAGCTGCTGTGGGTACTGTGTGGTCACCCCAGAGCCACTTCACTCATTTTAATCAAAGAGACTATTTCATGTGAGAACTAACACCACCTGGATGTTGTTTTGGTGGACTTGTCTTTCTCCTTGTCATTATCTAACTCGTATATTCTGATAAAAAGATTACCAGACAGGGACATAACTCATAAGTTGTGTGTCTACAGTGTGATCTGATCTTCCGGGCTGATGAAATGTGAATGTGTCTGGACAGCTCAGCAGGTTTTTAATGTCAGCTGCTGCAGGTTTAGAGGCTCAGTGAGAGCTCGGTCTGCAGCGTATACTGCAGGAAGTCTCTGCATGGAGGGTAAAATACCTGAGCTCGGGGTCAGACCAGTCAGCTTTGACTAACATAGACTATGTAGAAAGTAGGGACGCAACTACTCCTAATAAATTATTGAACCATTCAGCTCAATGCGCACATTTGAATTGCAGCATGTTTGTTTTCAAGGGCAAACAAATTTCATTCACTGAGACTGTTTTCATTTTTCATGCGAGTCACTTCAGAGAGGTGACAAAAGTCCTGGAATTGAGGTATATGGATGTTTTTGTCGTATTTTTGATAATAAAAGTCCCAACAATTTTGGGATTGGTGTGTAATATAACCCTAGTCGTGCATCATTAGTCAAAACTGTGGCTTAATTTTACATAAAATAACGCAGACTGCAGAACTTCCAGCATCTGTAGTTTCAAGCAAAGGATGGAGACACCAACAATGTACAGAAGTTTTAGTGTTCTCAACATTATTGAACAGCAGTAGTGGCATGTGTTTGACATTGTTGCGACCTGAAACTAATATGCTGACTTTTTTATCATACAGAAAACCCCAAAAGAGTCATTGAGAGATTTCCTACAGAAATAAGATGGATAAGCAGAATAAATATCCGCAAAATCTAACAAAAGTCCAACCCTACCTATGCATCAGTTCAATTCTTGGGAACCAAGCTCAATATCTTTTCTTTCTTATCTGTAAACTCAAGTACTGATTAATACTAAAACACTGAATTAATGTAAATACAACCCAAACCGTAATATACAAATCATTATGTGTTCTGAATGATCATACTTGTCTAAAAGGTCTGTGACTAATGGAGTGTTGTAATAATAAAGTAAACTAAAGTGTGAGGTGATTGTTTTGGTGTCTGAGTCGGCCTCAGTTTGAGACCTTCATCTTAAGTAACTTGAGCCCCCTCGTCTTCTTCTGTGGATGCACAGACAGAGGGGCTGTTAGGGGTGGTGGTATTTCTCAAAGAGGGATTAGAAAGTTGATACGGAGACCTGCGACCACTTTGAGGCTCAATCATGGTGCGGGTTTATATCTAAAAATGAAGTCTGGGATTTTTCGAGTGATGTCAGTCTTCAGTTATATCAGTCGATGGTCTTCTAACCAAAAATAATCTATAAAATCATTTAAGCTCCCTAAAGTTATGTGGCTAATATCCTAATCCGGCTCTGAGGAGATTTTGGTGGATTTATCTGGAGGCAGCTTACATGAATAGTTTTGGTAAGATTTGAATTGGATAGTTTGGAAATTACTGTTAGATGCTTTTTAAGTTTGGAGCATGGTGAGATCTGGAGGACCTAGAATGTTCTTCAACATACATCAGATCATGTTTCAAAGTCTTTCAGCATTTTTCAACCTTGTAAAATGTTACATGGCAGTCGTGAAAGATCAGATATTGTCTTACATCCGTCTCCAACTGCTAAAAGGCTCGGATGTCGTTGTCTGTTTGACAGCGCCTAGCAGACTGAGTGAGGTCGAAGGAATAATGGGGCGCTTCATTTTGTTCCCAAGGTCAGGATATCTGATTTGCAAATCGGATGTGTCACCTCAACGCCCCATTTTATTGGAATTTCTGCTCGGGAAGTCGGACAATCTTTAGGTACCCTGCTACCAGCTCATAACTGATTTTACTGGCCCTGTGGTATAATGCCCAGTTCCCATGTCCAAAGCCTGAGGTATATGAAAGGGACGAAGCAGACAGACTTTGCTGCAACTAGGACCCTATATAATCATTATTCTGTTTTAGTTTTTCCCATATTCCATTTTTTCTGGGTTCAATTCTTTGAGAATTCAGTTTTTCATTTTTGTCAAATATAACCCAGAGGCACAGTCTAAAGTATTAAAATTAGGGCTGTCACTTTAGTGCATTAATTAGATTAACTAATTACACTGCAAATGAATGCGTTATAAAAATTAATCATAATTTTTAATTTTTTTAATCATAGCATACAAACATTTTGATATTGGCCAGCTGGAGAACCCGTACATGGCAGTGGCACGTCACTTCACACATGCGTCTCTAGTCAAACCAAACAAAGCCCAGGTGACAACAGGAATGGCATATTTAAGACTTAGTCTTATTTTATTTTTGAATTTATTTATCTATATTTGTACTACATTCTTTAATAATGCATCAGGCCTAATTGTTTTGCTGGATGTCCTCGACCTTTTTCTTATTTTGAATTTGATTTATGAAACACACTTAAAGTGTAAGTTTTTTACTCTGATCTCGACCTTTTTTGAATTTTTGAATTTGACAAGTTGTCAAACACACTTAAAGTGTAATTTGAGTTACCTGATTGAGCTTAGAATTTTCCGGACAAGTTGCCCTGACTTTGATTTTATTTAGTCACCAATAAAAATGTGAATTTACAAATCTTCACTTCTTCGTGTATTCATTTGATTAGTCATGCACTACAATTTTATAATATCCTAGAATTCAAATTCTTTATTTGGGTACTTTAAAGGAACACTACACCCAAACAACAATTTGGCCTCATTTTCTACTCACCCTCATGCTGAGCAACACTCTGGAGCACTTATTTGATGTCTCAAATGCAGCCGGGGGTCCGGGGCGATTTTCGCTGTCAACAAACGTCCATCTAACAGGGGACGACGGCGCCTGTAAGAAAAAGGTCCATAAAAGTCCACAAAAACGTGCCTATTTTCCTTCATACTGCTCGTCCGCTGTAATCCAAGTGTCCTGAGCGGATAACGTCCATAAGTAATTCGAAACGAAGTCATTTAGTACATTTTTCGAGCCTAAACAGTGCTATAGCGTACTTCCGCAGTGCACGTCTACGCGCGCTCCCTGCACTATGTAATCCGTCTGGATTGGTCTGCCGCGGCTTACGTAGTGCAGGGATCGCGCGTAGACGTGCACTGCGTCTTCATAGCTTCTTTGCTAATTTAGCTGATGTCTCAGACAGCAGGTTAAACATGTTCACATTGTTAATGAGGGGAGGAGGAGGGGGAGGGGAAGTGAAGTCTCCCCTGCCTTAGGGGCTGTTTACATGACGCCGAAAACGGTCAATTCCGCAAACATTTTGTTGCGTTTTGGCCTTCCGTTTAAATGAGACCACGTTGCGTTTCCAACGAAAACGCAGACTTTTGAAACCGCTCCCCAGAGCGGAAAGATTTGAATCCGCTCCTCCATCCGGCCTCGTGTAAACATGGAGCAGAGCGTTTCAGGGGGAAACGCTGACGTCACCGCATGCGCAGTACTCTTTCACATGGAGGCTGCGCGCGCATACCAGGAACAACAGCAGCTTCCTCCGTCCGCCGAGTAACGTGTGAGCATCTTACCGTGCTCAGTTTGTTATCCAGAAAAAAGTATCCAGACTGATTTGTTGTCTGAAACTGATTTGTTGTCCAAAAAAGAAACTCCTGCTTCTCTGTGCGTCTATTCGCCATTGTTGTTTGTGAAAGTTTTTCTTCTTCGTTCGTGTGTTGTAGCAGCGCTGCCTCTCTGCAGACCTACACCGCCATCTACTGAACCGGCATGCACACTACAGCAGATTTACAGGGGATTAACTCGTCTCCGAGCGTTGTCATCTAAACGCAGAAGAATTCGAAAATGGAAAGGAAGAATCTTTGCGTCTTCAAGTCAGGAGTTTCCGTGTAAACGGCCCCTTAGTGACCCCTTCGGAGCACCTTCGCGAAATATACTGTATGTTCCTTTTTATTCCAAAAAAAATGCTTTTAATGTGTGATGGATTCTAAAGGGCCTTATGTAACTTTGAATGACAAGTTTAAGGGATAGTTGGGAGTTTTGAAGTGGGGTTGTTGGAGGTACATTGCATTCAATTAGATGAGAGATTCATGATATTTCATTTCTGCAGGTGTAAGATGAGCTGCACAAACACATCATTGCTGGTACAGGAACTTTTTGTTGAGCATACAAGGCCTCCAAATAACTAAAATTGATCTATTCTTTTCAGAGTGGTCTGTTTGTGCCGAAAACAGATAAGCAAGAAAAACATTTTGTTCTTAAATGAATGAGAATTTGATCATTTAATTAGACATTCAGTGATGATGAGGAAAACATTTGTTGAACATTTGTAAGGCAACGCAAGGCAAGGTTATTTATGTATCACTTTTCCTACAACATATGTAACTCAAAGTGCTCGTTTTTTTTAGTATTTTATGCAAATTTAACACTGACACTCAGTATAAAGTAATAAAATAAAACGCCTCACTCTTCAGGTGGCCCTCAAACGCACCTTTAGGGGTCCAGTCAACAGTATGTTGACAATTTCCAGAACATTTAATAATGTTGACAAAGTACTCTGCCCTGAACTCTGAGCTACTTTGCCTACTTACACACTGCTCAAAGTTGCACGAGGCACTTGTGTTGCGCTGCTTTACACCGAGAGCGCTTGAATTGCTTTTAGGTGTGAACTAGGGGTGGGCAATATGGCAAAATTATCACATCACGATTTTTAAAAAATAAAATCATGATCCCGATTTTATCACAATTCTTTTTTGCATAGATTTTTCTAGACTAATTTGCATGTTTGACCATTTTTTCCCTATGTTTAACATATAAAACATGTAGAACCCTAAAAGAAAAAAAAATACAATTAAAGCCAAATAAACTTACTGAACAGGTTTTAATTAAAATAGTGCAGTTTTCATAAAAATGTGCAATAAATGTAAACATAAAAGGTAATGAACAACAATATCAACATTATCTCTTAAAGTGCAACAATTTAAAACAAATGTTATCTAACTGCAATGTCTACAATTTGAGTGAATAATACAGCTGCTTCAGAACAAATTTTTGTTCAGACATCTTCAAGTTTTTATCTCCTTTTCTCTTTCTGCCATGGCTTTATGCTACATAACCAAACAGGAGATCCCACCATGCACTGCGCGTAATGTGCTACGATTGACTAGTCGGGTGAGCGTCAAAGTCTCTGCGCACACACAGACGATCTGACGATCTTTCTGCTTTATGAGATCATCCCCATGTTATAATCCTTAACGATTTAATATCGTCATATCGCACTAGTGTGAACGCAGGGTCAGCCGGTGTCTCAGACGGCTTCTTTGACATGGTGACATCGTTAATTAGGGAGTGAGGAGGGGGAGAGGAAGTGAAGCGTGCATTGTCCACAGCTTTAAAAAGCCCATTGGTGCAGAGATAAGTTCCTTTATAGTCAGAAAAAAACATTTTTACGTAAAATGTCGGCCTTTTCTATGGTATTCTGTGTTTATATTAAATTCCGTGTGTCATGTTTAATTCTGTGATTCTGAATTCGCAGATTTTGTAGGGCCCTAGAATATGTGGGGCCAAAATATAACAACAAAATGTTTTATAACTGCTGATACCAAATGGCAACATAAAGGCAATTATCGGCCAGTACTGATGCTTTTAATTATCTCATGCATCCTCAACACCAGACTTTAGCCACGTTGATGACGGTCACGTCTGCCCCTGAATAGAGAGTCAGCATGTAAGCCAGGCCTATACACTACTGCAGATAAGAGTCAGGGGAGTATGACCTAAAAATGAAATCCTCCATTTTTTCCTGCAAAATTAATTTTAGGATTTTAGGATTTTATTTTTCCTCAAATAATGAAAATTTGGAAATTATCATTACAACTATTTCAAACATTTGACTCCTATTGGAAGGAATAATTCAGTAAACTGATAAATGCTTACTCTAAATATTGCTAACAGGCTGAGTAATCATCAACATGAAATAGTGGCTAGATGATGTTATTGTGGCAGCCAGTGTTCGCTGTTTCTCTGGTGTTATACTTCGCCTCGCTAAGAATTAACCGGGCTTAAATGAAGCTTGTTACAGCCCACCTTTGACCTTTCCCATGTGATGCTGAGTGCTGATTTCACGGTGGAAAGTGTTTCCCGCTCGTCCTCTGACCTGCCGTCATAAATCACCAAGGAGGAAACTGGCCCTGTGGCATTTCCTCTTTCCTCTATGTCGGCTAAAGAAGCTTTGTCCTGGCGGAGGATTTAACACACAGCAACTTCTGCAGAAAACTCAAAAGCACAAACCAGAACTGTCCCAAGGACAGCGGGACAGGACTGAGGACAGTGCTGAGGACAGCAGATGGAGTGTGCTCCCTGTCAGATGAAGAGTGGAGTAAAGTCTCTAGAGAAAAGAAAACACTCAGAGTGTGAGGGTTGAAGATTAGACTGAGTGTGTCTTAGTTTACTAAACAAAGTAGCACATGTAGCTCTTTTTACTGCATTGTGCTATTTTTTATAATCTCACAGCAGGACAGTGATCCAAAATAAACACACAGGTCAGCAAAGGTGGTAATTTTAGAACTCTGCCATGGAGGAACCTGACCTAAATTTGTCTGATTTGATTTATTTCATGAGGCGGCATGGGTGGTACCCATTGTGGTCTGTGTAGCCCTTCTGCTTTGAGATTTGACCTTTTGTGTTGAGAGTGGTCTGCTGCATACCTTGGTTGTATTGAGAGGTTATTTGACGCCCTGTCCTAATGGAGACGAAAACAATCTATTAAATTTTTAACAAGTTTCCATAATCATGATTCCTTGATGAAAAACACAAAAAAAACAGCAGTATATATGCCAGACCTGCCAGTGGCGCTCTTGTGCTGCATATACATACATCAACATCTTGTGCTGGACATACATCAAAACAAGAGAAGGAGTCATGGAGCATATGCAGAAATCATGTGCGATGTAAACAAACACTGGCGTCTGCTGTTCTCATCTCCTCTGGTTGCCAACGGAGGGGCAGCAGATTTAACTGTAAAAGCCCAAGGAGCCTCAGGAGCTTCTAAAGCACAAATGTGACATTGTTTTAGATATGTTAATAAAAGGGTAGGATTAAATAAGTTTAGATTTCTACTAGGGCTGGGTTTAAAAAATAAATTTTGTCGATTTTAATCAATTTCCCTTTAAATGGCTCATAATCGATCCATAAATCCAAAGATCGATCTTTTAACTTGGGTAGTTTTTTCTTCATTGGAAGTGCAGAAAAGCAGCCTGTGGTATCAACCCAGCTAGTATTGCGTGATCTGCGTTTAGCGCTGCTTTCCACTGAACAAAATCTTGTGAGATGTTACTGCAAGTAATCAAACAAATGGCAGAAGCAAGAAGCACTATATGGGCACCACCGGCGAGTTTAAAGGCTGAAGCATTGAAGTATTTCGGATTTTACAAGCGCGAAGGAAAAGAGGAGTTGGGACAGAAAACAAGTAATATGCAGAATACGCATTAACGTATACAATTAATATAGGATTAATGTAACTGCTTTGGGTTCATTTCTAAATGTAAAAAACAATTTAAATGATGCACCAGGTCGAAAGTCACTTTTTAAGTTTAGAGTATTATTTTAGCTGAGATAACCCAGACTGATTGAATATCTTATTTTATGGTGAATCGAATCGATTTGAGACCTGGTAATATCAAATCAAATCGATCTGGAAAATCTGAATAGATACCCAACCCTAATTTCTACCTACTTCTTCTCCAGCATGTGGACTTTGCTGCACATGCAGGATGTCGTCAGTGGTTTTCTTTTGTTTTTGTTATATACACGTGTTTGTTTATGGTGACCACCCATGTTTGTTTTTGCATGTTCTAAGTAAATGTTGCAAAAGCACTCACTGCTTTAGATATTTCTTAAATCTTTTAAAATCTTGGACACTTCATATACAGTATATCCCTGAGTAGATGCCAGTATCTCTGAACCATGCAGATTTCTGGCTGAAATTTGCTTCCATGTGTAATTTGGGACCAGGCCTTCAGATTCTGGCGTACCTTTTCTAGTTTCTGAGTTATTGGTGATGTTTTTCTGCATAAAATGGAAAAATCAATGTCAAGTGGGCCGGTGCCTGCCTACAATGATTTAAAAAAGGGTATTGATCCTGGATTCCTTCAATTTGAGGACAGGAGGGAACCTGACTTTGCAAGTGTTTTAATGTAGAAGTAAGGGGAACAAAATTGGTTCCTGCTAAAAATAATGAACTTTACTGTCAAATTCACCATGTGACCCATGGCCACCATTTTCTAAAGAATTGTACTTTTCTTAGAAACATTTGCTCAAAAATCAGCTTATTTTTTTTACACTTCCCTTAAATTTTAATATTATTTTCAGCCTGGTGTCTTGTTTCAGAGATATTGCATCCACAATTTACTGCACAGAAACATATGCAAATTGCTTGTATCAAAAACAGGCAGAACATGGCTTTTTAAAGGCCCTTAGTTCAGAAACCTTTTATATTTTCCACATAAAACTTTGCACCTGTTTGTTTTATACATAGAGTCACCAACACATTTTTTAAAAGCCAAGTCTGAGTCAGTGACCGTGGGCGATTGAGTACATATAAAATGACCCAGTGAACTGTTGCCCTATTGATGGCTGTGTAGCTATTTTCTGAACAAGTCGTTGAATGGTTTAAGTAAGCAGCGAGTGCTTGTGTTGATCTACAAAACTTGATAAACAAAAAAAATTGAAATGACAATTCACAAGCAGATATATCAAACAGGACTTCTTTATCTATTTTCAATGTTGGATCCATTTGTGCAGTTATTTACATGTTAGTCCTGTTATCTGATTTCAGAAGATCCCAGTGTTTATATAATAATAAGTGACCTTTTCTTGTTTCTAAACTGGTTAAGCAGGAATGAGCTGTAAGCCGAACTTGTCACTGTTGAATTGTTTTGCATCATGTAGACTTCCTCTTCCTCGTTGCCTGCTTTTAGTCATGTGGAGTTTGGGCACCCGCACCCGTATTTGCATGTGTCTGTAAGATGTTGATACAGAGTGAAAGGTGTTTAAATTCTTCCATCAGAAACACTAAAACTCCTTTCACAAAAAATGAAATTATCCAGACTTTACTCAAATGTGAAAGCATACGTACATAACAGTAGGGTTTAAGGGAGACCTGTGCTTGAAAAAATAGTCCTTACTGCATTGATACAGAATTAATACAACTTCAAATACTGACAGAAGTTGTATGATACATCTTGGGTCATGCTATCAGTAGGGATGGGAATCAAAAACGAATTCCAGTTGAGAATTACTAACAGCTCCCTCAATAAATCAATATTATTATTCTCTAAGCCTAACTCTTGGCTTGTCAATTCCTTCCACTTTGCTCTGCATGTCTTGTAAATCAAAGCTGCCATGCTTTCATTAGAGGCAATCAGTAGGAACAATGAAGAAGTCAGACATGTTATTGTGGCATGCAGAGGGCCTAAGTGGTCCAAATTAGGGCCTAATACTGAGAAAATGTTGTTTACTGTGCAGCATCTAGTGGGTAAACAAAAAAAGCAACTTGCAAAAGCATGTGTCTAAGTTTAATTGAATATCAGGACTGATGTGTTTGTCTTTTTTTTTTTTTTTTTTTACAATTGAAAACCTATAAATACGAAAAATCTTAGCATTTCCCATCCCTAGTTATCAATGATGAAGTTAAAAAGACGGCAGTAGAAGCCAAATTACATGAGAAGGACATGCTCCAAGATTTAAACTGGAAGTGAGGTGGTAGAACAGACCTCCACCGAGGCTTTTCCTGTCGGGCAAGTTATTGGCAGAAATGTGGAAAACAGCCCCATCTCTCATCCTGCTTTAAAAAGTTATTGGATCCACATCCAGATTCAGATCACCACCAAAATCTTAACACCTTTTCCTTTTTCCCTGACCATCATTCCCAGAAAATGTCTCAACAGTATGCTGAGAACTTATCTTTAAAATCAATTCAGAACTCTTTTCAGAAACTAACAAGGAAACAAACAAATTCTGGCAAAAACATAACCTACAAATCAAATGTAATAACTCATAAGACCTTTAAGGGCCTGAAATTTCTGTTTCAGAGTTGCAGAATTCCTAAAAGCCTTGCTCGAGCTTGTTTTGTACCTGCAAAGTAGAACAAAAGTTGGTGGGAATTTGTTCAAGAAGTTGCCAATCTCCACAGTAACAAGCATCAGGATTTCAGAATCAGAAATACTTAAGTAATCCCCAAGGGCAATTTGGTTTCCTCAGTTGCTCTTTTACACAGTAGTACAGTAGGAATATCAAATGAACACATTAAAATAGATAAGAGTATGAAACATGAAGCAAAAAAATAAAGTAAGAAAGTTGCAAAATGCAGAATCTTTAAGCTATATCAACTTCCTTAAGAACGGAAAAATTAATAAAGTAAGTAAAAGTGAGATTACAAATAAGGCCAGGGGTTTTAGGATATAACATTTCCAATATTTACAATGTGCTTGTATAAATTTGACAGCACATTTGACCAAAAGGGAAAGTTTGGCAGTTAGGGTAATGCACTGGATATTCATTAGGGTATAAAATTATTAGCAAATATTAGAGATAGAATAATGAAAAAACTTTTGGTTTGTTTTTATTCTAGGAACAGACGGAGCGGTGATATTATATAAGGAGGAGTTGTAAAGTCTGATAGCCACATGCGTCATCATGGGGGGGGTGATTTATAACATATTGTGAGGTTACTAGAAGTCCCCAGCTCTAGTGCATAAAGCAAATTCAAAGCCTTGATGAATTTATTAAAACAAGAAAAAAGAAGGAAAACTAGATAATTTGCATTTCCATGCAGGAAATGCGTTGAAATGCTGAGTGTGGCTGCTGAAACTGTGAAATGAAATTGCTAAAAGTAATGCAAAGAAATTTGAAAATGTGACATGAATAGTTGTAAGCAGTAAATCAGGGCTGAAAATGTGTGAAATGTGCAATAAAATGTTTGCAGAAAATTATAGGTACTGGAGCTCAGGTGTGCAGGTCACTTGACCACGCTCTAACTTCAAAGAAATGTGCAAAAGTTGATGCTGCTTCAACAGTCATATCTTAGAAACTGTAGCAGATAGTGAAAAGTGCACTAAAATGTTTGCTGTTGTGAAAGAAAGCAGAAAATGAATGACTGTTTTGTAACATGGTGGCTAAATGTGTTGATTTTGTAGATGTACCTAATAAAGTGGCCAGTCAGTGTAATACGTCCAAAGTAAGGTTGAGAGTGTAAAGACAAGTATGATAACGCTATTGTAATGAAGAATCTGTACTAGATGGAGAAAAAGAGTACGTCTGCATCAGCCCAGATTGTAACCCGGGTCTCCCGTTCCGCAGTCCGCCGTGCTAACCATTCAACCACAGGGCTAAACATGCTGAGTCATGGAAAGCACGGTATTTGTCCTGTTTGTATTGTGCGCATCTCATACAACACTGATGACGCTCAGTACTTCCGGGCAATCAAACGCTCGCTGTGTCTAAACCAGAATAGATATCAGGAAAGGGATTTCACCGTGAGCATCCCAAGAACCTGCTGAAACATTTAATAAAATTCTCATGTCTGTACTGCTAAAAATGTTAACACAGTGGCGAGTTAAAAACTCGGTTCACTTCGGTCTAAAGTCACGTGACATGCTCTAACAAGAAGGATTTCCTCAAAAGTTGGTGTTGCTTAAAAAGTCATATTTAAAACACTGTAGAATCCAGCAAAAAGCTAAAGATATGTAAAAATAGCTGAGAAGTCAGTGCAGCTTTTAAAGCATGAATGAAGTCTGTAGGTGGAAGCATGCCCAATGTGTGGAGCTTCAAAGTTGCAGAAGTTTCCAGCAGACCTGCGGAAATGTCCCATTGATTTCAATGTAAAAATACATGCAGAAATGATTTTTTACTGTAAAAAGTATAACTGTTAAACCTGTGAAAAATACAAGCGCTCAGCGGACCGCGGCTCAGTAAAACTTATATCAGCACCTGCTTCTGTTTTAGCCCAGTTTTTCTGCTTTGTGTCCCTTTTTAAAATGCGCCACAAAATGACGTGCTGCTGCTGGATTAAACTTATATCAGCACCTGCTTCTGCTTCTGTTTTAGCCCAGTTTTGGCTTTGTGCCCCTTATTAAAATGCGCCAGAACATGAACCGCTGCAGCCACGGCGGGAGTGTGCCCGGCGCGCCCGGCGCACCTCCAAATGCCCTGCATCTTAAACCATTCATGGGACTCCTTAAGTGTTTCCATACAGAGTTCCATATTAGCCACGTTGTTCACTACAACAGACACTTTTTTTTCTGCTCGACCTTTGAGGCATCGGCAAGTTCATATAATCCACAGCGATGTTTCTTCCCGTGTCCGCCTCTCCTTTTTTACCTCTCTCAAGCAGAAGACTCTTTGCTTTCCAGTCTTCATCAATGAAATGGGCAGTCACTGTCATATAGGACTCCATTTGAAGAGACGTACACATCTGTTATCTTTATCTATTAACTCCGAAGCTTTCTCTTTTTTCCTCCCTCGTATTTTGCCGTGAGCGCGTGCGTAAATGTCTGGTGCACCGGCACTGAATACCCAGGTTTCAATGTTTTTCTTGGCCTTCCACGACACCAATGGGCCTCATACCCTCAGAAATAAATTGTCAATTCCTTCTGTGATGTCGTTTATGCATTTGGGTGTTTATATGAGGCATAAAATCCTCGCGGACTGGGTGAGGGATGCAGCCGCTGCACCGCGGGCAGCGGGCAGAGCGCATGCAGTTATAAAACAAATACAATTATACTAGAATATTGAAATGTTCTTGAACAAAAATATTGAAATGAACGATAAACACATTGAAATGGTGTTCTAAGACATGATGGGCGTGCTCAGAAAATAACCCCATTTCACTTGATACGTTTCTTCTGATGAAATGAACTGAAGGGGGGGGTGGGGAGACATTTGGTCGACCAATCAGAATTTTGGTCGACTGAGCACGCATCGACCAATTAGTCGACCAGTTGACTTGGACTTTACAGCCCTACTGTCCTCACAAAACGACTAATCCAGCATTGGCTAGGGACTCTCTGATTGGCTGATCATAAAGTCAACAAAGGGTTAATTCAGCTCTCATTTAACCAGAATACAAACAATGGTATTAATCAGATTTTTGTCCTCCATTCTCAGACTCTGTGTTCGGCGGTGGTTCAGGTGTACGGAGCCGACCGGACCTGCAGCTGGGTGAAGAGGTGCTGTGGAGTCGCCTGTTTGGTCAAAGACAACCCACAGAGATCATACTTCATCAGAGTCTTTGACATCAAGGTGAGGATGACTGAAGTATTCAAACATGAGGATCAGCTACTCCTAAACCTGCCATAGACCATCAAAAAGTTATGCAGTAGGCACTTTTTAGTAAAAAAAAACCCACAGTTTGGACCTGTTTTGTGACCTGTTTTTCACGCTAAAATTAGCAAGTAAACGCAGGTTAACCCGCTAACAATCAGCAAGTGACTCTTTTCCCACTGCCAGCAGACCCTGGTCTAATCGACAGCAGACGAGCTACACGGCTGTTTTTTTTTCCCTCTGGCGCATCAAGCTGATGTCGTCAAGTTGATGACATCATCAGCACGACAAAGCCCCTCCATTTGAACAATGGAAAGGAGCATAGAGGCAGAGGACGCTGTTTTCTTTACTTAGTACTTCTGTCCCTTTTTCAAAATGCAAAGATGATACAAAGATGATACAAACGCATAAAGGAATTTGTTGCTGAGGCGACAAAGAGTCACGTAAGTTTCAGACAGAGGGGACTTTATGCCGACGTCATCCGTAAATTAGCAGGTTGACCCAGGTGTGATGTTCTCACTGAAGCCGATTGGAGGTGAGCCGACAACTGATAACTGAGAGCTTTCAAACTGCCGACAGGAGCCGATTGTTACCCGGTTTAAACAGTTTTTTTGGCCAGCCTGAAAGGGGTAATAGACTCCTTCAGGGAGTTATCAATTCTCAACTGGAATTGGTTTTCATTTCCCATCTGTAGGCCAAGGGGAGTTTACCTGTTACCCCCATTTCATCTCCAGGACATTCACAGTGGAGGTAAAACCTTACAAGGCTTCAAAAATTGCATCTGAAACAGCAGTATGGACTGGTGAGACTCTTTGCAGACTGACTTTAATTGTTCTACCTTGAAGCTTTGTGAGGGAAGAAGTGATTCAACTTTGGAGATTATTCAAATCTGGAAGGGGATCCAGGATTTTTTTTTACAGATTTGTTAAAGGTGCAGGAAAGAGCAGTTTTCCACATTTTTGACTTGCCAAAAATGTTTAAAATGCCTTTGCAGAGATTTGCACTCTCTGAGCATGTCTGCTTTTTATAACAACATAGTTCAAATCTTCAACTTTTAAAGGACAGCCCAGACCAAAAACAGAATTATGGTCAAATATTACATATTTTGTCTTATTCGTTCAGCTCTCCAACTTTACCCTTTGCTATTCTTCATCACTGCAGTCTCTACAGCTCATGGATTCTTGCTGGACTGTGTTTGGACAGTTGGAGATAATGGACTGAATTAATACAGCTCTTTAAATGCTCGGGTAAATCAATCTGTGTGTTTTAATGGATGATAGTGTATCAACCACAGCTGAATTGTGTTTACTGTATGATGTTCGCATAGACTCTGGATTTTAAAGACCAGTAAACATATTTGCTTTATAAAAAAACACAAAACCTTTTGCCTCTTTTTTAATAATGCGTGATGTTTGCTGTAGAGACTGGGGATTATATCAGTTCAAGCTCACTTCACATGCAATAATCAAAATGTCCCAATGCTTATGAGATTTGGATTGTTCTTGTTTTTAAAAAAAAAAAGAGCTGACTGTATCTCTGTAAGAAGGTTGGTTTTTCCTGGAAGCTCTTAAATATGCATCTGACTGGAGTTAAAAAAATCAATCTTAAAACGCTTTCTCTAAATAAAAGTCAGACTTTAATGTGCTATGCAGAGAAAACCTGCCGAGTCACTGATGTGTCTGCAGTAATCCTTAAAAGGAAAATCTTTGATGTCTGTCCTTCTCTGGTGCTTTTTTTTTGCAGGAAGGAAAAACCATGTTCGAACAGGAGCTTTACCACAACTTCTCCATCAGTAGCGCCAGATCTTACTTCATCTCGTTCGCCGGGGATGTAAGTGGGTTTCTTTTTTTTGTTATATGTCCACAGCAGCTGGTCTCGCTGATAAGGCTCCTCTCTGTTTAACAAGGTGTCATAATCACGGCTGGTTTCACACACAGACCGGAATGTGAAGCAGCCCCAGAGCTCCTGTCTGCCCTTTAAAAGGTTCCTGCTGTTTCTGACGAAGCAAAGATGAAAGAGCAAGTTTACACAACAGCTTAGTGGCTGAATTCAGGCATCTGGACAAGTTTTTGAATGTAAAGGTGTTTCGTCCACACAGGCCTTATGTTTCCGTGTGGACAACAAATACAGATGGCTTCAGAAGCAGTTACATCATAGCCTCACCTCTCCCTCAAGGTTTGTTCTGCAGAAGCTCCAGAGCTTGTTTTGGCTGAAAAAGGACATGCAAACAGTTTTTTTGGTTTTCATGCCTCACTCCCGAGACCATGACATGGACATAGACACTAGTCTTTCAACGGTGTGTGAAGTAACAAGGAAGAGACAGGAAGAGCTCACACACCGCTAATTAATAAACGGCATCAGAACCAACAATTTTAAGGATTTTTTTCTTTTCTTTCTTACCTCACAACCAAGTCCATGACAAGCAGATAGACACCATTCCTTTGACTGTTTATGCAGTAGCAAGGAAGAGACGGGCTAAGTAGCTTAGCTCTAACACTGGGAGTCAATGGGTAGTGTTAGCCTGCCTCAGCCTACAGTCATCAAATGAACTCCTCTGCATCTCTCAACTGTCCTTTTTTTGTCTGCTGTGTTATGTTGCATTATCTTCTATCATCGTACTATCTTCTACTCATAAACAGAGGCTTGTTTTGGTGACATACTTAAATGCACATCAGCAGTGGTTTACACTAGGGCTGGACAATTTTAGGAAAAGATGTAATTGCGATTTTTTGGCAGATATTGCGATCACAATTTTCTTAAAATAAAACTTCAGATTCACTATGTTTACAGTTTAGTCAAGTCAACAGTAAGGAAATCAATGATCAAAAGCACTTAACACATTATTTACCTTCTAATATTGATGATTAATGATCTGTTTTCATTATTTAAGGGATACTCCAATGTCTACTCCTAAACAGAGGCTTTGTGTTATTGACAAAACAGATCCTTGGTCAGTCAGCAGTGCTGCAAAAGTTGAAGCTTGTAATCACATGATTGTGTTTTCGATCTTAAACGATAAATCGTTCAGCCGTAATAAGAAAATTACATTAAGTACTAATCTTAGTCTAAAAATAGATAATGTAACATAAGGTAAAAAAAAAATTCACAACAAGCATATAGGACTGTTCAGAGTTGCTGAGGAGTTTGACTGTAGGCAGAGGCAGGCTAACACTTCCCATTGAATCCCAGTGTTTGAGCTAAGGTAATTAGCGGTGGGCGAGCTCTACCCATCTCTACTTTGTACGACATGCACTGTCAAAAGACTGGAGTCTATCTGCTTGTCACCGCATGTGTGAACGCTGACATCAACAAAAATGATGGTGGACTGAAGTGTTGTGTTTGTCATGTTAGAGCTTCAGAGCTTAACAAAATCTTCTGCTCTGGGGACATGGGGAAAGCAGACACCTGTGTTTGTTCACTTTTGAGCACCATGTCTGTTTCTCTGTTTTGGTGTATGTCTGCACCAAAATCTTACAATTCGGATCACAAATGGTTTCACGAGGGAGTCATTTTTTAATTAATTAATTTATTTTGAGGGGGTTTGATTACCTCTGGATCGGGTTGCTGCTTTTTGCAGATGACGTGGTCCTGTTGGCTTCATCACCCTCTCTGGGTCAGAGAGGCATGTCCAGGGCACGTCCCACCAGTAGGAGGCCTCAGGTAAGACCCAGGACACGCTGGAGGGACTATGTCTCTCAGCTGGCCTGGGAACAGCTCAGGATCCCCGGGAAGAGCTGGACGAGAGGGAAGAGGGAAGTCTGGACTTCTCTGCTTAGACTGCTGCCCCCGCTATTTAAGACGATGACGATGTTGAAGGTTTTGTCCTGTTGAGTAGGGTTCTTACAGCTGTAAACTTATTGTCTTTTCCTGTTTTCTGTATTTTAGACATGTCAGATCGGTCTGAACTTTGCGAGTGAAGAAGAAGCCAAAAGATTCAGGGCCGCCATCAACGACCTGCTCAACCGACGACAACGCAAAACTGGTAAACTCGCCCTCCTGGTTTGTCTGTAACTTCTGCTTCTTCTTACCTTTCTGCACTTCACCTTTCACAGCTGAACTCAGACTAACTCACAAACTCCTCAAACCTTTCAGCTTCACTTTTATCCAGCGGCATCAGAGAAAAGCTTTGAGCAGATAAAATTAAAGCATGTGTTAAATGAACTCATGGGAAGGTAACTGTGTGGATTATTTGTGTATCTGCACGAGGATGGATGTGCATGTTCAATAGATTTTCATCAAACAGGCACCTGTTAGATGGTGGGAGAAGGACTCAAAAAACTATCAAAACAAAAAACAAAAACACTGAGCAGCATAAACTCAAAACCTCGGTTCAGGTGATATTTGAAGGACTCGTCTAGATGAATAAATAAATACAAAACAACATTATAGTGAGGTGACAGAGGCCATTACATTACATGCAATGATGGATGTGATGCATTATGATAATAATCAATATGATGCTGTAAACCGCAGTCTGACTTTTTAATGTAAAGCTTAAATTTCACTCATTTGTGATACGTCCTTCGCCTGCAAAGACACATCCACACAGCACTATCAAGAGTGCACCTTGACTCCAGAGAGAAATGTTATGATTTTAGTAGAACTTTTGAGACTTGGCTCAAACTTAACTCTTTCCCTCTCAGCTCGTAAATTCAGGAATATATAATGTGTTCATAAAAACATATCATAAAAGCCAAAAAATCTTTATTTTCTTTGTGTGGGATTTGATGGTTTAAGAAACTGATAGTTGGTGACGTGATGACATAAAGATGCAGAAACATTTTGAACAAAATTAGTTAGAAAAGGCAGAAATGTTCATAAACAAAATAGAAACAAAACGTAATTTAAAATAGATGATACTGACTTTTGACAAACATGTTTTTTTGAATAGTAGAATAGATGTACTGTATGTATACGTAACCTATTGATTATTGTTAATTTTATTATTTGTTTATGATTATTTATACTTAATAATTAGCTTAACCATTTAACAATGTAATGATTATACATATATACATGTTATTCAACAAAAACATTATTTTTGTGTTTGTCAAACTCGTCTGTTTAGATTTTTTTTGATTGCTTTTTTATTTTCAAACATTTTTTCATTTATTTTTTGATTTTGTTTCAGATGTTTGTGGATTTTTGTCTTCACGTAATCAACTGTTGGCTTTTAAAACTTTTAAAACCCACACCAAGAACTAATCTGGTTTTTGGTTTGTTTGTATTGTTTTCTGTTCTTTGACATGTTACCAGATAAAAGAATGATTTGATTTGTTTTGTTTTGCAAAACATTAAATACCTTTCAATTTATTGATGACCTCTGCCAAACAGCTGCATTGGTAGTTAAAGGGTTAAAAATCACAGGACAAAATGGAAACAGAAGGTCATTGTTTTTGAACGTTACAGAAGCTCATTACAGTGTTCTAAGGACTGTAATAAAGTTCTTGGTTTTGTTTTTGTGACTGAAAACAAACACTTGTTCATATTTTGCAGATGTTTGCTTGTTTGTGAGAAAATTGAGATAATGTTTTGCTCCATATTTCCCAGCCCTAGGTTCAGGTTTGATGTTGGACAGTTCTTCTCTGGTCTTGGCTCCTTGTGTTTCTCTCTGCTGCAGTAAAACAGTCTCTGTCTGTGCAGTAAGCGTCTCCCCTCAGTGTGTCGGCTTTTTGAAGTTCAGCTCTCAAACTGTGATAATGGCCGAGGGTCTGAAGACTCCGAGTTTTAAGGAAACACAGCTGATCTTCCAATGCCTGCTGTTTTTCTTCTTCTAACACCAAAGACTTCCTGATCGGTCTTCCTGACTCTTTGCTGACTTCTTTGACACTAAGCTTGTTAACAATCATCCTTTCTTCAACCTGCATAGAACTTTGCGTTGACTAAAACTGATCTTGAAAGAGCTCACCTTCTTCTCTTGCTCCTTAAAAACGTACGTCTCTTCACATGACCCCATGGAATTTGTTCTGAAACTGTAAATTTCTGTTTTACAGAGAAGAGAGGTGACCCTAAAAATGGTATGTCAAATTTTATTTTGATCATGTTCTTTCAGATTTACTTAACATAATCGCTCAGATTGGCTCCAGGGGTTTAAATTCTGTTATCATGAAGTAAAATGTCATAACTCCAAGTATTTCCTTAATAAGTTGATTTGAAAAAATAGTAATGTTTAATGACTGGTTTTACTGGTATTGGTGGCTCAGTTTGATAGTGCACTTTGCCAGTAATTAAAAGGTTGAAGGTTCAAGCCCAGCTCTGGCTGTCACATGGCGATGTGTCCTTGGGCAAGACACTTAATCTAATATGCTCCCACTCAGTGGCACATTGGCTTATACCATTTAGTGAGTGAATGGGTGTGAATGTGTAGAAGTGTCCTGAGGTGTGAAGCTGCTTTGGGAAGTTAAAGACTAGAAAAGCGCTCTATAACAATTTAGCATGTAGGACAGTAAAGCTGCACACAAAGAAAAAGTCTCTCATGGTCAGTATGATATTAAACTAGAAGCTATCCGAGAGTTTAAACCAGAGGGTGGGCAACTGGCAGCCTGGGTGCCAGATGCTGCCCTTCGCCTTACTTCATTGCAGCTCACCTCATATATTTAAAAAAAAAAAAGTGAAAATATGGATAAAGAAAATAAATACGATTCATCATTAGGAGCCAGTATTTCATAATGTACAACTTAGCTTTGTTATAAACGTCACTTACTTTGCTATGATAGTATTTCTATATATCTTTATGAGGCAATAAAAATTATTAATGGTATTTGTAAAACCTATATTTGGAGACAATGGGAAAGGTAATGCAATTAGATAGCATGAAAACTAGCTGAAATTGTCAAATGTCATACTTGATGTTTGTGAGATTTTCACTTTGAGTTAAAATGTATTAATGTTGGTATAATGCTTTTCTGATGCTTCACATGTTCTATTTTTGTTTGTTTATATATATATATATTTACCTTATTCTGAGTGCCTGATCATATGTAACAGTGCAGCCCTTAGGCACAGAAAAAACATATACACGTCAGTCTTATTAATGAAAGTTGTCCACCCCTGGTAAACCCTTCACCAAGGCAACTTCAGTGCTGTTGAGTGAGTTGTGGTCAAAAATCTCACACTATTAAGTGTTTCTTAAGAACTTGCAGTGCAAAGCCAATCGGGAAGCAGACTGGCTGAAGCAGGAAGCAAACGTAGCCATGGCAACGAGAGTAAAGGCGAATCATGAAGTCAGATGGATGTCGAAATGGAGATCCAACTCATAGATTTGTGAAACGAAAACAGGAGAATCTAAACGGCATAACTTGTAAATTAAATATCACAAGATGATGAGGAGAGGAGCTGGATGGAAATCACAATTGCGAAGGATGTTATAGGAAGCTAACTGCCATCCATATTTAGTAGGGCTGGGACGATACACTTTTCTCACGATTTGATTTTCTACGATTTTTTAGGTGCCGATTCGATTTAAATTGCGATTCTACGATATTGCCGATTTTTGCAATCTTTAGTTGGCTTTTTTAACACAAGCGAAAAAGATGAACAATGATGATTTCTACAGACTATATCAGAAAAAATACACATCACATGTGAGTCTGTTTTTAGGATTTATTCAGCAAAATATTTGAACCAACTGTTTATACTCTCTCTTCAAAAGCCTGGATTGGATTTAAAAGTGGCTTATTAGCACAGAATAAAATGAAGCATTTAAATATGGAAAAAAATTATTTTTGAACAAAAAAATACATTTAAAAATCGTCAAACAAAAAAATCCAGATATGTGAATCGATTTTTTCTTCCACCCCTGGCTCACCTCACTACAAATCTGAGAAACAAAACTACTGAATCTGACATTGTGTGTGACTTTCTCTCTGTTTCAACATCAGTTAAGATTTTTTTAAAATGATCATATGTGTACCAGACCTGATCAGTTCCTCACACTTTGTTCCACATGGTCAAAATTGGGGCCTATTTTCTCGACAAAATGTTTCTAGCACAACAGCTCCTGAGTGAATACAGCAGCAGCTTCAAAAAGCATTGGTCTATACTAAATATCATTGAATTGAAAACCATTGAAAACATATGAAGCCAAATTGTGTCCACCCAGAAAATCCACATGGATCAGTCAGGGAATTGTTCAAGAATAGAATCAATAACAGCATTGGCATCAGGAGGAAGGATTTTTCTCTTTTAAAACCAGGATCACCTTACGGTCTTTGAGTGTCAGTAGCGTAATGATTAATGTGCCGAGTTTGATACTGACAACAGTAGCAATTTTTTTTTGTCTTCTGCAAAAACCAAATACTTAAAACACTGCTTTCACAAGTTTAAAGGGACAGCAAAAAGCCACTGTCTGCAGCAAATCTCACTTTGTATCCAACTATGACAGCAGATTTCTATAACTCATGATAAAACTTTAACAGACTCTGGTTGTACAAAGCAGCATGTTGATTAAAAACAGCTCTCTCTGAGGAATAGCAGCAGTCTGGAGTCCCGGTGTTTCCTGACACGCTGGCGACATGACTTCACAGACGGCCTGACTCACACACTGACACAGAGACGAGTCTGCTGCAGGTTAATCTGGTCAGCAGGAAGTCCATCTGTGCCATATGTGGACCACATGCTCTCTGTTGTTGTGATGCACTTTAGGTCTAATCTGTAATCCTCGCGGTTACCTCGACTCAGCTTGTTTTGTTCATTTATGATTCATCCTTAATGGTGTTTGAAAAAAAGGGAAGTGCATGTGAAATCACTACCAGCATTTAGGAAGTTGTGGAGCATTTATTTTTAAGTTTTAATCACTAAACCGCGACAGACGTGAGCTTCAGTTTGCACATCACCATGAGGATCAGTGTAGAGACAGGGGAGAGATGACAGACTGATCATGGCAGTAGAAACAACAAAAAAAGGAAGATTTTAATTTAAGGAGTACCACAACATTTTTGTTATTTTATGTCTTGCCTCACATCAAAGTCCGTGACAAGCAAGATAGACACCATTCTTTGACTGTGTGCCCAATAACAATGAAGAGACATGCAGAGCTTGCCCACTAATATTAGCTTAGCTAAAACAGTGGGAGTCAATGGGTAGCATTAGCCTGCCTCTGCCTACAGTCGTCAGATAAACTCTTCAGCAACTCTAAACCGTTATCAAACATTATCCATTAATAGACTGAGTTTGGCGGTATATGTGATTTTCTAAAGAAATACACACAAAAATAAACCACGGCACATGCACAAACCTCCCTGCATGTGCCGTGCATCTGTTTATGAGTATAAGAAAATTGGAACTAAGGATTTTGGCTGACTTTGCAAGAGGATGAGATGATGACAACAAGCACACAGGATCTTTAATAATTCCCCAAGAGTTTATGACTGTAGGCAGAGGCAGGCTAACACTACCAATTGACTTCCAGTGTTTGAGCTAAGCTAATTAGCAGTGGACATGCTCTGCTCATCTCTTCCTTTTTATCCCCAAATTCCACACAACGTGAAAGCGCTGCACGACGGTCTTGAATTGTACTGTGGAGCAATTCGTTCCAATTCTAGTCTATCAGAGCAACTCCACTGCCTGCACTCCTGCGTGCCAGCGCCTTGTTGTTGAAGGGCCAGCACGGGCCACGGCACTGGAGATTCACTTCAGGTCTTTTTTCTGCTTGGCTGCCTCCAAACCTTATAAATTCACTGTTGTTAAGGAAGCACCAGACAGGAGGTCAACATGTGGAGTATCCGCAACTTTCAAAATGAAACACAATGCATGGACTCCCAAACGTAAATTTCCTCGATAATATGTCATTATATCACAAGCTGTGTGGTTGGGACCAGAAAAGGGACCTTAGAGCAATTTAAGTTGTTGTTTAGTTATTTTCCCAGTCTGCAACATATTTTGTTAACTTGTGACAGGGCTGCGTGTCGCAGCACTTTCAGTGGGGTTTGTCGTATGGAGCAAGACCATGGCACTTTTACGTTTTGTGGAATTTGGGGGTGACTGCACGCACAGTCAAAGGAATGGTGTCTATTTGCTTGTCATGGACTTGGGAGTGAGGTAAGGCACCAGAACAAAAGAATGTTTGCATATCCCTTTTAGACAGAAAAGAAGAGTCGACAAAAACTTTAAATTTCTTTTTTACTTGAATCCAGATGTTTTGTCATGAAATGGTTAAATGGTGGAAGGTAGAGAAGACGTAAGTATGGCAGTCTGAATGGTTTGGGGGTAAAAATAGATTCTGTGTCCTGTTTTTGACTCTGAAAAACTTTCCAAATAGCTATTTCTTTCCTTTGTTTGTTTGCCTTCACCTCAACATCACCAGGAACAAAGTGCAGCAGAGCTTTAATTTAGTTCTCCTCCTCTGCAGCTGAGTCTGCACGTCGCCCCAAAAGACTGTTTGCTTTCATTAAACCGTCTGACTGTTGCCAAACACCGCGCCTGTAAGGAGCTGGATTAACATGAACTCATCAAATCTTCCAACTCCTCAATCGACTCTGCGGCTTTGTGCCAGAGATCGTCCTTTCATGAAATTTCTCTGCAGCGACACAGATTCATTCTGACATTTAACTTGTGAAACGTGAGAGGGAACAGCGGGACGACGCTGCTCGGGTTTTAAACCTCTCTTCGCTCTGTGTGTCTCTGTTTGCTTCCCCTCTCATCTTAACATGCATTGTTCTCGTCCTCATTCAAGTATTGAATTTGCAGCTCGTGCCGGTACTTTAGGGATAACCCCGATTGTATGGGAATCTTAAGGGATCACCGCTGGCTCTCTTGGTACCTGATGTGAACTTTTAAACCCAGCCGAGGCTCCGTCACATAAGCTGAACACCAACAAACTGAATGAAGACTGGCTGCTGCTTCCAGGGCCGAGTTAAGAGATGGAAAATTAAAGTGAAAAACTGCTTTAACTCAGTGTTAATTTTGATAGCGCTTTTACTTCTTTTCCCTAAAATATCTTTAAGTTTTAGTCATAATTTAGTCAATTTACATTGTTTAAATTTTAGTCTAGCTGTAGTTGGTGATATTTCAAACCATTTCAACTGATGGAATCTATTGTGAATTAAGTTGACTAAAATATTAAGTTTAATTTTAACCCTTCCACACAACCAAAGTAGCTGTGATTGGATATATTCCTAACTTGTCCCTACTTTACATGACCAAATTAGGTCTGATTGGATTAAGTCTCTGTCAAACATTTTAGTCCAGTTTTTAATTGTTGATAAAAATATCAGGTAATTTAGTTTTAATTTGTGTCTATGTGCACTTGTTTTATTGATTACTGTCTAGGTTTTTTCACTGGAAAAAGGTTGTCGATGAAATTATTTAGCTGATGATGTCTAACAGGAAAAGCCGAAAGCAGACGAGTTTCACATAGCGTTTTTTTTTAGTAAAGGTCCTACTAAATCAGTATTATTAGTTTTAATGTTGTTAGAAAGGACACAAGGTGCAGAAGACCATAACACCTTTACTAAACTCTCAGTTCACAGAGAAATACTGTCCTTCCTCAAAGAAAAAAAAGCCACTTTAAGCCATCCACCTTTTACATCCTGGAGTTAATGATGTCATAGTGATACAGTCTCCACCTACATGTGTGTTCCTGCTCATCACAGGCAGACGAAATGACATGACAGTTTTTGAAGTCGGCTCCACAGCCTGTAATCATTCCTGCTTCATCCCAGCAGACAAATTTTGTGCAGCCAATCAGGGCAGAGCTTATTAGCACAGCCCCCACACCCTCAGATTGGAGTGTTTCCAAAGGGGAAGGGAAAAGAGCTACACCTGAACCTCCAAGGAGATTAAATTAGTAATTTTTATTCAACTTAATAGACACCCGATGCATGATGGAGAGTTGTTTTGTGAAATGTTTCATTCTGAATGTGGAGTGCAGACTTTTTCCATCATGATGTTGCACCTCAGGCCACACAGCAGCGTCCTGCATGTTTTTTAAAGATGTACATAATGCTGCTCATCCTGGTCCTCAGGAGACGGCAGGCTGGAGACGAGCATGTTGGTCTGTTCATAGACATCCAGCATAGTGGGCAGTCCAGGGATTTGGGCTGGGATTAGCGGTGGATTAGGAGTTATGTCAGATGCTGCTGTGGTTTGTGGAGATTATGAGGTATTCGAGGAGTTCAGACCAACAGGAGTGGAGGGATGTGATGAGTGCTGCACAATATGAAACATGAACATATTGAACAGTTTTTTCTAAATTCATAATCGCAGATACTGATATTTCTGGTCAAGAGCACAAGGTCTGTGTTTAAAAAATGTGTTTCTTTCAGTGTTACAGTATACATTGCTGGCCAAAAAAAGTTGCCACCATAAACAAGGTCACACTCTAATATTTAATTGGACCACCTTTAGCTTTGATTACAGCACAAATTTGCTGCGGCATTGTTTCGATAAGCTTCTACAATGTCACGATTTGTCCCAGATCACAGCACTGCCTCCACAGGTTTGGGCAGTAGGCACTAGGCATGATGGATACATCACTTCACCTGCCTCTCTTCTTACCCTGATGCTTCCATCACTCTGGAACAGGGTCAATCTGGACTCATCAGACCACATGACCTTCTTCCAGTCCTCCACAGTCCAATCTTTATGCTCCCTAGCAAACTGAAGCCTTTTATTCTGGTTAGCCTTACTGATTAGTGGTTTTCTTAAGGCTAAACAGCTGTTCAGTCCCAATCCCTTGAGTTTCCTTCTCATTGTGTGTGTGGAAATGCTCTTATTTTCACTATTAAACACACCCCTGAGTCTGACTGTTGTTTTTCTTCTATTTGATTTGGCCAAACGTTTAAGTGATTCACTAATCACCATCATTCAGGATTTTATTCTGACCACATTTCTTCCTTGAAGACAGTGGTTCCCCACTATCCTTCCAGTTTTGAATGATGTGTTGGACAGTTCTTAACCCAGTTTTAGTAGTTTCTTCAGCCCCCCTAGATATTTTCTCTGCATGATGGTATTTTTACATTCCAACAGACACAAAGATGCTGCAATTGGGCATATTTTTCTTTTTGCTCAACAAGGACACATCGAACTCACTTTATTAAAAGTTTAAGTTGTGTTGTTATTTTCTCATGTAGATTATTTTAATGACTACCTCAAACCTTGCGATTTCCTTTTTTGTTAAAGCAAAATACTGCTGTGCACTTTATTTTTTGTATGAGGCTCAAAACAGGCCTGAAGTGTAACCTGTTGTGCAAGTATTTTTAAATGTGGAAAATGAGAGACTAAAGGAACTGATATAATTTAGTTGTTTGGAATTTTCATTGATATTTGAGAGAACTACCTCATGTGCATCTGAAACAAGGTATCGTTGTAACAGGTGTTGTTTAATGTTTTTCAGTGAAATAAGATTGGAACATTGACGGTGTATGCTGTCAGTTTAAAAAAAACAGCATCGGCAGGTCCGGCTTTTTAAAGATCGGTGATCAGGAAATTATGATCAGTGCACCCCTAGTGACAAATATTTTTGGCAAATTACTGAGTTGTAGTCCAAAAAACTTCTTTCAGTTTCCTCCCATACATTGGGATCAGTATCAGTAGAGGCCAAAATAGTGTTGAAACACCAGCATATTAGCAGAAATGTGATAGTTTCCACCCGAGTCTTGTTGGCCACAAGACAGCTATGACATCACAAACCTTAAGAAGAAAACAGAGCATCTTTAGTGATAGGGATGTTTTGAGTTTAGTGGAGGTGATCTATTTGTGTTCCTCAAGCTCTTTCTAATAGCATTGAAATGAGATGAAATTGATTTGGCAGGACTTGAGAACTTTTAGATGCTGCAAGACAGTAGGACATCTCTGTAGAAGAATTATCTACTGTTTTTCCATAATGAAAAATGTCATGTCACTACATTATATGCACATCTAAATAATAATAATTATATAAAGATGAGTGAAAGATTTGGTGTTGATGGTGTGTATATTCTCCCTGACCATCATCTCTGCTCCTCTGTGTTCAGGGCCAGCTCTGCACATGGCCACGGTGGACATCAAGAACCCAGAGATCAACAACGTCCGATACCACAACTCCCACAGCCACCAGCAGCCGTACCACCTTAACAACATGCTGAGCCACAGCGGCCTGAACAGGAAGGACAAGAAGACCAAAGGAAAGAAGAAGAAGCTGACCAAGGCTGACATCGGCACGCCCAGCAACTTCCAGTGAGTTTACCGTCAACTTTGAATGTTAAGTTTGGATTTCATGGTGCAGATTGGGATTTTTATTTTTATTTTTTTTTAAATTGGTTTAACTTAGTGGGTGGATAGAGCATGGATATGATAATATAGTATTGTCCAAGTATGTCCACTCCAATGGTTGATCTGCTGGCTGCAAATATTTAATTTTAATAGCTTGATTTGAGCTAACAATAGTAACCCTGCAAAGAACATTACCTGTCTTTCCTGTTTAAAGTTGAAGAAAATTGCACCTAGTTTTTTTTTAGCATCAATTGCACATAGGGATTCAGGATGTTATCAGTATGATATAGGTACTGATAGATAATAACTTGAAAAGCAAAACATCAGAATCAGCTTTATGGCCAGGTATGTTAGACATACAAAGAAATATGACACCTGGTCACTTCAATCTCCAAGTACAGAGTAGACACACACCGTGTATATCCTAGATTATAAACAAGACAAAAAGCAAAAATCCCAAGGCAGATACCACCTTAACCACCAATAACAATAAGGGAATAGCAGTTCATCTGTTTTATTAGCCAGAGACCGAACGTTGGCGAGCTGTATAGATGGGAGCGCAGTCCTGAATCCACGCTGCCGCAGCTTCACGAGCACTCCCGCCTGCTTTCCCCGTCAGCGTCTCCTGCATTACCCAAAGAAGACAGCTACTCCTCCAGCCAAAATCTCTGTATAACTCTTTGGAGTGGTGAAAGTTGGAGGAAAAAGTCCAGCAGACTTACGTCCAAAATTGAGTAGTTTTTCTCTGGTGTATGTGACCAGAGAGGGGAAGCACAAAACAGATAAAACACAGAAGAAAACGCTAACTATGAGAGATCGAAGCACTATGCAAATATGTATCAGCGTCAATATCTGTTGATACATATTAGCATAACATAAATGTATAGTAATGCTTCACCGTATCACAAAATATCTACGTTAAAAAAGCAGCGTAATCATTTGAAGGGTACTAAATGTTTTTCTTTGTCAACATTTCAAATAAAATGCCGCAGAGTACGGGGCAGATCGTTCATTTAAAGATACAGTGTGTGGATTTTGCTTTTTTAGTCAATTAATTGATTCTGTGTTAAATATTGGGCGGCAGGTAGTGCATGCACCTCACCACAATCTCCGGGTCAGTCAGGGCCTGTCTGTGTGGAGTTTGCATTATCTCTGGTGCTGCTAAACTTTGACCCTGGCCTCCGTCCCGAGTTGTTTTGGTTTTGAGGTGGACATGTTAGATTCGAGGTTTCTGTCTGCCGTTCTGTCTGAATCTCTGCTCTGTAAACATGTTGCATTGGAGTCTAAGATGGCTTCAATAGCCGCTCTGTCTCTGTGACCGATGACCAAATGTGTGTGGGCTCACGATTTAGCATGTGCACATGTCCGCCCACGTGCACATGCTAAACAGTTCCTGTACCTCTGTGTCCGTGTGCGGTATGTAACATGCGTGATCTCACCACCGATCTTGTCCCATCCTCTGCAGGCACATCGGTCACGTGGGTTGGGATCCAAACACAGGTTTTGATGTGAGTACCCCTCTTCACACACACACACACACGCACACACAAACACACACACACACACACACACAGGAGCACAATAGTGACCTGTGTGTCGGCTGCATGATGAAATCACACAATAGGCTCTTTTTGCTTCCTGCTCATATTCACGACCATCTCGCTGCGACTCAGAAGCTGCAGACACAAAGTGCCAGAGACGCTCAATAAGTCATCAAAGAGCTGCATGAAGAAACAGATTAATAAATGAACGGGTTTTGATAGAAATATATTCAAGAATGAGAATATCTTTTATGATCCAAGACCAACACCTCCCTTTGTGATTCAAGTGAGATTTGAAGTTTTGTTTTGGTGAAAAGAGATTAAAGTTCTGTCTGTAACCAAATAAGCAAATGCATAATTAGGGATGCAAGATATTAGCTGTTTGATATCAATATCGGCCGATATCATCATTAAAACTCAAGTAGCAGTTTCGGCAGATGTTAAAATTTTTTGCAGATATTTACAGCTGATATAAAGACCACAAATATGACCATATATTGGCTGTAAAATGGCAAATTACACAAATGGATAATATGGATGCATCTTCACATCAATGCATGGGTACATTTTTCCAAGAGTTAAACGCTGTTTTCTTGTTTTACATCTGTTCATCACAAAAATATACTGTAACACTGAAAGAAACAAGTCAGTTTTTTAAGTACAGAGCTTGACCTCTTGACCAGAAGTATCACATCAGCAATAATGAATTACAAAATATCTACAAAGGTTCAGTATCGTGCTGATATAATTTAGTCATTCCTTTTCATTTTTAATCACAATGTTTGGTCTCGAGAGCTCCAAAAAATAAAAATAAAAGTTTTTTTAAAGTTTTGTTGAAAATGCAGTCCAAAAATATGATAACTAGTGCTATCAGACGATTAAAAAAATTAATCTAATTAATCACTGGACTTATAATTAATTAATCTAATTAATCGCATTTTAATCTCATATCTGCTTAAAGTACCCAAATAAAGAATTTGAATTCTAGGATATTATAAAACTGTAGTGCATGACTAATCAAATGAATACACTAAGAAGTGAAGATTTGTTAATCCACATTTTTATTGGTGACTTAGATAAAACCAAAGTCAGGGCAACTTGTCCAGAAAATTCTAAGCTCAATCAGGCAGCTCAAATTACACTTTAAGTGTGTTTCATAAATCAAATTCAAAATAAGAAAAAGGTGGAGGACATCCAGCAAAACAATTAGGCCTGATGCATTATTAAAGAATGTAGTACAAATATAGATAAATAAATTCAAAAATAAAATAAGACTAAGTCTTAAATATGCCATTCCTGTTGTCACCTGGGCTTTGTTTGGTTTGACTAGAGACGCATGTGTGAAGTGATGTACCACTGCCATATACGGGTCCTTCAGCTGGCCAATATCAAAATGTTTGTGTGCTATGATTAATCTGCGATTAATTTTTATAACGCACTAATTTGCTGTGTAATTAATTAATCTAATTAATGCACTAGAGTGACAGCCCTAATGATAACCTGTCAAAATTTTATTTTGTGAAGCCACATTTGAGATCAATTGTGCCCCCTTTTTGCTCTGTCTTAATGGTGCGTTTAAGTTGTACTGGGAAGCTGGGATTTCTGAGTTCCAAGTGGGAAATTTCAGCACGCTCCCTTAAGTCAAACTTTAAAGCTGGAGATAGCGCTGGACGATTATGGTAAAAATAAGAATCCCTATTATTTTAAGTGATATTGAAATCACGATTAATACACACAATTATTCATTTATTTAAAAACTTTAGTATTGATTTAAACACAACTTTAAAGAACCGGCAAGCGGCGGTGCTCGCTGCATACAGTATTATTGATCCACATAAGTCACACACACGTGGCTGCACGTGGAACACAGAAGCGCTATGAAGCGCAGGAACTTGCATACATGGCACTCCACATTGTGTGGCATATTAATTGTTTTTCTTCGATTATAATGTTTTTATGATTGTCAGATGGCAAAATTGAAATCACGATCAAAATCCGATTAATTGTCAAGCCCTAGCTGGAGATTCCACATCCAAGTGGACAATTGAAGGTGGAACCAGGTGAAAATGGTGCACTCCAATTGATCTCAGAACTGGGATAGCTGCAAATTAAATTAAATTAAGGCGCTGATTACACGAAAACTGACAGTTTTTGCTGCGGAAAAGCTGGGTTTCCTCTTGAGTTAAACTTTTTTTACTGTCTCATTAAAGGGCAACTTCGGTATTTTTCGACCTGGGTCCTATTGCCCCAAGTGTATGTGTGTATACGATTGACGGGTACAACTCGTTTTAAAATTGGCTCAGTATCAAGGGAGCGGATGCAGCCGGCAGCCGCGAAGCTAGATAGGGGGGCAACTGCATCCCGTATAAGTTTGAGCATTAAAAGTGTTTATTTCGCCACAGACCGGTTGCGATCGCCGGTGCTAGCTCTCTAATTAGCATTGTAAGCATTGCGTTTTCCTTCACGTCCTCTGACCTGTGGGACGTCATCTCATGTGAGCTTGTTGCCGGAAGAAAACAGAGGAGCCATGCAGCGCGCCGCTCCGAGTGGAGCTGCTTATCCCGGAGGACAGTGTAAAGTTTTACTGCATTTGTATCATGGCTGAATATTTACCAGATTTCGAGAGTGAAGACGAGCCTTTTCATTACGACGGCCACCCGTATTTATTAGAGCCAGAGTATACGGACGAGGAGCTGCTACAAACTCGAGAGCTAACGAGGATAGCAACAGAGGGCCAACGAGCAGACGATCAGCAGCGGCGGCATGAACGCAAATTTCTGAGGACTGGTGGTGCTCCTGTGGTTGCTGTGACTCTTTGCCCACAGAGGAAGAATGTCTGTGTTGCAACGAGTGGGACCTGTTGCCCAATATTCGTGGTCTCGATGTGTCGTGGGATGATACAGAAAGTACCCGACGCTGTGTAACTACATTAGAGGACCCCCCTCCCCCCTCTGATCAACAGGACAGTGCTGGATACCTTTTTTCATGTACCCAAAATAAATTGGAGGAGGCGACCAAAACCACAGGGACCAAATGGTCAACTATCCATAAAGTAAGTATAACTAATATGTCTTTATGCATATAATACGTATAAGTATTGTATGTATTGTGTAAGTGTTTATTTCGCCACAGACCGGTTGCGATCGCCGGTGCTAGCTCTCTAATTAGCATTGTAACACGGTAGGTCACAAGTCTGTACTGGCTGGACGAGAGGAAAAAGTGAAGAGGATTTAGGGCAACAGTAAATGTGTGTGTCAGAGACAAATCTAGAGCGTTCGTGCAGCCGCTGCTTCACCCTCGTCTGCTTGTTGGCCCTCTGTTGCTATCCTCGTTAGCTCTTGAGTTTGTAGCAGCTCCTCGTCCGTATACTCTGGCTCAAATAAATACGGGTGGCCGTCGTAATGAAAAGGCTCGTCTTCACTCTCGAAATCTGGTAAATATTCAGCCATGATACCAAATTAAAGAAACGAAAGCTCTCCCATACGAAGACAGCTGCCTTAGATTAGAGGCGCATTGATTACAAAGACTGTTGGTTACCACGAAGAAGACCCAGATCAGCATTCTGATCTGATCTCAAAGATTAGCTATCTTGTTAACAGACTGTGTCTTTTTAAAGGTTTAACAAACAGCTCTAGTCATGAAACAGAGTCTGTTGATGAACCCTGGCTGGTTTCTCGTAGCAGCCGGAGCTGCTGATGCACGTTGTCGTTGAGTTTGTTGCTAATGAGCGACATCCCAAGACTGACAAGCTTAACAAGCAGGAGGGCGGCCACTTTCCATTCAAGGCTTGTTAATTGTCTCGGTTTACTCCACTGATCAAGCGACCCTGAAAATGCGAAACCTGGTATGTCAGTCACATACAAAGCACATTCCCAGAATGCACTGCAGCGTGACACAAACAGAGGGGGGAATGTTTCTGCAGAGGATTTTAAAGCAGCTGAGCAGATTGTTTTCTGATGTTTTACGTGTCTGCAGCTTGTAATGCTCGCTCTTGGCCACCAGGGGTCAGACTGAGCCTGTAGTTCGGGCTCTGGCTCCTCTGCAGAGGACGAGGACTCTGTGGTTATCATGTTGAAAAATTAATGCATATTAAACAGAGCTCATGAGCTGAGATTTAATATGGCTCATTGAACTCATGTGATGTTTCAGCTTATTTGAAGGAGGCAAAAATCCTCAACAAGGGCTGTGCTGACAAACAGAACATGATTAACAGACAGAAATGAACTCGGTATAGATGATGAGGGATGGCAACAACAGAGGGAATAATAAATAATTTAAAGGGAAACTGAATTAGGAGGCAAAGCAGAAAAACACATGAAACCAGAAATATAAGAATTTAGCACTTCAGTCAGCACCAGTGACCGTTGCCTCTCCTGTCAATACTGCTTTTTTCTTTTTTTGTTTTTTTTATTCTTGATTTATATGGACAACATAGGAATTACCATAGATAACCATATAAATTTAAAAAATAATAATAGCAACAAGCAGTGAATCAGGTATAAGACCTCTGCCTGTCAGTATTGCTGTATGTGTTGACTTACTGCTGATATTTAAAGCATGAGGTCGGCCACACTATTTTTTCCATCGGTTACGGTGGGCCACTGAGTCAGATACAGTAACCACAGAACCTTAAAATCATAATGTGACTCAGATTGAGATTAACTGAGGATAAAGAGGAGCGTCACAGTGGTGCAGCCTCACAACATTAACTTTGACAGCACTTTTAATTCAGTTTTAATTAAAGTCTTTTGCCTAAAATATCTTTTAGTTTTTGCCATACTTGAGTCATCTTAGTTTTAGTTGATGAAATTTCACAACATTTTAGTCGATGAAATCTGCTGTGCATGTAGTCAACTAAATATGAAGTGTAAAGGGTAAGGCATTTTTATGTTTCCTTAAAGTTCTGAAGTTATGTTTTACACTTGGATGAAATGAAACAGCTAATAACCCTTTATTGAATGCTAGTAAAGTTTGAAAGTATAAATGAACAGAAACAAATTTAACTTTTGTGTGAAATGCAGTCACCTTTATTTAGGCTACCTGGCAGAGTATCTCAGTTACAATACCAGAACTGACAACAAACAGTGAACCTGCTGTACATGAATATATCAATTAATAAAGAGATCAGCTCTGATGGGATCACTCCACAGCTTATCCCACCACCACCAAGCTAAGGCAGCTGTGATTGGATGTCCCTCTGAGCTCATCCAACTTTTCCACACAACCAAAGTAGCTGTGATTGGATATATATTTCTAACCCGGATTAAGTCTCTGTCAGACATTTTAGTCCAGTTTTTATTTTTTGATGAAAATATCAGTTAATTTAGTTTTTGTGTTTTTGTTTTTATAATGTACTGTCTAGGTTTTGTCACTGGAAAAAAGACTGTTGAGGAAAACTAGGATTAAAATAATTCGTCAACAAAATTAAAGGATAAGTTTGGTTTCTACAGCTTTCACATTGTTTATAGAATGAAGTAGAACAATATACTCACCCAGAAGGCTTTCCTGATCCAAACAGTGCTTCGGGAGATATTTAGATCCAAAATCAAGCAGCGGACATCCGTATAATGGTAGCACAAGGGGCATACAGCGCCGCTCCTAAAACTGCATTAATCGTCCAAAAACTCATTAGTTTCACCAGTATTTCATCATGGTCCGCTCAGGTTACTCCTCCAAGACAGTCCGGGGTCCGGGGTTGCTCCACCCATGTTTTTGTGACTGTGCTGACCTCTGAACTGGGAACTTACTTCACGTCTGCCGCGCATGCGCAGTACGGCTTTCTCCTTTCGATGAGCTCCTCATCTGTAAACTCTGGCTCGAAACTGTAAGGACACCCAACATATTCAAAGTTCTCCTCCACAACGTCTTCATCCGATAGATATTTGTCCATTTTGCACAAAACTGGAAGAAGAAAGTTGTTGAGTAGCCGGCGGTCTTCCCCTGAAACAATGAGCCATACTGCGCATGCGCGGCAGCCATACTTTTTCAGTTAAGAGGTCAACACAGCCACGAAAACATGGGTGGAGCGACACAGACTGTCTTGGAGGAGTAGCGCGAGTGGACCATGATGAAATATTGGTGAAACTAATGAGTTTTTGAACGATTCATGCAGTTTTAGGAGCGGTACTAACATGCCCCTTGTGCTACCATTATACGGATGTCCGCCCCTCGATTTTGGATCTAAATATCTCCTGAAGCACTGTTTGGATCAGGAAAGCCTTCTGGGTGAGTATATTGTTCTACTTCATTCTATAAACAATGTGAAAGCTGTAGAAACTGAACTTATCCTTTAACCCTGCCTCTGCAAAAGAAGGTTGCTGATCAGATGCCCGTGTTAAAAAGCGGGCTCATTAGGTTGACTGCAAAGCCACATAGAAGCAGAGCTGGGTGATATGGCCTAAAAAAACATCCTTGATGCTGGAAACATCAGAATCAGAAATACTTTATAAATCTTAAAGGGGAAAATCTGTTGCTTCAGTTGCTCTTATACACAGGATAGCAAAGAGTATCGAAGACATCAAATAGATAAGAGCATAATATTAAAGTAAAAAATAGAAAACAGATTTCAGCATGCAGAATCTTTACGCTATACTTCAACTTCCTGATGTAGGAAATAAATACAAATTAAAGTGAGACTACGAACAAACCAAGGAATTCACACATTGCAAATATTTAAAATATGAATATAAAAATGACAGCGCTGTGTGACAGTACACATTTGACTGGGTTTTACTCTGGATATCACCAAATATTAACAATTATCAGAGGTGAAACAGTGAAAAACATTCTGTTCTCTCACATTGATGCAGCTGTGATTTTATAGGGAGAAGTTATAAAGTCTGAAATCTTCATTAGTTTAGTCAGACGAGAACTGAGAACTGATTGGATTTGACATCTAATCAGAAAACAATGTTCATTGTGAGGTATTTGCTTTTACTATTTTTATTTTAATGAATAAAAGCATTTTTGTTCTGTCTGTCCTCAGGCAGAAGATCTCAATATCCTCTTATGGTTGTCAAGTTTAATCCAGCAGTTAGTCAGTCAGTCCGATTTTTCTTCCAGACAGAAAATATCTCGACAGTGATGTGATGGCTTGCTGTGAAATTGGGTGCAGACACTTGATTGACACGTGTGGTTCAGACTAAGATAACCTGACAGCTCTCAGATGATTGCTTCAGATTTTGTTGAGTTTCATAAAACGCTTTGACATTCTAAGATCATGATCAGAAAAGGTTTAAAGTTAAAATAAATGGCCTTGTTGAATTGGCCAAAACTTCGTACTTTTCTTGTTTTGATGCCAGGAGTCTTTGGATTGTTTTTAATTTTTTTTTCTTACATTGCAGCTGAATAATTTGGATCCAGAGCTGAAGAACCTGTTCGACATGTGCGGCATCTCCGAGGCTCAGCTGAAGGACAGAGAGACGTCGAAGGTCATCTACGACTTCATCGAGAAGAAGGGGGGAGTGGAGGCGGTGAAGAACGAGCTGAGGAGGCAGGGTGAGGATCAGCACACACCATTAAAACTAAACCACAGGAAGACTTTTGGGGGTGAATTAGAGGAGGAAGGGGCGTCAACGTCCAACTTGTGAAGACACTGAGCAGCTATGAAAGCCCACAGCACTGGTCGGAGGTTTAACTGATTGAAGTTGACAGATACTAAATTAATTTTTCCAGGTTTAGATGGTGAGTAGGTGTTTGATTATATGATTGGACAGCCTGTTTCATCTCCCGCCCACCTGTCCTGTTGAAAAGAGTTTGGTGTCTTCAATTTGGTGGCCTGACTGTGACGTTATTTTAGGATCAAGTGACTTCAAAAGCAGAGAAACTTGGATAAAAAAAGCCCAAAACAGCATTAATTCATTAATTCAGCATTTGGGCTGCAAAGTTTTGGAAAAATTCCACAAACTTCTGATGTGTTGTATGGTCATTCATGGCAGGCTTTTTTTTTTCAACATATTTTGATTTAAAGTTTGCACAAAACAAATTACAGTACATGTTTAAGAAAACAAACTTTAAATAAGGACTTGGCAGACATTTCTGGATCAGTTCATGGCTTCATTCTCATCCAAACAGAGACACAAAGAAAAGAAAAGAAACAAAAGTTAAGTAACAAAAGTGCTTTGCAAATACAGTGTAATAAATGAACAAGCCAAGTGACAAAAACAAGCTCAGTGAAGTAAAATAAGTAAGACAATGAATAAAAAAATATGTTCGTATGTATTCTCAAATTTACATAAACATATGCACAAGTGTGTACATGCATACACATACACACATTTTGAATACATATGTATGTATGTATGTGTATATATATATATTTTCTTAAAGGGTTCAAGATGAATACGAAATACAAATAATGATAGTAACAAAATAAATTAAATAATAGTTATACCAAACACAATGTATGAGGAAATATAACATTAAAAACTAAAATAAATCAGTAGTATATTTAAACTATAACAAGTACATGGCAGGCTTTATAATAATGAAAAGGACAATGTTGGCACTAGGCCTGTGCTCAAAATATCGATACGGCATATTATCGTCATGCACTATGGCACAGTTCAAAGTAGAAGCCAAGCTACGTGATAAAACACACGTTCCAAATTTAAACTTAGGTCTACCATCTTTGGGGACCTGAATTTAAGTTCTAAAGTTAAACAGCTATTTAAAACTCATGCTTGTTCTTTTTCTTCTTGTAATAAAAACAAAATGTTGCTGGGAATTCTGTTAAAAGTGCAGTTAATGTTCACAATTTATGTGTATCAGGATACATATCGTATCGTGGCCTCAGTATTGGGATACATATTGAATTGTGGGGTTGCTGGAAATACCCAGCCCTAGTTGACACATACGTCCATGGTGGGGTACCAGATTAAAAAAATGAAAATTAAGAAACTTTAAATCTTAAAGTCTTCTAAGTCAGAGGAAATGACACAGATTTTCTAATGAAACTCTTAAAGGGAGCTACTTTAGGTTTACGGATCTCTCTTTGCTTTTTCCTGAGGCTTTTTAATATTAACAAATATTGAATCATCCAGAAAATCTATAAAGTGTCATATTCATGATTCAATTAAATTAATCATTTATTGTCATTCAACTACACACCAACAATACACAGTAGAAAGAAATAACTTGGCACCAGCCTCAGGGCGCTAAGATCACAATAAATAATATTTCATAATATTAAAAAAACATGTTTGTGTACAGTGACCTAGTTTAAAATATTTAAGTCACAGAATTGATCCGTAGTGCAGTACTGCTGTATGTCATTTAAAATACAGCATAGATTATAATGAAGTGAAAATAGAGAACAAGGTCAGTGCACATGCAAATACCTTGAATCAGAATATACTGATGTATGCACATACAAATCCACATACACACACACACACGTATATGTACATAAACACACACTCATACACACACTTGTATAAATAAACTGTCATGAACTATAAAATTCAGCACATAACATTAAAGTATGTAACATTTGTGCAAAAGGTAAGGACATTGCAATTATAATTAAACAGAAGTGCAGATATGGCTGTTGAAGCAGAGTCTTGAACGTAAAGATCATCAGGTTTTTTATGTCCTGTATGGATTTAACAGATGTTCCAAGAAACAGCAGAGTAAGACTGTAAAAATATGCTCAGACTATGCACAGAACATGGATAAAAAGAATGGCAGCTGGATAGAAAGACTTTAACTATAATGATTAAACTGGTGATTTACACCCCGACCTAATGGTAAAATTAAATGACTTATTTTTGACAAGGATTCAAACTGCAGTCTGCTAACTATAATTCATTTAAGATTTTGTCCATCCAAACAAAATAACCAAAGACCAAAACTAATGCAGCACAAACATAGCATCAGATTACATTTTTAATTTACCTGCAGTCACAAAAACGCCTTCATCGATATTTTCCTGCTCTAAAGCATTTTATTAATGCTTAAATTCACACACACTTGGACACACTCCTGTCATCCTAAATTCAGATTCCCATCACACTGCTCCCTTTCAAACGGAGCAGTTTAACATGAATAAAACATGGAGTGAAACTAAGAAACAGAAGGAACAGAATCTGTCACGTGGAATAGAAAATTGTGACAGAAGATTCTGTTTAATGTGCACACCTCAAACCTGCCGACTGATGGAAGAAAACAGCAAAGGGAAGGAAATGATGGTGGAGGACGACAGTGAGATGACTGCAGATGAGCTCAGAAAGTCACTCTCATTCTGTCTGGAGGGAAAGTGAACTCGGAGCCTCGTTATTCTGTTAAACTAGTTCACCTGCAGCTACAGTGGAGAACATATTTTCACTCAGCCGCTTCAGATCGATGAATGTAGGCATGGGCAAGACAGAAGACCCCACTGCTGTGAGATAAGAGCAAGAGATGGAGGCTACAGTTCACACAGAATTAAGCAAGACTGAAAAAGTGCAGATGGTTTGAAGCCCACAGGATACTGTAGCTGAACATCCCTGACCAAGCTGCCTTAATTGTGTAACCCCATGTTATTTTTTACTTTTCATGTCTTGCCTCACTCCCAAGGCCAGGACAAGCAGAAGGACTCCACTGTGCAATAACCAAAGAATAACACATCTGTATTTGATATTTATTTTAACTTTTCTTGTTCATAAAGGTTTGCTTCTTTCTACTCAGATTTGAGCATGTACACTGTAACGTATGATGAATATTGTAGATTAGTTATTTGCTTTCTTATTATATTCTCTTGTCTTTTTTTTGTTCTGTATATGTTATTGTTGTAAATATTTTCGAAATACATAAACAAGTTGAATTGTCCTTTTCTTAGTTCACAAAATGTTTGATTACAAGCAGGAAGAGTGTTATTTACTGCACAAAAATTATCTCCAGTGTTTTTAGGTAAGCATATCTTTACATTTTAATGCCAGACTGATTAGTGGGTTCTGGATATCCAACTAGATTGATTATTCTAATATCTCTTTTCTGTAGTTTTTGACATCATCAGCACAACGAAGCCCCTCCATGGAAACAATTGAAAGGAGCATGTGGAGATGGTTTTCTTTACTTTGTGCTTTTGTCCCTCTTTAAAAATGCACAAACTCGGTGCTGATGATACAAAGGTGGATGGAATTTGTTGCTGAGATGGCAAAGAGTCATGGAGGAGGGGAGACGGAGGGGACGGGTGTGATATTGTGCCGTGGGCAAGTTACGCCAATGTCATGGAGTAAATTGGCGTGTTGACCGGGTGTGATGTTCCCACTGAAGCTGATTGGAGGCGAGTTGGTATAAACTCATGTCACTTACAGGGTCAATCGGCCCCGGATCGAAAGGCCTTTTAAACCCTTTCAAACTGCCATCATGAGCCGACTGTTATCGGATTTAAACAGGTTTTTTGGTCAGTCTGAAAGGGATAAAAGTCTCTTAAGTCGTCTTTATTCTCCATTCCCATGCTTAGCTTTAGCTGCAGCAGGTTGTCCTGATCATGTCCACATGCCTAAATGCATTGAGATGCTGCCATGTGATTGGGATTTTGGGTAACAAATATTTGTGAGTGATGAATTTAAGTTTTTTAACTTTTTTGTTTGTTTCTCCTGCAGCACCCCCTCCTCCTCCATCCCGTGGTGGCGCCCCTCCTCCACCTCCGCCCCCACATAGCACAGCTCCACCACCCCCTCCTCCTCCATCCAGAGGAGGCCGAGGAGCCCCTCCCCCCCCTCCTCCATCCAGAGCCCCGGCCTCCGCCCCTCCACCCCCACCTCCAACCAGACCAGGAACTCTGGGGGCTCCGCCTCCTCCACCCCCTCCCAACAGAGGGGGCCACCAGCCTCCACCTCCACCCCACCATCACCACCACCACCAGCCCCCTCCTCCTCCTCCTCCATCCTCCTCACACTCTACTGTCGCTCCTCAAGCCCCGCCCCCTCCGCCTCCTCCGCCAGCACACCAGTCTCCACCAGGTAGTGGAAGCTCCACCCCTGCTCCACCTCCCCCGCCTCCCCCTCCACCGCCCCCACCAGGCCCACCTCCTCCTCCGGAGCTGGACGGCATCAGCGGGGGCGGAGACTCTCCTCACTCGCCGATCCCTGGCGGGAAGTCGGCACTGCTGGAGCAGATCAGGGGAGGAACCCAGCTGAAGAAGGTGGAGCAGAACCATCGGGCGCCGTCCTCGGGCACAGGACGGGACGCCCTGCTGGACCAGATCAGACAGGGGATCCAGCTCAAGACCGTAAGATTATCACAGAACCCTGAACAGGTCTAAAAACAGGATTCTTACAAACCCTGAAAAAGTCTTGAATTTGATTTTTTTTTTTTTTAAATTACGGCCTTAGAGGCTCTTGGACAGTCTTGTTTACCTGAAGAGGTCTTCAAACTGATAGCACTCTGGTTAAGGCTGTTTTTATCTGGTCTGTTTGAGGTTTTTAACAAAAAATAGGCAGAAAAATAATCAATGGCAGCAGCATAACGTGTAGAAGACAAACAATGGTGTCTCGGTTTATACAGGGAGACAGAGGATGGCATTGAGCAGTAGCCAGCCTGCAGCCATATTGTTATTTTTTTATGTTTATTTAAGGGGAACATGATATCATCGGTTTGATATCTGCATCGGAGGTGCTCAATAAGTCTCCGAAGAGCTGCATGAAAGAACAGATTAATAAATGAATGGATTTAGATAGAAATGCTTTCATTGGAGTATCTTTATGCTCCAAGACCAAAACCTCCCTCTGTGATTCAAGTGAGGTCTGAAGTTTTGTTGTGGTGGATAGAGATTAAAATTCAGTCTGTAACCGAATGAACACGATTTAGGGATGCAGGGTGTTATCGGTTTGATATCAGTATCGACCAAATAGGCATAAAAAGTTAAGTAGCGTCATAAATTTTTGCAGGTATTTACAGCTGATATATCGGACACACGTATTCAGTGATGCACCTTCTCATCACTGCATGGGTTATTTTTGTACGAGCTGAATGCTATATTTCTTTTTTAACAGCTGTTAATCACAAAAAAATACTGTAGCGCTAAAAGAAACAAGCTCATTTTATTAAATACAGAGTTTGTGCTCTTAACCAGAATTGGATTCAGCAATATTGAATTTAAAAACTTGTACATTCTTAATTTATTTATGTATATTTTTATGTTTATATTTCTTTACATTTTTATTTCCTTTTATATTTGTACATACACGACTTTATCTGTTGTACTGAATTCTACTGGGATCCTCATTTCCCTGAGGGATTTTTCCAAAGGGATTGAAAAATTCTATTTAATCCAGTTTAAAACCATGTTATATGCACTAACAGTGTCATTTTTCCCCAAATCAAACCTAAATGGTTTTTCAAATATACATGCAAATAACCAAATAAATTTGGTTATTATTTTTCTATGCTAAGAACAATCACAGAGCTTGATCACCCTTTCTGTTCACCTGATCGAGCACCGTGTGACTTTTTCCTGGTTCATAAATCTAAAGTCAGAGGAACACGGTTGGAGTTTGTGTCGAAAGTAAAGAGAAGAACCACAGAGGCTCTGAGACAACTGTCTGAAGAAGACTTGCTGCACCGCTGTAATTAGTGAAGACCTGAATAGAGCAGGGTTGATGCAGAAGGAAGAAGACACTGAAAGAAGTTTATTTCTTTTCTGCCTTTTTTATTATCTCAGACTTAAAAAACAAACAGCAAAAACAACCAAGTCAATGCAAAACAATACATATGTACACCAAACAACTGCACATGTCTGTCAAACAAATTTAGACGCGAGTTCATACATGTGAGTTTATACATGTGTAAGTCAACACAACAGCCAGTTTGAAGAAAAGAGCAGATCTAGTCCTGACCCTTCTTTACAATTCAGATCCAGAACAGAATCAAAACCATAATATGATTACAGCATTAGTCTTGGTTTTAATTTTCATACCTTTAGTTAAAGTATGATCCAATTTTAACAAATAAGCATTTTAGCATGTTATAGAAAAAAAAATGTATACACCACAGTTCTGTTCTGCAGTTTAAAGACTTTTCCTAATTTTTTTCAGCTCAAGTCTTGAATTTGATGATAGAATCTCTGTGGGAAACTTGAAAAGAGATTTGATGCAATTTTAGTGAAAAATAAAAACTTCCTTTTTGTGATGCTGTCAAATCTGATCATGAAGAATCAGATAATCTCTGAGCTCTTGTCCAGTCTCAACCAAACTGTCTTTAGAGATCATAAATGTGAAGTGTCAAATTTGTTTCTCGTGTCTCCAGGTGTCAGATCATCCAGAGTCCGGCCCTCCAACACCAGCGCCCACATCAGGCATCGTTGGCGCCCTCATGGAGGTGATGCAGAAGAGGAGCAAAGCCATCCATTCCTCAGGTAGATCTACTGACCACCAGACAATCCGGTTCAGTTTGGCTTGGTTCGTTTTGTGATTTCAGGTTTTTCAACAGTCCACTGGCGCTGAAGGTGTGCCATGCCAAACTGAAACTAAAGGGTGAAGCTAAAGCCTCTACTGTCTGTTGATTGGGTGCAGTTCCCATGTGACAGCTGCTGAAATAGAAATACAGCATATACCACCAACATACCATCTTTTATTTTATGTTTTTCTTTAGTTCAAAAATAGTCACAAGTCCACCATTATTCCCTCTCCTCATATGTCGTCTCCCATGTTGTGTTTCTGGTTGTTGGTGTTTCTTCTTCTTTACTTTTGTTAGATCACGTTTGATCAGATTTCTGTCTTATGTGTGTGCAGTGTTGAGATTATAAGAGCTCACCGCACACAGGATCTAAACTGTTCACTGATTTTTAGTCTTCATATGTGGGCTTAATAACAGATAAATAATCCTTTTAGATTTAGAAAATCCTTATGTGTGGACCCTGCTTAAGGTTAACTGGTGACCCCAAATTGCTCTTAGTTGTGACTGTGACAATAAATGGATATGTCTCTCTATGTGGCCCTGTGATTGGCTGGTGACCGGACGCCTCTCATCCTCAAAAGGGATACAGATAATGGATGGGTGCTATGTAGCTTGTGATTTGATCAGGCTTTATCAAAAATGTTCCTTTTTTTTCCAGACGAAGACGAGGATGACGATGAGGACGAAGACTTCGAGGACGATGACGAGTGGGACGACTAGCGAAGAGTCCTCCTCGGCTCCACCTCATGTACCGTCAACACTAAAATATCTTCTAAAAATCTTCCAGCATCTGACTAAAACTGTAATGTAAATGTTGTATGAACTGGCTGTATATTTATTTTTGCCTTTATTTTTTTGCTTTCAGTTTTTTTTTTATGAAAAATAATCTGTGCAATACCTCATCTGTTCATCACACACCCTCATCGTTCAAGACACTTTCCGCTCCCGGGACATCCCGTTGTTAGAAAGCACTTAGCCGCCCCCATCAGCACAAAGTGGAGGCGCAGCCAGCTTCGTTACATAATAAATAATCAATAATATCAAACGCTAGCTTCTCCACTGAGAGGAACTGATCAGGAGTCTTCGAGAGCTCCACGGAAGTGTTTTCCATGTTCATTTCTTTGTTTTCATTCCTCGTGTGAGTAAAAGGGAGACGTACGTGCGACCAAACAGGCAGGATCCTCTTTGCGTTCAAACCCTGACGACACTACTTCGTTCCCTTTTCGTTTCTAAAAAATGTAGTTTAGCGGTGTTACTCTTCATGATTCCTTTTGACCAAAATGCGGCTGCTCAGTCGTCTCGTGTTTCATTTTTCTATGGAATTAAAGCCCTTTATTTGCACACGTTTATACGATAGCTCAGTTTTGTGTTGTTACAAGTGTGCATTTGTCACATTTTTTTTTTTTTGTTTTATCTCAACAGGTCAAGATGCAGCTTTTGTTAAAGGGACAGTTTGGGATTTTTTAAGTGGCATTTGCTGAACGCTTGCCAGAATAACTGTCATGGAAACTAGGGCTGTACATTTCTGCAGATGGTGCAGCCGAATCTGCATCATTTAAAGAACCACAAAAACATTGTGTGATTAAATGCAAAACAAGATCAAACTTCCTTTCCATTACCAAACCACTTTGCTCTGGTACTGCTTTAGTACACAGTGCAGCCAATGTGTCCTTCCACCAGAAGCGTACTTATGAAAGAAAATGAGCTGAATTAACAAGTGTTCAAAGATGGTCGTCCGGTCTGATCACAGTAATGTTGAAGAAGAGCATTATTCTGGATTCATTCACCTCCACAGCAACAAACTCACAGCATCCTCTTTAAGGAAACATCAAAATAACCAGTATGAGCCAAATATTCACTTTCAGGATGAACTTTCATTCAACTCTTTTGCTTTTTTACTGAGTTTGTAAAAATGTGAATCTAGGAGTAATTTTAAAACAGCTGTTTCATATCCAAACAAATATAAACACTTTGTTTAGTCATAGGGAGACACTTGTGTGAAATAATGACATTAAAAAGCACTGCATTTCAACAGATTTGTTGGTAGGTTATAAAGTGTTAATTATTTTACTGAACAATCAATTTCAGCTTCACTTCATATCCACAGGCTCAACATCGAGGCCTCAATAGTCCAGTAGTCCTCAGTAGTTTTAGAAATCATCTGCACATGATGGAGGATAAACAGAGGTGTTCTCAAATATGCTCAAATATATTTCCCCCAGATTTATTTAAAATCCCAGCACACAGCCAACCTTCAGTTTTATTTCCATAAATTTTTACGCTTTCCCATGAAAAGTGTACGACTTTGAATGGCAATGTTGGAAACCCCTCGTGCTTTCTGAGCATTTCTAGTTTGAAATGTTATCAATCATTTATAGAAAAAAACAAATATCCTGGACTAAATTAATATTTGCATCTGTTTATTTAGCAACTGTTTAATTAGATCTCAGTCTTTAAATTGAAATACTCACTGATTTTTGTCTCCCATTGGTCTAAACTTCGATTTAATCACTGAAAACTTAAGAGTAATTTTGTTTAAATGTGAATGTTAATGTTGATTACGTTACATTTCATCCAGTTTGAAGACATTTAGTTCATGATTAACACACCTGTATGAACAGGTAACGTGAGTTTCTCTGGTCCACATTCAGACCCGTTGCTTCTCCTGCGTATTCTCCAGTGCGTACAAGTATTTCCAAGGATCCAAAGTAAATTGTATTTGCTGCACAGATTTGTCCAGTTTGGTAGCTTTTCCTCTTGTGAAGCAACCTGGTTGCAGCTGCTGACGGGACGGCCTTGTAGCGAAGAAGAGCCAGAACAAAGTGGCATGCAAGTGGAAAATGAGGTGTTGTAAATGAACTGTTTTTTTGCTGTCATCACACTGCGCTGTTCCTCAAGTGGGAGGAGCTCGGTGGCACCAGCTACAGCAATGAATAGCCTCAGAGTCTGTGCCAACTGTCAGTTTGGCTAATGCTAATGCTATCATACTGTGTAAGCCTACCTAAAAAAATCCCAAACTATCCCTTTTAGAGTCACAGTGTTCTGACCTTAAAGTCAAACATGACTGATGTTTTCATTTAGTGATTTTCTTTCTTTAAAAAAAAGACTGAACGTTGACTCCCACACATACGGTGGCATTTGTGAAATGATGGACGTTTTGTTCTCAATGTCTGGTTGGTTGTTTTTGTTGTGACATCATTCCGTTATTTCCTGCAGGAGGGAACATCTGCAGCGCTCTGGTCGGTATTTCAAACAAAAATCATGTCATGCATAAGAAAAAGAACAATTAAAACATCCTCTTCATCTTTGATTTAACAAACTATAATTTTATGCAATGCGACTGTAAATGCCTCCTTCTGGAGAATAAATAAAAAAGCAAATAATAACGAACCAAATGTGGCATTTGCAAGCAGCTTGTGGGTTTGGCGGCGCTTGTGATCCTCCGTGTGTAAAGACATAACCCACGCTCGTTTTAACCGTTCGTCTGAAGAGTTTTTACTGTCCTCCAGCGAGGCTGAATGCTGCATCGACAAGCCGAGATACTGACAGCGAAAACCTGTGAAAAGGGTCGGGAGGGAGGGGGGGATGAGAATACTAAATTGTATACTTAAATAAATGTTAATATTTACTGAAAATATGTGTGCTCGTTTTTTTTCCCCCACAAAGACCTGAGGAGGACTGGAGGATGTCTCTGGGTTACTTCTGTAAGGCACAGAGTTATTTAACAGTGTAAGCAATAAATTCAAAAAGCAGGTAGTCCAAACTTTGTCACCAAAACCAACTGCAGCCATCATTGCACCCTTGGCAGTGATTTTGAAGTTTTATTCTATTTAAACATCCCATAAATGCCTTACATTCCCAGAGCTGGCCTTGTTGATAACTCTTGAATACTGGGCTTTGAATAGACCGTGTGTCGCTGCACTTTATTGCTGCTTCATTCTTGTAGGAGGGCAGTAGATTTCCAGAATAGGCCCTTAACCCCATAATGCCTAAAAACACACAGCCATAAAATTCTAAGCTTTTGGAGCTGAAATGTTTATTTCACTTTCTACTGAAGTCCTAAAAGAATCTAAATTTCCGTTAGATTTAACAGATTTCACATGGAACATTTTTTGTATCCCATTTGAGACATTAGGTGTTTTTGACAACTAATAATCATTTTGAGGACATTTTATCATTTATCTGATTGTATTCAGATGTTTTATTTTTTATTTGTTGATGATATTGATCAGAGCAGTGACTCCCAAACTGGGGTACGCAAAGTAATGTAGGGAGTATGCAAATACCTGTCAGGTTTCAACAAGCTGCTTCAGTATAATGTTTGTATGGTGAGCTTTGATAAAGGTCTGAAGTGTTGGCAGAGAGACTGGAGGAGGGATTGGTGAGGCATCTTGGAGAAGAAAATCTGTCCTGAATTATCTGAGATCTTTATATTAACATAAGTTCAGTCAGACAGCCTTCTCATTAAAGCTGTGGTGAGTTTATAACAGCTCAGAACTGAATATGTTCCAGAAATGTACATTTCTTTTTCAAAAGTGAACCGGTGTTGCCCACTGACATTGCTGGAAAATCAGTCTATTTAGTGAGAAGTAATTCACTTTAAGAGATTTTATTTGTATAATATGCATGTTAAATGTGGGAGGTGGGGGTGGCTGCAGGCTAACAGGAACATTTCTTTTTCTAGCTGCTTTAAGTGCATGAGAGTAAGGGGACATGACTGGAGGTCAAGTGTCTGAAGGGGTACAAGGGGTATGATACAACAGGTGATCACAACAAGAAAACCACCCATCTGCTTAGAAAAATTATCTTTTAGTGCAGAGATGCACAATTATGTAACATGACATGCAGTCGGAGGCTATTTCATTTTACATCAATTAAAAACAGCTGGACAAAGGAGAGTGATTTATAGAGCAATGGAAAAGTGAAATTCATTTCCAGACTATATAACACTACTATTTAATGTCACAGCTTTAAAAAGGAAACTTAAAGAGCACTATCTTAAAAGGAATTTCATTAACTAGCGATTCTCTAAGGTCACCAGTCTCAGTGTCATTACTGGAAATTTTTGAGATAAAAGAAGATTGAACTAGAAAAACACTCAGGGAACGCAGACCTCCGCCAGCACCACAGTCCTCACCCATATTGTGATTTTCACCATAAATATTAGTCCTACCTTTATTTCATCTAAATATTTAGATTCCTTGACCATGAAAACATACCATTAGCAACTGGATTCATAATTACCTCCGCCAGCCCAGGAGGTTATGATATTGCAGGTGTTGTGCCACCGGCATCTGTTTTTTTCTCTGTTAGCAACATAACTCAAAAAGTTATGGATGTATTTCGATGACATTTTCAGAATATGTCCGGATTGGGACAAGGAACAAATTATTAGATTTAGGGAGTGATCTGGATCAGCGTAAAACGGCCATGACTTAAACAGTATGATTTTTGTGAATGACTACTGAACTAAAATAGATATGATGAATTCAGTTGCTAATAGTATGTTTTCATGGTCAAGGAGTCTAAATATTATCAGATGAAATAAATATATTACAGTAAATTTATGGTGAAAATCACAATATGGGTCAGGACTGTGGTGCTGGCAGAGGTCTACGCTCTCTGAGTTCTTTTCTAGTGATATCTATTTTAGTTCGGCAGTTATTCAGGAAAATCACATTTTTCGTCATGGTGGTTTTATGCTGATCCGGATCACTTCCAAAATCTAATCATTTATCTCTTGTTCCAATCCAAACATTTTCTAAGAATTTCATCGAAATCCATCCATAACTTTTTGAGTTATGAAGAGAAACAACATACAGAACTTAACAGACACCGGCAATAACATAACCTCTTTGGCGGAGGTAACAATGGAACTTTGAGTTTTTATTCATTTCATTTTCATTTCATTCATTTCTTTTGTTTAATGTCTGCATTAAACACTTCAGAATGTGAAACCCATATATTATATAGATTCATTACAGATAGAGTGAAACATTTCAAACATTTATTGCTTGAAATTTTGGTAATTCTGAAATGAGTGATAAAAAATATTGAACTTTTTCATGATATTCTAATTTTTTGAGATGTACCTGTATGTTTGTATGTTTTCTATTGTTTTGTTTAAATGTATTGTCACATGTAAATTGACCTCAAGAAGAATAACAGCTGCTGTGCAAAAGCTAACGGGGATCTAAATAAACTAAACCAAACAGACTTTAAAGGAATTAATGTGAGTAAAATCATCATTGGAGTTTGGATTTAGAATTTTTATACAAGAAAAACATCAAATGAGTAAATGTTATATAACGCAACTATATATTTCAACATGGGCAGCACACTGGCAGGGCCTTTGTGTGTGGAATTTGCATGTTCTCTCTGTGTTTGCATGGGTTCTTTTCAGGCGCTCCCTCTTCCTCACACAGACCAAAAACATGTTCATTAGGTTGATTGGTGACTCCAAATTGCCCTTAGGTATGAATGTGAGCATGACTGGTTGTCTGTCTCTCTATGTGGCCCTGTGATTGGCTGGAGACCAGTTTTCTTACCCAATGAGAGCTGGGATAGGTGGGATAAAAAAATGGATGGATGGATATTTTCGACGTGCTGCAATAAGATTGGTTGCAGTTTTCACTGCATAGTTAATTTTTTTATTCCAGTCTGTCAAAGTTTTTGTAAACCATTTTTTTCTAAGGGCTTTGTAGCTAAGGTCATTATGATTACCTCCACCAAGGACATACTTTTTTTGGTGGCATTTGTTTGTTAGGTCAATCACAGGATAACTCAAAAAATTATGAAGGAAATCTGGTTACATTTTCAGGATAAGTCAGAAATAGGAAGACTAATCCATTGGATTTTGGGGGTGATCCAAATGTGAATGCAGATCTCGGAATTTCTTTTGAAGAATGTGATAGAATTTCAAATTTTGAGTTTGAATGGTTTCCCACAGTTTTGGGAATAACTTGACAAGTTCTGAACAGATTTTGATAATATTTCCAGGGAATGTTGGGTCATGGAACTGCAAAGGGGAGAAACATGGTCAATTTTTCCTTTACTTTTCAGACACTTTCCATGGAAATTCACACTGGAGAAGTTTGAAAATATTCTCAACTTGTAACTTTCTATGGGAATTCACTGGAAATATGGGGTGATTTAAACAGATGTATTATATACAAACATACATATAAAGAAGTTGTTGTGTCATAGGCAGATATTCCTGTGGAAATGTGAATTGAAAACGCCTTACATTTCAACAGATTCCAACTCTTTCTGACATTTTAGAGAGAGAGAGAGTTTGAGGTTTTACAGCCAAAATAAAACCCCTGATTTATCAAAATTATATTACATTGTTGTCTGGATTCTTCGTAAATCTGTAAAAGCTTACATTTCTGTAAAAGTTTCTTAATTTCTAAAGTTAAAGTTGTTAATCTCTTTCTAAATGTATGGTTAACAGTTGATGTATTAGCTAATGAAATAAAGCCCTGAGCTCACCGTGTCTCTCAGCACTGATGGATTTAATGATCCTCCAATTAAACATCAGTGTAACATTTAAAGGGCATTTTATGACTGATGTGATGTGTTGTAATGAGGGGTCACATACTGAGACTTAAATCCCCCCTCGTCCCCCTGAGGGGTCCAGATTTACTCTGAACAGCTGTTTAATGAACTCCAATGACCCGGTGTGGAAGCAGACTGGATTAAAATGAGATTCACATTTAGACTGATCTGCTCTAATGTCTGCCAATTGTTATCTAATGTGTGTTTTATTTTTAATACTGTTTGGTGCTTAACTTAACCGTCCTTTTATTGTTTTCATTCATGACCTCAAGTAGCTATTAACCCTAAGATTCTCTGTGTCCAATTTCTGGACATGTTAGAACTTTGTATAATGACAATTTTATTACTTTTAATGTTATGGCCTTCATTTTCCACACTTGTTTTGACTTGGTTTTCTGGATTTTAGTGATATTAGTTATATAAGGTCTATTGTGCTCTTTCAAACTAAAAAATGACCACACGTAACCTTGTGTCCAGTATTTGGACATTTGAAACCCATTATAAGCATGATTTTTGAACACAATACCAGTGAACCATAAAAATATCCAGTGTACTATCTTAACCCTCCACAATCTAGGTGAGTATTGTTATTCTTTTCCTCACAGTTTATGCCAGCTGATAACTTTGGATGTGTTTCTTTTTGCATGATTTTTAAATTTCTGACCCAGCCAATAAAAACAACCCATTGTAAACAACAGAAATTACTATTCTGGCATCCTTCTCCAGGCAAGTGAAAAATGCACATTGACACCCATTCAAACTGCTGTTTTTATCCAGTTTGAGACCTGTCTTTACAATTTTTTAACTCTGCGATCACTTTTACCATATTTGTAAGAGGGATATAAAATACATATTTTTCACTAGATGGCAGTGACATAATATCCCTTGCTCCCCTGTTCACCAATACATCGAGGCAGCCTGATTATATGGGTGTGCGGGGAACACTTTAATTGGATAGTTACCTAAATTTGTAAGAAGTATTGGCCTTTTTTCTGACGTGTCCACTTTTTGGACACTGAGTCTTATGTGTCGTATTTATTTTTGAGAAAAATAAAACCCAAGGATTTCATTTTAGCTTTTATTGTATTGTGACAGGATTTATGTTAGTTTTCTTCTGCCTTTCTGATGTGTTGCCTTTACTACCTGTTGAGGCCATTTGGGGCAAAAAATGTCCACCAACAAAAACATGCCTGCTGTTCCTCCATAGGCATTTAATTTGGTAAAAAGTAGTAACTTGAATCGATTATGAGAACCTCAGTGAAGCTAAAATAAACTTCTGCTTCAGAAAGAAACACTTGTCAAAATGTATATTTTTATTTTAATGCGTTTCAGTTTTCACACAAAATTTCATAAAGTAGCAAAATGCAACAGTGATATTTAAAACAAGCAAAAGTTCAATCTGTTGGTACACTGCGTGTCAGGATAAATAAGATAATAAAAGTGTTGTTTAGTGTGAATTAAAAATGAAATATAAATACAAAGTGGGAACAGTCCAGGTGAGGTCAGCAGGGGATTCAGGCCAGAGTGGGATCCACCTGAAATGACAATGACATTATGTAAAAAGTCACAGCAAGATTTTAAGATGAAAATATATCATATTTGCAATTCTGTTTTTATAGTTATTAGTATCCCTTTAAGCTTTAACACATGGTGGCCTCTGCTCCTCCTGGGGTCCAAAACACATTACAAACAAATGATCCATTAGAAATTAAGTACAAAGATATTTTCAAAAGTCAATAATTTAAGAGACACGTCTCCCTCTTATCAGAATACACAATTGACCTAAGAAATACCTTAAAAAAAAAAAAAAAAAAAAGTAAAACCTAACCCAAAACAACTCACTTTAGCATGGCCAAAATAAAATTAAAACAAGACCTTATGTATTATAATGTAAAGAATCAAACAAGTTCATAAAATATATTCCTACATCTATAAGCTATGTGGTATATTCGTTCACTCATTGTTATGGATATTTTATAACTTGAATTCGAACTTAATAAAAAGCAGGTCAATGCTTTCAGTAGGATGTTTCAGTCATTAGTTTCTGTAATTGAATTGTGACAAAGCATTGACGTTAAAACTAAACTGTACTTTTCATATATATATATATATATAGAGAGAGAGAGAGAGAGAGAGATAGATAGATATAGATATAGATATAGATATAGATATGTATATATATATATATATATACTAGGGCTGTCACTTTACTGCATTAATTAGATTAATTAATCACACCGCAAATTAATGCATTATAAAAATTAATCACAAGATTAATCGTAGCACACAAACATTTTGATATTGGCCAGCTGGAGGACCCGACCATGGCAGTGGCACGTCACTTCACACATGCGTCTCTAGTCAAACCAAACAAAGCCCAAGTGACAACAGGAATGGCATATTTGAGACTTAGTCTTATTTTATTTTTGAATTTATTTATCTATATTTGTACTACATTCTTTAAAAATGCATCAGGCCTAATTGTTTTGCTGGATGTCCTCGACCTTTTTCTTATTTTGAATTTGATTTGTGAAACACACTTAAAGTGTAATTTGAGTTGCCGGATTGAGCTTAGAATTTTCTGGACAAGTTGCCCTGACTTTGGTTTTATTTAGTCACCAATAAAAATGTGGATTTACAAATCTTCACTTCTTAGTTTATTCATTTGACCAGTTTGCAGAGTGTCTTCCCCTACTCTCACCCCTTCCACAAGCCTAACCACTGTCTCTCTCCTATCAATTAAAAAGGCACAAAATCCTAGAATTCAAATTCTTTATTTGTGTACTTAAAGCAGATATGAGATTAAAATGCGTTTAATTCAATTAATTAATTATAAATCTGGTAATTAATTAGATTAATTTTTTTATCGTCTGACGGCACTAATATATACATATTGTCAAAAGCAGATACTCCAGTACTTTAACTTGAGTAAACTTTGGCGTAACATTTTTCAGATGTATTGGGGTAATATTTGAGCAGAAGTATCTGTACTGTCACTCCAGTAAAGGAGTTGAGTACTTTGTTCACCACTGGGTTCCTGTAACCACTTTATTGTTTTTAACGCTCACGTGAATGTTGGAGAGAGCAACACTTTTCTTTTCTGCTCATCAGACCCTCTTTTCCATTACCTCTTTAAGCCATCAGCCTTATCAAGCAGCAGTGAGGAGGTCAAGATATTTATAAGCTGACAGAGTCGAGGAATTCAGAGTGATAAAGGCTGTCCTCTCATGACAGCAGCCGTTCACACTCAGGGGGCCGAGGGGGTCTAATGGCTTTGGGAGGCTCAATTATTTATGTGGGACTTTGCTGGAGCATAACAAAATTCCTCCAAACCTCAAACAGATCTGTCAGTGACAGGCTCACGGGGACTCATACCCTTTTTAAGGACATGATGCTGCTCCCACGAATCGCCGCCATCAGGTCGTCACGGCTTGATCTCTGCGGCAGGCGTGACGGCTCGTCCCGTCTCTTCTGGATTGATGGCCTTAGAGAGTTCTTCAGGTCTTTGAGAATATCTGCGCTCTCCTTCTCATTTGCTCCGTTCTTGAGCTTCTTCGACTTTGGTTTCTTCAGGTTGGATTGATTCTTCGTGACGTTTGAGCCCTCGTGCTGTTTGACCATTTCTGCGATCTTTCTGGTCGGAGGGTCTGAGGATGGCGGGTTTCTGTTCTGATTTTCCACCTTCTTTAAAGATGGTGCAGGTTTCTTTGGTGTTTTGTTTTCTGATGATGATCCAGGTGCTTGTGTGGACACCTCCGGGGGACTCAGGTCTTTCTTCTGCTGCAGCCTCCTCTGTCTTTGTTGGTCCTGGTTGCGCGTCAGGATGCTCGTCGCCGTCATCCTCGGGCCTGGAAGATCAAACTGGTAGCCGAGCTTGAGCAGCGTGGTGTTCTCCCTCAGCAGCTGGACCATCTCCATCTCCGCCTTCCCTCCACAGATGTGCCTCTGGTTGTGAAACCGAAGCTCCACCAGCGTCCGGTTGTGCTGCAGGGCCGCCAGCAGAGCCAGGATGCCCTGACCGGACACAAAGTTTGACTCGATGTTCAAGTTCTTGATGCTGTGGTTCTCCCTGAGCATCTTGGAGATGGCGAGGGCAACCCGGTCGTCTGCGTGGGTGTTGGCAAGGCTGAAAACTTGGACATTTGTGTTGGTGCAGAGGGCCTCTGCAAAACGGAGCAAGGTCTCCTGGGAAATATCTTCAATGTTGTTGAGGTTGACCTCTTTAACGTTAGGATCATCACACCGGATCTGGTCCAGGGTTTTGTCGATAATTGTTGGGTTTCCGCTCAGTCTGTCAGAGTTTACATCCGGGTTTTGGTTTGTAGTTTCAGTCCACTTTAATTCGCCTTTAGGACCTTTTGGTTGTCCATTCTTTGGAGGACACTTACTCCTGATTGAACCTTCTTTTTTACACTCGTCTTTCTTCTCATCCTCCTTCTCATCGCTTGTGACACCCTGGGCCTTCTTCCCTTTCTGTGAAATCTTCTTCCTGTCACTGTCGAGAGTCTTACTCTTAATGCTGCTGGAAACTGTCACTCGCTCCTCGATGATTTTATCTCGGCGTCCCTCCTGCACAAGATAACAGGACAGAAAATTAGGTCGAACCCTGACATTCTCCAGCCTTTGACTTTTAATTAAACACCCTCTCCCGTGCTGGCAGACAGTCATTAAAGCTGGCATTTCTCACAGGCTTTATTTTTAGACATTTTTTTCCCAGCAGCCCATCTAAGCACTCTCAATACATGTGACACTCTGCATCATTAAAAAGGTCTAATGATAAAACAACTAGGAAAATGGTCATAATTTAATCAATTTGACTAGCTAGAAGGAGAGCGCATAACTCTGCCAAGGTAGCTCACATATTGCTGTCACATCTATAAGCAGCAGATCCATGATAAAGTTACCATATTATATGATTCATGACCCTGAAAACCCACACCTAGCACCAGGGGTGGACAGTAACAAAGCAGATATATTCACACTTTTTGAATATCTGAACTTTACTTGAGTACAGGGTGTCCATAAAGTCTCTTCACAATTTAAAACATTTATTACAAAGGCAGTTGATGAGGTATCTTAACCTGATTTATTTTATTTTAATCAGTGTTTATTAGGGTTTTCTTCACATTAAAATTTTGCATTTCAAATATTCTGTTAATGGAAGGAAAACCATTAAATGAACCCCTGTAAAATGCTACTCCTCAAGAGAAGGCACAATGTGTATCCTGATTCATTGAGACAAGATCAGATGTGCTCTCCCTTGGACTTCTTTCTATGGGGTGATGTGAAAGATATCATGTATCGAACAAAGATACGGGACATTACTGACATGAAGCAAAGCATTTCTAATGCCAATGCCACCATTGATGAGGCAATCCTACATGGCAAGAAATCGAGTACCGTATTGATGTGCTTTGTGCAATTAATGGTGCCCATATAGAGGTGTATTAAATGAGGTAAAAAAAAAATAACTTTAATAAACACTGATTAAAATAAAACAAATCTGGTTAATCTATCGCATCAACTGTCTTTGTAATAAACTGTTAAATTGTAAAGAGACTTTATGCACACTCTGTATTATTATTTTTGAAAATGTATGACCTTTACTCCACTACATTTGAAAGACAAATATTGTACTTTTAACTCTAAATTTCTATGCAGGGTCTTGTTACTTTAAAGTATAGCTCTGAAGTTAGGGGATGAAATTTTCTTTTCTTTTTTAAAATGCGATCTGCATGTGATTTGTACGTGTATTTCACACATGCGCCACTTAGACCAGGAAATACTGAGCTGAAGTTGCTCAGGTAATGGTTCATCTTGGCCATATCTGAAGTCCATGTTTGAGATTGTCAAAATGATTTAGCCTATATTATTTTAGATGCTCTGTTTGCCACACACAAACTTAACCACAGCCAACATAAACTTGCTGTCCACCAAAATGTATTTCTAATACTTAAGTATTTTCATAAGCAAGAACTCCAGGACTTTAACTTAAGTAAAAATGTGACTGAAAAACTTTCAGTTGTATTGAAGTAATATTTGACCAGGAGTACCTATACTTTCACTCAAGTAATGGATTTGAGTACTCCGTCCACCGCTGCCTAACACTCAGAATTTTGTTCAAATCATCATTAGTTCAACTTTTATTGAGTAGAAATGATTGTTTGCTGATGGTGGTTGTCTGGATCACCACTAAAGTCTAATCATTTTTAAGTCGGGTCATTACGAAAGTCTCCTGAAAATTTCAGTCAAATCCATTCTGTAGTTTTTGCATAATCTTGCTTAAAGACAAACATACACCAACAAAAACATAGCCTCCTCGGCTGAGGTAGTTGTAGCGTTTTCACTGCACATTGTTGACTGGGTTTGGCAAATTCTGGAATTAAATGTGAGGCAAAACATTGTTTGTTTTAAATATGAATTTTTTAATTGCATAGGAATTCATGAAATAAATTGAAATCACAATATCTGCGAGTAAAACACAGATATTTTCCTGAAATTGTTCCGTGCAGCTTCTTCTCACCGTCCCATCTTATTTTCTTTTAAGAGTTAAAGTCTTAAAATTTCTTTTTACCTCCTCTAAAGAGGTGAGGTTTGCAGGTTAGGTGAAATCTTCAGGGAATGTTGATCATGACACAAGAAAGACATGATTAGACTTGAGAAAAGAGGATCCAGGAATTTTTTTAAGGATTTGTTAACAATAAGAAATGGGTTAAACTGTTTAACTAGATAATTTCTTGACAGATTTGGATTAAATTTACAGGAAATGTTGGTCAATACATAAGGAAAAGGTGTTTAGATTTTGGTGGGGATTTGATCCAGATCCATATTTACCAAGAATTTCTTAAAGGTGTGGGATAAGGCAGATTTCCACTTGAATAACTTGCTCAATATTGGAAATGCCAAACATGTTGGCATTTTTATTCATCTTAGAAGTTTTGTGGTCTCTGTCTTCATGTTTTTATTTCCTTAATTGTCTTACATTTTTAACTCTCCTTTTGTATGTCTTTTATAGCTCCTTTTACTGTTTTTGTGGTTTTATATGCTTTATTTTATTTTTATTCTCGTTATAGCCACTGTGCAGCACTTTGTTGAACTTAATTGTCATTAAAAATGCTGTAGAAATAAAGTAGATTGGATATAAGGCAGGAAATATAAATATAAGTTGATTTGTACCTTATAAAGGACATCAATTCTGTGTTATCCTGCATTTTCATCTGTTTTCATTACAATCTTTCAACATTTCTTATGTTTCCTTCCTTCAGCACCAACATTTGAGGGGTACCAGAGGCAGAATTTCTCTTTCTCCCTTTTATTTCTCAAACTCAACAGTTATTTGGAGGCTCACCAGCAGGGATGTTCCTCCCATGAGAGGTTCAAAATTTGCAGTTAGTGTTTCCAAACTTTGAGTGCATCATACCTGCCCCGCAGATTCAATCTTGTCATCCTTCAGAAGCGTCTTGTTCTCTTCCTCCCAGTATTTCAGCAGAGCGTCCCGGTCAAAGGTCCCTGTCGGTGTTTTGGTGGTCTGGTCTTTCTGCCTCAGGCCGATGGGGATGTTATCGTCGAGCACAGCCAGCTCCCTCTCCAGCTCCTGGAGCTCCTCGTAAGACAACGAGGCCAACAGTTCGTCCTCATCCACCTCCTCGTTCTTCTTCGTCTCCCTGCGGTACCCCGAGGTACTCATGCTTCTGCTTTTACCTTGGATTGGATGCCCAAATGTACTTCTTTGTGTCCTTAATGAAATATTCAAAAGTTGCTCCGACTTCCCTTGAATTCTGTTGGTTTATCCACCATCAGATTCCTTCAGCTGAGGGATGCCCTGGACTTCTGGAGACGGATCAGACAGTCCTGGTTCATCTATTTTCCTCAGCAGCTAGAGGAGACTGGCAGGGAGAACAAGGAGTGTCGCCCTGCCACTGATGGGGCCGTCTTTTTTTAGGCCGTTGAGTGGCGTTGGGGGGTTATTGAGATAGGCTTAAGGCGGGAATGTGAGACCTCTGAGTGACTTGTGCCGAGAGCTTATCAGCGACTCGTGCCTCTGAAGACATGGAGGGCATGAAGCGTCCTGGGGAAACATCAGAGATGAGGCTCTGAAACATTATGTAATGGTCAGATACACAATGTGGTGGTGGTTGTCGGGGAAACACTTGTTCTCCCAGAGGATTGTGGGATTATGTAGAGTACAGCTCATTGGCACTGAGTAGGAGTGAATGTTGGGCTGGTGTCATTGTTTACAACAGAGAGGATCAACTGTAAGCCAGACAAGATTGATTTGTGAGTCTTATAGCAGTGCTGCTCAACCTTTGGCTCCAGAATTTGACATATCAAGTACGTAAAATGTTTGATTCTTCTTTTACTGAGTCCATTAACTGCAGTTTCTCAAACAAAACAAAAGAGGAGGAACATTATCAAACTCTCAAAATACTATTGGCACGAGTCTCAGGATGTAACTATATGAAAATTTTGTATCACGGTTATTGTGACCAAAATGATCACGGTTATCATTATTATCGCGGTATTGTTGCAGTGTGGTCAAGATGTTCAAAAAGTACTTGAACATAGTCTTGAAATCATTTAACCCCTTTAATATTATAATTTTAACAGTTCTTCTTTGTCTTTTTGTCAATATGGGTCTAGAAATTCCCTTTGAGTACATTTTTTACCCTTCTTTCATTAGAAATAAAAGTAAAATATTCTAGCAAGTATTTTCATTATTATGTTATAAATGCTTGAACGGTGTAAAATTACAAGAAAACAACAGATTTGAATGTTTAACAGGATTCTCTTCATAAACAATTGAAAATGAACAACAAATAGCCTATTTTACATACACTCAGATTTTTGTTTGCCTGCAGCATTAGTGTCCATGTTATAGCTCGTCATATTAGATCATGTCATGGCTTTTTTTTTTTTTACTGAAGCAGTTAGCCCCCTTCATGACTCTACTCTGGTCTCCCCCTCCCTGGCAGTTATCCTCGATATTTTCTACTCTAATCTTTCCAGAGTACGATCGATTAAATCCATAAAACGCGAACTTGGGAGGAAAAAGACGATCAATTTCAAAATACGGGGAATACACGGCAAAAGAACGCCAAGAATACACTCCAGAATGATCCTAATGCTGTTAATTACAAGATTTACACATTATTTCGACAGAGAATACTGACAAACCACCTGTATTTCTCTCAGGTATGGCTCATTGAATCTTTTATCTCTCTCTCTCTCTACCCCTATGGCTCGGTCAGTTTATTTACTTGAGGAGTTACGGCAGTTTTAACTATGCACGTCTTTTTCTTTCGCCGCAGCTTCGTGTTTAGACATGATAACTGTCTTCTATCAGTTTCTTTGCTTTTCCAGGCAAAGAGCAGTATCACTGTGCGTTTTTGATGGATTGTGGTGATCAAACACAGTAAAATGGAAAATTTTTTAGGACGTGGTAATGATTACCGTGGGAAATTTTACCACGGTTTACCATTTTACTGGTAACCGTTACATCCCTACACGGGTCCAAATGATCTTGACTCTGTTTTTAATGTTAGAGCCACTCAGAGGGTAAAGGTCATTCAGGCAAACCCTCTCCATCCTCTTCATGCAGAGTTTCATCTTCACCTGTCCAAGACACAGTATACTTTCACGTGCAAGGTCAAATCAAATAAGTACCTTAAATCCTTCGTCCCAACTGTGCTGATTCTGTGTAAACTTTTGTGTGTCTGCAGCATCTGTTTGTATGCTTCTACTTTGATGTAAGAATGGATAATTTAATCTCTGTTGCAAACCAAATTGCCCTCAGGGGATATGAAAGATTTTCATGTCAGGTTGGATTTCAAAGGACTGTAAGGTGATAATAAAAGAGGTATTGACTATTACATGCAAATACACAAAGGCAATGCACCCAAAACTTTTAAACGTGTTTTAAATCCCAATAAATCTGACCAATACCTAAACAAAGCAGACTTGGTACCTAAAACATGTATTGTTTACATGACCAAATGCAGACTTCACAGCCTAAAACCACAAATAACCAAACTGACTTAAATTAAATGTGGAAAAAAATTGATTAAAATTGAGCAAAAACACAAATCGAGACAATCCTAGAGGCTATAATTAAATGTGGATCAAACAGGAAGAGGAAGAAAAGGCAGGAAGAGGAGCTAAGAGCAAGACAAAAGCAGGAAGTGATTCCCTGTACAGAGATTAGCATAAATGCTAACAGCTTCAGTAGCAGTTTTATGAGACCTGGTCCACATTTCTTTTTTAAATGAAAAACAAACAACACCTCTAGCATTTGTCGTTAGAGAAGATATTTTCTCTCGCCTTCTGACATGTTTTGGCGGGCATTTGTGTTGGTTCACGTTTTGTACTCTACACCGCGGCAGAAGCACCAACTATATTATCCAAATGGCTTGTAATGATTGTGATTGAAGGAATGATCACTCATGATCACCTCCAATATGCTTTCAAAGTTTCTACCCATTTCCACACACTTCTGATGGGCTAACACAGCTTTTTGTTTTGATTTTTTTTTGCTTGTTTTGTCCTCAGAAATTTTTAGGTCACTTAAAATGCATATTTTATAAAACTTCTGCCAAGGTGAGGATTTTCAGAAACTCTGGTTAGGGTGTCACTGTGTGGATGTCACTCTGCACCAACCTCACCTTTTGGTGATTTCACTCCATATGTATGGGAGTGAAATCACCAAAAATAGGAACACATACACATACACTATTTTCACGTATATGTTGCAGATTCACAAATATATACACAATTTTCCTGTTTTTCAGATTCACAAATATGTCCATGATTTTCTCATGTATTGTTAAAGTTTGTGAGAGCATTTATCATGACTTGCCATTTGTAAATCTTCAATTGTGCTAGTAAATCATTGAAAGTATTTTTGTGGATCAACTGCCACATGCATTTATTTTTGAGACAAATGTACCACCTTCAAGAGCAGAAATGAGCCTCAAGTTAGAAACAAAAGCAGTCCTAGTCGTTTAAAAAATACATGTGAAAATCATGGATATATTTGTGAACCTGGAAAACAAGCGAAAATCAGAACAATATGTGTGTACATTTTGAGACAAATCTCTCCCCATACATTTGATATCCTCATTGCTGTTCAGGCATGAGCCTCCGTGGCTGTAAAGAAAAACCCATGTGGAAGCACCAAAAGCTGCAGTACCCTGAGTGTCCACTTGAGGCTGGTTGCAGAAACTTGAGACCTTAATGATTGTGTGTGGGGAAAATATTTATTCCACATCATTACTGCCTGGTTCAAGAAGCAGCTTAATCCTAAATATTTAATACATCTATGTGCTCTCACTGTGAGGGGTGAATCTTTTATATGTTTGTCCTTTATGGAGGATATATTGAGGATTTTCTAGTTTTGGAAACACTATTGATCAGACAGCCTTTGAGTCTCGCCTCAATACAGCTGGATCTGAAGTTAGTTGGCAGTATGGTAGGGTCCATTAGTAGGCATCAACAGCTTGCAAATTTCAATATCTGCTGGTACAAATGACACTGATAATAACGTCATTCCCTAGTGGAACCCACCTGCAGGTAGTTAGCTCCATAGCTATGCCATTAGCTTTGGAGAAAAGTTTGAACCAAGTCACCAAAGATGTGGACTGTGTTGGAGAAATACTGCAGTATGATAAATGCCAAACATAAACTCGTAGAAGTGTTTCTAAGAGTAATCTTAACCAGAAAAGCACCAGAGGGAGGGACCAAGATATCAGTTACAGCCGTGGCTTTTCCTCAACCGCTGTAAATGCTACAATTCTGGATCACCATGCTCTCTGATTGGACCACCAAGTCTTTGCTCATGTCTGTCCGGGTGGAGGGCTCCTCCTCTGGCATTGCAAGGGAAGTTGGGAAATGGAGCCACATAGGCTTGGAAAACGTTGATGTTGATTTGCAAATAAGCTGCAATTCCCATAATGAAAGAGAAATGAACGGGATTTCCCATGATAAACTTCAATGCTTTTTTGTGATGTCAGTCTGGATCAGACCCATTTGAAATTTGACGTAATGATAGAAATATATTGTATGTATTATCCAGTGAATTTTGAAGCAAATCCATTAAATGGTGTCAGCAATAGGTTTTTTTTTTAAATTTGAACAAATGTTAACTTATAGGATTTTTTGGCATTTTGGGAACGTTTTGCTTTCAGACAAAGATGCAAATCACTACCAAAATTTATTGGCTTCTTCCTTGTACCAAACCACACCTCTGGTAAAAAAAATTTCATGCAAATCCATGCGGTAGTTTTTGCGTAATCTTACTCCCAGTCAAACGAACAGACAACACTGAAAACATAACCTACAACAGCATATGAGTGAAATTAACAGAACAGTCCAAAAAAACTTGAGGGGAAGACTGATAAACAATCTCCACAGTCTTAATTTTTACTCCGAGGTTGCTTGATTGAATCCCAACCATGCAGCACTGCTGTAGATCTTCAGTGAACACCGTGTTCTTGTCTCTCGGCTGCATGTGAGGCTCTTTTGGGGTTTTGGCCACGTTTGCTGTTTGGTTGCCAGGACCACCAACGGAGCTCAATAACATCACACACATATCACTGAGTGTGTTTAACAAGATGCTTTGCAGTCGTCTCGTGTTACTCGTCTGCTGTGAAAAGGCTATGAGTGACATAACACCACCCTCATCCCAGATCTGCTGTAAATTTGACCTTTGACCCGGATTATGGCTGATAAGCATCAGTCATCAAGTCGTGCCGCCCCAGATGAGAATGGAAACAAGATTCAGTTACAAAACAAAGGATAAAACTGTTGCTTCTGAGAGTTTAACCTCATTAAATATGAAACTGGATATTCTTTCCTGCAGATGTTTTTCCAAATCATAAATTAGATTGTAGATTCATTTTCATTCCTTATAGGCAGAGGTTCAATTTTACAAAATCAGCCAGCAGTGAGGTATCAATCAGAGCCTGAAGATAAGCTGCTTAAATTATTACAAATCTTCACGAGTCTTTAAGTAGCTTGTCCTTAAAGCTGCCCCCAAAATGTGAAAAAACAGCAATGATTTAAACTTTTTTTTGTAATAAGATGAAATCTTATCTGAATTTATGAAACCAGTAATGAACAGTACCATCACTAGACCACATGAGTGGTTCAATTACATTTTCCAGTAGCTTCGCAGTAGCATTTCTTTTTTAGTCAAATTCATTATTTTGATGGTCATGTAGTGCAGAAGCGTCCAATCAAACTACATTTCTTCAATGCAGAGAGAGAGAGAGCAGCACAGCACAGTGATGGGACAGACCTATACTCACCGACCACTTTATTTGATAGATAGATAGATAGATAGATAGATAGATAGATAGATAGATAGATAGATAGATAGATAGATAGATAGATAGATAGATAGATAGATAGATAGATAGATAGATAGATAGATAGATAGATAGATAGAAACTGTTGATATATATATAGATAGACAGACAGACAGACAGACAGACAGACAGACATATGGATGGACAGACAGACAGATAGATAGACCGACAGATAGGTAGTTGGGGCGGTACGGTGGCGCAGCAGGTAGTGCACGTGCCTCATAGCAAGAAGGTCCCTGGTTCAATCCCTGGGTCGGACAGGGCCTTTCTGTGTGAAGTTTGCACGTTCTTCCTGTGCATGCATGGGTTCTCTCTGGGCACTTCAGCTTCCTCCCACAGACCAAAAACATTTTCATCAGGTTAACTGGTGACTTTTCTAAATTGTCCTTAGGTGCAAGTGTGGGCGTGAGCGGTTCTCTGTCTCTCTATGATGCCCTGCGATTCACAGATGACCGGTTCAGGGTGTACCCCGCCTCTCGCCCAATGACAGCTGGGATAGGCTCCAGCTCCCCCCCCCCCCCCCCACTTGTATTCCAGACTCAAACATCCATATCATAAAAAATATAAATGTATAAATCTTGGTAATAAAAACGAATAAAATAAATTAGTATCATGGACATGCTGCTGACTAATCTGCAGCAGCTGTGTGACGGTTTCATGTCAATATGGACTAAAATCTTAATGTTTCTAACAGCTTGTTGAATCAATGTCAACTCTGTTCTAGCAAGCTGTACTTAATAAAGTGGCCAGTGATCATATAGAAACCATAATTAAATGAAGACAGACTGTTCAGAGAGCAGCTGTCCTTCAGTGAAGTCTCCATGAGTTTCTAAGTCACCTGAAAATCTGTGATATGTTTTTCCCCTCCCCGTCTGATTGTTCACTTTAATCCCTCTGTGTTTTTTCGTCTCTTAACACATTAACACACCTGCTGGCCGCCTCAGATCTGACCCAACCACCAGCCGGTGTCACCCGTTTGGAGGTCGTTCAAAACAATGTGACCTCTTTTCGTTATCTCATTCTCAGAGGAGCTGACAGAACGTGAAGCCAAGTCACTGCTGGTGTTTTTACAGGTCAGGAGGTTAAATTTAGAGCCGATGGTCTGTCAGCCCGAGGGGGCAGAACAAACCAAACAAATGTGTTCGTCTCAGTGTGCTGTCGTTCTTCAGCACAGTCTGAAAGCTCAGTGTTGCAATTGTATGTTTCAGCCACAAGATGGAGGGAAACCAGCCAGATAAAGGATTTAGACATGAACTGAACAGCCAGTCTTCACATGAGATACAGTATGTTGCTGACCCAGAGACTTATACTAATGAGTCAAATTTTATTTAAAGAGACAGTTCAGTCACTGGGGTCACTGACAGCAGTCCGTGACGAGGCTTAAGGGCTCCCAGCAGTGCTGTGCTTTCAAGGAGAACGAGCTAAGACTACCAATAAGGTACACTGCTATTGACGAGTGCAGTCATTTCATGTAATGTGTGAGTTTTACACAAATATGAGTCACACAACTACGTTGGGTCAAATGTACAGTTGGCTGAAAAAAGTTTATGTTGTTTATTTATCCTTTATGAAGCCTCTCTGTTTGGCACTTTTTTTCGCTGCAGCAAATGCCTGTGTTCGTCCACCTGTGCCCATTGATTCCACTCAAGTTTTTTAAACTTATAAAACTAATTGTTTTAAAGAATTCCTTATCATAAAGATAACCCTGTGCATCCACTGTAAAAAGACCGTGAATATCACTTGAATCAAAATCACTTATTCACTTTCCATATTTTTAATAGAAAGCTGAAGACCTATCTTTTAGCTGGTTATATTTTTTATTACAATTTAATCTTAATTATTAATAATTTATTTTAATCCTCTCTGATTTATTTCTCCATTCAGTTCAGATTTTTTGTTTTAATTTTTACTCTCTTTTAATTTTTTTCCTTTTCATTATCCTATTTTTAATTTCATGATGCATTTGGTGTTCAACTGTCTCATTTTACCATATTATTATTTTAAATTGTATTCATTTTTTTAATATTTTTATGGATGGAAATCTCACGTGGAATGTGGCCATAGAGTGCACATATAACAGAACTGCACAGTCAAGTCCATTTAAAAGCAGTATAAAGTTTATTTACTCATTTGAATACACGTTAGTGAATAGTCAGAAGCTTTCATCCTTCATTAATCTCAGTTGCAGTAGAAACAGGCTGTTATATGAAACAGGATTTTATAAAATACAAGTACAGATGTGTAAAGGTTTTGTAATTATCCACAATGAGGAAGATATGTGATGATCATCTGCAATGCCCTCAAACAACTGACATAAATCGTGAATGTGCTTCAAACTCACAGGGTCCCGGTTAGGGAAATTGAAAATGTGGTCACCTTTGGTAAGAACCAAAACAAAACTTCCTGAAGAAAATATGACTAGAACCTATTTTAAATATAAATCACATTTGTAGCACAATCTGTTTTTTTCTAATCAACACATCAGACTCTAAGTGCCTTAAATTCAAGCTGGCCATTAGATACTTAAAGGAGACATATCATGCTTGTTTCTCCTTTTCAATATGCCAGACTAGGATGCCTGTAAAGCATTTCTGCCCTCAGTACAAGTCATTTAGTTCCTTCATTGCCCCACAATAGCGTTCTCAAAATCCTCATTTTAGGCCATTATCAAACTCTCGTTGAAACGCTCGGTTCTCAGACTGACCTACAGTAACCTCGCAACGTCACAGCCCTTTGTGCTCTGATTGGCCAGTTCTATCGGGGGTAGAGCCAGCCTGTCCTTCTTCTTCTACTGTATTTTCCAGCAGGCTCAAAGCAGCGACCGCGTGTTGAGTTCCCCTACAGACCAGAGCTGGTAATGAGTGAGTGTGAGCTAGGGAGCTATACACTGCTGCTGGTGGATGTGTTCCTCGGTGACGGTTTTGTGGCTAACGGACATCACAGAGGAGGAAGTGTTTTATCAGATTACTCCAATAAAAAGACAGGTACGTCACAACGATTTAAATCTCGCGGTCATCTCGCAATGACCTATTTTCAGAGGCATCAAATCTCGTTCTAGGATATCAGAAAAAATACAATATCTCATTTTTTGAAAATTAAGGGGGTGTAAGGTCTTGTTTTCAAATTCATTATATTATATGTAAGTATTAAATCATGCATTGGCATGATATGTCTCCTTTAATACCACAGAAATTGTCTCCTTTAATCTTTAAAAAATAAAGATAAATTGACGTTGTTCATAACAGTAATTAAAGCTGAATAAAAACGTTTTACTGAAGAAAGTCTGGGTTTATCTGAACCTCCTACAGACAACTCTGATTATAAAAATGACCTGCTGCTCGAGGGAGCTTTGTTACAAACTATTTGACACTCTCAATGGCAAAAATATACAAACATAAAGAAAATAAGCTAGCAATAAGCTGTCCTAAACATTAATTACAAACATTCATATATTGTAACAAAAATAATGATGCATACTTTTAAATGTTTGACAGTATGCAACAGAACAATGAGTGTTCACCTGTCTCTCCACAACAAATATTTCCCCTTTACCATTTTCACACATGCAACCCTGATATCATCAGGATAATATCCACGCAGCTGCCCCAGAAATTCTCTGACTTGCTTGTTCACACCTGTTCTGGAGGACAGAGGAGTGGTGGAGGAGGGGAGAGGGTCACTGACAGGCAGCACATAACTTCAAATAAATGCATAAGGTTGAGGTAATGAAGTAGAGTTTTGAAGGTTCTGGGTTCAACAGCTGTTATACAGATTCCCATAGAAATGAATGGACTTCTGGTTGACCTACTGGCAGAAATAAATGTTAAAAAAGTACAAAAGATGATTGCTGAACTTAGATCCTAAATTTTCATCACTTCAAGCTTTACTCACATATTTAGTATGTGGATATGTCTGAACTTTGTCATTTGTTCCATCTTTGTCCAAGAGCACTTAACAAATGGAAACTCCTTAACAGTGACAACACAAGCTTTACCATTAAAAATAATCTTTCATCATCCGAAACAATTAAAAAATAGCTAAAAGGAAAGTAAGATCTCATAACACTCGATGCAAATTTATTTTCTCCCGTTCACTGAGCCATTTGTGATGCTCTCATATGAAATAAGACATTCTAAGGAGTAGTGGTGTCCTTATTTGACACCACTCTAACAACAAGATGGTGCTGCAGTAGCCTTTTATAACAAACTAGCACACATTTTATGCAATTTAAAAAAATATTTTTGACACAGACAGCCCTTAGACAACGGCACAAACATTTGAGACCCAGCACACATGATGGAAATGAGGGTGATCTCAGTTCTCTCTGCAGAAGATTTTTGAGTACAAGTCGTCGTCCCTGAACAGAAGGTAACCCTTCAGCCTGTTTGGCAGATCAGCAGAGGCCAGAACGCTGAAGTTGAGATGTTTCCTGATCACCACTCGGCTCAGGTGAGACAGAGAGCGAGGGTTACCTGGATCACACAGAGGAACTGTGTTTGAGACTGTACAGCAACTCTAAAATGTGATTGTTCTGACCACACAGTTAACTCACGGAGGGTCCAGAGGATTTGAGGCCCCTCCTTGTGGTGCTCCAGGATGTTTGTCAGCTTGCTGCAGAGAGAAACTTGGCCAACGTACTCCAGGAGGATCGAGACGACTCGGCCTGCCAGGTTCACCAACCACGAGACGCTGATGAAGTCACAAAACTGGAGGGAAGACATTCACTGTTACAAACAGGTGGGCACATTTGAAGGAAACAAAGCACTGTTTGGGAAATTGCTGTAAAGCAGGGGTTCGGCAACTTTGATTACCGATAAGGCTGCAAAAACTTTTGTCAGTGCCTGAGGGCCACACTGTTACATACTGTCAAGTACTCCTAACCAGAAAAAAATAAATAAATAGACAAAAAATATCAAATATAAAGCTTAAAGTAAGGGTTACACTAACATTAACATATTTTATCTTGAACAAAATAAAAAATACATGATTTAATGGGCATTACACATAACTAAAGCCAATTTAAAAGCTAGGGTTGGTAATTTGATTTAGATACAGTTTTTGTAATACTGGTTAAAATGACAGTTATGTCCCGATTGGCAATCAATGCATGGTGTGTTCTTAAAATAGAGTGAAACACAGTCGCTGTCTCCAGCAGGAGTAAAACACAGTAAAACACCAACCAATCACAGTGACTCATTCCAAATTTATTAACCAATCAAATCACATAACTGTCATTCTGCCCACCTTCTGTGTGTACGTTTAGGTGGAGCCCTGAGAAGATGCTACATTCAACTTCATGCTAGTTTTCCAAAATTACCGACCCTGGCTTTATGCTTCTTTTTAACACAATAAAATAATACATATTTTCCAGTTTTGACCTTTACCATTTTTATCAAATGTATTTTTTACAAACACTATATGTATTATATTGTAATGCTTCATACAAGATATTTAGAGATGCTACAATAGCAAAGTAAGTTCTTTAATCACTTGTAAAAAACAAAACCTGTACCAGCAATTTAAGGTTAGTAGAAATATTTCATAAAATGAATATACATATTTTTGGAAATGATTGGTGGGTCACATTGCGTGAGGTAAAGGGCCAAATGTGGCCTCCAGGCCGCCAGTTGCCCACCCCTGCTCTACAGCTTCAGTAATCCCAGGATACTAACTGGTCTACAACAGATTTGGCAACCAATAGGCATCAATTTAAAATAATCAGTTACAGCCACCTAACCTACTTTACTAACCTGACACTCCAAATGGACCGTTCATAATATTTCATTCACCCATCTGGGACAGAGCCCATAGGAAGTGTTTTGGAGGGCTGAACCGTTCAGAAGCATATCCAGCAGGTGATTGGACGATTAATCTGTCAATCAATATTTATAACAGGCCAAACTAAGTAATCTAGTAGGTGGGTGCTACTGCACTACAGAACAAAAGCTGCTTTAGAAAACAAACTCAAGTCAAAACATGTCAGAAGTGGAGTGAAAATATCTTTAACATAGAGATGTTAGTAGTGCTGATATATATTTTTTTCATTTCATAAAGAAATGCAGTTCAAATCTGACAAAACTGCTACTGAAGCTGTTAGCATCTATGCTAAGTGCAGGTGCTTTTTGCAGCTCTCACCTCTTCTGCTCTAATAGACTCTGATTGGGCCGTCCCACTTTGGGCCGAGCACAATAGCTATAGATCGGAGCATGGTGAGTTGGATCTGCATGATCACATCAGTTACAAGGTGAGTGTTTGTTCATTCATATTTGTAGCTAGTATTTTTATAGATTATAGGGTCGTTAAGATGATTATTATAGGTTTTATAAACTTCTTGTCAAACGGGTCTGTTCAAAAGAATTTATACCTTAAAAGAGACTTTTTTTTTAAGAGTTAAATATCAGTGTAAGAAAGCAACTCACAGGCACTTTTTCCTCCTGGTGCGGTGAGTAGCTAGACTCACTCTGGTCCTCCCATTCGCCGCTGTCATGGTGGCAGCAGAAACACTTCTCAGCGTTGTATCCGTTGTTTAGTAGCAGCCTCATCATCACCTCATCCTTAAGGCAGTACTGCAGCGCTGTGGGAAACATTGTGTTGTTCACCATCGTGAAGTAACAGTTCACGTCTGCTTTGGCTGCCAGCAGCAGCTTCACGATCTGGTATCGTCCCGACCTGACTGCCACCAGGAGGCAGCAGAGAGGGTCCAGGTCGGGCTTGGCCCCTGACCTCAGCAGGATCTCTGTGCAGGCCGCATCCCCATTGGAGACGGCAAAGTAAAGCGGGCTCTTTCTCATGTCTCCGTAGTTTTCAGAGAGGTGAGGGGCAAGCAGTGCGTTGATGTCAAAGCAGTTCTGCAGCAGGAGCTCCAGGCAGTGGGCGTGGCCTCCATCAGCAGCAGAGTGGACCGGGCTGTGGCCCGACAGCCTTAGGGCTCGTCTGGTGGTCAACGGGATCAAGATCCTCAAAGCTCTCATGGAGAAAAAGGAAAGATTCGGTAAAGATGAGACATTTCCCAAAACATGATAGTGTGGAGAGGGACTGTTAAACATATCCACCAGATACACGTTGTTCTGATAATTGGACAAACCACTAAAATAAATGGTTGAAAAACCAGGTACAGGGAAAGAGAAACAGACTTTACTTTGTAGAAAAACTTTTGTACTGAACAGATATCTCAACGATTGTCAACTCATATTACATTGCAAAGCATTCTGGGATAAATCTCAGTCAGCCATGACCATCTTATTGAATGAAAAAATTTGGTTTATGCCTCACTAAATGTATTTGAATAAATAAAAAAAGACTTTTAAGTAAGATATAATAAAAAAAACAGTTAATATGTTTATTGTCCTGAAAAATATTTTCAATTGGCTTGAAGTCCCACTTACAGGAAGTGTCCCTCGTACGCAGCTCGGTGGATGGGCAGCTGTGAGCTCAGGTTTCGGATGTTTGGATTTGCTCCATGCTGCAGCAGGATGTCGATGCAGTCTGGATTCCCTGAACCAGCAGCATCGTACAAGACACTGTCTCCATTTGGTGCCTGGGCGTTTACATCAGCACCTGATACACAGAGTAATACAGAGATAAGAGCAAGACCATGTGAACATAGAGATTCATGGTCTTCTTTCTCTTTCTACTTCAACTGGAATGTTTTTGGGAGTGATGACATTGCAAAGTTTGAAGAAAATCCCACAAAAAATTCTTGAGGGCCTGTTCACATGACAACATTGTAGTTAACAATGTTAAAGGTCCCTTATAGACAGACCTTTAACAGTGTTTCCCTTGTGATTTTATTGCTTCAGTGAAGTCTCCGGTTTAACTCATCCATTCCATGGACATTAACCAGTCCTCTACCCTGGAACTGTTATTTGAGATTTTCACATTATTGTTCTATAAAAGCCCATCCTGCTGGGTTCCTTTCCACATCAGGATAGGAGTGTTTTGCAAAACAGCACTTCTGGGAAATTCTGATCACGTCCAAGCACTGTTCTTATAATATTTTATACTGCACTAATGTCTGTTTCCTGTTATTGTAAGTCATCTGCCCAACACTCTGGACCCTGGTTTCAAATGTTTGCAGATTCAAGCACTTTAAAAACAGAAGGTGCAAACGCAGTGCAAACTGTCCACTTTCGGACTTCTTTGTCGTTGTGTAAATACAAATTTGAGATACAAATTTACAAAATACCAAAATCATAAAAAATGTGAACAGCTCTGTGAAGATTTTGTGAACATGTTTTAACGCGTGCCTTCGTGGGTTTACCATGTTTGATGAGGAGCTCCAGGACTTCAGGGTGGCTATACTCCGCAGCGATCCCGAGAGGGGTCACTCCATGCTTGTCCGTCTCTGAAACCTGACCCCCGTTCTGCAACAGAAGCTCCATCACATCGATGGAACCAGCTCTGGATGCCTCATGCATGGCCGTCCACTTCTTCAGACACACCTGCTCCACCCGAGCTCCTCCAGCAACCAGAGTGGAGACCATCTCGTACGACCCGGATCTGACCGCTGCAGGAGGAGGGAAACCATGATGATGATGAACAGGGAAAGGTTTAGAGAAAAGACTCTTGGAGTGTTCTCACCTAAAATCAGAGGAGACTCGTTCATGCTGTTGGTGGTGTGAGGAGATGCTCCACGTTTTAGTAAAGTCCTCACATTTTTAACCAAACCTTCTCTCACAGCTAAAGTCAGGAAGGTCTCTCCATCTGCAGTCTTTTCCTCCAGAGTCAGACTGAAGGACGCTGAAAAGTCGTACAAATATAGTTGTTTTTATTGTTGTATGACACAGAGCAATGTTGGTATTAGCAGATTTGACATTCGTTGCTGATATTTACAGCCAAAATTGAAATAGCCCATACATTGACGATCATATTCACATCATCATCTCTTTCATAAATCAAAGTATCATTTATTAAAGAACAAAATGATGTTTTTCATGCTTCATACTGTTTTAGAGCAAACGAACCATCGCCATGAAAGGAACGGGTCAGTTTTAGTAAAAAGGAGGCTTTTTGCACTTGGCAAAATATATTAGCATGATCTCTCTATCCATAGTCGATACATCTTTCGTAACTATTTTTATCACCAAATAGTCATGAGGTCACTCTTGAAAATGTGATGTCACATCTCAAGAGGTCTAACTTTAATACATTTATATTTAGCAGAGACAAATATGGTAGGGATGCACATTGTGGTCTGGGCACCCATGAGTTCGTCACCACCATAAATTCTTATTTTCAGTAACAATATCATTGATTATACTTCTATAAAATTATCAACACAATCATACAGACATGAGGACCCTCATGAATACGAGATGTTGCATCTCAAGAGGCTAACCTCTAATAAATCAGACGACAGGTCTATGGTTCATGGATATGTCACTAACTTTAGTTCTTACTTTAGTCCACTTGTCTCCTCTTACCTCCCTTCCTTTGCCCTCACACCCAACACAGCATCGTTGTTGCTCATCATGAGACTGGGATCCACATTCAAGATTTCCTGCTGCTTAACAGAAGGTTTTTTTCTTGCTGTCATGATGAAGGGATTCATGATTGGCTATATGGATTCATGTTGGGTGTTGGATGTATATATTTGTATATATATGTATGTATATGTGTATTTTATATATGTATATATGTATTGATGCAAACTCTCATCGAAACATGTCAGAAGTGGAGCTAAAATATCCTTACTATAGAGAAGTTTGTGTTGATACTGTATCCTTTTTTCATTTAAGGAAATGTAGTCAAAATCTGATAAAACTGCAACTGAGGCTGTTAGCATCTATACTAATATCCGTACAAACAGTCACTGACTTGTAGCTCCTTCCTCTTCCTGCTATAAAGGACTCTGGTTGAACCGTGCCACTTTGGCCCACCTACAGTTGCTGTAGATTGGAGCTTGACCAGAATGATCTGCCTTATTACAGACATTGATTCACGCTGTCCAGCCGCTGTGCAAGGTAAATATCCTGGATCCCTGGTTATAATTCAAAATTCAAGCTCTAAATTAATCATTTCTTTTATTTAAAGAATACTAAAGAAGTCTCATACATTGTGTAAATCCTCAAGATAACATCGATATTTAGTAATGCTGACTTTTTTACCTTTATATATAAAATGTAGGACCTCTTACCCACCATACAGCACCATCTCCAGGACCTGGACCACAGGTTGGACCACAGCCCAGTGCAGCGGGTACCAGCCGTGCTCATCTACCTCGCTGAAGGCTGCTGGGAAATCACAAAGCTTCTGCAGAGCCAAAATGTCACCTGAAAGTGAAGTTTATGTGAGTAGATTTGACTTTATATGGAAGGTAGAGGACACGTTAACACTTGGACGGGTCAGCAGTACCAAGAACTTTTGTAATTTGCTTATTTTTGTAACCTGGAAAGAGAGATGGATCTAGGATTTTTCTGAGTTAGGGGCTATCAAGGGGCCACAAAGGGTGGTGTGTTTGTGTTTGTCAACATGCATACAGTCACATTAGTGATAAAGCACACCCAGTTCAAACATAGAAATTAAAAAGTGTAGACATTAAAACTCATTCTTAACCCTTTCATGCATTTTGTCCACTGTGGTAGAAAGACATTTGGAAACATTTTATACCATTACGGTTGCATTACCTTGTCTAACTACTAAATAGCATGTCCAATCTTTTTTTCGAGGTACTAGAGACATCAATTCTTTCCTCCTTCAGAATCAGAACGGTTGCATTAATGGTTAAATTTTAAGACCTGTTATTAGTAAAAAATATAAAGCCTTTTGGTACACCAAGTGCAGCAATATTGGCCCATTGCTGCAAATGTGATCACAGTTTTTATTCACATTCATCTCTCTTAAGTCCAGTCTCTTCATGACCTCATGTGTAGTTTGATAATGAACAGGGGCGTACTTACCATTAGGCAAACACAGGCAATTGCCTGGGGCCCCAAGATGTCCAGGGGCCCCCAAACATCTCACAAAAATGTATTATTAAAGTTTTCTTTGATTCAGTTATTATTATTTTAGTCTTAATTCACCTGCTGTATTATGAAGTAGAAGAGATCAACATCCATATTTTATAATCATTATGTCAGTTGACCTCATACATTTGATGTGATTGGCTTATGTTCAATCATGATATCCTGTAAAATACTTTAATTCATAACTTTTCAAACTATATGACACTTAGTATTAAAAGCTTAAGGCCCAGGCACTGGATAATTTTGCACATGCATGATAAACTTCTTACTTATTTTTGCCATAATTAAAAACATGCAGATTAAAAATCTTTTTTTGGTGATAAATTTTACTCATTGAATGTGGAGGACATATAAACATGGGTATGTAACTTGTAACTTAAGCTGTCAGATAATTGTAACAGATTTCAAAAGCAGGACTAATTAACAAACCCGCCTTCTGTCAAAATTGAAATAAATTACAAAATTTAAGGAAATTCATTTCATTTTGTTATGTTACCTGGTATTAGATTAAAATAATAATACAAATGCATCAGCATACTGAAAACCAATGAAATACTGAGTTATTGACCTTGTTTGCTTTTCATATTATTATTTAATCTAATTTAATTTTAGTTTTTTTTTATTTACTACCCTCCATTTCTTCTTCTTCTGCCCCTTTTTCCCGTCTTCTTGTTTGGTATCTTGTATGTTAGTTACTTGTTTATTTTTTCTCATCACCCATTTCATAAGTTGGAAAAATGAGTAAAAATAATTTTTAAAAAATGTATCAGCACAGCACAGGGAAGGGCCCCAATGGCTGGGTTTGCCTTGGGCCCCCACATGACTATATCCGCCCCTGATAATGAACATCATTTATTTTCTGATGCTTGAGTAGATTTCACAGCAACTGTAGTGCAAAGTAGTGTCAGAAAGACAGTATAAGCAGAGAGAGAAATGCACCAATAGCAAGTCAGATATCTGATAAATGGAAAAATGCTTTTGTGACATGATGTCCAAACAGTTAAGTGAAAGGAAACGGCTATAAATATAGAACGGTGCAAATCACAAGTAGTTCAGATTAAAGCAGGGAGGACCACAGAGGCAACATGCAGCCCTCAGTTTAAAATATTTAAAATAAAAATGCCTATAAATGAAGAATATCTGACAAAATCCATCCATGTAAACATTAAAAAAGCAACATTTCCCAAACAATAGTTATGACTATATGCACTTTTTTCTGTAATGTATTTTTTAATTAAAGTAAAACAATGATTCAAATATACTTTAATTACTGGTATTTTCTCTCAAAGTCAAGAGTATATAATGGAAATTCTTGGTTGCCACAGTTGCCCATTTCTGGCTTAAATTGTGAATATTTGTCTTTTACCTTGTTTGATGGTCTCAACAAGCTTCAGAAATTCACTCCTGAAATAGAAACAATATGAGTTGTAAAACTTAAAACCAACCACAAAATAAAAAAAACAATGACACCACTGCTAAACATTGCTGGTAAGGCGTGGTTGTGATGCTCTACCTCCTTGACCCTGCCAGACTCTGAAACGACTCCTGAATGCTCATCTGGATGTCGAACTCCAGGAGGTCGTCTTCATCCATGTCGTCTGCTGCATCCATCCTTCTGGTGTCACAAAGACCAGACACACAATCACAACGCTATCCCCCGTTAAGAAGGAACTGGTAGAAGCAAATATGTTCAAAACACATTTTTCCTTATTTATTTAACCCTTGAGGCACCCTGGGGGCCAAACTGGTACATTTTGCTTTTTTTCTTTTTTTGTATCTCAATATCTCAGTCAGTTTAAATGCATATTATATGATACCTGGCAAGGTTTTTTTATTGTTATTTTTTAAAATTCCACGATCCCAATATTGTGAGTTGTATAGAATAAGAGATATGCACCAAGCGTGCACTCTTTGACTTTGTGTCCAACTTGGTTCCACTGACTCCCACATTAACATATTTTTGATATAATGTAATCCTGACATTATAAAATATTTTCCCCATAAAAACCTGATCTATCCAAGCCTCTTCGTTCAAATAAAGGGAAAACAGGTTTTAGGTCTAATGAACCCCCTAAACCCACCAAGGGGGGCATAACTCCATCACATTGAAGTTTTAAAAAAACTACATCTATGTTTAAGTCGGGAGTTGAAAAGATTTGATGCACTGAAAGTAAACAGAAAAAACATATATTAATATGTAAAATTTTTATTGCACCTTTAAGAGAGGAACCGTTTGGTAGGCCTATGTATTATTTTTTTGGGTACCTCAAGGGTTAAACAAGCCTCTTGCTAACTCCACTCATGTCTTGTGTATTGGCTTTGTTACGGATGTTTAGTGTCTTGATTTTTTGTGAGGTGTGAAGCTGTTTATTACCGGCCACTTTATAAGGCACACCTGTTCAACTGCTTGGTAAAGCAAAAAGAGAATCATCCAAACTCATGACAATAAGATTTTTTTAGCCTGGCATGTAGACATGGTCATGTTGAGCTGTTCAAACTGAGCATCAGAGTGGAGGCTCTCCTGATCTACTGATTTACTTTACTTGATCTACTTTTCACACACAATCATCTTTAGGGTTTATGGTGCCCAAAGTGCTCATCTTAAAATTAATGCAAACCTCCACCAAGGTAGCTCACATCTTGCTGTTACATCTATAAGCAATAGTTTCATGATAAAGTTACCATCATAATATGATTCATGACCCAGAAAACCCACACCGAGCACTCTGAATCATGTTGATATAATTATTAGTTAGACAGTTATTGAGTAAAACAATTGTTTGCTAATGGCTGTTATCTGAATCACCACCAAAATCTAATCATTTCTAAGTTGGGCCATGAACCAACATCTCCTGAAAATGTCAGCAGAATCTCTCCAGTAGTGTTTGTGTAATCTTGCTAACAATCAAACAAAGTAACAGTTAGACGGACATACTTTTGCAAAACATTACCTCCATAGAGGACGTAAAAACCACTCATTTCATCCAAAGTATGCAGTAAAGCAGTGTTTCCAAACAAGGGTTCGGGGACCCCTAATAGTCTGCGATGTAATTTCAAGGGGTCCTTAAAATAAACATTTATAAAATCTGATTATTTAACTCAAATGTGACTGAGAACTTTATCCGCCTAAACCACAGATTGTAACAGGACTTTTTCCCCCTCATTACATGTTTCACAACTGTTATTTATTTATTAAAGCTTCTAGAATATGAACTCAACATGAACTGCATCCATTAAAAAAATAGTCTCCTACTGTTTTAGAGTGCATACATCATTAATTTCTTAGTATTGATTTTACTATAAATCATCTGCAGGAAGGTGTTGTGCCAAAACTCATTAAATTGTAAGGTTCAGGTTAGCACTTAAAATTAAGCAAGTGTAACAACAAGATTATTAACACTCCGTTAACCTGAACGGGTGGAGCAGATGGGCTACAGCAGCCAAAGACCGCACCAAGTGCCATTCCTGTCAGCGAGGGACAGAATGCAGCAGCTCACATAAGCTTACAAAAACTGGATGATAGGTTGGAAAAATGCTGCCTGGTCTGAGAATCAATTTCTGGAGCCCCATTAAAATGGTAGAGTCAGAAGATTTCACAAGCGTCAAAAAAGCATGGATCTGTCCTGCTTTGTATCAACAGTTTAGGGTGCTGGTGGTGTGATAGTGTGGGGGACATTTTCTTGGGCAACTGAGAAACCCCACAGCCTCGCTGAGTGTTGTTACTGACCATGTCCATTCCTTTATGATCTCAGTGGACCATCTTCTGCAGGATAATGCTCCATTTCATTAAGCTTAAATCATCCCAACTATTGTTTCAACAAGAAAATGAGTTCACTGTAGTCTCGCGGCCTCCACAGTCACCTGATCTCAGTCCAGTAGAGCACCTCTAGTATGTGGTGGGGCAGGAGGTTCTCATCATGGATGTGCAGCAGACAAATCTGCTGTCATGTCAATGTGGACCAATATGAGGCATGTTCCAGCACCTTATTGAATCAATTTCAATCATCAACCTAAACATTTATCCCAGCGGATACTGGACACCCTGGGAGGTGGAGCACACCCTTAACCAACCAAACAATCACAGGGCCACATAGAGAGATAGAGAACAATTCTTGCTAACAACATTTGAGAGTCACCTTAGGCATGTTTTTGGTACCAACACTCCCACATGCTCCACCTTGAATCCATGCCATGATATGCCATCGGAATACCTCACCAACCCATAGAAAGTGTTTAGGGAGGGCAGAACCTTTCAAAATATAGCAGCTGATTGCACAATGGATCTCTCAGTCACATTCATTACAGGCCAACAGATAATGTATCAGGTGGGCGCAACTATGGGTCTGTTTAGAACCAAATGTAAAATAAACTCTCAGCAAAACGTGTTGGAAGTGGAGTAAAAATTTCTTTTATAGAAGTTTGTTGTTTGTTTGTGTTTCATTTAACAAAGAAATTCTGCCAAGATCTGATAAAACTGCAACTAAAGCTGTTAGCATCTATACTAATCTCTGTACAAGCAGTCACTTCCTACTGTCATCTCGCCATAGCTCCGCCTCTTCCTGCTTTAAAGGATCCTGATTGGTCCGTTCAGCTTTGGGCCAAGCACAATCGTTGTAGACTGGAGCTTTGCAACATGAATCAACCTGAGTTCAGACATTAATCAGGCCGATCTATCTGTATGTCAAGTTTAAGTTTTCGTTAATCTTCTGAAACTAAAACAACATGCTAGACCTTTAGGAGCCTTTGAGCACCCATTCAGCTTTAACAACGAACTAGGTCAAAGTTCTCAAGTTTCAGTGAGTAGCCGTGTTTGATTTTAGGGACGTTTGACAAGACTAAACCATTTTATTGAAGTTAAAGATTCAATAACATGCTCTCTCTTTCTTTAGCTGTTACTTGTCCTGCTTTATAAGCTTTTATTTAGTCAACAACAGGTGACCTAATTTTCTGTCGACCACAGACGCGGATACATAGCCAGCTTTATCAAGATTTAATATATTTTATTGCATTCCTTACAGTAAACTTGCTGATCAAACTTGTCAAACTGAGCGTTAAGAGTCCTCACCTGGTGAATGTGTGAGTGTGGGAGTCATCGGTCGGAGCAACAGCAGCAGCAGGGTGTTTGTGTCATGGCTGAACTGCCCCCTCTCCCTCAACACACGTTAACTGCAGCAAACTATTTATAGCCGTCACCTGTTGCAGCGTATTTAACACGCAGAAGGCTGCACACAATCAAGCATCAAGCGTAATGTCAGCCCGAGCACTTTTCACACAGATAATGACGGACAATAATGAGTCAGCTGGTGTGAATATTTATGGAGTTTATATGGTGCATCCATCTGGGAAAGGTTTTACTCGGAGATAAATCTGCCGTGTGTTTCAGTGCTGTGACACATTGAGGTAGTAATGACCTGTTGAAATAATGAAGACACAGGAAGAGTGAAAGGACAAGCACCTTTTGACCTTTCTGTGTCAGCTGATGATTTACAGCCCTGACTCGGTAACATGCCAGCATTTCAAGGATTTGTGCTTTTTTAATTTGTCTTTGCTGCCGGGAGAATGAATAGATTAATATTTATTTTGAAAATATAAGAGAAAAAAATAAATGACAAGAATGTTTGGACGAACAGAAAATCAGCACAATGGAAATTCTGCAGTTTTAGCAAACAATCCAAAAACAAACCAGAAAAGCACTCAGAGAGCGCAGACCTCTGCCAGCACCACAGTCCTCACCCATATTGTGCTTTTCACCATAAATATTAGTCCTACCTTTATTTCATCCAAATATTTGGATTCCTTGACCATGAAAACAAACCATATAAAATTGGATTCGTAATGAATTCGTAATTGAAGTCACAGTTTAAAGGTGTAGTCAGCGATCTTCTAATCTTCTAATCTAATGCACTATTTGTCAAAATCATCGTATTTCTCCTCTCCATCCACAAGATGTCACCACTGACAGCATGTTGAAAAACAAGTCCGGCTTCAATACACAGCCTTGGCTCTGAATTTCAGCAGGTAAATACTGTGGCTCGGGCTGAGCCACCAAAACAGGGAACCCCCCCCACACACACACACACACACACACATCCTGGGGGGGATCATACTCATGCGCAGATCAGACAGAGGGGGGAGGAGGAGTCGTAGGTTGTGTAGCGTGCGCAGTTAGCGTAGGAGAGAGATACAATATGTGCAGTAGCAATGGCTGAAAAACAGCCCAAAAGAAAAAGGTCAGAGGAATGAAAAGTGAAAAAGAAGGACTATGACCATGAAAGAACGAAGACCCGGGTCAGCATTGGTGTTGCTTTCTGACAGTGGAGGGAACTCCGCGAAATTAAAGACCTGAAAACAGACGCGAATGTCACCGTCTTTCTGATGGATAGGTAAGCAACATTAGCTTTGTGGTGCTTCACATAACAGTAACAGCCGTCAGGCATTCATCTTATTGTCTAATCTGCCAAAATGTACTGTTGTTGTGATGTTTTCAATTATGGAAGTCAAGTTATCTGACGAGTCGGTTACCTTAGCTACGTTGGTCAACTACGCAGTTTCTACGGCCGTTTCCATGACAATGCACGTCCATCAGCTTTCGGGGGTGGAGCCAGGGGTGAGGTATGAAGGGAGAGGCGGGTCTAAATTCGTTTATCAACAACCCTCCACTCTTTTTCTCCCACATCGCTGACTACACCTTTAACTTCTTTCACATTTAAAAAAAGGGAGTGGAATAAAGTAGGGCTGGGCAATTAATCTCCATTGTTTGGGCACATTTTGGATTCTGTGCAGAGGAAAGAAAGAAAGAAGTTAAGTGTGAATACTGCAGGAAGACTGTTTCAACGACCATCAGTATCACCACTAATATGTTCCAGCATAGCATAACATAACCGCTCATTAATCGGAATCAAGGTAAGAGCTTCAATTAATCATGATATTGAGATTACGTGATATCGTCCAGCCCTAGAATGAAGTGAAACTTTTTAATTTCCACCCCTTCTCCATTGCTAAAAAATAGTCAGATTACCTCCAAAGAAAAAGTTATGATCCAAACAATCACAGCACTGCAGTGCAAGTGGAAGATTTCAATATGTGATCAGAGGAAGAATGTATGTTAGAATAGAACAGAATAGAATAGCCTTTATTGTCACTGCATGCTGTACATACAACAAAATTTGTTTGAGCAGGACAGTAAGAACAGTAAAAGGACAGTAAATGAAAGATTAAAAACACATTCAGAAAAGAACACATTGCACACTGATCCAACTTTTTGATATTTTAAATATAAATAAATGATATAAATATTAGATTTGATTAGATAGAACTTAATTAATCCTTTGGGAAGACTCCCTCAAAGAAAATTAAGATTCCAGCAGCAGCATGGTGTAGCAGTACAAAGGGTAAAAAAGCACACAAGGTATCAAAAAGTAAAAATGTAAAAGCAATTTGCAGATATGATAAAAAAAAACAATTAAATATAAATAACTAGAAAGCCCTCAGAGAGCACAGATCTTCATCAAACAGCTCAGTTTGGGTAATGTGTTTTCTGAAACCCCTGTAAAACCTCCAGGATCCGGACCAAACTCAGCACATACATGGAGGACGTCATTCTGTAAGAACACAAGTTTTGGGAAGATCAGTTCATATGTTGATTTTATATGAATTATTAAACAGGGGATTTCCCATTATAAAATTCAATTTCGTTTTTTTCTGATGTCAATCTGGATCAGATCCAGATGAAATTTGGACACTGATAGCAGGAATATTACATTTTAAGGAGATGATACAATGCTTTATATATATTTGTTCAGTTTTGAACTCATTCTCTGTTATTTGTTGACTTTGATACTGACAACGTTAAAACTATCAACAATTTTATTTTTATTTTCCTCAATAATTTTTATTAAGAAAATAATATTTATTAGTGATGCACAAAATTATCGGTTTGATATTGGCATTGATACACTGAAACTTTTGCAGATATTTTTAGCCAATACATCAGCCACATATACTGTATATTTGGCTGGAATATTGGAAAATTACACAAATGTACAATGTTGGTATGCCATCACATCACAGCAAGGGTACATTTAAAAATCAAGGGTTTCACCTTTTGCATGAGTTAAATGCTGTTTTTCGTGTTTTACATCTTTTCTATTGGATATTGGCAAAAAAAAAATCAAAAATTGGGCAACCCTAATATTTATGCAGTCACACCTTTTGAAACACACAAAAAATATTTTTCTATGAATATTTTATGATAATATATGAGATTGTGTCAAATTTCAAATGTGTCCAAAAACTTTTTTAATAATTATTGCAACCAGCTGTTTCACTCTGTGCTGGAAATTTAAGATTATTATTATTAGTTATCAGGAAAAAAAATGTCTGACTTGCATTGAATGGGGTGATACATAAAGAGTGAAATCTCAAGTTTATTCAGAAACAACATATCAATATCAAAAATGTACAGACAAATATAAATAGTATTGTTTGGCTATATAAAAACAGGAAGTAATAATATTAGTTATGTTATTTTAATTAGTCGGACTTCTGCAGGGAAAATCTTTAAATGACACGTTGAGGGTCCTGGCTGTAGAGGTCGAGCTCCTGGTACAGAATGAAGCTCTTCAGTCTTGGAGGAAAAACATTGGAGTTCATGATTTCAGGTTTGTTGAGTCTCTTCAGAGTCAGACGCTTCCTGATCTCCAGTCTGCAGAGGTGTCTGAGGGAGCGAGGACTGCCTGGAGAGCAAGGATTCAAAGATTTTGATTGGAAGAATCACTGAAATGGAATATATTTATAGATATCTAGATTTCAGAACCATAATAACAAAAATATAAGGATCAAAACTATCATCCCTCCATTATCTATACTGCTTTTTCTTTGGTGGTCATGGGAGGTGGAGCCTATCCCAGCTAACATTGGGCCAGAGGCAGGGTTTGTCCTAAACTGGTTGCCAGCCAATCACAGGGCCACATAGAGAGACAGACAACCATTCATGCTCACACTCATACCTACAGGCAGGTTAAAGTCACCAATTAACCTGTTGAGCATGTTTCTGGACTGTGAAAGAACCCACACATGCACAGGAGAACATGAAAACTCAACACAAAAAGGCCCGACCAACACGGGAATTGAACCTGCAACCTCCTTTCTGTGAGGTACATGCACTACAGGTTTTTTAAGGTATCATAGAGCTCTTTAAACTCTATATAATCTGATTTATAGCACTTGTGTTCATTTATAATGCTTTGTAAGAGTAATAATCAGTCATCATATGAAATAATAATATAATGATGTTTTTGGTCAGTGGGGGAAAGCTGGAGTGAGCTCACACATGAATGGGAAGAACATACAAGGCCCAGATCAACACAACCTTCTTTCCGTGATACAAGTGCACTACCTGCTGCATCACCGTGCTGCCATTAAAATTAACAGATTTTTGTTGTTACTGGATTCTTGAAAACAAAAGAAAGGTCTCCAAAACATAACAGATGATCATTCGAGACAGCATTAATGTCTACTTTAATGTAGTTTTAGTCCAGTTATAATTAAAAGAAATATGGTAAAGACGATATTTAATATTTTGGTCATTTAAAGAGCCTACACTGCAAAAACTGGAACTGATTTTTGTGTATTTAGTCAGTTTAAAGCCAAAAGTATCTCTTAAATATATTCATCAGGGTTGGTAAGAACACTCTGCTCGTTGAACATCTTTATATTAAATGTAGTTTACATGTAAGTTTTTATATCTCATTTCCTACCACTGTGATGTCACAACTGGATTTTTTTTTTTAGATATTCAAAAAATGTTCGCTCTTTTTGTTTTAACATTTTGAAATAACGTGCTTTCTAGACTTGGCAGCAGCATCAGTTTTAGTTTTTGGATTTTCTTCTCTCAGCCAGAGCCTTGCAGCTGCTTCCTCTGGAAATGAAACGTGTCATGTAAACTCACTGAGGATGTCACATATTTCTCTCCACTCCGCCTGTTTCTCCAGGAGGGCTCTGAGTTTGGAGCAGATGTGGACGTGGTTCACATAGTCCAGAAGAGTACGGACTACGCTCCCAGATAAATCCATGACGCAGCAGAGACTCATGAACTCACAGAACTAAAGAGAGAGAGAGAAGAATTGTTGAAAAGGTTTGTGTTGTCTTTATTTCTGTAAATAAAACAAGAGGCTCTTTGACAGGACAAGGAACACATTTTGGGGACATTAGTGGTCAACAGTGTTGGGAAAATTAGTCAAACAATTTAATTTATTTATTACTTGTTACTGTCATTCCAAAGTAATTAGTTACATTATAATATTACTGTATTTGAAATGTAAGGCATTACACTATTATTGTATTACTCTTAAGTTACTCTCGTCAAAATAACAGGAAATATGGATTTGACATTCTAAATGTAGCTCATTACGCTCAAAAAGCTCATTACACATCCAGTGGAAGGTGATGTGGTGGCTATCTGACCGGCTTAAGCTAAAAACAGTAGAATATAACAACCACATTGATGACTCATGGCACAATACAAGAAATGATCATAGCAAAAACAGACAAAGGTAAAATTCTGGTAAATAATGTTAGAGAGACAGTAACTTTAGGCCTAGCAGAGGACTTTTCTCCTCTGCTGATCTCACGGAGTATTTAGCGAATTTGTATGTAAACAAACAAACAAAAACAACACCTTTATTTTGGGTTAAATTAATAATGCATTGTAACTTGCATTACTGACATTTGTACCCAGTAAAATATTACTGTTTTTTTTTTTTTTTTTGTAATGCCTTACATTACTATGTTACAGTAAAAAAAGAATGCATTACAGTAATCACAGTAATTTTGTATTGCATTACCCCCGGCACTGGAGGTCAGTGTCATTAAAACATAAAAATCCCCTTAAACAACGTATGTTTACTCTTTATTACGGAATACCATGAATTCCCCCCAGAAATTCTCATTTCAGAGGGTGGATTAATAAATGAATCCACTAAGACAAATTATATTTCAGTGAACTCTGTCTCAGTTTAATGATCTGTCACCCAGAATACCTGAAAGCACATTGTTGTTGTAGCTGAAAAAGCAGCACATTTAAATGTGCAGTGTGTAGAAACAGGCATTTTAGCGACTTCTAGCATTCAGATTTTGGAATGAGCCCGTCTGTTCCTCAAACATCACATCAGGAAGTGATGGCAGCTGGTGAAGACCAAAAAGGATCGTGAACAGGGCATCATTTACAACAGTTACAAGGTTTTTTCATTCATATTTGTATTATTTTTATAAATTACTGCGTCAGTTAAGATGATGATTCAAGGTTTTGTAAACTTTTCTTAACACAAGCAAACAAAATCAAACAAAATTGTGTTTCGCTCTTTTTGTCCCCAAAACTCACCAGTAGGCAACATGGCCGATCGTTATGTCAACTTAATAAAAAGAAAATTAAAGTTTAAAGGGATGATTAGACCTATCTCAACGAACTTCACATACAATCGAAACACTAAATCCTTTAATCACCATTTCTGTCTGGCAAATGCTGCCAACGTCTACACACTACACCTTTAAACTTATATCCAGATATAAATACAATGTTAATCTTCACATCTGACAAGAAATTCAAAAAGTATAAGGAGGCCCCAGGGCCAAATCAGAGCCCTCACAGCTTCCCACCTGACCCCTCAGAATGTTGACAAATTTAGGAAATGTGAAAATCTGTTTTAGTTTTAATGTGTCTGTAGTTTCATTAATTAAACTCTTACAGCTATGAACCAGCTGTAGCGTTGTTTTTTCAGGGTATCAACAAAACCACTTGAGTTGTAGACACGGTAACTTAATCTCATGTGAATGACAGGAGATGGAATTCCATACAAAAATCAACATTTAATGAAGAAAAAATAGAGTTCATAATACACTCCGGTAATACGGTAGGAAAACTGTGAGCTCCCATGCTGCTCTCTTGAACACTGGATATAACATCACTTCTCAAATTAAAGGGGCATAAGTTATTCTTTGTGAATGGAGCAACGCCTTGTGAATGAACGATGAGTAAGCTTTTTAACCTTTTTAAACATTATTTATCTTCATTTAGCATTAAATGACATGAAATATAATACCGAAACATCAACAAGGAAATGTGCATAATATTTTAACTTAACTTAAATCAGTTCAAGCCTCTTACACCAACCCTTAAAAACAACTGGGATCAGAATATTTTTTTATTATTATTTATTTTATTTTTTTTACAGAAATGACTTAATGTTTGGGTCATTTTATGGCGTAATGTCTGACAGACATTATTCACAAATATTCCAACAGGAATCCCAACAGTTTGGAGTCAGACTCAGGGGTGAAAAACATGGCAGCCGCTGTAATAAATAACCAAAATGTCTCAGTTTACCCTCATGTAGGTAACAGCAGTTTGGATGACAGGGACTGGTATCACTTTAAAAAGCCAGGAAATACATAGTCTTTGACCAAATATTTATCTTATTTGAATGAAATCCAAATATCAGAGCACCTCTCAAGAAAAATGTAAGTTACAATTAAAATAAAGATGATACGACAAAATAAAGACAGTGTATAATCATTTTGGTCATTTAATGAATCTACGCTGCAAAAATTAGAATGGATTTTGGTGTATTTTGTAAGTTTAAAGCCAAAAGTATCTCTTAAGTATTATGTATTCATGAGTTTGACATGAACTAGGCACTTTTAAGATGATTTTGAGCGAATTGGAGTTGAACACAACTGGCTGCAGATGTTTTATCAAACTCATTCAGTCCATCTTCCACCTCGGTGATTCTCTGCCCATATACACTTAAGGCGAGTGAAGGGAGGCAATTGATGCACAATTCCCCTCCCGAAATGAGTCAATTGAAGCTTGCTAACTGCTTTAGCTAGCGCCTCCATGCTTTTCCCATTAGTGTTAGCTTCGGAGTTAGCCGCAGAGTTTGGGGCGATGTTTTTGAGGACCTACTCTCTCTTGGTTCCTTTGGAGTCTTGTGCAACATTGCAAAGATGTTTAGAGATGCTTCAGTAAAAAGTCTATCCGAGCAGACAATGTTAGGAGGTTCTCAAAGCAATATATATTTAAGAATTTGGCACGAGTTCAGGATGCATCTACTCCGTGAGCATGCGCACTGCCATCCCAAGGCTGTAGATGTTTTGATTGATACACTTTATCTTTCTCATGTGGATAATCCAAGGAAAAATTGGCTGTCTGAAATTATGACTTCTCTTTCTTAATAGATTGAATTCTTGTTTTATGTGTTTGATGACTGCATGTGTTTGTGTAGAACTGTTGAATGTGCTGCTGTCTTGGCCAGGACACTCTTGAAAGAGATTTTTATCTCAATGAGGTTTTCCTGCTCAAATAGAGGTTAAATAAAATAATAAATAAAAAACTTTCTGCTCGTAGAATGTCTTGATATTAAATGTCGTTTACATGTAAGTTTTTATGCCTCTTTTCCTACCACTGTGATGCCACAACTGGATTTTTTTAGATATTCAAGAAATGTACCTGGCATGAGCAGCAGTTTTATTTTTTATGTATTATCTCTTATGCCTAAGTCACACATTCCCGTTTCTCACTGCGACTGTGCACGATTGAGGAGGCTGGTGTGATCGTTATGATACGGGTGAAATTACTGTCTCACCCCTGGACACACCCCGTAAATACACCGTCAGTGGCGGTGCTTCAGCGCTACAGGGGGCGTTTGTCCCGCTCCAGTTAGGTTAATGCAGCGATATGAGGAGGATTCCATCCCGCTGGCAGGACGTCAGCTCCGCTCGAGCTCAGTTCGCGTGACGTAAGCCCCGACTGAGCCCCGCCGCTTGCGCCGTCTTGAACGGGACACAGTCGGGGCTCATACGGATACATCCTTGTCAGTCGTCCTCATAAAGCTTTCAGGATTGAGCCACGATTGGGCCACGTTCAGCCCGACTGAGCTCCGTACATGCCCCGCTAATACCGCTCGCATTAGGCCTGCATTAGGCTTCCACCCCGCTATACCGAGAGCGGCGATTCTCCACGACAGTTTTGAACAGTTCAAAACTGTCGTGGAGCTTCCACGTTCCCCTCCGTTCATCCACGACTATACAGCGGTGATCCAGACCAAATAGCGCATGCACCACGACCAAAGCACGCTTTATCAGGATTATGACAATCGTGCACAATCGCCATGAGAAACGGGAATGTGTGACTGGGGCTTTAGCTAAAGCCATGCAGCTGCTTCATCTGTTGTGGAAATGAAACATGTCATGTAAACTCACTGAGGGCCTTGAACAATTCCAGCCGATGGTACCTGCTATAAAGGCACATTTAGATGAATAAACATCAGCTCTTACTTACTGGAATTTTTCTCCCCCCCTCGTCCACAGCGTCAAACCCATCGTCATGGCGACAGTGGAAACAGCGCTCCACCTTGTACCCGTTGTTGAGCAGCAGCCTCATCATCACCTCATCCTTCAGGCAGTACTGCAGCGCTGTGGGAAACACCGTGTCGCTCACCACTGTGAAGTAACAGTTCACGTCTGCTTTGGCTGCCAGCAGCAGCTTCACGATCTCATACCGCCCCGACCTAACGGCCACCAGGAGGCAGCAGAGAGGGTCCAGGTCCGTCTTTGCCCCGGCTGCCAGTAGGATTTTGGTGCATTTGACGTCCCCGTTGGAGACGGCAAAGTACAAAGCGCTCCTCCTCATGTCTCTGTAGTTTTCAGAGTTTCTGGTACTCAGTCGGTAGTTAACGTCGTAACCGCAGGCTAACAGCAGCTGCAAACATCTGCTCTGACCTCCCTCTGCCGCTGAGTGGACTGGGCTCTGGCCCGCCTCTTTGATGGCCTTCTTTGTGGTCAAAGGGATCAGCATCTTTACAGCACTGAGGCGGGACACAGTAAAAAGGTAATTAAATATTAAAACTGTTCAACCACCTACTGCCCATTTATTTCAGGTCTTTATTTCTGGAGTTTGTTTTAATACTAAAACATCAGAGGCATTTAAATCAAAGTTTGTGTATGAAACCTCGTATTACACTAGGTGATTATTTTGTTGACTAATTATTTTCATCAACAACCTTATTTCCCCTGATGAATAACTAATAAAAACAACTGCTCATGGACAAAAACTAAATTAACTGACATTTTCTACAACAAATCAAAACTAGACTAAAATGTTTGTGAGAGACTTAATCCAATCAGACCTAATTTGGTCATGTACTAGGGACAAGTTAGGAATATATCCAATCACAGCTACTTTGGTTGTGTGGAAAGGTTGGATGAGTTCAGAGGGACATCCAATCACAGCTGCCTTAGCTTTGTGGTGGTGGGATAAGTTGTGGAGCGATCCAATCAGAGCTGCTCTCTTTATGAATTAATATCTTCATGTAGAGCAGGTTCACTGTTTGTTGCCAGTTCTGGTATTGTAACTAAGGACTAATTTACAAGACGTGCAGACAATGGCTGTAACAAATCTGTAAAATATCAGATAATCTCTGACATGCTTAGAAATTATGAGAAATTTGTCAGAGAATAGCACAATCATACCCACAGATTCCAGTGTCACAACCAACTGAAGTTACAATATTGGTGTGGGGGACTCTCAGGTTGATCTAGCCTTTAAAAAACAAGATTAAAAGTTGACCAATATCTCCAGCTAGCTCCACCATATCATATTGAACTTCAAATGTATTCATTTTTAGCACTCAGGCAAGAGCATTGTCGGCTAGCTACCTTTTTAGTATGCTTTTATGCCGTCTCTCACCATTAGAAGTTCATGGTTTATACTTATTTTATCTTTATTTACTCTGCTTTTAATAAATATAATTTGTTTATTTACTGTTTAAGTAGCCTACATTTATTTTTGCTGTTTTTAATTACCTCCGCCAAGGAGGTTGTGTTTTCGGGAGAGTTTGTTTGTCCGTCCGTCTGTCTGTCTGTCCGCCTGTGAACAAAATAACTGAAAAAGTAGTGGATGGATTTTGATGAAATTTGCAGGAAATGTTCAGCATGGGAAAAGGAAGAACTGATTCCATTTTGGTGTTGATCTGGATCAGCGTCTGGCTGCCATGGTGAAAAATGTGATTTCTGTGAAGAACTACTGAACTAAAATAGATATCATTATGAATCCAGTTGCTAATGGCATGTTTTCATGGTCAAGGAATCTAAATATTTTGATGAAATAAAGGTAAGACTAATATTTATGGTCTAAATCACAATATGGCTGAGGACTGTGGCGCTGGCGGGGGTCTGCGCTCTCCGAGAGCTTTTCTAGTTTGATAAATCTAGTTTTTAGCAAGGTGCTTTTTAACAGTCCACAGTTCATCAGTGTTGACCAGAAAGCGCTCACTCATAGTGTCCGGCATACGCAGCCTTGTGGATGGGCAGGTGTCCTGTGATGCTGGCCAGGTTGGGGTTTGCTCTGTTGTCCAGCAGCAGCTGAATGCAGGCGGTGTTTCCTGATCCTGCAGCGTCCAGCAGGACACTTTCACCATTACAGGCCTGAGAGTTCACTTTACTACCTGAAGATGGGAAGTGAAGGAAACACAAAATACAACAGTTTGACTTTTCTCAGGCAGGTTTACAGTAAATGTACTTCAGATGCACTTTTCCCCTTTTCATTTCACTTCTGTGTTTGCCTATTGATAAGTCAGGAATATATAAACACTTATTCTAATCAACATTCACTGAACAAGGTGTGTTAAATATCTTACTGAAAGAAATGAAAGGCAAAAATAAGCACTAAATTTCATTAACACATGCAATTAATTATTGTTAAAAAAAGACCATATCATTTTAGTTTTGAACATATTTTGTTGAGAAGCTTATTGTTTGTCTATACTAAATTAGGAGATATGTGATTATAAATACAAGAGTGAGCCTTTATATGAGTATTCATGCAAACATTACAAATGATATTTAATTATATGTAAATACTATATATAATATATGTATGATGTGTAGCTCTGTATAGATTTTTTATTTTATACATACATTAATATTTTTCTGAGGTGCTTGCATATTATTAACAACAATGATAATAATAAGTAGTATTTTTCCATCTTTTTTCTGCAATGGATCTGATTTGTAAGGGTCTAGATGAGCTCTTAGCTTCATTCTATCAAACAGAATATTGTGTGACAAAATGGTGTTTGTACTCACATATATATGTTTAGTTGTTGACATATTTAGATGTCTGATGTATGTACATATGTTTTATGTTGCCTTGACAAATTATTGATTGTTCTTTTTTTTCGTTTTAAAGTTTGAGATGAATCAAAAATTAAAAAAAATGAAAATGAAGCGCTGAACTGCTTGTAATGAAGAGAGGATATATACCAAGGAAACAAGGACAGTTTGACTCAGTGAGACTCTTACATTAAGAAAACTTAATTTAAAGACAACCCTCAAGTTAAATTTGTCTTGTCTTATAAGCAGATTACTGTACTTATCACAAGTAACTCAGGCCTTACCTTTAGTTTCTATATCCTCAAATGAGACCTTAATCCAGAAATGTCCGGAAATGTGGTTGAGAATCAGCCGAGTGAGATTTTCTTGTCTTAAAATTGGACAAATTCTCTCACCTAGATTTGAGTTTTTGCAGTTTGTTGAACTATATATCATCCCCTGTGCCTCTTCTTTTTCTTTGCAGTCTTTGGACTGCACTCAGACTCACCACAGTTCAGCAGAATCTCTGCCACATGGAAGTGACCTTGTTCTGCAGCCACAGCGAGCGGCGTCACTCCTGTAACATCCTTGTGGTTTACTCGGCCCCCATTCCTCAGCAGCAGCATCAGGATTTCCACGTTTCCAACCTTTGCAGCCTCATGTGTCGCCGTCCACTTCTTCCTGCACACCTGCTCCACCCAGGCGCCATGGGCGACCAACGTGTTTGTCATCTCATAAGAGCCGGTCCTCACCGCTGCGAGTGATGGCCCAATAATAAGAAAAAGAAGATCAAACTCAGCAACTTCATTAAGAAGACAGGGGTGTCTATTCTGTTAGCCTCTACTTAATGCACACAAACTTCTTCATACTATACTGCACAAATAAAGGTTGGTTAGTTATTTTAGTTGATTATTTCTCAATTGGAATTGTATTTTATATGGTTAAGCCTGATGGGTCACTTTTACAACAGCCTAACTTGTTAGGATTGTGCATTTGTGGAATGAGCAACACATCTACACTGAAAAAATTCAGATCAGTATTTGTCAAATTTCAAGTAAAAAAAATCTCCATAGACTTATACTAATCCACAATTTCCTTAGAATTCTGGATTAAGATCCTTTCATTTCTCAAAAGTAAGGCATTTGTCCTGACTGGTTAAGTAAATGAGATTAAGAGCAAGTGTTTTGGATATTTCTGACTTGAAATTTGCTGTGTCAATGTGTGTAGCATGCCCAAACAATTCCCAAACCCTTTCCCCTAAGAAGAAAGCCTACAGTTCCTCTGTGAAGCAAGAGAAAATAACCGGTTTTCTTGGGGTGTTGTCTTCTTGGGAATTCCCACCACCCACTTGAGGTCCTAAGTTTGGAAATAATACCAGGGCTGACACCAAAATAATCCTGCCACTCTGGTACAAGGACACCAGCTTCCAGTTGGCATATTTTCTGGGCAGTACCCACACTGTTTGCTTATTTCACAAATGTATGATCTGTACAAGTTTTACCTTGTTGTAAAGATGATTAATCAGGCTTTCCAATGACATAAAATACAATCTGTCATGATCCTGCTTTTGCAAAAGCTAAGTTAACTATTTTTGTTTTCATGTTTTGTGTCTTGTCTCATACATGAACATCATATCAAGAAAACAATCCAGTTATGTTTCATCCAAATCCATCTCCAAAATCAAATCCATCCGCCCCCCTGCTGATTAAGAAAAGATCATTCATGCTTTCATCCTCTCCAGATTAGACTATTGTAACTCTCTCATCTCTGGTAACTCCCACAAATCACTCTACCGACTCCTACTGGTCCAGAACGCAGCAGCGAGGCTTTTAACTGCTTTTAACAGACGGCATCACATCACTCCTGTTCTTACTTCTCTCCACTGGCTCCACATCCATTTCCAAATTGACTGGCCCCAACCTTCATAGCCTCATTCCAGCTTTCTCACATCTTGTCTCATAGGGTATTACCTTTCCTGGTCTTGACCGATCTTGCCGTTTTTTTGGATCCTGTCCCTGTAAATATTCAATCTGCCTTTTCTGTCTACCAAACCCTGCCTGGAAACTAATAAACCCATTTGCTTTTTGGAACAAACTGGTCTGGTGTCTCACATTTGTGTCCTCCAGCGGACCAAGAGCCAGTTCATCAAGCCCTTTGAACACAGGGTCGGAGGCTCGCTCAACAGGAGGAGCAGTTGGCGTCCCTGAGTTTAGGTCGGAAAGAATTGGATTTTATTCTTATTACAGCTTGACTTTATCATTATTTTATTTTAATTTTTTCTTTTACTTTATTTCAATGTATTTTTTAATTGACTTCATGATGTACTCAATTTTACACTTTAACCGAACCTCCAGTGTTCACTCATTTTAAACCTTTAAGATTGTGTTTCCTCAGTGTGTACTGGGTACAACAATATTCCTGCTTTGTTATTGTCTTTATTTATTATGCATTTTACCAATACTGTGTATAGATTCCTGGGTGGAGTGGGTTTGGGTCATAATTCCTTTTATCTTATTTTAATTATCTGTCTGTTTGTAAAGCACGTTGTGCCCCAGTTTTTGTATGAAAAGTGCTTTTTATAAAGTTTAATTGATTGAAATCATAATTATAATCCAAACTTTTTTTTAAGGATTATAAGAGAACAGTCCGGAGATCATATTTAGCAACCCTGCCATCGTTCTTTGCAGATTTATCTGAAGTCCTTAATCATATTTCCAAACAGTTAAAAACATAATCAAGGACAACGAGGCTGAGAAAAGAGGCTGTAGGTTGGAGTCAGTCCCTCTGCGACCTGAGGCCAACTGATCTCATCACTTAAAATGTGGGTGTTTGTGTAGATTCTTGCAGCTGACTTTGTAAGGCTTTGTACTTTTCTGCAGGTTTTGTGTTTCGGCCATGGCTGGAAAGCTCCCACATTAACAGAAACGCTCAGATTGACCCTGTGACACCGTTCTTCAGCTTCCTTACCGAGCAGCAGCGGCGTCTCGTTCTTGCTGTTGGTGTTGTGAGGTGAAGCTCCGTACACCAGCAGGCTCTTGACATTCTGAACCAGCCCGGCTTTGACAGCCAGAGTCAGCGGCGTCTCTCCTTCCACTGCTGTCTTCTCCTCCAGACTGAGGCCTTGAGATGCCACTGAGACAAACACAACACACACCTGTGAGTTTACGGCCCTGAGTTCACATCAAACCAGACAGGTGAGTCAGTGAAACCCTGATCACCTCTGCTTACATCAGAGTTTATTTCAGACTGGAAGGATTGTTGACATCAGCTGGAAGCAGCAACATAACTCCGTGAAGTTATTTATGGATGATGTTAGGCAGCCATTGTTGTGATGATGCCACAGGCGCCTGACCCCCTACCCTCCATTTCACCCTTTATGCTGTTTCTCTGTTGGTATTTCATTAAAAGGAGAAGGTGGTAGGAGAACATATTTCATTACCAATTCCTTTATAGCATAGACCCTACTCTGCAAAAATTCAGATCTTAGCAAATTAATTTGTCTAATTGCAAGTCAAGAATATCAAACCCCATTTCCAATTAAGTTGTAACAATGTGTAAAACAGAATTAAAACACAATATAAATGATGTGTAAGCCTTTTTGGACCTATATTCAAAGGAAAATGTGCGATAACTGATCAACTGTTTTTCCAAATTTTCACTCATTTTGATTTTGATTAATGAAACACAGTCCAAAAAAGCTGGGACAGTGGAAACAAGAGACTGGGAAAGTTCAGGAATGCCCTACAACAGCTGTTTGCAACATTTAGCAGGTGAACAGGCGAGTGTCATGATTGGAGCATCCTTGAAAGGCTCAGTTGTTCACAAGCAAGGACGGGCATGAGCAAATAGTCCAACAGTTTTAGAACATTTCTCAAGGTACAGTTGCAAAGAGTTCTGTCATTATTGTCCATAATATCATCAACAGATTCAGATATTTGAGAGAAATCTCTGCATGCAAGAGGAAATGCTGAAAACTATCACTGAATGCCATGACCTTGGACCCCTCAGGGGGCACTGCTAGAAAATCCTACATCATTCTGTAAAGGACATCAGCACGTGGCCTCAGGAACACTTCAGAAAACTGTTGTCAGTGAACACAGCTCACCTCTACATCTCCAAGGTCAAGGTCAAACTCTGCTGTGCAAAGACAAAGCCAAACATCAACAGTCAGAAACACCGCCAGCTTCAGCAACATCTGCTGCAATCAAGGTTTATTTCAGTCAGACAATGCTAAGCTAAATTCTTCGTAGTGAAAGAGTGCAGATTCTAGACCAGCCTGCCTGCAGTCCAAACCAACTAGATGGGGCAACAGAGACCCGGACTATTGAGCAACTAAAGTTGTGCATCCAGCAAGAATGTAAAAGAATTCCACCTACAAGCTTCACCAATCTGTGTCTTCAGTTCTTAATCACTTGATGAGTTTTGTTAAAGGGAAAAGTGATCAAACACAATGGCTGCCATGTCCCTGTCCCAGTTTTTTACCTGCATCAAGGGGGTTGTTTTTTGAAGCATATGCATGTTTGTTTGTTAGTAAGATTACACAAAAACTACTGGACAGATTTTGATGAAGTTTTCAGGAGATGTTGGTAACTTTAAAATGATTAGATTACCAAACTATCATTTTGCTCAATAGCACTCTAACTAATAATGAATTCAATATGAATCTGAGTGCTAGGTGTGGGTTTTCAGGGTCAGTGAATCATTTTATGATGGTAACTTTGTCATAGAACTACTGCTTATAGATGTAGCTGTGAGGACTGCACGCTAGTCCTCCAGTCTTTGCCCCTCTCTCCCTCCCCTCTCGGGTTGTCTCCTGTCTCCTTTCCTGCACTTCTCCTGGGCACCTTCTGTAAGTGGCGCTGTGGGGCTGCTCTCTCCCTCTCTGGGCAGCCGGAATGGGCAGCGCCTGGGAGCTGCTCTCCTCTGCTTCCATCACCTGTTCCTGATTGCCTGATGAGGATCTCCCTATTTAAGCCGGTGGCTTACTTCTCTCCTTGCCGGCTGATTGCATAAGTTTGTGGTTCGTAACACAGTTTGTGCTGGCCTTAAGCCTTTTCTCCTCACACTGAGGCATTCTCTTTGTTGCGTTTTTGGTGCTATTTGGAATTTTGGCTCGTTTCAACCTGAGAGCTAACCAGAACCTCTCTTCTGTTTTTTCCAGGTCTCCACGAGCTCCTGCCACCGCCACCACCTCTGTTCTTTTCACCTTTTGTCACCTTTGTTAAATAAACCTTGGTTTTTTACACCTTGATCTGATCTCAGCCTCTGCTCTGGGTCCATCTTATTACCAACACCTAACAGTAACAGCAATGTGTGAGCTACCTCGGTGGAGGTTCGTGCTCTCTGAGTGCTTTCTACTTTGGAATGTGTTGCTGGCATCAAATTCAAAGTGTGTAAAGTGAGTGAATATCTACAAAAATAATACTATTTATCAGTTTGAATATTAATGATTGCATTACTTTAATTCAATTCATGTATCATGAATCTTTATTTGATTATGGACTAACTCTAATGTCTTAGATTACTACTGCCCTATTTGTTACACACATGTCTATATAACTGAAGAGATAACCTGTCATCTCTTTGTCGGTCTTGCACTGAACCGGTCAGAATAAATTACCCTCATAAATCCCCAGTCTTGTCTTGGGCATCTTTCGTCAATGATCATCTTGATTAAAACTAAATATCTTGTCTTTGTAGTGTATTCATTTGGATAAAGGTCCTAAAGGGTTTGCAAACCATTGTATTCTGTGTCTTAATTTCACATATTGTCCAAACTTCTCTGGAGTTTTGGGCTTTAAATGACTTTAGAATTCAGCTCTCTAAAAAGACTTTTAAAATACACTGGATATAAATAAAATGCAGCTTCTCCAAATGATCAGACTTACATGTCAGTACTGTCTGCAGGACCTCGAGGACCGGCTGGGTCGCTGCTCTGTGAAGAGGGAGCCAGCCTCGACTGTCGGGCTCCTTGAAGGCAAAGGTGTGTCTCAGCATCTGCCTCAGAATGAACACATCACCTGAAGACCGCAAGGAAATGACAAAGGACATGCTGATGAGAAGCATCGTGACAGGTACAGGAGCAGAAGTATCATTCTGTGCCTCCTTTTCTTGTTTTTGTCTTCACTCCTGAACTCTATTTAACTCCCTCTTAGTTTGAGAGTCTCCTGCCCGGCAGTCCTCTCCTGCAGCTGCCAGTCTTTGATTCACACATCACAATCAAAATGTAATGGTGGCGACATTTCAAGGGTGAAGAGGTCCAGCTTACCTTGCTCGATGGCAGCCAGGACTCTCAGGTTCTCTTCTGTAACTGAAGCTAAACTAACAGGGAGAAGCAGCTGGCAGTGAGAAGGTCTGAATCATTTGATTATTTAGTGGTTAAAATGTTTTTGTTGAAGCATATATACCTCGCGGTAGACTTGATGAAGGCCTCTTGGCAAGAGTCTTGGATGCTGAGCTGGATAATGTAGTTGCTGAGTTCATCTTCTCCATATTCTTCATACATGTTCATCACTCCACAGGAAGAACACAGGACAGATCAAATTTCTTTGAGAACAGATTTGGTGTTGGAGAAAGGTGCACAAGCTCTGGCTGATGACTATTTGATCTGTGACTCTGAGTTATTTGGTTTATTTTCTACATATAAGACTCCGTAATTGTTTTGCTGGTTAAATAGATCTGACTTATAACAACACTGTGCTAGAGTTTACAAAAAAGACATCATAAAACTGGCCTTGCAGAGCAAACGGACCTGCCTGATTCTGAAATCCTGCATATCTGTTTTGCCAGCCTCCATTGTCCACCGACTTCACTCGGTTAATGCTTAACAACCCAATCAGGGAAGAGAGGCAGGAACTGCGGACATGATGACACCAGGAAGTGACTGCATGTTTGAAAACAATGGTTTTCAACAATGCTTCTGTAGCAGTCTCAATAACTGCGTTGTTTTTTTTTTAAATCAGAAATTGACTCAATTTATTCTTTGAAAGAGGAGGAAGGAACGTCACTTGTAGCTTGTAAATCTTCCACGAACATGCTGGTTAGCCTTGGTCATCAGGTTACTTAGTAATACTTGCTGAAATCTGTTCTGCTCAGAAATTTACAGGGAAAAATAGGTAGGGGTTGTCTTTGACGAGGTTCATGTCACATGGCTAACAGCTAACAGCAGCTACGTATAGCTGCTACGTATGCTACATCATACGTATGCTACATCATACGCAACAGCGTTGCTTGATATGGATTGGTCTGTGATGAGTGTGACGAGCCAAACAATTGCCCAATGACATGCTGCTATTATTTTTGAAAGTTCTGCCCCTGAAAACAGTTTCAAACAGCTCCTTACCAGATGGATTAGTGAAATATTTCCAATATGGAACTGTCCATCAGATGTAAGATCCAGAAATGTGTTTATGCTTTGGCAACACTTTCTATTTATAATGCATTACAAATCAATTACCAACATTTAGAATGTGTTATAATTTGCAAAACTGTCCTATAGCTATGATGCTGTTTGATCAAAGTTTTAAGCACTCATGATAATTTCTGATACTTTAGGAATTGTAAGTGATCATAGTATGGTTGTTATAATTTAATTAGTTAAAAACATACCAGTAGTGTGCAATATTTTGGTTATTGCAACAAGATATTACAAATTTCATGAGCCATTCATCCTTCCATTATCTTTACTGCTTATCCCTTTCTGGGTCACAGGAGCTGGAGCCTATCCCAGCTGACATTGGACAAGAAGCTTGGTTCACCCTGAACCAATCGCCCACCAATCCCAGGGCAACATAGAGTGACAGACAACCATTCACACGCACACTCATGAAAGCAATTTGGAGTCACCAGTTAACCCAATGAGCATGTTTTTGGTCTGTAGGAGGATGGCAGAGCACCCAGAGAGAACCCACGCATGCACAGGGAGAACATGCAACCTCCACACAGAAAATCCGAGCAACACAGGGATCGAACCAGCAACTTTCTTTCTGTGAGGCAGGTGTGCTACATTCATGAAGCTCCATAGAGCAGGGATAGCCCACAGAGCTCAAAATCAGAAGCAATTAATTTATTTGAAGTTCATGTTTGCAGATAAATCAGACTTATGTCAATACAGAAAACAACAAATGTAACACATGCACTGCATTTTAAAACTGTTTCAGATTCACTAAATGCAAGAAAATATATTTTTTCTCAATGAATTTAAACTTTTAATGATCAGCATTTCAAACCATCACAGTCAAGATGATACAGTTTCTGCTCACAATGAAAAAAAGGCTTTAAAAAGGATCTCCAAAAAAAAAACCTTAACTCATCAACTTTTAAAGTGATCACCTCTGATAAAAGTTTTAAAAGAGCAACAGAGGCTGTGAGACAACTGTCTGAGGAAAACCTGCTGCACTGATTTGATCAGTGGAGTATCTGAGTGCAGCAGTGTTGATGCTGAAGGAGAACAATGTTGAAATATGTTAAAGTTCAGTAAAGTTGGGCAAAGTTGCAGCATCAGCCTCCTTTTTTAACAGCCCTTCCTTGTAGACATTCAGTGAAATAGGGGGAAGCATCATCGAACATTTGTATGCCACTGATATTATGGTCCCATGTATTGGAGGCATGTACAGCTGATTTATTAGCTGTTAAATCAGCCGAGAATTTAGCCTTCCCCATACCTATAATCCCCTTTTTTCAGTACTCTGCTGATAATCAGTGTTAGTAATATCATACTTTTGAAGGAAAGAAATGCAACATTACAGCAAAAAAACTCACGACACATAAAACCCACCGACTGTGTAGATGATGTGAAAAGTCTCACCTGTGACGTGTACTATCAGCTCAAACAGACCGGTCCCTCTGCTCCAGACGCTCAGAGTAGTTTTGTATTTATGTGTGACCTGATTCCTCTCTGAGGGGCGTGTGTTTAACACCTGGCTCTCTCGTCTTAAATATAGAAGGTTACATGTGCCATTGTGTTGGATAAGCCTGGTATTTGCCGTGTTTGGCGAGGGTCCCACATTCAAGATCCTACAATCCTCGGGGGCTTACGGGGCCGTGGACTCCTACAGACAGCCAGTTGAGCGTCTATTGTTGTGTGCAAAGTAAAATCAATAGGGTCTATTTTTTTCTCTGCTGCTTTGCCTCAGAAATATGAGATCATGGAAGTCTGTTAACTGGAAGAGCTGCAGGAAACCTGAACCATCTCCAAACTCTGAACCCTGTTTTAGGGAGAAATAGACCTGTTATTGTTTCCTGGTGCGATTAAAACCTCCTAGGGTTTGATTTCTGTCATCTGCTGATCTTATTTTACCTATATAGAATGATGATAGATAGAGAGATGGATGGATGGATAGAACTATGGATAGATAGATGGAATCTTTATTTTTTATTGTCATCGGTAAGGTGGTGTGGCCTAATAAGAGTCTTTTAGAGCAGGAAGAGTGGGAGCTAAGACCATGACGACAGATTGAAGTGACTGTTAGCATAGCTGCCAACAGCTTCAATCAGACCTGGGCCACATTTCTTTATTAAATAAAAATCCAACATCAACACTGAAAGCATTTCTCAATAGAAAGAGTATTTTTGCGGCACTTCAGACAAGTTTTGGTGATTGTTTGTTCTACAAAGGGGTTTATGTTTTGCATTTTACACTGTAGCAGTAGTGCCCGCCTACTGCATCCATCTGATTGACCTGCAATGAATATGATTGACAGGACCGTGGTCCAATAACTTGTTGGATTTGCTTTTGAAAGATTCTGCCTTTTCCAAACACTTTCTACGGGCTCTTTCCCAGATGGATGAGTGAAACATATTGAAAAGTCAGGTGTGTCAAGTTAGCACCACCCAGTTATCTATTTAATAAAAATATTATTAGAAATAATGCACATAATTTAATATTTAAAGTTGTTAAAGAAAAGAGGAATGTATTTTATTTTATTTATTTGCACATAGTTAAAAGCGAAGTCAAAGAAAACAGTGAATGAGATTAAGTCACATGTGCAGGTGATGTAGGAGCCCAATGTGGGCCTATTTACAAACCTAACCTAAAAGTAAATACAGATTAAATTAGGAGAAAAAAAGATATTAAATTCTAGCCTTCAAAGAAAAGCTATCAAACACAAATCGAATAACATATATTTTACCAAAATGAGAGAATACGCAACACAGAAACAGGGTATAAAAAAAGAAAGTGGAACATAAACTGTATTTTGTCAAGCAAAATTTAAATTTGATCATTTCACAGATCATCATCAGTCACATCACCAGTCTGTATCTGGACAAGAACAACGACTCTTTCAATAAATAAAAATACTTGTGCCATAATTTAATGCTGTTGTATTTTATGGAGCACTGACCTTGAGATGTATGATATAGTGGTAAGTACAAGTTATTGCTCTATTTGTAGAATCAAAGTTCACTTGAGAGTTTGGAATAAAGAACATCTTAAAGCTTTCTGGTAATTCTGTACTCATGTGTTTGACTTTATGTATAAAAGTACACATTTGAGCATTAATATTAGAAATAGATAATATGTGGGGTGCTGGTTTGGCGTAGTGGTTAGCACCCCATGTACTTGCTTCTGCCGGTCCAGGTTCCAATCCCGCCTGTGACCAGTTTGCAGAGTGTCTTCCCTACTCTCTCTCCCCCTTTCACAAGCCTATCCACTGTCTCTCTCCTATCAATAAAGGCACAAAATGCCCAAAAATATACATTTAAAAAAAAAAAAAGAAATAGATAATATGTTGCACTTAAAAAAGTGGAGATGATGCATCGCTGGATCTGGAAAAATAGCAAAAAATCCTTCCTAAAAAACTGTTTTAAAGAATTAGAAGTGAAGTTCTTGACTGAATTTTATCTATTTCTTCGTGCACATATGGCATCATGATCATATCATATAAATCGTGTTATTTTGTAATATATGGGCTGTCATTTTGGATCACATTCCAGTTTGAATCCCAGATCAGAGGGTCCTGATCTTTTCTCTGCTCTGGTCCCAGCGAGGGTTTAAGTGTCACAGTGTGAATCTGTGTCATTCTAACAGCGCTAGCGGGGACAGCATACCTCTGCTGGATAAATGACTACCTGCATATGACAGGTTTACACTGAGGGGTCCACCCCCCTCCCACACTGAGTGATCCAAGGGGATCCAACAGATGCCCAGCCACAGATTAGAAGGGCTTTACCGGGGCCACTGTGTCGCCTTCTTTGGCTCCTAGACATGGAAATAGCTGCAAATATCTCAACGTAAAGCCTCCGTACTGACAATGGGCGATTGGTGCATGGATGAGTTGGCTGTAAAACTGTAAAAGACAGACAAGATTTCATTCATGCATGGGCAAAACAGTCTTTATTAATCCAAACTTAAACAGTGATCTTGTTTGTGATCTCTACAGTGGAAGCTGGACTGCACTCTTCACACAGTTAAGGTTAAAAAAAAGAATTACTCTCACTATTTAAATTTCAAGGACAGTCTTTTTTTCATCATCGTTCATGCCAAAAATAGGCCTTTCCTGTCTCAAAGTGATATACAAAAATAAATAAAATAACATATGTAAGGCCCACATTGATTTTTAAAACTGTGTACTTACTGGTCTGAGCCAATCCTGCTGCCATAATTAGAGCATTCTGACATGTTGGGAAGTCCACTGTAACCAAATTGCTTCCACAGTCACCAGATCTTACTTTAACCTACAGCCTCACCCTCTTTTTAAACCTTCTGCTTGAAAATGACATTTCGAGCAGAATGCTCTGCAACGACAAGGTCTATGAATTATTTTGGTGTCATAATAAAAGTAACACTTGAGAGATTTCTCCAGATATGGAATTGTCAGTATATGTGATACTGGGACAGAGTAAATTAAGATAGAAGTCAGAATAATTTTAAAATTTGATCCTTCCCTAAAAAACATTTTTTATTGTGAATATCTCTTGGAAATGATACTGGAGTGGCTGTTAAACTCTAACAATAAATGATAAAATATTTTAACTTCATCTCTGCAAAGGACCATTGTTATAAATTGATGCAGAGCAAAATTAGAGAGGTTTTATAACGATATGGTCAGGCAGGGATTTTGAAAAATAGTTCAGTTTTTCTTACGTTTTTGTTGGAAAGCATGATTCACAAAATTGGGTACTTTGGGGCTGTAGAGGTCAATAATTCACCTGTTGGACATACAGATGTGCATAATGCCATTTTCTCTTCATATCAGGCCTGGCAGTCTGCAGCACCAACCAGATTTCATGCAAGTGCACAAGAGGATATCTCTGTTATTCTTCAATCACATGCTCATAGCACACTGTGCATTTCCCCATTACGAGCAAAGATGATTTCTAAATCCCTGGACTGCTGAGGCCACACATTTGAGCCCATGGATTACTTAAAGTTAAGCTGAAACTGGTTGCTCAATCAATAAAACTGTATTTTTTTATTTGCACATCACTTCTCTTACAAAAGAATGTACACAAAGGGCCAAAAAACATGCAAGACCATCATAAAATCAAAGACAGCAAACTAACCCATATTGAACAAAACAAGAAAAAATAACTTTATAAAGATCTCAGTTTAACAGAATCTAAATGCCATCATGAGTTCACTGAGAAAAAACACAGATGATGTTAAAAACATTAAACCTACAGATGAAATATGAGTTATAGTAGAATAAGACTAGTAATAGTAATACAAATCCTAGACTCAGATTTGTTGTCATTATAATCATGTGCCTCCTTTTTGTTTTTGTTGTCTGCATTGTTTATTGTTCTGTCTTTCGTTGCTGAGTTTGTCATATTTACAACAAACACAACAAAACAAACAATAAACAAAAACCTAATAATTATACACCATGTTGTATACCTTTATGTGTATTGTATCTTTATATAGTGTTTATTGTTGTTCTTTACGTCTTTGAAGGGATGGGCATTGCAAACTAGCTCAGGCTATAATGTAGTGTGCAGCAACATTCTCTTGCTTCATACTGTCCCTATAAAAATAAAACTTAAATCAATAAATAAATGAATAAGAAATTGCACTAAAGAAAAGAGTACATATAAACTCTAAACATGTACAAACCAGTAGGCTAAACAAGTAAAACATGCATTGGAAAAATACAATAATAAAAAATGACACTGTAATTTACATGTTCACAAAAAGGACTGACAGATGACAGATTGTTAAGAATAATAAAACAAACAAGTAAAATATATTAAAAAAATGACTAAAATCGATGCATAAATTAAATTGGCTTGAATGAAGTAAATCTCAGCCAAAAACGGTCGGTCATGAGCTTTTTAAATAGTATTATTTGCCGTTGACACGACTAAATTTACGTGGAACATGATAGTTTTGTTTGTTTTTTTAAATAAGCATTATCCGGTTATTTTCCATATTTTTCCAAAATTCCCCAAAAAGTTTACAAGTGTGTGTATTTCCGAAGTTTCCACCGAAAGTTTCGGGAATGTTCCACCTCCAACTGCACGCACACTGAGTGCGGTTGCTATGGCGACATGTCAACTCAGGTGCTAAACAAATGGGCTAGTTATTCCCTGCTCCCCTTAACGTCCTGAATATGGACGGTTAAAGTGCTCTAAAACAAATAAGAGCGTTTCTACGGTTCAATAGCAGACACGTATCTCAGCCTTGTTAGGTAATTCACGCGGACCCTCCCTCTGTTGGACCTGCAGCACAAGTTTGTTAACTGACTAACCCGAAGACAAGCTAAGAGGCTAAACTAGCTCAGTTAGCCCCAGCTGGAGCTGTCATGCCGGAGCAGAAGATGAAGGAAGCAGAGGATCGTCCTCAGGAGGACACGGAAGAGGACACAGAGGAGGAGGTCATGGAGGGAGACCCCACAGGTGAGTTCAGAGACTGACAGGTGGGTCCAGAGACCCCACAGATGAGTCCATAGACCCCACAGGTGAGTCCAGAGACTGACAGGTGGGTCCACAAACCCCACAGGTGAGTTCAGAGACTGACAGGTGGGTCCAGAGACCCCACAGATGAGTCCATAGACCCCACAGATGAGTCCATAGACCCCACAGGTGGGTCCAGAGACCCCACAGATGTGTCCAGACACCCCACAGGTGGCTCCAGAGACTAGATTAGTACAGAGACTTCACAGGTGAGTCCTGGAGAAGTTTTTATGGGAGCTGCTTGGGCCTCAAACTCAGCCAGTTTGAGATGTTTGAATGCTACTTAACAGCACAAACTATAAACAAATTTAAATAAACTAAAGTGAACAATTAAACAAGAAGCAACAGGCTGTCATCCTTTCATACTATAGCTTGAGCTCCACACCCAATCTGTTTCACAGCCTCACTCCACATGAAAACATATTTAAAAAGCATGTAGCCTGCAAATGGCTTATATAAACCACATTCGAGAGACAACACAATGTAAATCAAAGAATTATCAAGCATCAGATATTAAGTGCAACAGTTTCATTCAAAGGGAAAAAAAGAAAAGTGACAGAATAAAACAAGAAAGGTGCTTTGGAACGATAAATAACATTTTAACAGGGACGTGGGTGCTGCTCCTGTTCATGTTGAGGGCAGCTAAAATGTCTCAATCTGTATTTGTATAAACAGGCAATGACACAGAGGAAGTATTCAGATGAATGTGTTCGTTCCACAAAATAACTTACTGATAATTGATTAAAAATCAAATAAGATTAGATCTTTATTATCCCTTTGAAAAAAAAACTCAGGGAAATTGTAAATATGTTCCTTTTTATGTTTGTGAATATGTGTTAAAAAATGGGAAGTCATCAATCACATAATTGATTGTTTTCCACTTGAGCTTCCTTGACTTTTTCAGATATGTTAGTCCAGCAATGTTTGAAATGTTAAAACTATTTCGTGCAGTTTTTTTGTGCGATTGTTACATCAGAAGTTAAAAATATTGAAAATTTGGTAACACCGTTTGCAAAGAACTTTGACAAATTATTATTACCTTGTTAATGTTTGTCCTATGTGTCTGCACAGATGATGTAAATGAGCTGGAATATGAAGAAGAAACTGAAGGTCAGACCCACGAGGAACCTCAAGAAGCAGAAGATGGTAAGAAAACTCAGTGCTGATGATACTTTTTAAACCTTCAGTTAAAAAGAATCTTATCACTTTGAATAATTCAAGAAAAATGAAGATCATTTACTTAACTATCAAGGCAACTTTGATAGTTTAAAAAAAAATTTTCTCTGCACGTCGGTCATAATATGTTGGAGAATTTGGACACGTGTGCAAAAATATTTAAGACAGAAAATAAGCTGACAACAGAAATTCATTTATGTTTTAATATTCTAAATTTCAGAAATTGCTTGATACTCATATTTAGGCAGTTATTAATCTTTATAATCTAAGATGCTTTTCATTTCTTATTAATTTACAAGGCATTGAACAATATCTGTTTTTGTTTTTAACAAAAATGATTTAGATATATATTGATGCCAATTTGAGCAACTTCTTCAATGCAATAAATAGAAAGTACTTACTAGTTTGTTGAAATTAGCTTTAATCAAATGTTTGTTCTTTATAGACATATTTGTGAATGCTTTTTTTTCAGATTTGTACAAGTACAGTTTAACTTATTTCTTGCAAATGTTTGAGAATAAACAGAAACTTAGAGTTGTTAGGGAAATACCCTTTTTTAAATATAATTAATACTTTATTGAATTTTGAACAGTCAAAACCATTTTCACATCTCTGTTTGCAAGCCGCATATTGTGTTTTCCACTTTACATGGTTTATAAAAAGGTATTTATAATATCTTAGCAATATAATAGTAACAATAATTATAATAAAAAATGCTGTCATTCACAATCTCGTGTATAAAACAGATAACAAACAATACAAACGCATTCTTACAAACACTTATGTATTTAATACAGATCTCTAAATCTCCCCAAAATATATTAAATTAAAAACAATAATAAATAAATTAAGCAAAAACGTATATACACCTCCATCAACATGCACTGTAATGTATTGATTCACTAAAGTTTACTTCATCTTAGCATCTTGTTTACAGTATTCATCTGCAGCCCTTTCCGTAGTGTTAATGTATTGATACTTTTTTTTTTAAAAGTTTCATTTTTTGTCACGTTTCCATGATGCTTCAAATCTCTATTTAATCTGAATTTGACTTGCACACTGCATTGGGCTACATGTGAAGGACTGAGTGTCTCCCCATCTCTGATTTATGGTGTGCAATAATACTTTTTATAGGTACGGTTCAACTCTACGTTGTTTTGTTTGCATAAAAATATATTTGATTAGAACAGGAAATCCATTTATACTTTAGGGGAATTGATCTGCTGATTAATATTCTGTTAGAAGTTGTCAGCTGCTTGGATGTTAAGACAAACTGTTCCTTTCTTACTGTAGCTTTTGTGTAAATTGGAGTCATCTCATGTGTTTATAATCTGTCAAATTCTGAACTTACTGCTTATGAAGATATGCTGGAGGAGGCGGAGACTCAAGATGATCAGCTGGATGAAGCGGAGCGGCTTGGAGAACCTCAGAAAAAAGACAGTGTTGGCAACTCAACAGCTACAGGTAAGACAGAAATATGAAATATGAAGATCAACATGTTAAAGTTTTAACAGCAGGAAAGTTAGCAATTGAACTCTACATTGTTGTGTTGGCATAAAAATATATTAAATTAGAATAGAAAATCCATTTATATTTAGGGGGTTTAATCTGCTGATTAATATCACGCTGTTAGAAGTTGTCAGCTGCATGGATGTTAAGACAAACTATTCATTTCTTACTGTAGTCTTTGTGTAAATTGAAGTCATTTCATGTGCTTTTAATCTGTCAAATTCTGAACTTACTGCTTCTGAAGATAAACTGGAGGAGGCAGAGACTCAGGCCGATCTGCTGGAGGAAGAGGAGCAGCTTGGAGAACCTCAGAAAAACGACAATGTTGGGAACTCTACAGCTACAGGTAGGACAGAAATAATACGACATGAAGATGTTGTTAAAGTTTTATCAGCAGGAAAAACAACAGTCACAAAAGAATTACCCTGAGTAGAGCTGAGAATGCTGGAGAAATGTTCAAATGATTAGAATGATACACAATTATATTTTTATAGGCAAACTCAAGACCTACCTCTAAAATCTGGCTTTTAGCTGGTAATAGTTATTATTATTTGTCATTACATTTTAACGTATTTAAACCCTCTTATTCTGTTTTATTTCTACATTTCAGTTCAGATTTTTTATTTGGAATTTTATTCTTTAATAAATGCTTTCTTTTTATTATCCCAGTTTAGCTGATTTTATTTTACACCTGGTGTTAAGCTTTCTATTTTTCCATATTATATATTTAAATTTATTTAATATTATTATTATATTATTTTATTTATTTACGTATTTTACCCTATAGTATTTCTGTCTAATGTCTTATAATTTTTAACTACCAATTATTTTTAGCTCCTGTATTTTCTCATTTTTAATTCAGGATAGCAATTTCTCAGTCGTCTAATTCTGTTTTCTGTCAGAATTTCCATTTTATGTCTTTGTGTGTTTGAGTGAGTGTGGTACATTTTCATTTAATACAGTTATGCAATTTTCTACTTTTTATTGCACTTATTGTTATTCTATTGTATTTCTCATGTAAAGCACTTTGTATTACAAAGTCCTGTATGAAAAGTGCAGTACAAATAAAGTCAGATTGTTTGATTGATTGAAAACGTGAACAAGAGCTGAATGAACAAACACAACAGGACAAGAGCACCGCTGAAACCAAACAGCTGCCTCTGATGGTTTTTGTCTCTTTGTGTTTGCAGTGAAGGTGGTGTTGGTGCCAGAAGGTCACGTGATGACGGTGGCGTTCGCCATTGGACTCAGCATCGCAGAGCTGAAGAGTCATCTTGCCGCAGAGCTCAGGGTCCCTGCTGAGGTGCTGCAGATTTCTCTTGACGGTACGTCGGCTTCTATAGCATCACGCCCCGATGTTAATCACTTGCTTCGCTAAATGAGGACATGCTTTCCTTCCATAACTCAAAAAGTTCTCTGTTGATTTTGGGGAAATTTCCAGGAAATGTCGATCAGGTGAGAAGTGATTAGATTTTTGTGGTGATCTGGATCCAGATGTGATCCAGGATTTTGTAAAAGGATTTGTTGACACTGTAAGACAGGACCATTTTTCTACATTCTCTATTTTTTGTACATTTTATATTTTATTTTTAAATTTTCACAATAGAATAATAACAACCACACAAAATTAGACTTAACATTCAAGCAAGGGGTGACTCTTATCTGAAAAAACAAAAATACATGTTGTCCAGTATGTGTAAATAAATATGAATTTAAACAAAACAGGGGCGTTTAGGGAGGATATAGAGTTTCCATTTTTCCCACAATTCATGAAATTTTTTACTTTGAATCCTCAGTGAAAAGGTAATTTGTTCCATTGTATATATTTCATAAATAATTTTGTACCAGTCGTCTAAAGTTGGAGCTTCTAACTTGAGCCATATTTTACTAATTGCCTTCCGGGCAGCGATGCTCAATACTGAAAACAAATGCTTGGTTTTCCTTTTGTTGATGACAACAAAATTTCAACAAAGAGTTGCTCCCAGTTACAAGTAGTGTCTGTCCCAAATATACTTACCAGTTCTGTATGAATATCTCGCCAGAACCTATTGACTGTGGGACAAGCCCTAAACAGATGAAAATGATTAGCTTCCTGGGATCCACAATTCCTCCAGCAGGTGGAAAAGCCTTAACTCCATTGACTCTCGTAATATCTTTCCCAGCTTTCTTCTGAGATCAGTAGGTTATTTTCCTTTTCCCACCTTTGTTTTATGAGTTAAGTATTTTTTGATTTGACATTGTGAAGTCCTCTGTATATTCTTGAAATTATTTTCAGTCCTGAGTCTCCATTATAGGCACTTGTGAAAACTTTGAGATCATTCTCAAACACACTTTGAGTCTTTAGAATTGAGCTGTTTATATAGTGCCTGACCTGCAAGAATCTAAAAAAAAATTTCTACTTTTTCAATAATAACTCTTCTAAGGAATAAGTTGTTACCAAGTAACATCCAAACGATGTTCATGGTTAGAGAGGGAGTATACAACTTTAGAGGGAACTGTAATTTAAACAACCAACCATCCATTCAACTCTAAAAGGATGTGCATCTCCTTTTGTGGTGTAAAACTGTGGAATAAACTAGATGAGGACTAAAAAATGTGCATTAACTAAAAACAGTTCAAAAGTAACTACAAAAATAATACACTCTTGTTCAGCTATATAGAACTGGGCAGTTAATGTTATACTATTTTTTTAAATAATTGATTTAGTTGCCATGTTTACCTCTGCCAAGGAGGTTATGTTATTGTCGGCGCCTGTTTGTCTGTTTTCTCTGTTAGCAACATGACTCAAAAAGCTATGGACGGATTTTGATGAAATTTTCAGGAAATGTCCTGATTGAGACAAGGAACAAATGATTAGATTTTAGGAGTGATCCGGATCACCATCTGGATCCAGGAATTTTTTAAAGGATTTTTTAACGTTGCGAGATAGAACCATTTTCGTCATTTGTGCACATTTGTATGTTTTCATGGTCAAGGAATCTAAACATTTAGATGAAATAAAGGTAGGGCTAATATTTATGGTGAAAATCACAATATGGATGAGGACTGTGGTGCTGGCGGAAATCTGCGCTCTCCGAGTGCTTATCTAGTTTTAATCAGGGTTCTATTTTCATGAAAGTTGAGTGTTTTAATATTATAGGATCAGATGGATTATGAATGATGTATCATGTATCTTGAAATTATATGACAGCGTAATGGGGGGCTGAACTCTATAAGCTTTGTTTATTAAGCCCTTTCTCAAACTTGCACTTTGTCATAGTGTGCCATTTTTTCCCATTACACATACTGTTTGACAAATAAAAATCAAATCAAATAAGAAAGTCAGAAATTCCTCTGGTGGAAGTTTGGAGCATCTCTATTCACCTCTACTATGATGGTATAAGTTTGTCTGTTTGTTTCTGTGTTACACAAGATTACACAAAAAAGTATGGGCGGATTTCTCTGTAATTTTCAGGAGATGTTGGTAACGGCCCAACTTAAAAATAATTCGATTTCAGTAGTGATCCAGATAACCACCATTAGCTAATAATCTTTTTTGCTCAACAACTGTCTTACTAATAATGATATCAACATGATTCTGGGTGCTCGGTGAAGGGTTTTAGGGTCATGAATCAGATTATAATGGTAACTTTATCGTAGAACTAAGCCTTATAGATTTAACAGCAATATGTGAGCTACTATAGTGGAGATTTGAGCTCTACGAGTGCTTTCTAGTTTTCTAGTGTTCACCAGGGCTGCGTGACCACAATATCTGCACCACAATATCAGGAAAAATTCACCTTCAATAAAATTCATATTAAAACTAATTATTATGATTAACTATTAAAATGGAAAGGCTCTCATTGATTCAAATGTAAAACAACGCTCATTAAATATTACTACAAATGATAATACCAAATAAGTTACTGTTATGATTTGTTTTTGATTTTTATTTTGGGGTAAGGGTATCAGTATTGTACTTCAGATGGTACTGTATTTATTTCTTATAGAAATATTTGAACCATAACATCAGGCTTATAACGAAGACAAAGTCTTGATGTTACGGGTATCACTGAGTGTGCAGCTCAGGTGATCATAAATTTGAACTCCAGTTCTTTCACTGTTTATGCCTTAAAGAAAAATAAAGACATGGGGACGGAGGTCAGATTATCTGCTGGAAAAAGACGCACCCCAGCGTTTCCTTTTCTTCTCTCCTGGCAGTTGATCCTCCTAAGGTAGAGGGATCCTACCCTGCGTCAACATCTATTTATGTGCTAGATGCTGACGTGTATCTATACATTCAACTTGTCTAACTGATGTCACCTATGTACTATATCTTAAAAATAAATTTAAATGATTTTGAATTTAAAAAAAGAATAAAGACATTAAATTTCAGGAAATTGTTTCATTAAGTAAAAGACTAATATCTCAGATGAGGACAGGGCTTCAAAGCTTTTATTTAAAATTAAATAAGCTTTGAATCAACATTTCTCTACGATTATCATCATGAGGTAAATAACAGCTTTCCTTCCACACCGCCCGTCTGGTGCACATATTGTGACATCACTGCATATCCTCTCATCCAGAGGGGCAGAGTCGTCTCTGAATAAAGCTACAGAGGTTTGAAAATAAAGTAATCATCAAACTAAAAGAAACTTGCCTTTTGTTCATTAGGCAGAGCGGTGGAGGAGCGGCAGAGCCTGATGGAGCTCGGTGTCCGCCCTCATGGCTCCACTCGGATGGAGATGAGCTCCGCCGACCCCAAAACTCATCCCCTACGCCCTGTCCGACCCCCAGAGCACGACAACATGCGGGACGTCATCACAGTCCGAGTCCAAACCGGTACGAACCCGCTGACTTCTGTGGCTTTTGTCTGAATGAACAAACTTTTGGGAGGCAGGTTGGAGGTGGAAGAGAGGATGGCAGTGAGGGCTCAGAGTTTAATCAAACAGAAATCAACAGTGTGGGTACTACACCATGAAATCACTTAGCAAAAAGTAATTTACTTAAAGTTCATTTTGATAAGTTTGTTTGAGTAAATGTATAGTAAGTATACTACAGACCAGATACTTGCAGTATACTAGAAAGTACTAATTTCAGGTAATTAAAGTTTACAAAAGTACACTTTCAAGTACACAACAAATACACTTATCCGTGTACTACTAGTGTACCAGTTATATTCTTCTACTCCACATTTTAATTGAAGTATGGTTTAGATATACTTTTATGAACTAAAACTTCTTAGAACTAAAAACGTCTAATTCCAGGTGAGGGCATCTTTGAGGAGGTGGTTGTGGAGATAGAGCGTCCCCGCCTGCAGAAAGTCTTCCTTGGCGGCTACAGAAACCGTCTGACCGGGACAGAGTACCACCACGCTGCCGTGCAGACGCTCCCGAAGAGGAGGCCTGAAAGAGGGGTGGTGGTCTACAGCCGCGACACGCAGGTACAGAGACAGAGCCCTTGTGCTAAAACATCACACAGGAATATCTCCGTCTGTCTCCTGTCCAATGAGCAAAACTGTTAAGATTAAGAAAAAAGGTTCAGGGTATGAAAGAGCAGACATGCAGCAGCATCTGCGTGCCTTTAAAGGTCATTCATTACCGCAGAGCAGTGTTTCCACTGAGGCGTGAGGCAGAACACGACTCCATGAGCAAATTAAACAATGTAATTACAGAGAGAGAGAGAATGCAAATGAGCCTGTTGAACCAGGAGACTGACGACAAACGGTCACAGTCACACCTCTGCTGAGCGTCAGGGTTAATTACTTTATATCTGACTGCGCCGTGCAATTAATTTTACAAATACAGAGGAATTTTTAGAACAACTGGAATAAAACACAATATTAAAGTCTGAAATCATTTGGCAATGCAGCACTACTAAGTATGCAAACAGCCATTGATTTCCCCCCCATTATCCATCACTGTTAAGTCCCACTGCTTTATACAAGGCATTTCTAATTTAAACAAAATCGACTTTAAGTCCTGAAATGTGCAGCAGGGAAATAGGATTATATCTGTATTTTTCAAGAAATGTGCACCCAACAAGATTGCGAAATGATGATTGAAAAAAACTAAGTACAAATCATAATGACAAAAAGGGATCATGGTACAATTCCTCAAAATCAGCTCTTGAAACTTCACATTAAAGATTAAAAAAAAAATGTATAACTGGACACAAAGCCTGTTGCAACATCAGGTATCAGGAAAAATAGGAGTAAGAACGTAATTAAAGGGCAACTCCGGTTTTTTGACACCTGGACCTTATTTATAGGTGTGTGCATGCTCATATACTCACTCAGACAAACATCATGCAGCTCGGAGTCCTTCAGAAGTTATTTAGATCCAACCGATTTAGCCGCACTTAGCGGGGGCCAAGGCAATGGAGCTTCAGCGCGGGACATAATCTCTGCAAAATCGCTCATTTCGGCTATATTTTTTCATCCATCGCCAGTGTTATCATAAAGTCAGCTCGTCTACCGTCTTCAGGTGGGTCAGCTGACCTGGTAAACAAACTTTTGATGACGTCATAGCAGCGCGACACAAAGGTACAGCTGATTTACTTTTTGCTGGCATTGCTGAGCAACATGGCAGAATATTTATCTGATGTCGAAGAGTCAGACTACGACTTCGACTTTGACGGTTGTCCTTACCAGTTTGAGCCCAAGTACACGGACAAGGAGCTCCATGAAAGAAGAATGCGGAGGGAGAAAGACGAACAGCTGTCTCGAGAACAACAAACAGGAGCACGTCCACGACGAAATTCTTCTGCAAGAATTTCTTTATATGTTTTACGATTTCTCACCAAAAACAGAACAGATCTACCAACTCAAACTGTTAGGCTGACAATACAATTCATGATCATGTTTGGTCTTGTTCTGTCCCTGATAGCTACCAAAAAAATTCATCAGACCTTGGAGAAAGTTTTTTAAATCACTTTTACTTGAGAGTTGTTTGTCTGCTGCACTCTGGCCTCATGTACTGTTTGCTCTGGCAGTGGTTGTGAAGTCAGACTTTAACATTTCAAAATTATAATAAAACTTGTTAAATGGTTGAAGCTGCTTCTCATAATTAATTCGCTGAATACCAAATCTTGCCAGCAGGATCAAAACACCACTTATTTTTGAATGACTGACATATGCAAACCATCTAAAAGCAGGAAAACGCTGATTAACTATCAGATTCTCTAAATTCCAAGGATACCTGAACGTATAAACATGACAGACCAGCTGGGAGTGTAAAGGAGGATTCCATGAGATTTCATCAACATCACTTTGATTCTCTTGTCTTCTTTGAAAATTTGCAGATAATAAACTTTCTGCTCTGGCTGAATTCTGTAAAAAACAAAAAATTTACGCTTCTTCCTGCTTTCGTTGAGACCTAAATGATTCACATACTTTCTGAATTCGCTGTTCAAAATATCTGTGAATTTTGCTTCCCATGGCAGTGTCGTGTAGGTGTCAAATATGTGGTTGGAACTCTGTCTTTTTAATGACCGAAACTGAAATGATGCCTTGGCAGTGTAGACTGTAGATCAATAATATTAATATAACTAATAACAATAAAAATTTGGACAACTTAAGTGTTTGTTTCCTTTTTTCTATTTATTTATAGCTTTAAAATTTTGTTACATTGAAGACATGGTTGAGTTGATTCAACCTTAAGCCATGGTTGTCCTGACATTAGAGAAGCACAGCACTTCATATTGCAGAGAAAAATGCTTCCACAGTGAGAAAAGATATCACAAAAGCAAAAAACAACCAGAAACTGCTTGGAATTCAGAGGGTTAAAGCAATTAAATTCATGCAGAAGGTGGTTCAAATAATAACTGAAAGTATTCCATATAATCTAGCCTGTGGTTTTCACCATGATTGTGCAGCCCTACTTTAACATGAACATCTTTGTGACTGATTTGAAGGATTTTCCTCCTGACCTGATTTCCCCACGGAGGTCTATGCTCTGTTTTTGCTTCTGAATCACTGACCTCAGCAGAAAGAGGAAGTGTGAAACTATTGATCTGTATCCATATCAGTGCATCCGGCTCCCCCTCATCCCTGGTAATCGTGCACTCACATTCAGACACGGTTATAACGAAGGCCGGCTTGTTACAGATGTACATACATGACAGCTGAGCGCTGCACTAATGATGCCTGTGAGTGTGTACCTGAGTGTGCTAAGGGGATGAGCTGACCTGTGCCCCTCATGAAGCTTGTTTTTATTTTACAGCACAGCCATTCTCATGCCTTTTTAAACCTTCTCTCTGCTTTTAACTCTTCTTTATTCCTTACTAAACCACTTTTTAGCATCTCCTTTACAAAATATCACACCAGCGTTCGCAAAAGTAATCAAAGGGAACAGCACAAATGATCATTTTCACTTGTTTGATCCATTCAACAAGCTGTCAGGTCCTGGCTTTTAGGAGGTCTCCCTTCACATCAAGCCTGGCTGCACAAGGTTAAATTTACCATCCAAAGAATTAAGCCAGTGTGCTGTTTTTTTTCCACTGCATCTGAACAAAGTAACCGAGCTGTTGTTTGGAAAACCACCTAAACTGGACTCTCATAGTGGAAGCTTTTAGTTGATCCAGTGGAAAATAGAAAACATAAAGGATTTAAAGGTGTAGTGTGTAGAAGTTGGCAGCATTTCGCCGAACAGAAGTGGTAGATATAGGAAATAATGTTTCTATTGTATGTAATTATTCAGTGAATGTGTATATAATACTTGTAAGATTTGCTTTTAGTTTCATATCCAGGCCCTTTTTATATATTGGTATGGTAATGTAAATACTGCTATTTTTATACTATTTATTTTGTTACCGCTGTCACCTTTGCTGCTGTAACACTGCAAATTTCCCCGTGTGGGACGCATAAAGGTTTATTCTATTCTTTTTCTATGCTATGTTAAGTCCATCAATGTAGGTGAACAGTCATTCCCATAAAAATTTGGTTTTCTTTTTATTAAGTTAGAAAAAGCTTTTTATATGGGTTTTGAGGACAAAAACAGCACATCGCGATTTTTAAATATAAGTCTACAAAAGTTTACAAAAAGTCCAATCATCATCTTAACTGACCGTTAATCTATAAAAATAATAGTTACAAATATGAATGAAAAAACCCTCACCTTGTAACTGATGTAAATGATGCCCTGTTCATGATCTTTTTTGGTCTTCACCAGCACTTGTCGCTGAGTGATGTGATGTTTAAGAAAAGGACAGGCTCATTCCAACATCTGAACTCTAGATGTCGCTAAAATGCCAATTTCTACACACTGCACCTATAAGTAACTTGGGATCAGTGTTAATTTTGACCACACTTTTAGTTTTTTAGTCTTTTGCCAAGAAATTATTTTACTTTGTTCATAATTTAGTCATTGTAGTTTTTTTTTAGTTTTAGTCTAGGATAAGTTGATGAAATTTCACAAAAATTTTGGTCGATGAAATCTACTGTAATTGTAGTCAACTAAAATATAAAGTGTAAAGTGTAAGGCTGTTTTTATTTTTCCTTGAATTTCTGAAGTCATGTATTGCACTTGGATAAAATAAAACATCTAATAACCCTTTATTAAATGCTAAGAAAGTTAAAACGTATAAATGAATTTAATCAAATTTATGTGCACTTGTGTTTATTAGTTACTGTCTAGTTTTTGTCAGCTGAATAACTGTTGTTGACAAAAACTGATAAAAATAATTAGTCAACAAAATTAACACTATTTGGGAACCTTTTTGATGTGATCAGGAACAGAAATTAACTTTGAATATTGTAAAATGAACATTAATATCTCCTTGCTGTTACTAAAAATAAACAACCCAACACATCTCTGTTATCCTTTCAGTGAACTGAGATCTTTCCCTCCAAAGTTTAGATATGAGACCTAAAGTGAGTTCTCTACAAACATTTAGAGGTTTTGTGACATGTTAAATTCTGTTTTCTTTCTGTGATGTCTGTCAGACTGCAGAGATGAAGTCTCAGGTCCAGCAGTGTGCCGTCGACGTCTCCACCCAGATGACCAAGACCGGCTGCTTCATCTCCTGTGTCAACGACAAGCTGGTCACCCCGGGCATCTACACGACCGCTGACGAGTACCACGGCAAGAGGCTGAAAGCTGTAGGTGAACTCTGAGAGCTGTGTGTGATTATCTTTCACGATATATGTTTGGAGAAAAAGAATCAGTCTCTCTGGAGGTGGTGGTGTTGCTGGAGAAAGTATTAAAGGATCAACAGCTAATTTAATGGACCTGAGTTAAGATTTATTAGTTATTTGATTTGTTTCATTTGAAGTTTTTGATGACTTTTCTAAGCTCAGAGCTCAGAGTTGATCCATCAGGCAATATAGGCAAATGCTAAGGGCGCCGTGGCCTCCAGGGAGCACCACAAAATCAGGAAAAAGATTCACCTTCAATATACCTTAAGAGTTTTTTTCCTGCCACCATGATGTAGGGATTCATGATTGGGTGTGTTGGGTTTTGGATGTATGCATATGTGCATTTTATATGTATATGTGCCTATATGTGTGTCCATAAAATGGAAAGAAAAAGATTGATTGATTGATTGATTGATAATTATTTTCAAACCATCATATATACATATGTAGATCATACACACTGCCTGGGCAAAAAAAAGAAGTAGCCACCAAGAAAAAGGTCACACTCTCATATTTAATTGGACTGCCTTTAGCTTTGATTACAGCTCAAATTTGCTGTGGCATTGTTTGGATAAGCTTCTACAATATCACAAGATTTGTCCCAGATCACAGCACTGCCTCCACAGGTTTGGCCATTAGGCACTAGGCATGATGGGTGCGTCACTTCACCTGCCTCTCTTCTTACCCTGATGCTCCCATCACTCTGGAACAGGGTCAATCTGCACTCATCAGACCACATGACCTTCTTCCAGTCCTCCACAGTCTAATCTTTATGCTTCCAAGAAAACTGAAGCATTTTTTCCGGTTAGCCTTACTGATTAGTGGTTTCATAAGGCTACACAGTTGTTCAGTCCCAGTCCCTTGAGTTCCCCTCACATTGTGTGTGTGGAAATGCTCTTACTTTCACTATTAAACACATCCCTGGGTTCTACTGTTGTTTTTCATCTATATGATTTGGCCAAATGTTTAAGTGATTCGCCTGTCACGATCATTCAGGATTTTTTTCCACCTATTTCCCTACTTGAGACGATGGTTCCCCACTTTCCCTCCAGTTTTTAATAATGTGTTGAACAGTTCTTAACCCAACTTTAGTAGTTTCTTCAATCTTCTGAGATATTTTCTCTGCTTGATGCCAATGATTTGACCCTTCTTAAACAGACTAACATCTTTTCCTCAGAGAGCGCAGACCTCCGCCAGTGCCACAGTCCTCACCCATATTGTGATTTTCACCAAAAATATTAGTCCTACCTTTATTTCATCTAAATATTTAGATTCCTTGACCATGAAAACATACCATTAGCATTGGATTCATAATGATATCTATTGTAGTTCGGTAGTTATTCACAAAAAAATCGCAGTTTTCGTCTTGGCGGATCCAGACGGTGATTGGGATCACTCCCACAATCAAATCATTTGTTCGTTGTCCCAATCCGGACATTTCCTGTAAATTTCTGCAAAATCCGTCCATAACTTTTTAATTTATCTTGCTAACAGAGAAACAAACAAACAAAAACAAACTACAGTAACTAACAAACAACCAGACACCAGCAATTACATAACCTTCTGGTAGAGGTAATGAGGAAAAAATTACAATTTCCTGGAAATGTTGAATTGTCCTGAAAAATGATTTATCATCCTTCCGCATTGTTAGTGAACAAAAATCAAACATCGAAAATGAAGTAAATTGTACTCGACAACTAATACACACTTAGCCATAAAATATGAGTACGTAAAATAAAGCAAGATAATGAATTAAATACAAATGCTTGAAACAATGGTGACAAAAAGAAATAATAAAGAAATGGGAAGCTAAAATTTAGGCTACTTAAACAGTAAATCAACAAAATATATTTATAAACACCAGAGTAAATAAAGATTTTAGAAAGTATAAGTCTAAAATCTGCTTTAACTTCGAAATCATTTACCTCAATGATTTAGGAGAACATAATTGTGAAAAGGGAGACAAACATTTATTGAGGCTATTGTTAGCAGCAATCAAGAAGATGTAAAAACTGAGATGTAAAATTGACATCTTTTCTGAAATTTGGTCAAAATGGCTAACCTGCATTTTAACTTGTAAGGCCTGATTTTGTTCTGCAACAACATGCCCCATATGGGAGGCATACTGTATCTTCAAACTTTATTGCAAAGGAAGGAATTAATATGGTTATGGGCGTATTGCCACAAGTGTGTTTAAATTCTGCTTGAGAGATGTGTCCTCCGCCTGCTGTTTGTTCCATTGTTGTCTGTAATTGTTTCATATTTTCACAAAAACTACAATAAAAAGTACATTTTAAAAAAGTATAAACCATACATTTATAATAGTGAGACACTACATAAAAGCCAGAATAAAAAGATAGCTAGTAGACTATGTTCATACCCAAGAGTTGAAAATAAATACATTTTAGAGGGGAATAAAAGTCCTGGAAAAGAGTGGTAACTGTCATTTGTCAAATCATTAGCACCTTGATACGACTTCCTGTTTGTTTTCATGTTGAAATAATTTCTTTTGTGACAGCACTTTCTTCTGCTGAGGCTTGTTAAAAGCAGCTCCTCCCTCTGCTCTCTTTCACAGGTAATCTGTCTTCAGTCGTATGTTCGGCGCTGGCTGGCCCAGCAGGAAGTCAACTGTCTAAAGAGGGACCGTGACCGCCGTCTGGCTTGGTTCGAGATGCAGGAGAGGAGGAGGAGGGAGGAGAAAGAGGAGCAGCTAACGGGCCGCCGCCACCGCCTGATGAACCCACAGAGGAGGGAGGACTTCAACCTGCTGTTCCACGCTTTGGAGAGTATGCCGCGCATGAAGAGGTCTCACTCTGTGGTAAATTTGTGTGCTGAACCTTGAGGGTGAAATATTTTGTGTATGCTTTCAGAGTGGAGGCGTGAAGAGGAGGAGCACATTAACTCTGCCTACAAAGGGGCCGAGAGGAAGGCTGCTCTCTGCATGCTGCTGGAGGAGGAGATGGAGGTCATCGGCACCATTGGACGCCATCGCATCGCCGCCAAGAACAACAACCACGACAGAGCTATCAAGAGCTTCCTAGACAAGGTCAGAAGTCACTGATACCTTCTTCTTCTTCAGCCTTTAACATCTAAGTCCTCAACCATAATTCAGTCATAATTTGGTCCAACATCTACTCTGAGCTGTCTATTGAAAATTGTTGTCGTCAGAACTTCAGATTGCACAAAATCTGTCAGTCTGTCTGGTTGTTTTCAAAAGATGGTTGCAAAGTTGCAACACTGTATCGATAGCAAGAGCAGGAAGGCAGCAGGTGCAGCCTTTTTGTGTGGAGTTTTCATGCCCTCCCTTTTCATGCATGGATTCTCTCCAGGCACTCCGACTTCCTCCCACAGACCAAAAACATGCCCATTAGGTTACCTGGTGACTCTTAAGAGCCATTTGCACAAGGCCTAATACAACCAAATCCAAAGAGTTTTCATTGCGTCTGGCCTCCTGTTTATGTGGGAATGGCACCTGGAGTGCTTAAATCAGCAAACTTTTGAAACCAGGGTCCAGGGTGGAGAGCTTTCTTTTCTTTTCTTTTCTTTTTTTTATTTATTTTGGCATTTGGTGCCTTTATTGGTTGGAGAGAGAATGACAGTGGATAGGCTTGGGAAAGAGGGTGAGAGAGTAGGGGAAAATGCTCTGCAAACTGGCCACGTGCTGGATTCGAACCCAGGCCAGCAGAAGTATGCCATGGGACATGCCTGGTCGCTCGCCATTCCGCCAAACCAGCACCCCCAGGATGGAGAGTTTTCAAAACGCTCCTTCATGCAGCTCTGTGTAAACCAGGCAGAGCGCTTCAGGGTGAAACGTTGACATCTCCGCATGCGCAGTACTCTTTCATATGAAGGCTGCACACTCATACCAGGAACAACAACTGCTTCAGCCATCTACATGTGTGCTGCTTACAGTGCTCGGTTTGTTATCCAGAAAAACTTTCCAGACAGATTTGTTGTCCGGACAGAAAACTCCTGCATCTTTGTGCATCCACTCGCCATTGTTGTTTGTGAAAAGTTTTTCTTCTTCATATGTCTGTTGTAGCAGCACTGTTTCTCTGCAATCTACATCGCCATCTACTGGACTGGCATGCACACCACAGCGGTTTCATTCGTTTCTAGCGTCTCCATCTGAATGCAAATGAAGTTTGAACACACAAAGGAAAAACCTTTGCATTTCAGTGTCTGAGTGTGAAATGATTGTGTCTCTTCTGGGGAAATGTACACAGCATGATGAAAAATATTTTGGGATATATAACACCTAAAGAATGTTAAGTCATGTACCTGGTGAACAGGTACATGATTGATCACATGCAAGAAGGCAATAACTAGAAACTGGAGCAAGATTGAGCCCCTTACTGTAAACCAGTGGCTAGAAATCACAAGAGAGATCTATACTTTGGAAAGAATGACCCATCAGATTAGACTGAAGGGGTTTGTTTACATGACAATATAGGAAAAGTGGGTAATTTATGACACTAAGAAAGTTACCTTAGCAATGACTGATATGTAAATTCAAGATACTGATCCTCTTTGACTATGGATGGCAGGTACCGAGACTATTTCGTTCTTATCTTTTGATGATCACATACACTTGTGATGTGGAAAATACATAAGTCGATGAAAACTTTTATCATTATATATTTACATATTTTATCATTGTACAACACAAAACTAATAAAAACTAAAGTTTATATTAAAAAAAAAACAATGTAAAATGTCTCTGTGTGTTGCAGTGTGCAGCTCCTCATCAGTGGCGAGGAGCAGACGGTCGGATCATTGAGATGGACACACCGCACACCGTCCGAGCAAAAGAGCTGAAAGAACTTTACAACAACATCAACACGAACACCATGAGCCAGGAACAGAGACGTCATGTCCTCATGACGCTAAAACACACCGTGAAGGTATAACACACTCACACACACTACCTGATAAAGAGTGTCAGGCAGACAGCAAAGGTTGGAGCTTTGAAGACTTTTAGGTCTTCTTTGTTTTATGTTTTATGACAAGGAGACAACAAGACAGTAAATAGGTCATAGATTTACAGATACATAGATAAATTTAAGACTGTTGAAAGTCAATGACATCACATCAGGAAGAGAGAAAAGAAGAGGGCAGATAGAGGAAAGGTATGAGAGAAAAGTAATAATAATAATAAATAAATAATAAAGGAAGGTACATACCAAACCCTGGGCAGGTCAAGCTGGCTCCAGCCGTCACATGTCCATCTTGTTACTCTTCTTTAGAGGAGGATATTCTACGTCATTTTACGGCTCCAAAGGTTTTAATCCTTTTGCACAGGAGCACAAGTGTCCATTGACCCGGGACATCGTGGATCTGATTGACAGAGAGGTGGACCTGATGACCCGACAAGTACAGGCAGCAAATCTGGAGGGACTTAGGAAGAGGATCTGTACTCTGTTCCTCCAGTTCATCAAAACACCAGCGTTCAACCCCGAGGCTGCCCGGCTGCAGAAGGTACAGAGTCCTGCTGCTCAGAGATCTAACTGGATCCTTAGTTAAGAAATTAATCCTGAAATATTGAATCCACCCCAGGTTTACCAGGACCCCTCCCAGCTGAAGACCAACATGTTCCTCTGTCGCGGATGTAATCGCTATCTGCAGTCTGCTGACTTCAACCCAACCGCCAGTGCTCGTCCCAGCGGCCAGTGCCAAGACTGCACCAAACTGGACAACGTCGCCAGATCTCGAAACGAGCTATCATGCTACAAGAACATCCTGAAGACACTGAGAGAAGACGAGCTGCAGCTCAACAAGGGCGCAAAGATCCCCTTCCTGCTGCAGGTGAGTCCACACCATCACCTCCTGTCTCCTTGGCAGTATGTTGTCTGTTTTATGTGTCAGATTTCAAAATTATAAATTATTGTCATTATTATTTTTGTTAAACTTATTTTTATTCAGGTTTTGTGTTTTCAAAACACCAAAAAATATATATAAAAATGTACAATGTAGAAAACTTTCATACATTCTATTATTCTAAATATAATAAAACAATGACAAAAAAATAAATAAAATAGAAATGAGTGGTGCCACGTTACATCCGTTTTTTCGGTCATCTTCTTGTTAAAATAATCCATAAAATGTTGCCAAATAGAGTGAATTAGATGTTCCTATTCTCTTCATGAGTATTCTATTTTTTCTAATTCCAAATATGACATTACATTATTTAATAAAACTGCATAGGTTGGGGGTTTTCTCTGTTTCAAATTTAACAAGATCAGTCATCTTGCTAACAGTGTTGCATACTGAATCATGTGGTATTAATAACTGGAAAGTTGAATGGTTGTAGGTTTCACTCCAAATAATACTAGCAGGGAATCAAGTGAGATCTGTTTTTGTGAAACCTCAGATAGTTTGAAATATCTTATTTCATTAATTAACTATTTATGTGCAACTCCAGAGCATATGTGCTAAAGAAGCTGGGCCTTGTTCACACCTGTCACAGGATGGAATTACCAAAGAAAACACCTTTGAGAGTTTTGTTTTAGACAAGTGAAGTCAGTGTAATGTTTTGTAAAATTATTAGTTGATCAATAATTATATTGCTGTCAGTGTACAACGAGTGTTAGACCCAGAGAAATTAACTGATTTGTCTGAAATCTCCCTGTAACCTTCACATGATTGTCTTCTCAGGTGGAGGATGTTAAATACCTGCTGGAGGTCATCTGGTCATCATGCTCCGCTCTTGAGGGCAGCAGCGACCTCTACAGTTTGGTGTTTGTCCGCTGGGACCGTCACAGAGACTGGAGTCCCTGGAACTGCATCCTGCTGTCCAAAGAAGAGACTTCAGCTCACCTGGAGATGGAGGACATCCACAAGGTGTGTTCATGTGAGCTTTTACAGTCACGCTGTTAACATGTGAGCTGAAACTGTACAATTACATCTGATAATGAGCTTAAAGCTCACTCATCTTTGAATGTTTAAGTTGCATCTGCAGTTTTTTAACTATATGATAGGATTGAGGATGATCTTTATTGTGTTATGAAACTTTTACTTTTCTTCTGACAAAAGCTAAAAAACTATCTGAATCCTTTTTCTACTGTTCCAGTGGGTCTATGAAGATACTTATTAAGAAATGTTACCCTTGTTTTCCTATAATGAAGAGTTTTACTTAATTTAATGTTAAGACAATGTTAGAGAGAGAAAGGGCGCTGGAGCGATAAACACTTGATGTCTCTATCATGGATAAGTGACAAAAACATGAATCACACGTTTTTTATGCTGTTTGTATTAAGATCTGATCAAATTAGTGAATTATCACAACACCAACATACTAAATGGGATTTATCAGACAGAAATTGCTGTTTTCAGGACATGGAAAGTCATATATATTTTCTTTCCTCAATAATATTAACGAAAATTAACAATGAAGGCGGCTTTTCACACCTCTCTATAAAAAACAGACCAATAATTTACAGTGAAGGTTCCTGAGCCTTTTTTAATAACCAGATTGCTGATGAGCCACTGCTGTCTGCGCCCATTGCGTACTCCTGTATGTTTCTATAAGTTTCTAGATAGATAGATCAAAAACATGCAGGCTGTCGCAGTCCACTATAAAGGTTGAGAACCACTGGCCTAAATGAAGGTGACTGCATGTCACACAAAAGGAAAATTTTGTTTCTGTTCATCTATACGTTCAAACTTTGCTGGCATTCAGTAAAGGGTTATTGAATGTTTAATTTTTTTCCAAGAGTAAAACATGACATCAGAAATTCAAGGAAACATAAAAAAATGCCTTACACTTAACACTTTGTATTTTAGTTTGACTAAATTTACAGTTTTCATCGACTAAAATGCGAAATTTCATGATCAGTTTTAGACAGTGGACTAAAATGCCCTTCAGTGAGACTCTGTCTGAATCTGTCCTCAGCACTACAAGCCGATGTTCATCCGCAGGATTGAGCACAAACACATGCTCGCTCGACGCCACTTCAGCCAGATCCCTGCTATGACCGAGTTTCTGGACTCCAGGCTCTAATGCTGCCCTGGGCAACCAGCTTCTCCACACGCCTATCACCATGGCGACAGGCAAGCACACCAGCAGCAGCACACATGCCTCCACTCGTTAAGACACACCCGGTGGTTTCATTTTGTGGTCTTTTGTTTTTTCTTTCTCACTCATATTGTCTGTCATTAAAAAGCTGTTTGTCTAAAGAATAAATAAAGTTCTGACTCATGTAAATTCATCTAACTGCTGGACATTTTTGGAGTACTTATAATTAAAAGAAACTGTTATGAATAGACAAAAATATGCTTCAACTTTGAAATGTTCGGTTTGTGAAATTTCACATTGTCCCATGTTTTTTTCTTCTGAATGAACTGATCTTTGTTGTATATGTGTTTTGTTGCAAAGCTAACATTTCCTCATACCCCTCCTCATGGTTTCAAAGAAAGAAATTCTTCATCTTACGGATGATGTTTGCAGATAAATAAACGCTTATCACTTAGTTTTGTGGTGCAAATACTTTTAAGGAGATCAGTGTTTGATTGGCTCTCTTTTCATTATTTCTTGATATCTTGTTTTATCTTTTTATCTTAGGAAACCAAAGTGGCTCTTTTCGTACTAAAAAGATGAATTCTTAATATAAAAGTGTTAACGCAGGAAACAGAGTTGGCGTCACATTCTGATATTGCGCTTTGTTGGAAATCACAAGGTTGCAGGTTCAAGCCCAGCTCCGGCTGGCACATGGTGGTGTGTCCTTGTGCAAGCCACTCGGAGATAGCTAAAGTACCCAGATTCCTTACTTGAGTAGAAGTAAAATAACTATGTGACAAAATACTTGAGTAAAAGTTAATATGTACTGATCCAAATATCTGCTCAAGTAAAAGTAAAAAGTACAGGCTCTGAAATGTACTCATTAGTTAATTTAAAGTAAAAACATATTTCTATATAATTCACTGGCTCCAAAGCTGTTAAACACAGGATGATTTATATTGAATGTACTTTAGCAATGTTGTTGTTTGAACAAACCCTGCCTGCCTAGTATCCTTATGTGCTTCACTGCATAGTCCTGTATAGGCATTTGTATTCTACACTTAATGTTAACACATCACACTTCTGAACACTGAAATTTGGACCAGGATTAGCTTCTAAACTAGGGTGTCACAAATCCTGCTCACAGGCCCAACTCTTAATCGACCTTTTTAATAGCACATCAGGCAGCAGTTGTTTCTCACTGTACTGGTGTTTTGTTATTGTGAGTGACACACCCAGGGACTACGGATGAAAGTAACTAAGCTTCTCTAGCCATTACGTCCCTGCCAGTTAAGTTGATAAAAAATGAAAAGACAAAACAAACTTGTACACTGTGCATTCAGTGAGGCTCAGTGACAAACCCTCAACAATCGGACACAATTCCTGTGCTCCTCTGAACGGTAACACCATGTTTACACATGTGAGTTTTTGCCCTTCTAAAGATGAAAAAATTGACCAAAAAGACAAAAAAGAGAACAAGAGCAGTGTTGTGGATCACGGTTCCATTATCTCAGTAACAACAGACATGGAGGGGTGTCGTCTGAAGACAAGACAGTTCACCAACCTTAAATGCAGCATTCACAAAATCACATGACACATAAATATGTATACATATTAAACAGGTAGACCTTCACCCCAGGTTAAAATTCAACCAACCACCTTTTTGTTAGGGGTCAAAAGTTGTCTGAAAACAGATGTCAGATAATTTGGTGTTGTTTTGCCCACTTAGCCTAAATAAAGCTTTCCAAAAAATTACTCACACACACCTCTGTAGACACTCAACCCCAAATTGGTCCCGGTGCTGCGTCAGTGGTGTGTAAATGGATGTGCAATAGGGTGAATGTGTTAACAGCTACTGATGGACTGCACGGAAACTCTGAGCCATCAGAGAGTGAATGTGAGAGTGAGTGGGTGTGAATGGGTGGATGTGACCTGTGGTGTGTAGGTGCTATATAAACACAAGTCCATTTACCATTTACACATATTTAATATCATTATATCTTCTTAGGTAAGGGGTGTCCAAACTATTTCCTGGGTGCCAAATGCGGCCTGCTGCCTAATTTGAATTAGCCCCTGAAAACAGTTCAATTATCATATTTACATGAGAGCTTTAATTCCCCTTTAATGCAGAATAAAACTTAAATCATCTTTTAAAAGATTAAAAATGACCTTGTAAACACTAAGTGAAAATGCTAATTCTGAATAAAACTTAATCCCGAAGTAAGTGGCTGGTTTATTCTGATTTTAAATCTGAATTAAATAGTTCCTCGATCATGTATACGTTCATTCTGCTTTAAATTATTTCCAGTCATTCTGCGCATGCTTGTTTCCTTGTCCTGTCACGATGACGTACAGGATGCTAATGGAAACAGGACAGTGTTGAACTCGAGCCAAGACAATTTATTTAACCAGAACCTTAGAAGATTTGGAAATAATGAAAGAATGGATGGACGTAAGCATTAAAATGTAGACCTTTTTAAAGCTGTGGTGTTCAGAGGAGGATTTTCCTGACAGAGACTCTGAAGTTTTCTTTCGATTAGATGTTAATACATCACTACGTCACATCTTCCCCCTGTCCAATCAGTACCATTCCCAACCCCAGGCCTTGAATAAAGGTGATTAAACATGTTTTCCATGTAAAAACTAAATTTGGAATCACTATTTCCATGTAAACACTACGGAGAAAAACTCCATCAATCATGCACATTTTCTGCCATGTTTACTCTGACACAAGGTCTCATTTACAAAGTACATTGCAATATTCGACTTCAGGCAACAACATTCTTGCAGTTTACTCTTGTCTTGTGTCTGACAGTGAAGATATGCTGTCAGTTTTTTTCATCCCCGCTGCTCAGGTCATTCTCACCCTGAATTGGTGTGAATCCAGTGATAGCCCAACTTACAAGGGCCGATAGGTGATAACCCCTAAACCCTAAAACTTTAACGTACAATAAAAGGTACAGGTGCAGCCAGTGGCTCAGTCTTAGGGACTTAATAGTTATGGGCTTTTTAAACACATGTAATTCTTTCTATTGTCATTTATTAAGATCAGTGCTGTCAGATGATTAAAAAAATCAATCTAATTAATTACAGGATTTATAATTAATTAATCTAATTAATCACATTTTAATCTCATATCTGCTTAAAGTACCCAAATAAAGAATTTGAATTCTAGGATATTATAAAATTGTAGTGCAGGATTAATCAAATGAATACACTAAGAAGTGAAGATTTGTAAATTCACATTTTTCTTGGTGACTAAATAAAACCAAAGTCAGGGCAACTTGTCCAGAAAATTCTAAGCTCAATCAGGCAACTCAAACTACACTTTAAGTGTGTTTCCTAAATCAAATTCAAAATAAGAAAAAGGTTGAGGACATCCAGCAAAGCAATTAGGCCTGTTGCATTATTAAAGAATGTTGTACAAATATAGATAAATAAATTCAAAAATAAAATAAGACTAAGTCTTAAATATGCCATTCCTGTTGTCACCTGGGCTTTGTTTGGTTTGAAGTGACATGTCACTGCCATGTAAGGATCCTTCAGCTGTCCAATATCAAAATGTTTGTGTGCTATGATTAATCTTGCGATTAATATTTATAACGCATTAATTTGCACCTTTGCGGTGTAATTAATTAATCTAATTAATGCACTAAAGTGACAGCCCTAATTAAGATATGTAACTTTCTTGTCTAAAAATGAACTTTTGATGTCGATCTACTTCAGTGGTTCTCAAGTACTTTTTGGTCCCCTCTAAATATTCACATTTTTTCAGGGCCCCCTTACAAAGCTACAAATAGGGAGAAGATTTTTCTGAATACTCTGAAACATAGGAATACTAAATTTGAGACTAAGTAATAGTGTGTAAACACAGACATTAATAGTATTTATTTGTCCTTGTTTTTTCCACAGAAAGACATTTTTTTTTATTTTTTTTATTTATCTTTTTCTATTTCTATTTAATTTGAAATGTACTTATATTTTTGTTTAGATCTATCTTTTTATATATATATATATAACTTTCTGACTGCTTATTAAAATTCTACTGGAATCCTAATTTCCTTGAGGGAGATTCTCAAAGGAATTCATAAAGCTCTATCTAATCTAATCTGGTCTGATGTAATCCAAACAATAAATTATAACTAATATTGCAAAGCACAGTTCAATCTTCATGCATGAAAGCATATTAGTGGCAACTCATTCTAATTTCCCTGCTCACAAGCAGCACCACCTTGTTGAGGGTTGTGCCCCACTTTTTAAGAAATACTGATCTACATATATGTGCTTTTCGTGAAGTGTTTTGACTTTAAAGTTTGGTTGATTTTAACAGTTAAAGGACTTAAAGGAAAACAACTGTCTGCCTACTTAAACTAAATTATAACACCAACAGAATAACTCCTGCCTGATCTCATCTTCTTCTCATTTTGGTAAGCTTCTATGAAAGTTACATGACAGTTATGAATCCTGCTACCTTTGTTTCGTCAGAGGAATCCTCCTCAGGTCATAAATAGTCTTAGTAACTCTTTAACAGCCCTCATAAAGGCTCAAAGATAAGAGGTTTGGAGCAAACTGGTTCTCCATGTTCGTTTCATGTTTGTGCGGAGAAGACCCTCACAATGTTTTGTTTTCTGTTTTCCAGTTTATGTCTCCTATGATCTCTGCAGATGCTTTACTGTCACTGATGTGTGCAGACTTTTACAGGGAGAACAGACGGCAGGATAACAGTGAGGTAAGATGGTCGTCTTACATTACAAGGATCATCGTGCTCACATGGCTCACTGCATGCTCATGTGTGCTCAGGCTAAATATTTCAGTCTGAATCATGCCGTGTTGAATGAATGATGAACACGCATGGACAAATGCATGCCACATGTCATTTTCTGTAAATTGTTCCTGGTTTTCTCTTTGGGAGCTTTTGTAAAACACCTGAATTGTTAAGGAATACTGTGAACATTTTAGCTCAAAACAGAGTGACGCCCTAGCCAAGATTTAAAATGGGCCCTCCCTCCATTAGCGATCTACATACACTTCTAAAAAAATCACATTGCATAACAAGTTACAAATAAATACAAAAAATCTGAATACAGTGGAAGAACCCTTACCACAATAAAGTGAATGAATAATTATGACTTACTTGGTATTATAATTTGCAGTAGGATTAATTGGGCATTTCTTTAAATTTAAATCAATGTGAGCTATTTCACTTTTAAGAGTTAATCAAAATGACTACTTTTAATATAATTGTATTGAAAGTGAGTTATTTCCCAGGTTTTTTGGGATGCCACGGCGCCCTTAGCATTTGCCTGTTGGTCCCGTGCGTGCCCTGCATCATCAGTTGTTTTTGTTTTCAGTGATGTCAGAGGGGACTCAGGCAGATGAAGAACATCACAGCTTTATCTGACAGCTTTACCGATATGTTTCAAGTCAAAGTAACATTTATGCCAAGTTTAGAGAAAGTCTTTGAAACTGTTTTTGAGCTAACAAGCAGGCAACCAATATAATACCCAATCAGCTTGACCTTTGACTTTCAAAAGTAGCTTGGATCACCTGCCAGCAGAACAAGATTTTTTTTATCTTTGATAGAAACCCAAAAGACTTTCTTAAAGGGATATGATAACTTTTTGTTTTTTTTCATGTCTTGTCTCTTTCCTGAGTCCAGGACAAGCAGAAAGATACCACTCTTTCGACTTTGCGTGCAGTGACAAGGACGAGATGATCACACTGCCAATTAACTTAGCTCAAACGCTGGGAGTCAATGGGTAGTGTTAGCTTGCCTCTGCCTAAAGTCACCAGATAAACTCTTCAGCAACTCTAAATGGTTCCTGTGTGCTTGTTCACCTGTGCTTGTGACTTTTTTTTAAACAACATTGTGTTAAATAATCTGTTTTTAGACTAAGACAACACTTTATGTAATTATCCCAAGAAATATATATAGATGTAAACTGCAGGGGGGATGCACAAACCATGGCAACAAGCGCACAGGACTGTTAAGAGTTGCTGAAGAGTTTATCTGATGACTGTAGGCAGAGGCAGGCTACTACTACTTATTGACTCCCAGTGTTTTAGCTAAGCTGATTAGCAGTGTGATCATCTCTTCTTTGTTATTGCAAGCACAGTCTAAAGCAGCGGTCGGCAACTAACGGCCCACGGGCCAAAATTGCCCCGTCTCCAATACTATCTGGCCCGCTAGATGAAACTGAAAATCTGATTTAAAAGGGGCAGGGACGTGCTGGCCATCGAGGAAATCGGGAAAGCTCCCGAATGGCCAGCACACCTAGACCGCCTGCGGCTGCAGCGCACACCACTGAAAATATTAATCAGCAGCCGCCCCCAGTCGAGAGAACACAAGCCACCATGATTGGAACATCACATCCGCACAGCTGAAAAAAGTAGACGGCTGACAGCCGCAGCACGGTGGCTGGGGGTGGCTGAAAATATCATTCAGCACTGCTATCACCCCCCACCCCCCTCGCTCTGATGAATGACATTCGGCCAGTCTGGTCCAAAAAATTCCTGGGCAGATTTCCAGCCTCAGCATGTCCCTGAAAAGGACTATTTAAAAAAAAAAGTAAAATTATTAGCTGCTATCACAAAAATGACAATCATAGCCTAATCCTGAAAATCTTTTTTTATAACTCTTTATTACAAATGAGTTAGCTGGGCTCAAAGAAGTAGTCAATTTCAAAATGGAAATAACTCACATTTTTATTAAATGTTTGGGGGGAAAAATATAGTTGGCTCTGGCACATTTATGATGACTCAAAAGAGTCTGTGTAACAAGTTGCTGATTAAAGACAGCAGCTTTATTATCACCAAGTTACTATTACAAGCAGTTTTATAATGCAGCCACAGTGGAGCTAAAGCAGTAATAACACACTAATAGTCTGAGAAATAAAGTTTCTTTATTTAAAACAAATTACTTTCTTAAATTAGACTACATTTTGTTCTCACGCAATATAAAAGTAGCCTATAGATGACGGAAAAAGGTTTTTGTTTTTGTTTTTTTAAAAAGAGAGAGAAAGAAAGAAAACATGTTTCTGATTGATGTGATGTTTTGGCCCACCATTCAGTTGCTCTGAAAAATTTTGGCCCAAGGCCAAACTTACCTGCCGACCCCCGGTCTAAAGAATGGAGTCTATGTGCTTGTCATGGACTCAGTACTGGGATGAGACAAAAAGAAACGTTGACATATCCCTTCAATAGTTAACAATCTTAACTTACTTATTGGTATAAACCTTTACAGCTCTATATGTCATCTATTTAGATCTCTGAATTATTGCTCAATACCTTCTGTTATGAACTCACTGACCTGTAAAACATAGTCCTCTGGGCGGATAACACACACAATCCTTTTGAAAAAGCAGCTGAAGTGCAGTTATGAAACGTTTGAAAATCTCAAGCATCAATTAAACAATCTCAAAAGCACAACTTCAAAACAGTGTTATCTCAAGGCACTTTACAATAGAGCAGGCTGAAGCTATGCTTTTCATTTATTAATACACATATACATATATGCAACTATAAACAATAAATATATTTGTATATTCACTGGTCGTAAGTCAGATTTCAAGATCCATCTCTAGACCAGTGTTGCTTCAAGTTCAGAACTTTTGATCAAAATGTCAATTTATTCCCAGACAAGGACAACAACTTATGTAAGGGGTGGACTTTTACAAAGCTCTGACAAAATGTAAAAAACAAGTCACCAAGAACTTCAAGTGAGCATCTCCAGTTGTGATAAGCCTCCTAAAATCCAGATGTAGCTTTGAAGACATGCATAACTTTACATTTAACTACCTGAAGACTTTCCTTTATCACAGAAATATTAAGCCATACTGATTTGTGTAATCCAATAATACATAATCCTGTAACTGGTGCCACAAATTTAAGGTTGTCATATAACTGTCACAGTTAACCAACAATGAGTAACCAGCTTTATTAACCTGCTAAAGAAATTTCCTGCAGGTATGAACACCACCAAGAACCGTGTGAGGCTGGGGTCCAGAGAAATCATCATACAAGCTCCATAATGTTTATCAGACGCTGTGCAGTTTTCTAATGTCCACGGGATAACAGCAAAACCAGCAGAGAAGAAGAGGAGGCAAAGGATAGAAAATGTCGAAGAGGTCGTGCAGATGGTTCTGGTTCTTTCGCAGAGTCACTGTGATTGTCCTGACGCCGCTCCTGCTGCTCCCTCTTCTCCTCATCATTGGGACGAAGGTGAGTCTAGTTAACAGTGTTAAGTTTGACAGCATTTAATTTAGTTTTGGTCTTTTGCCTAAAATATCTTTTAATTTAATCACAGTTTAGTCATCTAAATTGTTTAATTTTAGTTTATTTAAGTTGATGAAATTTCACAACATTTTGAAATCTGCTGTAAATTTAGTCGACTAAAATATGAAGTGTAAAGGGTAAGGCATTTCTTTAAGTTTCCTTGTATTTCTGATGTAATGTTTTACACTTGGATAAAATGAAACATCTGATAACCCTTTATTGAGTGATAGTCAAGTTTGAACAGAAACAAACCAAACTTTAGTGTGAAATGCAGTCACCTTGATTTAGGCTACCTGGCAGAGCATCTCAGTTACAATACCAGACCTGACAACAAACAGTGAACCTGCTCTACATGAATATATCAATTCATAAAGAGAGCAGCTCTGATTGGATCGCTCCACAACTTATCCCACCACCACCAAGCTAAGGCAGCTGTGATTGGATGTCCCACTTAACTGATCCAACTTTTCCATACAACCAAAGTAGCTGTGATTGGATATATTCTTAACTTGTCTCTACTTTCTTCATGACCAAATTAGGTCTGATTGGATTAAGTCTGTCAAACATTTTAGTCTAGTTTTTATTTGTTGATGAAAATGTCAGTTAATTAAGTTTGTGTCCATGTGCTCCTGTTTTTTACTGTCTAGTTTTCATCAGGGGAATAAAGGTTGTTAACAGAAACTAGGATTAAAATAATTAGTCAGCAAAGTTAACACTGGTACACAAACGGTGTGATCATGGTGAAGATCAACAGATCATGCAGTTCATGATTTATTTCAAACTTGTCAGTAAGAGTCCCAATCCTCTGTAACAGCTTCATTTGTCTTCTCATCTTTGTATTTCCATGTTTCTTGTGTTTAAGGAGGCAGAGTGTGCCTTTGTGTTGCTGCTGATGGCCACGTACTGGGTGACAGAAGTGATTCCTCTGTCCATGACCGCCATGCTCCCTGCTGCCCTCTTCCCCATGTTTGGCATCATGAAGTCCTCAGATGTGAGTCCACCTAGAGAGTGAGGCAACTTGATACTACGGTATATATCTAGAAAGCACTCAGAGAGCACAAACCTCCACCAAGGTAGCTCACATATTGCTGTTAAATCTATAAACAGTAGTTCCATGATAAAGTTGCCATCATAATATGATTCATGACCCTGAAACCCATACCTAGCTCTCAGAATCATTTAGGTGTCGTTATTAGTGAGACCGTTATTGAGCAAAAATATCACTCACTAATGGAGGTTAGCTGGATCACCAAAAAAGTCGAATCATTTTTAAACTGAGCCTTGACCAAGATCTTCTGACAGTTTCAGCAAAATCTGAGAGAGCACAAACTTCCAACAGGGCATTTCTGACATTCTTAGTGGAGTTATTATTGAAAATGTGGAAACCTGTCCTGTCTTACAATGTAAACAAACCATTTAACAAAATCCGGGATCATGACCAAAATCGAATCACTTCTCACCTGTGCCATAACCGACATTTCCTGGAAATTTCATCAAAATCAATGGTGAAGTTTTGGAGTAACGGAAGAAAACCACTTCCTTATTTGGTAAAGGAAATGAGCGGTTGCTCATGGCGGTTATCTGGATCACCACCAAAACTTAATCATTTTGAAGTTCAACCATTTCCAACATCTCCTGAAAATTTCAGCAAAATCTGTCCCATAGTTTTTGGGAATCTTGCTAACAAACAAACAAACACGCTGGCAAAAACATAACCTCTTTGGCGGAGCCACAATGGAAAACAGATATGATGCGGACAGTCATACTTAGAATGAGCTGTTTCAGTGTAAATCCTTTCTAATTAAAAAGATATGGCTCAAAATTTCAGTACTCTAATGTTTACTGTTGATGGATAAACTTGCACGTCCCCTCAACTGACTGTTTGAGCACATATATTCTAAAGGTTGAGTTTTTTTCATGTTTTGCTGTTTCAGTGATGAAGTTATTTTGTATTAAAACCATTAAAATCCAAACATCAGACTGTAATCACAAACTCAGCAGGCACAGCAGGTAATGTGTGTTTATAAGTGAGAAGGTAGCTGGTTCAAATTTGAACCTGTATGGAGTTTGTATGTTCTCCCTGTGCATGTGTGGGTTCTCTCTGGGCGTTCTGGCTTCCTCACACAGACCACCAACATGCTTGTTAGGTTTATTAGTGACTCCAAATTGCCCCTAAGTGTGAGTGTGAATGGTTGTCTGTCTCTCTATGTGGCTCTGTGATTACCCTACCCTAACATGTGTTCCAATCTTTTTTTTGTAACCTAAGGAGATTCAACCATAGAATGATAGAACATTGTCATTAGTTTGCTGCACACCCCAAACCGGTTGAGCACCTGGAGAAAGTGCAGTTGCTGCAGTAATTTTTTTGTATATAATGTCTGTGTTTTAGCAGCGTAGATAATGAATGGATAGAATAACAGATCTGGCCTATTTTCATCTGTTGTTCTCCTTTCACACTCTTTCTCTCGCCTTCCAGGTGGCAAAGGAGTACTTCAAAGACTTCCACCTCCTTCTGGTGGGTGTCACGTGCCTCGCCACATCCATAGAGAAGTGGGGTCTCCACCGCAGAATCGCCCTGCGGCTCGTCACCGTGGTGGGAGTGAACCCCGCATGGTGAGCAGCATGTTTTCCTCTCTGACTCATGACTTTAAAGGTGCAGTGTGTAGAAATTGGCATTTTAGCGACATCTAGTGTTCAGATTTTTGAATGAGCCATCTATTAGTAACACGCTAAGCAACGAGAGCCGGTGAAGACCAAAAAGGATCGTGAACAGGGCATCATTTACAACAGTTACCAGGTAAGGGGTTTATTCATTCATATTTGTACCTATTATTTGCATAGATTATAGGTCAGTTAAGATGATGATTATAGGTTTTGTAAGCTTTTGTAGACTCATATTCAAAAATCGTGTTTTGCTCTTTTTATCCCCAAAACCCACCCATAGACAACATAGCTGATCGTTATGTCGGCCTCCAGAAAAGGGAGACCCGCCGTACATAAATATAAAAATCTTTTTCTAACTTAAAATAAGAAAACCAAAGTTTCATGAGGATGATTGTTCACCTATTTTGATGGACTTAACATACAAATAGAAACATTATATCCAAAATCACCATTTCTGTTTGGTGAAATGCTGCCAGCTTCTACACACTTCACCTTTAATTTAGGTTTTCGGATGCCATAACTATCTCCTGTTACACTCCTCTCCGCAGGCTAATGTTGGGCTTCATGGGCGGATGTGCGTTCCTCTCCATGTGGGTCCAAAACACATCGGCTGTTACCATGGTCATGCCCATTGTTGAGGCTGTTCTGCAGCAGATCCTGAAAGCCAACGAAGGAGGAGGTGTTGAAGGAGGAGGGGGAGAAAACCCCAACCTGCAGCTGGATGGTTGATTTAGATTTATTACATAAATTAAAACAACCGAGTTTATTGTCTTGTAAATTTACAACACTCTTAAACATAATTTAAGTATTGAAAACCCTTTTACATTGAGGATTTACAAAGAAAGAACCCTGCTAACTTTTTATTTTAACTCTGGATGATTAAAGGCACAATATTCAGTATATATGAAGGACATACACGGTTATTAGACTTCACTTTCCACATATTTGAGATTTAAAGCTGATTGACGATCATCACTTATTAACACATCTGAAATAGAGTTCACTAATTGAAGTTACTCTATAGTGGCACTACAAGAATGAAGAACAGTGAGCCAAGGTCTTTTTTGATTGCAGAAATCGAGGTCCATGTTGAAAGACCGGCAGAGGCTTTAAGGTATGTAAAAAATATGATTTTTATAGTTGATGGCCATCATTGATTCCTCATGTTTCCTCCTCTGCTCCCCAGATTCGTAGTTGTTTTTTGTAATTTAAGTTTTTTTTAAACGTGTTATACAATTTTAACAGACACTTAAAAAGTATACACAAGGCAACACATGAAAACAATAATCAAATAATGTAAAAATAACAGTCAAGTAATAATTCAAAATACTAAGGGCTTGAGATAGATGCATGTTTAGTTGCATCTTTTTTTCCAGTATGATTTCATTTTTAACTCAAGTTCCAGCCAGTGTTTAATATCAGGTATTCTTCTCCGCAACCTGAGCAAGGATCACTCTGAGCTGCGACAACCCTGACTTTTATCACAATAACTTTTTTTTTTTTTGTAGCTCTTTCTGATCTCCAAGCGGACATAATCGTGGAGATACTGGTGTTGTTAATGTAACAACTGGGAATTGTACATTTTTAATTTTTAAACTTCACCCTTATCGAAGATTAAACCATTAGAATTTTAGAAATATAATGTAGAAAGATTTTAACTTGTTCTAAACAATTCAGTTAATTTAAGAAAATGTTTTTAGTTTAAAAAATCCTTCAGTTACAGTTATAGTCAAGGTATTCAACTCTGTTTAACATTTAGTAAAAGTGAATTGAATACAGTTGAAGGAACAAGGTCAAAAGAGGTTCATCTCCTGAAGTTAAAATGAATGTGTGAAATCATGAACAGAGGCAGAAATACATTCAAAAGTAAACGATAATTCAATAAAATTTTCAACACAATGAATTCAATGTAAACACAATCAAAACAATCAAAAGAACATGAATCAGAAAATATGGAATATAGAAAACCTCGATCAGTTCACTGGGGTTAGGGTATGGGAAAAGGGTCGCTCATTCCTGCTTGGATGGAAGGGGAGAGGGGAATCAGAAGTCCATGCTGGTTAGCTTGCCATCATCATCTTCATTCTTCCTGGAAAGTCTGACAGAAAAGAACTAAAAAGTCTTCTAATCAGTCCTTTCACATGATACATAAACAAACTGTAATAATCGTTTGCTGTAAACATCAACATAAATTTATCCGAACAGAACCCCAGACTCTGTCCTACATTTTCAACACTTTTCTCAGGATGAGTCAACATTCAGTATTTGGACTTCTAGGCGGCATGGAGAAATTTTCCCAAAAAATAAAAACTGTGTAACAATTTATACAGAATCAATTCTTCCATCATTCCCTTCATTAATTTCAAACTTCAGATCCTTCTTTCCAGGTTTTAATCCTTATTTTTGTTTTCTAACCTTTTTGCACAATCACAAAAATCCTACCACTGGATTTTTTTTATCAAAAACAAAGTGACTCTTATTAATACAGTCTCTTACTCTTCTTACTCTCTATCAAGGTTACATTTTTCGCAGAACTCATTAAAGGAAAATAAATCCAGATTGATAATACTTCTTGTGTTCTCTGTGATTGCAGTTCATCCAGAGGATCTTCATGCAACATTTCAGCCCCTTTAGGTCCCCCTAAGAATCTGGACTTCACCGACCAGAGTGCTCAGATGAAGGCTCCCGTACAGGTACAGAAATACTCATCAAAAGCAAAACAGTTTGTCTCTAAAGAGCCAAAAACTACTGTTTCAAACTCTGTCCCTGAAGCCATCAGACTGTACAACTCCTCACTGGAGGGGAGGAGGAGTATCAGGTAGACAGAGGATGGGAAGGAGCAGTAGCCAGCCTGTAGCAGTATATTTTTATTTTTATTTCTATTTCTATTTCTATTTCTATTTCTATTTCTATTTCTATTTCTAGTTCTAGTTCTATTTTCACTTTTATTTTTATTTTTATTTATGTATATTTATTAATAGTTTAGATCTACTTTTTCTTTTTATATTTCTTTTTATTGGTAATAATCAACTGCTTCTGATTCTTAATTTCCCTGAGGCGTTTTTTCCCAAAGGGATTAATAAAGTACTGTCTAATCTAATCTGTAGAAGTAACACTCTGTATGCTGTGTTTGACTTGAATAACTATTAACATAATTAACATTTCAGTTCATTTTAATTGTGACCGAAAAAATGTTTTTTTTCTGAGAGCTATCATCACTCTGAACTCTCACATGCCATGATTCTAGTCTTCAATATCATGTAAAATGTGCAAAATATGTATCATTGCTTCAATTCTTCCTCAATATTCTTCCATCCTAAGCAGCAAAATCATTCTGTGAATATTATTCAATATATATATTCTGTGAATATTCAATCATCCTGTGCAATACATTTTATTTCTTTATTTATCTTTTGTTCTCATCTTTTATAAAATCCACTTTGCTTGACACAACATGACACAGAAAGTTCTAGAATTTGTCAGGAGCAAGTGTTTGTTATAAAAAGCAGAATTAAAAAGGAGGTGTAGACTGATCCACTTTCTTATGTTAAAAGATTTTTGATACAAACACTGGGCTATGTTAAGTACATGAATGGAATACATTTTTGCCTGTGTGGGAAATCGTGTTTGATCATGCATGAAATTTTACTGGGATTTCTTCAAAGGGAAAATGTTTTTATCATCTATGAAGTTTGATTTCTGCATACATGAAGTTTACCCTGTGTTTTATCTCACAGGTTTCTGTGAGTCATCCTGCAGCTCCCAGCAGGAGCAAACGTGACCTGATGATTTGTAAAGCCATGTGCATCAGCGTGGCCTACTCGTCCAACATCGGAGGGATCAGCACGCTGCCCGGCACCTCGCCCAACCTCATCTTCTCCGAGTACATCAACCAGTGAGTGCACGGCCCTACGCTGTGGGAGAGTGTTTGAAACAAGGAGAAGATATTTTTAAATGATTTCACAGTAGTTGGATTTTTATGTCAAATTTGAAACGTTGAACATTTCTTGACTTGCGTTGCAGCTTAAATTGAAGGGGTAATGAGGGGTCCCGATGCCAGACCGGTTGAGGACCACAGCCCTGGAAGATGCGTCAAATGCATCTTCTTGGGAATCTGAAACATAAAAATATATATTTTACATTTTCCTGTATGGACATTTATGGCACACCTCGTTAGACCTAAAATGTGTTTGCCCAAGATTACTTTTATTTATGGTAGAGAGCTAGCTGTGCACTCAGTAAAACATATCCTGCATTGAAAATTGACAATAAGTATCGTTGAAACCATAAAATGTGGACATTGGGGACGGCTATAAGACACAAACTTGACTTTGTTTGGACCTTTTGGAGGAAATTTTATAAACTGGACTTCAGTGACTTTTAATTGAACACCCCTGCTGTAGAGATTTTCACACATTGAAAATAACTCTGTATTTTAAATCAAACTTGACTTGTATTCTGTCTTAAAATCCAGGATCTACCCAGACTGTGACCGTGTGAACTTTGGGAGCTGGCTCCTGCTGTGTCTGCCCATCAGTCTGATCATGCTGCTGCTCACGTGGCTGTGGCTGTGCTGGCTTTTCATTGGCTCAGAGTGAGTGTCAGTGTACAGATGCAGCCGCTTCAATTTTCACCTTCCAGCTGCATGCCAGGCAATTACCAGCCAACTTCCAGCCATGGGGAGTCCCTCCTTCTTCTTCCTATTGGGATGTGCCTGTCCATTTTGAAACTGTGTCCCAGTGTGAATAAATCTCAAATTCACACATACTCAGAAACAATGATCATGTAGCCGTGCCTCTCCCGAATTCCCTAATATGTACGCAGTAACCCTGACGGCAACAGAAAAAAATAACATATATGACAAAAACAACTAATAATAACTCCCCAACCGACTCGAAAATAAACAACCAGAAAATGGTATTAATATTAAAAAAAATACAGCAAAAAATGTAATAAAATAAAGATAAAATGATGATAAAAGTAACTCATTTAAAAAAAATATAACAGTAAATCAATAAGATAAATAAATAAGAAGTAATAATAATTTTAAAAATGAAAACAAGAGGTGCTGGTTTGGCAGAGTGGTTAGCAACCAGGCACCCCATGTACTTGCTTCTGCCGGTCCAGGTTCGAATCCCGCCTGTGACCAGTTTGCAGAGTGTCTTCCCCTTCTCTCTCACCCCCTTTCACAAGCCTATCCACTGACTCTCTCCTATCAATAAAGGCACAAAATGCCCAAAAAATACATTTAAAAAAAAATGAAAACAAGATAAGTAACACTGATAAAAGGGAAGAAAACTTGTCTATGGTAACAGTAATAATAATAACAATAGATAAATAAATGAAAATATAATGGTAAATATACTTAAATACAAAAATACATGCTCAGACACATAAACAAGTGTACATTACATGCTTAGATTGCCAGTTGACATATTTTCAACAAAGGATATTGATGGTTGTCAAGTGGTATTGAATATTCTGGTACAGACACATTACCTCCCTTATCCTCTCACCATATGACAGGGGAACAGGAAATAATAATAAATAAGTAAATCAATAGATAATAAATAAATAACATTATAAAATAGTAATAATCAAGTACTTTATTTAACAGAATGATGTGTGTGTGTAAGAAACTGTGGAAACTGCATAATGAGTTAAAATGAGAAAACATTGGAGATTAAAGCAAAAAAACCCAGAATATAGTAACAATAGAATTAAAATAATTAAATCAATTGAGATGAGTATTAAACGGCTATTCAGTAAGAATGATAAAAAAAACAATCTTAACCCTTCAAGGCCCAAGAACATAGATTATAGCCAGAAAATTCTAATTTTTTGGAGCTGAAATGTTTGTTTCACTTTCTGCTAAAAGCCATAAAAATCAAAATGTCCATACAATTTAACATATAGATTTTTCGTATCTCATTTGATACATTAGATATTTTTGGCAACTGATAATCCATTTGAGGACATTTATATTATTTATCTCATTGTATTCAGATGTTTTTTTTGTAATTTTTGATCATATTGAGTAGAAAGAGGTATTATAAAGGTATGTGTCAAATATGATACAATTGGCTTTATAGGGTTAAATACACAGTTTAATAAGACATGTTAAAATGTAAAAGGGGAAGAAATTATTCAAAAGACAGATTTAACAGCTCAGTCTTGAGTTAGCTAAAAACATCAAAATACCAAAACTGTGCCGCCCTCAGGTCTGCAGACAGGCTGCTGCACAGACATGGGCCATGAAAACTAAAAGCTTCCTCTCTGTGAGTCTTTGTTTGAATTTTTAACACATCTAAAACTGATGACCTGAGGGCGCTCACAGGCTCATGTGATAAATCAAATCATATAAATAATCCGGACCAAGAGCATAAGAGATTTAAAAACTAACAAAACAACACTAAAATCAGTTTTGATAGATACTTCAGGACAGAGGCAGCGATGTGTAGAGTAACATTTAAAGACATTTTTGCTCTGACTTTATAAATGCCGGATACGATCTCACACCTCCGTCCTTTTTATTCTAATCTGAGCTTCATCTGATTCATGATTGTCATGCTAATGTTTGCCTTATCGGAATCAGGGAGGTTAATTATAACCATCACACTGTGTCCAATATCCAATTACAGTCAATCATGCAGTAGTGTGTGAACGTTTCTCTGCCTGCCTGTGTGACCTGGATGCACTTTCTCAGCTTCAGGATCCTGTGCAGACGTGGAGGAGAGAGGAGTGAGAGGGACAGAGCAGCTCGGAGAGTCATAGAAGAAGAGTATGAGACGCTGGGACCAATGAGGTGATCACTCTGTTATTCACTTCTATTTATCAATGTCATTAATGTATATGGGTTTGAATTTGACTGAATGCTTTATTTTCAACATGTAAAGAAAGCAAACACGTGGAGTCACCACATAAAAGAACATGCATGTACTAAAACTAAAACAAACCAAGAAGGTAAACTGTTGACAATGTCTTGATTTAATAATAAAGTTATGAAATAATAATAATAATATTTTAATTATAAAATAATACAATATTTTTTGTTTTATAATTATAAAAGAATAAAATAATATTTTAAGCTACTTGTATGCAAATCTACACATAGTATTTCATTATAAAATACTTAAAGAGACTGTGAGGAGTTTCTCAGTAATTACAAAAAAGTCTCACTTTTAGATGTATGCCTGATCAAAAAATACACTTTAAGATGAGTTTTATAGCCGGCTATTAAACTACGATACTAAGTTTTCCAAAAATTGCTTGTTGTCACACATCAAAAACGACCGTTGCGTAACTAGAAAGAGATACATTACCTCGTCACTTTGCATCCTGTAAGTTGTTGAAAAAAGAAGTTGTAAAGCAATGCAGAGTTCTGAGGAAGGTCTGAGCTGCATTTATTATAGCATCACAACAAACACACGCTTTGGCTTGGGTCTTTAGGTGCGTTCCAGTTGTAGTCAGAAGTCGGAATTTCCTACTGTGAACTCGGTGAAACCTTGCTACCCCCGAGTTGACAATCGAAGATGGATGCCCCCAGAGTGAACAGTTATTTAGCTCCTGTAATAATCAATTTATTTGCACTTCTGACTGGGGTGTGTCGCTCTAGATCAGCTGTATACATAGTATTGTTAGACTTATATTTACAAAAATGCTCCCATAGTGATAATCACATTCTTCATGTGATATTTGTGAACAACAACACAGGGTATGTTAACAACAGCTAACAATAGCCAGGTAGATCGGCATGTTTTTGTCAGACTTCAACTGGAATACCTTACGACAGTCGCCGCGCATGCTCATGGGTAGCAGAGTCTTTATGTCGCCGCAAATAGATTCTCCTCATAGCACCTTTAATTTGTATTCATATATATTTTTATATACTATATTTATTATTTTATTATAATGCTATATATAAAAGTTATTATCTAGTTATTTTTATACACATTTTATTATACATTTTTTGTTTTATTTTGTTCTATTTTATTTTATTTATTGACTCATTATTTAGATTAAATAATACATATGTGTATTTTATCCCCTACTTGTTTTTTTACTTTTTTTTTTACTTTTTGATATCCTGTGTTCTTTTACACAGGCCTCTTGGTCGTTCCAAAGTCGAGGCTCAGAACTAAAGGTGACAGAGTTTTCTCCTCAACTTTGGAACGACCGGCCAGAGGAGATAAGGGGTAACGGGGTCTGTCGCTTCTTTTAAGTCACTTTTGAAAACTCACTTTTACAGATTTGCTTTTATGTGATGTCATTTTTTAAAGTCTTTTTCTTCCTTCTTTCTCTGTCTTCTATTTGTGTTTTAGTTTTCTTTTAGCCTTTTATTTGTTAGTATTGCTCTTATCATTTTAGCTCTTTTGTTTTTTATTGACTGCTATGTTAACAGATTGGTGTCTTTATTTACTTTTAATTCAGATTGTTTTAGTATTGAATCACCTCACGTTATACTCTTAATCTTTTCATCGAAAACTTATAAGTGGATTGTTTTAGTGTTTCTTTTCTTTTTATCATCTGTATTATATTATTTTATTATTGTCTTTGTATGTTTGTTTTGTGTTTAGCTTTCACTTTGGTCCTAATGGTCTCATTTAATGTGGCAGGGTTCTTGTATTGTTTGGGTTCTTATTAAAATTCTTATGGAAAAAAATAGACTTTGAATTAATTTGACCTTTTTTGGCTGTTTTTTTTTCCTTTGTGTTTTAGTTCTTGTGCTTTTCTGACTTGATGTTCCTGCCTGCGGTCAAAGCACTTTATAAACCACTTTTTTAAGAGTGCTATACAAATAAAGTTTATTTATTAATTATTTTTATTACTGTGTGGCTGATAGAAAAAAATGTCAATATCATCTGATACGAATTATTAACTTTGTAGGTTGATATCTGTCGATACCAGTATCAAAACAATAGTATGGTGCATCTCTGGCTGGTTTAACAGTTTAAACAATGCTGGATGGGGGGCTGGGTTTCTACTCTTTGTTTATGAGCTACCTCAAAATTCTGCACTGTGTGGCGCAGTTAGTCTCACCAGCTTACATCCACATCTGAACTGATCTGCTGTAGAGTGATTAATTTATACAATAATTGTACGTAATTGTCTTCACTCATCCTTCCTTCAGTCCTCAGGAGATCTTCACTGGTGCAGTTTTCCTGCTCATGGTGTTGTTGTGGTTGACCAGATCTCCTGGTTTCATACCTGGCTGGGCCTCTCTCTTCCCACAGTGAGTCTCTTCTCTTTTTAATTTACTTCGGTTGAATGTAGCTGAAATCCACAGAAACACAAATGTAACGTACACTGCTTAGAGCAACAGAAGTGCATTAACACACAACTGAAAAAAGTCCCCAAGCGTGAGCAGGATAATGGAAACAGATGTGCTTGTTTTCACTCCTACAGCTTGGCTGTTTTTTCCAATAGTTGAAAAAAAACGATACAAATATGCATATTTCCTTTGGATAGTTTCATGTTCGTGAGGCATTATTTTAAAGCGGGTCCACATGTGAGTTCAATACATGCTGTGCATTATGGGAAGAAAGCCGGCGTGTTAAACTACCCACAGTCACGAATTTAAAAAAAACCTTCTGTATTGTACGGACTCAATTCACTGATCCAGCTGCTTCCTTGAGCTGCCTGTGAGGCGCTGTGCAGCTACTGCTGCTGTAAACAGAAGGAGTGGTAGACATTTTGTCCTGTGCATAGAGGTACCCTGTCACAAAAAGGAGACTTGAAAAACACACTTAGGGGTGTACAAACAGGACATATCAGAATATGGCTTCATTAAAAATGAAATTTACCTCAAACATTTTTGATAAATCGAGTCTTTCCCACAATATGGCGTCCAAGGCGAGATTTTATATGGCGCACACCCAAACGGCTATTTACATAGGCTTACAAAAGAAATCAAATAGCATTGTTTCCACCACTGTCTTTGATCTAAAAGATAACATGTCACCCAGTTAACATTCTTAATACATTCAAAATAAATCCAAAAAATCAGAAATACAGTTTAAAGGGACTGTGAGGAGTTTCTCAGTAATTACAAAAAAGTCTCACTTTTAGATATATGCCTGATTGAAATACACACTTTAAGATGAGTTTTATGGCATCAAAATAGGTTATCTTTAAATGCTATTGCTTAGCTTCGCGGTCGGGTCAGACAGGACTGGACTGGCCTGGATACTCAACTTGGGGAACAAGACAATTAAAACTAGAGCAAATTTATATTATTCAGACACGTCTTAGAGCACCGGGCTGTAAGTAGCCATATATAGCCGGCTACAAAACTACGATAATAAGTTTTCCAAAAATTGCTTGTTGTCACACATCAAAAACTACCGTTGCGTAACTAGAAAGAGATACATTACCTTGTCACTTTGCATCCTGTAAGTTGTTGAAAAAACAAGTTGTAAAGCAATGTAGAGTTCTGAGGAAGGTCCGACCTGCATTTATTAGCATCAAAACAGACACATGCTTTAGTTTGGGTCACGTCTGTGGTGCGTTCCAGTTGTAGTCAGAAGTAGGAATTTCCGGGTTCCGAAGTAGGAAACTGCAAATGGAACGCCCCTCCGATGTTGAAATTTCCTACTGTGAACTCGGTGAAACTAAATATTATTTATGATATTTATAATATTATAATATATTTATAAAATTTAATATAATATTTTTTTGTCACTGATTCCTGCAGTCACTCAGGCCACATCACTGATGCCACCGTCGCTCTGCTGCTTGGCCTCCTCTTCTTCATTGTCCCTGCAAATGGACCCTCTAAAAAATATGGTAAAAAAGCAGTTATTAATAATTCAGATGGGGTTATTCACTTGTGCTTTCTATGTTTTGTGTGTGTCTCTGCTGTAGCAATCTGCAAAGTGAATTAATTCAAAGTAAAATGTGTTCATTGAGCTTTTAAATATGTTTGATTTTACACTTAATCCTGAAAACAAATCACAGATATTGTGAATATGCAACCTGTTTGTTAGATTTTCCTCTTGATAGCTTCTTAGTGCTGTTGAAAAAACAGAGTTTGTCTGTCCGTTAAAATACGAGCCAAATGTGTTTTTCTCTCCCTTCAGAAACGATGATTTCTTGGACAGACTTCCAGCTCTCGATGCCGTGGAAAGTCGCCCTGCTGGTTGGTGGAGGCTTTGCACTCGCTGAAGGAACAGAGGTGAAAAGTTCCTGCCATCAGAAAATGGGGTCCCCTTTAACAGGGATTCTATACAGGTTTTCCATTTGAAAGATGGTCGGAGTAAGAGGTTTTATTAATTGTCAAGTGTATTTGCACAAACAAGGAGGTTTACCTGGTAAACTGATGTAAAAATCAATCAATATTTTGTTAGAATAAAAATAAACTGTTAAAAGAGATAAAATAAAGTACAAAACAGTTAGAAAATCTGAGATACTTATTACATTTTATTTGTTTTATTTTGTTTAGTATCCCTTTGTATTTTCTTACATCTTGAACTTTTTTTGGCTTTACTGTTGATGTTATTCTGAATTGTTTTTCTAAATTTTTGCATTTGCTTTGTCCATAAAAACACCTTTGAACATCTTCTTTTAAGTGGAACATAAATTGTAGGTTCCTTTCTTCTTCATCATCTTCTTCTTTTTATTATTATCATCATCATTATTATTATTATTATCATCATCAAGGAATCAGAGGACCTGAAAAACAGGAACTACATGATGCTGATTACAAGAAAAATCTGTCATTCAAAGCTCCGAGCAGCACAGACTTAAATCCATTTTTGTCTGAACAGTATTGGTTTTAGAAATCTGACTGATATTTATGATCCTTTTTTATTTTCTTATGCACTCTCATGCTTCTTTATTTTCTTAAATTTTTGACTGTTTTTCTTTTTTTTCTTTTTCTTGCTTGGCCTAATTGTTAATGTTTATTCTGGATTTGTCTAAATTTCTGCCTTTGCTTTGTTCATCAGAATACTTAAACATATTATTTTAACTGAAACATACATTAGCTACTTTTATCATTAAAACTATTATTATTATTATTATTATTATTATTATTGTTATTATTATCATCATCATTCTTATTATTATTAATATCATTATTATTAACAATATTATTATTAATATTATTATTATTATTATTATTATTATTTGTCTTAGCATTGAATCAGAGGAATGGACAAGAACTACTTGATGCTGTTTTTAAACATTTTTTAAAGGATATTTTCAAAGCTCCGAGCAGCACAGACTTCAATCCATTTTTGTCTGAACAGTATTGGTTTTAGAAATCTGACTGATAAATATGTATCAAAGGTCAAAAATAACCAGCATCAATAAATGAGTTATGAATTGGGTGAACTGTCCACCTAATTGGCAAAAGAAATCAGCATGAATTTTGATTTAAACTTCTCAAACTCTCTAAAACATGTTAAATTAAATAAAGCTTCTGGACATGTCTCCTCATTACTTTTGATTATTTTGATTGCATTTCATGGTAAAAAGTGAACTACAGCCTAATAAACACTCAGAGGGAAACAGCTCGGACAAAAAAACATCTGCGCTGATACACATTTCCCACTTTATGTAGCAGCATTAAAAAACTGTGTTGATCAGTTTTGCATGCAAATCCTTCAATGGTCATGTCATGTCTGCTTTGGGTGTCTGCAGGTGTCCGGTCTGTCTCTGTGGGTCGCAGAGCTGCTCACACCTCTGGGCGACCTGCCAGTCTTAGCCACAATCACCGTGGCCTGCATCATCGTCACCACGGTGACGGAAGTGGCGAGCAACGCAGCCACCATCACCATCTTCCTCCCCATCCTCTCTCCTCTGGTGGGTATTTTACACATCTGCTGCATGTGATAGAGTACTTCTATGCACAAGACCACATAGACAGACTTATCCCTTTCAGTCTTTCATCTAGAGATCAGGGCCTGTATCTATCTATCTATCTATCTATCTATCTATCTATCTATCTATCTATCTATCTATCTATCTATCTATCTATCTATCTATCTATCTATCTATCTATCTATCTATCTATCTATCTATCTATCTATCTATCTATCTATCTGTTTCCTTGAATTTCTGAAGTCATGTTTTACACATGGATAAAATGAAACATCTAATAACCCTTTATTGAATGGTAGTATAGTTTGAATGCTTAAATGAACAGAAACAAATTTTCCTTTTGTGTGAAATGCAGTCACCTCTATTTAGGGCTTCCTGGCAGAGCATCCCAGTTACAATACCAGAAATGACAACAAACAGTGAACCTGTTCTACATGAATATATCAATTCATAAAGAGAGTAGCTCTGATTCGATCACTCCACGACTTATCCCACCACCACCAAGCTAAGGCAGCTGTGATTGGATATATTCCTTACTTCTCTCTACTTTCTACATGACCAAATTAGGTCTGATTGAATTAAGTCTCTGTCAAACATTTTAGTGTAATTTTTAACTGTTAATTTAGTTTTATCCATGTGAACTTGTTTTTATTAGTTACTGACTAGTTTAGAAGGTTGTTAATGAAAGCTGTGAGGAAAACAGTCAACAAAATTAACACTGCATTATATAGATATACATACATGCATATATATATATATATACAAATATAAATGATTTATGTATTTGTATACACACATACATACATCCAGAGGTGGATCCATCCAGTTAGAGACAAAGGGACTAAAATCACACATCTCTGCTGAATATAGACTCAGTCAATCATTCTTTGTTTGTATGGCACCATATTCGTTTAATATAAAGTAAAATAAGATGTGGCATCTCCTTTCCTGTAGCTGCCTGAAACAGCTGACTCCAAACACCCTATAGACCTTCCAGTGTGATGTCCCAACATAGATACAGTCGACACTGCATGCACTCCTGATTTTAAATTGTCAGTCCTTCAGAAACATCACAGCTCTGATATGAATTTAAAAGTTTGAGTTATGACTGTCATTTTCATTCTTCACCAACACACTAACAATTGATTTCCCCAGGCTGAGGCCATCCAGGTGAACCCCCTGTACGTCCTGATTCCCACCACCCTCTGCACCTCCTTCTCCTTCCTGTTGCCCGTGTCCAACCCTCCCAATGCCGTCGTGTTCGCCTACGGACATATGGACGTCCTGGACATGGTGCAGACACAGAACACACATCACTCACCCACTCAAACATGCAGTACATGTGTATATAACCATATCTACTTTTGCCAGGTGAAGGCGGGGCTTGGTGTCAATGTTATTGGGGTCCTTGCCACCTTGTTGGCTGTGTCAACCTGGGGGGTCCCGTTGTTCTCTCTGGATGTGTATCCTGAATGGGCGCCTGTCCTGCCAGGATTTAACTCGACATTGCCGTGATCAGTGGTGCCCAGGAGTGGATCACAGCGTGGCTCAGGGAAGCCTCCTCAGGTGCTCTCCCTTTGTGTGTGAAGTGTTTTGATTTCTCAGAAAGGGTTTCAGAAAGGATGAGTTGCATCTATAACCCTTATAACTACCTGCTCAACTGTCTGGCGGAGGTCACTGATGTTTTAGGAATATTTAAACCAACACTGGGTAGTTTTTTCTCCCTAATACAATATTTCTAGAGTCATTGTGCTGGTACATCACCTTACAACAGGTTAAATGACACCTCTGTAATGGTCTGAGGGGTCTGTATCACCTTCACTGGTACTGTATAACTTTGGTGTGAATGGTAGGAAAAAAAAAAATACTACACATTTTCACTGCTTTGACTGCTTTATGGCATATGTCACTTCCCCCGCGAGGTGAAAGCTTAACGTTGGGAAAAGGAGAATATAAAGCAGTTTTTGAATTTTTAAACAGATTTAATGAACAGAATTAAGTTTAAAGTTAATATGCTCTTATTTTCCTAATGGAAATAAGGACCTCTGGCTCACACTCCTGCACAGTACGTGGAGGTTATGCTCCTCTGATGCTGGAGGCCACCCGCTGTTAAACAAGAAGAAGAAGAAGAAAACTAAATGCAGAGCTGTTATCATGGCAGAAGCAGCAAAAAAACAGAAGAAAATAAAAGTTTTATCAGAGGAGATGAAGAAAAGATAGAGGGAGAGTAACAGGTTAAATGCCTGGACAGGGATAAACATTAGCCTGCCGTTCACTTGCTGGCATAAGTTGGACTTGGAAGTACATTATGATTTATTTGAACAGAAACGTGATCAGACTGTACCTTATCAGACCACATGGTTTATTTGTCTCTCGGAATGTCCTGTCGGCTTACTTTTCCTCCCTTCGTGAGTCAACAAATGCATGTTGGTGTACGACAGTGCAGTTACACTCAACGACCACAGAGGGCACTAGAGAGCTGAAAGCCCGAATCTTACATAGTGCGGCTTTAATGTTTCTAAACAGAAAAATTCAAATCATTGTTTGATTCTGTTAACATTTCAGAGAACAGAGAAAACTACAAATAAAAAAACCCTAGATGTAAAGTTTTGAAATGCCAATATTTGATTAGGTTATGAAATAAAGATGCACAAACCTTTGGAACAAAATTAAGTAGAATGTAAAGTAGATAAAATGACTGAGTTTGACTAATACAGATCAGAATTTTTTGGCTGATTAACAGAGCTCTACTTTATTTACATGAATATATATAAACTATCATATCAATAAAAGGAGAATTACAAGAGTTAAAACCATTAACCAAACATTTCCTCTTCTAATTACAATTGCTGTAAATGTTGGTTAATCTTAAGTCATCAGGTAATCAAATGTTAGCCCTTTAAACCTTTAAATCCCACACAAAGAAAATATCTGTTCTTTTGTTTGCAGTTTTTCTGTCCCCTAAAAACATTGACAGAAAACAATGTTGTTGTTTTTTTTAAACATTATATATAAACCTCAAAAGTATCTTTGCCCAACAGTTCTATTCATTCAGTATTTAACTCTGATTATACTTGACACTGCACATGCGCTTTAAAGCAGAATACTGATATTATTGAGACTAGTTGGGCAAAAACAAACAGCAAAGAGAAACATGTACATAATAATCAGATGTTTTAGTAAGTTTACTGTGACAGTTTTGAACTCATGTCTTTGTGTCTGATCATATATTGTTGTTATGAAGTTTCATGACTGGGGTGGGCAACCTGCGGCTCCTTTCGCCCGTCACCAGTGGTTGTCTGGACTTTGGGACAGAAGAGCAACAAAACTCATTCTCTAACTTGCATTACGCGCTAATTAACTGATGTTATTTCTGCATGTTTTAGCACTATCTCCAAACACTGTGTATTTTTTCATTAAATGATCATTTCTTGTTTTTCAAATAGTCAACTTTGCATAATGTGTGCGCCTCCCATTACCTTTGTGTGACCTCTGTGTGACCTGCAGCAGCTTGGAGGGAGAGCAGGACGCTGCTGCATCTTTAGCTGTGAGCTCACCTGTGATGTTGTATTAAAGTTATTACTTACTACTTACTTTTAAAACATCAGTTGCAACTGTAAAGGGATTAAAACTTTTTAAAGGGAGGCATGTCAGCGATAAATCTTCGTAAACTAGGAAAGCACTCAGAGAGCCGGTCGCCAGCCGATCGCAGGGCAATATAGAGAGACCGACAACCACTCACGCCAACACTCACACCTAAGGATAGTTTAGAGTGACCAATTAACCTAACAAGCATGTTTTTGGTCTGTGGGAGGAAGCCAGAGTGCCTGGAGAGAACCCACGCATACACAGCAAGAACATGCAAACTTCAGACAGAAAGATCCCTGTCTGACCTGGGAATCAAACCGGCAACCTTCTTACTGTGAGGTACGTGCACTATCTGCTGCCCCACCGTGCCGCCATTTAAATTAATCACTGCAAAATAATATAGTATAACACTCATGTCAAGTTAAAGCAACAACAGTACACAACCCATTATTGAGCAGTCATGTCAGCTGGTGAAGCAGTTTGCTTATAGATCTGATGTCATTATAATGTAGAGTCAGCAGGTACTGCTGTCATCATTTTAAGGTTCAAATGTCTTTTGTGGCTCTAGATGGATTTTTTTGGTGGGCGTGGTGGGTAAAATGGCTCTTTTGATTGGACAGGTTGCAGACCCCCTGTTCATGACCATCACTGCAAAATCAGCCAGAGAAACACTGACCTCTAGTGGCCGCAGTGTTTCTAAACCAAACTTCAGCCTCATGCTGTTTTCTTCTGATCTTCTTTTGTGGGTAAAAAAACCCAGAACAGAAACTGATGCAGGAGCCCAGCCCCCTCAGGTCTGTGAGCTTTATGGATATATCACATTTTATCGAGCTGTTTTTCCTTCAGCTTTAGAGGTATATTGGAGTTTGTATTTAGCAAGGAAATGTTTGTTTCTGACATTTTCACCTCTTTAATATGAACAAGCTCACAGAGTTTTGTTTCTACAGATATATTGTTTTTTCTTTAAACTCACAACTCAATCAGAAAATGTATTATCCAACTTCATATGAAGATTTTTAATTTAGACATAGAAATATGAGCTAAGTGTCAGAGCTGAGAGGTATTGGGATTGAATGGCTTTGCAGTGCTTTTCCTCCTGTAGTTAATGTTGTGGTGTTTTATAATTTGAACCTTTCACTTGCTCTGCAGCCCTCATAAATACACAGTGATATACACACACATGAAAACACAGCCAAGTGTAGAGACATGTTTCTCTGCAGTCTTTATGAATAATCTCATGACTTGCAATCTCATTACTTGCAGCCTAAGGAAAGTCTCCATCTAACACAGTTACTCTTTGAACTGTAACACCGCTGTGTCTGTAATTAGCATCGTACAGCAAATGAACTCTGGTCTGATCTCAGCTGCTCTAAGGCCTGAAAACACAAATGACAGAATGATGCCATTTGAATAACATGTCTGAAATTGTGTGTCCTGCATGTGACTATTGCGCATGCACACATTATACTGTAAAGATTATGTACTGTATTGTTCAGGCCACGTGTGTGCTCATATACCAGGAAAAAGCAGGTGCAAAACTGCCAGTTAGCAAACAAAAGAAACATTTACATTAAATCAATATTTCTATAATATTTATACGTATAACATTTATATAATAATTTATTTTGTTTTTTAAGAATATTTAGTTGAACCACAATTCAAAAGCAATGCCTGATTTTCATTAGTGAATTTTCAGTAAATTTTTATTTATTACTTTTGTCAGTTTAAAGTAATTTCAGTGACCATATGGGTTTTCCTTTCTTTAATGGAAGGGTACCAACAATTTTGTCTACGTGTGTCAGAATTCTGCCTCTGATCCAAGAATTCTGTTTTCTCAGTCTAAAAAAAAAAGTATGTTTTTTTTTCAACTGCCCTAACCCTCTTCTGTATTGTTCTATACTATATTAATTTAGGGGGAATATTATGAATATAGATATCTGAAATATATGAAAGTAATCTTTTTGTAGATCTGGATAAAGGAGGAAATTATCTTTACTGTGGTCTGACACAACCATACATAAATACATAAATAAATAAATAAATATAGATGTGCAAAAAAATGACCCCTCCAAATGCCAAAATATACTCTCCAGCACCACCTAGGTACAATAAAGTCCACTAATTAAGCTCAAAAATATTTAAAATTCTATATTAAAGAACTTTTTTTATTATACAGCTTTTTCACACCTGCCTCAAACTTCCCCACAGTATTAAGTGTTCGATGCATTTTTAAGCAGCTCAGTTAAAACTGATTGCTACTTTGATTTTATCCATTGAGCTCAGAAAGAAGGTAACACGGTTACAGAAATGTTTACTCTGAAATTAAAATGGTTGTCAATTTCAGTTCCAATGGTTAAACATGTTGCTCCCTTTACAGTCAAAGATTGTCTATTGAAGAAGAGGTATCACTCTCCTTGTAAAATTAACCTACCTCCTGCCAAAAAGTTCTTTGCGTTCACTGAGGATCACTCAATTTTGGGATTTTGTTTGTAAACAAAACATTAAAATGAAGTCCCTCCAACTGGACTTCTTGTGACCTGATGCGGGTTCCCACCCTCTCAGGCAGCAAGCTACCTGGGATTAATACACATGTTGTAATGGAAAACCAATAATTTGGCAAGTTAGAACAAGCTAACCGCCTGTGTCCATAACCTACTTGTCCAACAGCATGACGGCTAACTCCACGCCACTTTTCATCCAGTCCTTCAGAGCTCAGAAGAGGGTGAAAGCCAACCCTAGATTCACTCTGGTTTAAGACCGAACATTGTCTGCTTGGCATTTTGCTTCTGCTTGATTGTATCTTTCTTTCTTCACTGTAGCGTCTGCCTTCTTTACTGGTCTGCGTAGCATTCTGTTAGTGCATTTTACAACACTCAAAGTCACTTGCACACTGGTCATGCTGTGATTGGCTGGGGTATCCCACCTACTTTCCCCCAAAAAAGTCCCAAGACAACCAAAACATCAAATACAGGCTGAAGAGGGGAGTGAGGTAAACGAAGAAATCATCACACATCAATAGAGACCCATAGGAGATGATTGAGCAGGATTTTTCCTGAAAAAGCTGATATTTTATTTATATGGAAATCCTACTGACCCTACCTTTAAGACATAATTTCCCTTAATGAATGAAAAATAAATAAAATAAGTAAAAGTGAGATGATGAACAAGGCTAAAGAGTTTACACTCTTAACATTAAAACATATATCAAGTTTGAATATAAATATGAAAGCTCTATTTGACAGTAAGGATGTTGCTTATGTGTTTGTCCAGCATTGTGAGAGGTGTTGTCCATGATGTCCTGCAGCTTGGACAACTTGTTCCTCTCCAAAAGCTCTGTCAGAGAGTCCAGCTGCACCCCCACATCAACACTGGACTTGTGTTTCAGTTTGTTTAGTCTGTTGATGCCTGTTACCCAAAGCCGTATGTCTCAGCACACAGCAGCACCCAGAATGGCACACAGCAGCATCCAAGACAGCACTTTCCACCACAGACCTTGGTGTTCTTTGTCCAGTTCAGCTTGTAATCCAGTCCAGTCCAAGGAGGGTGTTAAATGTTGTGTCCCCCAAGGCTTCATTCTTGGAACCCTATTATTCAGTCTTCAAATGCTCTTGCTTAAACATGTGAATAGTAGATACAGATTAAATGATCACAATTATATAGATGATTCACAGATATATCACTATCTCCAGACAGTCCTAACCCTAATAAGTTCCCTTGCTAAGTGTTTCGATTAACCAAACCTCTTTATGTTGGAGAACTTTATAACAAACAATAAACAAAGACAAAACCAGAATCCTTATTTCTGGCACCCAAAGACACAAAATTGCTGTGCAGTGTCTGAGGGCTGCACTGTTGTATATTGTTGGGCACTCTCAATGAGGAAAAAACTATTTACATTAAAAAAAGCAAAAATACAGCTTCAAAAAAGGATTGTACCAACATTAATATATTTTAACTCAAACACAATAAAAAAATTACAATTAAATGAGCATGACACAACTAAATGCAAGTTTTTTTTAACTAGTTTTTAAAGCACAATTACTGTATATGATCTTGACCATTGTTTCCAAATATACTTTAAAATACTTTTCATTGGACTTTAATGTCTCATAAAATATATTCAGAGATACAATCATAGCAAAGTAAGTTCTTTCATGACTTTAAAAATCAAAACATGTACCAGTAATCTAAGGTTAGAGGAAATATTTTATCACATATCCTAGTTTGTGCATTTTGTAAAACTGGTTACTCATGAAGAATCTTATTTAGCAATTGTTGTTGTGTTTGCTTTATATTTTCAAATTAGTTTTTTGGGGGGAAATTGATTGTGGGCCGCACTGGGTGAGGTGAACCACCAGTTGCCCACCACTGTCCAAGACCAAGGTGAATCCCAATTCTACCCCTTAGCCCTTCCCCTGTGTCTTATGCTGCGTTCACACCGCACGCTACTTGTACTACCTCGGCGATCACTCTCCATGTAAAGTCAATGTATAGCTGTGATGGGGGCGGGGCTAAACCCCCCGCGATGCGACAGACGCTTTTCACACTGCCACATAGCTTGTCGCGGGATGTCAAAGTAAAAAAAAATTGATCTTTTCAGACAATGTCGTGTGTGGCTGTGCGGCAACAGCCAATCAGCGGTGTATGCGTGTGTGACAGTGCCCATGACGGACAGTTTTGATCCGGACTAAACATCAGTCAGTGAGGACAGTAGCTCCGCCTAGACAGACCACGGGAAACTCACAGATAATGCTGATGCAGGACATCGGCTGCAGTGTTTTGTGGTTGATAAGTGAATGAAAAAGATACAGCTGGTATAATGCCCGCTTATACATCCTATTATATGATACATGAAATGGTCGTGGTGAAAGTCGAGCGGATGCGATGTCACCGAGCGACGGTCGATGGCAACGGTGACCAAAATGAGGTATTTATGTACATGTGACGATACTTCAGTGGGTGACGGGATTTTGGTAGCTGGGTCGCTTGCAGTGTGAACGCAGCATTACTCCTTCGTCTTACCTCTTCTCCTTAGCCCTCTGTTTTGAGGGCCATGGAGAAGGGGTAAAACACACAGCTGAGAAATGAGACACCACTCAATTCACACTGCGTCATCACGCTGCTCGCTAACTGTGACGCAAGCAGATGTGATAATAACTGTAGCCACAGCTGTGAAAGCTAGCGAACAATTTGAAAATGCGACCAACAACTAAAACATGATAAATATTTACTTAATGATAAATTGATTACTTATAGTTAAGGACTTCCTTCAGGTTTCCATTTTGCTTTGTGCCAGTGGGCATAGTGCATTATGGGAAATTCTCATAGCCCTTGGTTTAAAGTGAGATCTGTCTTTGTTTTGAGGGCAGTGTAACCCTTGGTCTCAGCTCTACGGACTATTGGGGCACCGCTTCACTTGACGTGAACTTGCAAAACCAAGGGGTAAGGACTACAATTGGGATGGACCCCATGTCTCTGAACATAGATGCCGTGCACTTGAAGGGGGAGAGCCGGCTAATGGATGTCTGCAGCGAAAGGCTGTAAATGTTCATCAGCCAGTTCTACTGTGGTCTGTGTGATGCTGCTGTCTGCTGGGGGCAGCAAGATGGAGCAACACCTGGACAGAGAGAGAGACCCAGCACAATGCAGGCCAATGGTGACCATCCAAAATGTCCTGGAGAGACAGAGAAGCAACAGCAGTGGAAAGATCATCTCACAGCAGGAACGAGAGGTTCAGGAGGTCCTTTGTTCCCACAGACATCAGACTGAACAACAGACTGAACAAAGGCGGTGGATGATGATCTGGACTGTTTGTTTTCATCACTGCTGCTACTGGATACCTGAGTTTGCCCAAGGGGATGAATAAATTACTATATCCGTATATTTCAATCAATCAGTCAATCAAAATGTATTTATGTTGCACAGTTCATACAAATTAAATTGAAGCTCAAAGTGCTTTACTTTAAAGGGACTGTGAGGAGAATCTATTACCGGCAACATAAAGACTCTGCTACCCATGAGTACGCGCAGTGACTGTCGTAATGCTGCGTTCCAGTAACCTCGGAACTGGGAGAGACATCATCTCTGACTTATTGGCGTTCCAGTTGAAGTCGGGGAAAAAACATGCCGATCTACCAGACTATTGTTAGCTGTTGTTAGCACACCTGCGTTGTTGTTCACAAATATCACATGAAGAATGTGATTATCACAATGGCAGCATTTTTGTAATTATAAGTCTAACAATACGATGTATACAGCTGATCTAGAGCGACACACCCCAGTCTGAAGTGCAAATAAATTGATTATTACAGGAGCTAAATAACTGTTCATACTGGGGGCATCCATCTTCGATTGTCAACTCGGTGGTGGGGAGGTTTCACTGAGTTCCCAGTAGGAAATTCCGACTTTGGGGGACATTCCAGTTGTAGTTTCCTACTGGGAACTCAAAATTCCTACTTCTGACTACAACTTGAACGCACCAAAAGACGTGTGCAATCCAAAGCCTGTGTTTGTTGTGTTGCTAATGAATGCAGCTCGGATCTTTCTCCAAACTCTGCATTGCTTTACGACTTCTTTTTTCAACAACTTACAGGATGCAAAGCGACGAGGTAATGTATCTTTTTCTAGTTACGTAGTGGTAGTTTTTGATGTGTGACAACAAGCAATTTTTGGAAAACTTAGTATCGTAGCTTTGTAGCTATATATCGCTACTTACAGCCTGGTGCTCTAAGACGTGTCTGAATAATATAAATTTGCTCTCGTTTTAATTGTCTTGTTCCCGAAGTTGAGTATCCAGGCCAGTCCAGCCCTGTACGACCCGACCGGAAGGCTAAGGAATAGCATTCATAGATAACCTATTTTGATGCTATAAAAGTCATCTTAAAGTGTGTATTTCCATCAGGAATATATCTAAAAGTGAGGCTTTTTTGTAATTATGTATAAACTCCTCACAGTCCCTTTAAGACAAAAATTGATTGACAATATAATTATTAATTTATTTATTATTAATTTTCTTACAATCACCCAGCAAATAAACACTCAGTAAGAATATTCCACTGTAATTGTAATAATCATAGATAAAATGGCCAAGAGGATTTGGAGACTATTGCACACAACAGAAGCTAAAGTAAAAGAAATGATAAAGCTAAGATAATTAAATTTAAAAGAAAATCTACAAAAGGAAATGCAAAGAAAAAAATAAACATCGGACAGAAATAAGTAAAAAGCTTAAAATACATTTAAAACAAATAAATAAAAAGCATGCTAACAGATTAAAAGGATGACTTGTGTTGTGAAAGTAAGGCAAATAAGAAGATAACAAATTGAATTTCTAATAACGACGGTGACAATTAGTTTTGAAAAACTAAAGAAAAGAAAAACTAAGATGCTGGAGTTTTATTGTAGATTTTATTTCATATTTTTCAAAATCAAAATCTGATGACTTTTTTTTAATATACACTGTTAACAGGTATCTATAAATTCTACAGTAACTTATTGGCAACAAGATGCCAGTAAGTTACTGCAAATACTTTCACAGTAGCATTACTCTATTTTAATAAACAGTAATATAAATGCTTTTAACCTATGACTGCTTTTATATATATTACTACCTCCGCCAAGGAGGTTATGTTTTCGGGAGAGTTTGTTTGTCCGTCCGTCTGTCTGTCCATCTGTCCATCTGTGAACAAAATAACTCAAAAAATTATGGATGTATTTTGATGAAATTTTCAGGAGATGTTCAGCATGGGAACAGGAAAAACTGATTCTATTTTGGTGTTGATCCGGATCGGCATCTGGCCGCCATTGCGAAAAATGTGATTTCTGTTAATAATTACTGAACTAAAATAGATATTATTATGAATCCAATTGCTAATGGTATGTCTTCATGGTCAAGGAATCTAAATATTTACATGAAATAATGGTAGGAGTAATATTTATGGTGAAAATGTGGGTGAGGACTGTGGCGCTGGCGGAGGTCTGCGCTGTCCGATTGCTTTCAAGTAGGCCTATGTTATGTTTTTCTTTCCTTTTTAATCATGTTTTTATTGTGTTGTTTTGTATGATGTTTTTGGCATCTGTACAGCGTCTTGAATGTCTAGAATGCACTCCATAAATAAAATGTATTATTATAATGACAGGATTTTCAAAAACAGCATCCATGCTGTTTTTTAATTTTTACAGTGTTATTGCAGTTTGTTTTTCTACAGTGTCTTTAATGCATTCTAAACTACAGTGAACTTGCTGTGTTATAATTTGTTTTACTATGCATTTAACTATTTAATAATCACTAATACCCATATATTTGTACAGAAAAAAGTCACATACATTGCCATGGAATCAAATACTTGTCTCAAGCATTTGTTTCGAAAAAGTGAAATATTTACTAAAACAAATCTTCCCTGTTTTTCCAGGGGAAAATGAAGGAGTAAACTGAAGCCATGTTGGTTTATTGTTCTATTCAGTTATTTACTGTATTGACATTCTAAAGTAGGTAACTTTAAATATTACGGTAACGTTTACAGAAATCAGTAAGCTTCTCCACAATCCATTGCCACTCAGTAACTTACTGTATCGACCCTTTACAGTAGGTAACTGTAAATTTTGACATTTACAAAAATCAGTTACAGTGTTCTTGTTGTTCTGCCAGAAAGAAACAAACAGAGTATGGAAGAGCATCAGGGACATTTTAGATGGAAAAAAATTATTCTTGGCAGGTGGAGATTGAAGTCGAAGTGACGAGAAAAAAAGTCGACATTTAGAGATAAAAGTCAAAATGAGGTTAAAGTTAAATTGTCGAGAAAAAAAATTCATTGGAGGACAAAGTCGACTTAACATGTGCTTCTACTTTATCCTTGACATTTTGCCTTTTTTTCTCCACTTTTTGAGTTTTTTCACAAATTATTTTTCAACTTTATTCTTGTCATTTCAACTTTAACCTCAAAATTACAATCAATACTACGGAAGAGTATAGGGGCTATGTTAGATGAAGAAAACAATTTCGGGGAAGTTGAGATTAAAGTCGAAATTCCAGATTAAAGTTGAAATGACGAGAAAAACGCAAAATGTTGAGAATTAAGTCCAAATACATTTTATGTCAACTTTATTCCTGATCTTCGACTTTTTCCATGAGATTTTGACTTCAATCTTATCATTTTGACTTTTATCCTAAAACTGTATTTCAACTTTATTGTTAGCATTTTGACTTTGACCTCCCCACATTTTCTCAATCTAATATGGTCCTTATAGTATAAAAGGGCCATTTTAGATGGAGAAATGATTTTGGGGAAATTGAGAATTTAAAGTTGAAATGAAAATAGAACTGAAGTACATTTTTGTGATAAAAGTTGAAATGTTGAGAATGAAGTCGAAATAGAGATTTTAACTTAAGATTTTAACTTTAATCACATAATTCTGACTTTTATCAAAAAACTGTATTTCAACTTTTTTCTTGTAATTTCAACTTAAACCTCGAAATTTCGCCTTTAATCCCGACCTGTATTTTCTCCATCTAAAATGGCCCTTATCCTCTTCCGTCCAAAGAGCAGCTCTGTTCCCTCTCTTAGATATTCTCTCTAATTTCCGTGTTTTTTAGAAAAACACTCAGGCTGTGTCCGAAATCACTCACTATACACTATATAGTGCACTATATAGTGTATTCGCCATTTTGTAGTGGTGTCCGAATCCTCAGCAGTTAATTTCATCCACTATATAGTGCACTACAAAATACCCACAATGCACAGCAAATTTGAGTGTACATACGATGTACACTATACCGTACTCCCGTATACCACAATGCAATGCGGTCGTGTTTTTCCATAGAAGAAGAAGAGAACGGAGGCTGTTAGGAGCTGCTTTCATTCATAAATGTAAATAAACGTTGGAGTATCTTTAAAACCTTCATAGCGTAGCTTTTTAACGTCTTTTAGCGGTTGTAAACAGCTTCGAAATCTGCTACTTATCCTCCCAAATGCCTGGTTTGTTTACGTGAATCTCGGCGCGTCCACTTACGTCACAGGAATACCCGGCTCATCAGCTGACGCTACGACGTTTAGAAAATTTCAGTGTAGTGTCCGAAATGTCGTTTGGTCATTCCCTATATAGTCCACTATATCGTTTACACTACATAGGGGATAGTGAGTGAGTGAATGAGTGAGTGATTTCGGACACAGCATCAGAGTGAGACATCTTCGTGCCTCTCTCCTCTCTGCCTGAAGCCACAGGTTGCTCACCTGTCTGCTGGAGAGAGCGCGCGAGCTACGAGCAGCAGCAGCAAGTGGCGGCGGGCGCGCGCTGCCATTCCAGCAGTCACTCATTACCCCCCGTGCAACGGAACGAAGCGCACGCGGCGACCACCTCCAAATATTAACCGTTAAAACTCCGCCCACCTCCACCGAAAGCTCACCGACTCCGGCGGAGCGGCGCACCGGCGGGATTGAAAGTGCAGCCGTTTGCGCCACGTCGACTCCAACAAACGAGAAAAGATTGAACAGGTGTTTCAGTCTTTCTCTGCCTCCACCGTCGGGTCACAGAGGACTTTCTGCCGCCTGAGCCATGCTGGACCCGTCCTCCAGCGAAGACACTGGCGGGGAGTCCGACCCAGAAGTTGTCCAGGAGCCTCCGAGGAAGGCGGCGGGGAAGCTTGGCAAAGACGGCCGCGGCAGCGGCGGCAGCAGCCGGGCGGGCGGCCAGAAGCGTCAGCCCGCCGCACCTGGAGCTTCCCCCGGCAAAGGGGCCAAAGAGAGCGGCGCTACAGGTGAGGAGGAGGAAGAGAAGAAGGAGCGGGAGAGGATCCAAAAGGAGGAAGAGGAGAGGAAGACTAAGCTGCAGATCTACGTGTTCGTCCTCCGGTGTATCGCCTACCCGTTCAACGCCAAGCAGCCCACCGACATGGCCCGGCGGCAGCAGAAGGTGAGTCCAAGCGCGCACCTGGAGGTGGAAGGGGAGGTCAGCCTCACCGAACCCCCTTTGGAAAAAGCAGGTTTTAGGCTGGCTCTCTTGTCTGGAGTGATTTTTGGATCAAACAGCAAAACTTGACAGCTTTTTAAAGAACAAGGGGGTACATGTTTAGTTCGGCGTGAAAATTATGAGTAGGTGCTTGTTTAATTTAAAGAAAGAAGCTTCTTTTTCTTTGTTTTCCTGTTGCTTTCATACAGGGATGCCCCGGGCCAAAGTGGGGCCCAGAGCAGATTTTATAAGGCTCCTGCATCTCCCATGACCCTCGGTCTTTAATAATTGAGGTTAAGTGTGTTTAAGTGCAGACCAATAAGTACATACAATAGTATCAGAGGAACATTGCAGCAGTTATTTGCCTAAAAGGCTATTATGTATCAGTATTTTTGAAAAAATCTACATATTTGCAGCTGATCTTTTGCAGGTACAAGTGGCCAAAAAACAATGTATAGACTGATTTTGGCAGAATGTGTAAATGTACCATAATGGTTTACCTCATTGTCACTGAATGTAAGCTTAAACAAATCAAAAGCATCATTTATTAAAGATTAAAACATTATTTTTGTTGCTTAACTACTGTTTCGAGCACAAGACTGCAAACATTAAATAAGCTTCGTTCTCACTTAAGTTGTGGCTTTGGGTTTTGACAATATCTGTATCAGTGACAAAGAATTTGGTAATTTTGAAGTATAGGGTGGCAAAATTCAGAGAATTTTCAAAGCTGAAATCTTTCATAATAAATGTGAATGAGATTAAACCTGTGATTTAAATAATTAAAGGGTGGCTCTTAACAGGAAGTTTAAATATAGTTGAAGAAAATATTTTCAAGTTTATTCTTGACTAAAACAACCATATTTCTTCTAAGTATACTTGAGATTATCTATGCTCTTCCTCGATCACACATAACGCACTGGACTACTGAGGACACATATTTTTCACCTGTGGTGGACTACATAGAGTTAGCTGAAATTTGTTGTTCAAAAAAATAACTGGATAAAGCTCCACTAACAAATAAATCTGTTGAATTATAATGTTTCATTAATTTTATTATTTTGCATTGTCATCTGCATTTGACAAAACAAAATGCTTGTGCTTGAATATAAAACACTTTGTTTAAATTACCCCAATTTAAAGTTAATTACCTTAAATTTCCCAAATTTACAAGGAATGTTTCCAGAACTTCACAACTTACCGTTGCAGGTTTGTAGAACTTTCCCAGAATTTGCGACTCCTTCACGAGCCTGTCGTCATATCCGATACTGGTAAATATCTAATGTCAAACATCAATTTTTTCCTCAATAATCTGACCAAGAAGGTAATGTTTTTGCTGGCAGATGTTTGTTTGTGTGTAAGATTACACAAAAAACACAGGATGGATGTAGTTGAAATTTTCAGGAGATGTTGATAATGATCCAGTTTAAAAATGATGAGATTTTTGTTGTGATCCAGATAACCGTCATTAGAGAACAGTCATTTTTGCTCAATAACAGTCAAACTGATAATGACATCAACATGATTCTGAGTCATGAATCACATCATGATGTGACTTTATCACCTAACTATTTTTCATAGATGTAACAGCAATATGTGAGCTACCTTGGCAGAGATTTGAGCTCTGAATGCTTTCTAGTTTTAAAAAAGGCAGCAGATAGGGCCTCGCAGTCAGAAGGTTGATGGTTTGATTCCCGTGTCAGTGAGGGTCGTCCTCCCACAGAACAATAACATGTTATCAGGTCGATTGGTGACTTTAAATTGCTCTTAGGTGTGAGTGTGAATGGCTATCTCTCTATGTGGCCCTGTGATTGGCTGGGTTAGGCTCCACCCCCTCACGGCTCTGTAAGTGGTGTAGGTCATGGATGGGTCATTTTCTGAAAGACGGACCCACCTCCAGAGGGAGTGGATGGGTTTTTCTCCTGTTGTTGTGATATGTCAATTCTAAAACTTCAAATTAAAGAACTCTGAATGGAATTTGGTGCTTTTGTGAAGGCATTTGAGGAATTTGTACTTTTAGTGGTGATAGAAGCACTTAAAACAGCCTTGAAAATAACCTTTTTAACATTCAGTTGCTCCGTGTTCATGCTTTCTGCTTTAACTGTAAAGCCAAACACTCATAAAATACCATTTCAATTTGTTTATTTTGTTTATTTTGTCAAAAACACATCATTTCCTGGACTGATTTTCCCTGACTGGTTACTGAGGATCACAGCTCTAAAAACAACCTTTTGTGTTGCTTTAAACAAGCGTGACTTTCTGTGTACCCGAGTTTGAATCTTCTCCTCTTCAGTATCTCTTCAGTCTTTGTTTTGCCTGTGCAGGATTACAGCGTGCATTTCAATCCCTGTCCTTGGCTGTGCAACACTCGAGAGCCATCCAGCTGATTTGGTGAATAGCTCTCTCTGGGTTTGTCCACGTTAGATTCAGATGAATGCACATCTGCAAGCTCCGGGCTCTCCCTGTGCTGCTAGGAGGCTTGTTTATGAGCGACTCTTGGAGCTTTATTTCAATAAGCACACTGAGCTTTTCTTTTCAGCTCAGTTTGCGCCGACAGCAGGCAGACGTGGGGTTTATGTGTGCACGAGTGTAAGTTCAGAATAGGAAACTCGTCACTTTAATGAGGGAGGAACTGGAGGGGCGAGATGGCCCCCCTCCCTGGATGTCTGCTTCTCGCTCCGTCCCTGTGCTGATTCAAAAATGCTCGCTGAAGGAGAACCGAGTATTGATTTCTTTATGTCACTGAGAAAGAGGGGTTCCCCTGTGGCGTGCGGCTGCGTGTGGTGGGTTGCCAGGTTGAATCCCCTGACTACTGCCTGGCAGACTGATCAGATTCATTGCAGGGTGGAGAAATCAATAATTCAGATTAACTCTTCATCGGTGGCACAGAGGGGAAAACGATGATCTGAGGATGGCGAGTGCTCTCATAAAATCTTCTATCTAGGAGTAGAAATGTAACGGAATGAAAATTTCACATCACCGTTATTGTGAACAGAATTATCACGGTTATCATTGTCATCGTGGCATTGTTGCAGTGTGCTCAAAATGTTCAAAAAGTGCTTTTACACACTCTTGAAATCATTGAACCCCCGTAATGTTATAATTATCACAGGTCTTTTTCTTTTTTCCCAGTAAATGTGTCAAGAAATGTCCTTTTTCCACCCTTTTTCATGAGAAATAAAAGTAAACAGCTCTGGGAAGTATTTGTCATTATTATGTTATAAATGCTTAAACTGTATGTGATTACAAGAAAAGAAAAAAACAAGTTGAACTGTAATCAGGATTCTCTTGATAAAAAATTGTAAATGAACATGTTCAAACTTTTGAGATGACCAAAAATAAACTCAACCTATTTTACACGAAATTAAACATTTTTGTCCCTGGCAGATCTCCTCCACATTTCCTCCTCCAATATTTCCGAATTAAGATAGATGAAATCCTTATAACACCAACTATGATGGAAAAGATGATCACTTATGAAATATGGCAACACACAGTGAATAAACGGCAAAAGAACGGCGTGATCTCACTTCAGAATGATACCAATGCTATTATTTACAAAATTTATACATTATTTTCACAGAAAGTACTGATAAATCCCCTATAATTCACTCCAGTATGGCTCTCTGAATTCTCTCACTCTCTCTCGCCGGCTCAGTCAGCTCACTCACTGGAGGAGTTACAGAAGTTTTAATCACTGCAGCTTCATATTTTAGACAGGGTGACCGTCTTCAATCAGTTTCCTCTAGACATCCCTGTAAAATCCAAACTTTGACCAGACTCCACACTTTTTCTGTTTCAAGGGGAAAAATCTCTGCCTGTGAGGGACTGCTGCTACTTTACCGAGGAGCAAACACGCATAGTCCTGACTTTACCAGGCAATGATCAGCATCACCGTGAGTTATTGACACAGTGTGGTGATCAAACACGGTTTACCAGTAATTTAAGCAGGATACAGTAGTGCCAACCATCTGAAATTTTACTGCCCTTTACCATTTTACTGGTAACCGTTACATCCCTATCTGGGAGAAATGAAGCTCAATATGTCTGTTTGATTGGGGTTGGTATTGGGCAACATGTAACCTGACACGCCAGATGGACAGTTCCATATTGGAAATATTTCACTTATCCATCTGGGAAGGAGCCCTACAAAATTGTTTTCAGGGGCAGAACCTTCAAAAGCAACAGCAGCTTGTGAGTGGACGATTGTTTGGCTCATCACACTCATTACAGACCAATCCATATCAAGCAGTGCTGCTATGACGTAGCGGCTAACAGTTAGCCATTAGCTGCTCCGGCTAACGGCTTACAAAGGCAAACAAAGGTTATTGGCCATTAACTGTAGCGGCTACCTGAAGACTAACGTTTCGCATTTAATTATACCACACATATGTATCATTTAACACCTACATGTGACATGAACCTTGTCAAAGACAATCCTTATGAAGTAAACTTATGATGAAAGCACATTTCACCAAGTATAACTGGAGAACCATGATGACCACAGGCTAACCGACATTAGCGGCCATTATTTCTACAACAGGAAGGGACCTGACTTCCTGTCAAGTTACTTCCTGTTGTCGTCAAGTCTGCAGCTCCTGCAGCTCCCGCTCCTCTTGCCTCTCTTCCCTGATTGGGCTGTTAAGCAATTAGCCAGGTGAAACCGTTGGACAGTGGAGGCTGGCAATACAGATATGCATGATATCAGAATCAGGCTGGTCCATCTGCTCTGCAAGGCTAGGCGACATGACCTAAAAGTAGAATCTGATTTTTTCCACAAAACCTGATTAATGATTTTTTTAAATGATTTTTTTCCCTAAAAAAAAACCTCTGAGAGACAAAAACAAACAATGGACCAAATCATTCAAGTTTAGCCTTTATCTTATCGAGATATTTTCAAAAACCAAACAGAATTTCCCTCATGTAGTTTGAGTCTGAATGTCATAAAATGTTGAACATGAACAAGCAGGCCTGTCTACATAGACACTGAAAGGTGAACTGTTTTCAAAGTTTATCAACGTGAAACTGTCTGATTGGTATTTTATCTTATTAAAAAAACAAACAAACACAAGCCTAAATATGTGCAAGTGCAACACCTGACAGGGCCTACCATCATGAAAAACGTACATTTTCAGTATTTACTGTATATTATCAGACATTGCAACAACTTACAATTGGAGTAAGTCAAGAAAAAATATCCAGATTTTTAATTTGAATTGTAATGAATTGTGTTTCGGCTGTGATTCTTGATGTTTTCAGCCTTGGAATTCAGACTTCAAACACTGTCAGGGGACAACGTGATCAAAATGACCCAAATCACAGCACTAAGCCTTGAGTTTCAGAAGTACTTTAAAGTGACTGTTCCCCCTCTTTTGTCAAACCCACACTCACTAAATTGAATCCGTCAGAGCGGGGAGTAATGCAGAGATAATTATAACACCACACAAAAATTTAGCTGTTGGTGGTTTCCTGCTGGCTGCCATGGCTCCGGAGGCGGAGTTGATGATGCATGCAGGTGCTTAGCGTTGGCCCACACCAACACTCAGCCGTCAGCGGGTTCATTGTGGGCTCCATGATGCTCACACAGCTCAGGGCCTCACCTCCCAAAAAACACATTAACGATTGGACTGGATGTTTTTATGTGGGGGGGAAAATCCAGAGAGAGAGAGCTGTTTCATGATGATGATTAAAAAACAAATTCTAGCATCTCATGGTACCATTTTGACTGTACATCCAATCCACTTTATTTGTATCAAACAACAAAAACATCTCCAAAGTGTTGTACATAGAATCATAAAAACAATAAAACTAGAATAAAAATAATAATAATAGTAGGTGCCCTGGCAACTTCATTCAGTTCACCTTAGATTGACCACTTCACCCTTAACCCTTTTATGCATGAATTACTAAATCACAATGACATCCTTTTTTTAAGTAAACACCATGCATCAGTGACATAAAGAGTAATTTAGTCGAGCTTGACAAAGATTCACAAAATATGTCCTTGACAAACATTTTTCAAGAGTAAATAAAAGAAAAGCAAAATGTGAAGTATGGGTATTATTGCTGTTTCATCAAACTATTTACTTGTAAAATTCACCAGAATTTGACGTAAAAAACTCAAAATTAGGTGAAATCTGGATACAGGCATAGTACCCAGTTTGCCCTCCGGTCACTATTTTGGGTCTATGATGCATTATCTCGATAAGATAAAAATGTGCAAAGAAAATATTTTATGAAACCTAAGGCAAAGGTTTGGGAATTTACCACTTGATAATTGGACATGGTGCTGTAAACTAAAGAGTTTTAATTTATTCCAAATATCTTCTGTAGTGGACACCATGCATGAAAGGGTTAATTCTTCATGTTGGGCCCTTTAAAATCAGAAATCATGGATTGGTGGACGGAATCATGGAAATGGCTGACATTTTCATTGAAGCTTTTTTTTTGGAATAAAAAGCAACGTATCTCTTGGGAAAATGTTCCGAGGGGTCACTAAGGCTGGGGACAATGCACGTGTCACTTCCCCTCCCCCCTCTCCTCTCTTCATTAACGGTGCTAACATGCTGAAGTGGCTGCTTGAGACACCAGCTAAGTAGGCAAAAATGCTACTAAACTCCCAGCTAACTCCAAAGTACAGGGCAGAGCAGTTTCACAATGATAACTGTGTCATGCGATCAAATGCTCTTCAAATTTTGATCTGCAAACATACACGTGGACCACCTGAGGAGTGAGTGTCTATTTTTCATTACTGCATAGAGTGTCCCAGGAATTAAGTTTGCTCAAAATATTAAAAACCAAATTATCAGAAAATTGAAATAAAAAAAAAACAAAACAGAATCCTGGAAAAAATGAAATGGAATTTTGTTTTATTTATTTTTTTGTACAAATTGCCTTTCTAAATTCAAAATCTCAAACTATGCTGACCATTCTCCACTGACCTATGGATATTTTCTCATTCTCAGACCATTCTCTCTAATCTCTGGAGATGCTTGTGCTAAAAAATCTCAGTCCATCAGCAGCGTCTGAGTCACTTAAAACCCTTTTCTTCTCCACTCTGATGCTCTGTTGAACTTCAGCAGGTCTTCTTGACCATGTCTCCAAGCCTGAAAGCACTACACTGCTGCCATGTGATTGGCTGTTAAAGAATTAGCATTAAAAAGCAGTGGAACTGGTTTATCTTGATGATGCGGCTGGAGTGTTTGACATCCATTTACAGAGAAGGTTTTGTTTCATTGTCAGAAGTTTAATCTACATGCTGATCCTTTAAGACTCAAAATGGCTGCATGCTTGTCCTGTGATGTGATATCAGACATTTTCAGTGAAAACAGTTGACTCTACACCCCTAGTGCGGAAATAAAACATGAGTGATTATGATGGCAGTGGGATTATAGAATATCCTCAAACTCTGGTTGTCCTAACATGACCAAAGGTGACTGAACTAATCAAACTTTAAAGTAAAATACATGTTTCATGATTTTTTTTCTGAATATCAACAAAATATACATCCTCCAATATTTCTTAAACTTTAAAAGAAGCCTGTCAAAGCTGTAGAAGTTAAAAATGACTCAGCTGTCTACATTTTGAACTTGTGTATTTTCTTAACCCTCCAGTCAGATGTAAACATTGAATCATGTTAAGAACCTGTCTGTTAAAGTTTGTGTCTTTGTCCAGCTCTTCAGCTGTGGTGGATCTAATTGACCATGACTGAAGGCTTTTCAGGAAGTTTCTATTTTGAAGAATGAAGCGGAGAAACCAGCCGTGCAGCATCTAGTGTTTCCTTGTTTGCATAGTTTGTCTGTAGGGCTGAGCTAACTTTGCAGTTTCTGCTTTACTGCTAAGAACAAACTTTGGCGTGGCTCTTGTTACACATGTTTAGTGCTCACAGTTTTTGTTGAATAAAAGATAGAAAACACAATGATGATGTTAGAAATATAAGTCTTCATTTTTAATGGATTGTTTTCTATTGATGAAGTGTTGCATAAACTGATTGAAAGTGTTGTGAAAGCAGCCTAGGATTGAGGATTCACCCGAGGCAGTAAAAATAAATAAAGGATGTTAATCTCCCAAGAGCACCAAAACGTCTTTAATTCTAATAAATAATTTACACGTCCAATTGTAAAGCAGCTTCCCCTGTGCCTCACGTCAGCCCTGATCCAGCCTGAACTTCCACCAAATCATGATGTGAAAGCATAAGTCAGTAGTATCTCATCTTTTCTTTATTCCCTTTCCTCTTCAGTTGTGAACAGTCGAAGTAAATCTGAACCAGCGCAGATAAAGCAGGAGTGTAAAGGCACAAGAGGCTGAGGGGTTTGAGGCAACCTAATGCAACATGCTGAAGAGATAAAGCCTTCAAAGAGCCGGGTTGGAGCAGTCTGCTGGCCTTCAGGAGGAGCTCAGAAAAACAAAACTCCACATTTATTCACTCAAATTTGATTTGGCCCTTTAAAAGAAGGACTCCGTTGTTCTTTTGTCTGCTCCTGTCTACTTCGAGCAACAGCAATCTCATATTTACTTGTGCATATTTTCAGTTTTTACTTGTAGGGATCTTAAGACAAACTTTTTTTGGCCTTGATCCTGATCCAGTTTTTAAATATGAGCATGTGCCAATATCATAAATCTAGTTTTTTTTATATTAACCTGTTCAGCCCCCTTTTTTAAAGCCTCCTGCTCCAAAATAGCATACTCATAAAGAAAAGAGTGTATCTCTGCAAACAAAAGGTCGATTTGAATTATTTTGGTGTCACAATAAAAGTAATACTTGAGAGATTTGTCCATGTGGAATTATCAGAATATTTGTTACTGGGGCAGAGTAAACTAGAAAGCACTCGGAGAGCGCAGACCTCCGCCAGTCCTCCTCAGTCCTCAGCCATATTGTAATTTTGACCATAAATATTACTCCTACCTTTATTTCATCTAAATGTTTAGATTCCGTGACCATGAAAACATACCATTAGCAATTGGATTCGTAGTGATATCTATTTTAGTTCAGTAGTTATTCACAGAAATCACATTTTTCACCATGGCGGCCAGACGCTGATCCGGATTAACACCAAAATCGAATCAGTTCTTCCTTTTCCCATGCTGAACATTTCCTGGAAATTTCATCCAAATCCATCCATTACTTTCTGAGTTATTTTGTTCACAGACGGACGTACGGACGGACAGACGGACGGACAGACGGACAAACCCTCCCAAAAACATAACCTCCTTGGCGGAGGTAATGAAGATAGAAGTCAGAATAATTAGAAACTTTTATCCTCGCCTAAAAAAACAGGTTTTTATTTTGAATATCTCTTTGGATTAATGCACTTGCAGCTTTAGAACTCTATGAATGAATGTCAAAATATGTGAACATGGGGTGCTGGTTTGGCGGAGTGGTTAGCAACCAGGCACCCCATGTGCTTGCTTCTGCCGGTCCAGGTTTGAGTCCCGCCTGTGACCTGTTTGCGGAGTGTCCTCCCCTACTCTCTCCCCCCCTTTCACGGGTCTGTCCACTGTCTCCCTCCTATCAATAAAGGCACAAAATGCCCAAAAACATACATTTAAAAAAAATAAATATGTGAACATTACTTCTGCCAAGATTGAGTCTGATAAAATGATGCAGAGCAAAGTTAGAGAGGATTTATTACAGAGTAGTCAGGCCGAATCCTGGCCCAGTTTGGCATCATTAGTCTCATTTGAAATTTCTGATATACCAAACTTTATATTTCACTTTTCTGTCACTTTTGGTGTTCATTACACCCAGTTTTTATCTTTTGCTTATCCGTGGCAGTTTCGACTGTTTTTGAAATAAAATGTAAAAAAAAATATATATACATACATATACATGTATGTATATATATATCTGTATATATATCTGTATATATATATGTGTATATATATATATATATATATATATATATATATATATATATATATATATATATATATATATATATATATATATATATACTCTAAACATTTCCCATTCAAAGAAATTCATACAAAGCAACCCAAGTTTGAGTCAAAGTGAAACAGATTTGAATATTAGATATATATATATATATATATATATATATATATATATATATATATATATTGGCTTTTATGGTTGTGTAGCTGAAAATGTCCTGTTTAATTTGATGTGCTGCGTGACTATGTCTCTACATGAACAGTTCACTTTTTCATACATTTTTGTTGGAGAGCATGCAAGCATTCCCAAAACTGAGTACTTTGGGGCTGAACAGGTTAACTGGAACATTGCAGCTGCACTGTTTTATTGTGTTTGTTAACCTAATTAAAGGGATACGCCAACATATTCTCTTTGTTTTCGTGTCTTGCCTCACTCCTGAGGCCATGACAAACAGATAGACTCCACTCTTTCAACTGTGTGCAGTAACAAAGAAGGCAGGGCAGAGATCGCCCTGCACTAATTAGCTTAGCACAAACACTGGGTGTTAATGGGTTTCGTTAGCCTACCTCTGTCTACACTCATCAGATAAACTTATAGATAAACTCAACTTATAGTTGAGTCCTGAAAAAGTTTTGAGGAAGTTTTTTGCAGTCTGGAGCAGCTGATTTGGATCTTTGCCACTGGATTTGCTTGTATCTGGCAGAGGAGTTCAGCAGACTGCTACCTTAACTTTATAAATGTGTAACTACCTCTCTGACTCTCAAATCCACAGAGAATAAAAAATTTCACAATCCTCCTGGACTCCTTTTCAGCCAAACTTCCTGTCAGGCTTCTGTTGTTTCTGTCCTCTAAGATGGTCAGGGAGCTGCTGCTGCCTCCGTTGCTTGTGGAGAGTTGAGGTTTTACTCAATATTTTCGAAGGAGAGGGAAGGAGTGAAACATTTATGTGGTTACATCTAACCTTGAGGATTAATTCCTCAGCAGCTTCTCTAAATTTTCCAAAGTCAGCGCTGCAGCCTCCAGGCTGTAAGATTAAAATGTGTGCAGTCCAACCAGAGAAAGTTTAGGAGCCAGAGGTGGAGGGGAGTAAATAACATGTTTCCATTTATATTCATGGGCCACTTCAAAAAAATCCGTCTTTTCAACTGCTCGGTAATGCAAAAAGCTGATCAGCCAGTTACATGGCAGCATCTTATACAATGCCACTGCGGATCGAGGCTGTCCTTAAAGCAAAGGGATTCCAAGCCAAGAATGGAAGATTGACATATCATTTTTAAAGTACCATTTTTCGGTTGATTTGATGTGATTCTCATTTCTTCCTTTTTTCTGCAAAAACTGAGAATTTAACGGTGATTTCTTCACAGTATTCTAATTTTGGAATTCCTGTTTTCATGGGTTTTATGAGCTGGAAGCCCTAGGTATGTACAAATAAACAAATTCATACTTGAAATTGTTTAAATTGTGGGCCCTGAATCTGTAATCCATGGAAGTTTAACTTTTTGAATGGAGTTATGGAAATAAATAATCTTGTCCATGATATTCAAATTTTTTGGAAAGGGTCTGTGCACGTGTAGGCACAGTCAAGAGGACCTTCTGAAGGTCAAGTTGAGTATCAGAATGAAAAAGAAAAGTGATTTAAGTGACTTTAAATGTGATTTATTTGTGTTTTTAAGAAACCTAAGATCCTCTGGGATTTTTATGCAGATCCAGTTAATGGTCTGAAAAGTAGAAAAAAAATAGGGCCCAATAAATTCCATGTTATTTTTTTCCGAATACCAATTTTTTTTCACCTTATTCCATTTTTTTCTGTTTTATTATTATTATTATTTTTTTTTTTTTATATATTTAATGCAAACATAACCCTGAGACATTTTATAAATTATGAAATATAATCACTCACTCTTCAGGTGGTCCTCACATGCATCTTTACAGGTCCAGTCAACAGTTTGTTAACAAAGTGTCCGGAAAATTTGATCACCTGACACATTTAGGTCATTGAGAAACGTCTTTGCCCTGTACTCTGGAGTTAGCTAGAGATTCATAGGTCCTTTGCAGACTTACATGCCATTTGTCCACAGTCATCGGATATCAGTCCAATAGAGCTGTTTATGTGTTTACAGCAGCTGAGGCGGAGTGGTTCAGTGGCTCGTGGCAGCAGTGCATAGAGGAATACATGATGTGACTCAGTTAGCTTCTAGATATACTTTATATTTCTGAAAAGCTAATGCACATAAAATAATTCTAGGTAGCATACTCTAAAGCTGTGGTATCAGGGCTCCAGACTGACTTTTTGCATTAGTTGCAACGGTGCACCTAAATTTTTTTTAAGATGCACCAGCACAAAAATTAGGTGCACCAATATTTGTCATTGTGTCACCTTTAGCACCATTAGGTTACCATTTTATCACTCTCCATAGCTTTTATATAATGTAAATGATTTTTAAACACGAATAAAATGTAAAGAAATACTTGTCTTTTTAAGAAGCAAAATTATATATTAAAAAATAGAGCGTTTAAGGTGCTTCACTGACTCAAATATACAAATTCAAACTAAAACATTTAGCAAAATAAAGCATTTCCAAGTAGAAGCGCTTAAAGTACTGAAATTTAACATTTAAAACTCAAGCATCTTAAGTTAAATAAAATATTTTGAACAAAAACTGAAACTAAGGTAAATGATGAAAAAACAATTCGCAAACTAATTTATAAAAAAAAGACATACAGGACAGAACATTTCATGGCTTTTTTCTTTATTATTTTCTGTTTTTGTGGCTTAAGAGTGCACCTAACATTTTTTCTTGGTGCACAAGTGTGCCCAAGAAAAAATGTTAGGTGCACTCTCACAAATTTTGGGTGCATGTGCGCCCAAAATGGTTGCACTCTGGAGCCCTGGGTATTGTTATTTAATGGGAGTTCTTGTAGACAGAGGAAATATCCTTTGTTCTTGGTACAATGCATTCAGTTGAGAATCGTTAACAGCTCCATCAAAGAATTGATATCATGATTTTTTTTGCTAATCAGTTCTCTTATCAATTCCTTCCACTGACAGAGTTCAGATGCGGTTAGAATTGTGGCCCCTACTGCACAACCTCAAGTGAGTGGAAACACCAAGAACTTGCTGAAGCAGTTATCTATGCTGTGACATGTGTTTGTCATTGTTGACACTGAAAATCTGCAGGCCAACATTTGCCCACATGGAATATCTGCAGGAATCAATAAGGGAATCGTTAAAGAACTGGATGATTGATTGTTGATAGCATTGGTATTGATAAAATCTTATCAATTCCTCTCTCTACATACAACCCCACTTCAGAAAAACTGAACTGTCCCTTTGAGGAGGTAATGTTTGAGGAGTGGGCTCCAGGAGATGGATCAACACTCTTACCAAAAGGTTCTAGAAAAACTGAGAGAAAGTCTGACGACAGAGACCAGAGCTGTGCAGAAATGGTTTTCACTCTTCATCAAGACAATGTGCCAGCTCACACTGCACTCTCAGTAAAGCAGTTTCTCTTTCATGAACAAACCACAGAGCTCGGCCACCCTCCCTGTTCACCTGATCGAACACTGTGAGACTCTCTTTGGTTTCCTTCAAAAATACTGAACTATCACTTTAAGATGTGGTGGACCAGAAAAATTGTCATCATGGGTTTTCAGCCGACAAACCTGTAGCTGCTTTGTGATGTTATTGGTTCAATATGGACCGACATGTTTGGGGAATGTTTCCAGCACCTTGTTGAATCCGTGCAGCAAAGAGCTGAGACTGCTCTGATGGCACATGGCGACAAATTCACAGTCGCTGTGGTCAGAAATGCACTGAAGAAGTCAGTAATGAAATCTTACATAAATCACAGAAGGACAGAAAATTAAATATCACTTCTCCCTATTTTGTATAGTTCTTGAATGCACTTATGTTTGTATTGATAGAATTATATTTAGATCTGTTATACAAGCTCATGAGGAAACTCCCACAACTACTTGTGTTCCTCATCTTCAGTGCTGGAAGCCTCCAGTCTTCCCCCGTCATTTCTGTTTTTATCATGTTTCCAAGTGCCTCTGACAAAGCAAGCGGGGAAACCGGAGCTGCAGAGACCCCCATGATGGAGACCCACGCATCATCCTTCCCTGCACACATCTAATCCCCTGGCAGCTGTTTATTCCACAAACATGATAAACAGCATCCACTCCTGCTTTGTCTGCTACGACGAGTCTCTCCTGCTGATGTGGGGATTTTCTCTTTCTTTTTTTTACTTGGTGGGCTAAATTTTTGGCCACAGATTTGCTGGAGGCAACTTCCATCCTCCTTTGTCATATCCCCCCCCCCCACGTCAGAATCTTCGGGACAGAGCTCCTCTCAGTTATGTAACCTCTCCTCCTCCTCCACATCTTTCTCTAAGAAGAGTGAGGAGCTGCCTCAGCAGGGAGCTCCATGGAGAGCCTCAGACTGGCCTCGGGGACGGAGACTTGGTCAGCTCAGTCTCTGCACTGGATTACAGTACAGTACAGTGAGTTCAACACTGTCTGGTTGTGACTTTACTCGTGACTAGACATGTCCCAAATATGCTACAGGCTTATGAGAGCGAAATTTTCATCTGCAGTTAGAGTTTAATATGAACTTTAGCCTGTTCACCCTTGAAAACATCTCACAGAGGCAGCTTTCCTTGTTGAGGACTTGAGAGCTTTTAAATATTTTTCATTTTTTTTCTGTTTTTGCGCTGCTGTGCTCCAGCCTGAGTGGGGCACAGGATGAGAAGTCTCAAATCATCATGTGCCAAAGTTAAGCATAGACATCACACTACCACACTAAATCGGGGTTCACAGTGAACACGACTCCATAATTAAAATCGCATTGCCCACCTAAGTTGTGTTAGGTGTCCAAAAATACCTAATTTTGGTCACTGTCGCCCATCACAGTGGCTTAATGATGTCACGTCCACTCGAGTTTCACCACATCATATCGTGTATCATATTGAGGCTGAACGATATGGACAAAATTTTATATCTCGATGTACATGCCAGATATCTTGATATCAATAAGATATGACAGTGGGTTCAGTGTAAACCAAGCATTTTTCAGAAAATTAAAACATCATACAAAAGAATGTGGTAATTGCAGTTTTATTAATAAGAAATCTGTATTGTTTATATTGTTTCTTTTTCGATATTATCCTGAATGTTCATTTCTTGATATAGATACGATAACGGTATGTCATTCAGCCCTATATCATATAATAGGATGTATAAGCTGACATTATTCCAACTGTATCCTTTTCACTCACCTACCAACCACAAAGCACTGCAGCTGAGGGCCCTGCAGCAGCATCGTCCGTCAGTTTTCTGCAGTCCGTCAAGCAGGAACTAATGACCTTGTTGACTAACGTTTCTCACACAGGCATATATTGGTACCCTGTAGTCCGGAATAATAACTGTCTGTCACGGGTACCGTTACACATGCACACACTGCTGATTGCGGTAGTTGCATTAACCCTGCCCCATCACGGCTGTACATTGACTTTACATGGAAAGTGGCTGCCAAGGTCACTCAAGTCATGTTTAGTGTGGAGGCACTTTTAGAAGAGAGGCAGCAATATGCACCCACACTTGCAATATGAGGGTATGAGGGACCACTTATTCTTCTAATCCAGGGTAGAGTTTGGGAAAAAGCTGGTTCTTCTTTTCCCAAACCAGAGATCAAAAACACTTGAGCTAAGGGTGAATGATGTACCATTTTTTTATGGCAGTATCACCACCTCAGTTTTATCACAAATATTTGTTGTTGTCATAATTAACATTATCTGCATATTACCAACTAAAGCAAAGGATCCATAAATATATTTAAAATGCACAAAAACTCAACTCAAAGTATCATTGAACAGCTATTTATTTTAAGTTTGTAACAATAACTTGTTGGTCAATGCATGAAGTTTTTCTTTTTTTTTTTTTTTTTTTACTGTTTTACAGTTTGAACTTTTGGGTTATTTAGGTTTGGAGGTCTTCCATAATGAAGCATAAAGCTGCTTTTACCCATTGCATTTTGGCTCAATTTTAGGAAAATATTGTACCTGTTTTGGGACTTTTGTGTTTCGTAATCTTTTAAATTAATTATCACATATTATATATACTTCACACATTGAAGTTTTTATAGTGCAAAGTAGAGGTGGGCAATATGGAAAAATATCTATTTTTGAAAAATAAAATCACGAACACGATTTTATCACAATTCTTTTTTACGTTGATTTTTCTAGACTAATTTGCATGTTTGATCATTTTTTTCCCTATGTTTAACATATAAAACAAGTAAAACCCTCAAAGAAAAAAAAATGACAATTTAAGCCAAAGAAACTTTCTGAACAGGTTTTAATTTAAACAGGGCAGTTTTTATGAAAATGTGAAATAAATGTAAACATAAAAGGTAATGAACAACAATAAAGTGCACTTTAGTAACATAAAAACTAAACACACCAAATAGCTTATTGAAAAGGCTCAAATATGAATGCAAACTCAAGTAACTGGTTATCTCTTAAAGTGCAACAATTTAGAACAAATGTTATCTAAGTGCAATGTCTATAATCTGAGTGAATAATACAGCTGCTTTAGAACAGATTTTTGTTCAGACATCTTCAAGCTTTTATCTCCTTTTCTTTTTCCGCCATAGCTTCAGGCTACATAACCAAACAGGAGATCCCACCACGCACTGCGCGTAATGTGCTACGATTGGTTAGCTGGGTGCTCGTCAAAGTCTCTATGCCCATACAGATGATTTGATGATCTTTCTGCTTTATGAGATCATCCCCACGTTATAATCCTTAACAATTTAATGTCGTCATATCGCACACCACTAGTGCAAAAGTATTAATAGTGTCAATGTATTTCCAGTGGTGAAGCACTGTGGGCACACAACTACAACATTCTCAAAAAAAATTAAAATAAACTGCATAAAGTATAAAAAGTATTAAAAAAAAACAGGAAGAATGTAAAATTTCATGTAACCATGTAAGCTCAGCAGGTGGAGAGAAGAAGAATCATAAAGTTATAGCAAGTGACTGACAATGAGGAGGAACTACATGCTGAAAGTTTCCTACACTGCTAGCTGTGCTTCCCTTCTTAGTAAGGATAGTTGGCTTAAAAATGCTGAGATTTTTGCTTGGGGAGAGAGAGTTTGGTAAGCTTCAGGTCATCCATTAATGTTTGTTTAAATTGGCACAGCCAGAAGAACAAAGCCAGGAGGTCACAGCCATCACAGCCAGTGGATCACAGCCATCACAGCCATCACAGCCAGTGGATCACAGCCATCACAGCCATCAAAGCCTGGAGATCACAGCCATCACAGCCATCACAGCCATCACAGCCATCACAGCCATCACAGCCAGGAGATCAAAGCCAGGGGATCACAGCCATCACAGCCTGGAGATCACAGCCATCACAGCCATTAGATCACAGCCATCACAGCCAGGAGATCAAAGCCAGGGGATCACAGCCATCACAGCCTGGAGATCAAAGCCAGGAGGTCACAGCCATCACAGCCAGTGGATCACAGCCATCACAGCCATCACAGCCAGTGGATCACAGCCATCACAGCCATCAAAGCCTGGAGATCACAGCCTGTAAATCACAGCCTGGAGATCACAGCCATCACAGCCAGGGGATCAAAGCCAGGGGATCACAGCCATCAGAGCCATTAGATCACAGCCTTCACAGCCAGGAGATCAAAGCCAGGGGATCACAGCCATCACAGCCTGGAGATCAAAGCCAGGGGATCACAGCCATCACAGCCATCAAAGCCATTAGATCACAGCCATCACAGCCAGGAGATCAAAGCGAGGGATCACAGCCATCACAGCTAGGAGATGCAAACATTCTACAACAAGTTACAGTTACAAGTTACAGTTACAACAGTTACATCTAATCAAATTATACTGATATTTCCTGAGGAAGTTCAAAAGGATTAGTAAATTATGATCTAATCTGATCTCATTTATTTATGTGCAATGTGTAAATATGTTTTTGAGTTTTTACTTTTCACTTTTCTTCATGTTGTTTGTGCAGTTTTATTTTTTTCACTGGTCCATATCTTGCTTTCTTAGTTACCTCTTTAGTTTTTTTTAAAGACATAATTATAATTAATGTTTTTATTCATGTTATTGGGGGCTCAGGTAACAAGACACTATCTCCCTATAGCAAAGCTATGAGAGTGAGTGGCTTGCGACAAAGCCACAAGCCACCTCCTGTGCATTTATTTATATATTTATTGGGGGCTCAGGCTTTGCAATGAGCCACCTATGTTCTCCTGCACATTTATTAATTTATTGGGGGCTCGGGTTTGCAACAAGCCCCTCTCCATGCGGTGAGTGTGGCTCGTTGTAAAGTGGGAGAACATAGGTGAGACGGGAGAACATGAAGCCCTAACTATTTTCGAAAATAAATGAGAGCCAGCTGTTTCTCCCAAAGTCCATGAAGCTAGACAGCCATTGTAATTTGAAATGTTCTCCTTCTTTGGGACTGACTGTGCCTTAATTGTGATAACTCTGTCATTTCTCACAATATCTTAAAAAACGTACATGTTCACGGTCCCAACACATGTCTTACACTCACAGACATTTTAGTTTTCATGAAGTTCTTACACTTAGTGAGTAACAAGCCATTGTTCGACAGCATTCAAGAGGCAAGAAAAAGAATTAAGAAAGCATGTGAAAGTAAAACACTTGTGGCTTTGACTCTTGGTTACCTTGACAATGGAGCAGTCTCTCTCCCTTTGAAGTTTCACACACAGGCTCTGGTCTTTAATCTATGTGGTCTATGTGTGTGTGTGTATGCGTGTGTGGGTGTATGGGTGTTCATGAAGTTAGGGACAGCCAGGAGAACAGAGTCAGGAGATCACAGCCAGGAGATTGAAGATCAAAATCAGGAGATCACAGCTGTGTTGTTTTTGGAAGTCATTTAGATTTAGCCTTTTTGATGAACATGTTTATTAGTTTCAGTAATTTCTACTCATGATAAACACTTTACTAACAACAGCTAAAGGCTAACAACGCCAAACAACAGTTGACGGCAATTAGCTTGTAGTGGCTAACTGTTGTTAGCTACGCTAACCTAACAGCTTCGGCTGTTAACTGTTGTTTGCCCTTGTTAGCTGTTAGTTTAAACTACCTTAAGACTATTATTTCACATCAAATTGTATCTCACAGTGTCATTTAACACTTACATGTGACATGAACCTTGTCAAAGACAATCCCTATGAAGTAAACTTCTGAGAAGAGTATATTTCGCCAAGTATCACTGAGTAACCATCATGACCACAGGCTAACCGGCATTAGCTGCCATTATTTTCAAACATGCAGCCACCTTTTGTTGTCATCACTTTTCAAATTTTTTTTTTTTATTATATTTTTTCACCGTTATGGTCGCTCCTTCATCCGCCGCCTGAGTGTGAGTGTGTGTGTATGTTTGTATGTGTGAGTGTTTGTGTGTCTTTATCATCCCCTTCACACAACGCGCCGCTTCCAGTCATTTCAATGAGGGACAGGCGGCTGACAGCACGTAGTTTGGACCGCCGCGGTAGGAGCGGTTGCTGCCGAAGAGCACATGCACAGATTTTGCCCTGCTGCTCAGAGTCCAGCGTTTTGAACTTTGTGGTTGTAGTCGCCTGGCAGCAGCAAATCATATCGAACTATCGAAGAACTGGACGTGGGAAAGCATTTCTACTGAATTGTTTTTAGGAAGGGAGTGTCATAGTAGTATGTCAGAGTGAGCATGACGATGTTTGTAGTGTTAACGCTGCTAAGGGGGAGCCCGGGGATTGGCTGAGGGTTACGGAAGTGTAGACTGAGAGAGAGAACTGCTAACTGTATGACACGCTGTTTGAGTCTGTTAATAGAGAGAATTAACGATTCAGAAGTTATCGGCTCGTTCTATGACAGGGAGTGTTGTGAGACACTTTTAGGTGGCCTCTGCTCTGACGTTTGCTGAATCACTGCTACGTCTCGGCCCGCGGTGGCAGCAGCCTGTTAAAAAAAAAAAAAATGCATGTCGCCTGCAGAGAGACGGTTTGGTTGCCGCGCGGCTTATCGGTGTTGCACAAGAGGAGCGGGGGAGGAGGCGTTTGTCAGAGCAGAGAGGAAAAATGCATTTTATTAAATGTAAGCAAACCATAGCGACACAACTATGGGCAAGATAGTTATCTGCCTCAGCACCCGCGACACCCGATTTAATGCAGGACTCTGATGTGAAGGCGGCGACATGATGCTGCAGTAGTGTATTTACAGTTTAAAAAAAAAATTGCAGGAGCGGCGGGTAGGATTTAGGAGCGGCGGCCCGCCGCTCCTAAATGAATGTAGAGGAAACACTGGCGAAGTATTTGCACTGGCGAAGTATTTCCACTGGTGAAGTATTTCCACTGGCGAAGTATTTCCACTGGCGAAGTATTTCCACTGGTGAAGTATTTCCATTGGCGAAGTATTTCCACTGGCGAAGTATTTCCACTGGTGAAGTATTTCCACTGGTGAAGTATTTCCACTGGCGAAGTATTTCCACTGGCAAAGTTTTTACAGTGGTGAGGTAATTACACTGGTGAAGTATCTCCAGTGGTGAAGTACTGTTGGAAAGTCATTTTTGTCTCTTGACGTCCAGAAATGAGAACGTTTGCACACAGGTCTTTTTAGTCTGTACCTCTGGAGCATCTTTTTCAAATTAACCTGACTGAACCCTTTCAGTTTGTCTTCACTGTGTGCTCATCCTGCCTTTGCCTTTTGGCCTCATGAAATAGGCTTTTTACTCCTGGGTTTTTACTTTCACTCACATTTGGAAGGGTTATGTTTGTTGTTATATATTCTCTCTGACCAGAACACCCTCCTGATTCGCCATTCTTTCATTTCCAACACCCACAGAGGAACTCCAGCATGCGCTGCAGAGTGTGTTTTTGAATTAGCACAAACACAGAAATGATCGTGACTAGAAAATCTCTAACGCTCTCGCTCATGGCGCAAGTCCCTCTATCTTCACCTCCACAACCTCTGAGCTGAATAAAATGAATTAGAGCAGAACAGAGAGAGCATACTGAACAGCAGACTGATGACACACAACGCCGTTTGAGGATATGAGGGGGAGGTCAAGCAGAAAGAGGGAGTCATTCACACTGAAGGGTTTGACTCTGGTTTGAAATCATATTCTCTGAGTTAGTCATTTTATATCTCGGTTGCTCTTTATTCAAGGGAGATCATAGAGGGTGTTTTTTTATGCAGCTCGAACCATTTATGGTCTTTTCTTCCTCACCAAGGTATAGTTTGATATTTTACTCCTTGTTTTCCAGCTCCTCAGTAACTCTGGACACACGTTTTTGTCCATCTGATTTTTAGAAAGTCAAAGTCGAGGGTAAGGGCATTGGGTCTCATGTTCAACCACTCACTTGTCGATGCAGTGCTCCAGAACAACACTATGAAGGACGTTTTTTTTGTGTGTTTTGAGCTTTTGTCTACTCTGACTTAATGATGAGCTTGTTAGGTTTGGATGTCATAACTCAAAAGACAAGATTCACTATGTTGAGCTTCTGTACTGCTGTGTTTTAGGTTTACTGCTCTGTGGAGCTTCAGTACTGCTGTGTTTTGGCTTCACTGCTCTGTAGGGTTTCAGCACTGCTGTGTTTTAGCTTCACTGCTCTGCACAGCTTCAGTACTGCTGTGTTTTAGCTTCACTGCTCTGCACAGCTTCAGTACTGCTGTGTTTTAGCTTCACTGCTCTGTAGAGCTACAACAATGCTATTTTTCTGGAGCTCCTGTAACAGTTGCCGGGCAGAAAGGAACCAAAAGCAGACTGCTGCACAATCACCTTTCCTAAACTCACCAGCTTGTGCTCAGCAGCACCATTGTTTGGGCTAAAAAAAAAGTTTTATTTTTTATAAAGCCAGAAGCTTAATTAAATGCTGAAAAATAATACATTAAAAATCCATACCATGTTTCGAATCACAACACTGTAATGTGTTGATTTATTTCTTTCACCCCTACTAAAGGGCACGAAAAACAGACAACCCTGCCTCTTTTATTTACCCACCAATCCAGTTTCACTTCCCATCCAATTTTTTTTTATCTCCTGGAGGCATATGTCCACTTTGACATGGTTTAAGAGTCTATCCTAGACCAATAAATCTTTTTTAATAAGATTTGTTAACATTTGTTGTCTTTTGGAAGTAAAACAAACAAATAAGCAATACAATAATATGGAGAGAAGTCAAATTCTTGTTGATATAATCCTGACTTAAACACAGATATATCATTAATTAAAAAAATATGTGTCAAACTTAAGCTCTTTAAAGCTGATAAATAAACACCAGTAGGTGTTAACATGCTTTCAACATTTCTCTAAAGATCTTCTAAGTGTTGGTAGAGTCAGTGGAGTATGTCTTTGCTCTCAGCCTTGTGTTTACCAGGCTGTGCTGTTTACTCTGCTCTCAGAATATTTAGTAAATGTTGACTCACACTCACACAGACTTGTTTGCCGACAGCACGAGTCAAAGTGAAACCTTGTATGGCTTGAAACATTGCCAGTCAGGAATTGGAGTGCACCCAAGTCATTTTTTCCACTCTTTACAGAATGTAGTGGTGAATATGTGGGGGACAGAGCGGCACGAAGAATATGGCATCCCTGCACTAATCTGTATCCCCATGGTGCGGTATGAAAATGATCAAAAACAGCTGAGTTTGAGTTATAATGTAACAAATAAAACACTGAAAATGTGATCATTGGCCACAATAAATAATGGCATGCATGTTTAGTTTCATTACAATGAGCCCAGTCTCCAAAGTTTTGTATCAGAGGTGAGCGCTCGTGTGCTCACAGCAGCTGCATTACAGTGACGGGGTTAGCTAGTAACTCAGCCACATCTTTTGCCCCATTAGTTCTGAAACTTTGGCCTTCATGCAGACATATACCATGTGTGTTCCCTTTATGGTGGAAGTTGGAAATTCCAACATCCATATTGTCATCTGGAGATCCCTTAAAAGACAAAAAGTCCTACCGGGAATTCAGAAAACCTTCACGGACCGTACTGCTCACTAAGTAATTATGACGGAAAAGCAGTATTACCTAAAGTAATAACTTATGCATTGAAATTAGGGATGCAAATTATCGAGTAATTCATTAATTGATAGTTGTTTCATCTTATCGATCGATGATCGATTAATTGATAAGTGGCAATTTTCCTGCAAAGCTGAATTTCCCTCTGAATCAATAGGTTCCTTTCTACAAAAATACTATCTTTCTTATGAAAGAGAAAATGCAAATCATATTCCTTAATTAAAGATTTATTCTTCACGGCAGGGAACAACACATTCACAAATGGGACAATGCAATAACAAGGCTACTTTGAGGCTACTTGAAACATGAAAATAAATAAGTGTAGATAGAATATGGAGTCACACTTAAATGCAAAGAAAATTTGCTTTGGAAGGATTTTGTCCATGATGCATTGTAGTAAAGTGTAGTGTTTGGCTGTGGGGACAGGCAAGAAATACTCTGTATTAGTGTTTTGGATGCCATTTTAAAATATTAAAAATTTTTTATATCTGTAATTTCTAAAATTTTAAGGTGCATGGTGTTTAGTATAATAGTAAAATACAATTTGTAATATATTGCTACTTGTGTCTATACATTTAATATACAACAATATGCTGGGGACAGAAATGTCACTCTTTTGGCGGAGTCGCCCATTTATTGGCAGCATGTCTGTAGTAACCATGTCACATATCCGCTGGGTAATGCCCTCTGCCTTCGAGGGGTCACATACTCGTCCCAACGCTGCGGTGATTGAAGGCTGAGAGCTACTCGCTCCTTGCAGCACGGCTGAATGTGATGTATTGAGGTGATAATTTAGCGAAGTTGTGGAGGAGTTGTACTTTAAAATACTTACACAGATTGTGCATTTGGCGTCTTTGCCGTCATTAACAAACTTAAAGTGGTTCCATACCGAACTCCGTCTTGTCCTCTTCATTCTGTTGTTGTCGTCGTCCTCTTCTTCTTCTAATTAAGTTCCGGCAGGCTGAACGCAATGAAGCGTAATGCTGCCCCCCTCAGGTTGGTTTATATCGGCTCTATGTTGTCAGAGGCCAGCTTCTCTTGTGTTCCCGCGAGTGTGTCAAGGACGTCTGGCGTCAAGCATGCCCCCATGTGGGCTTGAGGGGAATTACGGGTTCAAAACGCAATTAATTGCAATTAATACACTTTAATCAAGTAATTTCTAATCGACAATTAATCGATAATTGATTAATTGTTTGCATCCCTAATTGAAATCAATCACAATGATAGTATTGTTCACTGTCTGCATGTGGATATATTGTGATGTCGACTAATGCCCAAGATCACTTGGTTATGTTATGAGCTAACAGTGCAAACAACTGCTGGTGCTCCAGTGGTTTGGTGTTGATTTATAGCAAGTTAAAGGTTATTTCAGTCATATATACACGTCAAAGCAGCAAAAAAAAAGACAATACACAATTTTGACAAAAAAGGTTCAGGCAGAAACAAAGCGTAGTGTCTGCCTACTATTCTTGTGATACACAATTCATGGGGTCAAGTGGAAGGAGAAATTAAAAAGAAAAAAAACCCTGAAAAAATAAAACAAGCATATAATATACACATATATACATACATACTCCTGAACAAACATAGCTCTTTCCCCCTTTTTTTCAAATTTCCTCCATAACTCCTAAATATAAATGTACAAAATAATTTTTTGAACATAACAAAGGAAGTATGTTGCTTAAAGGGATAGTTCAGTTTTTTTAAAGTGTGGTGTATGAGCTCCATATGGTCACTAAGAACTTTAGATACAGTAGAAAGTTCTCTCCTCTCCCTCAGTAAGCCACAGTCCGTAAGAGTCTGTGACGAAGAAATAGACGCTAACAGGAAGTACCGTACCAAATACAAAGGATATTTTCTCCGCCGACAAGAACTCAAATCAGTATGCTACATATGAGTGTTTTTAAGTGCATTAAGCTTTTGGAAATATAAAGTTTATCTGGTCCTAAGCTAACTTGTGTCATGTATCCCTCCGCGCAGCGCTGCTGTGAGCTGCCGAATCACTCCCCCCCACCCCAGCTGATCAAAATGCCAGTTGTAGCTTTGTGTAACTTTTATCAAGTATCGTATTTCATTTGTTTTGACTGTTAGCGGTGTGAGGAAGAGACAATGCAGGAAAATAAAAAAGGGATGATTATGACCGCGCTGGTGAAGTTCTGTTCGCTTTGGAGTCGAGAGGATACCTGTATGTACCAGTGTTGTCAGAAGAAGAGTTGCTGAAGATGGAGACCGAACAGACCGAAAAGAATACAGAGGAAACATCCACGGACACTGGACATCAAGATAGAGTCGGAAATAAATAGTGATGCAAATGTTTGACCAGCGAGTAGCCAGAGGAAACAGGTGATACGGACAGCAGTATTACTCTGCAAATATACTGTCCTGCTTTTCTGAATCCTGGAGTTTTGTGGACATTCACGCAACGATTTCTGTGTATTAGCCTCTAACATATATATATATATATATATATATATATATATGTATATATATATATATATATATATATATATATATATATATATATACACTCAACAAAAATATAAACGCAACACTTTTGTTTTTGCTCCCATTTTTCATGAGATGGACTTAAAGATCTAAAATTCATTCCAGATACACAATATTACCATTTCTCTCAAACATTGTTCACAAATCTGTCTAAATGTGTGATAGTGAGCACTTCTGCTTTGCTGAGATAATCCATCCCACCTCACAGGTGTGCCACATCAAGATGCTCATCGGACACCATGATTAGTGCACAGGTGTACCTTAGACTGTCCACAATAAAAGGCCACCCTGAAATGTGCATTTTTTTTTTGCTTTATTGGGGGTCTGGGGACTCAGAATCAGTCAGTATTTGGTGTGACCACCATTTGCCTCATGCAGTGCAACACATCTTTGCATAGAGTTTATCAGATTGTCAATTGTGGCCTGTGGAATGTTGTTGTGAGGCCGGTTGGATGTACTGCCATATTCTCTGAAACACCTTTGGAGACGGCTTATGGTGGAGAAATGAACATTCAATGCATGAGCAACAGATCTGGTTGACATTCCTGCTGTCAGCATGCCAATTGCATGCTCCCTCAATGCTTGCGACATCTGTGGCATTTTGCTGTGAGACAAAACTGCACATTTCAGAGTGGCCTTTTATTGTGGACAGTCTAAGGCACACCTGTGCACTAATCATGGTGTCCGATGAGCATCTTGATGTGGCACACCTGTGAGGTGGGATGGATTATCTTAGCAAAGCAGAAGTGCTCACTATCACACATTTAGACAGATTTGTGAACAATGTTTGAGAGAAATGGTAATATTGTTTATCTGGAATGAATTTTAGATCTTTAAGTCCATCTCATGAAAAATGGGAGCAAAAACAAAAGTGTTGCGTTTATATTTTTGTTGAGTATTTATATATATATATATATAGATGTATGGATATGTACACACAATCTGTCAGGTAACGGGTAACGAGAGATGCATTCGCTGTATGATGTAACCGCATCCGTTTCTGCATCAAGGTAAGCATCACAAAAACCCCACCTCAGAAATATTTGTCATATAATATGCTTCAATCAGTCTACAACAGGCATCTGAAGCCGCTAGTGTGTTCTCTTTACTACGGCAGAATGATTTAGCGGAGGGATTCATGATGTGAGTTGGACTTAGGTCTGAATAAACTTTATATTTTTGAAATATTAATGCACTTAAAAACACTCATACGTAGCGTACTCTGAAACTGTGATATTACTTTTTGATTTAAGTTCTTGTAGGTGGAGAAAATACCCTTTGTATTTGGTACAGTACTTTCCTGTTAGCGTCTATTTCTTTCACCAACTCCTACAGTCTGTGGCTTACTGAGCGAGAGGAGAGAACTTTCTACTGTATCTAATGTACTTAGTGGCCATATGGAGCTCATGCAACCCCACTTCAAAAAACTTAACTATCCCTTTAAATTTGAGATCAGCACTATGAAAAGCTTATGAACGCTGTCTGGTAGTGTTTTATTATTTGATATAAACATGATTAGCATTGTTCTACAATAAACCAAATCTCTTAATATCAAAACATGAGCATTAGAAAATAATGAAATTAGTATGATCATAATATCTGACTTTGTTTATGATTCAAATGGGTCTTTTTTGTAACACAATTTTATCAGTTGTGGTTTTAAATTAAATTCCCTTAATTCCACACAGTAAGTTAAATAAGGAAGTATCAGTGAGTAGTAAAAAGTGACGGCTTCATTTAAGTCCTGCTAGTATATGAGCTTAGGAAAAGTATTTAGACTCTTAAGTCACAGGAATAACTGTTCTTTTTTCCTGTAAGTTTTATTAACATGAAAGTGCTTTTCAACTTATTCTCATGGTTGAAACTGGAATATTTTGGATATAAAGTCATTTATACTCTGTGTTTTTTGTGTCACTTCGCCGTCTCTGCAGTAGCTGCTTGATGACGTTGCCCACAACAAAGATAGTAGCAGGAGTCAGATGACTCTCTCCAGAGAAAATGCAATCCAGAGAACAATGGTATGTCTGCACATTGCACTAAAAACATGGGGCAATGTAATTTAACAACTATTAGATAATAACATCTATCATTAAATATTTGTGTTGCCAGATTCTGTTGTCTAGATCAGCATAAAGTTAAAGATGACTGTTATAGAAAATTTAAAAAAAGTTATTTTTAAAGGTGGGGAAAAAAGAAGAGGGCCCAATTTTGACCCTTGTGGCACACCTTGGTGTTGAATCCCTGTTTGTTACCATTTAAAATGACAATATTATAATGCCATAATATTGCTGTATTTTGAAAACTAATGCAGTAAAGACTGTCTGAAAGCAGATGATAATCAAGAATCAAGATTTTTGTGAAGACAACAAAAATTGCACCAGAGTTTAGCATATTCGCAGCGTCATTGGGAGCATTTAGTAGGGTTGTGGTTGTAGAATGGTTGGTCTGAAACCAGATTTAGATCATTTTAAGGCAAAAGAAAACTAAAATATAAATATGATCATCAACCACATCACTTCTGAGCAGGACCTCAAGAATGAAGCACATGATTGAAGCACACATTACACAAGTGAAGCTCTGGCCTGTTATGGATTTTAGGAGGGAGCAGTTTAAACAGATATTATTTGACTGTTCAGGTAAAAGAACCACTGACTGCATTTCAAAGCAGGTCACAGGCATTGAACACCACACTGCCTCAAACACTCAGACAGCCGCCATCATCCTCAGTCCTCTGGAGGCCTCTGATATTTCCACGTCGTCCTAGATAAATAGGTATTGACAGGTTGAGCGGCCCACATTGTGTACCCGTGTGGCAGCCGGATCAGCCCGTGGTTTCGCTCCCTGCTTCTGGTGACTAATGAAGTCCCTCGAGGAGCCTTCACTGCCGCTCCACGCGCCACTCGTTTGTCGAGACGCCGGCTCGCTACGCAGACAGTCCTCAAGCTTTTTTGTCCCCGCTGCACTGCCTTCGCCTTCTTGTGCAAATTTTGGACTTTTGGAAGAGAAAAGGTGTTGAATGGCACTCCCTGGCTATCAAGACCTGCCCATGTGCTGAATCTGTCTTGGAGGAAGTGCTGTTACTTTTTTGGTCTGTTTTTATGCTTCCTCCAAGACCAATCTGATGCTGAGTGATTAAGGGCAAAGCTAGAAATAGCAAAGCAATCCCACGCTGCACGCCATGTCCGAGTTTTACCATGACTCCTACACTGTTGCCCCGTGTTTTGGCAGCAGGTTTTTAAAAAGCTGCACCTCTCTGAGAACATCCCTGAGTATTTCCTCCATCATGACTAAACTAAAAGATGGATTTTGGTGGGTGTAATCCTTCAAAAAACTGTTTGAGAAGTTCTTCCTCTCTGGCAGCTGAGCATAACTTGGCAGTCTGCAGTCGAGCCGTGATGCTCTCCGTTTTTTAATCACAGGAGGGTTTAGAGAAGCAAATGTGTCATTCAGTCCAGTAACTAGCTCCAAGGTCTGAAGTCTGTCTCTACTCATGACTGATACGATGCACCGTCAGTAATTTATATTAAAGAGGGTTACAGGCAAAGAAGTGAGACTCAAATAAACCATTACTCACATCTGAGGCAAGAATACATTAAAGGGATAGTTGGGGACTTTTGAAGCGGGGTTGTATGAGGTTCAGTCCATCGAACCTCATAAAGTTGCAAACAGAGCCACGACTCCATAATTAGGATTTGTGGGCAAAAACATGTCACAGCAACAGTGTACGTTGATTACACGCAATAAACCGATTATTAACCTTTTCACTACCAAGCTGATATGTGCTGGTGCTACACTGCATCACGATGATTTTGTTGACTAATTATTTTTGTCATAATGTTTGTCAACCACTTTTTTGCCCCTGATGAAAACTAGACAGTAATTAATAAAAACAAAAGCACATTGACAAAAACTAAAACTGAATTAACTGACATTTTTATCGGCAAAAAATAGAGGAAAATGTTTGACAGAGACTTTACCCAGTCAGACCTAATTCGATTCAAAGTTCAAAGCGTTTATTGTCAGTTGCAGGTTAAGAGACATGTTTCCCTGAACATTGAAATTTCTACTCTGTTGTTTACAACGAATGCAAAGTAAGAGGTATAAGAATCGTATTAGATTTAAATAGTAGTACAAAAAGATACTAAATGATAGCAGCAAAATGGAGATTAAATAAAATAAAAAGAATACAGTCCAGATATAAACAAGATGAAGATGGAGGTCTCCTCAACATGAAACCACATTCGTACAATTTTTCTTTCAACATTATCAAAGGAAAATTGGATCTGGGATAACCTCACAATTGAATAAAGAAGCGTGGGAACAAATTTGCTTTTGACCAGAACCACTGCTGACTGTGAGAAATGTTGGTTCTCTTTACAGTCTCAGGCAAGGTCAGGGATTTCAGCATTCAAAACATAAACGACATCAACAGGTAAAGCCAATTAGTGTCAAACAAAACCTTACAATCTATTTAGTGTGTTCAGTAATTAACAGAAATGTTACACATAAATTAACCTTGCTAAATGTGTCATCACAAATTTTATTAACATGCAATTTTTTATATTTGTATTTCAATTATTAGGAGGAGGCTATGCACCCAAGCCACTGGGTTGTTTCTATTTGTTGGTGAAGTAGCTGCATCTTTGACTTGTTCTATTCTATTTCAGAAGCTCATTGTTATTGTATCTTTCGGAAATGTTCAAGCGATCATGAGTTGGATTGCCAGCGGCAGCCATGCTGAGATTCTTTCTGAACTGGTCTGAGTGACTTTGGAGTCCTCTTCAAGACTTCTAACTTCCCACAGGTTTAGGAGCTTGTTTTAGCACTAAAATGCTTTGTGAAATACTTTTAGGAGAGAAATTTAGGAGTCCTAAATTTAGAACTGACATGCCCATTATTTTTGAATGTATGCACAATAACCTGCTGCACTGTGTGATCTTTAGTGTTTTCCATAAGCTTTTAAACAACGCAGGCTAAACTGTGCTGCACAACTGTGTCATTTAATGTTTGGTATCACGGGTTCATCCCGCTTCATCTGAATGAGCAGAATTAAACACCAACGAAATCAGCCCCTTTCATTCTTTAAATCACAATGTCATTGTTGGTTTTACATTCATAGAAAATAAATTTGCATTATAATAAGTCATTTAGTGTGATGTTTGGCTTAATTTCAGCGTTATAGTTCTGTGCTTCTTTTGTTTCCTCATGAACTATTAATCGAGAAGAGATTCTCGGGCACTAAGACTGCTGATCGCTGTCTGTGAAATTGAGAATGACGTCTTTTGTATAAGCAATCAGTTTGCTTTTCATAGCTGAACCCCTCAGACCACAGTCACTTCTGATTGAATTTTCCTCCCTGAGATCTGCGATCAGCCTTTTTTAAACCTTTATAATTCTCTCTATATGTCAATCATCAGACTCACATTTTCACCAGAGCTGAAGTTACAGCCTTTGTGTGCACTGAGAGGAATACTCCACAATTCAAGAGCACAAACATGCATGATCTGTCTGGATGAGTTTCAGTGGCTTCATTTTTGAGAAGAGTGGCTTCCCAGTGTGTTTTTCACGTCTCCTCTGAGTAACAAACGATTCTATGAACAGGACTGTTATTGTTGTTGGAAATTCCATATTTTAACGCCAACAACGATATACATATTTGTTTCAAAGTAGTGTGAGCAGCTTAAAATCATATCATGTATGATTTTCGTCTTCTGAATAAACACAAAAAGCTTTCTAAGTTTTCTGCTTTGAACATAATTAGTAATGTCTGGAGTTCTGTTATCTCTATAAGCTTCAGTAACCCTGATTTAATAAATGAACTACTGATATGCTCTCTAAAAATACATTTTTAAATGAATTAATTGAAGTAGAGATAAGCCATCACAGCCAGTTGTTACTTTAACTCCTCATTTTAAAGCTCGTAGATGCAGCACATATTTGAAGCTGTTTTGTTGCTGCATTCAAGGACACCGACGTTGGGTTGTCTCCTGAGCAAAAAAGCTTTTAAAGCAGATAAAAACGCGTCTAAGACCTTTCATATTTCATGCCATTCAGCATTTCTTTGAGCTCAAACTCTAGGTGCCGACTTTCTGAAGTATTTGCGGCTTGACCAGGTAACATGGGAGTAATTAAAGCAATTCATAGACATTAAGTGTTATATTTCTCTTCTCGTAACGTTCAGCCTTTTGGGAGACATTTACCTTGTATTTAGGCTTAAAGAACAAGAGGCTGATAGTTGAACGTAGTCACGTAATCAGCCTCTTGTTTCTTGTCATGTGTATTCCACGTATGCCCCCATAATGCAGCATTTCTTCCATCTCATTTATTCCTCCTGAGTTTTGACACATTTTGATCAAAACATGCCAGTCTCAGTCCTGGGGTCATGGTCTTTGCCACAAACAGCCCATGTTTTAGCGCACTTTGATCCATCCATCCAGCAAATCTAACGATCACCCGCGGAAACAGGGATGCTTTCATATGCCGTCCATGCCTTACCTCCCATTTAGAGTCCATGCTAATGACGAAACATGAGGGCTGTTACGGAGTCTAAGAAGCAGCAGATAGGCTTTAAACAGCATCTTTATGGAGGGAGTGCGTTATTGTTGTGTTTTTATTTAGCTCACAGGTAACATACTTTGTACTCTGCCTGGTTATTTGTTATTCTCTTACATCATGTGCATCTGCTGTTAATGTAAATGCTATACCACTGTGCAGCCACAAATATATATGATAAAAATCAAGTTTCAGGTAATTAAATTAAACTGAACTCAAAAAGCACTCTATGAAGTTTGCTATAAACTTTCTCAGGAAAACACTCTTCAGCTCACTGTGAAGCAAAAAAGCTGCATTTTTTAGGATTATGTTGCAGTCATTTGACTGTTTCAGGGCTGCAGGCTTAAAAAATCCTAGGGCTGTCACTTTAGTGCATTAATTCGATTACTTAATTACACCGCAAATTAATGCGTTAAAAACAATTAATCGCGATTAATCATAGCACACAAACATTTTGATATTGGCCAGCTGGAGATCCAGAAAATGGCAGAGGCACGCCACGTAACACATGCGTCTCTAGTCAAACCAAACAAAGCCCAGGTGACAACAGGAATGGCATATTTAAGACTTAGTCTTATTTTATTTTTGAATTTATTTATCTATATTTGTACTACATTCTTTAATAATGTGTCAGGCCGAATTGTTTTGCTGGATGTCCTCGACCTTTTTCTTATTTTGAATTTGATTTATGAAACACACTTAAAGTGTAATTTGAGTTGCCTGATTGAGCTTAGAATTTTCTGGACAAGTTGCCCTGACTTTGGTTTTATTTAGTCACCAATAAAAATGTGGATTTACAAATCTTCACCTCTTAGTGTATTCATTTGATTAGTCATGCACTAAAATTTTATAATATCCTAGAATTAAAAGTCTTTATTAGGCTACTTTAAGCAGATATGAGATTAAAATGTGATTAATTAGATTATTTAATTATAAATCCGATGATTAATTAGATTAATTTTTTTTAATCGTCTGACAGCACTAAAAAAATCCATGGAGGCAACTTTAAGAATTTCATTTTGCTCATATGGAGCCAAAAAATTGCAAATAGCCTGCACAATCACTGAAGAGCCAGCCCCATGAAAGGCCTCATAAATGAACCTCTGATAAATTGTAATAATAGTAGCATACTAATGTCAGACCAGCAGCACTGACACTGGTTTGTTTCTCAGTCTTGCTCAGCTACACAATAATATCACAAAATTACTTAAGTACACGAATAATGTTAATTTTACAGCAATGGAAACTAGACAGCGCTCACAGTGTTTTACATCTAAAACAATAGTTCCATGATAAAGTTACCTTCATAATATGATTCCTTGACCCTGAAAACCCACTCCAAGCACTCAGAATCATGTCTACCATTATTAGTTAAACAGTAATTGAGTACAAATGATCACTCTCTAATGGCATTTATCTGGATCACCATTTAAATCTTTTTTAAGTTGGGCCATTACTTACATCTTCAGAAAAATTCAAAATCTGTCCAGTATTTTTTTGGGTAATTCTGCTAACAAACAAACGTTTTGGTGGAAAAAACATAACCCCCTTGGTGGAGGTTACTAGAAGAAAGTCATTTACAACATTCTCAAAAACCATCCTGAAGGCACAGCTGGACAGTGGTGGGTAAAAGTCCAACATATGAGACTGCGGATCTGTCGTAGTGGGCCAGTTGTTCTGCACATAATCGACACACTATGGAGACCGAAGTGCTTCCACATGGAGTTCCTTGCTGGTCCTCCATCACCTCACAGTGTCGTCTGTTGGTTTTTCACTCTGTTAACAAATCATTCCTTGATCTACATCTGATTTATTCCCACCATAGGTAATCAGTTCTTCCTCATGCCATGACCAACATACCATGAAAATGTCATCAATAATGTTTTCCACAAAAATGTGAAAATACTCTTTTCGCTCAATCTTAACAAATTCTTCAAAGTCCTGTGCCCTGGTGTGTTTGACCCTCATGTCTGTTAAGCAAGAACCTGATTTAAGCTGAACAATATGGTGCTAATTTGAATCTCTGTAGAGGAGCAGACCCAGCTCTTTTCCCGTCCTCTGTGGACACTGGTTGATGTTGATTTAGTTTTACATTTAACAGAATGTTTACGGCATCATTTGTGCTCCTCACTACTGCACTGCTGTCTGTTGAGGCCTCTGTTTGTTGGCAGTAACTTTTCACTTAATTTTATCTTTCACATAATGTATTTCTTACTTTAATTATTGTTTGAAAGTTTCGTTCCTATGTTTTCTGTTTCTGTTTTCTATTGTTTGTATATTCATATGAACTCTAGGCTGTCTCTAGTTTGTATTTCCATAGTAAAGGCAACCAGCAGAAAAGTACTTTTAGTTGCACAATCCTGGTCAAAAACGCAGGTTCTGATTTTGATTTGTGCGAGGATTCTTGTGTTTGGTGTTGTCCCACATCTTTCTAAACATGCTATAAGACAGCTACTTAAAATGAACTCACCAAAGTGTTGTTTGCTGCATGACGGCACAGGGGTTCACGCTGTTGCCCAAAAGGAAGATTGTTGCAGGTTTGGATGTTGTTCAGGGCCTAAATATGTGGTGCTGACAGTTTCTCTTGGTGCATGCACTTGTTCTCTGCTTTTACATCTTTCTGTGACAGACTAAAAACATGCTTGTTGGATAACTTGATGACTCAGAACTGCCCTTAGATAGGGCTGTGCAATATATTGATTAAACAGATTAATTAGAATTTTTTCTGCTGAAGATTTAACAATAAAAAACAACAATAAAAAAAATTATTGACTTACTCCAACTGAAAGTTATTGCAATGTTTGAAAATATAAATGCTGAAAATATACAGTTTTCAAGACAGCAGGCGCTGTTTTGTTTTGCAGGAGCACTTTTATATTCTTGTTTTTGCTTTTTAAATTAAATTAAATTTTGATCAGAGAGTTTTGTGTTAATATTCTGTGAAAATACCTCAGCTTCAGTGTTTATGTGACTAACCTGCCTACGGTTGAACAACATAACCAACATTTTACGACACAAACTTCAACTTTAAGAAGGGCATTCTGTATGATGTGGGAATAAATTGGACACCAGAAAGGCAAAACTTGATTGATGTCATTGTTGTGTCACTAAGAGTTTTTTTTTTTTTTTAGGAAAAATCGATTGAAATCATAAATGGAGTGTTGTGAAAACAAACCAGGGTTTTAATATCAAGCCATTTTTACCTGCCCAACCCTTAGACTTTTAACAATATTCTTCATCTTTTTGCAAAAGTCAGTAGTTTAAAACCAGCTACAGAAGCAGCCACTTCAATTTTCCCCTCCCAGCCAAATACCAGCTGAGTTCCAGCCAATGAGGGTCGAAATATGGTTTTGTTTTTTGGTTTGTTTTTTCTTTCTCTCAATCGCTGTACTTAGTGGAATTTTCCTTGGTAATTAAAATTTGGATTTAAATATACTGTAAAATATAAGCAGCACCATGTTTATCACGTCATTGTAGGGATCTTATTTGAGCCGTGAGGGTGGGCAGGTCCGAGACTTTTCTGTCCTGGACCAACCAAGACTCTGCCAAAGGAAGTGGGGACAGTTTTAGTGGCTCCAACCAAAGTTTTTAGAGCCCACAAGTGAAAATAACCCAGGCTGAAGTTCTCAGTTTTTTAAGGAGAAAATGTCCCTGAGGTTTGTCTTGGTGAATTCTCCCCCACAGTGCCTCTGCTCCCAGCAGATAAAAATACACACCAACACAAAAACACACACACATTTTTATTTCCTCACATTTCATAGAGAATAAAAGTCGAGGAAGCAGCTGCCCACATTGACCTGATTTACTTCAAACAGTGGAAAACTTCTCCCCTCTCTTTGTTCTGCTGGTGCTGTTTGTTGTTTGTGGAGCGAAGCAGCAGTCGACTTTTCTGCTCGGGGAATAATTGACATTCTCGTTAGGATTCACAGCGCCAGCCTGGTCAGGATTCATCAGAGGTGCAGGAGAGAGGGCTTTGTCAGGAACTGCAGGAAAGGTAGAGATCGGCTCAGAGCAGGCGATTTTATTGAAGAACACTGTCAACCTGAGCTATGAATCCGAAACTGAGTGTGGCAGCAGAAATCCAGACACATCAGTCCAGAGGACATTTCTCCAGTCTCGTTTAGTCCAGTTTGGTGGGCCTTTAGCGGGCAGGATTGGCACTGGGTGTGGCCCTTCTGCTTCAAGAGTCAAAGCGTTGTGAGTTCAGAAAGTCTTCTGCATACCGTGGTTTGACCAGGTGGTTGAATTATTGTTGCCTTTTATCGATCAAACTCTATGTGTAAAGTGCTGTTCATACAAAAGCTTGTATCAAAAATGCTTTCGATAAGAAAAGAATATACAATAAAATAAGAATAAGTAAAAATAAGTAGAAAATTGAATACAATGAAAATACAAGACCCCACCCATCTTCACCCAGCACAAACACAAAGACATTAAGAAGAAATTTTAACAGAAAACAGAATTAGAGGGCTGAGGAAACATCATACCATCCATGAACAATAAAGGATTAAATTAAAAATTGAAATAATAATATTGTACTAAGAGACAGCCAAACACCAATTGTGTTATAAAATCTGCCAAAGTAGGATAATGAAAAAGAAAATCAGTTAACAGAGAATAAAATTCTGAACGGTTAATCTAAACTGATATGGAAAAATTAAACAGACTAACTGGGTTAAAACACATTAATAGAAGAGAAGAAATAATAATAAATATATTCAGCTATAAGCCAGACTAAAGAGGTCGGTCTTGAGTTTGCTTTGAAAAAAATGTTAACAGCAGGTGCTGACCTCAGGTCCAAAACCTGTTTAGCCCCTTTTATAAGCCCTCTGCTCGAAAATGACATACTCATAAAGAAAAGGATGTATCTCTGCAACCACAAGATCGTTTTGAATTATCTTGGTGTCATGATAAAAGTAACACTTGAGAGATTTGTCCAGATGTGTAATTATCAGTATAAGTGTTACTGGGACAGAGTAGATGAAGATAGAAGTCTGAATCATTTGAAAATTTCCTCCTCATTTTAATTGTGAATATCTCTATGGAATGATGCAGTTGCAGTTATAGAACTCTATGAATGTCAAAATATGTGAACATTACTTCTGCCAAGTTTGAGTCTGATAAAGTGATGCAGAGCAAAGTTAGAGAGGTTTTACTACAGAGTGGTCAGGATGAATCTCAGCACAGTTTGGCACCATTCGTCCCATTTGAAATTTCTGATACGCCAAACTTTATATTTCACTTTTATGTCATTTTTGGTGTTCATTACACCCAATTACAACAGCTTTTATGTTCTTCTGTTTATCTGTGGCAGTTTTTGACTGAGAGAAAAGAAAAAAAGCAAAATTAATCAAATGTATCAACTTTGATTTTTGTTTCTTTTTTTTGAAAAAAGAAACCAGAACTCTATACATTTTCCCATTCAAAGAAATCCATACAAAGCAAGTTTGAATCAAAGTGAAACAGATTTTCATATTTGATGATTAATTTGCTTGTTGTTGACGATGCGTTTGGTGTGTGTAAAAAAGACTTATATATGACTATATTTCTACATGAATAGTTCATTTTTTCTTACGTTTTTGTTGGAGGGCATGCAAGCATTCCCAAAATCGGGTACTTTGGGGCTGACCAGGTTAATGATAAAAAATGGTAGTAATAATAATGAAAAAAGCTTCACTTTATGTTTTAGTCCTAACTTTTGGTACCATTAAAAGCCCTGAAGACCTGAGGGCTCTACTGGGTTCATAGGGTTAAAGCAAACTGGATAAATAAGACCGAGCAAAACGAGAGAATTGTAAACTTCAATTCTAAAAGATACTGGAAGCCAATGCAGAGACTTTAAAATTGGTGTAATATGTTGTCTCAAATCATTCTGACCAGTCTCCTCAAGCATCAATGTGGCATTTGCACCTTAAAAACTGTCATTCACTGGATATTTTCCCTTTTTTAAACAGTTTTCTGTAAACCTTGGAGACGCCTGTGTGTGAAAATCCCAGTAGATCAGCAGCAGCTAAAATACCCAGACTATATGGTCTGCACTTTGAGGTGTTAAGCTTTGTTTTTTTTTCTGAGCTGGATGATCGAAATCTCAAGTCAAAAGAAGAACAGAGTTTCAAAAGCTTTTGGATGCAGAGATCAGGACTTCTACTTGGAGCTCAGTCTATTTATGGTCTGACTTTTGTGTCGTGTAGTTTGTTTGTGTAGTTGATTGAGTTTAACCTTCAGGGGTGTCTGACAGTATCTGTTTTATGCCTCTCCTCACCTTAAAAATATCTCAAAAATTAAAGTGAGACAGTCTCTTCTGAAGAACTGGATGGACTAAAGGCCAGATCATCAGTCAAACAGTGGAGAGTCACAGAAGTCACAGCAGGTCAGAAGGAAGAGCTCACAGAGAGTGGAGTCAGAAAAATGTTCAGAAAACCCCTCTGAACCGATCAGGAGTCTGACAGAAGACAGCGAGAGAGGGAGACGGATGGACAAGCTGCACCAATGTGGATGTAATGTCCTGATTTAATGGAAGAATGATATGTTCCTCTTAGAGAAAAAACAATCGAAGTAGGGATGCACAGGATTACTGGAACAATATGAGTATGGGCAGATGTTTGCCTTTGAGGTTGATTATTTCTTTGGGCTGTAGATCCCGGCCTCGAGACACTGGACCGGCTCTCCGTCCAGACTGGAACCAGTTTCTGTTTGAGCAGTTGGGGGGAAGACTCGTCTGACTAACCAACTACTTTAATCCCAAAGCCTCTGTCATCACTAAGCATCCACTTTAATGAATCAAAGGTTGAATTTAAGATGCAAGTTTTGTTTTATTGTTTTACAGTGGGGCCAACCTTGTGGTGCCGATGGACCTGCCTGATTTATTGTCTGAAATCATGCAGATCCATCTTCCCAAGCTCCAGTCCTCTACAACCTCACTCGGCAAAAAGCTGAACGACCCAATCAGGGGAAAGGGGCGGGAGGTGCAGACGTGACGACAGCAGGAAACGACTGCATGTTGGCTGCAGTATTCGGCAGTATCTGCAGTTTTATCAGCAGTTGACTAAGCAAAGAACATGACTTAAAGCTTTTGTTATGGGAACGATGTTTTTGCGCTTCTTTTGACCGGTTTTGGTAAGAGTTTGATCTCCCAACTGAGTCCTCTGATCGTGAAAAAGATGGGAAGGACTCCAAACCCCATTGTAATAATTGTTTCTCTGCTGGTTCCTCTCGTGGGCAATCAAATCAGAGAAGCTGGAAAGCTGGGGATTACTGCTGGGAAATTGGGAGAGAAATGGGAAATCCTCCGCGGACAATGTCGGCTAGTTTGTCGAAGTCTTGGTTACTCGGTGAATATGATCTCCTCAGAACTTAGTGGGGATTGTTGTTGATGAGCTATCTAGTAACTGTTTGTACTGTAGTTTAAAGGAACACTCCGACTATTTTGGACCACGCCCTTTCCCTATCATTGACAAGTGAGACAAGCTCAAAAAAAAATTTTTTTTGTGTTAAAGCATCCAGTGGCTGGCTCCCAGGTAGCTTAGCTCAATCACTAGTTGCTCAATCACTGGAAGTCGGAGTCAGACTGAAAGTGGACAAAATAGTCCTTGCAGTGGTCCTGTGGAGGGCGTATTAGTACCTAAAGTAAATCGAATGGCTATAAAACATTTTAAAAGACATGTTTTCTTTCTCAAATCCGTTAAAATAACGTTTAGATAAACACAGACCTGCGCATGCGCAGTGCTCGCGGACAGCGGCGAAAGTGGACAAAATACTCCTTGCAGTGGTCCAGGGGATGGCTTATTAGCACGTGAAGTAAATCCGAATGGTTATAAAACATTTTAGAAGACGTGTTCTCTTTTATAAATCTGCTAAAATAACGATTTGATACACACGCAGATCTGCGCATGCGCAGTGGTCCGCGGACGGACCGGAAGTGGAAGCCGGATTGAGCACTCGCATGCCCAGGTCTGTGCGTATCAAACGATTTTAACGGATTTATAAAAGAAAACACGCTTTTTAAAATGTTTTATAACCATTTGGATTTACTTCACGCAATAAGCCATCCCTGACCACTGCAAGGAGTATTTTTGTCCATGCCAGTCCGCTGCTACTGATGGAGCACTGCGCATGAGGTCTGTGATCTAAACGTTATTTTAACGGATTTAAGAAAGAAAACATGTCTTTTAAAATGTTTTATAGCCATTCGGATTTACTAGGTACTAATACGCCTCCACAGGACCACTGCAAGGAGTATTTTGTCCACTTTCGACAGTTCCACTTTGACTCCTATTGACTTCCAGTGATTGAGCTAAGCTACCTACGGAGCTAACAGCTGGGAGCCAGCCACTGGATGCAGAGACACAAAAAAGGTATTTTTGAGCTTGTCTCACTCTGTCAATGATAGGGAAAGGGCGTGGGTCCAAAATAGTCGGAGTGTTCCTTTAAGCTAGCGACTAACAATGTCTAGCTTAAACTACAGTACAGTCACGCTGTGGCTTGGTATGATTGGTCTGTGATGAGTGTGACTGGCAGAACGATCGTCCAATCACCAGCTGCTGTTGTTTTTAAAGCTTTTGCCCTCTGAAAACATTTTCTATGAGCACTTCCCCAGATGGACTAGTTAAATATTTCAATGGCAGATTTAGGGATCTGTCCATCTGGTGTGCCAGGTTACAATGGTGCAGCAGGTAATGCTCATGCCTTACAGTAAGAATGTTGTCTTTATAAGATGCTCTGGCATCGTTTGACAGGAGTAACTAGGCCTGTCACGATAACAAATTTTGCTGAACGATAATTGTCCAAACAATGATTGATTATAAACGGTATTATTGTCAATATTATTTTTATTTTTTTCTAATTTTTTCATTCATGTAATTATAATATATGTCATAATTAATTGAGTACACCATATCAAAAGCAAGAAACTTTAATTTCTCAAGAGCATTTAACTGTAATTGGAAGGTCAGGATCTTTTAAATAATATAAATTAATTAATTAAAAACAACAAAAAATAGATCCTGTATCCAAAGAAACAAACGAAACTCCAATAAAACAATAAATAAGAGGGAGTTTATACAGGGATTGTTTGTGACATGTACTTTCTCCCAGTCAATCCGTACTGTCTCAAACGTTTGTAACAATGCTGACTTTTTAACCGTACTGAAGGGTTGCATTTCTTTTGCAATGTAGCGAACAACACTGTCTGTGAGCGCACCGTTTCACTCTGTTTTATTTATATTTTCTTTGCAGACCAAACGCCTCAGTAAGCATTGACTGTCAGGACGAAGGCACCGCAGCACCTCCCCTTCTTCTTCGTCGTCACTACTTTCAAACAAATACGACATATCAGCTTGTTGGTGTTCATGGGCTCACACCTTGTTCATTCTGTTTAAAACCAACACATTCTCACACTGGGACTGTGGCATTCGGCTTAAGAACCGTATCTTTCGTGCCATCATTCATATCAGTGTTCGTTTCCTCATTACTCCTCAGGACGCTCACTTCAGCTCTCTCCGTGTGTACCTGCGAGCAGCCCCGTCTCCCCCCCAAAGATCGCATGAGCGACAAATGCTCACTCCGCTATAAATCCGCTAAATCCGCTATAGAACCGATGCACCCCGGTGTCAAGAAAGCTAGACATAGTGAACCATCTTCTCATTCAGCCTCTTTGGTAGAAAGAGAGGAGGAAAACAAACACTCATGCACGTGTCAGTTTATCAAGGGCGTTTTTATTTATTGTTCGGTTAATTGATTTATTGATTATCGTGACAGGCCTAGGAGTAACCGACACTATAACAACATTTATAGGTCAGAAAAGAGGAAAAGCGTAAGAGTTATCCTTTAAGAAAAATGTAGGTATTAATATTCAGAGGACTCTACCAATTGAAAGTTTTTCTTTAAAAGACACATGACCAAACCATTACATTAATGAGAGACAATACAGATTCAATTAAAGCTAGATAAAACATGGTCTTTAAATTGATTAATGCAAAAGTATGCTGCCTCACATTTGCCTAACTCCAATTAATGCTTGTACTGGTTATAGCATTGCACGTGCTCTATGTTCTGACCTTTTGATTAATTCATTCCCTTTTTTTTCTTTCCAGAAATAAGATCAATTAGCAGAATCAATAACGAGACTGTTGTGAGTAAAATCGTATCAGTTCTCATTAGGGCTGGGTATTTTCAGCAACGTCACGATACGATATGTATCCCTGTACTAAGGCCACGATACGATACGTATCCCGATACACGTAAACTGTGAACATTGACTATGCTTTAAGCAAAATTCTTGACAAGTTTAGTTTTTTCTTATAAGAAGAAAAAAAACAAGGATGAGTTTTAGGTGGTTCTACAACTTGAGAGACATAAATTCGGATCCTCAAAGATGGTAGACTTAAGTTCAAATTTAGAACATATGCTTCATTATGAAGCTCGTCTTCTACCTTGAACTGTGTCACTGTTAACATTACCCAAAGTGTATTTACAACAACTGTCAAAATATTTAGGCCGTATCGATTCTGTAGAATCCGTATCGATACACGTATCCCAAAGGAGTGCGATACGATATTTTGCCGTTTCGATATTTTGAGCACAGGCCTAGTTCTCATCCGTAATAAGAATTCTGCTTGTCCACAAAAGCCTGCTCTGAAAAGACTTCAAGGTTTCTTTTAAAGAGGAGAAAATCTCCTGTCATTGCATCTCTTATTTTATTCATCAGACTGGGGCTCAGTGATCGACTAAAATCCCCTCTGAAGTGTTTTGGATCAGAAGGAAAGGTGTGAATAGAACAGCTGCAGGAGTAAATTTAGGACAAGATACGACTTGTACATCAACCAGTTACTGAAAATGAGCTTAATAAAAATATATGAGTGAACACACTGTCTTAAACGTTATTTTACCTTCACTTGTTGTTATCAAACTGCCTCTTAAACAGGAAAATATCCATTTATGAAGTCAAATTTGATCTCGCATCGGCCAGACTTCAAGAAAACTGAAATGTTCTTTTACTGCAGTTTTAAATGACTGTTCAAAGTCTGTGACTTCTTTTTAACTCCGGCTCAAAGCTCCCTGACATTAATAAAAAAATTAAATACCAAAGGGAATAAAAAGTAGATCAGATGTTTATTTTATAGCAGCAGACAGAAAAGACATGAGTGGATGCTGTGAGGTGATCAGTGAGGCTCATGAAAAGCAAAGATGAGGACAGATCTCCCCAAGGACCGTCAAACAATAAAGTTTATGTTAGATTTACGTTATTTTGTTCTAAAATGAAGTCCAAAGCTTCATTACTTAAAGGTGTAGTGTGTAGAAGTTAGCAGGGTTTCTCCAAACAGAAACAGTAAATATCGGATATAATGTTTCTATTTGTATGTAAAGTCTGTAAAAATAGTTGTGCAATCATCCCCATAAAACTTTGGTTTTCTTTTCATTAAGTTAGAAAAAGATTCTTATATCTTTGTACCACGGGTCTCCTCTCTGTGGAGGCTGACATAATGATCTGCCACGTTGTGCAAAACAGCGAAACAAGGTTTTTGAATATGAGTCTACAAAAGTTTACAAAACCTAGTCATCATCTTAACTGACCTATAATCTATAAAATAATTAGGGATGGGAATTGATAAGATTTTATCAATATCGATGCTGTTAACGATCCTGCTAATCGATCCAATTCTTTAACGATTCCCTTATCGATTCCTGCAGATTTTCCAATTGAGCAAATGGTGGTCTGATTTTCGTGGCAACAATGTCTAACACATGTCACATTATGTATAACTGCCTCTGCAAATTGCAGGTGTGTCCACTCACTTAAGGTTGTGTAGTAGGTGCAGTTAGGATTAAGTCACAATTCTGATGCTTCTGAACCCTGTCAGTGGATGGAATTGATAAGGGAATTGATAAGCAAAAAAATTAATGATATCGATTCTTTGATGGAGCTGTTAACGATTCTCAACTGGAATTGGTTTTCGATTCCCATCCCTAAAAATAATAGTTACCAAAATTAAAGAAAACCCTTCACCTTGTATCTGTTGTAAATTATGCCCTGTTCACGATCCTTTTTGGTCTTCTCTGGCTCCCGTCGCTTAGTGATGTGATGTTTTAGAAACGGACGGGCTCATTCTAAAATCTGAACATCGAAGTCGCTAAAATGCCGATTTCTACACATGCATCTTTAAGAACATTTATGGGCAGTAAACATTCAACAGTGTAGGTGGCAGAAAAAAAACAGTTCTCCAAAGAGTTGACTATGATGACCATGTTTTAACGTTCATATATTGAGCCTGCCTTTACTTTTTCTTTTATCTGCTGGGTTCAGCCCCTGAAGGGCAAGCAGAAAAATCTACTCAACAATGTTATTAATGTCTGTAGCAAAATCATTGGCACTCCTCAAGAAACACTACTTAATCTTGATAACAAACAGCAGATGAAGAAAGCAGAATCCATCTGATCTGACTGTTCTCACCCTTCATATCAACAGTTTCAGCTTCTTCCATCTGTCAAAAACTAACAAATATAAACATTCATTTGTACCTTCTGCCATCTCCAGGAGGAAACGTTAGTCTATCTGCAGCTGCTCTGTCTTAATTACGGGTTTCTTATTTATTCAATCTTTTATTCCTCACACTTTATACTTTGTACTTCGTGTTATTTATCTATTTTAACACTTTTTTCTGCAATTTATCATTCTTGATTAAGTTTTAAGCTATTAATTGTAATTAGATTTATTAAGTGCTTGTGAAACTTCATTCTTTTTTTTTCAACTTTTTTATAATAATAATAATAATAATACATTTTATTAAAAAGCACCTTTTTTATGTTTATGTGTTTGTGCTTAATTTTTATGTTTATTCTATGTTCTGCTCCTTCTTCTGAATTTTCAGAGGTCACTTGCCACTTTATTATGCAGACTTGTTCAACTGTAATCTGACACACCAGATGGACCATTCAATCTATCTCACTAGAACATCTTGAATAGAGAAAGTTTTTGAGGAGGGCAGAAATCTTTCAGAGGTATTTCAAACAGGTAACTCTACGATTGTTCTGTCAATCAAATTTATGAATTAAAACAAACTCTCCTTATCGCATGTCAGAAGTGGAGCCAAAACTGCTGCTGTGTGGTATCGCATTGATGAGTTCAGAAATAATGGCATTTGAATATCAGCAAAAATCCAGTTTTGTGCATCCCTAGCTTCTTTGGGCCATAATGTTGCTGAACCTTGACCTGACCAACTGCAGCAGTCCCAGATCACAGCACTGCCCCCACAGGCTTGGACAGTAGGCACTAGGCGTGATGGGTGCCTCTCTGATGCTCCCATCGTTCTGGCATAGGGTCAATTTGGACTCATCAGACCACATGACCCTCTTCCAGGACAGTTTTTAACCCAATTTTAGTAGTTTCTTCAATCTGTTTTCTCTGCTTGATGCATGCCAATGATTTGACCCTTTTTAAACAGACTGACATATTTTCCACGACTACAGGATGTGTCTTTGACATGGTTGTTACAAAAATAAGAAGCTACTCATTGCATCAACTGGGGTTAAATAACTTGTTGCCAGCTGAAAGATAATTGCCCATGCAGTAATTATCCAGTAGGAGGCTTGTATGTATTTGCTTAGTTAACTCCAGGTGGGGAAAATATTTTTACTCCTCCTTTTTCCCCGTTAGATGTTGTACAGTCTGTATCAATATTGTGCATCCCTAATTTACCCATATTAAGATCTCAATCACTTGCTTAAATTTTCATGCTGTTCTGGTTAAATTGGTCTTTGCAGCATGAAAACTGAGCTTTTCCTCTGATATAAGTTAATAGGCATAAACCCGCTCACTCATGTGGCAAAAGTCATCAGAGGCATCCGAGTGACTTTAATTAACACTTTATCATGCTTGTTGTGAACTTTTTGTCTCTGCGTGCTGCCTTCTAAATGTCGTGCCGTCTCGTGAGGCTCTGACAGCTGACTCTGGGACTTGTTTGCTCCTGATGAAGTGCTCTGAACAGGAGACCACGGCTGCAGCTCTCTGGATGCTCTAATCTAATAAAAGACTCCAGCTCCCCCTTTGCAGTGATGATCAATTGATTCAAATGGCCTCCGCGGATGAGACAAGGCAGCGCTCCGCTTCTATTTTTGTCTTTTTCCGCTGGTGGAGTCACAGCCGTCATCTCCCCTCTTTTCAATCTCATCCTCCCCTTCTCTGCGGCTCACATTCCCCTTCATCGGCCCCTCTCTTCCCCTCCACCTTCTCACTTGTGTTTTCCTCCTGCATCGTCCCCGCTCTCCTCTCCCTGCTGAGACTCAGCGGAGAGCTTTTTCTGCCTCATTGACTCGGTCCACCAGCCGTCGTTAGGAAGGAGAAGCTTCAGTCAGATTGTGGGAGCTGTTGCCTCCTTTTTTCTGCTGCTCTCACCACTCAAAGTCCTCCATTTCACTGCCCAACAGCTTGTTGGCTCTCCCAGGAAGGCTGGCTGAAAATGAGTGCAGCTGTTAGCTCTGGACGGTTGGATCCACCAAAAGTGTGGGGAAAGACTTTATCATACACTCCAACACATTGGTCTGGAGGAAAGAAAAAGGAAAACAAAGTTTGGGGGTCATGATGAACATCTTGATTTCAATATCAGCAAGTTGCTGGTGCTTGCATGTACAGAGCCTGAGTCTGCTGAAGGTGCTCTCGGGTCATGTGGTAGATAATGTCACTCCTCAGCAGTTCACTGGGATGTAAGTGAGGTTACAGGTCTCTCCACTGACTGCTAATTCTTTTATTAGGCACCAGTACGTTGAGCAGTAAGGCTGAAAGATTGATTGTTTTCGGATTAAACCACAATTTCAGACAACACAATCGTGTGATCGCCAAAGCTGATTTTTTTGCAGCATTCCTGGCTGACTCAGGATCTGTTGTGTCAATTATTTTACACATACTGTTTTCAAAGTGCTGGTAAGCAGGTTATCAACACAATGCCTCTGTGTAGGAGTGGGAGTTGGAGTATCCCTTAAATAATGAAAACAGATTATCATCAGAATTAAAAGATGAATAATGTGCTATGTGCTTTTCATCATTGATTTCCTAAAATTGAAATCACAATATCTGCCAGAAAAATTGTGTTTAGGTCTTTTTCTAACATTGTTCGGACCTACGGGGCAGTAGGGCTGGGTATTTCCAGCAACTTCACGATACGATACGTATCCCGATACACGAAAATTGTGAACATTGACTATGCTTTAAGCAAAATTCTTGATAAGTTTGGCTTTTTCTCATAAGAAGAAAAACAACAAGGATGAGTTTTAAGTGGTTCTACAACTGAGAGACATAAATTCAGATCCTCAAAGATGGTAGACCTAAGTTCAAGTTTAGAACATATGCTTCATTATGTACAAGTAGCTCGTCTTCGACCTTGAACTGTGCCACTGTTAACATTACCCAAAGTGTATTTACAACAACTGTCAAAATATTTAGGCCGTATCGATTCTGTAGAATCCGTATCGATACACGTATCCCAAAGGAGTGCGATACGATATTTTGCCGTATTGATATTTTGAGCACAGGCCTATTGGGCAGTGAGGAAAATGCTGCAAAACAGCATTCATATGGTGCTGATGGCATGTCCGATCTGTCAGTCATAAATCCAAAGCTATCTGACTTTTCAGTTGATTAAGCCCCAGTCACATATTCCCGTTTCTCATGGCGATTGTGCACGATTGTCATAATCCTGATAAAGCGTACTTTGGTTGTGGTGCATGCGCTACTTGGTCTGGATCAGCGCTGTATAGTCGTAGATGAACGGAGGGGAACTTAGAAGCTCCACGACAGTTTTGAACTGTTCAAAACTGTCGTGGAGAATCGCTGCTCTCGGTATAGCGGGATTGAAGCCTAATGCAGTCCTAAGGTGAGCGGTATTAGCGGGGCATGTACGGAGCTCAGTCGAGCTGATCGTGGCCCAATCGTGGCTCAATCCTGAAAGCTTTATGAGGACGACTGACAAGGATGTATCCGCTTTAGCCCCGACTGTGTCCCGTTCAAGACGGCGCAAGTGACGGGGCTCAGTCGGGGCTCAGTCGGGGCTTACGTGACACAAACTGAGCTCGAGCGGGGCTGACGTCCTGCCAGTGGGATGGAATCTTCCTCATATCGCTGTATTAACCTAACTGGAGCGGGACAAACGCCCCCTGAAGCGCTGTAGCTGCGCCACTGACTGTGGATTTACGGAGTGTCTCCAGGGGTGAGACAGTAATTTAATCCCGTATCATAGCGATCACACCAGCCTCCTCAATCGTGTACAGTCGTGCACAGTTGCTATGAGAAATGGGAATGTGTGACTTAGGCATTATGGATGGTTGTTTTCTTAGGTCTGACCGAGCCCCTCCATCAGGAAATTGAGCGCCCTTATGTGCGTAGAGTAGGTGTATCAAACACCATTTCATCACAATACAATATCAGTTTGTTTCTGGTTTGTGAAACAATGAAAAAGGCTTTCCACAAAACTATTCACATGCTTTGACTGATATTCAAATACATTATGTACAGATTACATTCATAATATGACAAAAGTTTTGACTTTTTTATTGTTTAAGGTTTAATCTTTTAAGGTTGAAAACAGACCCATTTTCATTAAAACATAAGGCCCAAAAAATACAAGTAAAAGCATGCCTTTTGATTTTAAGACGAAAATTCACTTTATTTTTTGGACATATTTAGATGGCATTAAGGGAAATTGTTTCATGTAATTTCCATTACATGTACGTTTTCTTTTTTCGGAAGAAGTGAAAAAAATCAATAAAAGGAATTTCAGGATTTTTTTTGAGGGCATATTATCCAGCCCTAGTATTGACTTATTTTGGACTTACAGAAGAGGTTGTCATGACACTGGTTTTTAATGTGTGATGCATGAGAGTGAAATCAGCTTACCTCACTCAACACCATCTAGGGGAAGAAAAGCCAGTGACAGTAAAGCTAATGCTAAGCTAACCCTGCTGATAAACCAGCCAACACTGAGCTTGTCAAAGCTGCATCCCAGTTCTGAACAAAAGAAGAAAATAGCTTGATCTATAACTAACCTCACCATGTTGTGGAGGGCTTTAGTCACATGCTGCCCAAATATGTGCCATCTTTGTGTATTAATTTAACAACAGCAGCAGAACTAAAGCTCTTCAGAGTAGTGAAGCTGAAAATTGAAGAGAGGGGGGCACAATAAATTTGATGTTTCTTATCAAACTTGTCAGATTTTGTAATTTTATTTTCTTCTTTGCTTGTAAATGCAGACAATAAATCATTAGAAGTCGAAATATATCCTGAAATTAAGTATCACAACATTCAAGTTCTCAAGTATGATAGTATTATGGAGTTCTTGCCCCTGTGATCTTGTCAGTCTAAAGTAATAATTATATTTACACAGCACTGTCTGTTCCTCTGAAGTGCCATGCATTGACCACCAAAACTGTTCGACTAAAACAAGCTGTGATTTTTCTGAACATCCATCAGTCTTTTTCTATAACCCTCTCTGTTGTTTACTCTGTGGTCACGCTACATCAACTCGGACTAAAACAGTTTTAGTTCCTGTTTAAAGACAAACACTGGATCTTTGTTTCTCCCCTCAGCCATCCGTTTTTATCGTGTCTCTGTTTGACATTCCCTCAGTGAAGGACTGAGAGTCCTGCTGCTCTCATCATTAAACTGTCATTCCACGAAGGCCCCCATCCAAAAAACAAAGAGTAACAATGAGAGGAAACAGCTGAAGGAGCAGTGATCGCAGCAGCGTTTCCTCCTACTAATACTGATGGACAGGTTCTTGGATCTGGACCAGAAGCAAACAATACATCTGTGAAGGATTATTTTATTATGACACTGTTGGTGTAATGAGCATGGACACTCCCACCTGATTGGCAGACATGCAGCACTTGCTGACAGATATTATTTGTTCTGCTGTAAAATAAAAAGATGCAGGAAGAGTTATTAGATGCCTTTTAGTTGGAGGTCACAAGCGTTCAAAGACCACATTAAGAGTTTTTGTGACATTGTAAAGCTGGAGAGACGCCTGCTGTTTGTAGTTTGCTTTCAGTGCATTAGTAGGCCTGTCACGAGAATCAATAAATCAATTAACCGAACGATAAATAAAAACGTCCTCGGTAAGTTTGCCGGCCTCGATAAATTGACATGTTCATGCGTGCTTGTTTTCCTCCTCTCTTCCAAAGAGGCTGAATGAGAAGATGGCTCACTACGTCTCTCTTTCTTAACACTGGGGTGCATCAGTTCTATAGCCGATTTAGTGAATTTATAGCGAAGTGAGCAATTGTCGCTAATGCAATCTTTGGAGGGGGGGCTCGCGTGTACACACGGAGAGAGCTGGAGTGTCCTGAGGAGTAACAAGGAAAGAAACGCTCATTTGAATGATGGAACGAAAGCTACGGTTCCTAAGCCGAATGCCACAGTCCCAGTGTGAGAATGTGTTGGTTTTAAACAGAATGAACAAGGTGTGAGCCCATGAACACCGACGAGCTGACATGTCGTATTCGTTTGAAAGTAGTGGCGACGAAGAAGAAGGGGAGGTGCTGCGGAGCCTTCGTCCTGACAGTCAGTGCTTACTGAGGCGTTTGGTCAGCAAAGTGAATATAAATAAAACAGCGCAAAATGGCAGACAGTGTTGTTCGCTGCATTGCAAAAGAAATGCAGCCCTTTAAAAAGCCTGCAATGTTACAAACCTTTGACAGACGGTACGGATTGACTGGGAGAAAGTATATGTCACTAACAATTCCTGTATAAACTCCCTTTTATTTATTGTTGTTATTGGAGTTTCGTTTTTCTTTACAGGGACAGGGTCTATTTTTTATTGTTTTTGATGAGTTTAATTATTTTTATTAACATGCTTTATTTTCTTAAAAGAGAGCCCATTCCATTTTCATTGTTTTTTTTCCTCTTTTTTTTGTTAAATTTATTGTATCAGCTGTTTATTTCATTTAAAAGATCCTGACCTTCCAATTACAGTTAAATACTCTTAATAAATTAAAGTTTCTTGCTTTTGATATGGTGTACTCACTTTATTATGACAAATATTATAATTACATTAATGAAAAGATGAGAAAGAAAATCAAAATAATATTGACAATAATATCGTTTATCATCAATAATTTTTTGGACAATTATCGTCCAGCAAAATTTGTTATCGTGACAGGCCTATGCATTAGTGTTATTTATGTTGAATGTATAGTGTACTGTATGTGTTGAAGGTTACTTGTTGATACCACTAGAGTGCACACTAGAGAGCTCAGGCAGTATACAACTTCCTGCTATGTTCGAAGTAAATCGCTATCAGGGTGACGTTAAGACATCTTATGCTAATTTTTAATGACAAACACCCCAACCATGCTGGAGGTTATGTGGTGGCTGGAGCTGCTCTAAGATTAAACACTTTTAGGAAGATGTAAATGTGACTTAAAAAGATGTACTCGGTTTTGGGATTCCAAACACTTGTGTTGCTGTGTACCTGGGTAATATTGAAGAGACTGTTTAATGAAAAAAAAGAGACAGATAACTGATTAAAATTCTACTTACAGTCAGTAAAGAAGCTATCACCAAAAACTGGTACAAAGCTGAACCCCTGAAGGAAGAACACTTGTTAGAAATCATTTAGGACATTTATTATGGAAAAGCTGACATACCAACTAAAGCTCAGAGAACATACCCACGACATGAACTGGAAAAAATGGATCAGATACACGGAAAGGGAGAACAACAAGTAATTTGAACTGTCTTGAAATGTCTAAACGAGTGAACTAATGTATACTTAATTTATACTATTTTATACTAATTTATACTATAATTTATGCTAAATGCCCCTGAAAATGTTCTCTTGTGTTTATTTGTGTTTTATAACTGTTTACTGAAACGAAAATGTATAAAAATAAAGCATAAACAAGAAAATACATTTCCAATTAATATTATTAATGGGCAGAAATAACCAATCTGTTTTTGAGAAGTATATCTAAATTCGTCATTGATTATGCAGGCAGTGTGCTCACATCAGTGCCAAACACTGTTGCTTCCAACCATTTTCCCTTGAAGCTTTTTGTATTATAATGCTGCAAATTTCTTAGTGTTGCATAATAAGAAACAAATATTCACTCATGACACCAAAGACAAGACCAAATCCACCTATTGTGCAAGCACAAAATCTGTGGAACAGACAGACAAATATTGTTCTTAAGGTGATTTTTGACACTGCGGCTCTGAGTCATGTGTCCGATGTGTTCACATGTGATCCTGTGCAGGTGTTGTACGTCAGGTTATATTTCCTGCTGCATAACGACAGTTGACAGGCCGTCTGACTTCCTGGGAGGTTTAGGACAGAAGTTAGATTGTTTCTGACAGTTTGAAATAAGAGCAGCAGCTGAGGATTGATTCCTCTCCTATTCCTCGTGGCGAGATCTAATTTTTTAGTCATGGTGATATGTGTCTACAGGAAATGAGCTATTGGGCTATAAATCTTCAGAACAAAAGCAGAAATGATAAATTACCGTGAGAGGTGAAAGCAGGTGATGGAGCAGGTGGAGAGGGAGGGAAATTAGAGCCATAATTTGGTAGATGGATCATAAAAGAAAGAAATTCAACCTTTACAGTTTTTAATGTCTTTATTCATACTAATACCCTGATTTAATGACAAATACAGGGTGAAAACCTTTCTTCAACTCTTCAAAAGACTGTTTTTATCGTATTTTATTTTATTAAAGTAGTGTTTTTTTTTTTTTTTAGGTGTTGTATGTGACGTTAGCTCTGCGTCTGTGCAGAAAGTGTCTGCACGGAAGCTAGGGCTACAGATGGGGCCAACAACTCAGTGCATTTAAAAGGTATTTTGATGAAAGCAAGCCACAAATAACCTTGCAGTGCAGTCAGCTCAGTCTGATAAGAGACTGTAGTCAGGCAGATCCATTTTGCCAAGCACGGACAGCAGGGAGTGACTGTTTGTAGAAACATTAGCACAGACGCTAACAGCTTCAGTTGCAGATTTATCAGATATGGATATTTCTTCATCAAACGAAAAACAAACCTCACTGCAAACTGCTGAAACACTTTGCCAAGAGTTGTTTTTATAAATTGCGCTACATTTGGCCCTTTTAATCACGGTATTGCACCCATCCTTTACATTATCTGATTGGTCTGTAATGAACCTAAAGGAACAATCCTTCAGTCACCTGTCAGATATGCTTTGAAATGTTTGACTGATTCCAAAACACTTTCTATGGGCTCTTTTTGAAATGGACAAGTAAAATATATTGAGCTGTGTCCACTCAAGTGCATGTAACTTTTCTCCAGTGTCTGAAGTGAGTGCCGTTCACGTTCTCAGCAAGAAATGGCCCATTTATTCAGTTTTGTAGTGATTGTTACTGCTTGTGAAGGAAGCTGGTCAGTGCTGCAGGTTGTGGGCATGTTGGATGTGCCTTGTAGCAAAGTCATGCCTAAACAAAGCAGGACGAAGATAAGCACTTTTTGAAGCAGTGGTAATTTTTCAAAAAAGTTACCACTTAGTTTTAGTTTTACCGTACAAAACTAATCTGCAGGGGGCATGTGCAAACCAACAGGACATGGTTAGTTGGTCAACAAAACAAAGCCTCTGTTTAACAGTAGAAAAATAATAAAAAATAGATAATGTTAAAAAAATGGTAAAACAAAAAGTCACAAGCACACAGGACTGTATAGAGTGACTGAAGTTTATCTGATGCATGTAGGCAGAGGCAGGCTAACACCTATTGACTCCCAGTGTTTGAGCTAAGCTAATTAGTGGTTGGCAAGCTCTGCCCGTCTCTTCCTTGTTACTGCAGCACAGTCAAAAGGATGGAGTCTATCTGCTGTCATAGACTCTGGAGAGTCAGAAAAAAAAGACATGTTCAAATATTCAACTAATTTGTCAATTACACCAACTAACTGTTAATTTCTGTTTATGTCTGACTTAACTGTTTGATATGTATGAATCTGTGTCTCAAATTGTTTTATGTCTGTAACTTTGTAAATGTGGTGCTGCCTGTTTTGGCCAGGAAATGTTTTCAAATTAGATTTTCAATCAGTGAGGCTCGTCTGATTTGGATAAAGGTTCATTCATTTAAAATCTGTGCAGAAAACAGTCTGGCCTTTGTAAAAAACAAACAAACAAAAAAAAAAACTTAATGGCCCTTTCCCTACTCTGTATGGCTTTGGCTTTAGCCTTCCATGATTGTTATAGGGATAGTGGTTATTGACAGTGTTGATACTGACAGGACTTTTACTTTAGTTTTAGTTACAGTCTTTTGCCTAAAATATATTTTAGTTTTAGTCGCAATTAAGTCATCTAAACTGTGATAATTTTAGTCCAGTTTTAGTTGTTGATAGAGATGCACCGAAATGAAAATTTGTGGCCGAAGCCGAATAATATATAAATGCTGGGCCGAATACTGAATATCCAATGCGGAGGCAAAGTAGTTCACTATATTTTTTAATAGTGCATTAATAGTTTAGAGTACATTTTTAGACATGTTTTTAAAAGAAAGTAATTGTTTATTACAACCTTTGCTTTTCAAAGAAAGCCCAACAAAGTTTTTCATTCATATTAAGCCTTCAAACAAAACAAAACATGCATTAAAAAATATTAATGTACACTGATGGATATATAGCAATAGACCAATAATACCAACAATACTGCTTTAAAGCTGTAACTTTATATTCAATATTGGAATGACCAATCAAATATGGGAATAAATATCCGTAATGGAATTGTAAATAAATACTTGAATGTAAAATATTGAGTGTGACGACACATCAGGTCTGGAGCAGTGGACCGTTCCGTCCAACAGAGGGCGCTGTGAGCGCAGCTTGTCCCTCAGACACATCCGCTGCTCTCTCGACCCAAAGAGTTTCCGCTCCGAGTGGAGTGGACATAAACAGCTCTAACTGTTCTGAGGAGAGCTCTGTGGAAGTAGTTTTGGTTCTACACCGTTGATGGCAAACTTAAAAATCAAAGACCTGGCTGTGTGTTCCGTGAAATATAGTTTAGTCTCTCGTTCTCCACTTATTTGTGGCTCAGCCGTCGGCTTTTCATCCAAGCTATACGGCCAAGTGCAGCGGAGCGCCGTCAAGAGTTTAACCCCGTGTGACGGTGTTTTTTTCGGCAGAGTGGATAAGAGAGTCTCTGACCCTTACTGAGGGGGGATACTATTTGGCCTTGTTATTGCCTCATTCTACCGAAGGCCGAATATGTCTTTTTTTGCACTATTCGGCCGAATATATTCGGCCACCTAATATTCGGTGCACCCTTAGTTGTTGAATTTCATAACATTTTAGTCAATGAAATCTGCTGTACATTTATTTCACTTAAATATGAAGTGTTAAGGGTAATGCATTTTTTATGTTTCTTTGAATTTCTGAAGTCATGTTTTACACTTGGATAAAATGAAATATCCTGTAACTCTTTGTTGAATGTTAGTAAAGTTTGAATGTAAAACAGAACAGAAACAAATTTTCCTTTTGTGTGAAATATCACCTTTATTTAGTCTACCTGGCGGAGCATCTTAGTTACAATACCAGAACTGATAACAAACAGTGAACCAGCTCTACATGAATATATCAATTCATAAAGAGAGCAGCTCTGATTTGATCACTCCACAACTTATCCCACTACCACCAAGCTAAGGCAGCTGTGACTGGATGTTCCTCTGAACTCATCCAACATTTCCACACAACCACAGTAGCTGTGATTGGATATATTCCTAACTCGTCCCAACTTTCTACATTACCAAATTCGGTCTGATTGGATTAAGTCTATCAAATATTTTAGTCTAGTTTTTATCTGTTGATGAAAATGTCAGTTAATTTAGTTATAGTTTTTGTCCATGTGCACTTGGATTTATTAGTTTCTGTCTGGTTATTGTCAGGAGAAAAAAGGTTGTGGTTAAAAACTATGACGAGAATAATTAGTCAACAAATTTAACACTGGGTTTTGATTATGGATGGATACATATGGGTCATTTGTGTATGATCTGAAGCTAACTTTATGGACTAGAAATCAGTAAAAGTGTGGCCTATGCACCACAGCCGGCTCTTATTGAGTTACAGCTATGTCCATGAAGGTCAAAGACATTAAAACAGCACTGAAACACCATAAAATCAAAACATCTTCTCTTATTGTCGTCCTCGGTCAGATAGGCTGAAAATCTGAGAGCTGCTGCCCTGGTTTATTAAAAGAAGCTGAACAATGCATGTTTGAGTGTGTAGTCTTATGAGTAAAGGTAATTTCCCCTTAGACATGTTCCTGTAATATCATCAGACTCACAATGTTCAGCAGCATGTCCAAGACTCTGATCTAATCTTATTCAAACACCGAAAGCTCCAGTGCATAGGACATGCTATAACGCCTTAAACAAACCAAGAAGTGGACTTCGGTAGAATGTGGGTTGGCTGTTCAGGATGTGAACATTGATTTTTTTTTTAACAGACTGCAGAGGTCAGCTGGTTGTGTTTATGGAGAGAGAGGAGGAAATGTTTGTGTTCAGGAGAGTTACTGTCAGGCTGATAACAGCGAGGGGTTAAAATAATAACACTGAGGTAATGATATCAGATTGATGCTCAGGAATGGAGAAAATTAAATTTAGGGTTTGGAAAACAGATTCAGGGAGTCAGCCAGTGGCAGAGAGAGAGATTTATTGACTGATTTACTGAGGTTTTTGTGGCTCACTCCTCCATTGTTAGAGATTTTATTTTTACTTTTATGTAAGGCTGTATGAGATAAATGGAGTTAGCCTAAACATGAGCCACAGTCACAAATCTCAGCTCTGCATCTGTACAGAAACAGTCAGCATGAATGGTAGACTAGACATTGCTGCAGATGGTGCAGCCGATCCAGGATTTGTGGCTCCCTTAGGTTGCCCTTAGGTATGAGTTTGAGAGTTGTTTGTCTCTTTATGTGGCCCTGGGATTGGCAGGTGACTTGTTCAGAGTGAACCAAGCCTCTCGGCCAGTGTCAGCTAGGACAGGCCCCCTGCAGTCCTGAAAGGGAGTAGTGGTGTAGCTCGTGGATGGGTAAAAATTCTCAACTCAAATTGTGAACATACATTTGAATTAGTGATGCAGCAGTTTAGAAAATCAAGGCTGGTACTGATATTTAGGATAACAATTTTAGCCAATATTGATGTTTTTATATATATATATATATATATTTTTTTTTTTTTTGTATAAATTGATTGACCTTAATACCAATGGTCAATAACAATAGGTCATTTTACTGCCCTGAATGAAAGAACTTCTCTAAAGTTGCCAGTTGTCAGCACTGAATTGTTATGTCAACAACAAACATTTAAAATTGATACCTGTTCATCTCATATTCATTTCCTGATGGCCAATAAAGGGCTGATATCGGCTGGTACTGATGTTAAACTGATGTGTATCCCTTATTTGAACATAGCAAATATATTTTGGATGTGCATTTAGCCGCCATCATCTGCTAGAGCTTCTCATGCAGTTAAACTGTCCGTTGGTCTCTTGACCTCAACAAGAGGTACACCTCAAGTTTATAAAGAACAGGCAAAGCAAAGCTGTGGAATTTAAAGGAGACTTGTTTGTGGACATGTGTATAGCAGCTGGCTTACTCCTTAGCCTATAGCCCCTTTGTTGGTCTTCGACCCATTTGTGGCAGTGGAGGAGTGCTCTTTTTCTCCTTTTTGCTTAATATTAAAATGAATGAACTGTTCAGTAATTGAAAAATCACCTTTTTGCCTCAATTATGCACTATTGTCTTAGAAATATTTTCCTAAAACTCCTGAATAGATTTTTCTTTTTTTAAATCAGCACTTCAGTCACCAAGGTTGTCAAAACTAAACCTTAAACTGAGGTATGTACCAAACAGTGGGCTAAGTGTGTTGTTGTGTGACAAACATACTTGACAAAGGCCTCACATCAACTCGTAAGCCATGTTTGACAACCTTATTTGCTAAAATCAAATTCATCAAGGATTTTTTTTTACTCATATTTAGCCCTTTTTCAGGATGACCTTTTCACATTCAGCCTCAATTCAGTAAACCCACCATCCCCCCCTCCCCCCCTCCCCCCCTCCCAACTGAATCATTATTGTGTTTTCTTCAGATACTCCACCTCCCCAGAGGCTGAACCTCAGTGATCTTTAAGACCCTCTGACCTCCCTGAACTTCTCCTTTAAACCACCCTCAGACAGGTTGTTAAAGGACGATCTGGACTCAGGTCAGATCCCCAGAGGATGAACCCTTTACCCCATGATCCCTCCTCTAAACCTCTGATAACAGTGTGTGGGCGTCCAGATCATTTTAGAGAAGAAATCTAACAACCATCATATTTCTGTGAGAGTTGTTTTTGTGTTTCCCTGATTGGCACTGGCTGCAGCGGTGATGCTGGCTCATTGCTCAGGCTGGAGGGATTGCTGCCATGTTGATTAGGGAAGTTGTCATAGTGCTGGAGCAGTAAGTGTTTGTGAAGCTGCTCTTTGCCTAGAAAAGCAGCAACAGTCCTTCAGACGGAGGCACACGTGCAGTTTGCATTGTTTGGCCTCTGAATGTTGGATCCCACTCAGACTCTTCCAGCTGAGGTTTTTCCCCTTGAAACGGACAAAGTCTAAAGTCTGGTCAAGGTTTAGATTTTACAAGGTTGTTGAGGGGAAATGAATTGATAATAGTCACCTTGTCTAAATCACAAAGCTGCGGTGAAAGACAAAAATGTGCGTGATTAAAAATGCTGTAACTCCTTGAGTAAGTGAGCTGACTAAGCCGGAGAGAGTGAGAGTGAGAGGATTCAGTGAGCCATACCTGAGTGAATTATAGGCGGGTTATCAGTATTTTCTGTGGATAATGTATAAACCTTTAAAAAAGAAACAGCATTAGAATAATTCTGGAGTGTGTTCTTGCCGTTCTTGTGCCATTTATTCGCCGTATTTGTAATAGATAGTCTTTCTCCATCATAGATCGTGTTTTATGGATTTAATCAACGGTAATTTGGAAGTATTAAAAAAAGAGATGTGGAGGAATTCTGCAAGGGAGAGGGGAGACCCGACCAGAGGAGAGTCATGAAGGGGGACTAACTGGACATTGCTTAAGGGACTATCGTCAGTACAAAAGAAAAAAGAAAAAAATAAGCCTGAACATGGTCGACTGTAACAATGGACACTTATGCTGCAGGCAATTCAGTTTTTCCTTTTCATGTAATAACACTATTTAAAGCTGTGGTCTACGATTTGAAACCGCAGCCTGCCCCTCCTTCCCTCACCTCTCCCCTCCGTGTTCCAAGATCCCGCCCCCAGCTTGTGTCGGCTCATAAAGCCCCCTCGGACAGAGCTACGAGCGACTAGCACAATATATCAGCAGCAAACTCAATCAAAAACAGCTCAGCTCAACTGAAAGCGTCCAGGCTATTTTAGAGACAGACAACTAACATCATCATTCTTTCTGACAGTTGTTGTGTTTCCCCCTGTTCCACTGCACTGGCTGCAGTGATGCCTGCCATTGCTCAGGCTGGAGGAGGGATGCCGTGCTCTGACGGGCGGGTTGTCATAGTGCTGGAGCAGTACAGTGTTTGTGAAGCTGCTCTTGCGGGCAGAGCTCGCAACAGTCCTTCAGACGGAGGCACACGTGCAGTTTGCATTGTTTGGCCTCTGAATGTTGGATCCCACTCAGACTAGTTCAGCTGAGCTTGAACGCAAAGCTAGTCTGGTCAAGGTTTAGATACAAGGTTGTTGAGGAGGGTCACCTTGTCTAAATCACAAAGCTGGGCAGATGCTGTTGCTGTACTGCGAGTGAGTGAGCTGACTAAGGGAGAGAGGAGAGGAGAAGGTGGTCTGCAGCCATACCTGAGTGAATTATAGGCGGGTTATCAGTATTTTCTGGGATAATGTATAAACCGCAGCATTAGAATAATTCTGGAGTGTGTTCTTGCCGCTTGTGCCATTTATTCGCCAGTAGCTAATAGATAGTCTGCTCCATCATAGATCGTGATGGATTTAATCAGCGGTAATGGAAGTATTAAAAAAGAGATGTGGAGGAATTCTGCAAGGGAGAGGGAGACGACCAGAGGAGAGTCATGAAGGGGACTAACTGGACATTCTTAGGCTTGATTGGTCAGCTAGTAAGCCTGAACATGGTTCAGCGGATATACTGAATGGATTTTTTTCATTCTTTTTGGTCTTTATACTGTGTAGATAGGACCACAGGACCATAACAGCCTTAAAAACGGTGTTATTAATATGTACAAAGCTTCCAAATCGTAGACCATAGCTTTAAGCATTTATAACATAATAATGACAAATACTTGCCAAAATCACTTTTATTTCTCATGAAAAAAGGGGGGGAAATTACTTAAACGATATTTCCTGACACAGTTATTGACAAAAAAATACCAAAGCAATGTTAAAGTTATAACAATAAAGGGGTTCAATGATTTCAGGTGTTTGTAAAAGTACTTTTTGAACGTTTCAAGCACACCGCAACAATACTGTGATAAAAATGCTAACTGTGATCATTTTGGTCACAGTAATCATGCTATGAAATTTTCATACCGTAACATCCCTATATTGCGACTATAGCACCCACCTATTACAACATCTGATTGGTCCGTAATGAATGTGATTGACAGAAAAATCATCCAGTCACCTTATGGATAAGCTCCTGAAAAGTTCTGCCCATTCCCAAACACACATAGGATTAAATGTCTATTTTTTCCTGCTATTTTCTTTATTTGTAATTGCTCTCAGGTGAGGTCTGTAAATAAGCCCACATTGGGTTTCTACCTAGCCGTAGAAGAAGACGTACCCTGTTGTGAGGGCCAGCTTACACCATAGCGCCTGTTGATGGGATAATCCCGTTTCTTCATTGTCCATTTTGTATTTATGATGCAATCTGATAAAAAGATACAACAAAAATAGATTTTCATGGAACTTGGACATGGATTGGAGTTCACCACCTGGTGGTTAGGATGTGGTACTACAGCGACAGAGACCATGCATGAAAAGCCTAATCAGGTCCATGTTATGAGCCTCAGATGTTCAGACAAATCCATATCTCAGCCTGATTTCACAAAGTTTTTACCTGAATATCCTCCAGGACAAGTAGAGGAGCTTCAGTGTGAGTGCTGTTGGTGAACACTCACACACACACACACACACACGCACTGTCTGAGAGCGTGTGAGGGACATAAATTTCTCCTCCTGTCACTTCTGCTGTGCACAAACTCTTTCAGTGTGAAGCAAACGTCTCAGAGAGAAAGAAAACCATCAGTCACTTTGTGGAAATGCTCTGACTGCTCACTGGGCTGTGTATCTGTGTGTGTTTGAAAGTCGCCTGCACAGGAATGCCAGAGTGAGCAGAGCTTCAGTGACCAGTGTGGAGCACAAGCACAAGAACTCTCCAACATTTTGGCATAATTATGGGAGAGCCTTGTGCTGACAGTCAGGAGAGTGTGATTTCGAATGTGATCTTACCCAACACACAGAGCTATGGTTAGCTAATGTTAGTCAGCACCTTACTATAGAAAAAAAAGTAGGTGTCGTTATGCTTTATCCACACCTGGCATCTTCTGTACGTCTTGGTTGTGGGGAAGGCAAAAGAAATCAACACCACCCTCCAAACTTCTCAGATATCGATTGTCGAACGTGCTGCACTGCTTAGACGTATTGTTTACTGCTGAAAGCTTGCCAGACATCTTGTGCATAGTTACAGCTGCTAACGTAGGATTGGACAGCAGACGTTCGTTCGACAGAAAGAGATTCTATGCATCCCTTTAAGTTGTCACAAGTTCTCTGTAAAAGCAGGTGGGGGATTTTGGAGAACTAGCAAGAAGTTGAATTTGGCATCTCCTCAGGGCTCCACCTAGACCCTACCACCCCTAACCCTCCCTCAGCACAACATTTGTGTTTTAAACTATGTCAAGTCATGTCTCAGTCAGCGGTAAGAAAACACCAAAACATTATCATGGTAAAGTTAAAAAACAAACAAACATGGAAAGTTAGTTAGTACTCACAACCCGATGTTGATTGGGGTATAGGTAGTTCCTCTGCCATTCTCCACAGACTGTCAAGTCTCCCGTTTTGGCCATGAAACTACCGTATTTACGTATTTTATCCTCTTTCCCATGGTCCTCCCATGTTAGTATTCTCCCATAAATCTCTTGTGTGACAATATAATAATAGAAAACATTCCTCTGCCTCTCCAAACTGAACTCTGTCACTCGCCTGAATGGGGCAGTAATGCTCCAAAATGATGGATGCCAACCGGATTTGATTGGTTTGATAAATTCAGAATGAGTCGCTGTGATTGGTTGGTGTTTTTCCTATTTTACTCCTGCTGTAGATCATGCATTGATTACCATAGGGACATAACAATTTTTTTTTTACCAGTATAACAAAAAGTGGGTTCAGAAGCATCGGAGTTGTGGCTTATTTTTTAACAAAAGGCGCCTACTGCACAACCGTAAGTGAGTGGAAACACCAGCAACTTGCAGAAGCAGTTATCTACGCTGTGACATGTGTTTGATCTACAGGCCAACATTTGCCCACACGGATATCTGCAGGAATCAACAAGGGAATCGTTAAAGAATTGGATCGATTAGCACTATCGTTAAAAACACTGGTATCGATGAAATCTCATCCCTATTAGTTTATGAAGTGTTTGGCAAATCCAAATTAGACTTTGGTTTGATCCTCACGCTGCTGGTGGAAGGACGCGTAGGCTGTGGCGTGTCTCAAAATAGTGCCTAATCAAAACGGCTTGGTAGTGGAAAATTGAGTGAAAGCAGCCATGGCCAACAACATTGGCAGGCAGATTTTTATGCCTAAAATATCCATCTTATTTTATTCTTCAGGAAATGTAGAATTAAAATTTGGAAGAAACAAATAAGCAGGATCTGAACTGGAATTTGTTCGGAACTTGATGGTACCCGATCCTACACACGTCCTGCAATTTTTTTTTTTGCTTCTAATGTTGTTAGAAGGGGCAGAATTACATGGCACATTTTTTTTTTTTTCAATGTGTATTTTTGGGCATTTTGTGCCTTTATTGATAGGAGAGAGACAGTGGATAGACTTGTGAAAGGGGGAGAGGACAGGGGAAGACACACTGCAAACTGGTCACAGGCGGGATTTGAACCTGGACCGGCAGAAGCATGTACATGGGGTGCTAACCACTATGCCAAACCAGCACTCCTACATGGCACATTTTACTAAACACTAAACTCCTCTGCAGAGATCAAATTATCCTCATTTTAGTTCAACTTAAATTAAATTGTTGCTGAATAGACACTCAAGACATGATGCAAACGATCAAACACATGAGGATTTTGGACATTTAAGCCACCAGAACAAAACGATTCTCAGCAGCTGTATTATGGTTTTGAAAGACCACATTAAATTCACATTCAGAAGCTCTCATGTCACTTCATCTCCCTCCTCATGCCCGGTTGAACTTCAGCAGGTTGTCTCAACTGTGCCTACAAGCCTTAAAGCATTGAGTTTCGGCCAGGTAACTGTCTTTGTTAATGGAGTACCCAGTAAAGTGGCTAGTGAGTGTAGGAAGCATCTTATCATGAGCACCAAGCAGTGAAAATCCAGTTTATATCTCCATGTAACCGCTGTGTGTGTCCATGGTTACAGGGTGTGTTTACAAGCCCATTTCCTCTTCGACCAACGACCTCAGATGTGTGAAGGATCCCTCTCGCTTGCGTCCTCCGGAGCTGCTTCCTGACAGCTTTAAGTGCTGCTGGGAATGGGGAGAAATGTTCTTTCTCTGTCGGCATGAAGCCCTTACGAGCGCACACCCTGCACATTCTTTGTGTTTATTGATCGGCCATCAGGGGGTCCCTGCAGTCGCCCAAACAAGCTGTTAACCATCCTGGATACCCACCAATCATGTCGTCTGTGGAGAGGCAGTGGCACAAATTAAAGCCTTGGAGCATAAACAAACGCTAATGTGAGCTATATAAGACACACAAGCTCACACGGATGCTCTGAAACTTCTTCACCTCCTCTGGTTGATCTGGGAAAGTTTCTTTCTAGGTAATATCTTCTCCACACTTGTAACTCCTGTTCATAGCAGACTGATCAGGTTTTAAGAGGATAACAGACAATCAAAGTCATTTAACACTTTAATTACCTCCGCCAAGGAGGTTATGTTTTCGGGAGAGTTTATCCGTCCGTCTGTTCGTCTGTCTGTCCGTCTGTCCGTCCGTCTGTGAACAAAATAACTTAAAAAGTAATGGAAGGATTTGGATGAAATTTTCAGGAAATGTTCAGCATGGGAAAAGGAAGAACTGATACGATTTTGGTGTTGATCGGGATCAGCGTCTGGCCGCCATGGCGAAAAATGTGATTTTTGTTAATAACTACTGAACTAAAATAGATATCATTATGAATCCAATGGCTAATGGTATGTTTTCATGGTCAAGAAATCTAAATATTTAGGTGAAATAAAGGTAGGAGTGATATTTATGGTCAAAATGACAAAATGGCTGGGGACAGTGGCGCTGGCGGAGGTCTGCGCTCTCCGAGTGCTTTCTAGTTGTTTCTTTCTTTCGGCACAACTACGTATCTTTGAAATCCTCAAAAGATTTGTTGTTAGAGTCAGAGGAAGCAGAAGACAGTCTGACATTTAAGGATTAAACTGACAAAGTAGATGTAAGCAGGAGTTGATTGTTCCTCCGCTAATAAAATCAGTTTTGCTGCTTTGACATATTGTTTTTTATTAAATCACTCTTTGACGATGATGGACAGTTTGACACTGTCCTTTATTATCTGTCTGTCCCACTTCAATCAGATCACATAAGGAGGCTTCACCATCACTCAATAAGCACCAGCATCTTTAAAAGCTTTTTCTATAATCAGCCACTTTCGACATACAGTCATAAACAAAATGTGATTGTTGAGGAAGATTTATTTTTGTATGACGGAAGAACTACACGAGCAATTTGCAGGTAAAGTTTCTTTATGCATTAACACAAAATCTCGACTAACAAAGTCCGTTGTAAAAGATACGTCATGATTTTGAGTAAAAGTGTCTTTTTTCAGCAAGGCTGCAGATAATGCTTTATTTTAAAATAATTATTATTTTTGCAGGTGGATCATACATTGTTCAAAGTGCAAAAGCATGATTCAGGATTTAGGACTGGGTACCGATTCAGATTTTCTGGATCGATTCGAGTCGATATTACAAGGTCTCAAATCGATTCCATTCACTATTCAATTCAATATTTATTCAGTCTGGGATATCTCAGTTAAAATAGTCTGTAAATTTAAAAAAGGGACCTTTTGTTAAATTATTAAAAATTGTTTTTACATTAAGAACTGAACCCAGAGAGGTCACATTAATTAGAACTGGGCGACAGTTTGAACAGTGTGAACAACTATTCACAATTCAATTCGATAGTCCTGCCCCATTTAACATGACACAACTACTCATTGTAAATTTATTTCCAGATTTTGCATTTATTTATACTTCAAATATACATTTAAAGTGCCTTCAGGTCAAAAAAATCAACAGATATTGACACAAAGGGCTACTACCACCAATGACAACCGCCTTCAGACACAATTTGCAGGGAGGTGTTGTTTGGTGTTTGTCAGGTGCTGCAATACCAAACCAATTCCAAATTACGGACGTTGAGGGACCTTTCTTGGGCAGGAGCCCCTCTTTCTCCTCGCCGGCTACAGCCGCTGCCACCATGTTCACATGATATTCATGAGTAATGTCAGTCTGGTTTTAGGGTAAACCACAGTACAGAGACTGCCTTAACAATGACTTTAAATTATTTTAGATTGAACTAGAAAAGCACTCGGAGAGCGCAGACCTCCGCCAACGCCACAGTCCTCACCCATATTGTAATTTTGACCATAAATATTAGTCCTAACTTTATTTCATCTATATATTTAGATTCCTTGACCATGAAAACATACCATTAGCAATTGGATTCATAATTATATCTATTTTAGTTCAGTAGTTATTCACAAAAATCAAATTTGTTGTCATGGCGGCCAGATGGTGATCCGGATCAACACCAAAATCGAATCATTTCTTCCTTTTACCATGCTGAACATTTCCTGAAAATTTCATCCAAACCCCAAAACATAACCTTCTTGGTGGAGCTAATAAGTTGTCTCATCTTTAATTGCCTTAAGAGTAAAGACAGATTATCAGTCAAGTTTGTCACTTGTAGATTAATTAGGATGATGTATTGTTCATTAAAAACATTCAGATACTTCAGACTAATTTATCAGAGCTGAAGCCCCCCGCACATAAACTCAGAGAGATCAGAGAGATATTTTTTGTGCTCTGCCAGCTCTCAGAAGCTCCAGTGCAGCCTTCATGACTGAGCATCAGAAACATGAATATCATCTCTGAGCAGAGCAGTCAGAAACCTCTCAGACAGACTGCGTCGGTGGATCGGGGCTTCCCTGTAACTCGTGGGCTGTTGTGGCTGCAGCAGAGGATTAAATAAAGAGGTCTCAGCAGAGCTAATGGCTGATCCCCATCCAGTGGACAGTAGACAGTCCACCAACCAAAAACGTGCTCAGTAGGCTGATTGGTGACTCTAAATTTACTGTTGGTGTGAGTGTGAGCGTGAATGGTGGTATAAAACTACAACAACTCCCAGAAGCATTAACTAATGCAGCACAGCTTTGAGTAACAGAAGTATCATGTGTTTGATATTGTTACCACTCAGAAATAACCTTGCAGTGCAGCTGGATCTGCCTGATTCAATGTATGTAACCAGGCAGATCCATCTTGCTAAGTTCATTCTACAACGAAAATACTCCGCCCAATGCAGCTCTGCCCAATCAGAATCCTTTGGAGCAGGAAGAGGAGGAAGCAACCAGGGAGATGACAGCTGGAAAGTTCTGCCCATTCCCAAACGCTTTGTATTGGAGTTGTCATGATACTAAAAGTTGAAAATTGATATTGATACCCAAGAAGATGTTTGATACTCAATACCATTTTGATACTGCGGGGATAGAAACATGAAATATACTTAAAACTGCATAAAAAAAACATTTTTATTGACATGAAAAACAGAACAGCAGATAAATAATCGATTACAAAAAAAAATTAGATAATCAGAAAATGAAAGAAACAAAACAACATAAGACATGACTTCCCTTGAAGCTGCTGCATGAGTGTTTGTTTTGTTGTATTGTCTAACAGTCTCTTGGTGGAAGAACATGCTGTGGATTTAGCTGCATGAAAAGTTGTTGGGACCTAGGTTTCTCCTCCCTGTAAATGAAACTTGATCCTCACAGATGTGCTCTACAGCATTTCTGTTTATTTTCAAAGCTTCAGGACACTTGGAATCATATTTTGGTTGTATTTCAAACAGCAGTTGTAGAGTTGTCTGTAATTTCTTAGGTTTAGTGGCAGGTAGATTTATCTCTGCTTCAGTCTGCATCTTTAAAAGTAGAAAACAAATTTGAGTCATGTTAGCCAGCTAACAGCTGCTAACCAACAACCAACATTCATTGAGAAGCAAGCTAAACGAAGCTTGCACGGACTACAGTAGCGCACTAGCTGCAGCTAATGACTAATGAGAAAACAACCAACATTCATTAAGCAGCAAGCTAAACGAGACTAGTGCAGACTATGGTAGTGCGCCAACCGCAGCTAATGTCTAAAAACAAGACAACCATAATTTATTGAGCAGTAAGCCAATTGAGGCTTGCCCAGACAACAGTATCCCGCTAGCTGCGGCTAATGGCTCATAACAAAACAGCTGACATTCATTGAGCAGTAAGTTAAATGAGGCTAGCATGGACTACAGTAGCGTGCCAGCCACAACTTATCACAGAACAATAAACATGTGAGCCACTGGCCAGACTAACATCAGTAATCAGTTTAATACAGTAAGATAAATGATGAACAGGAGATTAACTAACCTGTCAGAATTTGTCATGAAGGCCAGGGTGCCAGTCTTCAAGGTGTTTAGCCAAATTAAGTCGTGCTACTTGCAACAGTTATACATTGGACAGCAAGCAGGGTTGCACAGTGAGGGCTTTCGCACCCGCTGGACGAGTGCTGCAGGCGCGCAAACCATAGTATCGATACCATGGCAATGTAGTATAGTATCCAGATACAGGGTTTGAGTATTGATTCTTTTTGTAGTATCAATATTTTTGACAACCCTACTTTCTATGTTTTTTTGCCAGAAGGACAGGTGAATATATTGAACAGTCCATCAGAAGAAGAAGTGGAATTGATCAGCAGAATCGATAATAACAGTGTTCTCAATTAACTCTTTTGAATTTCCATCCCTGCTTCCCATCATATCAAAGTTTAAACCGTCATATCACTACAGCCCTACTTCAGTAGGGTGGCGACTGGCTCACACAGAGGCAAGAGGGGTTTGTCACCAGATGTTAAGCTCTCAGCGCTGCAGAGAAATGAAATTCTCCCAGCAGCTTATCTCCTCCTCTGGAGCTGATCTGAGAGCAGTGCTGCTCCCTGAACCGTCGGACACGTTGACCCGCTGACCTTGGAACGGCTCCACTCAGACGCTTTCAAAAGACGCCAGTGTGCAGAGCGCCGCCCCAGAGGGGAAAGTGACACCTCCCCCCCTGGATGTTTTCTGCCGCTGACCGAGCTGCCTATTCATAACCCCCTCCAACCCAAAACCCCAATGTCCTGCAGCGGTGGAGGAGAAATTCAGGCAGCTTTTTTCTCTGTCAGGTCCTAACTCTTTCCAGGGTGTCACCTCTTATTTCACAGGGGGGATGCATTTGGAGGAGCAAAGCCATTACTGCTGCATCACCTGCAGAAAGAGGGTTCAGGTCTTTTCAGAAAGAGCTGCAGAACAGGAAGGGGCTTTGGTGTTTCTCTGTTCAGGGTAAAAGAAGAGAACATCGTGTTCCCATGTGTCAGCTCTGAAAAGAAACTACAAATAAGTTTTTAGATTAAAAGAATTACTTTGTGTTTCCATGTTCAACAAAACCAAAGAGAAGTCTTTAAAACATTTTTGTTGAGAAGGAACATCCTGATCCTAAAATACCAAAGGAAGAGTCTTCCCTCTCTGACGAACAACGCTGCGTATTTGTCTGATTATTTCTGATCTTCTGATAGTTTTACATTTATTTTAAGTTCAGCTCTTATTATTTTACCTCTGTTGTATTATTGAATAATTATCCCTCAGTCACCACATTAACAGTTCTTCTTGTTTGTCCCCTCTACTTTGGAAAGCGACTTTGGGTTCCTTGAAAAGTGCTATATAAATTTAAGTTATTATCATTATTCTCTTTCCTTACAATGATGGCATTATAGATGTATAACTTATTTAGTTTCCACAAGTGCTGAACAATTTAAGGAAAAGATCTAATTGTGATTTTTCTGGCACATACTGCGATTTCAATTTGATTCATGATTTTCTTCATATCAAGAATCAATGCAATATTCTTTATGTGTACATTAACATTTACAAACATGACAGAAAATAACTTAATACCATCAAATATTTAAAATGGTAAATGGTAAATGGACTTGAGCTTATATAGCGCTTTTCTAGTCTTTTGACTACTCAAAGCTGCTTTACACCGCAGGTCACACCTACCCATTCATACCCATTCGCACCCATTCGCACTCACATTCACTCACTGATGGTTCTGAGTTTCTATGTTTGTTATCCATCAGTATCTCTAACACATTCACGCCCTTTCATGCCCATTTACACGCCACTGATGCAGCAGTGGGAGCAACTTGGGGTTAAGTGTCTTGCCCAAGGACACATCGTCATGTGTCGCCCGGAGCTGGGCTTGAACCTGCAACCTCCCGATCACTGACCAAGCACACTATCCAGCTGCGCCACCCACGCCCCAGCTGCGCCGACCGATGCCTTAAAGCTATTACTCTAAGGCATGAGTGAAAACTAAAGATAAGAGTTACTTCCAAATGTATTTATGGACATGTAACATGCATGTAGACTCTTTAAAGTCATTGAACAGCAATTATTACAATTTGAGAACTTAAAGAGCATCTTTGACTGTCTTAACTTCAAGAGATGAAGTGCAAAAATCCTTAAATTGTGTTAAGTTAAATAGGTGAATAAAATGCAGAGAAAGCCAAAAAACAATTTGAATATGTAACAATAAGAAAAAAAATCAGCCATGCTAAACCAGTATCTCAACATTTGATGGTTTTGGACATGAGCGCTGACACGTGACAACTAGCAAATAGTTGACTCAACAGATCCTAAAAATAAGCTGAAAATTCTACAAATCTTTTTGTTTTGTTGACATTTTCTGCCCCAACACAACTTTTTAGGGACTGAAGTATGAATGTCTTTTAAACCCTGTATGTGGTTCCTGGTAAAGACGATATTTCATTAGATTAAAGAGAGAGCCAAGAATATGTCTTTGGTATCATTATATTTTTGTTTCTTTAAGCCCCCTTTCACACTGCTGCGCGACAACGTGCTGCCTCCAGTCATTTCAATGATTGGTGGGCGGCAGACGGGAAGCGTTTTTAACCGCGGCAGTAGGACCCAGAAGCGGTTGCCGTACTCATGAACGTGCACAGATTTTGCCCTGCAGTTTGGAGTACAACGTGTTGAACTTTCTGGCGGAAATAGCAGTAAAGAAGCTCTACAAAATGGTTCTTCCTCCATAAAAGATAATCAGGAAAAAACATTGGCATGAAACAGCATTTCTACTGAAGAGTGTTTTGGGAGAGGGTGTTGTGAAGGACTTGTGGGTTGGCTCTGCTGTGACCTTTGCGGAATCACCTATCCGTCACTGCCATCTCGGCCTCCATGCTTGTATGGCAGGGGCAACAGATGCTTTGAAAAACGCTCTGCATTTGGGGGGACTCCTTCGGTGGGGAGGTGGTTTTTGGGGCAGTTGTTGCGTGCCGATTTTTATTTTTTTTTAAATGTATTTTTGGGCATTTTGTGCCTTTATTGACAGTAGAGAGACAGTGGATAGGCTTGTGAAAGGGAGAGAGAGTGAGGGGAAGACACTCTGCAAACTGGTCTCAGGCAGGATTCGAACCTGGACCGGCAGAAGCAAATACATGGGGTGCCTGGTTGCTAACCACTCCGCCAAACCAGCACCCCGCGTGCCGATTTTAACAGACTTCGCTCAAGACCTGAAGAAATTGCAGCTTCAGTGATTAAATGATCACATTGTCTGAAATCGCATATTTGATAGTTCTTGTTCTAGTTTTCACACCTGCAACCCATTTGTGCTCAGGATTAAGAATCTAAAACAAGTTCCAGTTGAGAATCAATAACAAGCAGCTCAAGGAAACCGTTTATGTTTTTGCTGCACATACCCTCACCCGTTCCTTTCATTTAGTACAACACGTGTTTGTAGCCTGATGCTCCCTGGTCTGCAGCTGTATTGTCTTAAAACAAAGCAAATGTAGAAAAAAGGTTCAGGACGGCTGCTTTAGAGAGCAGATCTTTGAGGCATAGCTAACTAATGTGACCGATGACAAGGATTAAAATGTGAGCTTTTTGCTGGTTTTCTTTGTTTCCCTCCAAATTTTCCTCCAACTGTTGCATCCAGCTGGATGAAGCCAGCTGTACTGAACTATGATTCACATTTTGAACCCCTTTCAGAGCAGCTTTGAGTCATTATGAACAGTCACAACCTGCTGCTTTCCATGCCCTCCCCCTCTCCTCCTCCCTGAGGTTTAAGGCTACATTTAGACCCAGAAAAGGCGAGCGAGCCCACACAAAAAGCTGTCAGCAGGAGATAAGTCGCTGCTCACTTTGTGACGCTGGAAATTGGCACTTTGACTCCCTCAATGTGTTTTTGTTGCTGGCGGTGTTGCAACAAGCGGGAGAATAATGGTTTAATTTTCCCCCTGACGCCGCCGTCCCTCTGACGCCTCATACATATGCAGCGCCCATGACTATAACACTCATGAAAACTTAAAATTCTTATACAGCACAATATGTCAGCCGTGGTTCACTGGGTAGGAATCAGCAGGACGGATGACATTTATGGGAATGATTTTTTATTTTCTGCTCTGAGTGCCTGGTTTCAATGGGAAATACTGCACCGAGAGATGTTTGTGTAATTTGATCATGTTTATCTTGTAAAGGATAATTTAAAGTTATTTAAAGTAACAACTAATGCTCCCAAAAATCTATTCTCTCCTTAAGACAGCCAAACATCGAAGACAATGGCTTTGTGCTTTTTTACTGAATACCAGTTCCTGTTTTTGTTATTATCAGTAACATGGATTATTCATGGTATTGTTGTGGATCATATGGTATTGTGAGCCACTGACCTTAAACAATGGAGCTTTGCATTAAAATCCAACCCACCTACAATCTAGTTACTCAAACATAAATGCATTATCACAATGAAATCATATGCTCAGCTTTTAAAAGGGAATATAGAAAATAGAAAATATTGTCCATGTATGAGGAAAATGAAACGTACAGCTCTTAAGAATAACAGTTTTTGAGAAAATACTGATCCACCTGCTTTAATTTTACCCTCCCTTCCAACTTCCAGCAACTGGAGGCCATGCCATCCCTCTGAGGCTTTGCTTAAAATCCATTGACACAAACACCCATTCATGCATTTGCAGGATGTCTCCATGACATGATGTTTCCCTCACAAGATGACAATGCCCCATCTGTTATGTGGTTTCTAAATCAGCTGCCAAATCAGCCAATATTCAAATTTGAATCCACAAATTCACCCAAATGTGGCCCAGGGTTTCTAATCTGTTTGTCAGCGTGTGCAGGCTTTGTTTTATATTTCGTGTAATTAGGCCAACCACGATAACAAATTCTGCTGATAAACGATATTATTGTCAATGTTATTTTGAAACATAATTTTTTCATTAATGTAATTACATGTTTTAGTAAAGTGAGTACACCATGTCAAAAGCAATGAACTTTAATTTCTTACTAGTATTTAACTGTAATTGGAAGGTTAAGAGCTTTTAAATAAAATAAATTAAACACGATAATAGTTTAAACAAAAAAAGAGGGAAAAAACAATGAAAATGAAATGGACTGTCTTTTTGGGAAAAACTGCATGTAAAAAAAATCATTGCAATAATCAAAAACAACCAAAAAAAAGACCCTGTCTCTTTAAGGAAAAGAAAAACAAACTCCAATCAAAACGCACACAGCAATGAAAACAATAAACAAAATGTAGTTTATACAGTTCCGGAATTGTTTGTGACATTATTACGTCTCCTTCCTGAACTGCTGATTGTTCAACCGTATCGAATGGTTGCATTTCTTTTGCAATGAAGTGAATTACACTGAGCGCGCGCCATTTTGTGCTGTTTTATTTATATCTACTCAAGCACTGACTGTCAGGATGAAGGCTCCGCTGCACCTCCCCTTCTTTGTCGCCACTACTTTCAAACAAATTCGACATATCGGTACGTCGGTGTTCAGGAGCTCAAGCCTCGTTTATTTCGCATAAAACCAAAATATTTCCACACTTGGGCTGTGGCATTCGGCTTAGGAACCCCCGCTTTCATGCCATCATTCATATGACTGTTTGTTTCCTTGTTAGTCCTCACGACGCTCACTTCAGCTCTATGTGTGTATGCGCGAGCAGCCCTGCCTCCCCCTCAAAGATTGAATGACAGACCGATGGATCACTAACCCTAACCCCGCTCATTCCGCTAAAGAACCAATACGCCCAGGCGTTGAGAAAGATGGACGGAGTGAACCATCTTCCCATCCAGCCTGCTTGGTAGAAAGAGAGGAGAAAAACAAACATGCATGCATGTCAATTTATCAAGGCCAGCAAACTTACCGAGGACGTTTTTGTTTATCGTTCGGTTACTTGATTTGTGATTTAGCGGAGGGACACACAGCGTGAGTCGGCTTAGGTCCAGATGAACTTTATATTTCCGAAAGATTAATGCACTTCAAAAAATGTATATGTAGCGTACTCTTAAACTGTGGTATTACTTTTTGATTTGAGTTCTTGTAGGTGGAGAAAATAGCCTTTAACTCCGGTACGGTACTTTTCCATTAGCGTCTTTTCTTCGTCACCGATGGTCACAGACTGTGGCTTTCTGGTGTAGAAGAGAGAACTTTCTACTTTATCTACTGCCCTTAGTGACCATATGGAGCTCATACAACCCCACTTCAAAAATACTGAACTGTCCCTTTAAAGCACTTCGATGGTCCTCACGTCTGCATCTCCATCAGTCTAACTTTAAAGGGCACCGGTAAAAAGCCCATTATTCCACAGATATAAACTCAAGCTAAACGCTGGAAATGAAAACAGGGCTGACATGTCATAAGAGAGCTCCTTTTAAATATGTCTGATGTTCCACAGCCACATGCAGATCACTCTTCTTTTTATTTTCGATGGCTCTCTAATGAACGACGTTTGTTGGATAATGCGCCTGCTCTCGTCTTTTTAATGCCTCGGTGTCAGACTGTCACACTTTAACAATGACTCTGATCTTGTTCTTTTGTTCTCTCTCTCATCCCCTCCTCATCTTCTGCTCTTCCTCCCCTCCTGTCTATAATTTATTACTCCCTTCTCTGCTACACCCTCACATCTCTCTCCATCTTGGACTTTATTTTTCTCCTCCATCATCTCTCTTTCCTCTCTGCTGTAGGTGAACAAGCAGCAGCTGCAGGCGGTGAAAGATCGCTTTCTGGCCTTCCTCAACGGGGAAACTCAGATTGTGGCAGATGAAGCTTTCTGCAACGCTGTGAGGAGCTACTACGAGGCAAGACAGTTTAATCTTGACTTTTTCTCCTCTCTGCAGACAACTTTTTTGTTCTCTAGCTATTGTGGCTTCATAAGTGGAGGATGGATCCTGGAGCCTTCAATTCAAAAGAAACTTGCAGACGTATGGGGAGTCACCCTCTTATCTGGAAGACAAAACCAGATGAAGAACCATGCCGAACATACAAGTGATGCTTTTAATCACCCTAGTTACTGATAATATTCATGTGGCATCAAGATCTGGGCAGACTACAACCTTTTTCCCACACTTAATCCTACAGAAAAGTGAACAGTTTCTCTTTTCACTCTGATGGTTTGACTCAGTAAATTTTACCAATTAAGTTGTTGCTCAACTGGAGGAGGCAAGCTTGAGGTTTACGATCTTATCAGTGAACAAAACAGAAAAAGGAGCAAATGGTGGACTTCTGTTGTCAGATACTCCCCTCTACCTGTAGTCTGCAGTAGACCAGAGACAAACACAACTCTCTTAATTCAGCCATGCAGTGTTGAATGTTAACCTAAAACGCTCGATCAGGGATGGGCAACTGGCAACACATCGCACGCACGCCACCTGCATATTCATTTCAAACAATCAAACGAAAGTAAACGAAGAAAACTTCACAAAATATGTCAATAAACCGTAAAAATTTAGATCATTTCAAGTAGGGTTGGGCGATATGGCAAAAAAATCATATCACGATTTTTTAAAAATAAAATCACAATCACGATTTTATCACGATTCTTTTTTACTTTCATTTTTCTAGACTAATTTGCATGTTTGACCGTTATTTCCCTATGTTTAACATATAAAACATGTAAAACCCTAAAAAAAAAAATAGGACAATTCAAGCCAAAGAAACTTTCTGAACAAGTTTGAATTTAAATAGTACAGTTTTTATAAAAATGTGCAATAAATGTAAACATAAAAGGTAATGAACAACAATATCAGCATTATCTCTTAAAGTGCAACAATTAAAAACAAATGATATCTAACTGCAATGTCTATAATCTGAGTGAATAATACAGCTACCTTTTAACAGATTTTTGTACAGACATCTTCAAGCTTTTATCTCCTTTTCTCTTTCCACAATGGCTTCACGCTACATAACCAAACAGGAGATATTATCATGCACTGCGCGTGATGTGCTACGATTGGCTAGTCAGGTGCGCGTCAAAGTCTCTGTGCCCACACAGACAATCTGACAATCTTTCTGCTTTATGACGATATTAAATTGTTATAATCCCTAACGATTTAATATCGTCATATGGCACACCCCTAATTTCAAGGACAATCCTTGATTGTAGAGGACAAAATTGATCAGATTTGCTTCCTGAAATCTTCACAAAGAGTTTTTAGGACTTTCATAGTGAAGTTGTCCGAATTGTGTTGGTGCTGGTCAGTGTCGGACAATTATTCTGGAGTTTTCCAAAGTTTTTGCCTGTGAACAAGGATACCAATCACCTGTGGATTAACCTCAACCTCGTGGACTCCATCCTCTTGTCTGCTGCTCCAAAAGCTCAGTTCTCTTGTTTCCATGTTCATGCTTAACTTTTAGTTTAGTTTTGATTCAAGGTCCATTTGGAAAAATTGCCTTCAGGTTGGCTCAGTTAAAGGGACATTTGGCAAAGCTGAGAACATGATGTGTTTAAATGTGTTTTACAGAGTTTGATATTTAGATTTTATCAGAAGCTTGAATAATAAAGTTTAGGGGTGTGAAATTCCTTTTCTCAGCATTATGAAACAACAAAGTCCGTTAAAATATGTCATTGATTCCATATTTAAATGTTAAATCAGTAGCTTTAGTCAGTCTATCAATAACTTTGTGTAGTTACACAATAAAACAAGTGATAAAAAAGTCTTTTTATTGACTGATTTCGATGTCCTTACTAAAGGACATGTGTTGCATTGCTCCTGTAGGTCTTTTTGTTTTGCTTTGTTGAGCAAATCTCCTAACCAATTGTTAAAAACAAGAGAATCAAAGAAAAAGAAACATAATGATACAGTATCAGCTGATCTCACTAACAAGAGGTAGGGGATTGTATCAGTCAAGAAAAACCTGATCGGGGCATCCCTAGTTCACTGTATATCCATTTTCTGTTGTAAAATTCAAAATTTAAATGTGTTTTTACCTCCTTCAAAGGTTCAGGATGACTCATTAAGCCACAAACCAGAAACAATTTAATTAAATTTCCAGGGACTGTTGGTCATGGCCAAAATAAAGAAGTGGTTAGATTTAGGTGGCGCTGACAGTTTCTTTGAGGACACCAGTGCAGGTGTTATGTTGTAATATGTTCCCATGCTATCTGATGTCCACTGGTGTGTGTTAAGAGTTCATTTACACTTGTATCATTAGGTGTGTCCCGCTTTGATAAACATATTCATCTGCTTAGTCTAATATTGGACGCCTAACATCTGCTTTAACTGTTATTGTATTAGAGTTGGTGAAAAGTTTAACTTGGACACCCGTCTTCCCATAATGCTCCCCTCTGAACACTGCACATGTGAACATGTATCGATCCAAGAAAAAAAAGGTTGTATTTTTTAGCTGAATTAGGACAAAACAACTCATCTGTAGGTGTAAAAACAACCCAAGGAGTGATAACTCGGGCTGCAGAAATAATCTCAGCCAGAGGTTTGGGGTATGTCTTGTCTTTTTGTCATGGTTTAGATTTACTTTTTACAACCTTGGGCATGGATTGCTTTTTAAAAATCATGTATTTATTAACTTACTTTCCATTTATATTCCATTCTGAGGTGTTTAAGGTGATTTTTACAGCAACAGCAAGAGGTTATAAAGAAAAAGAGGCATTTTTTCAATTCCTCTAATTTTTCTCCATTTACTTTTACGACGTCCTGCTTAATTTGACGCACTGTGCTGATGTGCTTGGAGTTTATGTTCCCTTGGCAGAACCTGATGAATGTTTATTTAAACGATGCTCTATTCCAAGGCTCATGAGGCTAGCTTAGCTTAGATGTGATGAGTTTCATGTTAGCAAATGCTGATCTATCTTTGGCCTTACAGTAACCACAGATTAAAAGAACAAATGTCCCCCATATCACAAAGTTGGTGCATATTGCTGCCAATACTCTCAGAGCTAATTAGTTTGATATTTCTTCCCTATGTGTGGCAGGAGTTTCCTTATCCCTGTGCACTGACTCATAGGCACACTGGTTCATGTTTAAGGTTAAAGGTGTCCTTCAGAATCTAATCTCCAAACAGATTCACTGAGGGCTCTTATGTTGAGACTCTTTGTCCACTCCTGTAGTTTGAAACTGTCCTGAGATCACTTCTAGAGTTTCCTGCCTCTGTCCTCCTCCACCTCTCATGACAGAGTGGTTTTTGAGCTCTTACGGCACAAAGTAATTAAGTTTATCGCTGGCGTCAGACTGAGAAAGATTGAAAAATCGATCCAGTCACTGTTTTTTACTGATTGTGGAGTTTTCTTCCTTTCTCTCTGAGCACATTTCCGCCGAACATTCCTTTCTGTGTCTCCATATCCTTAAAAGGAAGAAACATTTTTTTCCTTAGTAGTTCTTAAAATACCTTCCTTACCGTGTTTGCTGATTTGTTCCCTAAAATAATCTCTGTATTTGGACTGAACCTGTCCTCCGACTCCTCCAGAATTGCTGTGACAAACCCTCCCACATCCACTCATGTCCCTCGCTCTCGTGTTGGAGGAGGACAGCTGTGAGCAGAGATTGCAGTCAATTTCCTCACTCTCTTTATTCCATTTTTACACTCCATCCGTCTCTTATCTGTTGCTCCTCCGCCGCCTCTATCTCCCCCTCATCTTTGTCTTCCCCCTCGCTGCGGGAGCTCCCATCATCGGGGCTGGGATGGAGATGTTATCGGCCGCTCGCAGCTCGTTGCCTTAATCGCTGGCAGTTGTGAGACAAGAGGGTGTCACTGAAACTGCCAGCGTTTTTGTCACTGATGGGTCGATTGATCAAAGTGGAATGATTGGCCCGTCCTGTCATAAACTGACATTAACTCCTCGTGTTGGGAATGACCTCCTCAGATGGTGTCAAAGCTTTACCAGCCTGTAGACATTCGGGATAATGACCAGGACGAGATGTTGTGCTGTTTATCATTCATCATAAAAATGGCAGACTCCTCCACATGAAGAAAGGGGCTGTCTCAGCAAAGAAAAAGGATAATCTATTCTGTGTATCCCACTGTGCTGCAGCTCTGAATCATTCCTGGTAGACAACATGTCGACTGAGAGAGTATACTGAGTGAGAGCGACTTCCACAGTTGTATGCAGGCTATTTCCATGTGGCTATGTTATCAGCTATGAATGTTATGATATCTGTTTGAATAGGGTGTTGTTATGAGCAGGAATTACTAATAATGACAATAAAGCAGTGGCTGATAATTGGCTGGAAGTTGGCAGGCAGCTGGCCTGAAAGAGAAAATCAGGATCCATCAGGAAGCACCATCTGTGAAAAAGCTCATGGGTGTATAACAAGCTGTAACATTAAGCAATGATAGCATAATAATGCCAAATACATGTCAGAATTGTTTACTTTTATTTTCATGAAAAAGGGGTGAAAAAATGTACTGAAAAGACAATCCCTGACTAGGGATGTAACGGTACAAAAATTTTGTAGCATGGTTATTGTAACCAGAACTATCGTGGTTATCATTCTTATCGCTGTATTGTTGCAGTGTGCTCAAAATGTTCAAAAAGTACTTTTACACACACTTAACCCCCCGTAATATTAGGTTCAGATTCAGATTCAGATTTGGACTTTTTTTTTTTTTTATCCCACAAGGGGCAATTCATTTGTAGCTTTCCAGAGTACATTCATGCATACGGTCAGTTAACAACATAAATGAATAATCTATGAAGAAAACATATTTAAGCACGGGACAGAAAGAGATGTCGGACATTATAAGTAGCCTATGTATGCAAATCGTGGAGCAGGATAAAACAAGATAAGATAAAGATAAAAACAGGATAAGATGAAGATAAAAACAAGTGGGGTAAAAAACAAGACAATGTAAAAACTTTAAAAACAGCAAAAAAAAAGTAGATAAGACAAGAAATAAATGTCCTCTAAAAAGAGTTAACTAAAATGGTTGTGGTCTGTATTTAGGAGCTCAGTAGCAGAAGGAAAAATCCATTTTACAGAACATGATCCGGTATGCTGATAATTGTCTTTGCTTTTTCAGCTACTTGTTCCTTCCAGATTGTGTCCAAGTCCCTCTGGTGAACTCTTTGATGATACTGTTAAGCTGTTCTTGCCTCCTTTCACAGAAAGCCCATTATACCAGCTGGGGATGTAACGCTATGAAAATTTTGTATCATGGTTATTGTGACCAAAATTATCACGGTTATCATTATTATCGCAGTATTGTTGCAGTGTGCTCAAAATGTTCAAAAAGTACTTTTCCACACAAGTGAAATCATTTAACCCCTTTAATATTATTATCATAACACTTCTTTGTCAATACATGTGTCAAGAAAGCTCTTTAAGTACATTTTTTACCCTTCTTTCAGGAGAAATAAAAGAACACAATTTGAGCAAATATTTGTCATGATTATGTTATAAATGCTTAAACAGTGTGTGATAACAAGAAAAGAAAAAACAGATTTAAACTTTAAACAGAATTCTCTTAATAAACTATTGAAAATGAACAACAAATGACCTATTTTATAAAATCACAGATTTTTGTTTGCCTGCAGCATTAGTGTCCATGTTATAGCTCGTCATATTAGACCATGTCATGACTTTTTTTTAATTTAATTTAATTAAATTTTTTACTAATGATAGTCCCTGAAGCAGTTAGCCCCTTCATGACTCTCCTCTGGTCCCCCCTTTCCATGGCAGATATCCTCGATATTTTCTCCTCAAATCTTTCCAGAGTACGATCGATTAAATACATAGAGCACGAACTTCGACGGAAAAAAGACAATCGATTTCAAAAAATGGCGAGTACACGGCAAAAGAAAGGCAAGAACACACTCCAGAATGATCCTAATGCTGTTATTTACAAGATTTATAAATTATTTAGACAGAGAATACTGACAAACCACCTGTAATTCTCTTGGGCACGGCTCACTGAATCTTTTCTCTCTCTCTCTCTCTCTCTCTCTCCCCCTCACTCACTACCTCTCACTACCTCTACGGCTCGGTCAGCTTATTTATTCGAGGAGTTACGGCAGTTTTAACCATCTTTTTCTTTCGCTAAAGCTTCGTGTTTAGACAGGATGACGTGTGTTTTTGACTCATTGTGGTTATCAAACACGGTAAAACGGTAATTTTAATAGGACGCGGTAATGATTACCGTGGGAAATGTTACCGGAAGTTTACCATTTTACCGGTAACCGTTACATCCCTAATACCAGCAGGTAAAAGAAAATGTTAAAAAGCTTTTAATAAAAGAATGATAAAAAAATTGCAAAATTGTGTCACAGACATTAAAAGAATTTAGTTTCCGCATCAAATTAATTCTTTGCTGACCCCGTTTGGCAATTAGCTCAGTGTTTATGTCGAACTTATAATTATAACAGGTCTTTTTGGCTTTTTGGTCAATAAATGTGTCAGGAAGTGTCCTATGAGTAATTGCTTTCACCCTTTTTTTTCATGAGAGAAAGAAGTAACGGGGTGCTGGTTTGGCGGAATGGTTAGGAACCAGGCACCCCATGTACTTGCTTCTGCTGGTCCAGGTTCAAATCCTGCCTGTGACCAGTTTGCAGAGTGACTTCCCCTACTCTCTCACCCCCTTTCACAAGCCTATCCACTGTCTCTCCACTATCAATAAAGGCACAAAATGCCCAAAAAATACATAAAAAAAAGAAGTAGTAACAATTCTGGCAAGTATTTGTTATAAATACTTATAAATTTTTATTTGTGCTTAAACAGTGTGTGATTAAAATAAAAGACAAAGAAACTTATCTGAGCTTTAAACAGGTTTCTCTTCATAAACAATTGTAAATGAACATATTCAAAGTTTTCAGACAACCAAAAATAAACTTAACCTATTTTACATACACTCACGATTTTAGTTTGCAGCAGTAGTGTCCATGGTACGGCTCGTTATATTAGACCATGTCCAGGCGTGTTTTTACTGACAATAGTCCCTGAGGCAGTGCATGTCCATTTAAGCCCCTTTATGACTCTCCTCTGGTCTCCCCTCTCCCTGGAAGATCTCCTCCAATATTTACAAATTCCGATTGATTAAATCCATAAAACACAAACTAAGATGGAAAAAGACGGTCACTTATGAAATATGGCAAAACACAGCAAATAAATGGCAAAAGAACGGCTAGAACACACTCCACAATGATGCTAATGCTGTTATTTTCAAGATTTACACATGATTTAGACAGAAAATACTGATAAATCGCCTATAATTCACTCCGGTATGGCTCACTGAATCTTCTGTCTCTCTCTTTCTCCGGCTCAGTCACCTCACTCACTCGAGGAGTTAGAGTGGTTCTCGCCCGTCTTTTACTGCTGCTGCAGCAGCTTGGTGTTTTAGACAGGGTGACCTTCTATCAGTTTCCCCTCAACATACTTGTAAAATCCAAAAATTGACCAGACTTCAGAGACTGTTTCGAGAGGAAAAATCTCCGCTGCAGTATCTGTGTGGGATAACTTTCGCTCTCAGACTCAGCAGCCAAACATTGCAAACTGTGCAGGTGTGTCTCTGTCTGTAAGGGACCGCTGATGCTTTGCCAAGGAGCAGACACATAGTTCTGGCTTTTTCAGGCAATTTTGCGGCATCACAGTGAGTTATTGACGCAGTGAGTTGATCAAATTTGATTAACTGTCTTCATGGCTCTCTCAGTGTTTTAATATTGGTTAAGATTTTAAAAATCTTTGTGTGGACCAGGCCTACGGTGCTAAAAAACAACTTTAGCCTCTCAACAAATTTTGTTTGTGGATCATTTTATGTAGATGAGATTCTGTTGTATGAATAATAATCTTTTTTTTTTTTTTCTCCCTTGTCTGCATTATCTTTACAGCTGAGCACTGTGTCCGGTGGCAGCGTTGGAAAGACTAATGCATTTTTGTTCTAGCAGTGAGAGATATGTGAATATGATTCACTGCTATAGTGACCATCACCAGCCCTCCCTGTAGGCTACTCCATCATATAAAACTTTATTTAACCCCTGATGGGAGCTGAAGGGGAGGGCCGTGCGTATGTATGAATAATAATCAATGAAAGTCTTTATTAAATTAGCTTCAGGCCTGGGAGGCTCATAAAGTTTTTTGAAGTCTGAACCAATTTTGAAACAGAGAGCCACACATGAAGACTGAGAATGTCAGATTTATCAATTTTGTTCCTGTTGTATCACAAATAGAGAGAAGTTGGAAGATTATTCACGTTATGGTGGAGTAACAGGAAGACTGAATACAGGAAGGAGCAGCAGTCAGCCAGTAGCCATACTTCTAGATTCTTCACTTCTAGTTATTTGTATTTCTGTTTATATTTATCTGATTTTGTGTAAACCATGCTATTGGAATCTAAATTTCCCTGAGGGAGTCTCTCAAAAGGATAAATAAAGCTCTATCTAATCCAGTCTCTAATCTAATAATGTATAGATTTTTTTTTTCCGAAGATCTTACTTATCAGTACGTCATGTTTGTTCTCTAGGCAGCTATAAGGAATGGGGCTGTGCTTGTGGAGATTAATTTTTCTATGAGGGTTTACTGTTGTTTGTAAAATAAGGCTATTTCTCACGTTTTTGTATTATTACATGAACGACTGGTTATGAAGTTTGATTTTAGTTCAGTATTTGATATGATACTTAAATGTGTAGTCAGCGATGTGGGAGAAAACGAGTGGAGAGGTTGTTGATAAACAAATTTAGACCCGCCTCTCCCTTCATACCTCACCCCTGGCTCCACCCCCGAAAGCTGATGGACGTGCATTGTCATGGAAACAGCCGTAGAAACTGCGTAGCTGACTAACATAGCTAAGGTAACCCTGACTTGTCAGACAACTCGACTGCCGTTATTGAAAACATAGCAACAACAGTACATTCTGGCAGATTAGACAATAAGATGAATGCCTGATGGCTGTTACTGTTATGTGAAGCACCACAAAGCTGATGTTGCTTACCTATCCAGCAGAAAGATGGCGACATCCGCGTCCGATTTCAGGTCTTTCAGTTCACGGAGTTCCCTCCGTCAGAAAGCAACACCAAAGTTGGCCCAGGTCTTCGCTCTTTCATGGTCATAGCCCTTCTTTTTCACTTCTTCTTTTGGGCTGTTTTTCAGCCATTGCTACTGAACATATTGTATCTCTCTCTTACGCTAACTGCGCACGCTACGCAAGCTACTACTCCCCCTTCCCCTTCTGTCTGATCTGTGCATGAGTATGATCCCCCCCTGGATGTGGGGGTGTGTACCCTGTTTTGGCGGCTCGGCCCGAGCCACAGTATTTACCTGCTAAAATTCAGAGCCAAGGCTGTGTATTGAACCCGGACTTTTTTTTTTTCAACATGCTGTCAGTGGTGACATCTTGTGGATGGAGAGGAGAAATACGGTGATTTTGACAAATAGTGCATTAGATTAGAAGATTAGAAGATTGCTGACTACACCTTTAGAGAAGGGGCAGGACCAGATAAACTCTCTGATTTATTTTGTCCCTTTTCAACTGATTATGTGTTGACATACTTCATCGTCTCTGATTTGATAAACAATAAATAAGTAAATAACTAAAGCAGTGTGTAGTGTGTCCACTTGAGCAATCAGAGAACTTAAATGTATGGGGAGAGATTTGTCTAAAAAATATTCACACAAAGAAAAACTAATAAATATACACATACAAAAGACATATTCTGGAGCAAGGCGAGGGCCAGAAATCACTACTGGCGGACCAGGTTAAGCTGCTTTTGTTTCTAACTTGAGGTGCGTTTCTGCTCTTGAAGGTGTTTCCTTCTCCTTAAACTGCAACGAGCTGAAGCGGGACGATCGCCATTGAAGGCCAATGTTATACAGAGATAGCAACACTGCCGCCTAGTGGATGGAGGGGGCTGGGCTATCCACACATTTAAATATTGTCAACCTGTGTGTGTTTGAATCTCTGTGAAACTGCGTTAAGTTTGTCTCAAAAATAAATGCACACGCTGATTGATCAACAAACGCACTTCCAACAATTCACAAGCAGAATTAAAGATTTGCAAATGATAAGTATAACGATAAATGCGCTCACAAAATTAAACAAATATGGATATGCATGTGTGTCTTCAAAACACATGTGAAAATCATAGATATATTTGTGTGCATATTTTGGAGAGTGATCCTGAATAGGTCTTTCATGGCTGTCTTTTTGTTGTCATCAGTCCTGACAAATGCTGCTTGTCAATGCTTTGAATGAATATGCTCTATGTTAATAGTCCAGCCATGCTGCTGTGATCCCTCCAGATCTCATGATTGTGAGATTAAACACCAGAAATCAGTTAAGCAAGCAGCGACGACCTGCAAGAACTGCTTTCCTTCTTATGCTTATTTTTGTATCAACCAACGCCTTACAGTGCTATAAAAAGGAGGGGATTCACCACCATCATCAGCCTCAGAGGGAGATGATGGAGGTGAATCATCATCATCGGCAGAGGAGGAAAGTCTGAACCGGAAACCCGGCAGGAAGTGGGACAGCTGAGTAGTTAAAGGGATTTCACAGCTTTCACACCGATTTCCTCGTCACATGAAAGCGTTATTATAGCGAAATGTGTCTTTTCTCTCAGTGAGATGGCTAAGCTGCTCTGCTGCATCAGCATCTCATCACAAAGCAGAGGGCGATTATGCTGTTAGAAGAAAACTTCACATATTAAACACAACAAACTGGCTTTGGAGCAAACAGGCTGCAAACAAACTGAAACTCCTAAACAGGAGCGTGAGTGAGTGCCGGGGTTGAGCTCTCCTAATTAGAAGCTGTTTCATGGAGGTTTAATGGGTTGACGACCTGTAACCCTTATTTTAGGTATGAAAACAGGCCCCTGGAAGGTAATGTGGGATAGTGATTGATCATTAGGACCTCTTGTATGCTCAGTCATGTTTTGGTCAGGCTGCTGTGCGCCTGAATGATCCCAACGCTACTCTCTCCAGCTCATTGAACAGTTAGTCTGCAAACAGCAAAGGAAAGGACTGACTGCACTGAATATAGAGCAGAACTCTCAATATGAGTTGGGGAATCTTGATTTTATTACATTATTTTTAAGAGTGTACGAAAAAATCAATCAAGAGGGAGCTGGTTTTTTGTGTTTTAAGAATATCTGTTGGATGATTTTGTTTCTGTGTGATGCCCGGTAACAACTGTTTGTATGTTAATAGGATCAGACTTTGCTTTACTGGTTGGTGGTAGAAGTGGAGTGAGAAAAAGAAAAGTATAGGGGACAACAATGTAAGAAAATAAAAACTGCATGGCTTTAATTTTGGCTTTTGATAGACATATTGTTCAGAATTTATGAATGTGGATAAAACAAATATTAAATACAAAAAAAACTGAGATTGGCACATACAGCATGCTATAAATAGGATATTTTGCAGTAAGAAACGGTAAGATAGTTTCTCTTTGTGAGCAGCAATCTGCCCAACCACCAGATGGGGGTTATCTCTTAAATTAGACCCTTGATTTCTGCAACTTTAACCTTGGTGCAGACTAATGTCTTCATTTTGCCTCCTGACACTAGAGGCTAATATAGGGATGTTCAACTTTATCATCACTGAAGGGGATAAAATACACAGAGAGAAACTAAGGTTTAGGGCATGCTAGCATAGCAGCAGCCATGTTGTTTTCTTTCTATGTTGCCGCTGTTTGATGACGCTGCTCCATCAGTGATAGATGAGTAAGATGACTCACTCCACTGAACCGTCCATTCCAGAAAACAATTTGTCTGTGTATTACACTTAAACATGGGATGATGCCATTTAATGAATGTCCGATGATAAAGAAGCCATTGACCATTTTTGATAGATTTTGTTGATTACTAAGGATGCACCGAATATTCGGTGGCTGAATATATTCGGCGGAATAGTGCAAAAAAAGCCATATTCGGCCTTTGGTGGAGTGAGGTAATAACAAGGCCGAATAGTACCCCCCCCTCAGTAAGGGTCAGAGACTCTCTTATCCACCCTGCAGAAAAAAACACAGTCACACGAGGTTAAACTCTTGACAAAGCTGCGCTGCACTCGGCCGTATAACTTGGATGAAAAGCTGACGGCTGAGCCTGCAAATAAGTCTGCAGCCAGACCCCTCTCCAAATAAGAGGAGGATGAGTGACTAAACTGTATTTCACAGAACACACAGCCTGGTCTTTGATTTTAAGTTTGCCATCAACGGTGTAAAACCAAAACTACTTCCACACAGCTCTCCTCAGAACATACAGAGCTGTTAATGTCCGCTCATCCTGGAGCGGAAACTCTTTGGGTCGAGAGAGCACCGGATGTGTCTGAGGGTCAAGCTGCTCTTACAGCGCCCTCTGTTGAACGGAACGGTCCACTGCTCCAGACCTGATGTGTCACCACACTCAATATTTTACATTCAAATATTTATTTACAATTTGATAACGGATATTTATTCCCATATTTGATCGGTTATTAAAATATCGAATATAAAGTGACAGCCTTAAAGCAGTATTGTTGGTATTATTAGTCTATTGCTATATATCCATCAGTGTACATTAATATTTTTTAATGCATGTTTTGTTTTGTTTGAAGGCTTAATATGAATGAAAAACTTTGTTGGGCTTTTTTTGAAAAGCAAAGGCTCCTGGAATATTAAAAAATGTCATAATATTTAATAAACAATTACTTTCTTTTAAAAACATGTCTAAAATATACTCTAAACTATTAATGCACTGTTAAAAAATATAGTGAACTACTTTGCCTCTACATTGGATATTCGGTATTCGGTATTCGGCCCAGCATTTATATATTATTCGGCTTCGGCCACAATTTTCATTTTGGTGCATCTCTTTTGATTACGTTGAGTATTCTTTGCATTCATAGACACCATCACATTAAAGCACTTGAAGGATTCTCAAATTTTGTGTACTTGTCAGAGGTCAAAATAATTGGGCCTTGTGTTCATCACTTGATTGAGATAATGACCTATTGGTACTAAGGGGCCAAAGTGTGTCAAGAAAAAAATCCCCACAGCCATTCAAAAAAGTCGACTCGTTCGCGTACGTCACATCTCCACCATGGAAGCACTTGTTGGAGTGGATGTTGAAGTATCCCTAAATTAATGAATAAAGATTATTTATCATCAATATTAGATGATGAATAATGTGTTATGTGCTTTTGATCATTGATTTCCTCACTGTCGTCTACACTGTAAACGTAGTGAATATTGCACGGAAGCTTGATTTGAAAAAACCTTCAGTGAATTGAAATTAGGGATGGAATGGTATGAGAATTTCATATCACAGTCATTGTGACCAAAATTATCACGGTTATCATTATTATCACTGTATCGTTGCAGTGTGCTCAAAATGTTCGAAAAGTACTCTGACACAGTCTTGAGATCATTTAACCCCTTTAATGTTGCAATTTTAACAGTTCTTATGTCTTTTTCTCAGGAAATATCCTTTAGGAATAGTTGTTTAAACTTTTTTCATGAGAAATAAAAGTAAAAAATTCTGACAAGTATTTGTCATTATTATGTTATAGATGCTTAAACTGTGTGTAATTACAAGAAAAGAAAAAAACGGATTTGTACTTTTAACAGGTTTCTCTCCATAAACAGTTTTAAATGAACATGTTCAAAGTTTTTATATGGCCAAAAATAAATGTAATCTATTTTACAAACACTCACACACGTTTTTTTTGCTTACAGCATTAGTGTCCATGTTACAGCTCAATGTAGTAGACCATGTCCAGCCCTTTTTATATATTTATTTATATTTATATATTTATCTATTATATTATATATTTATTAGGGATGCAAACAATTAATCGATTATCGATTAATTGTCGATAAGAAATTACTTGATTAAAGTGCATTAATTGCAATTAATTGCGTTTTGAACCCGTAATTCCCCTCAAGCCCGCATGGGGGCGCGCTTGACGCCAGACGTCCTTGACACACTCGCAGGAACACAAGAGAAGCTGGCCTCTGACAACATAGAGCCGATATAAACCAACCTGAGGGGGGCAGCATTACGCTTCATTGCGTTCAGCCTGCCGGAACTTTATTAGAAGAAGAAGAGGACGACAACAAGAACAAGACAAACGAGAGGGGGTAAGCTGGCAGGATGAAGAGGACAAGACGGAGTTCGGTATGAAACCATTTTAAGTTTGTTGATGACGACAAAGACGCCAAATGCACAATCTGTGGAAGTATTTTAAAGTACAACTCCTCCACAACTTCGCTAAATTATCACCTCAATACGTCACATTCAACCGTGCTGCAAGGAGCGAGTAGCTCTCAGCCTACGATCACCGCAGCGCTGGGACCACGAGTATGTGACCCCTCGAAGGCAGAGGGCATTACCCAGCGGATATGTGACATGTTTACTACAGACATGCTGCCAATAAATGGGCGATTCCGCCAAAAGAGTGAAATTTCTGTCCCCAGCATATTGTTGTATATTAAATGTACAAACACAAGTAGTAATATATTATAAATTGTATTTTACTATTATACTAAACACCATACACATTAATATTTGTAGAAATTACAGATATATAATTTTTTAATATTTTAAAATGGCATCCAAAACACTAATACAGAGCATTTCTTGCCTGTCCCCACAGCCAAACACTACACTTTACTACAATGCATCATGAACAAAATCCTTCCAAAGCAAATTTTCTTTGCATTTAAGTGCGACTCCATATTCTATCTACACTTATTTATTTTCATGTTTCAAGTAGCCTCAAAGTAGCCTTGTTATTGCATTGTCCCATTTGTGAATGTGTTGTTCCCTGCTGTGAAGAATAAATCTTTAATTAAGGAATATGATTTGCATTTTCTCTTTCATAAGATAGTATTTTCGTAGAAAGGAACCTATTGATTCAGAGGGAAATTCAGCTTTGCAGGAAAATTGCCGCTTATCAATTAATCGATCATCGATCGATAAGATGAAACAACTATCAATTAATGAATTACTCGATAATTTGCATCCCTAATATTTATATATTATGACAAAATACGGCAAAACAAAGCAGATAAATGGTGAAAGAATGGCAAGAACACACTCCAGATTGATACTTATGCTGTTTTTTACAACCTTTATACATTATTTAGACAGAAAATACTGATAAACCGCCTATAAGTCACTCAGGTATGGCTAACTGAATCTCTCTCTCTCTGCTCGTTTACTCAAGGAGTTACGGCGGTTTTAATCACGCGCATTTTTGTTTTTCACCTTAGCTTCGTGTTTTAGACAGGGTGACTGTGGTCAATTAATTTTCCCCCAACATCCTTGTAAAATCCAAAGTTTGACCAGACTTTAGCCGTTTCGAGTGGGAAACCCTGTTAAGAGTCTGAGCGAGGCTCCAACCGCTGAACTTTCTAAGACTAAACAATACAAACTGTGCATGCGTGCCTCCATTTGTGAGACACGCCTGCTTCATCAGGGGTAGACACACATAGTTCCGGCTTTTCGGGGCAAAGAGCAGCATCACCATGCGTTATTGACACAGTGTGGTGATCAAACTCGATAATTCGGTAATTTCAACTGGATGAAGTAATGATTACCGTGGGAAGTTTTAACGCGGTTTACCATTTTACCAGTAACCGTTACATCCCTAATTGAAACTGCAACATCTGCCAGAATAATCGCAATTTGATGTTTTCCTGAAATAGTTAATCCCTACCGGTGTTTATTTCTTCCCAAAGTAATGCTTTCCTAAATGAACAATTTCTGCCATAAGGTTTGTTTTTTTTTTAGCTAAGACACTTTTGTTACCATATTTGCTCCAGTATCCAGAGCAAATATGTCTGTCGGTCATATTTGCTCTATTTGCCATGCGAGAGGACTCATACAGTCCATTTGTGGATGACTTGGAGTACACATGGAGACCTTTGAACACCTTCTGACCAGCCTGACAGAGACTGCGGTGGCTGCTAACACTCACCAGAGGACTGTCTCCTGCTGTCCTTTGGCCGATCTGTCAGATGTCCTTCTCTCCATCCATCAGTCTCAATAATTAACGCCCACAGTCTGTTCTGTTGGATTCAGTCACTGCTCTGCTGATATTTTACTAATGAGCATCTTGTTCATATTTGAGCTCTTTGACACCACAGCATGAGAACAATAGTCTGATGAAATCTGACTTGTTTCTTGTTGTTGGCTGCCAATGTTTAGTGTTTTTGAAGAATGAATAAGTTATTGAATGAGTAAGGGGAACGTCTCGTGAGGAACATATTTTCAAGATTCTTGGAATATAAAGTAATAACACTGTGCAAAGAGTAGAAGAGAAATGTTCTTTAATACTTATTTTTACTAGCTAATGTAGGAAACTGACTCAGGTCAGGCTCCTTTGTCTGCTTGCGGCAGATGATTGCAGCCCCCTTTGGCGCCTTCCGTTAGCACAAGAACGGCGCCCAGAGAGTCTGAATCTGCAAACTTTTGAAACCAAGGCCCAGAGTGAAAAGTCTGAAAACATTTTCATATCAATCTCTTTGTAAACGGGAATCAGAATTTGCCCTGGAAATGCTGACTTGTGGTGCAAGTGCAGTACTCTTTCAGATGACGGTTGTGCATGCATCCTAGGAAAACAACAGCAGCAGCTTTGGCCGTCTACTGGGCCATATGTGTGCTGCTAACTGTCCTCGGTTTGTAATCCAGACAAAAATATCCAGACACATTTGTTGTCCAGAGAAGAGACTCCTGAGTCTTTGTGCGTCCACTTGCCATGGTTGTTTATAAAAAGTTTGTCTTCACCAGACACTGTACACATGTTGTATCACCTCTACAAACAGACATCACCAGCTACTGGCCTGGCATGCATGCCACAGTGTTTTCAGTTGTTCTCGCATCTCCATTTAAATGTGGAGCGCTTTTGAAAAGGCAAAGGAAAAACCTCTCAGTTTCTGGTGATAGCACTGTTGTGTAAACGGGCCTTAAAGGAACACTACACCCAAACAACGATTTGGCCTCATTTTCTACTCACCCTCATGCTGAGCAACACTCTGGAGCACTTTTTTGATGTCTCAAATGCAGCTGGGGGTCCGGGGGGATTTTCGCTGTCAACAAACGTCCATCTAACAGGGGACGACGGCGCCCGTAAGAAAAAGGTCCATAAAAGTCCACAAAAACGTGCCTATTTTCCTTCATACTGCTCGTCCGCTGTAATCCAAGTGTCCTAAGCGGGTAACGTCCATAATTAATTCGAGTCATTAAGTACATTTTTCGAGCCTAAACAGTGCTATAGCGTACTTCCGCAGTGCACGTCTACGCGCGCTCCCTGCACTACGTAAGCCGTCTGGATTGGTCTGCCGCGGCTTAATGTGGCCCGCTGCCCATTTTGAATAGGCCCCTGAATCAGTTGAATGAGGAAAGCCATTTTGGTTACAGCAGCAAATACCATCAATTTATGCACATTTTCTGCCACAATGACTTTGTCACAAGGTTTAATTAACAAGTGTATTGCGATGTTCATCTTCAAGCTCCAACACTCTTACAGTTTACTCTTGTTTTTTGTGTGACAGTGATGATAAGTCATCAGTGTCTCCTATCTGTGCTGCTCAGAATGTCACTCTCGCCTTGACTAGGTGTTAATCCAAGGGCCCACCCCTAAACCCTAAAACTTTACTCTAAATTCACTTATAGTGAGGTGCAGCAAGCGGCTCAGTAGTGCATGTACTCCTCTTTATGCGGCCCTTGATCTAAAAAGTCTGGACACCCCTGCTTTAGAGGCAAAGGGGATTTGAGACACTGTGCCAGCAGAAACAACTAAAACAGATGTTCAGAGACAAATGTGAAAAACAATTCTGCAATTGTGTTATTAGGACTTTTATTGAAGTTGGGAAGGTATTTTGGATTTTACTTCAGTGTCCTGATTCAACTAGTGACCGTGTAAATTTGGTGTTTTTTAGTTGACTTCATCCATAGGGCTGTCAGTGTTAGCTTGGCTTCTGTGGCTTTATTATCCAACATACAAACTAATGACATAGGGCTGGGTATTGTTAATAATCTCACAATTGGATTTGATTTTTAATCTTGAGGTTGCGATTCAATTCAGTTTTGATTTAAATGCTTCAATGTCGATTCAGTAAGCAGCAGAAAAACACAAATAACTGGAGTACCTGTTTTTTACATATTCATTTTAATACCAACGTGAACATATGTGGTATGTCACCTCACATTTTTGAGTAATGAAACATCTGTCAGAAGATGTGCACGATGATGACTTATTTGTGCACATGGAAAAAGTAAAATATGATGACAGTTCTGTATAAACACTAAAAAGATAAAATGCATATAAACTTAAATAATATTCCTTTCCTCTAGGAAATTGTGATTAACCTCACATAACATTTTTAAACAATATCACTTCAGAACCACATCCCTTTATTTCTGGCCACATACTAACAGTGCACCTGCAGAGTTTTGTTTTGGAAAAGCAGATGGTCTGCATATTCAGCGCCCCCATTGGCAAGGAGGTGAATCAATTCAGAAGATTTGCTGAATCAATATTGAATTGGGAGGGTAAATACTGCAATGCATTGATGTGCCAACATTTTTATCCACCCCCATAATGATCAATGTTTGATCAGAACGATCAGAGAGCAAACCTTCTGTTGCTGGTGCTTTAACTACAACATACATTATATTGTCATTAGGAGTGCAACGGTTCATGGTTTAAAACCGAACCGTACGGTTCGCCCTGCCCGGCTCAATTCGCCTTTATGAAGCGCGCTTTTTCGGTTTTGCAATTAATTCATTTCTAACAGCTGTGAGATGGATTTCTCGAGCCAGCGCCTGCTCTGAAGACAACCCCTCCTCCCCTCCTCGCACAGCTCTGTACAAAACCCCGCCCCCCTAGTAAATATACTATCACTACTGTGTAATAGGAGCCGAGCACATGGCCGAGTGGGCGGCGTCTCTCACTCTGGAGCTCGGCTCGGGCTCGGCCTCACAAAAGCTGAGACGAAGAAGGAGGATGTTAAGGACAAAGAAAAAGTTATGTCGAACGGAGAGGTGGAGAGACCGGAGTCTGAAGAAGCACTGGCTTCGTTCAATCTGTGGTGTAGGGACATTTCGGTTTCCTTATGGATTATAATGACGAAGGAGAGAAAACACTGCACAAAAATAAAACCATGTGCAAGCATTTCTCAGCGCTAGTCCCATACGCTAATAGGAACATGAGTCAACTCCTCAGCCCTCATCACCCAGAGGTTTAGCTTTCTCAGGCTACGTTGACACTGCAGCCCTTACTACTCAATTCCGATGTTTTGTTTGTCGGTTCAGATCACTCCTGTAAATGTGGTCTGACTGCAGACCGTGATGTGAACAGCTCAGGCTGCAGAAGTGACGCGCATGCTCAGTTTAACATTAGCGACATCACACACAGCATGGCGTGAGGAGGGGAAACAAACACAGAGCAAAACTGAGCTTTACAGTGCTGGAGAAGTTTGTTCCCATAACGTAGAATCCGATGTTACAGCAGCTCACCTTGAGTGAGCTCTTATTAAAGTAATTATGGCTATATTTTATTCTTATAAACCTGAAGGCTGACGCTCTCTCCTACCGACCCTGTCGATGACAGATCGGTGCTGGAGAGAAAAACATCTCAGAGCCATAGCGCTGAACAGGTGACAAAAAAGACAAAAGCTTAGTTTTGTCATCTGTTCTGGTGTTTCTTAGTTTGTCTGAGAGCAGATCAGACAGGAGCAGGCTGTTCTCTGACTGACGCTGTCTCATAGGAACATACAGCAGCGCGCAAATACGCACGGATGAGATAGACAACGGTAATATCAGTCTCCACGTCCTGTATACTTGTTATTTAGTCTGATTAATCCATTCAAAAAGTCGGCGCAGTGTTAATACACTAAGTTTAACACATATCATAATACAAACGTGCGATTCATTCACGTTTATCGTCTATTGCGCTTGTAATGGAGACACCAGTCGATCGCCCCAGCACTTTCTCACTTTTTCTCCACTCCTCCTCTGATGCATTGTTTAGTCATGCTTGTAGCTGGAAAAACAACTAAAACTCTATATTGTAGGACAAAAAAATGCATAAACTTTTTAATAATCATGTCTGTATTAACCTCTGATTATGTTTTGTTCATGTATAGTGTATATCATGTACAATACATAGTAAATTGTATTTCAGTAGTCAGTCATTACAGGGAGCTGAGAGGCACTCTAACCATTTAAAATGTTTATATTTGAAGTGTTTTATATAAATGTCATAATACTTTATTTAAGCCAAGTAATAGTTAAGACTAAGAGGCATTGTCATAATATAGTTTTCTTAAAAGCAAAATAAAGGGAGTCTTTTGGAAAGTCAAACTTCTTGTTTTTTAATGCAAAACATGAACCGAAACCAAACCGAACCGAACTGAAACCGTGATCCCAAACCGAGATACAAACCGAACCGTGGGCTAACTGAACCGTTGCACCCCTAATTGTCATGTTTATATTCATATGGTAAATATTGGTAATGTTAGTAGTGGAAATTGCTTGGCCTTGTTCATAGTCTCACTTTATTTATATTTCTTTCAGAAGGAAGTTGATAGCTTAAAGGTTCTGCATGCTGCAACCTGCTCTCTTATTGTTTTTACTTAATTGTATGCTCTGATCTTTTTTAATGTATCTTATCTAATTTAACAATTTGATATTCCTACTGCTGTACTGTGTATAAGAGCAACTGAAGCAACAAAATTCCCCCTTGGAGATTAATAAAGTATTTCTGAGTCTGATTCGCACAGTCATCAGAAAGTCATAAGGTAACACGCTTACCCTTTAAACCAAAAAACCAAGACAGATACTAGTGGAATAACATAACTTAGAATCCTGTAGAGTGCAGACAGCTCCAATGAAGATGGTCATGACCATCTGTTGCTAGAAATGAACAAAAAAAACGATACGCTTTAGTAATGCTAATGATAAGTCAGCTAACACTCAACGTGTTTAGCTTGTCAAAGCTGTGTTAATTTTGACAGCATGTTTGAATTAAGGTTTAGTTATAGTCTTTGCCTTCAATATCTTTTAGTTTTAGTCCTAATTTAGTCATCAATGTTGTTTTAATTTTAATATAGTTTTAGTTGATGAAATTTCACAACATTGTAGTCGATGAAATCTACTGTTAACTTAGTCGACTAAAATATGAAGTGTAAAGTGTCAGGCATCTTTTATGTTTCCTTGAATTTCTGAGGTCACGTTTTACACTTGGATAAAATGAATCTAATAACCCTTTATTGAATGTTAGTAAAGTTTGATACAAATTAGTAGAAACAAAATTTCCTTTTGTGTGAAATGCAGTCACCTTTATTTAGGCTACCTGGCAGAGCATCTCAGTTACAATAACAGAACTGACAACAAACAGTGAACCTGATCTACATGAAATATCACTTCATAAAGAGAGCAGCTCTGATTGGATCCCTCTACAACTTATCCCACCACCACCAAGCTAAGGCAGCTGTGATTGGATGTCCCTCTGAACTCATTCAACCAATTCATATCACTAGACAAAACAGTCTGCTTAAAGTAATTCTGCACAAAAATTACAAGTTTTCATGTTTTTATTCAACAAACTGTGTATAAGTCACTGTGCAGGGTGGAAAAAGTATGTGAACCCCTCAGCTGATTACTTCTCCAAGAGCTTATTGGAGCCAGGAGTCAGTCAACCTTGTGTCCAATCAATGTGATTAGATAGGATGTGTCGGTTAAAGCTGCCCTGCCCTGTAAAAAACACACACCAGTTGTGAGTTTGCTGTTCTCAAGAGGCATTGCCTGATGTGAACTATGCCTCGCACAGAAAAGCTCTCAGAAGATCTACGATCAAGAATTGTTGACATGCATAAAGCTGAAAAGGGTTACAAAAGTATCTCTAAAAGCCTTGATGTCCATGTGTCCACGTCAAGACAGACTGTCTCCAAAAAAGAAAGTTCAGCACTGTTGGTACTCTGCCAAGGTGTGGTCACCCTGTAAAGATGACTGTGAGAGCACAGCGCAGAATGCTCCATGAGGTGAAGAAGAATCCTAGAATGTCAGCTGAAGACTTATAGAGATCCCGGGCACATGCTAACATTATTGTTGACAAATCTATAAAATATAAAACATAAGAATGAATCTCATAGGAGGACACCACCAAGGAAGCCAGTGCTGTCCAAAAAAAACCCCACTGCTGCATGTTTGAAGTTTGCAAAAGAGCACCTGGATGTTCCACAGCACTACTGGCAAAATACTCTGTGGACAGATGAAACCAAAATTGAGTTCGTTGGAAGGAACACACAATGCTTTGTGTGGAGAAAAAAGGCACAGCACACCAACATCAAAACCTCATCCCAACTGTGAAATATGGTGGAGGAAGCATTATGGTTTGGGGCTGCTTTGCTGCCTCAGGGCCTGGACGGATTGCTGTCATAGACAGTAAAATGAAGTCCCAAGTTTATCAATACATTCTGCAGAAAAACTCAAGACCATCTGTCAGCCAACTGAAGCTCAACAGAGGATGGGTGATGCAACAGGACAACGACCCAAAGCATAGAAGTGAATCAACAATGGAATGACTTCAACAAAAAAACTTATGGCTTCTGGAGTGGCCCAGTCAGAGTCCTGACCTCACCCCGATTGAGATGCTGTGGCATGACCTCAAAAGAGCGATTCACACCAGACATCCCAGGAATATTGCTGAACTGAAACAGTTTCGTACAGAAGAATGGTCCAAAATGCCTCCTGACCGTGCAAGTCTGATCCACAACTACAGAAAACGTTTGTTTGAGGTTATTGCTGCTAAAGAAGGGTCAACCAGTTATTATTCATTTTCATTTTTTTGTGCAGAATTAGTTTAAGCAGACTGTCTTGTGGTGTGACTTAGATGAAGATCAGAACATATTTTATGATTAATTTATGCAGAAATCCAAGTAATCCCAAAGGGTCCACATACTTTTTCCTGCAGCTGTATACGCCTAACATGTCTCTACTTTCTACGTGACCAAATAAAGTCTGATTGGATTAAGTCTCTGTTCAAAATTGTAGAGTAGTTTTTATTTGTTGATGAAAATGTCAGTTAATTAAGTTTGAGGTTTTGTCCATGTGCACTTGTTTTTATTACTGTCTGGTCTTCATCAGGGGAAAAGCGGTTGTTGATGAAAACTATGATGAAAATAATTAGTCAACAAAATTAGCCCTGCACAGCTGATCGGGACAAGCTGGAGCTCAGAGCTTGTGTCTTTCCTCCTCGTGTAGCTCCTGACTGCTCCTCTGTTAGAAATGAACTCTTGTTCCAGAGCCACAGTCCATTGATGAAGCGAGGATGTATTTCCCTGCTGTTCTCTCCGGACAGCTTCATTATCGACCTGCTCTGACCACTTCAGGATGTCTTTAGGAATTCATACCTTCACAGCAGAGTGACGTGTGCGCGTGCTCTAGTGTGTGTTGGCTCTGTGGAGAAATGGAAAATGAAATCCTCATCCATCAGCCGTCCCTCTGAGAGGTGTATTGGTTTTAATCATCTCCGTCTTGCAGTTTACTGAGGGAGTAATGTGACAGCTCAGAGGTACAGAGGAGGTGATTTCATTTTATGTTTCTCACGAGGAGTAAACTTTCACAGTTGTTGTAAATAACAGTTAAAGACTGTCATGGTGACAAAAACAAGCTGCAAATATAAAAATAACAAGAACAACAGGGACTGCTGAAGGTTTTCTGAGGTGGTTTGGTGAAAGGATTGTCAAAGTTGTGAAGTTGAATGTTTTTAATGAGCAACTTTACCAGATCATATTAAAAACATTAAGGGTGTGAACAAGTTAGAGTAAAGACTGAAGACACTGGCCCTCATTTATCAGTCTGATGTAGAATTAGAGCAGATTTTGTTATACAAATTGTCTTTTATCAGCTCACAAGTGTTCACAGTTCACAGTTAAGCCCAGATTTTATGACCTGAAAGTAAAAAATAAGAGGAATTTTCTCTGTGCAGCAGGCCGACACAATCACAGCAGAAAGAGAAAAATAATTAAATATTGTTATTTAGATGTCTTATATGTGAGATTAATTGGAGTAAAATATATCATACTTTCAGATCCAGACTCGCCTCTCCAGAGTTGCCTATTTGCTATTTTTCTGTTCTTTTATAATAATAATAATAATAATAATAATAATAATGATAATAATAATAATAATAATAATAATAATAATAATAATAATAATAATTAGGGCTGCAGTTATTGATTCTTTTTGTAATTGATTACTCTATCAAATATTTTGGCGATTAATTGAGTAATCAGATAACAGTTACATTGCGCTCACTGCTATTTTTTTTTTACATTGAATCACTACATATTATCATTATTAGTAACCCACAAAACAGAAAAGCCAGGTCACTTAAATTAACAACTTATTTTGAACATTCTGAGTATAAATGGGATCTCAAAATCAAAATCTATACTTTTATTTTTACTCTGGGCCATATCTTGCTTTTTTCAGTATTTTTTTTTAAGTTTAGTTATTTTTATTTTATTTGTATTCATGCCTGTCTCTTTTTGCTAAATTATTGCCTTTCCTACTGTACCATATTGATATTATTTTGCTTACTTTATTTCTAGGACCAAATAATATCATACTTGGACACTAATATAATATAACTAGCTAATGTACATTTCTATAACATATGAAAACGTTCCCTACACCTGCTTCCTCTACTCACTGTCAGTGTTTCCTGTTCTACTCTCTGCAATCAAATGAAATGTAAAGTTATTGGATGTGAAAAGTATGTGAACAAAATACACATGATTCTGGGCAAGTAGCCTCCGCATTGATTTACGTTCTGAACCAGCCTTTACACAGAGCCATAATCAAAGTAGGTTATTTACTAGCCCATATCTCAGTTATTGATCACATTAGCTGCCTCTGTTGATGTATCATGAGTGTCATCCTGTTGTGTCGCTCTGAGGACTTGACACACAGACCGGATGTTTACTGTTGACGAGCTGCAGCAGTGACGACGTGCTATCATGCTAAGCTACGTGCTAAGCTAACTCTGTTTGACATCAGACACACTGCACTGTGTTTTCTTTTCGTCCCTTCTTGTAGTGACCACACACTTGGGACACTCTCTGCCATTTATTCTGCAGACTCTCTCCTTTCTGTCCCTCTCTTTTCTCTTCCTTCATGATTTTACAAGCCGCGCAGCAGCGGAGGTAGCAGGCGCGTTGTGCCACAGAAATTACCGTCCTTGTCAAACGCCGTGCGCGTTATAGTAGTCCATATATATATTTTATATGTATAATATCAATGAGGCTTTGAGGCACACAGTTTGCCTCGAGGATGTTTTGTAATCGAATAATCGAGATTATCCGAGGAATCGTTTCAGCTCTAATAATAATAATACATTTTATTTATACAGCGTTTTTCAAAAACTCAAAGATGCTTTACAAGGATAAAAAAAGAAATGCCCCTTTTGTCCAACTACACCGTTTTAATAATGTCTGAGGTAGTCAAACCTGCCAGCCTTTCTGTTGCAGAGTCGTGCAGCGTCTCGAACAATCTGTCGTCGGCCGTCATGACGCACTACACAAGATAGAACGTCCAATATTCATGGCCTGCTTAATTTAATAATTGTGATGTCTTCTAACTGGAAATTAAGGATGCCTGATATTGGATTTTTGCCGATGCATATACTTGAATGTTAAAGTATATTTTTGAGAGGAACAGATGTTAAACAAGAAAAACAGCATTTAACTCTTGCAAAAATGAAACCCATAATTTTCAATTGTACCCATGTAGTGATAACAAGGTGCACCAAGGTTGTACATTTGTGTAAATTTTCAGATTTTCTGTGGCCGATATATCTACCGTAAATATATGCACAAATTTCAATATCAGCCATTACTGATATCACACCGATAATGTCATACATCCCTAAATTATCCTCCAATTAAAATCCCTAAACTACAATTGCATTTAGAGACATCCTTATGAAACATTGTGGGCAAAAATACCTTTTTAAACCGAAAATAAAAACAATTAACAGGAATAAAGCAGAGGTTTAGATGATCTGCTGGGGATATTTTTAGTCACAGAAAAAAAGTTGCTGTTATTTTATGAGTAATAACTTTTTAATTTTCATCTCTCACCAACACCCCTGAGTCTGAAAGCAGCAGAATAAGTCCTGGCATTGACGATCCCACCCTCAGTGCAGAAACACTCAGCTGGCTCATTTTGATGAAGGACATATTTTTGTGCCGGAGCAGCAGGTGTGCGACCTGTAATTTATCGTTTTATAGCAGCGTGTGTCCGCTGCTGCAGGTGGGTGACATTTCTGGAGCCCAGCATGAATCGGCTGCTCAGACTGTTACTGCTCCTTGCCAAGACGTTTTCTTCTATTTAATGACAGATCCACTTTTACCCACTCTGCTCAGTTTCTGGATTAAAGGTTCGCTCTGAAGAGCGGAGCCTTTAATCTGAGAGGGGACGAGATACTCGAGGGCACGGAGCTTCAAACCTGGTCAGAGGAGCAATAGTAGCTCTTTATGTATACATGTTCAATAACTTCTTACTTTATTGTTTAAGCTGGCCTTAGACTGAAACCTAGATTATACCCACACAAAATGGCCACTTTATTAGGTACACCTTGCACATATAAATTGGACCCTCTTACCTTCAGAGCTGCATTGATTCAACAAGGAGCTGAAATATGGGGAGAGATTTGTCTCAAAATGATTCACACAAATCTCTTCATGATTTTCACATGTGTTTTTCAGATCCACAAATATATCAATAATATTCACATGTGTTTTTCAGATCCACAAATATATCCATAATTTTCTCATGTGTTTTTCAGATCCACAAATATATATATGATTTTCACATGTGTTTTTCAGATTCACAAATATATATTTGATTTTCACATGTGTTTTCAAATTTTGTGAGTGCATTTATCATGACTTATCATTTGTAAATCTTCAATTCTGCTTGTGAACTGTTGGAAGTGCGTTTGTGGATCAACTGACACCTGCATTCATTTTTGAGACAAAGCGTAGCAGTTTCCTAGAAATGCACACACATATTTGGAGGATTTATCTCATTAATATGCAGACAAATATCCATGAATTTCACATGTGTTTTGCAGATCCACAAATATAAACATAATTTTCTCATGTGTTTTTAGGATTCACAAATATTTTTACGATTTTCACATGTGTTTCTCCGATCTGCAAACATATGTATGATTTTCACATGTGTTTTTAAGGTTCACAAATATATCCACGTTTTTCACATGTATTTTTAAAGTTTGTGAGAGCATTTATCATGACTTATCATTTGTAAATCTTCAGTTGTGCTTGTGAATCATTTAAGAAATGCGTTCGTGGATCAGCGGACCGTGCCTCTATTTTTGAGACAAATGTACCGCAGTTTCACAGAGATTCTCACACACACAGGTAGAGAATATTCACATGTGTCTCAAGCCCCACCCCCTCCATCCACTAGGCGGCAGTGTTGCTGTCTTTGTTTAACAGGGGGCGTCAAATGGCCTACTCGGCTCGGTGCTGTTGAAGAAGAAGGAAGCCCCTTCAGGAGCAGAAAAGGCGCCTCAACTTAGAAGCAAAAGCAGCCTAACCCAGTCCGCCAGTATTCATTTCTGGCCCTCGCCATGCTCTGGAGTGTGTCTTTTATATGTGTATAATGTTTATTCATTTTTCTGAACAGAACTTTGTGATCATTAACAGATGAGCGTAAAGCGCACCAGGCACAGCATTGCTGCAGACCGCTGGCGCCTCCTCCTGCTGACTGGGCAAAGTCAGAAAGATATTCACTAATCTGACCCTCTTTTCAGTCACTGTCATGAAGACTGGAAGCTACAGCCCGCTTTTTCCTCAAAACGAGCCGTTCTCCGAGCCAGACAGCTTCTATTTGTATCAAAGTGCTGTCGGTGATGCTCGGCTTAGGAGGCGTCGACAATTCACCATAGCAAAGGAAAGCGGTGAATGAAAACTCAGTACTGTCACCATGAAAAACTGTAACACACTACACAAGACCTTGTGTTATTCATTAAAAAATGTCACAGTTTGTTAAAAAATATCAAGATATACACAGGACACATTATTTCTTAAAATATTAATTTCTGTTAATAGGTAATGACTATAATAATTGACGGTACTGTTGCAGAACTTATCTTAAGGATCAAACATCTCTGGTTTAGCCTACTTCACGGCTCACTAAAGAAAGTTTAATGTTTATATATTTTCAGGCAAATACTTTTCAAGCAGTATTGACTTTCAGGTCATTTATAAAATTATCCTTTCACAATAAAGTTTTCAGGAAGGAATACTATGTGAAATAAATAGCATCCATTAACAGTTTCAATAGCGCCTTTAATCATTTTCCATCATTTAAACTCACTTTCTCTTTTTTTAAATAACCATCTTAAGTATTCTATTTTTATTTCATCCCAAATATTTGATTTCACATACTCTATGGGATTAGTTTTTAATCCTTCAAAGTTTTATAAGTGTGAAGATCATAGAAGTACTTATTCACACATTTCTTTTAATCTGTTATACCAGAAAGTGTTAAATATAAAATAAATTATCACAGCTTTCAATTTCAGTTGCTTTGATCATTTCCCCAATAGTAGATCATATGTGTAAAAAATAAAAACCTCTTCTATAAAAATGCTGTAGAAAATACCTTATCAGGATCTTTGCGCCTATTACAGACTAATGAAAATATAGTTGGAAAACATATAGCGGCAAACCAGGAATTTTTTTGCTCAACTGCATTTAATATAAATAAATTTATGAAAAGCTCTCTTCTCTAAAGGGCTGCAGTACAAGGCTAGAGAATATTTGATAACTGGGTTGAGTTTGGTATAGCCTATTTAACAGCAGTAGAGTTATTGCAGTTTTATAGGCATCAACTAATCATATTAACATCAAAGTAAATATTTAAATTTGATCTCTCCTAAGTATCTTTATCTCTCCTATGTATCTCTTTTTTGTAGTGTTTGTCTTTGTTTGTTTTTTAATTATGTACTATGACCCTTGTATGTCTCAATGGCTCTTAACACCATGCCAGAGGACTTCAGTTGGAAACTAGCCTTTGGCTAAAACTAGCACATTTACAGTAATGTATGATTGATGTGCTGTCCTCTTTAAATAAAATGAAAAAAAAAAAAAATCATAGACATTGAGTTTAAACCTATTTCTCTAAAGAGAAAAAGCATATGGCTGTAGGTGGAGAGATAAACATCCAAATATTTGTGAAAATGTCAGTAGAGCTCATAAATTTAATGGCACTGGCTTTTTCCCGATCATAAACGTCCTGTGTATATCTTGATATTTTTTAACAAACTGTGACATTTTTTAATGAATAACATAAGGTCTTGTGTAGTGTGTTTCTGACGACATTACAGTTTTTCATGGTGACAGTACTGAGTTTTCATTCACCGCTTTCCTTTGCTATGGTGAATTGCGGCTCCCTAAGCCGTCGAGCATCACCGACAACACTGATACAAATAAAGCTGTCTGGCTCGGAGAAGCGGCTCGTTTTGAGAAGCGGGCTGTAGCTTCCAGTCTTCATGACAGTGACTGAAAAGAGGTCAGATTAGTGAATATCTTTCTGACTTTGCCCAGTCAGCAGGAGGCGTCAGCGGTCTGCAGCAATGCTGTGCCTGGTGCGTTTACGATCATCTGTTAATGATCGTCAAAGTTCTGTTCAGAAAAATGAATAAACATTATACACATATAAAAGACACACTCCAGAGCATGGCGAGGGCCAGAAATGAATACTGGTGGACTGGGTTAGGCTGCTTTTGCTTCTAAGTTGAGGCGCCTTTCTGCTCCTGAAGGGGCTTCCTTCTTCTTCAACAGCACCGAGCAGAGCAGGCCGTTTAGCGCCCCTGTTAAACAAAGACAGCAACACTGCCGCCTAGTGGATGGAGGCGGGGCTTGAGACACATGTGAATATTCTCAACCTGTGTGTGTGAGAATCTCTGTGAAACTTCTTGATGCGTTTGTCTCAAAAATAGAGGCCGCGTGTCTGTTGATCCACGAGCATTACTTTAAATGATTCACAAGCACAACTGAAGATTTACAAATGATAAGTCATGATAAATGCTCTCACAAACTTTAAAAATACATGTGAAAAACGTGGATATATTTGTGAACCTTAAAAACACATGTGAAAATCATGCATATGTTTGCAGATCGGAGAAACACATGTGAAAATCGTAAAAATATTTGTGAATCCTAAAACACATGAAAATTATGTTTATATTTGTGGATCTGCAAAACACATGTGAAATTCATGGATATTTGTCTGCATATTAATGAGATAAATCCCTCCAAATATGTGTGTGCATTTCTAGGAAACTGCGTTACGTTTGTCTCAAAAATGAATGCAGGTGTCAGTTGATCCTAAGCACTTCCAACAGTTCACAAGCAGAATTGAAGATTTACAAATGATAAGTCATGATAAATGCACTCACAAAATTTGAAAACACATGTGAAAATCAAATATATATTTGTGAATCTGAAAAACACATGTGAAAATCATATATATATTTGTGGATCTGAAAAACACATGAGAAAATTATGGATATATTTGTGGATCTGAAAAACACATGTGAATATTATTGATATATTTGTGGATCTGAAAAACACATGTGAAAATCATGGAGAGATTTGTGTGAATCATTTTGAGACAAATCTCTCCCCATACTGAAAACATTCCTCAGAAATTTTGGTCCATTTGACATGAAAGAATCGCACAGTTGCAGCAGATTTGTCGGCTGCACATCCATAATGCAAATTTTCCATCCAAATCCAAATAGTGATGGGAATTGAAATCAATTCCAGTTGAGAATCGCTCCATCAAAGAATCGATATCAGGGGTCTTTTTGCTAATCAATTCCCTTATGAATTCCTTCTATTGACAAGGTTCAGAAGCTGTCAGTATTGTGGCTAATTTTTTTTTACAAAAGGCGCCTACTGCACAACCTTAAGTAACTGCCACCAAGCCAAGGCAGCTGTGATTGGATGTCCCTCTGAACTCACACAACCTTTCCACACAACCAAAGCAGCTGTGATTGGATATATTCCTAACTTGTCTCTACTTTCTACATGACCAAATTAGGTCTGATTGGATTAAGTCTCTGTCAGTTATTTTTGTCTAGTTTTTATAACTTGCTGAAAATAATTAGTCAACAAAATTAACATTGTTATAACAGGATGTTATTTCAGTTTCTGTTGCCTTTCTGTCATGCCCAACCACTCTGACCCTTTTCCTTTGAGCTCTGGCATCAACAAGGCGTGTTTGTCCTGATCTCCCACACACTGGATATTTTCCCTTTTTTTCTTTACCATTCTCTGAAAACCCTACAAAATTGGGCATGAAAGTCTAGTTTCCAAAATACCAGCCAAGCAGGCACCAACCACTATGCCACTTCTTGGCTGTGTCTGCAGTGCTTTAAGTTGCTGCAGTGTGATTGGCTTATTAGCTGTTAAATGTTGTGAATGTGTATGGGCATCAGGGACCGGTATAGGCTTGTTAGAACGGAGTCAAAGGGAGCTGTTGCTGCTTGAGAACAACACTGAGTATTTCTTATTGAACTCTGCAAACGGTGAATCCTGTTTTACTCGGCTGGACGTCGTTTTGATCCTCTTTCCTCCCGCTCCAACTGAACCCGTGTTAAATCGTCATGTCTGTATCACACAAACGCAGCTGAGTGTTTGTTGTTGTTTGTTTGAAGCTCACCTGTCATGTAGAGACAGGCAGTGAACCCCGTCGCTCGGCCCCTGGGGGTCTTTAATGCACGTTTACCTCTATTTTTTCCTCAGCATGTGAGTGGGAGGTCTGATCTGTCTCTGCTGGCTTTGATTTATGTGTCATATAAATGCAGCATGAAAGTAGATTTACACTCAGCTGAGGAGGAGTGTGTCAATGTTTGAAGAGACCACACGCAGGAATCTTTTGCATTCTGCACACATGAGCAAACAATTCCTCTTTTTCATACTCATCCAACATGTTTTCATGTTTTTTCTTCTTCTGTGTTTGAAGTTTCTGTGCAGACTTAAATGTTTGATGAGTCAGAAAATGTGTCATGTTTTATTTGATACTCGTCACTTTCAAGGAATGTGGCAACATTTTTTTTTTGTTTTCATGTCTTGCCTCACTTTTGAGTTCATAACAAGCAGATAGACACCATTGTTTTGACTGTGCATACAGTATCAAGGAAGAAGCGGACAGAGCTCACCCACCACTAATTAGCATCGCTCAAACACTGAGAGTCAATGGGTAGCATTAGCCCACCTCTGCCTACAGTGCTCAGATAAGCCTCTAAACAGTCCTATGTGCTTATTGTGACTTGTTTTCTTACTACCTAATGTTACATTATCTGTTCTTAAACCAAATGCCCATTTATTCCCCCTTTATGTATGAAAATGTGGACATCCTTTTCAAATGACGCTTCTATCACTACTCACATATTTCATGTATCCTTTCCTCCCTATAGAGAAAAGTTTCTCCTTTGCTACCCTACAACTGATATTTAATCGCTCTCCAGTCTCCTTCCAGCTGTTTTTCTGCATTTATTTGTGCTAGTGTCCAGGTGAAATAACATCATGCAGATGTTTGTAATTTCTAACTAACTCGCAGAGTTTCTCTTCAAAAAGTTCCGCCGTTATTATTTCTTCTTTGTGCCTCACTAGAGCTATTGTTATGCCCCGTCTAGGGGTGGCCAAGACACAACATGAAAAGTCCCCGTTTCCACCGAGTCCCAAGCAGCCACAGGAGTCTTTCAGAAAGTTTTAACCGTCAAGTGGTACAATTTATTACAAACAATATTCAAAACTACATTTCACACAACTTAAATCAACTAAGGACGCACAAGGCGTGATACTACCTGTTTCTAACAAATTAACACTACAACACAAAATCTTAAGCTCTAGTGCTGACATGGCCGGTTGGAACACGGTCGAGCCGGGAGTTCCCTCCTCGCTGCGGTGACGTCACTGGGCCGCTTAAATTGAGCGTTTCCCTCCTCCACAGCCAATCACAGGTGCTCTGCTGAGGTCAGTTGTCCACTGGGAGGCAGGGGCGGCACACGTGATTAAGTGCTCACACTGAGGGCACAGAGAACCCTGGCAATCAAACATAAAGAAAACAAAACAATGCAAAATACGACCAGGGTCGTAACAGCTATGTATTGGGTAGTAACTACAACACAGCGCCCACAGGTTCCAGTGGTACTGCTCCGTTTGGCTCTAACCATAAGCTTTATGGAAACTTGGAGAAATAGAGATGAAATGAATGCAGAGCACAGATAGAAGGTACCACCTGTATCTGTACTTAACGTTGAGCATACAGTCCTACTCATCATTATTGGCACCCATGAAGTTTAAGTACACAATGTGACAGTACAAACCTCTCTAACTTTGCTCTGCATCACTGTATCAGACTCATACTTGGCAGAAGTTATGTTTACATATTAAGGTTTGTAAATTATACTTCATTAGCTACTGTGATCATGCAGTCATATTTAGAATAGGCAGTTTTAAGTGCCACCTCTTGAAAGCCTACAAGGAAAAGAACACTCTACCAACAATTAAGCATGGTGGAGGTTTCATAATGCTTTGGGGGCTGGTTTGCTGCATCGGGTACTGGAGGCCTTGACCGTATCACAGGAATCATGAAATCAGAGAGTCATCAAGAAATTTTAGAGCAAAATGTCCTACCCAGTGTAAGAAAACTTTGTTTGAGTCGAAGATTGTGGGCCCTCCAGCAAGACAAAGACCCAAAGCACACATCCAAAAGCATGCAGGAATGGTTGAAAAGGAAAAAAAATGGCCAGCAATGAGTCCTGATCTAAATCCAATTGAAAATCTTTGGTATGGCTGAAATCTGTCATTGGGGAAAAGAAACCTGCAAATGTTCAAGAGCTTGAACTATTTGCATATGAAGAGTGGGAGAAAATACCAGCTGAGAAGAGCAAGAAGCTTATAGATGGCTAAAAAACATTTGGAGGCTGTCATCAGTGCCAATGGGTGTGCAACAAAATACTGAAGAGGGGTGCCATTATTGCTGAACATGCTTTTTTTCAGTTCCCTCTTTGAAATTACAATACGTAACTTGTAAAAATGATTATTTTTTTGTTAAAGTATTTCGGACCTTCAATTAAAAGATCCTGATGACATAAATTGGGTACATTTCAATTTGTTTCTGAAGATATTGTTAAAGAAAAGAAAATGATGAAGGGGTGCCAATAACACTGAGCAGGACTGTAAATGGGCCTTAAGACGTGTTTTGTTGACCTACTCACAGGATGTCCTCAGTGGTTTGTGCATGGCCCTGCAGCTATGTTCCATACATGTACCTTTTCACATCTTACTTGAAAATAGATAACGTAACCCAGTCAATAAAACAATCAAAATACGTTCCAAAACTAAGCAGACTTTCCCTCTTAGTTAAAATGGATGCTATAATTTTGTCTTTTTTTATGTTGATTATATATTTCAAATGAAGGGAGGCCTGTCTACATAAACATTTGTTTTAACAGTGAAATAACATGGAGCCATCAGTTCATATTTAATCTCATTTAAGAAACAAAAAAAAGACAAAGCATGTGTTTGTGCAAAACCTGACAAGGCCCATCATCATGAAAGCTGTACATTTTCAATAGAAAATAAACAGAAAATAATTTGAATTTATTGATTAAATTGATATATTTCTCAGCTGTAACATACCACTTCCTTTTTTTCCTTAAACCAACACTATGTAGCTTTTCAAACATAATATAATCCTTCGATATTCATTGTGATGGTCCACCACTTTACAATGACTTGAATGAAACCTCTGGAGTGGTCTGTATCCCTTTCACTGGCGCTGTGTAACTTTGAGGTGGATGGTGGGAACCCTGCCACACTAAAAACTACACGTTTGGACTGCTTTACGGCATACGTCACTTCCCCCGATTCCTGATTCGTTTACAACACTGAAGTCTCGGCAAAAGCCAAACGCAGAGCTGTAACCATGGCGGAGGCAACAACGTTAGGAAGAGAAAAGTTTTGTCGGAGGATACAAAACAAAGAAAGCGAGAGAAAAAGAAGCTGAATGCTCGGACAGGAATAATCATCAGTTCGGCGTTCACTTGCTGCGTGAAATAAAAGACGAGGAGGGATGTCCGACTACTGTCAGGTATGTTGGCCAACTAATTTATGACGAAGTTCCTCAAAAAACTTGACAGGAAAAAAGTACAGCACAACAAATCCAGAACGTACCAGTATGTAGTTTGGTTTAGACCTATTTCAAGTGTGTGATATCACCAGTTCGTCGTTGTCTTTACTTTTATTCACTTTATCGCTTCAACAGGACGGGGGCGACTTCTCGGTAACAAAACCAAGTTGAACTTATGGATTATTAACATCTTCATTTAGTCAAAAATAAATACATTACCTCGTCGCTATCCATCCTGCAAACAGCCGCTGAAGACAGAAGAATACTTTTGAGCGAAGTCCTGGCTTCTGTGATTTGCCTACAAAACAAATGCACGCGACTGGCAGATCTGTATCCTTACGACAGTATGCGCGCGCTAGAGCTCATGGGTAGTTGAGTTCCCTATCCAGTCAAGCGGAGATCTTCCGTAGTGCTGCTTTAAAAAGATATAAATTAAACATTAACCAACATGGACATAGACAAGTAATTTACTGTTTAATTGGCAGTATTTGCCAGCTATTATTGTTTTGTTATTTTTCATCAGTGATAGCTGAGAATACAGAGGTGGTTGGCAGGAGGGAGGGGGATGGTTGTGTTGTTCAAGGGAGACCCACATTGCTACTGCTGTAATGTGTTAAAAAGTTAGAAATCAAACAGATGTGTTAACAAGCCTTTACCCTTCACATTCATCAGTTTGTGCTCCACATGAGCAGAGATAGAATAAGTCAAACATACCGTCTTTGATTCAGATGCGATCACAGAGATCAGACTTCACATGCCGACCTCCAGCACGTACAAACTGTTTTACGCTAAAAGAAAGAAGCACAGGCAGCAGACACATGATGAAAAGGTTGGACCGGACAGCCGGAGCACACTCCCTCTGCTTCTGTTGAGTGATCTCCAGCTGCTGCTCCTCCTTCAGCCTCCTCTGTGCTTCTGCTGCTGGAGCATGATCAGCAGGGAGGGTCAAGGCTCCACAGACCAGCCCGTTGTTTGTTGTTACAGAAAAGATCTGCTGACATCTCCAGCCATCCTCTGATCACCGAGCCTCGTTATATCCCTGCCGGCACATTACTGGAACATCGTGCGTCAGATCTAAACGTCCTCATTAAGGGACGTGACAAAAGTTAGCGAGAATCTTTGTGAAGTTTGGTTTCATTTCCAGGACCCATTTCTGCAGTGGGCACACGCAGAAGTTAAATAATTCTTCCCAAGTTTGGTGATGAAAGCTACAAATGCTTAAAAAAAGATTTTATAAATAACCCTTGAGTCCATTTTTATTTGAGTCCTGTCAGTAAAGCTGCTTAAATCTAATCACCAACTGCTTTTTTCAGGAGTGACACTGAGGTAAAATTTTAAAACACCACCTCACAGGTGCCATAATTTTGAACAAATCTTTGTAAAAAATTTGTATTTTGATGATAAATTTTGTCAGGATTCCATCCATGTAATTTTTAGAGCTGTGGGACTTTGGGGTTTTTTGTGTATGGGCCTAAGTTCCACAGCTGATCCACTAATGGCCCTTTTCCACTAGCATGCCTTGGCCCTACTCTACTCGGCTCTACTCAATTTGCAGCGTGTTTCCACTAGCCTGGTACCGCCCAAAACAAGCTAGTTTTAGTACCTACTCCGCTCTGGTTCTAAGGGAGCTGAGTCGATGCTAAAAGATGACGTCACCGACTGCCGGCTAGTGATTGGTCAGACAATGCAGTCATCGATGAATCATGAGCACGACAACCTAGCATGCTAGCGGTATCTACCATTAGCTTACCCTCATACGTCTTTTCTTTGCAGCTTGATTGCTCTCGTCCTCGGCTTCATTCTGTTGTATAGCTTCCAAAACTCTCCTGTTCTTCTCAAGGGGTATTTCTTCTTACCACCTGCAGCCTTCTTCTGCTTTCCTTTTTCACTCGGTCTGTGACAAAAAGCCACAGATTGTTGTGTCGTGCTCAAAATGACGTCACTGCAGTGCCGCTTAGCTGTTTACAGCGACACTGCACCCAGTTGGGCAGGCGACTGGGGCTAATGGAAAAGCAGCACAAGGCGAGTAAAGCATAGCCGGGTAGAGTCGAGTAGAGTAGAGTGGGGCTAATGGAAAAGGGCCATTAGTCTCTATTAATTTGGAGCCAAGAGGGCTTTTTTGTGTTGACCAAGTTTGAGGGCTTGTCAGTCGGAAACCGTTTGAGAAGCATCGAATTCCTTCAGAGCTTTTTATCTGCTCGGCCTCCCCTGTCATCTCTCCACGTTTCAAGCTGACATCATTTACAGCCTCAGAGGACATACATTTTTTGGAGCTTCATTTTATTTTGAAAGGCAAATTGCCGACTTCCTACTTGAGCCAGGTCACATGATTTATGGCTCTCAACAAGACGTTTCACTGTTGTTTGCATCTCTCTCCTTCATTCCTACTGACTGTGAGGGCTGTTTTTCTGTGCCTAGGTGGCGCTAGAGAGCACATTTTGGCATGTTGGGGGTTAATGTTTTTCATTTTATCAACTGTTGTGCAAGATCTGGGGTGTATACCAATTTTTAGAGTTTTTGAGTGTGTTTAGGGGGTCAAATTAGACGTGTCAAGCAAATAATAATAAGGAGAAAGAAATGTAACAAGAACAATCGGGAAAGGAGCTGAAGGGTCTTTTCCCTTAGGGCGAGGACCCTAACTGGTAGTAACTGAATGGTCACTGAATAAAAGAGAGGCAGAAACTCCCACTTCTCTTAGGGTATTTCTTCTTACCAGCAGTTCTTCATGCTTTCCTTTTTGGTTGGAAAAAAAAGCAGTCAGTTGTGTGCTTTAAAAGATCGATGCAGTGGACTGTTTACAGAATGTGCTGTCTATTGGGAGGAATAACAGAAAAGATTCCTAAATGGAAGGAGATTCTAAAGGAAGCATTTAGCCACCTTTCCTAAGTGTTTAGACTATTCCAGCAGCTCTTATCACAAACTACTTCCGGATCATTTCACTCCGTTAGGAACCTTCCGAAACAAAAAGGACAATTCAACTGCAGCCCTGGTCTGTTCAAACTGTCCCTAAGTTCTATAAGGATCTGTATTTCTTCTCCATAGAAAGTGAAAAAAAGTAATTTTTCTTCTTCTGCATTTCGAACTTTAGTGTGATTGTGAACACAGGTGTATAATCACTGTAGTTAAACCAGTCTGTAGTAATTCTACTGTTCACTCTGAATTGGTAGCTTTAAGTCTCATACTTAATAATCATCCATTCTTTCTGTCTTTCATATTTCTGAGCCTTTATTCTGAGTCTTTCTGAGTCATAAGAAAAAGCAGAAAGTGGAGAGTTGATTGAAAATGTGCTCTCAATATCTCATTTCAGACAAAGTAGTTTTGTAGTCATGCTGAAATGTTAATCAGAGCGTGGAGCGATAAAATGTGACGGCAGTCTGCTAAACTTAAATCAGCAAAGGGGATGAAACTGAGGCTGCAGCCTTTGTATTGATGATGGGGAAGCAGGAAACATGTTCAATGCTGATGACTTTAAATGGTCACTGAAAACATTTTAATGCTTCTAAAGCAAAAAGATTTGCACTATCTGGAAGGGGTGTCCCGATAATACTTTTTCACCTCTGATACGATACAGATTTTGCAGCCTTGACTATTGACCGATAACGATTTTGATCCGATATCAGCTGGAAACATACATACTTTTTAACTTATTTTGTAGTATGGACTGTAAGAAAAGGCTTGATCAAGTGAGATTTCTCAGAGAACAGTAGTCAACAATTGTAGGTAAGAAAAACTGACCCATTTGTTATTAACCAATTGGTTCAATAAATTTAACCTTAAACATAAGAATATAGTACAACTAAATAAAATAAATGAAAAGTAAATTATAAAACCCTGAAAAGTAACTTCAAGAAATCTAATAAAAACATTTATTTTAAAAATGCAAGATACCCACTATGTTTAACTTAAACATAGGCATATTCTACAACTAAGTTAAATAAATGAAAAATAAATTAGAATGGACTGATTGTATCGGAGTGCTTGTATCGAAGATTTTAGATGGTGACCGATATAATCCGATATTTGTTTTTTTGCTGATATCCGATATAATTATCAGATCAGGACATCCCCACTCTCTGGCCACTTCATTAGGCACACTTCGCTTGTACCAGGATTGACCTATTAAGTTCAATCTTCAATTAACGTGCTGGAAACATCCCCAGAGATTCTGGTCCATACTGATATGATAGCATCACACAGTTGCCCCAGATTTGCTTCACACCCATGATGTGAAAGCCCATCCAATACATCCCAAAGGTGCCCTGTTAGATTGAAATCTGGTGACTGTTGCAACCAGCCACACATCGATCGTATGTTTTTGAGAATGTTTACAGATGTTTTGCTGAATTTGTGCTTACCTCTTCTTTTGTGAGCTGGTACAGACTTCTGTGCCATAATGTGAGTTTTGAAAGCATTTTTAATTTAGTTTTGGTTATAGTTGAAGAAGAGTAGGAAGAAGTTTGCTGTGTTTGCTGTAAAACTCCTCTGCTTATCCCTCAGTCAATCAGTTTTGACTCTCCCTGCTGGATTATCAACTCGAAGCTCCAATCTCTCCAGTTGGTAAATGTTTTCTTCACCTTCGGGGTGTTTGCTGTTTGATCTGAGCTCCACCAAAGATGACAGGGTTAACAAGTTCAAGAGGAAGACCAAACTTTTCCACAATACCTTCTTTTAACGGACCTGCTGATAATCCCAGTTAATTGCTTTATCGTTCTCATATGCAGAAATTTACACAGTCTGGTTTTCTCTTCGATTTGGTTGAAAAACTTTGGTGCAAAACGCCCAAACTGTCATGTAATCAATCTCACTGCCCACATCTGCAACTGGTCTTCATCATGATGTCTACACGTTAAGATCCCCACTCATTGGCCACTTTATTAGGTACACCTCTTTTGCTTTCAGACCTGCATGATTCAACAAAGTGCTGGAAACATCCCTCGGAGCTTCAGGTCCATGTCGACATGACAGCATCACACATTTATCAGCTGCACACCCATGATGAGAATCTCCCACCAGATCCCAAAATGGTGCTCTTCTGGATTGAGATCTGGTGACTGTAGAGGCCACTGGGAGTACATTGTGAGGTTCAAGAGAGCAGATTGAGATGATTTAAGCTTTGTAGCATTATTGTTTTTTAAATATTTTATTTATGAGAATTTTAAATATAAGTAACAAGTAACAGACAAGGAGACAATGACAAATAAATAAACACTAATAAGAAATAAAAAAAAACAACATCCACAACATCAATATGTGAAATAAAATCACATAATGAATAAATAAAGGGGGGCAAAAGTCATGGCAGTGTGATCAGGTTTTACAATGACAATAAAAGAGGAAAAACATGAAAACATCAAAAATGAAAGACCAAATGTTGTGCAATTTATCAATATATCATTTTTTTCAAACTTTGTCTGGGTGTCTCTGTGTGGACAGGGATAACGGCCTTTTGGGCCCAACATGTCAGATTCTACAGCCACCTCTCCTCAAGATGATGTCCCACCATGTAGCGCTCTCTCTGTTGTTCTCATGTGCTGCAGTGGACGTTGCTGACTGAACTGTTAACATGATCATACAGACTTTCTGTCGCCCCTTCACTATGAAGCACAAAACGCGGTGTTATGATTTCAAAAGTGATCGTGTTGACTCAGGGCCGAGTCTGCGGCTGCCATCTTGTTACCTGGACAGTGAAAGGAAAATGTTTTGTTTTACTTATAACCAGTGTTTTTGGTCTTTGCTCTTACTTATCATAACTAATGTTTTTACTTTTACTTTTTGATTTTACATTCTTTTAATGATGACTGTTGGTTATTTTAATATTAAGTATTCATTTATTACAAGTACCCAAAGGTATTTAATCATTTTATTAGTATTAGACAATCACTCCTTTCTTCCTTGTATGCTCAATGGTTTTCACAAAGGTTTTCTATTCCACCTTTGCCTTATTTACATAATTTTCATATTGTTCTTCATTTTTGACTCAACCATATATTTCCAGTATTTACTTTTTATGTTTATTATATTTTCTCAGATATTCTGCCTCACTTATGCCACATTCCATTAACCAGGGAAGGGAAGTTGGAAGCAGGAATGACAAGTTTTCTAGTTACAAAGTCGAAAAAAACTTGCCAATCAAGCCGGCTATTGTTAGCCGTTTTTTGCACACCCTCTGTTGTAGTTTTAAAAAAAACACATAAAGAATATAAATAACACTATGTCAGAATTTTCAAAATATAAGTGGAACAATACTGTGTATACAGCTGATTTAGTGCCATAAACACTAGTCAGAAGTGCAAATTAAACAGAATATTACAGGAGTTTAGTAACTATTTACACAGGGGGCAGCCATCTTTGATTGTCAACTCAGGGCTGATGAGGATCTCCTGAATTCCCAGTAGAAAATTCTGACCTTGGGGGGTGTTCCAGTTGAATGTTTCACTCAGAGACTGGAAGTATTCCCAGTACAACTGGAACACAGCATTTAACCTCATGCACCAGTATTTAATCTATATAGAGGCACAGAATGTTTAAGCTACCGAGTGTCTCACATAAAGTTAGAAATGATCACATAATGTGTGCTTTATGATTGTTCTAGTAGTATTTTTTAACCTTACACAGTAGTTAGCAGGATTTGGTCATTATCAGCAGATATTTCTCAAATTGGACTATAAGTGGACAATTACTCAACATGCTGCTATCACCTGTTAACATAGCCACAATTTAAACAGTAACACCAGTCAGACACTGTCAAGAGTGTGTATGGGACTTTTTTGTTTTAGTGTGGAAGAGGATGCTTATGAAAATGGCTGCCTCTGTGTGGACACAGCCTTAAACCCTTTGGCTGCTTGGTTTGAGCTTCATGTCATCATCCCTGCATATGCTGAGTTGCTGCCATGTGATTGAATGGTAAATTAAACAGGCAGTTGGACAGGCAGACCTAAGAAAGTGACCTGTGAGTGTATTTTTCTCCATTGTCTCTACTTTTCCAGTGATTTCTGTTTAAACTTTCAGCTTCCTGGCACTCAAAACATTTCCCCCTTCTGCTGACGACAGAGCACGTCCAAATCTTTAGTTTGCTTTGTCCACAGAGTTTATTCTTCTTCAGCTGTGTGTTTATTTTTGTCCAGCAGAAACCCAAATGATAAAAAGCACAAATAGAATCTGGATCAGACCGAAGCTGCAAATCACGCCTGGCATTTCATTTACCTCTGCTCACGGCTTTATTACCTCCTCTGTTGTCTCGTTTGTTTCCCTCATGTTTAATAGAAGAGTCTGCTTGAGCTGGAGTCTGAAATATTCCACACTCTGCTTCTTTATTGTTCCTTTGACATGTCTGTGAATACTTTACATACATCCTCCACCCCTGCATGTTTATGTCTGTACTCAATGTGAATCGGTGGGAAATATATTTGGCTGTATTGGACTTGGATTTGTGGCTGTGATGGCAGAATTTTACTCTATTCAGATGCGAAGGTGAGGTATTTAAAGAAAAGGCCAAAATAAAGTGCTTCAGTAACAGCATCCACTTCCTGCAAAACCATCTTTTATGCTTCTTTTCCCAGGTTTTACATCTGCTGCTCTCCATTGAGTGGATGGACATCATTTCTCTGCACGTGTTACACAGTCACACAGTAGATACTAAAGGTGTTAAAGTGGTCTGAGATTGGACGGCTTTTAATGCTGCAGCCTGATCCTCCTCCGAGCAATCAGTGACCCCCCTGTGCTCTTTGAATGGAGCTATCAATCCTCCAAAATGAAGACAACCATAAAAACATTTCATTCTCAGAAAATAATGTGCTTTGACCCTTTCAATTTGATTTTGGAAATTGCTTTACTGAATGAAACTTGGGGCTTGTCACGAATAGGGTGGGACAGTTATGATGTTTGTGGTCATGATCTTAGTCAAAGAATAATTTATGTAACTATAAATTAGTCTAATAGTAAATTTTAGACAGAGGAAACTGTCTTTCTTGGATGCACTCTATGATTCTTTCCCATACGTATGTCATACTGTTTATATGGAAAGCTGTTTGGACATAAAATTGATATCAGTATCAACCCTAGTTTGGCTTTACTGGTACTCAAATTTGGAATACACTCAATTTTGGTCCACAAGTGTGCGAGTAGACTTTACCAGCGAAGCTAGAAGTGTCACCAGTACTACGAGTAGACTTAAAAATGTTATGAGAACTAACAGTAAGCTTTATATCCTAATAACGGGGCTGGTAAAAGAAATTCAGGCCTCCCTTTGGTGCTTGATTTGGTTATATTCCTCCTACTAAAATTCGCAACTTATTTTTTTAAATTATTTCTTCTGTGAAATTTTCTTTTTTTGTGATAATTATGTTTTGTTGAAAAGGTAGGCTCAAATAAGCTCTGGCTTCTGCCTACACCAGTTTGGTCACCTCAAAAACTTTGAATTTTTACTTTGCTCTCCTAAGTGTACAAATTGCACCAAAATAAGAAGCTTGTGCGCTCCATTGCATTTTCAAAATCAATCCACATGAAGACAAGAGAAGGACTAAAAACACTGTAGTTTGCATGCCAGTCCAAAAGATGATTTTGTAGGTTTGTCGAGAAACAGCAATGTTGCAACACGTTCGAAGTTTGAAGAAGAAAAACTTTTCACAAGCAACAATGGCGAGTGGAGGCACAAAGACACAGGAGTTTCTTGTCTGAACAACAAATCTGTCTAATAGTTTTGTCTGGATAACAAACCAAGCACGGTAAGCAGCGGTAAGTATTGTTGATCTTGGTATGTGCGCACAGCCTTCATGTGAGAGTACTGCGCGTGGGGTGATGTCAGCATTTCACCCTAAAACACTGAATTCTTTTTACATGGAGCCGGGTGGCAATGTTTTTCAGTAGCCTCCACTCTTGACCCTGGTTCAAAAGTTTGCAGTTACAGGCGCTCCAGTCACCGTTCCCATGTAAACGGGAGGCAAAGACAACAAAACTCTTCAGATTCAGCCTAATCCAGCCTCATGTAAACAAGGCCTTAGGCCCCATCCACACGAAGCCAAACCGAGGTCTAAACGCATACATTTTTTGCCGAATCTGCTTATCATCCATACGAAGACAGCGTTTCGGGGGTCTGTAAACGAACATTTTTGAAACCAGGTTCCAGGGTGGAAAGATTTTGAGCTAGTATTAGCTCCGTGTGTTTACTGGCTCTCCGTAACTTTTATGATACGCTTACGTCATAGTTTCATATTGTCATTGACACGCATGAAAACACGCGCCTCTGAAAATAAGCAGTAATGCTGTATCTGGTCTTTGCTCATATATTTACCAACATTCAGCCACTCGGCCCCCCAGTTATGGAGCTCACTCCTCCCTGACCTCTGCAGCTCTGACTCCTTACCCTCTTTAAAACCAGGCTCAAAACTCATCTGTTCAAACTCTCAGACTTCCTCTGGTCTCTTGCACTCTTTGTGTTATATCGGTTTTTACCTGTTTTTATGCACTTTTTGTGAGGTGACCTTGAATGCCATGAAATAAATAACATGTATTATTATTATTATTTCTTCATTTGCATTATGTCTAATAGTACTACTCATGAATCTTTTAGCTTTACTTGTACTAATAGTAGACTAAAATCAATCCCCGAGTACTGTTAGATATGTATTTTGAGGTACTCGTAGTACTGGTAATCAAAAAGTTGTTTTCCTAGTAAAGGTTTTTGTCATCCTTGTGGACAAGTAGACCTTACAATTAAAACAAGTAGATAATGTGTGTTACTAGTTGTACGAGTACACTTGAAAATTGATAGTAGTAAGATTTAAGTACTACAGTAGAAGAGCTGAACTACAGTTGATATCAGATTTATACCCAAACAGGTTTCCACAGTGTTTCATTTTCAGGACAAGCTGGGAACGTGGTCCTAAAATTGAATTCATTGTATGTCACAATCATATTTGACATGTAATAATCTGTAAATACTAACCACCATTTGCACTTTTAAGTATTCAGTGTATATTCAGCTGCCCGATGTGATAGCCTACAGTTTCATATACAACAGAAATATTGAGAACTAAGAATAGGACTATTTCTATTTCTAATATTTATCTTTACCTCATATTGTACATAGAGCTTCAGTTGCTTTGTTGGGTAGGATTTTATTTCATCTTGTATATATCTTGTTTATATAAGTCTTCTTACAACTTATTTATACAATTTTTCTATACCTTGCCCATAACTTAACTATCTATCTATTGCACTGAAAAAGAGAAGCTCTCCAACCTCGTACATTCTGATTCAGCTTCTGATAAAACCAGAAATATCTATATAAACAAAACCATTTTTGTCTTGGTAGAGCAACAATGGTGCAAGTCCTGCACTCTTGGTCTCTTCAGGACGTTGTTTTATGTAGACTTTCTTTGCAGCAAATCTCTACATCAACAGCTTATTTGAATATAGTAGCTGGTGTTTGTTGTTCAGCTCTATTAGCTCCACTCTTTATGGTTGGAGTGGTACACTGGGCACCCTGTCAGAGGAGTACCAAAAAGTTGGATAGCACGGCTATCGGTACCTTTTCCCCTCCTCGGAAGTGGAAACATCTGTAATTGTACCTTTCTGAACCAACCCAAAGCTTGATGGAAGGGCAGCTACACTGTCTGCAGAGAGAAAAGTTAAATCTCCAAAGAAAAAATCATTTTCTAGTCTGCTGCGAGCCTCATTTTTACCTCGGCTGATCCTTTTTCTCCAGTTTGTTCTTACTTCACTGAGCTGGAGTTGATATGAAGTAACGCAGCGGGAGGTTTGTCTCCACCAGAGCTCCGGGTCAAAGCAGAGTTTCATCTCCATGCTCTGATTTCCTGCTTCACCTGTCCGATCAGCTGCAAGGCAGAGCGATCATCAGAACGTTTCCCGTCAAATCAGATCAGCGTCTCAGAGACTCTCCCGAAGAATCGGAGCTGTCACCTCCATACAAAGCAAACAGCTGTTAGTTCAGCTCCTCTGTGATCTTTTTGTAGCTCCTCTCACTGACTGATGACTTTCATAACTCCACTCCTTCACGGTTCATCTGTGACATTTTCAGTCTGAGAGGAGAAAAATAGGACTGCTGTTGAAAAGATTCTTCTACTCCGCTCGAGGCAGACATGAAGGAACCCACGCTTGTTTCTTTAATCTGCACATCATCAGGTTTTTATTGTACATGAAGTAATTGGATTTTAGAATAAACTCTGTCGGATCAGCTGCTAGATGATCTGTTACAGGCTTGACAAAATGACACATGGCCTCAATAAAAAGAGCGCTGTGGGAGGCTGGAGTCGAGGTTTCACTCTCCTCAATCAAACTGAATGAAGCTTACACACTTCAACAAACCAGACTCCCACAGACGACTAAAAACAGACAGAGCCTGCTGCCTGGGAGGACCGTTGCGCTGCAGTCCAAACACGAAGATTTTTATAAACTGGAGGAAACTTCCTGCAAGTAACTGACCTAAAATGCTTTGACCCCTGAGGCCAGGAGTCCTCCACTGCATTTGTCTCAGGGCCATTTATGTCTAAACATGGCATGAAAGACAGACTTTTAAACAGATTTAAAGGGGTACGCTAACATTTTGTTGTTTTTGTCTTACCTCATTTCCGAGTCAATAACAAGCAGGTAGACATCATTCTTTGGATTGTACAGTTGTGGTCAAAAGTTTACACTTGTAAAGAACATAATGTCATGGCTCTCTTTAGTTTCCAGTTATTTCTACAACTCCAATTTTTCTCTAATAGAGAGATTGGAACACATACTTCTTTGTCATAAAAAACATTCATGGAGTTTGGTTCTTTTATGACTTTATTATGGGTTAACAGAAAAAGTGACTAAATCTGCTGGGTCAAAAATATACATACAGCAATGCTAACATTTTGTTACATGTCCCTTGGCCATTTTCACTTCAATTAGGTACTTTTGGTAGCCATCCAAAAGCTTCTGGTTGAATCTTTGACCGCTGCTCTTGACAGAATTGGTGCAGTTCAGTTAAATTTGTTGGCTTTCTGACATGGAATTGTTTCTTCAGCATTGTCCAGGTGTTCTCAATGGGGTTTAGATCAGGACTTTGGGAAGGCCATTCTAAAACCTTAATTTTAGCCTGATTTAGCCATTCCATTACCACTTTTGATTTGTGTTTGGGGTCATTGTCCTGTTGGAACAGCCAACTGTGCCCAAGACCCAACCTTCGAGCTGATGATTTTAGGTTATCTTGAAGAATATGAAGGTAATTCTCCTTCTTCACAATCCCCTTTACTCTCTGTAAAGCACCAGTTCCATTGGCAACAAAACAGACCCACAGCAGAGTACTACCACCACCGTGCTTGACGGTAGGCATGGTGTTCTTGGGGTGAAGGCATCACCCTTTCTCCTTCAAATATATTGCTTGGAATTTTGGCCAAACAGCTCGATTTTTGTTTCATCTGACCACAGAACTTTCCTCCAGAAGCTTTTATCTTTGTCTAGATGATCAGTAGCAAACTTCAGTTGGGCTTTAAGGTGCTGCTTTTAGAGCAAGGGCTTCCTCCTTGCACGGTAGCCTCTCAGTCTATGGCGGTGCAAAACACGCTTGACAGTGGACACTGACATTTGTGTTCCAGCAGCTTCTAATTCTTGGCAGATCTGCTTTTTGGTGATTCTCGGTTTACTCTTCACCCTCCTGACCAATTTTCTCTCAGCAGCAGGTGACAGCTTGCATTTTCTTCCTGATTGTAGAAGTGACAAACAGTGCCATGCACTTTATACATACAAACAATTGTTAGCACTGTTACTCTTGGGACCTGCAGCTGCTTTGAAATGGCTCCAAGAGACTTTCCTGACTTGTTATAGTCAATGATTCCCTTTTTCAGATCCGTGCTGAGCTCCTTTGACTTTCCCATTGTAGGGTTTGTGGCGTCTATATCCAATGGGCCCTATTTAAATGGCCTGAGAGAAGTCCCCAGCTATAGTCACTCATAATCATTCACAAGAAGTTAAGAGGCCATGCTATGAAGCTCATTTCATTGACACAACTTTCTAAGTCACCAAAATTGCTAATTCATGTTGCTGTATGTATATTTTTGACCCAGCAGATTTAGTCACTTTTTCTGTTAACCCATAATAAAGTCATAAAAGAACCAAACTCCATGAATGTTTTTTATGACAAAGAAGTATCTGTTCCAATCTCTCTATTAGAGAAAAATCGGAGTTGTAGAAATAACTGGAAACTAAAGAGAGCCATGACATTATGTTCTTTACAAGTGTATGTAAACTTTTAACCACAACTGTATGTGAAGTGACAAGGAAGAGACGGGCAGAATCGCTCACAGCTAATGAGCTTAGCTCAAACACTGGGATTCAATAGGAAGCATTAGCCTGCCTCTGCCTACGGTCATCAGTTAAACTTTTTTTGTACGGCATTACGTTAAGTTAGCTATTTTTAAACTACTTTATGTAACTTGCAAAAGATATACATATAAAACTAGAACTCGGGGTGCATGTGCACACGACCGAGGTTGTTCTTGTAAGTAGATAAACAAAGCAAAGCCTCTGTTTAGGAGTAGAAGAAGATAACATAAAGACAGTGCAAGATAGAGTAACATAAAGTGGTAAAAAATGAGTCACAACAAGCACACATGACCGTTTAGAGTTCATCTGATGACTGTAGGCAGAGACAGGCTAACACTGCCCATTGACTCCCAGTGTTTGAGCTAAGCTAATTAGCAGTGTGCCCGTCTCATCTTTGTCACTGCATGCACAGTCAAAAGAATGGTTTCAATCTTCTTGTCATGGACTCGGGAATGAGTCAAGACATAAAAACAAAAGTGTTGGCATTTTCTTTAAAGGGACTGTGAGGAGTTCCTAAGTAATTACAAAAAAGTCTCACTTTTAGATATATGCCTGATCGAAATACACACTTTAAGATGAGTTTTATAGCATCTAAATAGGTTATCTATAAATGCTATTCCTTAGCCTTCCGGTCGGGTCGGACAGGGCTGGACTGGCCTGGATACTCAACTTCAGGAACAAGACAATTAAAACTAGAGCAAATTTGTACTATTCGGACATGTCTTAGAGCACTGGGCTGTAAGTAACGATATATAGCTACAAAGCTACGATACTAAGTTTTCCAAAAATTGCTTGTTGTCACACATCAAAAGCTTCTGCTATGTAACTAGAAAGAGATACATTACCTCGTCGCTTTGCATCCTGTAAGTTGTTGAAAAAAGAAGCTGTAAAGCAATGCAGAGTTCTGAGGAAGGTCCAGTCTGCATCACAACAAACACACGCTTTGGATTGCACACGTCTTGTGGTGCGTTCCAGTTGTTGTCAGAAGCGGGAATTTTGAGTTCCGAGTAGGAAACTGCAACTGGATCGTCCCCTGAAGTCGGAATTTCCTACTGGGAACTCGGTGAAATCTCGCCACCCCCAAGTTGACAATCGCAGATGGATGCCCCCAGTGTGAACAGTTATTTAGCTCCTGTAATAATCAATGTATTTGCATTTCTGACTGGGGTGTGTCGCTCTAGATCAGCTGTGTACATTGTATTGTTAGACTTATATTTACAAAAATGCTGCCATAGTGATAATCACATTCTTCATGTGATATTTGTGAGCAACAACGCAGTCGTGCTAACAACAGCTAACAATAGTCTGGTAGATTGGCATGTTTTTTTTTCCGACTTCAACTGAAACGATGAGTCGGAGATGATGTCACTCCCATTTCCGAGGTTACTGGAACGCAGCATTACAACAGTTGCCGTGCGTGCTCATGGGTAGCAGAGTCTTAATGTCGCCGGTAATACGTTCTCCTCATAGCACCTTTAAGCAAAACAAGTATTTTGATCTAATTGACATTTTTTTTCTTTCAAGGATGCGTTTGTCTTAAAGTTGGCATGGTGGTGCAGCAGGTAGTGCGCATGCTTCACAACACACAGAGTGTCTGTGAAAGTTTGCATGCTCTCCCTGTGCATGCCTTGGTTCTCTCCCAGCACTTTAGCTTCCTTCCTCAGAACAATGTCTTCAGTTTTTTTTGGATGTATGTTCGAAAACCGTTGGAGTTTGATTTTTTGGATAAGTGGCTGCCTTAAGGTGCGTTCACACCGCAAGCGACCTAGCGACAAAAGTCGCATCGCCCACTGAGGTAGCGTTGCGCGTCCATAAATAGCCTACCTGTTTGGTCGCCTGGCGTCGGACGTCGGTGGGTGACGTCACGTCCGCTCGAGTTTTACCGCGATCGTATCATATATCACATAATAGGGTGTATAAGCGGACATTATTCCAGCTGTGTCCTTTTCACTCACTTTATCAGACACAAAAGTCTGCAGCTGATGATGCAGCAGCATCCTCTGTGAGTTTACCGCAGTCCGTCTGCAATTGTCCTCACTGAGATTAGTTCCGCCTATGCGGAAGTCATCCGCTCTGTAGTCCGGATGAATAACAGCACCGTCACACGTACACACACAGCTGATTGGCTGATGCTGCACAGCCACGCACGACATTGCCTGAATAGATCAACTTTTTTTAACTTTGACATCGCGCGACGAGTGAAGTGGTCGTCTTGTCGCCAGCTGTCGCATCGCGGGAGGGTTAGCCCCGCCCCATCGCGGCTGTACATTGACTTTGCATAGAGAGTGATCGCTGAGGTAGTCCAGGTAGCGTCCGATGTGAACGCACCTTTAGAGTGTACCTTGCCTCTCATTTAAGGTCAGCTGGGATAGGCCCCTGCCTCCGGTGACTCCAAAAGTTGCACATCAAATTAGAGATGGAGACCTCAGAAAGGTAAAATGGGCCCAACAATGAAGCATTTTTCTTAGTAGCAGCATCCTGATACAACCCACAGATCACCTGTGTCCAGCGTTAGAGAAACTTTACAGCTCAAACAGCTGTAGTCTTAGTTCTGCTGACTTTTCTTTTTCAGAGATTGATGAAATGAAACTCCACTCCGCTATTTAATTTTAATCTTTAATGCTGACTTATCAGATGTTCAGGCTGCAAGTTAAAGCAGGCACGGGAGAGGTTTAAATATCCCACTGAGCCATGTTTTATTCATGAAGTAACGTATGAGCAGCAATGATCCTCAGCTGGCAGTGGAGCACTAAAGGAGGGCGAGAATGAAGGCGTGAGAGGACAGTTTCATCAATGGGACCCAGGGGATTGAACACCAACGTCACTTTAACAGTCTGATTATTCAGACTCACCTGAGAGTAGCAGGTGTTGGTCGGACTCAGAGGGAGACACTGAACAGGTGGATTCAGAGGAGGAATATGAGGACTTTATTCTCTATAAAACAACAGTGTTGTGTATGACTGACATGATACAAGGAACTTACTTACAGCTTGAAGTGCAGTTTACTGTGGTCTTGAATGTATCTTGTTGTCTGACACATTCAGTTTGATTTCACTGGTTTGGTGAGCAAGACAATTAAAGAGCTCTCAACACATTTTGATGTGATTTCTTGAGTTATGGCACAAGGAAGAAGTGACTGGATTTTGATGGTGACAGATGCTGATTTGGGATTTTATTCATAAAAATTTCCAGAACAAGTATTTTGTAGTATCTTTGAAGGTATCCCACATCATTAAAACCCTAGAACTACTGACAAATTCCCCAGAAAGACTTTGAATGAAACCATTATATCAGCGGTGACTACATGTTTCAACTGTTTTTCAGAAATCCACCTGTGATCTAACATTTTACCAGAAAAACAAGGACACTGGAGCCAAACAATGTGCTCGAAAACATGACAGGCCAAGACAAAAATGTTCTATTTTGAGATGAAGTTGTGTTTATTCATAAGTTTATTCAAAAAGTCTATCTTAATGTAACAGCTCAAATAGAGCTGAAGCTGTTAGGTAGCTTTAAGCTTTGAAAATAAAAAATAATAATAATTTATGTGACTTTTATAGCCCCTTTTCTGCAGGGACCGACTTGGGTCCCCAGGGTCCTAAGTGTGAGTTTTTCTGGCGGGACCATAAGGGTTAAAGCTTAGATCCAAAACGAAGTTATACAAATTAAAAATGTGTAGCAGAAACTTATGCAAACTTATGAGGCATGTGTCTGTCTCTTTTTTAATAATTTCCATGATGATAAAAAACATAATTCTGTGAGCCCATTAGCTGGCCTTTCTCCCTCATTTTGCTGGCTGATGCGACACTCGGTGCTCTGCTTCTCTGTGTCTATAATCTCCTGACTCCCAGTTCACCGCTCTGCTGGTGTGTAAATAATTTAGTGAAATTTTAAAGCTCCAATTAATTCGAGCAGCAGGGTGGGAGGAAGTCTCCTGCTGATCGATTCATTAGTAATAGTGGCTGACATTTGTGTCGCCTGGCAAAACGAAGGAGAACCTATAGAAACAGAGAGCAGAGAGAGATTCTGTGTGACTGACGAACAGAATCAAGCAGCAAATCATCCTTAGTGAGAACTCTCACATGGCTGTCTCATTCTGGTATAATTTTATTACTTTTCTACTCAGACTAAGGTTTTTTCGTGTTTCAAGCCCAACACTATCAGGGGATAGACTATAAAGACGTTTGAGAGTAAAGTTATTTAAGATTTATTTAAAATAACCTGCAGATCAAACATCAGGATCTTAAATGAAGGATTACCTTCAATTTTAGACCAGCTTGTTTTAATCAGGGTTATGAGGGTCAGAAAAGCCCTCTGAGATTTAAAATGTGGGCATGGTGTACAGGGGTGTGTAGGGGTCATCGATCCAAGCTCTTGGTGGGGGGTCAGAGCCTCCAGCAGACCAACAGGATGTACAGAGCCACTTAGGAGGGAGTGACCTTTCCAAACTCCCCACACACCAACATGCCGCAAACAGAACATCTGAACGCACTGTGGTTTATTTCATTTCAATCTTTCACAATTAAGTTTATTCTGATAATCGTGTCTGAAGCACCAAATGTGGATTTATCAGCCTCATAAAATAATAACCAGAAATTCACCAACATTTCAGTATTTTGGAAGTCGGGTTCTATGAGTCGGTCAGTGAAATGGCTGAAAGAGCTCCAAGCAGCACTGCACCTTTAAGGAGACTAGGGATGTAACGATATAAAAATTTTGTATCATGGTTATTTTGACCAAAATTATCACGGTTATCATTATTATTGCGGTATTGTTGCATTATGCTCAAAATGTCCAAAAAGTACTTTAACACAGAATTGAAATCATTTAACCCCTTTAATATTATAATAATAATAACACTTCTTTTTTGTCAATAAATGTGTCAAGAAATGCCTTTTGAGTACATTTTGTAGCCTTCTTTCATGAGAAGTAAAAGTGAACAATTCTAGCAAGTATTTGTCATTATTATGTAATAAATGCTTAAACTGTGTGTAATTTCAAGAAAAGAAAAAAAAACAGATATGGAATTTAAACAAGTTTGTCTTCATAAAAAATTTAAATGAACATGTTCAATGTTTTGTTACAGCCAAAAATAAATGTAACTTTTTTTTCTTGCAGCATTGGTGTCCATGTTATAGCTTATTATATTAGACCATGTCCAGGTCTTTTCTATTTATTTTGTGTTTTACTGACTATAGTCCCTGAAGCAGTTAGCCCCCTTCATGACTCTCCTCTGGTCTCCCCTCTCTCTGGCAGATCTCCTCAACATCTCCTTTCATATTTCCAAATTACGATTGATTAAATCCTTAAAACAAAAACTAGGACGGAAAAAGACAATCTATTATGACAAAATACGACAAATACACGGCAAAAGAATGGCAAAAACACACTCTAGAATGATCCTAATGCTGTTGTTTACAAGATTTATACATTATTTAGAGAGAAAATACTGATAACCCCCTGTTATTCACCCAAGTATGGCTCAATGAATCTTCTCTCTCTCTCTCCACCTCTACGGCTCAGTCAGTTCATTTACTTGAGGAATTACGGCCGTTTTAACCGTGCACGTCTTTTTCTTTCGCTGCAGCTTCATGTTTAGACAGGATGACTGTCTTCTATCAGTTTCCCCTCGGCATCCTTGTAAAATCCAAATTCAACCAGACTTCAGAGTCTGTTTTGAGAGGAAAAATCCCCGCTGTGTCTCTAACTTTTCGCTCTTAGACTCAGAGGCCAAACAATGCAAACTGCTCATGAGCGCCTGTGTGGCTGCTTAATCGAGGACAGATGCATTGTTCAGGCTTTTCCAGTCTTTTTTTTTTTTTTTTTTTTAATGTGTTTTTTTTGGGGCATTTTTGTGCCTTTATTGATAGGAGAGAGACAGTAGATAGGGTTGTGAAAAGGGGTGAGAGAGTAGGGGAAGACACTCTGCAAACTGGTCACAGGCGGTATTCGAACCTGGACTGGCAGAAGCAAGTACATGGGGTGCCTGGTTGCTAACCACTCCGCCAAACCAGCACCACAGGCTTTTCCAGTCTTAAAGCAGCATCACTGCGCGTTACTGACGCAGTGTGTTAATCAAACACGGTATAACGGTAATTTTAATAGGACACGGTAATGATTACTGCAGGAAATTTTACTGCGGTTTACCATTTTACCGGTAACCGTTACATCCCTAAAGGAGACCAAGCTAAGACCAATGGTAAGAAACATTTTTGTTCACTGAAACAGAATTTTCATATGATTGAGTCAGTTTGTGTGTAAAAACAAGCCACAAAACTATGTTGGGTTAAATGTATGATTTGGCAAACAAACACATCAGTGTTAATTCTGGCAGCACTTTTTAATTTAGTCTTAAGCTGACATGAAATTCACACCAAACACAACTTCACGACCATAATGGCATCGCATGTCCACAAATACCTCATTTTGGTCACCGCTGACATCACGTCCGCTTGAGTTTCAACGTGATCATATAATATTTCATATATTAGGATGTATAAACTTACATTATTACAGCTGTATCCTTTTCACTGGCCTACCAACCACAAAACACTGCAGCTGACAGCCCTGCAGCAGCATCCTCCGTTAGTTCTCTGTGGTCCGTCTAGGATGAACTAATGTACTCACTGACTAATGTTTCCACACGGACACACATTGTTACTCTGTTAAACTTTCTGTCCCGGGCGCCATCACACACGCACACATGACTGTTGCATGGGCAGAGGGTTAACTCTACCCCATTGCTACTGTACATTGACTTTACATGGAGAGTGATCGCGGAGGACGCTCAAGTGGTGTTCTGTGTGTAGGCACCTTTAGTTATAGTCTTTTGCCTAAAATATCTGAAAGTTTTAGTCATGATTAAGTCATCTAAATTGTTTTAACTTTCAGGACATCTGTGGTGCAGTTGGACAGTGCATTTGGTCAGTAATCAGGAGGTTGCAGGTTCGAGCCCAGCTCTGGTAGGCACATGGCGACGTGTTCTTGGGCAAGACACTTAACCCCAAGTTGCTCCCATTGCTCAGTCAGTAGTGTGTAGATAGGCATGAAAGGGCGTGAAGTGTTCGTTAAAACTGATGGATAATTAACAATGAAACCCAGAGCGAATCGGTGTGAATGGGTAAATATCACCTGCAGTGTAAAGCAACTTTGAGTAGTCTAATAGCCCATTAGTGAATGCCAATGAGGTTTGAAGGCTACCTGGCAGAGCATCTCAGTTACAATACCAGAACTGCCAACAAACAGTGAACCTGCTCTACATGAATATATCAATTTGTAGAGATAGCAGCTCTGATTGGATCGCTCCACAACTTATCCCACCACCACCAGGCTAAGGCAGCTGTGATTTGATGTCCCTCTGAACTCATCCAACCTTTCCACTAGAGCTGCAACTATCAAGTATTTTTGGAATCGAGTACTCTGTCAAATATTTCTTCGAGTACTCTAACAAAATATACTTTTTTGTTTTTAAACAAATAAATCAATTGTATACAGTGCAACATGTTAGGGCTTTCAAAATGAGCAACCAAATGCCGTTTATTCCTCAGAAAAGGGTTTTTATTTTAACAACTTTCAAAGTTTAAACCAGTACTGGCTTAAAACAAAGCCAATACAATACTGACTTACAAAGCAGTAATATAAGGTTATAAAAGGTTTTATAGGTTTTATAATTATAGTGGTAATTATATTTGTGAAGTGTGTTCTGGAGGGCATTGTGTAGTTTGGATTGAAATCCTTGATCATGTTCTTAAATCCTGTGTCCTCCACCATGGAAAGAGGACGCATGTCTGTGATGAGCAGATTTAAAGTGCTGTAATAGTAATAGTTACAGTCCTAACAACGTGCTATCATGCTAAGCTACGTGCTAAGCTAACTCTGTTTGACATCAGACACACTTCACTGTGTTTTCTTTTCGTCCCTTCTTGTAGTGACCACACACTTGGGACACTCTCTGCCATTTCTTCTGTGGACTCTCTCCTTTCTGTCCCTCTCTTTTCTCTTCCTCCATGATTTTACAAGCCGTGCAGCAGCGGAGGTAGCAGGCGCGTTGTGCCACAGAAATGACCGTGTCAAACACCGTGCGCTGAATAGTAATCCAGATATATATTTTATATGTATAATTATATATTAAACGAGGCTTCGAGGCACAAAATTTAATTCGAGGATATTTTGTAATCGAGTACTCGCGAATATTCGAGGAATCGTTTCAGCTCTACTTTCCACACAACCAAAGTAGCTGTGATTAAATATATTCCTAACTTGTCTCTACTTTCTTCATGGCCAAATTAGGCCAGATTGGATTTAGTCTCTGTCAAGCCATTAATTCTAGTTTTTATTTGTTGATGAAAATGTCGGTTTAATTGGTTTGAGTTTTTGACATTTTGCACTTGTTTTTATTAGTTACCGTCTAGTTTTCGTCAGGGTAAAAAGGTTTTTGATGATAAACTATGACTAAAATAATTATTCAGCAGAATTAACACTGCTACGTAGTTGTACTGGCTAAGGCTAAATGCTTTTTCACACTGATTCAGCCTGAAAGCAAAAGCCTAACACAAATGATTCTGTGCAGTTTTCAGTTTGTTGGTAATAATAGTTCATAATGTAGCTCTTCACCAGAAAGGAAAATGAAAGCATTCAATGACATGTTGACAAAGCTTCAAGGTACATTCCAACTACTGTGTAGTTCAGCAGTTGCAACGCACATTTGAAAAAATGAGACGCTGAAAAGCTCTAATCATTTGAATGCAAAATACAGTTTCACAACTGAATGGGAGAACAAACAACACAGTGTGGCTTTAAAATCACGAACATTTACCTGAAATAAACAGTGTCTGCTTGTGTTTGGGTGTTTTCAAGCTGCAGTTGTGTTTGTATTTAGTGTCTCTGTCCTCTCCTTGTTGTCGCCAAAGCTTGAGGCTGAATTCAGACCACAGAGATGCAGATTTTGTTTCTCCCAAGTCTGCACAAATGGGGTAATTTTTCTCTCTAATCAAACATCAGAGCTTCATTCGTGTGTGGTCCATTTGAGCTTGGATAGAAAACAATCAGACAAAGTGAGAGCAGCAATCAGACTGGCATGGAAAACTAATCTGCGCTGGTTAACGAGGCTCTGGCTCCTCCATTAGCCCGTCTTCGTGCCACTCTCTCTGTTATTAAATAATCATCATTAACTGTGTGCTGATGGAGGGGACAGCCTGCCGTGTAAAAGGAAGGCACAATCACATCAAAACGAGATGGTAGAGACACAGATATTCTCCAGTTTGGTCATTGTGCTGTAGTTTCTGGATACAGCTGATTGTTCAGCGTTATCTGGATATTCAGAATCAGCATTTGGTGGAAAATGGAGTTTGATTGAAACCTTCAAGAGCAGAACGGTCATGACAAAATGAACACACAGCTGTAGCAGAAAGTACTCAGATGTTTTCAGCCAAACTGTTCATGCTGACTGGATCTTAAACAGCTGCTCCCCCACCCCTTCATTCAGGATAGAGGGATGTTCTCAGCCTAAGTTCACTGTGATGGATTTAAAATGTAATTCCCACACAGAGGTGGTTTACGGTTCAGATTCTGCTCAAGGCCAACAAACGAGAAGTCTTCATTATGTAGCTATTGTTGCTGTCATTAAGCCTTCTTCTCACTGCCACTGTTAGCTGTATTTTCTACTGTGGATAGATAATTTTTCAACAGGATGCAATATTAAGCGTCTTCTACATGGTTTAAAAGAACTGGTAGAACCATATGCAATAAAAAGGTTTAATACAGCCAATCGGCAGTTTGAGGGTGAAGCATGAGCGCTAAAGGAAATTAATGGAGGTGGATCAGATAGATGGATGGATGGATGGATGGATGGATAGATGGATAGATGGATGGATGGATGGATGGATGGATGGATGGATGGATGGATAGATGGATGGATAGATGGATGGATAGATGGATGGATAGATGGATGGATGGATGAGTCAGTAGGTAGGTCAGTAGATGGATATATTGATGGACAGACAAACAAATAGACAGATGGATCAATAAATGGATGGATGGACAGACAGATAAATAAATAGATGAATGGGTCAATAAATAGGTAGATAACTAAATAGGTGAATGGGTGGATAGTTGAGTTGATATATAGATCGGTAGATGGAGATAGAAGAACAAAGAGATGGATAGACAGATTGATAGACTGATTGTTATTTAGATAGATATTTGTGTAGATACTTATTAAACTCAGTGGGTAAAACAACACCAAGGTGTCTAACATCTGTTTTTAGATGTTTGACCCCTTACAAAAAGATGTTTGAGTGAATTTTAACCTGGCATGAAGTTCTGCCTGTGTATGGTGTCTTTAGCTATTTACACTCTTGAACAGGTGCTTATATCTAAAAATATTTTATTATGATTTTTGGTGACTTATCAAAGAGAGCTGTATTTAAGGACAGTGAAACATCTTGTCTTCATAGGACAGCTCTCCATGTCTGTTGTTACTGAGATAAAGGAATCGTGATCAGTAACGCTGTTTCTTGTTCTCTTCTTTGTCTTTTTGGTCAATTTTTCATATGTAAGAGGAAATAAACTAAGAATAGTTTGACTGATGGATGCATTGATAGATGGATAGATAGATGCATGGACAGATATATACAGTAAGTCATTTATTTGTGGGACTTTTTGGCTTTGCTTTTTCAAGTTACAAAGGTTGATTGATAGATCATAGAGTGACTGATTGATAGGTAAGTCATTAATTTGGGAGGTTTTTTTGAAAAAAAAAAAGTCATATTGTGAATTGGGAAAAGAAAGCAAAGGTGGTGCATCATTCTTCCACATTATAACACTGAAGTTGACCTGCAACTAACATTTAAAAAGAGTTCAGGCAGTGTTACAGCCCCTTTTAAACCGTGTCACAGACATCAGTTGGCCACTTTTGTCTATTTTTATGTTTAGTAAGATAACACTGATAGACAAACTGTATGTCATTCCACCTTAGAGTCCTAAAAAACTCAGTTTTCAGCTGGCCCCTGAGTTTCTGTATCGTCTTTGGAAACAGTCTGTTTAATAGTTTTCGTCCTTCCTTCTTGCCCTCCATCAGCAGGATCTGGTTAATGTTTCCTTCTTCTCTGCAGTTGTGCACAGTTTGTGCTCGGAGAAGCAGATTAGCTGCTGTTAGCAAGCTCCTCTGGTGGCAGCTGCATCTGTCAGCTCCCTCTTCATCCACTTAGCGTTTGCCTATTTCCATTTATCAACGTAAAGACGACTCTCTCCGCGTCGCCCACCCGCAGGTTTCTAATGTCTCTGCTGATTTCTGTGGCTCCAAAACAGCACTTTACTCTGGCGTTTCTCCTTGTTGAGATTCTATAGCCTTCACTTCTTTGCGTCACCGTCGTTGGTCTTGCAGCTCTGCAGTCGTTTCTCCCCATCTGCTGTTCATGCTCTGCAGCTCCGAAGCTCTCAGGAGGAGTCAAACCCTCCAACAGACGGCTGCTGGATGCATTTTACAGGCACAACATGTTGTTTTTGCATAAACTAACTGTCCACTTTATTAGCAATGCCCTCATTTATACAGATAGCTGTTTAGCCAAGCACATGGCAGCAACTCAATCTATGTTTGTGTGGGGATGCGGTGGAGCTGACATTCACACTGAGCATCAGAATGAAGGAGAAAGGTGTTGAAGTGACTTTGGACGAGGCCTGTCACGATAACAGATTTTGCTGGATGATAATTGTCCCAAAAATTATTGACAATAAACGATATTGTTGTCAATATTATTTTGATTTTTTTTTTCATTTGTTCATTAATGTCATTATAATATATGTCATAATAAAGTGAGTACACCATATCAAAAGCAGGAGAGTATTTAACTGTAATTGGAAGGTCAAGATCTTTTAAATAAAATAAATTAAACAATATAATGAATTTAACAAACAAAAAAAGAGAAAAAAACAATGAAAATGAAATGGACTCTCTTTAAGGAAAAACTGCATGTAAATAAAAATAATTATACTAATAAAAAACAATAAACAAAACTCCAATAAAAACACACACAACAATAAAAACCACAAAAAAGGGAGTTTATACAGTTCCTGAATTGTTTGTGACATGTACTTTCTCCCAGTCAATCCGTACTGTCTGTCAAACGTTTGTAACATTGCAGACTTTTCAACCGTACTGAAGGGCTGCATTTCTTTTGCAATTAGTGAACAACACTCTCTGTGAGCACACATCATTTTGCGCTTTTATTTCTATTTGCATCGCAGACCAAACGCCTTAGCAAGCGCTGACTGTCAAGGACGGGGGCTGCACCTCCCCTTCTCTGTTGCCACTACTTTCAAACAAATACGACATATCAGCTCGTCAGTGTTCATGGGCTCACACCTTGTTCATTCTGTTTAAAAACAAAATATTCCAGCAGTGGGGCTGTGGCAGCCGGCTTAAGAACTGTATGTTCCGTGACATCATTCAATATCAGTGTTTGTTTCCTCGTTCCTCTTTAGGACGCTCACTTTAGCTCTCTCCGTGTGTATGCGTTAGCGGCCTCGCCTCCCCCCCAAAGATTGCATCGGGGACAGATGCTCACTCCGCTATAAATCCGCTATAGAACTGATGCACCCCTGTGTTAAGAAAGTTTGACAAAGTGAGCCATCTTCTCATTCAGCCTCTTTGGTAGAAAGAGAGGAGGAAAACAAACATGCATGCTCGTGTCAGTTTATTGAGGCCGGCAAACTTACCGAGGGCGTTTTTATTTATCGTTTGGTCAATTAATTTGTCAGGCTATTTCAGCAACCATTGGTCTATTCTGTAATCACACAACCGTTTCTATGGTTTACAAAGAATGGTCCAAAGAAGAGGGCGTATCCAGCGAGTAGCAAGATAGCTCAAAAAGTGTTGGTCAATGGCACAAAGACAAGAGGTTTTTGTGTTGGTCAAAACTCGAATATGGCTCCGGGAGTTTTGTCAAGCACCAGCATATGCTTAGAGCAAATTCTTTTGAGGATAAGCCGCTAAAACAGAACAGATTGTGTGAGCTAATTCTGTGCAAATTGCAGCGCTATTGGCAGGAGCGATCCATTCTTTGTGGATCTGGCTCGAAGTGTTATTTAAATTTCTTGCACATCTGTCTTAAATGTGAGGGATACTGGAGCTTGGTTGGGGTTGTGTATGCTCACAGCGTGCTTCCCTTATCAAGCCAAAACTTGACTGGTAAGCATTCTCCGGCGGACTTGGATCCCTCTCAGCTCGGCTACGCGTGTTGAATCAGAGTCTGTGCATGCCGGCAAAATGTATGCGCAGAAGATGGGTGGAATGGCAGTCATGTGATTTGATTGGTGTTATAAATTCAGACTGAGTTGCTGTGATTGGTTGGTGTTTTCCCTGTTTTACTCCTCCTGTAGACAGCGGCTGGTTTTTGCTCTTTTTTTTGAACACATAATGCATCAATTACCATCAGGACATAACGTTCATTTTAACCAGTATAACAAAAAGTTTATCCAAACCAAACTTCCAGCTCTAGCTTTAAAGGCAACATGTGTGAACAGTATAATGTATTAAGTCAGTTTTTATTCAATAAGAATTATTATTAGAATGTGTCTAGAAAAGTTTTTTACCACAGAAAGATGAAAAGAACTCCCTTAGTCTGTAATTCACTGAACTTTTGTTCTTGCATCTGTAACAGTCAGTCCGGCACAGTTTTCAAAGGTTACCTGACTCATTTACATCCGTCTGATCTGAAATAAAAACAGAAAGTTGATCCTGAAGTCAAACATTTTCTCTGCCAAACAGAAATCTGAGTGATAAATAAATCAAATAAGACATGTACACATCATCTGAGGCTGAATTTGTCAGAATTTCAGAGCCCTTCGATGTTTTGGTCCAGTTTGATGTTTGTGCCTTTTTGTTTCCTCTCTGCGCTCCCAGCCTCCATTAGATGAATCACTGTTCTGCTGCTCGCCGTCTCCGAGCGACTTGCTGGAAGAGGCGAAGCAGACTGTTTAATGTCACGCTGAGCCACTGCCTCCACCGCCGCCGCCGCCACCTCACTCTGAGCCACTTATTCCTTCTTCAGACTCTGAGAGCGGCGATTTGGACGAGAGCTGCTGTTAAAAAGGCACAAATGTGAATGAAGGCGAACATCAGAGCCTCTGAGTGACTGCAGGAGGTCAGGATGGTCCTCCGCTCTCTGATGTTTTGAGATTTTAATGCCGGAGCAGGATTAAAGAAACAGAGTCTGCTACTGCATTAAATCAGAGGACTCTGAAAGTTCAAGTCACTTCTCTAAGAGCTGAACATGGAGCCTTTTTTAGATCATGTAATTGTAAATGCAGCGTTGGAGGTGAATTTTGACAAACTGTTGCACCCTGACTTTGGCTGCATTTGAAAAGTCAAGAAAGCTCCTCCCTGAGTCCTGTCCTATCCTCTTTACCTTAAACCTGATGGTAAACATCACTTCAGCAAATATTTCTTGTGATATAGGTAAGCAATGATGAACTACGATGTTCAGGAAATGAACTACAAGAAGAAGTGTCTTAGTCATCTACTTTACATCCAAGTGTTGTTTTGTGTCGACTTCACCTGTTTACATTAACAATCCATGATCAGAGGATTTACCTGTGACAGGTGTTTTGTCCTTCAGTCGTGCAGTGTGTGTTTTCTGCTCACAGCTGTGAGGTTAGCTGAGGGCATCTATAAATGTTGACAGGGCACTGAAAACCTGAAGTCTGATAATACATGTTTCAAAAACACATATGTCATTGTGAATGTTGTTTAAATTTGTCATTATATTTGAAGTGTTGTAAAATGCCTCATTGGTTCTTCTTTTATTGTTTTTAATAGACATTCTATCTTATTATTGGCATGATTTTTTTTTGTTTTACGTAATCTTTATTTAACCAAGTTTGTGCTATTGAGATCAGCAGATCTCTTTTTTAAGGGAGACCTGACCAAGAATGGCAGCAAAACACAGTTTCAACAAACAGTCACACAGACTCAAGACAGTACAAATAAGCGAGGAAAACAATAACAGTCATCAACTAATAAAGTGACATTCAGAAGGTGTGTAATTCAGAGTTTTCACTGCAGATTTAAAAACATTTGGAGACACCAAGTTTTGCAGCTTAAATTCAGTCTGCAGGTTATTCCAAAGAGAGATGCAGAAACTGAAAGGCCTTCTTTCCCAATTCAGTTCGGACTCTAGGAACAACAAACTGTGTAAAACCCATTGATCTATCAAGGTTAAAAAGGAGGAAAGATTGGAAATTTTACCAAATATGGCTTTGTAGATGAACACCTACCAGTGTCCAAGCCCACATGTACTTAAAGAAGTCCAACTGGCTTTAGAGAATAAAGTGTAGTGATGAGTCAGAAATCCACAGTTTGTGATAAATCTCAGAACTGTCCAACTCTGAGCAGAGGCATTCATGTATAAAACATCACCATAATCAAGATGAGGTAAAAACATAGACTCAGCCAGTCTCTTTTTAGCGTTTAAAAAAAACAGGTCTTGCCTCTATAGGAAAAGACAAGTAAAACCTTCAGATTTCTAGCAGCATACTGACTATGCTCTTTGAAAGACAAGTTTTCATCAAGTAAAAACTACTAGTACTTAAAAGAAGATACAAGCTAAATATCTTGACAGTCAATGTTAACAACTTTCTCAGAGTTTCCCCTTTGTTTCTCTTGAAGATGAAAACATGAGTTTAGTTTTCTCTACATTGAGAACTGGCTGTAGCTGCATAAGCTGATCTTGATTTACTTCACAAATGTGGCAACTAGTATGTTAAATTAATATAATGAAGGACGACAATTGTATGTTTAGTATTCATCAACATTGCTATAGAGAAAAAAATGTCATGAATGATTGATAAAAAAGATTATGAAAAGAAATGAACTAATAAGGTTACATTCAGACATTCACACGGTATAATATACATATCTTCACAGTCCCACTCATCCTTTCTCCATTTTAAGTTTCTGTAAGCGTTTGGCAGATGCTGGTCTTTCGTACATTACTTTCTCCTTTCCTTTTGTCGAGGATGGTCCAGTGTTTCCTAAGCTAAAGGAGATAATAAAGGAAGCAAAAAACTTCTTTCCTTTAATTTCTGGAGAATTTGAACAGCTCCTATCATGGCAGACGCTGGAAAGCTCCTGGGTCATCTCTTGAGTTTGTAACGTTTCTAACCAAAAAGGACTTTTCAAACAGAGTCTTTGTCTTCATGTTTGTCTCGCTGTGCTCTGGATGCTGCGTCATTCAGTCCCCGTTTAGGGAGGCCTTCATAAAACGTGTGACAAGGAGGCTGTCTGACTGTCTGGTTTTTATTTAGAAGCTCTAAAAATAACTGCAGCCATGTAAATAATTTATAGGGCTTTGTAATGTGATCAGTCTGTGATGATTGTTTGGCTCTGGGAATAAATATTCCATGGCAAATGTCTGTCGAGGAAAAACTCTGTGATTAAAGATTACACAGAGGAGGATTTGGTCTGTGAGCACCGAACAATGGCATGAGTTACCTTTAAAAAAGTTACACTCACATTTATGGGAGTCAGAAAATGGCCTCTGTGCCAGAGGCATAATTTATTTGTGTATCTTAAAAATCTTTAAGCCTTTAATGTCATTGTAAGACAAGCAAATTGAAGTCACAACTCTTGGTGCTTAAAAACAACTTTAGGAAACAGACATAAAAAAACAAGACAATAAACAACTCCACTACACTAAAACATATGCTAACTAAAATATAAACTCATGAAATGGTGCTGTTTTTGTCTGTTTTTCGTCTTTAGGGCTTCCTGAAGAGCGAACGTGTTTCTCGGATGGTTCAGAGTGGCGGCTGCTCGGCCAGCGACTTTCGAGAAGTCTTCAAGAAGAATATCGAGCGGCGCGTTCGCAGCCTCCCCGAGATCGACGGCTTGAGCAAAGAGACTGTCCTGAGTTCTTGGATCGCCAAGTATGACGCCATCTACAGGGGGGACGAGGACATGCGGAGGCAGCCTCAGCGGGCTCACCTGAGCGCCGTGTCAGAGCTCATCCTCAGTAAGGAGCAGCTGTACGAGATGTTCCAGCAGATCCTTGGAATTAGAAAGTTCGAGCACCAGCTGCTCTACAACGCCTGCCAGGTGAGACACACATGCACATTTTGTGCTCATAAATGAACATAAACTTTAAAAACTTGCCTCTACATCTTCTTTAGTTTCTCTGATGTCCACTACATGCTGCTGCGAGGCCGCTGTGAATTAATAAAATAATTAAGGATGTCAAAATCAGCTCTTTGGGCCCTGATCCCAGTTTCTAAATGAGTATCTGCCAATGGCAAGTCACAATCTAATATTTATTTAATTAGAGTGCACAGATGTGCACAGTTTTTGTGTTAGTTTTCTTGTTTGTTAACCAAATTCAGTAAACAAAGAAACAAGATGCCCAACAAGTCCAACAAGCTTTACAGTATAGTATTTATATTAGGGTTTTCATGATATCAGAATTTGAACATTGAATTTGAACATGAGCAAATCAATACCTATTTCGATAAGGCGGCAAAAATACAGAAAAAATTAGAAATCTTGATATTCAATCATTTCTATCTTGTATATTTACGTATGATCACTGCCATTCATATGTAAAGTTGAGTTTGTAAGCTGACAAGTATTTCATTTGTAATCTTATTCTACATGTCATTCTACAAATTGTGAATGTATTTGTAATAGAATCATTTTACAAATTCATAAAATGGATCAGAATGCTCAAAGTTTGAGGCATATTTTATTGTTTTGGAGTAAAAATATGTCATGGGTTGATTCCATAGACTGAACCATTACAGATGATAATCATAAACAAAATTGTAAATACTATATTGACTCACTGATATGATACAGTCACCATGTTTTCATTATGATAAGTACTTGTTGCTTTATTGTGCCACTGACAGGGCTCAGAAGCGGTCCGAATTTTTACAAAAGGCGCCAACTGCACAACTTTAAGGGAATAGAAACACCAGCAACTTGCAAAAGCAGTTATCTATGCTCTGACATGTGTTGACATTGTTGATTCTGAAAATCTACAGGCCAACATTTGCCCACACGGAAAATCTGCAGGAATCAATAAGGGAATCATTAAAGAATTGATTTGATTAGCAGGAATGATAATAACACTGATATTGATAAAATCTTATCAATTCCTATCCCTAATCTGCATCTGCATTTAGATCACCACCAAAATTGAATCAACTCTTCTTTGTACTGTGGGCGACAGGTTCTTGCTCACACAGGTGAAAACATAACCTTTTTTGGGAGGGCTAATTACATTTTTTTGTCTTTTAACCTGCTGCAGAGGCTGTAAAAGAGCTTTTTTTAACGTGTAAATGGGCGAGGATGAAAAACAACCTTACATCTAATGAAGAAAAGAAAGTAGACACCTCATGCATACACTTTCATGGGATTATTCAGTTAAAGGTGCTATGGGGAGAATCTATTTCTGGCGACTGAAGCCTCTGCTACCCATGAGCACGCGCGGCAACTGTCGTAATGCTGCGTTCCAGTAACCTCGGAAATGGGAGTGACATCATCTACCACTTATCGGCATTCCAATTGAAGTCGGAAAAAAAACATGCCGATCTAGCTGTTAGCTGTTGTTAGCATGCCCTGGGTTGCTGTTCACAAATACCACATGAAGAATGTGATTATCACTATGGCAGCATTTTTGTAAATATAAGTCTAACAATACTATGTATACAGCTGATCTAGAGCAAATAAATTGATTATTACAGGAGCTAAATAACTGTTCACACTGGGGGCATCCATCTTTGATTGTCAACTCAGGGGTGGGGAGGTTTCACCCCCAAAATTCCGACTTCGGGGGGCGTTCAAGTTGCAGTTTCCTACTCGAAACTCGGAAATTCCTACTTCTGACTACAACTGGAACGCACCAAAAGACGTGACCCAAGCCAAAGCGTGTGTTTGTTGTGATGCTAATGAATGCAGCTCAGACCGTCCTCTGAACTCTGCATTGCTTTACAACTTCTTTTTGCAACAACTCACAGGATGCAAAGCAACATGGTAATTTATCTCTTTCTAGTTACGTAGCGGTAGTTTTTGATGTATGACAACAAGCCATTTCTGGGTAACTTAGTATCGTAGTTTTGTAGCCGGCTGTATATCGCTACTTTTTGTAACTTTGATTTTTATTGATTTTTTAGAATAACTGCAGCTTTGCAATCACAGATCAAAATACCAAAGCAGATTCTAGTACAAAGCAAATAAAGAAACTGAGGAACATAGGGAAAAAAAGGAGGTAAAACTTGTGGGAGATTTAAGGAAAATAAAAAAGATATATCCACACATTCATACGTATACACATACATATACGCACCAGCATGTACATATTCATACACACATATATATATATATATATATATATATATATATATATATATATATATATATATATGTATGCACATACCTTCCCGATAGCAAATTAAAAATTATTTAAAAAAAAAACAACAAAAAAAAAATCTTCCCAAGGTTTCAACCAATGTCCTTATATTTTCTTGAGGTAAAGAGTCCATTTAAGCCATCTCTTTGCAAACAAATCTTCCTTCAGATTTAAAACATAAGTCAGTCTTTCCATTGTCCATAGTTCCTGTATAACATCAAGCCACTGATTCCGTGTAGGTGGTTCAGGTTTATACCATTTTCTAGTGATGGCTTTCTTTGCAGCTGTAAGAAGGACCTTAACTAAGTATTGATCGTTCTTGAGTATAACAGATGTAATATGATCCAGGTACAAAACAGTGCATGATAATGGAATCCTATATTCAAGCATATTAATCAGGACTGAATGAACACTTTCCCAAAATAATTTTATTTTTTCACAACTCCAAAAAATATGAGTGTGATTTGGATCTAAGGAACCACATGTCTCCAACAAGTCTGTTGAGTCAGGGATGATCTATTCTGAATTTAAGGTGTAATAAAAAAATGTACTAAGTTTTTCCAGTTAAACGCCCTCCATTGGTGTGAGCTTGTGGAGATTTGTTGGGTTTCACACATATTGTACCATTCCTCTGATGTAATTTCTATGTGTAATTCACTTTCCCATTTTGATTTCACGTACAATGTTGAATTACCTTTACATTCCACAATGCTCTCATAAAACCTGGAGATTATTTTAGTGTATATCGCTAGTTACAGTCCGGTGCTCTAAGAAGTGTCTGAATAATATAAATTTGCTCTAGTTTTAATTGTCTTGTTCCTGAAGTTGAGTATCCAGACCAGTCCAGCCCTGTCCGACCCGACCGCGAAGCTAAGGAATAGCATTTATAGATAACCTATTTTGATGCTTTAAAACTCATCTTAAAGTGTGTATTTTGGTCAGGCATATATTTAAAAGTGAGACTTTTTTGTAATTACTTAGAAACTCCTCATAGTATCTTTAAATACACGTTACTGATCTTCCTCCAAAGCACTGATCAAAATTACAACTGTAGTTTACCAGAGGTGAATACTGGAGCGAGAAACAGGTCCAGAATCAGCAGAGAGGGGAATCATGGGATCGAACATGAATATACAAGGTTTGAGGGACTCTGCGGGAGATTCACATAATGAAACTGAAATCAGCAGCAGCCCAACTGATGGATGCAGCTTTTTGTGACTGCAGAGGTTTTTCCTTTACAATCATGTTTGAATTAAACCATAAAATCAGAGTTACAGCTCCTCCGCCGCCTCTTTCCTCTGCAGTGCTGAAGAAATACATCAGCTGAATGCACACACACACAGCACAATGGTTTATTTATCTCCATCAGTGGCTGCTCTGCTGTTTCAACATGAGTTTAAATAAAAGAAGCACCAAGCAGCAGCAGTGGAGTGTTGTTGATCCAAGAGTTTAACCCAGAGCCATGGTATTCTCTGCAAACACTGTGAGATTTATGTTTCCACCCTACCTTCATATTGATTTTTATTTTTACTGAACCTGCTCCACAGGTGAAAATAAACTTATGAAAAGCAACAGTTTCTCTTCTGAAATAATTCCAGTCACGGTTTATATCTCCACTGTATGGCCTTCAATGTTACCATTTGTATTAATATAAGGATATGATTAAGGTCTAAGATCCAAGTTTCCATGTTTTAAAGTCCCGTCAGATATGTGCAGGTTTGTTATTCAAATAGAAAGGGAAACATTTTTTTTTAGTGTCTTGCCTCACTCCTGAGTCCATGACTAGCAAATAGACTCCATTCTTTTGACAGTGCGTGCACTAACAAGGAAGAGACAGGCAGAGCTCTCCCACCGCTACTTAGCTTAGCTCAAACACTGCAAGTCAATGAGTAGTGTTAGCCTGCCCCGATGACACCATCAGCACAAAGCCCCTCCATGTAAACAATGGAAAGGAGCATAGAGGGAATGGACGCTGTTTTTCTGTACTTTGTAATTTTGTCCCTCTTTAAAAATGTACAAACTCGGTGCTGATGACTCAAAGACGGATGGAGTTTGTTGCTGAGACGGCAAAGAGTCGCGTAAGTTACAAACGGAGGGGATGGGCGTGATATTATGCCGTGGGCACGTTACGCCGACGTCATTTGCAAATTAGTGGGCTGACCCGGGTATACTGTTCTCCCTGAAGCCAATCAGAGCCGATATAAACCAGTCTCGCTTGCAGGGTCAATCGACCTGGGTCAGAATGCCGATTTAACCCTTTCAAACTGCTGACAGGAGACGATTGTTACCAGGTTTAAACAGGTTTTTTGGCCAGTCTGAAAAGGGTATAGTCAACATGAAATCAACCCTGCTCCTATTAAAGGCACATTCTCAAAATAATCAAAGAACAAATTAACATAAACCAACTCAGAAATGTAAGCAAAATGCCTGAACTCATGCAAGAGACAGAAAAGACCATGTATCTAATGTTTTTGATCTCTCTGTCGATAATTTCTGGAACTGTAATGTTAATGGAACTGGGACAACTACTTATAATTCTTGTCCATAAAGCTTTGTAAGTCCACAGCAGCAGGCGGTCAACACCAACGATCCCGAGCAGCCTACAAAACAAAAACAAGTCTCACCTTATTACAGTTTCACTTTGAGCTGGTCCAGACCTGACCTAGTCTTAACTGAAATCTTTATCAAAAAGAAAGGTTTTAGATCTAACATTAAAGGTAGAGAATTAGTCTGCCTCCTGAACGGTGGTCAGTAAAGGTGTCCAAAGACGAGGACCCTGATAACTGAAGGCTCTACCTCCCAGGCTACTTTAGAGACTGATGGTCAGGCCAGCATTTGGTTACATTATGTAAATCACAGAATAACACTTTGAAGCTGTCTGCTGCCTCTAAGCTATGGTTTTAGACCACACTCCCTTACCAGTACAGCTCAAATATGTATAAAAAATATTCTTTTCACATTAATTTGATTCACAAACAAACGTCAGTAAGACTCGCTCTACTTTGCCAATAGACCCTTTTTTTGTTTTGAAAATCTAAATACTTGAAATCTAGGCATGCTGTTAAGATAGGGAGTAGCTGTAATCAACAGTAACACTGAGTGGTAAAATCCCATCCTGAAACGGTAGTATTTTAAAGTATTTTAAAATGATGGGGATTTCCTGACAGCAAAACAAAATGTGCATTCATGTTACACCGGATGAACAGTCTTCAGAGTGTCAGAGTGAGGGCAGACATAGATGTTGTGAGAATATTAATGACTGTAAAATGTGCCATGGTAGCAGCTTCTGTAGCTTCAGGAGAGCGGTTGGCCTTTGACCTCCCTGTAGCAATTGTTCATCCCACTCAGTCAGTGTGTCTGCTTGGTCTTCGAGTCTGATGGGTTTAGGTCGTGTTTTCTTTCCCCTTAGAGTCGATCTGCTGACCTGCTGGGACCTGAGACATCTTCAGTCTGCAGAAACTTAAAGGTCGAATTTAAAGTTCACAGAATTATTGACAGTCCTCGTTTCAGACTAGCCTGAGGGGTTAAGAAAGCGGCCTACAGCAGGAGTATTCAGTCGTTTTCTGTTCATTCTTCACTCCTTTACATTGTGAGTGTTATGTGTCATTAAACCATCCGTGCAGCATTATTTAGGCTACTGTCTTTCCCCATGCTGTAGATTTTCTGTAGGTGGTGAAAGTCTGGGTCTTGTTTACCAGGGCAGATGAAATGAACAATATATACCATCCTGCCTCTTCAAAATACCGTGCTTAGGAATGGGAATTGAAACGATTTTATTGACACCAAAGCTATTATCAACATGATTCTTTAGTGGTTAACGAAAACCAGTTCCAGTTTGAAATCAATAACAATTCCCTCAAGGAATCCAGATCATTAGTGATTCCACTTATCAATTCCCTTATCGATTCCTTCTACATTGTTCCGTATATTTTAACATATAAATGTTAAAAACACTTTTTCGATAAAACAGAGGCGATTTTATTGTTGTTTTCATGTCTTGCCTCTCTCCCGCGTCCATGACGAGAAAATGGACATCATTCTTTCAACTATGATGCATTAAAAAGGAAGAGGCAGGCAGAGCTCTCCCACCGCTAATTAGCTTAACTCAAACACTGGGATTCAGTGGGTAGTGTTAGCCTGCCTCTGCCCACAGTCATCAGATAAACTCTTCAGCAACTCTATGTGCTCCTGTGTGCTTATTGTGATTTTTTAACACCTTTGTGTTATGCTATTTTCTACTATCACTGTATTATCGTCTTCTACTGCTAAGCAGGTGAGATGAACTGAATCAGTGACATCTTTTAAGTCACATCTTAAAACCCACTTTTTTGGACTTGTTTTTACATGATCCTTTCTTACTTGCTATCTTTTCTTATTTTGATATACTCCCTTTTTTAATATCACTATTTTTATTCCCTTTTATGTATTTAGTTATTTATTTTACCTGTCCTCTATCTGCCCTCATCTTCTTCATCTTCCTGATGTGATGTTGCCAACTTTCAACAGTCTTAAATGTGTCTATGTAGCTGTAAATCTATAATCTATTTACTGTCTTGTCGTCCCCTTGTCAATATTCATAAAACAAATACCTTCTCCGCTGATGTTCTTCATCTGTTTGTGTTGACATGAAGAGCTATACAGATTTGGTTTATCCCTAAATTACTCCAGCTGTTTTAATCCTACTAGTTTATACTATTTTCTTTCATTTTGTTGTTTTAGTTCACATAACCCTATGTGCCTTTTCCTTTGACTCTCGTGGTCTCTGTTGACCTGATTGTTGATTTATTTTGCCTTTTTCTGCCTTTTTTTTGTCTGTTAAAGCACCTTTTTAAGCTTCTATTTTAAAAGATGCTGTAGAAAAAAAGCTATCATAAATTTTAAGATTAAACAGAGGCTTTATTTTGTGAACCTACTTCCACAGTGTTTTTTCTCGATGGATGTGATGTTTACGAACAAGTCGAGTCTTTGAACAGCTCCTTAAATTGAACAAGGAGAACCGATTTGCTGTTGTGAGTGACCCGTTTCTTTCTTAATTTTGCAGGTAATTTGCATTAATAATGGCTTGCAAACAAACAACTCTTTTAAATACACTTCTATTATCACTTTGGACCTAGGCTTCCAATGTCTTTGGAAAAATATGTATGCTCTTTGAAAGTGAGGAACAAAAATATAAAACATGGGTTGAAATGTATTTAACATAAACTTGTTATATTTATTTACTGACAATATCAGGATCACTATCAGCTGCATAAGGATGGAAATTGAAAACTAATTCTGGTTAGGAATCGATTACACCTCCCTTATCAACTCCTTCCACTTTGTTCTGCAAACTTAACAACTCAAGGCCATCATGCTCTCATCAGAAGCAGTCAGCATAGTTGAGGACAATAAAAAAATCATAGCAGACGGGACTAAAGACTTCCTGAATTTGTCTTATTTTTGTGAATTGCATTGAATATCAGGAGTGTCATGAGTTAGACAATTACCACGTTTACACAAGAGCTTTAATTCCCTTTACTTCTGAATAAAACTTAAATCCCATTTAAAAATATTAAAAATGACTATGCAAACACCTAATTCTGAATGAAAATGATAAATCGGAATAAAACTTAATTCTGAAGTAAATTGCTGGTTCATTCCAATATTAAATCAGAGTTAAAGAATTCCTCGAAAATGTATACATTCATCCCATTTTAAATGAATCCCGGTCATTCTGCGCATGCTTGTTCTCCTGTCCTATCACCGTGAGGCACGGGATGCTGACGGAAACAAGGCAACCACCTGAAGCAAGCGTACTTGAGCCGAGACAGTTTATTTCATAAAAGCCGTAGAAGATTTGGAAATAATGAAGGAGTGGATGGATGTAAGAATTAAAATGCAGACCTTTTTGAAGCTGTAGCATCCAAGTTGGATGAGGTTTCCCAGGCGGTGACGCTGGAGACACAGAACTGGATTTTTTTCTTCCGGTGGACGTAAACACATCACTATTTCACGTCCACCCCTTTTCCAATCAGAACTAACTCTCAGGCCTTGAATAAAAGGTGAATAAACGTGTTTTCCATGTAAACCTCTCATCAGAATTCTATTTCCATGTGAACATGAAGGAGAAAACTTTAGTTCTGAATTATTTAATTGTGAAGAATTACTTCAGGATTAAAAAAAACATCATGTAACTGTGGCCATTGTTGCTACTAAAAACCTATAAAGTCCAAATTTTTCTTCAAAGAATATCAGCAGAATCAATAAATGAATCATTGAAAAATAGGATGAACAAGCAGAATCGATAATGGTATTGGTGTCAGTATAATTTTATCAATTCCCATTCAGCACTTTATGCTACATTTTATGAATGAAAAGTGCTTTATAAATAAAGGTTGATTGATTGATTGATAATAATGTATAGATACATATATACATACACCTAACACCTAATCCATATGGCTAATCATGAATCCTTCCATCATGGCGGCAAGAAAAAACCTCTTCTGTTAAAGCTAGAAGTATGATTTTGCGGAGAACTAGCTGTCTGTCTTTGCTAGTTCGAAGGGGGCGGTAATGCTCCAAAGTAATTATTTTGTCATTTCTTCACTGATGATCCTTAAACCTGGAATAGAGGAGGAGAAAGAGGACAGAAAACAAACATGAGCAAGCCTCTGAGGCGATCATTTCAGTGTCAGTGATGAAGGGAGATATAAGCCTCTGAGGCGATCATTTCAGTGTCAGTGATGAAGGGAGATATAAAAATAGATCAGAGGAGGAGCTCCAGCTGTGGAGGAGGAAGAGTCCAGGTGTTCAGATGAGCTGCTCCCAGAGGAGAGCAGCAGTGAAGGTCCATCAGGATGAGTCTGTGTGAGCCGTTCCTCAAACCCCTGTTGGCTTGACAAAAAAGCAACTCCTTTTTTAGAGTAGGCTGTTTATTTCATGGAGCACCTAATTAAAGAAACAAACAAAGCTTGTATGTTTTAAGTGATAATAAATCAAGATGTTCCCGCTTTCTTTTAGCTGTTAATTTAAATGAAGCTATATTTAAGGCTGTCAGTTTTCCTCCAAATCGAACGGTTTTCAAGCACACACACAAGTTTGTTGTAAAAGACGAGTGAATAAACTTCTTTCCAGTTAACCGACACACAGCCTGGGCTTTGACTTTAAAGTTGCCATTAACAGTGTAGAACCCAAAATGCTACCACACAGCCCTCCTCTGATAATTCGGTGTTGTTATTGTCAGCTTGCAGTGGAAACTCTTTGTTTACTGAGGTCAAGAAAGCAGCATATGCACCTGATCCAGCTGTGCTGCTACACTCAATGTCTTACATTTTAATTTATTTACTCTTTGAATTTCGCAATGCTTGAACGGTTGCTCAACAGTTTTTCGAGTATAAGGTGACAACCCAATCACTAATTACATCCTTGATTATGCATCAGGTACTTTGCTCTTGCAGTTTGCTCTAGTTTGTTTCTGATTTACACTGCACATGCTCCATTCTTAAGCAAGAGGCCAACATTTTTTTGTTTTTTTTGTGTCTTGCCTCTCTCCTGAGTCCACGATCATCTGATAGCATTGTTTTGACTGTGCTGCATTAACAAGGAAGAGACAAAGCTTGCCCACTGCTGGCTAGCTTATTAATCAATCAATCAATCAATCAATAAATCAATCAATAAATTATTTGCATAGCGCCAATTCACAACAAGTGTTATCTCAAGACACTTTACAATAGAGTACAGTTTCTTTCTATTTTATGGATACACATATATGCATAGATACATATATACATATAAAAATACACATATACATATACATCCAACACCCAACTTTACTCCATATGGCCAATCATGAATCCTTCCATCATGGCGGCAAGAAAAAACCTTCTGTTAAAGCTAGGGTTGGCGATTTTGGAGAACTAGCTGTCTGTCTCTAGCCTGAAGGGGGCGGTAATGCTCCAAAATGATGGATGCCAACCACCGAAGAAGAGATTCATGAGAACTGCCACCTGCAGTAACATGGACGGCAGTTCTCGCGAGATTAGAGCCAACAGCGTGAACAAACTTAGAAAACAGAGTTTATTTTTAGATTTCTTGTAGCCATCTGTCTTAAATGTGAGGGATACTGAGCTTGCTGTTGTTAGGACTGCTCACAGCGGACTGCCCTTATTTCCAAAGACAAAAACTTGTGCGTAAGCATTCTCCAGCGAGTCTGTTCCTCACATCGCCACATGCCGCATGCTACACGACTGTGCAGGCAACGCGAGAATGGCGACGGGATTTGATTGGTGTAAAAGAAAGTATCCCGCAAGATTATTGGTTGGTGTTTTTCCTGTTTTACCCTGCTGTAGATAGCGATATTTTTCGCTTCTGTTTTAAGAACACATAATGAGTTGATTACCATCGGGTCATAAAGACCATTTTAACCAGTATTACAAAAAGTGTATCTAAATCAGATCGCCAACCCCAGCTTTAAGCAGCAGGAAATCTTGAATGTGGATCCCAGTCTCATGATGAACAGCAAATCCACACGATGCTGTGCTGGGTGTGAGGGCAAAAGAAGGGAGGTAAGAGGAGACAAGTGGACTAAAGTAAGAACTAAAGTAAATCCATGAACCACTGACCTGTCGTCTGATTTATTAGAGGTTAGCCTCTTGAGATGCTACATCTCGTTTTCAGGAGGGTACTCATGTCTGAATTGTTGTGGTGATCATCTTATAGGAGTATAATTGATGATATTCTTACTGAAAATAAGAATTTATGGCAGTGACGAACTCATAGGTACTCATAGGGATGCACTTGTGTTCAGACCACAAGTGCATCCCTACCATATTTGTCTCCATTAAGTATAAATGTATTAAAGGCCTCTTGAGATGTGACATCCCATTTTCAAGAGGGACCTCATGACTATGTGGTGCTAAATATAGATACTATAGATGTATCAACCATGGATAGGGAGGTCATGCTAATATCTACATTAACAGCTATAATGATAATGGATCTCTAGGATCTTTGAAGCAAATGGAAGGTTTGAAATAGGCCTGTAGTTAGCTAATGTTCCCGAATCGAGGTTAGGTTTTTTAAGGAGAGTATTAACCTGCCTCTGCTGACAGTCATCAGATAAACTCTTCAGCAACTCTAAACAGTCCTGTGTGCTTGTTGTGACTTTTTCCCACTTTATGTTACATTATCCATGTTTAGACTAGGATTAGCACTTGATGTAATTTTTGAATGAAATAAATGCAAAGCTAAACTGCAGGGCGCATTCACTAACTGCCACAGAGGTGTTTGTTTGATGACCGTCTTACAAGAAGAATGACCAAAGGTCTGCATGAAGTCTCAATTTAAATCCATATTTGTATCCTGCGTTCAGAAGGCTGCTTCATTTTTGTGGTATATTTATTTTGTTTGAGTTTGGCTGTTTCCTCTATAGTTTTCTGATCTTTTTCTCTCTTTATGCTGTTGTCGTAGACGTTAATTTTGGTAATTGAAGCCATAAAATATTTAATAAGGGGTGGGATCAAATAAGTATTAGTATAAGTATTACTTTCTCTTAGTCCTTTTGGGATATGTTCATCATAGTATTCATTTTTCTTTTTTTGTCATATTTTTAATGTATTGTTACATTTATTCACTGTTGTATGATTACAAAAGTCATTATCTTTTATTTTTGTTGTTTTTATACATGTTCCGAAATAAGCTATTACTACTGCAATTCCCCTCTTTATTCATATTTTTTCTTTTCCTGATCCCTCAGACTCACTCACTTCAAATTCAGTGTCAGAGTAATTGTCTTTAATGAATTTATACCCCAAATAAAGAAACTAATAATGAGTTTAAGAGGTTTAAAGAGTCTGAACAGTGCTAATGTTTGTCTCAGCTGCTCAAGAGCTTTAAGATATTTTCCTCTGAGCTGTTACAGCACTTTGAATAATTTATTCCATTATTTCCTGTTATATGCAAGCCTTCTATTCAGAGAGCCATGGTTTATTCTGCACGCTGTTACCTCTTTTAAACACCTTTCCAAAGTTGAGAATATATCAAACCTATCACACGGCGTGACATGGACCACAGGGCAAATGTTTAATTAAAGAGGGGAGCTCTGCTGAGTCGTGACCATGGCATAAATATCGTTTTTCAAGCTCGACCGTTTTCTCATGAATCTGCTCGGGAGTTGGCTTTTAGAATTATCTCAGAGTTGTTTTTAAGTTTTAGGTGTTGTTAATCAAAACTACAAGACTCTCAAACACACCAGGGTGCTATAAGAACCAACGTTCACCCAATCAAGTAATACCTACTCTTGCTGACTACTGTTTTCTGAGTAATCACACTTGATCAAGCCTTTACAGTCCATACTACAAAAAAGGTAATATAAGCATGTTTTATTCCTGCTGATATCGTTTTGGATCGATATCGGTATCATATCAGAGGTGACATGTAACCTCTGTTTACAACAAAAAGTAACCTGAATAAATGACCCCATGATTTTTTCCAGCATTGTCCAGACTGCAGAAAACAGTCACTAGTATTTATTCTATTTAAGTGATATACCTTGTTTTTCTGCCAGTAAATGCAGTAGAACAAAATTCCTTTGGTCTATTTCTTAAAGTCCCTGTCTCACACTTTCCTGCGTCACGTCTCCTCTGCCATGTGGATGTAGTGCAGACTGTGACAGCGTCGTGTGGAGAACAGTTGTCATAGAAATGCTTCGAGGCAGAATTAGAAAGGCTGCCAACAAAGATCACATAATAGAAGTCATGGTAACAAAGCTTGCTTATGCCCTGATCTCAGTGTTTTTGCTCATTAATTCCAGCACATGCTGCCAGACTGGGTGTGTCAGTATTTTTGTCTTTTACATAAAAAGCCCTTAAAGGGTTTGTTTAAATCTCTTCCTAAAATGTTGAGTTTAACAGTGAACTGCAGAATCCCTGACATAAAGTGCCTTCTTTTAATAAAGTTTTAAAGAAAGTATGAAAGCTTTTTTCATCTGAAGATAATTCATGCAGCACATTTTTATTTTTGTGGCTTTAAGAGGTTCATCTTTTTACTGGGAGGTATAAAGGTACGCTGAAGACTGAGGGCCAGTTCAAGACCTCACAGCAACTCAACAGCCAGAAACAGCCAGCAGCACTACTCATGACTGAAGATATCTAGAAGAAAAATGCTATTCAAGTTCAATTTACTTGCCTGTTCTAATGGCAGTTCAGCTACATGCTGCTATATTAATCAACATCATTCCTCTCCAGATTATATTCACTATAGATATTAATGTTAAGATTTGATTGATCTCTCCATCCATGGTTGTATTAATTATACATCCATAGTAACTGTCTTTACAACCATATAGACATCAAGTCCCCCTTGAAATTTAGATTTTACAAAATTATATGGTCCCATAAAAATAAAGACAGATTGACTGAGTCTACAGTATCTCATAAAAGTGAGTACACCCCTAACAAATGAATACAGACAGCCAAACTTTTTACTGTGACAACAATTTCTTTTCTAACCCCATGACATCTTCCATACCAACTCAGACGTCGCCCTGGTTAACAAGGTCTGCGACAAATGCTTAGGAACCAGGGCATTGTGATGACAAATGGGCTCCTTGAACAAGACATAGAAGGCAGTGGACAAAAGATAAGAACAAGGCTCTGTTGGAATGCTACGACACCAGTAACCCCAACCAGTGGGATTACATGAGTAGGCTGCGGGATATATGGTTAGATGAAGTGCTTAGTGAGTGTCACAGACAGTGGAAACTGACAGGGAGGGAGGAACCAGAGGAACCATCATGGGAGGACAAACCCCTGCATGGGATGTACCACCGGCAGATAGCTGAAGTGGCTGATATGAACAAATCCTACCAATGGCTGGAGAGGGCTGGACTGAAGGACAGCACAATGGCACAGGAACAGGCCTCGAGCATCACAGCAATAGAGGCCCAGATCTACCACACCAGGCAAGATCCCAGGTGCAGGCTGTGTAAAGAGGGCCCTGAAACAATCCAGCACCTAATAGCAGGGTGTAAGATGCTGGTAGGAAAAGCATACATGGAACGCCATAACCAAGTGGCCGATACAGTGTACAGGAACATCTGTGCAGAGTACAAACAGGAGACCCAGTCAAAATGCACCTCCCAAGGTGATGGAGATTGACTGAGCCAAGATCCTTTGGGACTTCCAGATACAGACGACAAATTGCTAATGGCCAACCAACTGGACATTGTGATCATAGATAAGCAGCAGAGGAAAGCCATTGTGATAGATGTAGCCATCCCAAGTGATAGCAACATCAAGAAAAAGGAACACGAGAAACTGGAAAAATACCAAGGGCTCAAAGAGGAGCTGGAGACGGCCTGGAAGGTGAAGGCAACAGTAGTTGTGGCAGTTACCCCCACACTGGAGAAGTGGCTTCAACAGCTCCCTGGAGAAACATCAGACATCTCACTCCAGAAGAGAGGAGTCCTAGGAACAGCTAAGATACTGCGCAGGACCCTCAAGCTCCCACGACTCTGGTAGAGGACCCGAGCTGAAGAGGATGAACAGCCACCCACCCCACCAGGGGAGAGGGGGGTGGGTGAGAGAAGAGTTTTTTTACATATATGTATATATATATATATATATATATATATGTTCACACACATACACATATATATCTGACATATAAGTATTAATATAGACATATATATCCATACTACATAAACATCTATGGAAATATAATTTGTACCTATGCACAGACACATACATACTTACATGTACCGGTATATACATAATAAGTGACTGTCCATATATCTGTATCCTATAACCGTACACTCTATACCAAAATGTATATCAATTTCAACTTTTTTTTTTTTTTTTTTTTTTTTTTTTAAATGTATATTCTTGGGCATTTTGTGCCTCCATTGATAGGAGAGAGACAGCGGATAGGCCCGTGAAAGGGGGAGAGAGAGCAGGGGAAGACACTCCGCAAACCGGCCACAGGCGGGACCCGAACCCGGACCGGCAGAAGCACGCACACGGGGCGCCAACCACCACGCCAAACCAGCACCCCAATTTCAACTTTTTTTAATGATTTATTTAATTACCCTTTGAAGACTTGTAAAAACAGAAAGCCATAATCATTCCGAATGAACAACCATATGTACAGATCAACAACCAAAATGTTGAGGCCTCCACCAATAGAACGAGGCTCTGATGCTTCTAATGCCTGGAATTATAAATGTAATTTATGTTTTCATCTTTTGTTTGTTATTTCTGCACTTCAAGAGAAAAATATCCATTAGTATGAATTGCTGAACAATCTACAGGCTCCAATAGATGTCATTCTTAGAGAATTTGAAGCTCCTCAAACAAAGACGTGTCCTCGCCTTGCCTCGCCTGAGCTTTGAGTCGACTCTTGACTCAGCAGGCTGTGAACTGGTGACTCAAACTCACTCCCTACATGTGCAGAAACCTTCTGCATTAGCTCTTCCTGAGTTCAGTCTGAACCTCACAGAGCTTCGCGCCAAGCAGCAATCAGCAGACGAGTCGTCCGTTAAACTCAACGTCAGCGAGTCTCAAAGAAAAGATGAAGGCGTCATGAGGAGAGAGCGAGGTTTGCTTACTTTGCAAGAAAACTGGGCTCGGTTTCGGTGATGAACGGAGGCGTTTCAATGACAATCGGAGATAAAACGGCAGTGATGGGACCCGGCCTGAAGCCAGAGAGACGAGCTGAACCTTCAGAGGCGATGAAAGCGAGGAAAGATAAGCTGTTTAATTGACTCTGTTCCAAAATGAGGGCCTCAGAATCAGTTAACAACCTGTAGTCAGTGTCTCAGTCACAGAGTCACAGAGTTCCTTTCGTCACACTGTGGACTTATCAGAGCTTCAGGCTGGAGAGGAAAATGCTGAGCAGGAAACTAAAATAACTAAGCTTGTGTTCAGACTCCTGGAGCTCATGTCCTGGACTGATTTCACCATTACTGTCAGGTTTGAACCCTTTGGTAGATTTAAGATTTTTTTATGCTTTCACAGCCTGTGCTGCTAAAAATGACTTGTATTTTCCACGGATTGCCACCGAAATCTAATCACATCTTCCTCGTGCCATGACTAACATTCCCTGAAAGTGTTATCATAGTTTGAGTTGGCTAGGTGATCGCTCACATCCTTGTCTGAATAGTGTGTTAGCCTCTGGCCGAGCATTAACAGTTACTACAATCAGTGGGGATCTAGAAAATACAAAGTTAATGTTTAGTCTACAAGCTTTACAGTCTTAGAAGCATCTTGAAACAAACTTGAATATATTCACAAGTAAATCTTTGCAAGTTGAACAGTGAAACTGAAATGAAACTAAGTGACAGTGGGTTTTCTGAATGGCAACTTCCACTTTTGAGTCAAAATTTATGGAACTTGCTCTTTATGATTTTAATAACAACACAGTTATGCCTTCAACTGATTTTTGAAGGGATACACCAAATCTTTGTTTTTTTGTGTCTTAATTCACTCCCGAGTCCATGATAAAAAGATGGAAGAAGATAGACACCATTATTTCGACTGTGTGTAATTTATCAAAAAGAGACGAGCAGAGCTAGCTAATTAGCTTCGCTCAAACACTGGGAATCAATGGGTATTGTTAGCCTGCCTCAGCCTCTACATCATCAGATAAACTATTCAGCAACTCGACACAGAGTTTAGAGTTGCTAAGAGTAGGACTTAATGGATTTTTTTTTTTAAAGTACATACAGAAATCATCCTAGTCCTCTCTGAGAGTCGTCCATAATCCTTATGACCAATCCTTGCGACTAATCTTTTCCAAATCTTTACTCGTGAACAAAGACTTTGTTTTGTTGATGTACTTACAAACATATATTTCTTTCAAAAATTGCATAAAGTACTAATCTTAGTCTAAAGTAGATGACATAACACACAAAAAAAGTTGCAACAATCACGCAGGAAGAGTTTATCTGAAGACTGTAGGCAGAGGCAGGCTAACACTACCCACTTACTCCCAGTGTCTGAGCTAAACTGATTAGAGGTGAGCGAGCTCTGCTCGTCCCTTCTTTGTTTCTGCATGCACATTTAAAATTCTGGGAGAATCTTGTGTTCTGGAGCAACTAGTGGACACCAAAGGAACTGCAGTACTGACACTATCATTTATAGGGATTGGAATCGAGAACCAACTCCAGTTGATAATCTAACAGCGCAAAGAATCGATATCATGAGTCTTTTAGCTAATCAATTCCCTTATCAATTCCTTCCACTGACAGGGTTCAGAAGCATCTGAATTGTGGCTTATTTTTTTACAAACAACGCCTACTGCACAACCTTAAGTGAGTGGAAACACCAGCAACTTGCAAGAGCAGTTATCTCTGCTGTGACATGTGTTTGACATTGTTGCCACTGAAAATCTGCAGGTCAACATTTGCCCATATGGAAAATCTGCAGGAATCAATAAGGGAATCGTTAAAGAATTGGATCAATTAGCAGGATTGTTAATAACATTGGTATCAATAAAATCTTATTAATTCCCATCCCTACTCATTGAATGACTGAATAATGGGGAAGGATGTTCAGCATTTCTGTTGTGTTGGAAAGCCCCTGATGAAGCGATGAGATGATTGGACCTCCAGTGCTGATTGGTTAATCACTGTTACCTGTTTCCACCTCACATCTGATCACTTTAACATGCAGATGAGCTTTGTTTTGCTGTTTGTGAGTAATTTCTCCTGCTGTTTTGTTAGGTGTTAATTGACCACGCAGCCCTTTGATTGGGTGATAATTAAGCTCATTTCCTCTCCACAGTTGGATAACGTAGACGAGCAGGCGGCTCAGATCCGCAGGGAGCTGGACGGGAGGCTGCAGCTCGCAGAGAAGATTTCAAGAGTAAAAAATGTTTATTTCATAATTTTAAATTCAAAGTGATCACACTGACTGTCGTCCATTCTGCTTCTCAGACAAAGAAATCTGTTTTATCACTGAAATCCACCTTTGGAAATGAACAGAATCATGAGCTTAACAGAGAAATGCTCTGTCCTGCAGGAGAGGAGATACCCAAAGTTTGTCTCTGCAGACATGGAGCCTCTGTATGTGGAGGAGCTGCGCTCGTCTGTCAACCTCCTCATGGCGAACCTGGAGAGTCTGCCCGTGTCCAAAGGAGGTCCCGACTTCAAGCAGAAACTCAAACGCTCCTCCATGAACAACTCCTTCTTGGACATGGGAGACGAGGGGGACATCCTGTCCAAGTCTGACGTCGTGCTGTCCTTCACTCTCGAGGTTTGTCATGAATCCTTAAATAACTGTAGAAACTGTTTTCTTAGCTAACATTTGAACTTATACTCAGTTCACATGTCAGGACTTACAAAAGAGATGATAGGATTTAAGATGTAGATTCACCATGAGAGCATATACTCTCCAAAAAAGTAGAGTTGATTATATTTCTGATGTTTAACTTTAAAGAAAAAATTAAAATTAAAGAACAAAATCGATGCAAGAAAATCATTTTCATTAATTTTTTATTTATGTACAGTTTTGAGAATGGAGTCGAGTTGAAAAGGACAAACATGGATTAAAATTTAGCTTAAGTTAAATATAGTGCATGTTCTACTTTATAGTTTTCAAACTGAGTATCTTCACAAAAGAGGTTTTTGTTTTTGATGGTGTTTGTAAGTTTTTTTAGTAGTGTTTCTGTCTTTAGGTGATCTGAATACAGGTGCAGATCAAGGTTTTTTTTTTCAAACATAGCAAATAGCAACAGTTTTTATATTTTATTACTAACTTAATAACTTCTCAGTGAATTTTTATGATATTTCAGGGAATGTTTATCATGGGTCAAGAAAGAAGTGATTAGATATTGATGTTGATCTGAATCCAGATGTAAATCAAGGAACTTTTCACAATTCTGAACAGAGAGATCGATCAAGATATATCTTCATTTTTGACAATAACTTGTCTGACAATGTTGGAATTGCTTTGGGGGAGGTTTGTGCTCTCATAGCACTTTAATTGTTTAAATTAGGATGTTTTTCAGCAAAATTGTTCTTTATTCTTGATTTTTTTTACTTTTTCTTTATTATTTTCAAACTTTTGTTTTTTTATGCTTGCATGAGTGTGAGAATTCCTGATGGAGGCATAATGACTTTTTTTTAAACTTTTGGTTGTCTTAAAATCAGAATTTTAACGAGCATGATCTAAGTGAAAAAAACATACCAATGCAACCTCAGCAATTAAAACAGCATTTTCAAACACAAAATATATTTGTTTTTCAACTAACACGCTTAAAATAAGCTTCTGCGTGTCTTCTACTTCTCATGTGTTTGCAACATCAAATCAAAATAAATAATTTTTGAACATTTTGACTGTTTTAGAGTCAAACAAATACCTGATCATTGTGTGTATTCGACTATAAGCAGGGTTTCTGACAAACTCTTTGACAGATAAACATCTCTCTCTCTCTTTAGTTGTGTAATGATTTTTAAAATAAAAAAAGTAAAGTTTTATTTAAAAACAGACAGTATCCCAAATTTTGACGATCTTAATTAGCTTCTGTTTTCCTGTCTGTATTAGTGTGTTTTTTTGTTTATTTGTTTGTTTTTTACTTTTATAAAGGAGTGTCTGTGTTTGCTGTTTTTTTTGTCGTGGAATGGTGGTCATGGCACCAAGAAAAAGTGATTTGATGTTGGTGATGTTTTGAATCTGAATGTAAACCCAGGAAAGGACTGAAATAGATTTGTTAATGCTGCTCAATGGGACTGTGTTCTATAATTTTGCTAATTACCCAAGAAGTTTGTAACAGAGTTTGATGGTATTTTCAGATGTTCACAGCACAAGAGAGAAGTAATTTGATTTTGGTAGTGACCTGAATACAATCCTGGAATTTGAGTTTTAGGAAAATGTTCTTCTTTTTGATCATAAGTCTGCTTTGAAGTCCAAAATTCCATGGCCAAGGTTGTACTTCTGGAGCACTTCCATCACTTTAAATCTGGACTGGATTTACACGTTTTTTTTGGCAAATTTTAATCTTTATTTTGATTCTTTGACTCTTTTCAACACTTTTCAACCTTTTACTTCTTAAGTGGGAGCACTGTGACATCTTTTTTCAACTAAAATGTTTCAATGTCAGCTTTGCTTCTTACTTTCACCTTGTTAGAGAAACAGCTTTTTTACATCACTCTCCACAGTTTGCCTTTCATCAGCATTGATAATAAAGAAAAAATCCGCCTGATTTTGGATCTCTTTCCCTGACTGCAATACTCTTGTATAAAACTTTGGGTTGCCCTTAAGTAGGATTTTAAACAAGCATTACTGCCGCAGAAACAAAAGCGCATCAGTGTGATTTCTTAAACAAACAGAATTCTTATTCATGCTGAGGGCATCTTTATTTTACTTTATTACATTCTCTTATCCTATACCTTCTTTTTATTGTGATGTTTTTAAATACCATATCAACCCTTCATTATTTTGTACTTTTCTGCTTTCATAGATTGTCATCATGGAGGTTCAGGGTCTGAAGTCTGTTGCTCCAAACCGCATCGTGTACTGCACCATGGAGGTGGAGGGAGGGGAGAAGCTGCAGACAGACCAGGCTGAGGCCTCCAGACCACAGTGAGCTCTGCTTTCTTCAGACTGTATTATCTGACTGTCCGTGATGAATGTGACTGACAGGGTGATTGTTCAATCATCTGCCGGATATGCTTTGATAGGTTTTCCCATTCCCAAACACTTTCTCCGGTCGGCCAGTGGAACATTTGGCTGTCAATATGTATGGCTGAGTCAATGGCTGCAAAAAACATTTCAGTATCAGACAGTGACGAAAATCCCTCTTCAATGTTGGGGGGACAATAAACAGTAACATTTCAGAGAGTAATTCGTGGGGAGGGGGGACATTAAAATGAATTCTATATTTTTGCTGACTTACAAAATAATGTATAGAGTGTTTTAATTGGAGGAGAATAAGGAGTGGAAATTAACAGAACATAATCAGAAACTGGATGTGTTCACTTTCTTTTTAAATAAATAAATCTGGAATAGAAGTTAAGTAAATTAATTAAAATTAAAAACATTAAAATGTTTAAAGAGAACTCTAATATAGTGGGATATTTGTGTCATATATGAGAGGACATGTCAGCATATCACCTGTCTGCTCTCTCCACCCTCTGCAGCAACCAGCAGAGAAAAACTCTGGATAATTTACAGATTCATTACAAACTTTATCAACCATTCTGTGTTTTTATACGCTTACTTTGTACGATCACCACCGCTTTGTCCGCCTGCCTCTGTGTGCTCACCAGCCACAACAGTTTAGACCAAACCATTGTGAGGGGAGAGAAGTTGTAATCTTTAATCTGATAATATGTTTTTAAGAAGCATTACTTGTATTGTACCATCAAACACGTACTGCTAGAAAATCTACTTTTAATGGATTTTTGAGGAGGTTTATATGGGGACAAGCTCCCCCCCCATCTGATAATCCACTTTTTAGGCCAATATCATCAGATTCTGATTATAATGTGTATTCTTAGCTATCATCCAAACAAGAAGCAGTTCATTAAAACATGTAAAAAAACGCAAACATCTTTAAAGGTTTAAAGATGAAAAATTTGTTGCGTGGCATGGTAATCTTTTTATTTTGATTATTCAGTTTTGTTACTTGTGGTATGCAGTTATTATTATAATTGAGATTAAAGTTGATTTTTTTTATTTAGCCTTTATTTAACCAGGAAAACTTCATTGAGATTAAAAATCTCTTTCACAAGAGTGTCCTGGCCAAGACAGCATCACATTCAACAGTTTTACACAAACATATGTAGTCATCAGACACATAAAACAAGAATATAATACATTAAGAAAGAAAAGTCACAATTCAGACAGCTTATTTTGCTTGGATTGTCCACATGAGAAAGATAAAGTGCATCAGTCAAAACATCTGCAGCCAGATGTGTTCGCCTCCAAGTTGCTCAACATTGTCTTAAAAGTATCTAGTGACTCCAGATCTTTTAGTTTCAGGTCTTTTTGTAGTTCATTCCAAGCATGTGGAGCTGCAAACCTGAATGCCTTTTTTCCCAGCTCAGTTTTTACTTTTGGAACAGACAATAAGAAAAGATCCTGGGTCTGAAGATTATAAGATGCTGTGCTCTTCTGACTGATGTAGGTCAGCAGGTAGGATGGAAGCAGACCATGAATACATTTAAAAATAAGAATACGCCAGTGATTAAGTCTGCGTGCAGACAAAGAAGACCATCCAACACTTGATTACTTGCCCAACAGTAATGCTCGTCTCAACGGGAGTTAAAGTGACATTGATTCTGTTGATGGATTTTTAAGATTCCTCAGAAAACTCGGACACCACTAAAGCCAGAGCTCTGTTTATGGTTCTTCATGTCCACAGTCTGCGGAGCTGTCACTCCAGGCTCCTTATTGAATTATCATCTGAGTTTTTGAAGGTGAAATGAACACACAGAACCCTGAAAACACCTTCTTTAACACACTTACCTGTAAGTGAATCAGTCCAGACTCTCAGCTTTGAAATTCAAACGGCTCTCGGTGGATCGAAGGCAGAAAACTCCAGGTTTTATATAACAGGCAGAAATGACCCTCAGCCTCCTCAGACAGCAGAAAACCAGCCTGGAGCAGCATTTCTTATTCTTCAGTCAAGGCTGATGCAGAGAGGAGATGAGGATCATGTAAGAGTGATGGGAGTCCATCAGCTCACACACACACACATACACTGGGTCTCTGTGGGAAAGCCCGTCTGAGTCTAAAGCTTCCTAATGTCTAACTTTACCTTGAACTTAATGTGGAAGAATTATGAGCAGAAGAGAGAAAGAAATGAGGGATTGCTTTGGTTGAGGATGTAGTAAGAGTTCAGGTGTGATTTAATTCTTCAGGCAAACAACAAAAAATTTAAAAACAAATGGGAAGTGTGAGAGCTGCATTAATCCGTCATCTTGAGACTGATTAACTGTGTAAATAGGAAGAAATTAAGGATTATTAAAATCACAATAAAGTGATTATTATCATTTTTTCAAATTAGTTTGATCAAAATTAATTTAATAAAGTTTCTGTCCTCCCTTCTGTCTTAGTACATAATTAAAATAAACTACAAGAATGCAGAGAAACAAAATGCAAACCTATCTATCCATCTATCTATCTATCTATCTATCTATCTATCTATCTATCTATCTATCTGTCTGTCTGTCTGTCTGTCTGTCTGTCTGTCTGTCTGTCTATCTATCTATCTATCTATCTATCTATCTATCTATCTATCTATCTATCTATCTATCTATCTATCTATCTATCTATCTATCTATCTATCTATCTATCTATCTATCTATCTATCTATCTATCTATCTATCTATCTGTCTATCTGTCTGTCTATCTATCTATCTATCTATCTGTCTATCTGTCTATCTATCTGTCTATATTATGTTTATACTCTTCTTCCTTTTCTGGTTCTGACCTGAACAGTTTTATTTTATATTTTATAGCTTAATTTAAAATAAAGAGTTGGACAAAAAGATGAAGCCTATAACACAAATGATTTAAACAGCAGAGCAGAAAGGGGATAGAGCCACGGGATGTCCTGTCTCTGCTTCAACAGCTGCGATGCTCATGGATGTACGGGTAGACACTTGGGGACGACATTGTGTGTGGATGATCAGTGTTAATTTTGACAGTGCTTTTGAATTTGGTTTTGGTAAAAGTCTTTTGCATAAAATTCTTTTTAGTTTAAGTCAAAATTTAGTCATCTATATTGTTTTTGTTTAAGTCTAGTTTAAGTTGATGAAATTCTCACATTTTAGTCCATTAAATCTACTGGAAAAGAAGTCGATTAAAATATGAAGTGTAAAGGGTAAGGCATTTTTATGTTTCCTTGAATTTCTGAAGTCATGTTCTATAAAATGAAACATCTAATAACACTTTATTGAATGCTCGTAAAATTTGAATGCATAAATGAACAGCAACAAATTTTCCTTTTGTGTGAAATGCAGTCACCTTTATTTAGGCTACCTGGCAGAACATCTCAGTTACAATACCAGAACTGACAACAAACAGTGAACCTGCTCTACATGAATATATCAATCTATAAAGAGAGCAGCTCTGATTGGATCACTCCACAGCTTATCCCACCACCACCAAGCTAAGGCAGCTGTGATTGGATGTCCCTCTGAACTCACTCAACCTTTCCACACAACCAAAGAAGCTGTGATTGGATATATTCCTGACTTGTCTTAACTTTGTGCATGACCAAATTAGGTCTGATTGGATTAAGTCTCTGTCAATCAAACTCAATCAATCAATCTTTATTTGTATAGCGCCAATTCATAACAGGTGTTATCTCAAGACACTTTACAATAGAGCAAAAACTCTTCATTTTGTGGATATACATATATGCATAGATACATATATACATATAAAGATACACGTATACATATATATACCATTAAATACATCCAACACCCAACATGAATCCATATAGCCAATCATGGATCCCTCCATCGTGGCGGCAAGAAAAAACCTTCTGTTAAGCAGCAGGAAATCTTGAATGTGGATCCCAGTCTCATGATGAACAGCAAATCCACACAATGCTGTGTTGGGTGTGAGGGCAAAGGAAGGGAGGTAAGAGGAGACAAGTGGACTAAAATAAGAACTAAAGTTAGTGACAGATCCATGAACCATAGACCTGTCGTCTGATTTATTAGAGGGTAGCCTCTTGAGATGCTACATCTCATTTTCAGGAGGGTCCTCATGTCTGAATGGTTGTGGTGATCATTTTATAGAAGTATAACCAATGATATTCTTACTGAAAATAAGAATTTATGGCAGTGACGAACTCATGGGTGCCCAGACCACAAGTGCATCCCTACCATATTTGTCTCCATTAAATATAAATGTGTTAAAGGCCTCTTGAGATGTGACATCACATTTTCAAGAGGGACCTCATGCCTATGTGGTGATAAAAAAATAGATACTGTAGATGTATTGATCATGGATAGGGAGATCATGCTAATATCTACATGAACAGCGATAATGGGAATGGAATGTTCCTAATGAAATGGCCAACTATGTGTCATATCTATAATTGTAGTTTTTGAGGCCTCATGACTCCACAGCAGCAGGAAGCCTCCACCAAGGATCCCAGGCCACCTACAGGACAAGAGCCAGAAACGAGTACAGGAGCAAACAAAAGGGGCAAAAGCAGATGTGGAGAGAGACATTTGAGTCTAGTTTTTATTTGTTGACGAAATGTCAGTTAATTTAGTTTGTGTTTTTGTCCATGTGCTCTTGATTTTATCAGTTACTGTCTAGTTTTGATCAGGGGACAAAGGTTGACGAAAACTGGGATGAAAATAATTAGTCAACAAAGATAACACTGTGGATAGTATTTTGATTTTATTTATCTGTGATGTGCTTATCAAACATTGTAAGCGTTCAGGTGTTATGAGAGGGTGACAGTTATTTTGACCAATCAACAGGCTGCAGTGTGTTAAGCTGCTTCAGCATCATGGAAGTCGTACTTTTAAATATGGCCGTGTTTTTTTATTCTTTTACTTCTACGACATGATTGATCATTCTCGGTCTCATTGCCTTACATTTCAGTTTTCCGGTCAGTGGAGCCCGTTGAACAGTGGGGGTCCTTACAATAATGAGACTGCCCTTTTTACATGATCCTGCTGCTGTTTTTTTTTTTTTTTGTCTGTCAGCCGTGTGCCCACCACATTCACCAACCAGCCAATTAGACAAGCTCAGCGTCACCTGAATAGGTCTGTGGTGAGTCGACTTGACTGCAGCTCCTGTAACCTTCACCATAATTATCCTGAGCCCATCTTCTTGCTTAATGACACTGTAGTTGACTTTAATTACGCAGACAACATGATTAGCTATGATTACACCATCGTCCTATTACTATGATGAGTCCTGCTGTTTAACATAGCAGCTCTGTAATCACTGAGGGCCTTTTCATTAGGATTATCCAATTATTCAATGATATCAAGGACTGTTTTTTCATGTTTAGTGTCACTGAAGAACTCTCCGTTTAATCATTCTAATTATTCTATACTTATAGACATGTTAGAAGTGCAGAAATGCAAAGGAGGAAATATAATCGTCTTTATATCTGTCATTTATTCCATGTTACTGAGTTTTAGCTCTTTTTCCTTCTGCTGCAAGGCACACACATCGAATTCATCCTTTAAAAATAATGCAGAAACAGAGGTGAGCTGAACTTTAGCCTGCAGGGATTTGATCTTCTACAGATCCTACAACAAAACATGAGCCGTTTTCTACTCCTGTTTTCACCGACATGCCTCAGAAACAACATAAAAACACGACAGGGAGACACAGTTTACTCACACAGCTCTGTTAAGTACTTTGTGTTTCAGTGCTGAAAATACCTGTGAATCAGGAAGGAGGAAATCCAACATTTGAAATATGACATTTACAGATTTTTATACTTTAACCTGCATGTAAAGAAGAAGGATAGAAAGTCTGCACAGAAGCAGTCACAGCAAGAAGATTCCTGGTTTGATCCCCGTGTAGTTTAGGGCCTTTCTGTGTGGAGTTTCCATGTTCTCCCAGTGCATGTGGGGGTTCTCTACAGGCACTCTGGCTTCTTTCCACAGAGCAAACACAGAGTTGTCTGTCTTTCTGTGTGGCCCTGTTATTGACTGGCAGCCTGTTTAGGGTGTACTCCACCCCTTGCCCAATGTCAGGTGGGGTAGACTGCCTTCCCCGTTGACCCTGACCTTGATAAGTGGTACAGATAATGGATGGATGGATTTTGGCCCATTATACCCCATAAAGTGGCTGAAATATCAGCAGAATGTAAATGCATGTTGATAGGTTAGTTCATCATCACTGAAAGTCAACTTTATAAAACAAAATTATACAAAAAAACACCAAGATTTAACCAAGCAAATAGGTTTATCACCCATGCTGGATAATAACAGCATGGATGATTATCTTTTAGCTGGAAACAGGTTATTTAACCCCAACTGATGCAATGGGTAGCCTCTCATTTCTTAAACAACAATGTCAAAGACACATCCTGTGGTTGAGGAAAAGATGTTGTCTGTTTAAGAAGGGTCAAATCATCTGCATGCATCAAGCAGAGAAAACATCTAAGGAGATTGAAGAAACTATTAAAATTGGGCTAAGAACTGTCCAACATTCAGAACTTGAAGGATAGAAGGGGACCATTGTCTTTGAGGAAGAAATGTGGTTGGAAAGAAATCCTGAATCACTCAAACATTTGGCCAAATCAGATTGAAGAAAAGCAACAGTAGAACTCGGGGGGGTGTTTAATAGTGAAAGTAAGAGCATTTCCACACGCAATGCGAAGGAAACTCAAGGGATTGGGACTGAACAGCTGTGTAGCCTTAAGAAAACCACTAATCAATAAGGCTTACTGGCAGAAAAGGCTTCAATTTACTCGGGAGCATAAAAATTGAACTGTGGAGGACTGGGAGAAGGTCATGTGGTCTGATGAGTCCAGATTGACCCTGTTCCGGAGTGATGGGAGCATCAGGGTAAGAAGAGAGGCAGGTGAAGTGATGCACCCATCATGCCTAGTGACTACTGTCCAAGCCTGTGGAGGCAGTGCTGTGATCTCGGTCAAATCTGTGGCATTGCAGAAGTTTATTGAAACAGTGATGTAATCAAAGCTTAAGGCGGTTCAATGAAATATCAGAGTTTGTGACCTTTTTTCTATGGTAATGGCAAAATCAAATATTGTTCATCCATAGCTATGAATGCAAGTAAAAAAAACTATTCGCAAGAAGTGGTTTCACCACTGTTTTTTTTTTTTCTTTTTCTGTCTTTCAAAATAAAAAAAGACATCCAAGGAAAACTTTGTCTCCTTATTTGTAGGGTGAGATGTTTAAAAGCAAAACCCTCTTTGAAAGCAAATAAAAACTGTAATTGAAAAGGTAAAAAAGTCTGAAAGGAGCCATTTTTAAGATGTTTTTTATAAATGTGCCAGAACATGTGTTTGCAGGAGAAAGTTTTGTTTCTGTTTTATTAAATACATTAAATGTTAAAATACACATTTTCACCAAAAGAGGCCGAAGTTTCTCACTTTATTTCCTGCTTGCTTCTGAAAGTTTTAAAATTGAGCAAATTACTCACTGTTATTAAGCTGAATTATTGCATTTTAGATACCTGGTTAGATACTTTGGAGAAGCACTAACAATCATTTCCTCTCTGTAGACTTGATTCACTTTTGTTTCTATTCAAGGTCAAAGCAGGCAATAAGCCCAACATCGTCATCAAGTTACTTCTCGCAGTGAAAACAGAGCGAATCAATATTGTCTGGGTCACTTGTTTCACTGCTTTTTCCTCCTGATGTCTGACATCACTTAAGAAAATGCTGCGTTTGTGTGTGTGTGTGTTTGTAGTCTGCACACCTTTCTGCACGTTGCCTTGGAAACTGAGGATACTATTCACCAAGCTCTGCGCTGCTTCTAGCCCTTGACAAGTGGAAGGGTCACTTGTCATATCTGCAGTGCACACAAACACACACTAACCCACACAGACGCTTAAAGACAGTTTTGACATGACGACGTGTAATCACTGAAGCGCGTTTCCATCCTGCGGCGTCACTTGGCTCCATTAAAACCTCTGAGAGCAACAATAAGTGATTGTTGATAACAGCCGACTCTGATGGGACTGTTTTTTTTCCTCTAAAGTCAGACCTCATGTGGTGATATGACCGAAGGAAGAAGGAAATTGATGGTCTAGTATTCATATGTCTGCGTGTTCTGTCTGAGGGATTGCACTTAAGGTTAAAAGCCATCATTATGAGGGACTGTACTGCACAAATTACAAGAACTGGAAATGTATCGGTGTCTCCCTGCACTTTATCTGGATGCAGCACTCCTGCAATTCTAAAAAAAGAAAGCTGTACAGTTTATGTATTTAATGTGAACTTGTTTATTTCAGCAAAGCATGAATGTCTGTTATTTGTTTGACTGCTATCAGCACACTGAAGAACTCAGATGTGAGAGTATTTTGCAAATATCAAGACAAAAAAATCTCCCTCGATTTATTCTAATCCACAATTTCCTGACAAGCCTGGATTTCATTTACTTAAAATAAGATATTTATCTGGACTGGTTAAGTGAATGTGGATTAGCATAAGTGTTTTGGAAATTTTTTACTTAATTGGACAAACACACTTGCCTTGATCTGAGGTCTTGCAGCAAATTATCTCTGCTCTGCTCATGTTCAGGTCGAGCTTTTGTGTTTGAAACAATCCCTCTCAATGACTTAAAGGAATATTTCACCCAAAGAATGATATGCCTTCATTTTCTACTCACCCTCATGCTGAGCAACACTCTGGAGCACTTTTTTGATGTCTCAAATGCAGCCGGAGATCTGGGGGGATTTTCGCTGTCAACAAACTTCCATCTAACAGGGGACAATGGAGCCTGAAAGAAAAAGGTCCATAAAAGTCCACAAAAACGTGCCTATTTTCCTTCATACTGCTCGTCCGCTGTAATCCAAGTGTCCTGAGCGGGTAACGTCCATAATTAATTCGAAACGAGGTCATTTAGTACCTTTTTTGAGCCTACAGTGCTATATCGTACTTCCGCAGTGCACGTCTAGGCGCGCTCCCTGCACTACGTAAGCTGCGGCAGACCAATCCAGACGGCTTACTGGAGCGGCTCTCATCCGCTCCGACAGGAGCCTCCAGTTCACATACCGCATCGGGGATATTCCGGTGGAGCCATGTCTCAGTTAAAACCAGCAGGGATGACTCCCGATACTCGTGGCAGACCCTGGTGTTAACTCGCAGCTCGTCCATTTTCTGCTGCAGCACCCTGACGTTGCCGAGGATCATGGAGGGCAGCGGCGTCTTTCCACCTCTCCTTCCCCTTTTCCGAAGCCGTGTCTTCCCCGGCACCGTTCGGGAGATCTCCTCTGGCAGGTCAGGGGGAGGCAAGAGCCCCTTGGGTCGTAAAGCCAGCAGCGCTTCCCTGCTGTACGGGAGGGCTGAGTTGTTTTTGCCCCCGCGTGCAGGCATTGTTTGACATGGCAGGAGGAGTCCGACAATGACAAAAAGTGCAAATAAAAGTTGTGCAAGGGACAATCAATTGAATTCTTTACAAAGACAAGATATTTAATGTTCAAACTGCTAATCTTCATTGTTGTTTTTTTTTAAATATTTTTTGTATATTCACTAATTTTAATTTGACTTATTTTTGAAATTCATTCCAAACAGCTGGAACATGCAGGGGATATGTTTACATTATGTGTTACATCACCTTTCCAAAGCTTTGAAGGTGAAATACTTTCACATTCCTGCTTGATGTCTTCTTAACTTCAGTTGCTCAAGAGTCTGGGATCTCCACTGTTGTACATTTTCAGTGGGAGACTGGTGGGGACTGCAGGTCCGTCTCATACCTGCACTCTCACTCTGAATCCATGCTGAGGTAACAAGAGCAGAATGTGTCTTGATTGTCTCTGAAATAAGCAGGGAATTCCCTGAAAAAGACATCACTTTGATGACTACTGTCCTTTTAGCATTATCAGAGCCTTCACAGATGTGCAAGTTACCCATGCCATGGGCACTAACATCTCCCCATACCATCACAGATACTGTTCTTTGAACTTGGCTCTGATAACAGTCTGGATGCTCCTTTTTCCTCTTTAGCCCGGAGGACACCGTGTCCATGATGTTCAAAAACCGTCTGAAATATGGACTCAGACCACAGCAGACTTTTCCACTTTGCCTCAGTCCATCTCAAATGAGCTTGGCCCAGAGAAGCTGGTGGTGTTTCTGGGTGTTGTTCATATTTGTCTTTGCATGGTAGAGTTTGACCTTGACCTTGTAGATGTAGAGATGAACTGTGTAAACTGACTATGGTTTTCTGAAGTGTTCCTGATCCCACGTGGTGTTGCCTGAAGCATTGAAGGTCACAGGCATTCAGTGTTGTTTTTGGGCGTTCCACTTAAGTGTAGAGGTTTTTCTGGATTTTCTAAACCTTTTGAATATATTATGGACTTGTGAGGATAAATACCTTACAGTTGTACAATGCGAAAAGTTAAACTGTTGGACTATTTGCTAATGCAGCTAAAGTGTTGACACTCATCTCATTCTTGCTTTTGAATGCGTGAACCTTTCAGGGATGTCCTTTTACACCTCTTCTGACACTCCACTGAACCTGTTCGCCTCTGGAATGTTCCAAATAGGTGGTTTTTTTTTAGCAATCCTCAACTTTCCTAGTCTGTTGTTGCCCCTGTCCAGACTTTCTTGAAATGTATTGCAGGAATCAAAACCAAATGAAGTGAATATTTGCTGAAATAAAACAACACAATGAGGTTTAGCAGTTTGAACGTTAAACATCTACTGGTTTTAGAGTATTCAATTAAACATAGATAGGGATGGGAACTGATAAGACTTTATCGATACCAGTGTTATTAACAATCTTATTAATCGATCCAATTCTTTAATGATTCCCTTATTGATTCCTGCAGATTTTCCATTTGAGCAAATGTTGGCCTGTAGATTTTCAACAATGCAACAATGTCAAACATACGTCATGTGACAACTGCTTAGTAAACTGTAGTTGTTGGAGTTTCCTACTCACTTAAGGTTGTGCAGTAGGCACCTTTTGTAAAAAATTAAGCCACAATTCTGACGCTTCTGAGCCCTGTCGGTGGAAAGAATTGATAAGGGAATTGATTAGCAAAAAGACCCAAAGACCCATGATATCGATTCTTTGATGGAGCTGTTAACGTTTCTAAACTGGAATTGATTTTTGATTCCCATCCCTTAATATCGATTAAACAGTATTTGGAAATAGTTTTATCTACTTTGATTTATATCTTACGCCATATCCCAACTTCATTGGCATTGGGATTTGTAGTAACGTAATCAGAGCAGACACAAAAACTGTCGCCTGTGTTTGGTTGTCCTCAAGTCCTCGCACCTTTAATAAACTCTGTTGCACTAATCCTACAGTTCTGCATTTGCCCAAATGTCAATTTTTCTGGGTATCATCACATTTAAATTCTGTGTTATTTTGGAACATTGTTCCTCTCTTGGGGCCTGATATTTAGGGATGTGAGGAAGTGGAGCTCCATCTCTGCCTCTGTTGGGTGTTACAGTGAGAGTATAATTTGACGTCTTCTGGGAGCCAGCACTTTCTGTGATGACCCTGGTCTTTGTTACTGGAGTTTTTACCTTGTTGGGATTTTCATATTGAAGGATCTCATACCGTGCCCAGGTGATATTTTTGTTCCCTTTTTGGGATTGAACAATATTTTGAATCTTTAATGCCTGAAAACACAAATTATAAGCAGAAAATTCTATTATTTTGGAGCTGAAATGTTTATTTCACTTTCTATTGAAATCCTAAAAAAAAAAATCTAAATTTCCACGAAATTTGACACACACATTTTTTGTATCTCATTTATTCATTGGGTTTTTTTGGTAACTGAAAATCCATTCAAGGACATTTTTTTATCTTTTATCTGATTGTATTTAGATGTTTTATTAGTTATTTGTTGATCAGTATTGATTCAATAGAGGTTTCATAAAAGTATATATCAAATATGATACCAAAGACATCAAAAGTATGATTCGCTTTTTTTGGGGGTTGTTTCATTCTACTGATAAATTTAATGGCATACTCTTCATAACTTCTCTCTTCTATTTTAACTTAATGTCACTCTTTTCATTTTTTTTTTTATCATAATTGTGTTTTTAATTACTCTGTAAAGTGTCCTTGAGTGTTCAGAAAGGCACTCTTAAATAAAATGTATTTTTATTTCTAATGTTCCTTTGGTTAAAGCTAGGGTCTACGATCTGAAAACCAGTTTGGCCGTTGAGACAGATTTGAAAAGCGCAGCCTGCCCCCCCTTCACTCACCCCTCCCCTCTGTGTTCCAAGATCCCGCCCCCCAGCTTGTGTCGCCTCGTAACAACACGCCCCCTCTGACAGAGCAAGAAACGGGCCTGCAGAAAATATCAGCAGCAACAGCAACTTCAAAAACAACTCAGAATGTCAGACTTCTCACAGCTGAAAGTAACAAACACGACAGTCATCCCCCTTGTACTGTAACACACAGCGTGTTATTTGGAACAATTGGACCTCTCTTGGGGTCTGGCCTCACCACTGTTAGGGATCAGAGCAGAGCCGATTGTGGGCGAGGATTTACCTTTCTCGGCGTGTCTTCAACAGCTCAGTTTACAATGCTAACGATGCATGGCTAACTTATGCTAAAGTCTATTGACAGAGCCTACCCGTTCTGACCAACAACGTTCAGTTATTAGCCAGTATAGGCACAGACTAACCAGTTATTCAGCAGACATCTCCCACTGTAGTAAACAAAGTTATTACCTGCTCAACAGAAATTCGGCTATCTCAGTGTCAGTTTTCAGTCCCAAATCATTCTGCAGCTTTTTCCACCAGTCGTACGATTCTCCAATGTTGAGTCTCCGTTGGGAGACTCATTGTCTGTAATCAGAAAGTGACTACTCGATCAGAGATTAGCATAGGTGCTAACAGCTTCAGTAGCATCTTTTGAGATCTGGACCACATTTCTTTTTTTAATGAAAAACATACAACACTGAGAGCATCCCTCCAGAGAGAGGTTATTTCTACTCCACTTCTGACATGCTTTGGCAAGAGTTTGTCATGGAGTGGCAAATGTTTTAGTGTTTTAAACCACAGCAGTTGCACCCAACTATATGAATCTCTCGTTGGCCTGTACTCAATGTGGTTGGCAGAACATCATCCAATCACCAGCGAGAGATGTTTCTGAATGGTTCTTTCCATTTCCTAACAGTTTCTATCGGCTTTTGCTGCGATGAATTGGCCAAATATCTAGTGCTGTAATCAACCAAAGAAATTGTTGGTCGACCAAAACACAGCAATTGTCACCAAAAATCGACCAGCACCTGCTTCTGTTTTAGCCCGGTTTTTCTGCTTTGTGTCCCTTTTTAAAATGCGCCACCAAATGACGTGCTGCTGCTGGATTAAATTTATATCAGCACCTGCTTCTGCTTCTGTTTTTGCCCAGTTTTGGCTTTGTGCCTCTTATTAAAATGCGCCAGAACAAGACGCGCTGCAGCCACGGCAGGAGTGTGCCCGGCGCACCTCCAAATGCCCTGCATCTTAAACCATTCATGGGACTCCTTAAGTGTTTCCATACAGAGTTCCATATTAGCCACGTTGTTAACTACAACAGACACTTTCTTTTCTGCTCCACCTTTGAGGGAATGGCAAGTTCATATAATCCACAGCGATGTTTCTTCCCGTGTCTGCCTCTCCTTTTTTACCTCTCTCAAGCAGAAGACTCTGCTTTCCAGTCTTCATCAATGAAATGGGCAGTCACTGTCATATAGGACTCCATTTGAAGAGACGTACACATCTGTTATCTTTATCTATTAACTCCAAAGCTTTCTGCAGCTTTTTCCTCCCTCGAATTTTGCCGTGAGCGCGTGCGTAATTGTCTGGTGCGCCGGCACTGAATATCCAGGTTTCAATGTTTTTCTTGGCCTTCCACGACACCAATGGGCCTCATACCCTCAGAAATAAATTGTCAATTCCTTCTGTGATGTCGTTTATGCATTTGGGTGTTTATATGAGGCATAAAATCCTCATGAGACTGGGTGAGGATGCAGCAGCTGGCAGCGGCAGAGTGCATGCAGTTATAAAACAAATACACTATTATTAGACTAGAATATTGAAATGTTCTTGAATAAAAATATTGAAATGAACGATAAATACATTGAAATGGTGTTCTAAGACATGATGGGGGTGCTCAGAAAATAACCCCATTTCACTTGATACGTTTCTTCTGATGAAATGAACTGCAGGGAAAAAAAAAAAAATGACACATTTGGTCGACCAATCAGAATTTTGGTCGACTGAGCACGAACATCATCTATCTTACTTTACAGAGGAATTCTTTGTGTGTTCCAGGTGGGGGACTCAGGGGGACTTCACCACGACTCACCCTCTGCCCTCAGTCAAAGTGAAGCTGTTCACAGAAAGTACCGGAGTCCTGGCTCTTGAGGACAAGGAGCTTGGACGGGTGAGTGTTGTAGCCACACCGAAACACACAAGAACTGAGTTGTCTTGAAAAAGAGCAAGATAATGACGTTCACTCAAAGTCTTGGTTCTAATGAGGGTAGGACCCTATACAATCCACAATCGCGGAATCGTGGACATCATCACAGAATTAAGCATTGAACACGGATTTCAATATAAACAGAGTATCACGGAAATGGACGATATTTTACGTAAAAGCTTTTTATTTTTTCCCCAGACTAAAAAGGAACGTATCTCTTTAGAAAATTCCCCTAGGGGGCCAGTGATGCTACGGACAATGCCCGTTTTGCTTCCTCTCACCCTCTCACATTAACAATGTTAACATGTTACAGTGGCTGGCTAAGACACCGGCACACAAACACAAAGTTAAGCAGGTCCCATGGATATATGAGGAAAGGTCATTTTTCAGGTTATCCCACCACATCTCTATGCTATAAAGAAGAAAAGCATAAAAGAAAATATTAGTAAAGACAGCTGGGCTAACTCAGTAACTTTCAGAAGTGGAGAGAACTTCTGGATTGAAGCAAAACATCAAGAAATCAAAGTAAGTCCTGTGGCCTCGACTTAATGAACTGGTTTATACACGATCTGAATGACTGAGGATCTTTCAGGAATCTTCACACAGGATCTGAATCACCAATAAGGAGTCATCGTGAAATATAAACTCATCTGTAACGTCCCCCGGAGAAGGAAGACCATCAGTGAGGGTCTAATGATTGACTCTGATTGGATGATCCACAGGTTCAGTTCTATGATGTTTGATCTTTTCACACTCATGCTAACAGGTTTTTAGATTGAGGCAGTGGGTATGTGTTTAGGACACAGATGAAGGACACTGAAGTAAAAAAATATGAAGATTAGGCTTCCACAGAGCTCAAGGATGTTGTTCAAAGTTTGGGGAGCAGCAGAGCCGATCATTTGTGCTTGGATTTCCAGTTTCTTTAAAGAATTTGGGCTGCACGTCTTCAGTGGTCTCATGATTCAATTGGATTATGGTATCTCATACTGGATCGTGTCAAGGCCTGGGGTCGGGGGACGGGAGGCTGGGGTACTGAGTCAGAAAGGATGTCACATGAAAATACAAACTCGGTAATAAAATGATTAATATTTCAGCCCTTCCTCTGTTAAAAAGGTGATTATTTTCAGTCATAAGTTTTGGCAAAATAAGCCCTTTTAAATCTGATGAAGAGGATGAAGACCGCTTTTATAATCCAAACATTTGAAGTCACTTTGAGAAGACATCAGAGTGCAAAAAAATCTTTGATTTTGGTTGATTAAAATCGTAATTGAACAGGCTGTGGACAGTTACTGTGGACAGGTCAAATAACCTGAAGTGGACAGTCAGAATGTTAATTATTGAGGTGGCCTGTGCCTCTCTATCCATCCATCCATCCATCCATCCATCCATCTATCCATCTATCTCTCCATCTATCTGAAAATGCAGTGTGACCAGTGGACATGGCATTTACTGAGCTACACAAGGGCAAAAGCAGTCTGTGATTTTGTTACCTCCAGGAGCCAGAAGATTCTTATGCTGTGTTCACACCGCAAGCGACCCAGCTACCAAAATCGCGTTGCCCACTGACGTAGCGTCGCGCGTCCATAAATACCTCATTTTGGTCAACGTTGCCATCGGCCGTCGCTCTGTGACGTCACGTCCGCTCGAGTTTCACCGCGATCATATGATTTATCACATAATAGGATGTATAAGCGGACATTATTCCAGCTGTGTATCCTTTTCATTCACTTATCAAACACAAAACACTGCAGCTGATGCCCTGCAGCAGCATTATCTGTGAGTTTACCGTGGTCCGTCTAGGCGGAACTAATGTCCTCACTGACATTAGTTCCACCTAGACGGAACTCATCCGCCCTGTAGTCTGGATGAGTAACTGTCTGTCTAGGGTACCGTCACATGTACACACACCGCTGATTGGCTGATGCTGCACAGCCACACACGACCTCGCCTGAATAGATCAACTTTTTTTTAACTTTGACATCATGCGACGAGTGAAGTGGTCGTCTTGTACGCGTCTGTTGCATCGCGGGAGGGTTAGCCCCGCCCCATCGCGGCTATATATTGACTTTGAATGGAGAGTGATCGCCAAGGTAGTACAAGTAGCGTCCAGTGTGAATGCACCTTTAGACTTTGCTGTAAAATAAAATCTGTGTAAAATCCATCCTTTCGTCCATCTTGTAACCACAGAGTCACCCATCAACTCATACATTCATCCATCTGTTTATTCATCAGTTCATCATCAATCTTTATGTGGGTATTATCTTGTCAGTTTAACTATCATTTCAGCCCTTCATTATTCATCCATCCAGAGTTGTTTATCTGTCTGTTTTGCCTGTCATTGATCCATCGGTTTATCCATTCAGTCATCCATCCATCTGTACTTTATTGAGCCATTTGCTCCTCCATTAAACTGCCCATGAATTCATTTATTCATCCATCCATCATGCAGTTGTTAATCACTCCGTCCATCCATCCAGCCAGCCATCCGTCCATCTATCCATACCTCCATGTACCCCCCGTTCACTGATCTGTCTTTTTCTGTGTTTCTATCAGCCACATTCTCATTTTCTGTTTCACTGTACATGTTTTATTTTCATTATCAAGGACAGACAGTCAGAATCATCTCTAATAAATTAATCAATGTCAGGTTAGAAGTCAGAGATGTTCTCTCAGCGAATCGATGCAGAATGTTCTGTCAATCACAGTGAAATGGAAAAAGTAAATCATTTAGAAAAACCCTACTTCTATCAGCTGGTGCACGTGATCTTCAGAAGAGGAGGGCACAAATTCAACTTTCATTCACAAATTAATGTCATTAAACCTCAGACAGAAGGGAGATATATTTGCAATGAAATGAAATATAAATATTTTTTTTATAATACTTCAACCCCATAATGTGAGAAGGGATGAAGCTGATCAAATAGCAGAAGATTGTTCTTAGGATGCCCCGGCCCTTTTTACAGAAACATCTCCAGCAAGGCAACTCAGTTACATCATAAGACTTCAGAACGATCAAACTTTCAAACATCTTACAGAAGTAAATACATAAATAAACTCTCCTAACAATAATACAACTACAACTTCATTAATTTCATTGTGTTATTCTTCTTCATACCTGATTTATAGATTTTTGTAGTACTTTAGTTTTAAGCATTTTTTAAAATGAGGAACAGTGAAATCTACATTTTTAATACATCTCTGCTTTATTTTTGCTCTTATCTTTGTTTTTCTTTTGTTTTTGTTTTTTTTAATCTGTTCCCCTCACATGATATCGACCTTGTCTGATTTCAGCCTCCGAGTTCTGCAGCAAAGTAAAATATTTTGTGCTTTATTCATTATGTGTGCTATTTTAAATTAAACTAAATCATAAAATGTAAGATAATTCATATTAATTTAACTGTTCATTGGTTCTGTGAAGATTGATTTTAATCATAATTTTATAACTCTTTTCTGTAACTTAAAATAGGGAAAGTGTTAGTTTTGTATTTATTTCCCCATTTCGCCTCGCCATAGGTGATATATGGGAGTAAAGGAAAAAGAAAGTGTGTATTGACTTCTTCTTAAGGACACACATGACAGGCAGGAATGCAGCCTCCCTCACTGGGAGACACCTCAGTTATTGTAAGGTTTATTTAATAAAATATTAACCTGCATTTTTCAGAGGAATGTGACCTCAAGTTAAGTCAGACATTTGAACTATCAGGTCGGTCAAAGTCACTCCAAAATGTGCACTTTGGTTTGTTTTATTTCAGTGACACTGGAAATCTTCATGCAGTTAATTTTGTTTACAGTGTGCTTGATAGAAAGGGAAGTTCTCAAACACTCTAGACCAGTGATCCTCAACTTGTGGGTCATGTCCCAAAAGTAAGTCGCGGACACTTTTTTCTGTCTGGACAAAAAAAAAGGATATTTTCAATGCATAATAATATAATACCGTGTAGAGCTAACTGACATGCATTTTAATAGAAAGCTGTTATAAATAAAGTTTTTGAAAGTACTTCTCAGTGGCTGGATTTTTTTCTTTGTGCATGAAACACGTTAAATCTCTTAAAAAAGATTAAAGATACTGTCCCATGATCAGTGTCTTGCTACTGCTGCATATTGACTGTTTTTGTTAAAGGGCTGTTCAGTATAAATGAATGAATGAATAAGTTTATTTTAAACATATAACAAAAGGAAAAATAATTGTACAGACGGAAAATAAAACAAGTAAATTAGCGCTTGGAAAAATGTTACATGTCTGAAAAAGGAGTGAGAAGTCAAAACTCATTTAATCCCACCCCCCTCCATCAATTTATAACCAATTATTTAGCTTCCCAGTCTTTTTAAACACAGTTTTTAAGTCTGGTTTTCTCTGTCTGAAATAGGCAGATTAAATCATTTTATGAAAAAAAAACATGTTCTATCAAATGCATCAAATTGACTAAACATAAGTACACACACAAAAAATGTATTTACATACACATACACACAAGCCCACTCACACTGATGCATATTTACATGTGCATATACACAAGCTTACATACAGGTATACATGCACGCACACCTACAGTACAGGCCAAAAGTTTGGACACACCTTCTCATTCCATGTGTTTTCTTTATTTTCATCACTATTTACATTGTAGATTCTAACTGAAGGTATCAAAACTATGAATGAACACGTGTGGAATTATGTACTAAACAAAAAAGTTTAAAATACATGAAAATATGTCTTATATTCTAGTTTCTTCAAAGTATCCACCCTTTGTTCTGATTACTGCTTTGCAGACTCTTGGCATTCTCTTCATGAGCTTCAAGAGGTAGTCACCTGAAATGGTTTTCACTTCTCAGGTGAGCTTTTCGAGGGGTAATTAATGGAATTTCTTGCCTTATTAATGGGGTTGGGACCATCAGTTGTGTTGTACAGAAGTCAGGCTGATGCATAGTCAACAGCCCTATTAAACAACTGTTAGAATTAATATTATGGCAAGAATCAAACAGCTAAGTTAACAGAAACGAGTGGCCATCATTACTTCAGTGAGAATTTACGATTTAACTAGTGATGAAAATAAAGTAAACGCACTGAATGAGAAGGTGTGTCCAAACTTTTGGCCGGTACTGTACCTACATAAGCAAACAAATACATTTACATGTGTAGTCCCCGAGATGCACTCCTTGGTTTTAAATAAAAAGCAGCTTTTTAAGTGTTAAAGAGTGTATTTCCCTCTCTGGAATCTCCACATACAGAATCTCATTAAAACTATTTTTGTGTTGGAATATTATGATATTCTGTCACAGGCTCAAAGTGAAGCATATTTATATTAAACATACCTGAGAAGTTGACTATGATCCTTGAATTGGGCCGCAGCATGTCTTTGAGGCCCTTTACTAACCCGCCCACTGACCTCCACAGGTGATCCTGAATCCGACCACAAACAGTCCGAAGCAGGCCGAGTTTCACCGGATGGTCGTCCCGAAGAACAGTCAGGACTCTGAGCTGAAGATCAAACTGGCTGTTCGTATGGACAAACCGCCAAATATGAAGCACAGCGGGTGAGTCAAAGATTTGCTCTGCTTCATTTAGAAAGTGCCGCCTTTTTACATAGAAACCAAAATGTCATAGAAGAAAGGACAAACAGGGTCATCATAACAGATTATTTGTTTTATTTGTTCATTAGTATTTTTGTCAATGAAAAGTATACCAATAAAATATGGCTGTATTCAACAAAATCAATATAAAAGATAGCATTGGAAAAAAACTATAATAAAAAAAAAATCATTCAAACAACGAAACAATACAAAAGAAAACACAATGCATTAACCTACATCAAATAAGTTTCAACAACAGGAGGAAAAAGAAACTGTAAGCAAAACAAATGAAAATAATTTTAACAATAATAATAGCAAGCAGGGTCTTGACAATAGATCATGAGGTATGAAGGATGGTGGGAAGATATAGTAGAACGTTTAATTTAGTTTAGTTGAGTTTAGTTAGGTTTATTTGTCCCCATAGGGAAATTGGAATGCAGCAGGGATCACAGACATTTGGCAACAAAATCACTAAAAACAGGACAATGCTTTCACAAAGAAGAGAAAAGCAAAGGGAACCTTGTAGTGGTGGACAGGTAGATTGGTGATCACTTGTGGCACAAAAGAAAATTTGGATCTGTTTTTGGTGAACAGAGGAACACAATAATGCCACCTAGAGGGCAACAGTGTAAATGAATGGGCAATGGGCATCTCTGATCACCATCATGCACAAAGCCGCATGCCTTTTTAATGTTCTCTGTTTATAAATGCAGTCCATATTTGCAAAAGAGAGTCAGTTACTGGCCACTGTTACAATTTTCCTGAAGGACTTTTCTAAGCTTCTGTTGCATTTCCAAACCAGCTGATAATGCAAAAGGACAGGACGCTCTCAATAAATGACTGTTGCTATTATTTCTCACTGACTAAGGAGCAGCAGACAGATGAACCTTTTCTCTGATGTTAGATCAGTGTGAAGAAAAAGTTTATTGAAGGATACCCCAGCCAGTTCAAGAAATAAAAATCTGTTGATGTGACATTATCAGTTTTTGCAGTGTATAATGTGACTGCATCATGCATTATATCCTTGTCATGGACCATGTATCAGAGCTTGTAAGAAAAGAATAGATTTTAATTGTGTATACTAGGGGTGAAACAAAAAGATTGATGTGGCGATCATTGTCGTCCTTCCACTCGTGACATGCTTGCACCACAAATCGATATTTAAGTTTTGATAAAGTTCTGAACATGCTGCATGTCCCTGTTGGTTGGACGCTGCGTTCCATTAACCTCGGAACTGGGAACTGGGAAATCGGAGTGACATCATCTCATCATCTTTTTCCACCTTAACGGCGTTCCAGTTGAAGTCGGAAAAAAATATGCTGAGTAAGTCTAACAATACTACGTGTCCAGCTGACTCAGAACAACACACACTGGTCAGAAGTGCAAATAAATTGATAATTGCAGGAGGTAAATAACTGTTCACACTGGGGGCATCCATCTTTGATTGTCAACTTGGAGGTGGCGAGATTCCCCCCGAGTAGGACATGCTGACCTCGGAGGGCGTTCCAGATAAAATTCCCTACTTGGAAGTGGGAAATTCCGACTTCCGACCACAACTGGAACGCACCATATCTCCTGGAGACACTACTTGATGGCTCCTCAAGGGGGCGCTCCATACATGAGTGAATGAGCACAAATGACCAGTGGATGAAGAGAAAGTTTACAGTGTGGAAATGTTAGATCAGTGTGAAGAAAAGTTTATTGAAGGATACCCCAGCCAGTTAGATAAAATCTGTTGATGTGACATTATCAGTTTTTTGCAGTGTATTGATAATCGCAGAAACACTGCATCATGATTATATCCTTGTCATGGACCATGTATCTTATCGTGAGGTACTCCATGATTCACGTCCCTGATGTATACAAAACTGAAACAGGTTAGAAGTTAAATATGAGAGCGTCCATTTGTTTCAACCTTAAATACACATGATCTATCATATAATAGGATGTATAAGCGGACATTATTCCAGCTGTATTCTTTTCATTCATTTATCAACCACAAAACACTGCAGCTGATGTCCTGCATGGCATTATGAGTTTCCCGCGGTCCGTCTAGGTGGAACTAATGTCCTCACTGACTAATGTTTCATAAATTGTTCCTCTTTAGTCCGGTTGAAAAACTGTCCGTCACGGGTACTGTCACACACGCACACACCGCTGATTGGCTGTTGCTGCACAGCCACACACGACATCGCCTGAAATGATCAAATTTTTTACTTTGACATCGCACGACAAGCTATGTGGTCGTGTGAAAAGCACCTGTCCCATCACGGGAGGGTTAGCCCCGCCCCATCGCGGCTGTACATTGACTTTGCATGGAGAGTGATTGCCCAGGTGGTACAAGTAGTGTCCGGTGTGAACACACCTTAAGATTAGACTAAAATTAAAGCAATTTAATTGACTTAATTATGACTAAAAGTAAAATATGTTTAGGCAAAAAGACTAAGACTAAATTTTAAAGAGCTGTCAATATTCACACTGTCTTGTAGAATGTTCCAGAGAAACAGTCAAATGTTTTGTCATGTTCATTTCTTGAATTATCTCCTGGTTCATGATCTTTGGAGATTCCTTGTTCAACCATTTTATGGTTTTTGCTTTTCTACCATGGTAGAATTTGTAGTAAATAAATATTAGTCTTGTTTTTAAGCCCAGCAGGTACATTCCCAACACCAAAGGTAAAGTCAAAGTCTGAGCTGATAAGCCAAAAACAAATCAACTATTTTTACCTCCTTTTTCACTCCTCCACATCATCAAAGTTTATCTAACTCGAACTTACATTACCCCCTAATTACTGTCAGAGTCAATACTCATTCTTGTGTCAAACACAAAGAAACACTCAGAAGCTTTTCCTGAGGCAAATTTTGCAGCTGTCAAACTCCATCAGATCTGCTTTGTTTTTTTTTAAAGAAGTTTATTGTTTCACTGCACAGACTCTTCAAATCAGTTTGTGCTTTCAGCTGCCGGCAGCCTGACAGAATAATATGCTACAAGTTCAAATCGTGGCAGTTATCTTGGAAAAGAAATCAGACAGTGACGTTGCCGTAATCCGGTGTCTACATGTAAGACTCAGATTAGTGAAACGCCTCCTGTCAAGCACTGATTCTGAAATCACTGTGTTCAACATTTCTGTGCCCTCACAGGAAGAAGTCTGAACGATTCGCTTTCTTTGCTGTTTTTACACCACATTTTGACTCCAGGTAGTCTCTGCAGATGTTTGAGTTTATTGAAACATGCATCAGATATGTGTTCACTACATCTCTGAGAAAAGATAATAAAAATAGGAAAAAAAACATAACCTGGGGTGCTGGTTTGGCGGAGTGGTTAGCACCCCATGTACTTGCTTCTGCCGGTCCAGGTTCGAATCCCACCTGTGACCAGTTTGCAGAGTGTCTTCCTCTACTCTCTTACCCCCTTTCACAAGCCTATCCACTGTCTCTCTCCTATCAATAAAGGCACAAAATGCCCAAAATATATATTTAAAAAGAAAAAAAAAACATAACCTCTTTGGTGGAGGTATAAATTGCAGCCTTTACTGAAGGAAAAAAAAGTCAGAACAACGATCCAAAAAAGTTTATTACATGGAAGAAGTGCTACATATACATTTTAAACACTATGTATTAAACTTATTTAAATATGCACTTTTTTCCAAAATTCTCTCCTGACCATAGTATTATTAAACCTCTCTAATTTTTGCTCTGCATCACTTTTTAACAATAGTCCTTTGCAAAGATGATGTTAAGGTATTTATATTATTCATTTTTAAGCTACGGCCACATCGGACGTGCATTGGCGTATTTAAATGCACGTAGTGCCTGTGACGCGCCGCGTGTAATGCCCAAGGCTGGACGCTGGAACATTTTGACAAGCTGAGAGGCGGCACGCGTCACTGCGCAGGCGCAGTAGAGTGCCGGAGCTTGTCGGACTCAGTGATGAGCCGTGCAGGCAAATCCAGCTGGAAACGAATATTTACAGAACTTACCTTAAAAACCTGTCTCCTCAGCGACTTTCAACCAAGCCTGCTCCTTTATGTTCCGGTCTCTGTAGAGCACACACGTCAAATCTTAGCTCCGGATGATGGCAAACAGCGCAGATCAACCTCTCCTCCATCTTTCAGAGGGGTTTGAGCAGGAGCAGGTGGCCGGAGCATCACACATCATCAAATCAATGACGTTGGGGGGAATGTCATCGCTGATTGGCTGCCGCAGCACAGCGTCACGCAAATTTGTGTTGAAAGTTCAATATTTTCAACTTTTCGAGAGTAGAGGCGTTTGACGCCCCATACGTACCGCGCCAAACGTGTCCAACTCACCGCCCGGGGCGAATCTGTTTCCAAACGCGTCTTTGCATTGACTTTGTATGCAATCTCAACGCGCGTCTTTGCGAATTCGCGTCCAGTGTGGCCGTAGCATAATGCGAATAGGCGTCAAAATTCGCCAATTGGCCTCAAGTATGGCCGCGGTTTTAGAGTTTTACAGCCACTCCAGCATCATTTCCAAGAGATATTCACAATAGAAAAAGGGTCTTTTTTTTAGGCGAGGGTGAAATGTTCAAATTATTCTGACTTCTATCATCATTCACTCTGTCCCAGTAACACATATACTGATAATTACACATCTGGACAAATCTCTCAAGTGTTTGTTACTTTCATTATGACACCTGAATAATTCAAACAGACCTTGTGGTTGCAGAGATACACTCTTTTCTTTATGAGTATGTCATTTTCGTGCAGAAGGCTTAAAAAGGGGCTGGAGCTGAATAAGAGCAAGACGTACTCGTCTGTGAATCACTCCATATTCTTTACTGTGCATTTGTTCTGCCATATTCAAGCTACTGTGTGGAAGTTTGGGTTAACATCGACAAAAATTCACTGCACCCTCTTATCATTCTACAGAACAATCAATAAGAATCATCCATAAGGTTTGATATCTGGAACACACCAATTCACTGTTTTTAAGGTCAAAACTAGTTTGTTTAACTGCAAACAGCACAAATAATGTACAAGGTCAAGAATAATTCATTACCACTGAGATGTTTTTATAATGAAGCTGTCAAGTGTGCACAATTACTGAAGGTTAGAAGTGATTGAATTGTTCTAACAAATATCATAAATCTTGATTATGATGAGGTGAGTTCGAAGGACAGTAAGATGATCACAACCCTGAAAGAAAAAAACAGAGAATAATGCTGAAGGAGTTTGTTTCATCGGGGTTATGTTTGACTTATTTTCAGACCACAGTGTCACCTGCTGGGAAAAAGTGGAAAAGCCAAGAGTCTGTGCAGAATCAGAGGTTTTGATCAAACTGATCAAACAATCAGAGGTTGTTGGTTTAAATGTCAGTCACCAACCTTTTCCAGTTAAATATTGAGGAAGTAAATTCACCGAGACCCTAGAACAAAATCTCAATATTCAATGATCATGATCTAATTTCACAATCAGCAATTAAACCAGTGTTAAGTTTAACTAATTATTTTCATCAGGGTTTTCACCAACAGCCTGACGAACACGAGACAGCAACTAAGAAAAACAAGTGCAAAAACTAAAACTACATTTACTAACATTTCCCTCAGTAAATAAAAACTACACTAAAATGTTTGACAGAGACTTAATCCAATCAGACGTAATTTGGTCATGTACAAAGTAGAGACAAGTTAGAAATATGTCCAATCACAGCTACTTTGGTTGTGTGGAAAGGTTGGATGAGTTCAGAGGGACATCCAATCACAGCTGCCTTAGCTTGGTGGTGGTGGGATAAGTTGTGGAGCAATCCAATCAGAGCTGCTCTCTTTATGAATTGATATATTCATGTAGAGCAGGTTCACTGTTTGTTGTCAGTTCTGGTATTGTAACTGAGATGCTGTGTCAGGCAGCCTAAATAAAGGTGACTGCATTTCACACAAAAGTTAAATTTGTTTCTGTTCATTTATGCATTCAAACTTTACTAGCATTCAATAAAGGGTTATTAGATGTTTCATTTTATCCAAGTGTAAAAAATGACTTCAGAAATTCAAGGAAACACAGAAAATGTCTTATCCTTTACACTTCATATTTTACTCACCTAAATTTACAGCAGATTTTGTCGACTAAATTGTTGCGAAATTTCATCAACTAAAACTAGACTAAAATAAAAACATTATAGTCTGATATTTTGATAAGCCTTTTGCAGTAAATGGTATTTATTTTTTGTTAAAAATTAAAACTTTTAAGTATTTGTATTTTTCCTGACATGTATAAAGACTAAAGTTTTCAGGGCTCAATTTAAAACAAATTCTTTTTAACAATATTTTCATACACAAACTGACATTAAAGTTAATCAGCAGCTTCTCTGTATTCCTGCTTCCCCCCCTTTCCCTTTTTTGTTCTTTTTTTTTTGTATTTTTTTACTTTTGAGAGTCAGAATAAAAAAATTAAAAATGCCTTACCCTTTACACTCGACTATATTTACGGTAGATTTCATCAACTAAAACTAGACTACTAGATGACTACATTTTGACTGGAACTGAAGTATATTTTAGGCAAAAGACTAAAACCAAATAAAAGGTGCTGTCAAAATTAGCACTGCCATAATGTGATAAAGGGCCCAAATTTGGATTTTAAATCACATTAGCATTTCAGCTTAACATGAAACAAACTCATGACTAAGAGTTTGATCACACTTTAGTTTGTTTGGATAATTTACTTATTCTGAAAACTAAGGAGGTGGACAGAAGTCAGTCAGACAGCTGGACTCAGCAGATATGCTGTGAATGAGCAGAAAGGTCCGTCCTGTGTGTCAAATAAAGGCCGAAGCATCGAGTCCAACAGAAATGTTTAAAAGATCTTCATGTAGACGAAGATCTGCAGATTGGTGACCTGGTTTAGACTGTGTGTTTTTAACAAATCTAACAGGACACGTCACTGTGAAGTCAACGCAGAACATTTAACTGACTGATGTCTCTTATATTCCAACAGGACAAACTTCAAACTAACCTTTGTCCTGTTATGACCTTGTATGGTCAGACTTCACTTCTCTCCATGTTTGGCTTGACTTTGCTTCAGCAGAGCAACAACTAAGAGCCAACTAATCCCTGTTGGGGTCACAGAGACTGGAGCCTGTCCCAGCTGACATTGGGCAAGAGGTGGGGTCCACCCTGAACCTGAAGCTAATCAATCACAGGGCCACATAGAGAGACGGACAACCATTCACTGTCACACTCATACCTAAGGGGAATTTGGAGAGAATTCAAACACGCGAACTGATCGTACTGACCAACCTGCAGATCCAACCAGCAGCCTTCTTGCTGTGAGGCATTGTCTTATTCTCGACCTTGATTAAGTTTTCCAGGTTGAAAAAAGTTTAACAAAAAATACAATACCCGAAACCAGTGAAGTTGGCACGTTGTGTAAATTGTAAATAAAAACAGAATACAATTATTTGCAAATCCTTTTCAACTTATATTCAATTGAATACACTGCAAAGACAAGATACTTAATGTTCGAACTGAGAAACTTTATTTTCTTTTGCAAATAATCATCAACTTAGAATTTAATGGCAGCAACACAGCAACACATTGCAAAAAAGTTGGCACAGGGGCATTTTTACAACTGTGTTACATCGCCTTTCCTTTTAACAACACTCAGTAAACGTTTGGGAACTGAGGAGACCAATTTTTGAAGCTTTTCAGGTGGAATTCTTTCCCATTCTTGCTTGATGTACAGCTTAAGTTGTTCAACAGTCCGGGGTCTCCGTTGTTGTATTTTACGCTTCATAATGCGCCACACATTTTCAATGGGGGACAGGTCTGGACTACAGGCAGGCCAGTCTAGTACCCGCACTCTTTTACTACGAAGCCACGCTCTTGTAACACGTGCAGAATGTGGCTTTGCATTTTCTTGCTGAAATAAGCAGGGGCGTCCATGAAAAAGACGTTGCTTGGATGGCAACATATGTTGCTCCAAAACCTGTATGTACCTTTCAGCATTAATGGTGCCTTCACAGATGTGTAAGTTACCCATGCCTTGGGCGCTAATGCACCCCCATACCATCACAGATGCTGGCTTTTGAACTTTGCGCCTATAACAGTCCGGCTGGTTCTTTTCCTCTTTGGTCCGGAGGACACGACGACCACAGTTTCCAAAAACAATTTGAAATGTGGACTCATCAGACCACAGAACACTTTTCCTCTTTGCATCAGTCCATCTTAGATGAGCTCGGGCCCAGCGAAGCCGGCCGCATTTCTGGGTGTTGTTGATAAATGGCTTTGGCTTTGCATAGTAGAGTTTTAACTTGCACTTACAGATGTAGCGACAAACTGTAGTTACTGACAGTGGTTTTCTGAAGTGTTCCTGAGCCCATGTGGTGATATCCTTTACAAAGGGCCAGTATGAGAGGGAGTTTGGATTTTTTAAGAGTAAAAGCAAAAACATATGATTAGAAATTATACATGTTATCCGTTTAGCACTGAATGATAAAATGTAAACTAACAATTACATCAGGCAAAGATAGATAAACTGATGACTTTCATAAAATGTTCAACATAAAGACCGGTCTCAGTAAGCAGAAAATGTAAAGATGTCTTTATCTTCAGCTCGTCGTCTGACAGTTTCTTCACAGTTTTGGAGAGTCACAACTTCATGCAGCATCAGCAGATATCTGAGCAGCAGTGAAAAGTTCTTAAACTAATACCATCTCTGAGGGGTGATCTGTGTCCAGGCCATGTCGAGCTTTATAAACTAATTCAATAATAAAAAAATTCATTCAATGGCAAACAGGACACCAGTGATAAAACGTTTCTGTCTTCTCACTTTGGGTGAATAATCAGTTGAATGTCTTTTAAACTGGAGCTGATGCAACAGAAACAAGCAGAAATAAAACAACTCCTCACTGTCTGCGAATTATTTTGAAGATATAAAATCAATAATTGAAACCGGAGTCCATATTAGTTTTGTGTGCTATGAGGTGCAGTTCTTCCTTCTGTCCAGCAGGTGGCAGAAAAGTCTCGTCTCCAAACTCAGATGTGGCTCAAGATTTTTACATCATCAGATATCAACGAATTACTCTGACTTAAGTCTGAGATTTATGTTTCACTTAACAAAATAATAAACAAGAGCTGCAGATATTTATGCTCCAATGATGTTGAATTAGGAAGACAAAATTTAGAAGTTTAGTGGATTTAAGATTTTGACTGATTTTGACTGGTTGTGAATATTATTGTCTGATGTTTTATTTTACTTTTAGTATTTCTTTATGTTTCTGATCATGATCATGTAGTTTTTAATTTTTTACACTTTATCATGTCTTGGTTTTACTGCATTGCTTTTTCTCTTGTTTCTTTTTTAATATTTTAACAGTCATCTTAGTGTTATCATTTCTTTTATTTGAGTTTTTGTGTGTGTGTGTGTGGGTATTAGTCTCCAAATCCTCCTTCTGATTGTGGGGTTTGTGTATTGTCACACGTATTTTTGTATTTCTGGGAAGTTGAGTTTGGTAATTTTGGGTATTTCACATTCGGAAACTTTGTGCACAGATTCTGGGAATTGACTGTAAAATTGGAGCTAATTAAAAAAACAAAAACAATGTCATATTCAAACATAAAAATAAGCATTTTGTTTTGTCATTGGCAGACATCCATGCCAAATTATACAATTAATTTGTCTTTTAGGATTTATGTGTTCATCGGCTATATTCAAAATCTGTCAGGGTTCAACTTCCAGGTTCATTCCCATTCATGAAAAGTTTCAAGCTTTACAGAAAGAGGTGGAGAAACTTTGACAGAAAATGTTTGGAAATCACAATCAGGAGTGAATATCGGGCTGCAGCCCCTGTCTGAACCACAAGGGGTCGATGTTAGTCCGACAGAAATCTTCCTCAGTTCGACTCAAGTTTCTGACAAACTGGAGATGAAATCTGTGCCAAACCTTTTGTGTTTATGTTCATCTGCTTTCAGGTGGTTTGATGCCTTTTTTTTTTAAACATTCTGGATGAGAAGCATGACGTGTGCTGCAGTTAGTTTACACGATTTTCTTAAATCCTCCAAAATGTTCCAAAAGTTTTCTTAGTCTAAAATATCTTTGAAAGTCTTATTTTTACTTGAACTAGGTCTTCATTTTTGGATTATAAATTGAGCTGGAACATGTCTGTATTGATTGTATAGCCTCCATTTAGCGTATTTATTGTTTGTTTGTAGGGACACTACACACTTGTTAACATAATACGGATGTAAATATGCAATTAGCAAAACAACTTAATAGCGTCTGTAGTCCACTGGCGCAGAAGAAATACGTCAACTATACACATGTCAATGAAAATACAACCTTAGATTTAAAAGTAGCGTAAAATATTGTGCAGCTTTTAAAAGACAAGAATAAATAGAGTTAGAGTGAGAGGTATATAAACAGATCTTTTCATTATTCTGGTGCATCTGAATTAAAAGCATCTGAGAGCGTTTTCAGTGAATATGAAAGGATTAAAGCTGCAGGACTGGAAGAATAATGCTTCAATAACAAAAACATCAGAGATGATGCAACAAGCATTATGTGGTGATTTACACAATTTAAAATAAAACATTTAGATTGAGACTTTGTGAACGAAGCAGTTCAGTCTTACATGAAGTTAAAAAGCACGGATACTACAGGCTGGAAAAACATGATACATTTCTCTGATTTTGTCTTTATAGGTTTAAATTTTGATTTTTAATAAAAGGTGCTGCAGCCATGTTTCAGCTATTCGTGTCAAGAGACTAAACTCACCTGAGGGAAATAAAGACATTCAAGGAAAAAGATCAAATGTTCATTTTTTCACCATTTAGTGGGGAAAATAGCTTTTTTCATTTGGTTTTAATTCTTCTCCTGAGTCAGAATTCAAAAGACAAAACCTGAGAAGAGGTCTCAGAGACGTGCGATAAATGACTTAACTTGAACAGACTGAGTTTTTGAGCTGAACTCGGGCTCCTTTCTGAAATGTTTAAATGAATTCTCTTCCAAACATCCTGAGAAACAGAACAACAGAAGAGCACAATCAGGACCTGCTTTTGTCTGCAGACCTCTGTGTGAGAAACGGAGAACATTTTTGATTTTGTCTTTTTTAAATCTGGGATGATGTTCATGAAGGTTTTAGTTTGTACAGAATGAGCAGCAACAGTTCAAATGCTCCATTCTCTTTTTTTTAATTGAAGGTGAACTTAAACAAACTGTGATCGCAGAGAGGGACATTTAAACTTCAACTGAGCTGAATTTAGGACAGACATGATTAAAACAGACAAAATGGTCCAGAAGAAAATAAAAATACTGCACAAATAAGAAAAAAACGACATGATCAGACACTTCAATATGATTTAGATTTTTTAATTTCAGAGCAGTGAGAGTGACTAAGTCTTTTAACTCTTCAAGAGATTTAGTAATTCATAAATAATAATAATAATTATTATTATTATTGTTATTATTATTCATTACTTGACATAAATCTAGAAAGAAAGTGTCTCCTGAAGTTATCAATAAAAAAATATTAAATACAAATTTAGATTACTCTTCTAAAGCAAAATGGGTTAAATTTAGTCCATATCTGAGCACAAAGTTGAAAGAAAAGTAAATAAAATTAAATCATATGTGCAGGTGAGGGGAGATGAATCAAACAGCTTTATTGACCAAGATACAATTTGCAATGAAATAATAGTAATGATAATAATAAACATTAAATTATAGCAATAGCATGCAACCAGGATGAGTGTTTGCCATCATACAAATAAAGAAAATAAAACAATACGACATTACGCATACTGATGTTGTTATTACCCAGATAACTATTAACTAAATCTTCCTGACATCCATCAGATTGGGGTGATTTTAACTGCAAAAGAACGAGTAAATTGTAAACCCCAGATAAACATCCCTAAATAAATTTTAATGACTTTATTACATTTTGTAAATTACAGAAACAAAAGTTGGAGAATAGTTCACTTCCCTTTTCAAAAAATGTTTTAATTAAATATTTTTATTTCATGAACTCTGGAGGCTATCACCATTTTTATTTTTGTTTAATTATTTGGCAACAAACTCAAGAAAACCATTACGGGGTGCTGGTTTGGCGTAGTGGTTAGCACCCCGTGTGCATGCTTCTGCCGGTCCAGGTTCGAGTCCCACCTGTGGCCAGTTTGCAGAGTGTCTTCCCCTGCACTCTCTCCCCCCTTTCACAAGCCTATCCACTGTCTCTCTCCTATCAATAAAGGCACAAAATGCCCAAAAATATACATAAAAAAAAAAAAGGAAACCATTACATTCTGTGATAAATTCAACTCTGAAGTTTAATTTTGCATAATGAATCAACTTTTTGATCTTTAAAACATAAATGTTATTTGCTATTCTGTTCTGTACTTTTATCTCCGTTCTCTTCCCAAATTTAAAAGATTTGAATAAAACAAAATTATGTAGCCCCAAATAATCCAGGTTGGAAGAATCAATCAGGGACTGCAGTAGGGGTGGTTGAGACAGACTAAAATGTACATTTTGATGCTTTTGGTGTATTTTTACATATTTCTCTTGATAGGTAAAAGACAGGTTGATGAAGGTTAAAGCTGGATTGTTTTGATCACCATTTTACATAATCATAAAAGTGCATTTTGTGGTAAGTTTCTGACTTATTTGCCAACGTTTTGGAAAATGACCATCAATAGAAAAAATCAGAATAAGAATATAGGATAGAATAGGATAGAATAGAAGCTTTATTGTCATCGCATTAAATACAGTGTATTTTACACAAGAAAATGTAAGGTGCTGCTCTGGGCAGTGCTTAAAAGAAAAGTCGTAGATACATAAATAAATACAATAAATAAGCAAATAGCTGATAATAAAAGCAAGCCCCCCCCCCCCCCCCTTCAAATTTTGTCTTCTTTGAAGATCTATCAATATTTTTAAAAAAGAATCAATATATCTGCAGCCTCTGATGTGCAGCAAACAAATCTGCAGCACGTGTGTGGTGCTGTCACGTCACAATGGACTCTGAAAAATCAAGAATGAAGGAGCTCTGAAGGCAAAAGGACTTGCAAGGTGTACCTAATAAAGTGGCCAGTGGGTGTAGATAGTTTTGTAGTTCAATGTAATCAACCCTAATTAATTGACTGTTTATCTTGGTTGAACTCCATGTACTGTGCAAAGATTTATATTTTGAATTAGGGCAAAGATGGAAAATGTGAGAAAAATTCCAAGTTAATATTTTGCTGTGAAGTTTATCATCAGTGACAATGATGAATAATCACATTTTCTTATTCATGGGAATATCTGGATTGGATAACTTTACATTTATCTCTGAGTATTTACGTCTTAATAGTCAGTGTTTCTGCAGTTTTATGATCGCGTTTGATCCTAGGAATAGTCTGATGCTGCTTCTCTTTGAATAGACTCCCATAAAGAGTGAGACTCCGTCTAAATGACCAGTTAAAGACGGATGTTTTTTTGCAGCGAGGACTGTTAAATGCCTGCAGTGAACTCTTTGGCGTGTCCAGTCCATCTGTGCGGCGGCGTGCAGCTGAATGGACGCCTGTAAACCTGCAGAAGAACCACATCATTCCTCACAAGTGGCCGGTGAGCGGGGCCACATGTTAACCCGGCGTGGCCCAGATTCTCCGTCCAGACGCGCCGCAGCCTTGACTGGAGGCCTTTTCTTTGAGGGCGGGCGGCAGGGCTGAAGAAAGAGGTCTTGCCATCGATTGATTTTCCTCACTTGCACTTGCCTGTGTCCCACGCTTCAGGAGGCCCCGGGAGCAGCCATCAATCCGGGGGCCACGCTGGTCATTCTTCCATTTTCCTGCAGTTATCCTCAATGAGCCGCTGTCTGTGTCAGGGCCTCCTCATTACTTTATTTAGAGGGGGGAGGGTTAATGTGGTAATGGAGTTCACAGCTGGGGGAGGAATAACCCTGTAATGTGCTGTTGGTATAGAGCATGAAGACTGTCAGCGGCTCCACTGCTGCACAAACATGTCTGCAAATCAAAACAAAAACCCAGTGACTGACCAAAGATCTGTATCCGAGCATGCTGGAGGTTTTAGTTGCTCAAAATGCACAAAGATTATTCATTGAATTAATCCTGTTGTGTCCTTTATTCTCTCGGTTTATTTTATTTTACCACAAAATTAAATATTTTAGTTTATTCCCTTTGCCAAAGAAGTGATGTTTCTGCCAGGTTTTTCTGTCTGTCCGTCCTTAAGCAAGAAAATTCTATTAAATCGAAACAGATGTTGATGAAGTTCAAGAGATGTTGGTCGTGATACGAGGAGGAAGTGATTCGATTTCGGTGGATCCAAGAATATTTTAAAGGATTTGGTCGACCTGCGAGACACAGCAGTTTCCACCATGTCACTAAAAACTCAAAACATTTTCAGGAAATATTGTTCATAGTACAACAATTAAAGTGATCAGTATTGATCCAAATCTGGATACAGTAGAGGCAGGAACCTTTTTTAAGACATTTGGTCACACTGCTAGAGTGCAGTTTTCCACACGATTCAATCAATCAATCAATCATTAATTTCACTGCGCCAGTTCATAGTAAGTATTATCTCAAGACACTGAACAATAGAGCAGGATAAAGACAAACTCTTATAGATACAGATATATATTATATATACACATACATCCAGAGTAAAGCAGAGGAAAGGGACTAAAAATGAGGATTTATGACAGCAACACACTGTCCTCGTTATATTTGTCTCTACTGAATAAACTTTTATTCCAGGTTCAACCCTTTAGATGTGTCATCTCATTTTTAAAAGGGTCCTCGTGTCCATGTGGTTGTAAAGTTATTTATTTTGGATGTATAATCAATAACAACCATGGATAGAGAGATCAGTCTAATATTAACATTATCATCTTTAATGGTTTTAAACTGGAGATGATGTTGATTAATAGAGCAGCATCTGGCTGAACTGCCTTTTACTCTGGTTTACCTGCTCTATAGGTTTGCCAGTAACTTGACTACACTGCAAAAACTCAGATCTTAGCAAGTTTGTCTAATTTCAAGTCAAAATATCCACAGTACTTGATAAAATCTCTTTCTCATTTGAGCAGTCCAGATGGATATGTTATTACAAGAAATTAAAAACAAAAATAAAGCACTGAACAGAAAATATCTGCAAATAGAACTAGCAAAATTGTACTTCTCGTGGGTCTTAAAATCAGGCATAGAATCTACTTAAGACAGCACACCTTACTTCCAAGATTCCAAGATTGGCAGATATTTCGACCTATTACAAGCAATTCATGTTTTTTGGGGCGTTTTTTGTCAGGAATTTTTGGCTAACAGTCAGTCATGTGAGATTTTCCAAATTGAAATTGGAATAAACTTCCTTATGCTGCGTTCACACCGCAAGCGACCAAGCTACCAAAATCGCGTCGCCCACTGAGTAGCGTCGCGCGCCCATAAATAACTTTTGGTAACCGCTGCCGTCGCTTGGTGACATCACGTCCGCTCGAGTTTCACCGCGATCATATCATATATCACATAATAGGATGTATAAGCGGACATTATTCCAGCTGTGTCCTTTTCACTCACTTATCAGACACAAAACTCTGCAGCTGATGATGCAGCAGCATCGTCTGTGAGTTTACCGCGGTCCGTCTAGGCGGAATGTCCTCACTGAGATTAGTTCTGCCTCGACGGAAGTCGTCCGCTCTGTAGTCCGGATGAATAACTGCACTGTCACACGTATACACACCGCTGATTGGCTGTTGCCGCACAGCCACACTACATCGCCTGAATAGATCAACTTTTTTTAACTTTCACATCGCGACGAGTGAAGTGATCGTCTTGTTCGGGGCTGTCGCATCGCGGGAGGGTTAGCCCCGCCCCATCGCAGCTGTACATTGACTTTGAATGTAGAGTGATCGCAGAGGTACAAGTAGCGTCCGGTGTGAGCGCACCTTTAGATTTTGGTTTTTGCAGTGCATCAATGCCAAAAATGTTGCGGCTCAGGTTTGTGCTTGCAGAGCACTTCAACTTTTTCCATTCATTTGTTTATTTGTCTTATTGTTAGGGCAGGGCAGTTATGGGTTTTTAAGGGTATTATGATAAAAGCCAGAGGTGCTCATGAGCTGAAACTCCACATTGGCATTCTTAAACATTCTCAGCGGGGAGTGCATACTAGCGGATTTTTGCCAATACGCATTATGCCAATATGTCTAAACTCATTTCCTCCCAAACTGATATTGATTGAACGGATGTCAATCATGAAGAAGACTTTGTTCTTTCATATATCATATTTTTTTTTATTTTACAAAAATATGGGGCACCACAGTGCCTGTCAGATAGTTCAGGGTGTACCCTCTTACCCAGTGTCAGCTGGGATAGACTCCATCCGCCCCCGACAGGGACTCGTGGAAGAGAAGACAGAGGGATGGAAATCGTGTTTTTTGATTGATATAAGTGGCGATTGAGTCGTGATACATTTGTTTTGTACATTTCACCAGGATCACAGCCAATATGAGACATTTATGGTCATTTTAATGATCCAAATGTCATCTGTAAATATCAGCAAATATGCTCCGGTCTGCTGAACCCTGATGGTCAGATGATGGTGTGCATTTTTACTCTTTGCTGAGTTATTGTGGGAAATGGTCCCCACTAAAATCTGATCACTTCTTTCTTGAGTCATGACCAACATTCCTGTAAAATTTGATCCAAATCTGTTCAGAACTTTTTAAGTTATTCATAAAAATGAGGAAAGCTGCCCTTGTTGACATCTCTCAGTGTCAACAAATGATTAAAAAATTCATAAATCTGGATCTGGATCACGACAGATATTATCACTTTCTCCATGTGCTGTGACCAACGTTCACATGAATTTCATAAAATTCATTGTAGAGCTTTTTGAGTTTGTAGCACAAATTTGGAAAACTGTCCCATCTGGATCCACATCTGGATTTGAATCACCACCAAAATTTAATCACAGCCAAAAACTTTGTCAAAATCTGAGACATCTGTCAACATATTTTGAAAGACATTTGTAAAAAAACAAACCATCTTCATGAAGGTAACAACCAGAAAAATGAATGAAGTAAGAAACTCTATTGGCAAAAACCCACCAACAAAATTCAGTCAACACACAAGGCTGACAATATGAGATCAGACCATTAGGCAAGGGAATACAAAAATAATAACAATCAGATATAATCATTGATTATGATGGCCTGACTGCCAACAATGCAAAAATAGTAAAAGGAGATTAAAGCAAGAAAAGAAAACTGGAATAAAACCAGAGAAAAGGGAAATAGCGTTGATAAGAATATTATGAACACAGGGAAAATAAATGAAAGATGTAAACATAATATAATCAAATGTTCATAAAGGCATAAATAACCAACAATGGTTGAGTTACTTTAACTATATTTATTCTCAAAGCACTACAGTCTTTTGTGAGGATGAAGAAAATGAAACTATTCATGTTTTTGCGTTTGTTTGGATTTTCTTGACGTCATTTCAAACAGTAATGATGAACACTGAAGATTAAAATGTTCCTTTACAGTCATTTTTTCCACATTTGAAGTACCAAATAAAAGGTCAAAACTGTATATTCTCCCTTTAACTCAATGTCTGATTGTTTTCTGTTTCAGGTATTTGTACGCTGTGGGGCAAAGGGTGTGGAAACGCTGGAAAAAAAGATACTTTGTTCTTGTTCAGGTGAGTCAGTGTTGGTGCGAGGATCAGAGGAAACTTAATGATCTATGATTGATTAGATGAGTCTGAGGAGCTGAAGAGCTGCAGAATAAATACTTGAGATGGAAAGAAGAACAAGAGCTGTGGAGGGATATTACTAAACTGTTTATCTTCAACATCTAAATATAGCCTGGCCAAAAAAAAGGAGCAACTTAAAAACGAGGTCACAAACTCTTTTGCTGAACTGCCTTTAGCTTTGATTACAGCTCACATTCATTGTTGCATTGTTTGGAAAAGCTACTGCAACGTCACAAGGTCTCTCCCAGATCACAGCACTGCCCACACAGGCTTTGGCAGTAGGCTGTTGTTTCCAGCTAAAAGATAATCACCCATGCAGTAATTATCCAATAAGAGGCCTGTACCTATTTGCTTAGTTAAATCCTGGTGGCGACTTTTTTTTTTGGCCAGGCAGTGTATCATCGAGGCTGTTGAGGAAATGAATCCATCTTTTCATCCAATCATGGAAAAGTACTTCGTAAATTAGAGCCCTATGAAGCCCAAATTCCATTTTAATTTCTCATTTTCCTTCTTCTATTGTTTCAGTTTTTTCGAGAATTCAGATTTTAGTATTTTCCTCACTCGTGTCTTTACAGGTCCAGTCAACAGTATGTGGACAAAATTTGCAGAACATGTGATTGCCTGACACATGATAATCGTAGGGAAACTGCTCTGTCCTGTACTTTGGAGTTAGTCGGGAGTATCGTAGCTTCTTTGCCAACTTAGCCTCAGGTGGCTACTTCCGCATGTTTGCATTGTTAATAAGGGGAGGGGAAGTGAAGCGTGCATTGTCCCCAGCCTTAGTGACTCCCTCAGAGCATTTTCCCAAGAGGTGCGTTCCTTTTTATTCTGAAAAATGACTTTTAGGTCAAATGTTGTCCATTTCCGTTCTGTATTTATATTAAATTCCGCTTTTAACGTCCAATTCTGTGATGCCGTGTTTTAAAGGCCCCTAGTAAACGGGCCTTTGCTGAGTACTTATTTCTGATGAGCTTTAAATTTCCAACATTATTATTTTTATTATTAATCGACTGTCCATCATTTTCCTGCCTTTCTGTGCAGCACTTTGAACTACAGTTGAATTTGTATGAACTGCCCTGTGTAAATAAAGGTTTACTGATTGACTGATTGATTGATCAGTGTGTCTTTGTCCTGTAGGTGAGTCAGTACACGTTCGCCATGTGCAGCTACAGAGAGAAGAAGGCCGAGCCGGTGGAGCTGATGCAGCTAGAGGGGTACACGGTTGACTACTGCGACCCTCAGCCGGGTAATGGACACATATTAATCCTGAGAGTTTAATTATCGCACAGCATGCTGTCAAAAATGAGGAATTATATTCATAAATCTACCTGAACAGGTCAAACAGAAGGGCGATGTTAGAGTGAATGTACTTTAGCACAGTGATCCCCAAACTGTCCTGAACCACAGCAGTGTAGTCGGAGACGTTCAGGAGGACTCACTCTGTTTTCAGCAGTAGCTCAGGTGTACTGAAAGTCACCTGCTGACACAGTAACCAATGAAACTGCTACACCCTCTCAGCACTGACAGCATACAATGCTGTAAAAGTTTCCACAAGGTCCACAAGGCCAGATATGTTATATATAATTCTTATCATTAATAGTAGTAGTATTTCATTGTTATTATGTTATCATTATTTTTTAATGTTATTAATGATATTTCCTATTACTATCATCATTGCTATTATTATCACTTTATATTGTTATGTTGCCTTTGATGTTGTTAGTTAGTGTTATCATTGTTTTTACAATTTCTTCAATGTTATTATTATAACTTTGATAATTATAGATAAAATGAGTAATGGTCCAAAATGTGGAAAAACTGCCCTCTCTGAAATGTTTTGAATCCTTTAAGAATCCCTGGAGTTGCATCCAGACTGAGATCACCACCGAATTCTTTCATTTCTTTCTTGTGCCATGACCAACATTCCCTGAAAATGTCATTGTAATTTTTTTCAAGTTATCTTCTTCACAATTTAACAAACAAACCATCTTGACGTCACTAGTAAGCAAAAATAAGACAACAAAACCCGAAACATTTAAAGGTTAAAAGGAGAGGTATCAGATGTAAAATGATGATATATTTAATCACCCATATGTCGAGTTTAATTGATAATATTCTAAGGATAAACCTGCAATCACAAATTCTTTTCCTGATTCTATTTTATTCTATTCTATTTTATTTATTTTTTACTGGTAAGTTTCTTCCTTTAGTTTTCACGTCAAATAAAAAACAAATAGTTCAATAAAAATGATAAGTTGTTCCTAATTTTATCAAGTGCTTTTTTTAAAGCATGTATGTGTGTATAATACATCATTTTTATATTTCATAAGAACACTTATCTGTTCATTTCAAAGTTTAACATTTATGATCTGAGTATTTCTTGTGCAACAGCAAACAGCAACAGCTTAACCCGACGATAGCTACCTATTCAATAAATATGTGTAAATCTTGTTAATTGGAGAGAAATAATCAGACGCGCTCGGCAGCTTCGGGTGTCAATTCAGTTCAAGCAATTCAGAGGAAGGAAGAATATCAATTACAGGGTCGAGACGTCGACTGCAGTCATATCTGTAGCAGCACGTAAGGTCACAGCTCATTCAGCCTTTCAGCCCAGCGTCCTTGCGAAGTGGATCCAGTGAAGTAAAAACTGCAGACAGATGTAGATAAAGGCTGAAGGGTTCAACACACTTTGTGTTTAGGCAGCATATCACAAGGAAAATGTTACGGTAAAACACCAAAACCTCATTTTAATATGGCAATGAATAAATCAGTCAAGACTTTCTTTGTGACGTTATATTTAATATTTTATATTCATAGTTTTTTGTTCTCTGTTCCCCTCAGGTCTGCAGGGCGGCCGGGTGTTTTTTAACGCCGTGAGGGAGGGCGACCTGGTCATGTTTGCCTGCGACGACGAGCAGGACCGGATGCTGTGGGTCCAGGCCATGTACCGAGCCACGGGACAGTCGTACAAACCGGTGCCACCGCCACAGAACAAAACCACAAACTGCAGAGGAGGACTGCAAAAACCAGCATCTCCTATCAGTAGGTGTTGATTCTCCGTTTTTGAAAATTTGTTGAAATTGAACTAAGCAGCAGAATCCAGGTTCGTTTTGACACTGTCAGAACATGTTGAAGTTATCTGTTTGAAATGTAAAATTTAAAGAAACAGTATTTCAGCAGAGTTTAGTTTAAGTACTGCTCTATATTGAGTTTATGCCCTTTCAGATGTGGCAATAAATTAATAAACATCCAGTGTGTTTGTTATCTATATGCATATTTTAATCACAATTTGTGCAAATGACACTAAAAGGGAGGATTTTTATTAAGCTTTTTTCTTCCAGAATCAAGAAAGTTTTTAAAGGATTTATTAACACTGAGGGACAGAGCATCTTTGACAGAGTCTCGCCTACGCAGCGGTTTGTGCTCTCGAAGCAGTTCTAGTGTTTCTGTTTTCCTATCATCTTGTCTTCCTTCAAATATTTCATTGTAATTTCTTATTTTTCTTCCTAAAACGACCCTCCTGCTGCTTCCCCTCCCCTCTCCTCCTCTCCTTCACCTGTGAATCATTTCCGTCATTATCCGTGTGAGTGTGTCGAGGACACCGCCTTGCATTTTGCTGGGGCCTCCTCCCGGCTCTGAGGACTGTGACATGAAGAGCGTCACACTGAGAGCTGATTACGGCTCTATTTGTGTAATTTGGCGCGGCGGCGGCGGCCCCGCTCTCACCGGCACTCGTTAGCGTTTAATGGAACAGATTGAGGCGTTAATGGTGAGAGGTGCTGACATGCTGTTTGCAGGAGGAAATAGAAGATGTCCCTGAAATAGCTCTTAACTGGGTGCTAAGTGCTGCTCTGTGTGTGTGTGTGTGTGTGTGTGTGTGGGCTTGACAGGAAGTCGCTCTTGCTGCTGTAATGATCGTGGTGGTGAACCTGCGTTTGTGTTCGATTATACTTAAAAAAAATTCACAGCAGAGATTAAATAACGCTAATGACAGCATGTGTACACACCGGAGAGCTCTCACACACAAAGCCGAGTTATTTAGCATTAATAAAATCATTTTCTGTGTTGACTTCACAGGAGAAAGACTCGTTTTCCAGCACAAACGAACCATTCTTCTCCCTCGTTTGAAGGTTAATAATACTGAGCGAGCCTGAGAGACAATAAAGGCAGGAGCACCGCGTCCCTCCTTTGAGCAACTCCAGTTCACGACTGTTTTTCAGCTCGGAAGCATTTCCGAGCGACAAAGAGCGAATGCACGGCCGCCTCAAATGTTATCGACCGGTGTGTGAGCGCAAATAATAAAGGCGAGCACAAGTGAAAGTCACGTCAGGGCCTCACACACATGAGAAGCCTGAAACCCTGAACCCTGAGCCGCACACACACATCAGCTGATCTCTTCAATCAGCTCAGAGTACGCGTGTGTGACAACTATAAAAAGCCATCATCAATGGTGCTCTGATACTACGAGTCACTATGGCAACCTGCGAGAGGAAAAAAAAAAGGTCGTCCTCCTTCACCCCGCAGGAGTTAGAAGTTGAGAAACGTGCTCATGGCGAGTGCGAGCACATTTTCAGAGAAGAGAGGCAGCGGTGAAGGAGGGAGAGGCTCTGAGGAAGACAAAGGCAGCAAGAGTCGGTGTGTAGGTATGAACGCAGGTCTCTATTTATGAGACATTAAACAGGTTCTTTTGGTTTTGCAGGTGAAAGCGTGCCGAACGTCTCTGAATAAAACTGTTTAAAATAGTTTTAAAACTCAGTTCAAAGAGGTAAAGTAATCGTTAAGTTGAATCATATTTAACACACTAAATAAAGTCAGTCAGAGGCCATTCCAACTTTTAATTACTTTAAGATTGAACGTTATTCTCTCATTAATGAGAAAACCCTCATTTTAACTCTTCAGTGAACCAATTTTCTCTTATTTTTACCCAGCAAGCACAAAGTATACTAATGTCTTTAAAACAGGAGCAGGACCTTTGAGTTTCAACCTCCTCCCTTGATCCAAGCTTACTGAAATACATGTTGTCATCCAAACTGCTACAAACATAACCATAACTGATTTCCTAAGTTATTTTTGGCTTAAACGGAAATAACCAGACTTACCTTACTTACAAGATCAAATGTATGACTGGGGATGTTTATTGTCTTAAAGAGACTGATTGATTGTAACCCCCAAATGAGACAAACTGTCTGTCGTGGGTAGGGCTGAACGATATGGACAAAATTTAAAATCTTATCATTCGTGCCAGATATCTTGATATCGATGTCGTTGTGACTTCCAGACCTGTACATTAGAGCTGCCACATTTTGATAGTCAGTTAGACAACAACTATTTTTGCGTTTAGTCAACTCGTCAGACCATGCATGAACTGCAGCGTACCACACCAGCATGCAGCTGGTGGCCCAAATCGCTTATAATGAGCAGATGTGGCAACTATGACGCCTGCGTAGTTGTGCATGCGCTACATGCATGAGTGTGTTTGGGGGTGTGCTGGGTTGATTCCTGCAGGTGTGATAACCAGAAAACGGATGAGGAGAGGAGAAACCACCAGCCACACTCAAGTCTTGCTTTGTAGTGGGCACACAAGAAGAAGAGCTAGGCCAAAGTCACTTTTAATGAGCAGACTTGGCAACACAATAACTGTTGTCTTAGTCTGTGCTCAACCTGCTTCCTCACACTTTCTGCTTCTTACACATCTGTAGTAATAACCTTTGTTCTAGTAGAAGCACAATAGTAAAACACTGCAATCTGGCACATTTTTGGGGACAGCTTTAACCGGGGTCTGGTCATCCAAAACATGGACTGCCCCTGATAATCGTACTACTGTTGACGCTAATGTTAGCAGCTAACTAGACAATTAGCTTATTGAGACAACTTTCCCTCTTTGTCAGAAATTGAATCAGCCACAACATGCTTCCTTTTCAGATGCTTATGCACCGACATCGTACTGCCATGAAAGGCAAGTTCAGATTTGCAGATTCTGCATTGCACATTCTTCTTTGTTGTTTGGTAAAATGTTACAAAACTTTCCAGCTTCGTTGCCGGCTAGCCATGATACTGTTTTGGCATAAGTCTCTGGTGACATCATGGCTGACCCAGATTACCATATTGTCTGCAGAAAGACAGACAAGACAGCAGAGGTACAGACTCATGGCAGCCCTACTGTATATACAGGGCGAGCCAAGGGAAATCTATATAGTTTATCATTTTTTCAGTATTGATATATTGAATGTTCATATCTTTTTTTTCTTTGAACACTTTATTTATAGTGATTTTTCAATGAAATTACAACAGATATGAGACAACAAACAAGACAGTGATCAATACATAGACAGCAAAAGGAAGATAAACTTAAAAAAAAAAAAAAGGTGACAAAGACATGTGAGTTTTAATAAAATAGAATGAAAATCAAAGAAGGGGGCAAAAGCTACATCAACCACATGCTCCACTGTACAACCATCTGCGAGCAGGGTAAGTGATAAAAGAGGGCATCACTGGTCATTCAGTTGCCCTTGCACCGGGTTCCATATCTTGAAAAATTTCAAGCTGTTACCAGAAAGTTCATATCTCATTCTCTCCACGTGGGAATGTTCATATCTTGATATAGATACAATAACGATATATCTTTCAGCCCTAGTCCTGGGTCACGGGTCTGTAAGAAATTTAGAATCGGAAGTTTCCAATTTTTTATCTGACTTACCTTTTTTATTATTATATATTTTCTTTTTACATATGCTCAGTCTTTATTTTGCCCCAAAGTTGATGTCCTTTTATCACAATCTCATTGCTGGCAGCTACTGATGTATGAAGCTGAGTTCAACCTGTTCATGCACACATTTATTATAAATAATATTTTGTTTTGAACATTCAAAACTACATTTGGACAGTAAGATGTTTTCTGTGTGTCATGTGTGAGGGATCCAGGTGAAGAATGTATTTGCCTTGGCCAAAGTCTGTTACTTGTTGTTCATATATTGCAATTCAATTTTTGTTGACGTGTTTAAAATTAAAAAGGTAATAGAAAATATATGAATTTCTATATGTTCAGACTTAGATATTGCAGGCAAGGAAAGTATTTGAAAGAAACACCAGGTACTTGTGCCCTCATGAAAGTTTAAGGGTTCAGTTGTTCACTTTTTTAGTCAATAAATGTCAGAAAATGTCCTTTGAGATCATTTTTCCATCATTTTTTATGAGAAATAATAGTAAACCATTCTGACAAGTATCCGTCTTATTGTGTTATAAATGCTTAAAACAGTGTGTAATTACAAAAAAAAAGGCAGAAAACTTTAAAGAATGAGAAGAAAACACTCCGAATGACACAAATGCAACTATTACAATATTTTTACATTTACACGGATGATACTGATAAACCTCAGTAACTCACTCACAAGTTTTTTTTGCATGAATACATTGAATACAAACATTTTCAGAGTTTGAAGTTTAAGTTCAGGTGAAAACATACATGATAAAAGCATGATGTAGCTGGTATGAGTATCACCTGCCTAAGACTGACTTCATTTTAAAGATGCAATGAGGAGTTTCCCAGTAATTACAAAAAAGTCTGACTTTTAGATATATGCCTGATCGAAATGCACACTTTAAGATGAGTTTTATAGCACAGTATCCTTAGCTTCGCGGTCGGGTCGAACAGGGCTGGACTGGCCTGGATACTCAACTGAGCAAATTTATATTATTCGGACACGTCTTAGAGCACCGAGCTGTAAGTAGTGATATATAGCCAGCTACAAAACTACGATACTAAGTTTCCAAAAACTGCTTGTTGTCACACATCAAAAACTACCACTACGTAACTAGAAAGAGATACATAACCTCGTCGCTTTGCATCCTGTAAGTTGTTGAAAAATGAAGTTGTAATGCAATGCAGAGTTCTGAGGAAGGTCCGAGCTGCATTCATTAGCATCACAACAAACGCACGCTTTGGCTTGGATCACGTTTTTACAACAGTTGCCGCGAGTGCTCATGGGTAGCAGAGTCTTTTTGTTGCTGGAAATAGATTCTCCTCATAGCACCTTTAAGGGAATGGTTCTGATTGGACAGGGGGAGATGTGACGTATCTACGTCTACTGTAAGAAAACTAACTCAAGCTCAGCATCTCTTTCAGGAAAACCTCAGGGAAACCTCATCCAACTTGGGTGCTACAACTTTAAAAAGGTCTGCATTTTTACGTCCATCCACCCTTTTCATTATTTCCAAAACTTTTAAGGCTCTAATTAAGTAAACTGTCTTGGCTTGAGACCAACGCTTGCCTTGGGCGGCCATCCTGTTCCCGTTAGTTTCATCATCCTGACAAAACATGGGAACGAGCATGGATGACCGGAATTAATTTAAAGAGGAATGATCGAGATATTATTCAATTCAGATTAAAACCAGCATTAACAAGCTACTTACTTCAAGATTCAGTTTTATCTGGAATTATCATTTTTATTTGGTGTTCACAAGGTCATTTTTAATCTTTTTGAAGAAGTTTCATTCTGAATTAAAGGGGAATTAAAGCTCTCATGTAAATGTGGTAAATAACATAAAGATGTGAATTAGTTCAGAAAAACTCCACAGACATCACTTCCTGCCACTCTCCTGCAGACCATTGTTCAAACTGAAAACGTTGCTGCTAAGTTTTGTCTCTGAACTTTGATCTCTGAACTTTGATCACACATACTGCGACCTCGATCCTCAGACTGAACAGAAACTGAACCTGAGCCTGTCAGTTGTGTTTTTTGATGAGGCAGGTGGTCAGTTTGAGAGAGACATCCAAACTGTCCATTTGCCTCGACCTCACGCGTCCTCAAACACAGCACAGCAGCTGAGGATCCTCCGTGTGCTTTTTCAAACTTTTCTCAGAGTTGCTTGCTCTCTGCACTCTGAATCCTCGCTCTTCCAGGCGGACACTCATGATCTTGTCCGTCTTCATCTTCTTCCCCGCTCACCCTGACATCGTCATCTTCGCTGTCACTGCCACGCTCCGACAGGCAGATCAAGTCACATCTCTGAGGCCGATGCACCTGAAACTGAAACGCCGTCCTCCTCCTCCACCTCGTCGTCTGCATCAATAACCTGCCACCTCTCAGAGAAGCATGTCACACTGATGTGACTGATGCTGTGATGATACCCATGGAGCTCAGACAAGATGGATATGGAGAGATCGAGCGCTGAAAACTACCCCCATCTGGCAAAACTGGTCGCACTCACACATGTCGAAAATATGATTGAAACGTAGAGGCATAAAACAGCCACTAAACTGGATTTTAAACAATACAGAAGATGGAAATTTATGAATCAATCTGTAATTCAAACAAGTATACCTGAATACACTCACCAGGCACTGGTCAACCCTTAGCCAATCACATGGCAGCAATTAAACGCAGGTAGGAATGTCGACATGGTCAAGACGATAGCCAGCTGAAAGTTCAGACAAGCATCAAGAATGTGATTTTGAATGTGCCGTGGTTGTTTGTGGCTTTTTAGAAACTGCTGGTCTTCTGGGGCTACCAAGCAAAACCATTTAAAGAAATGCTCCAGCAGTTTGTTGTTTTTGTGTCTTGCCTTGCTTCCAAGTCCATGACAAGCAGGTAGACACCATTCTTTTGACTGTGCATCGAGTAACAAGAAAGAGATGGTCAAAGCTCACCCACCGCGGGTTACCTTAGCTCAAACACTTACTTACTTAAGAGTGGAGTATATGGGCAGTGTTAGCCTGCCTCCAGCTATAGTCATCAGATAAACTCTTCAGCACCTCGAAATAGTCCTGTGTGCTTGTTCTGACTGTTTTCTCACCCCATTATATATCATTATCTTCTACTATCATCATATTATCTTCTTTCGAACTACATTAGCAATATTTTTTGTGAGAGACGTCACATTCCTGAATGAGTCAAGTCTTTTGAGTAGGTCTTTTAAGTGAATGATGAGAACAGATACTCAGTTGTGAGTGAGCCGTTTGTTTCTTAAATTTAAACTTGATGGCAATTTCTATTTAATAATAGCTCTGAAAGGAATGGCTCAGTCAAAGCTGTGAATTGGTTCTTTTGGTCATGGCATAAGGAGCGAGTCATTTTATTTTGATTGTGATCCAGATGTAGGAAATCTTAAAGAATTTGTCAACACTGCAAGAGAGCAATATTTTCCACATTTTGGTTTCTAATTGTTTTTTATGGAATTTTAAGGGAAAATAGTTATGGCAAAGGTAGAAAGCGATGTAAGAATGTGAGAGAGGGCTGTTTTCCACATTTTATAACTCAAAGTTATGAACAGATTTTTCATGAACTTTTCAGTTAACGGGATCAATATCCAGGAATTTTGTTCCAGGGGATTGTCTAAAATTGAGATACAGGACAGTTTTCCAAGTTTTTGCCAATAATTCAGAAAATTCTCTTCAGATTTGATGTAATTTTTAGTGAATGTTGTTTCATGGAAGGAGGAGGAAGTGAAGAGATTTTGTTGGTGATAGGAAGACTGATTTGCATCCAGGAATGTTTTAAAGGGTTTGTGACATTGAGAGACAAGGCTGGTTTCCATGTTTTTGTGAATAACTCTCAATGTTTCTACCCGATTTTGATGGTATTTTCAGTCATCAGTCATGGCACAAGCAAGAAGTGATTAGATTTTATTGGTGACTTAAATCTAGATTTTTCTTATGATTGTTTTTAACATTGCAAGACAGGCCCTTTTTCACATTTATGTTAAGATCTCAGCAAGGGAAGCATGATATTGGATTTTTACCGAGATGTGCCGATGTTTTTAAATTCATTATTGCTGATACCGACGCAATATTTCTGGGCAAGAGCACAAGCTCTGTACGAAACAAAATATGACTTGTTTCCTTCACTGTTACAGTTTTTTTTTGTGAGGAATGGAGGAAAAACAAGAAAAACAGTATTTAATTCTTTCAAATCAAAACCCTTGATTTTTAAATGTACCAATGCAGTGATCAGAAGGTGCATCATTATTATACATTTGTGTCATTTGCAGATATTGTCCGGCTGATATATGACAGATGTGTGTGGCGGCTGTAAATATCTGCAGAAATTTCAATACCAATGTCAAACTTATATCATGCATCCCTAATCTCGGCTAACATTTTCAGTCAGCAGCGCCCCCTTGGTGAAGGTTTATGCTCTCTGACATCTTGTAGTTTGGATTTAAAACCAAATGTTTCACGGCTTCGAAAAGTACTCTAACTTTTTAAATAACTTGAAGACTTATTTAGCTCAGACTGTATTGAATGTTTATGCAGAGCTGTAATTCAAGGTCAGAGTTATATTCAGATACGCTCAGCCTTTATGTCAAGCCACGGCTTCTATATATGTTTATTTTGCTTAGAGCATTGTAGTAGCTGTCATTTTTCCTTCGGTCATCTCTCCATGGTGTGTTTGTAAAGTGTTTGTGTGTAAAGCCTCGCTGATCCAGCTCTGTATTCAAGTGGGTGATGAGAAACAGTTTCTGAAATACAAAGTGTAGAAACCTGCAGACAGCCGGCACCATCTGTGCCAAGAGCACGAACATCCCTCCATATTTCCTGTCACACACACTCACTCACACACACGCACACCCTCGCCCTCGCCCCCTCCTTCGACACCCCACCCCCCTGTAGATAATAGCTGAAAGTTGGACTCGACACAGATCAACATCACTCCTCCGCTGTCCCCCAATCAATACTCCCCCCTCCTGCCTCCCGTCTTATTATCAGCACTAATCTATATCTCTTTGTCTCGTTTTCTTTAGAGTCGCCTCCTTCAATCCCTTCTTCTCTACAAATTACATTAAGGACAATCCCTGTTTTGAAGGTAACGAATGTAAAATGACCTACATCGGAATTAGACTGAGGGAAAGCAGGCCAGGACTGGAGCCAAAGGGCAGCCGGTTCATATGAAAAGGAGCCCGGAAGAAAAGGAGCGGAGCGTCGATTGGAAGTTGATTGTGGAGATTTCACTTTTGCTGTCTTTTTTTTCCCCCTTGGACAAAAGCGTTGGAGAAAGAGAGGAGGGAGGAGGGGGCTGAAACACAAATGTCTGAGAGTCCTTGCGGGCTCTTCCGCGTCCAAACAAAAACAAAAATGGCAGCGTTAATAAAAAGCGATCACTAATGCTTGTCTCGGACATGATGGCCGCGGGCGTCGGAGGCGTGGAAACTGCTCCGGCATTCTTCAGCGAGCCTTGGTCTTTTGTGGGGCCATGTGTCACACTCAGAAACTTCCCATCCCGAAATGTACTCCCCTGATAAAAGCAGAATGGAGAGTGTTAGGCTTTTCATTTGGTGGGGCCATTAACAGGAAGGCCTGAAAGGACTGGAAATGAACCCAGGTTTGCTCAGGCAGGGACGCCCCGCGCCTCTTCTGCTTCTTTTATTTCTTCTTTTCTCTCTGTTGAGTTTTTCGCCGCTGACCCGCAGTCGTCATCTGCTGCTTGAGGCACTGCATGACCAGGCTGTAAGACAAGCTCCATTACTGTCAAAACAACTAAAAACACAGCCATGAGCCACAGTGATGCTCTGTGGAACAAACTTCTGCATTAGCCAAAACAAACATGTGATTCTTTAACTCTGATTTCACTGTAGCCTCAGTTTCCTGTTCGTGGCTGACAAGAGCGGCACCAGGTGTGGTCTTCTGCTGCTTTAACCTGTGTTTTCAGAAATGGTCTTCTGCGGACTTTTACTGTAAAGAATTATAATTATAGTTCCTGTTGCCTTTCTTCTCTGACCCCTGGCTTCAAAAGATGGGAATTGTTACAGTTTTATTGATTCCAGCGCCATTAACAATTCTGTTTATCAGTTCGATTCTTCAGTGATTCCTGCTAAATTTCTGTTCAGATTAGAGTTGGCTAACATTGGTTTTCAGTGCCAAAAATATAACCCAGGCATGCCAGTGCAGCCCCCAATGCCATCAGCCCAACGAATCAAATTTCTCAAGGAGGGGCAACAGTTGCAATTGTGGCGAAGATGATTTGTTCAATGGGTAAAAAAAAAAGAAGCCTGATAGCTAACTTTACAATGCTACTTTGCATTGTTCAATTTAGTTTCCCGTTTGACAACTAGATGAAAACACCAGACATAAAATGTACATACCGTACCGTGTTTTTGTTTGGCAATATCAAGTTAAATGCCTCAAATACAATAAATTTGGTTCCACAATAAAACGCTTACTTATTGGGTAATTTCAGTTCTTTAACTGCCAATTTATCCACTTTTCTTTGACAACTGAATTGTACTTGCCCTCAATTAAACAATGGAATTGATCTTGTGGTCTCCCTTCATGTGCGAATCCTTCAAGCACGCATCAGTGTGTATGACGAAGTCACGCTGGGGAGAGACCTCCCAGAGCCCAGAGAAAAGTATTGTAGGATCCAATATCTGAAAATAAGACTCTGAAAAGGTATGCCTATAAGAGCACCTGGGGTGATTTTCTGGCTGCTGATTGGACAATAATATTAAGGGCGTTTACACATTAGGTCCACTTGTTTCGAACTGTGCTGCAGTGTGGTTCGCCATGGGTTCGCCATGAGTTCGCCCCCCTCCCCCTCCCCTGCTGGCTTGCATTCACACTGGCAATATCAAACCATGCCTGGACCCACTTGTGTATTTACTCAGTTTGAAACAGCAGTTATATGCACGTAACTGGTTACCAAACCTACTACGGAGAAGGACAAAGAAGAGGCTACCATGTTAACCATTTCTTACACCGGACAACCAATGTTTACGTTTCGCTCTCTTCTACATTTTCCTTCAAATGTGTTTTTTTTTATCATGTTTGAGACGGCGTCAACGACCTTCTGGACCCTCGTAAATCATCATAATCCTCAACCAGAATAAACAAATCGACAAATTGAGTAAGCAAAAGATTCAACTGCGGGATTAACAGGAAGTAATGCATCAAAAGTAGATCGGTTCGGACCACTTTGTTTCACACCAGTGAAACCGCACCAAATGTAGGGAGATGGAGCGGATCGAGACCACCCCTTCATGAAGGTCTCGGACCAGCTGATTTGGTGCGCACCAAAGTGCGGTGGTTGCATTCACATTGACACTAACGTACCAAACCCTGGGCCAAAATTCTTTGGTGCGCACTAAATGTGGTTGGTGTGAAAACGCCCTAAGACTCAGATGAATCCCAAGTCTACCCCTTAGCCCTTCCCCTTTGTCTTACTCCTTCCCTTAGCCCTCTGTTTTAAGAGCCAAGTGGAAGGGGTGAAAACACACAGTTGAGAAACAAGACGCCACTCGATTCCCGCTATGTCATCACCCAGAGCCACTTGCTGGTTGTGACGTAGGCAGATGCAATAACTGTAGCCACAGCTGCGAGAAGCTAGCTTACAACAAGAAATTTTAAAATACAGCCAACACTTCAAAACACAATATTTATTTTTTGATTTAATATTTACTAAGAATCATGCTCTTCCTTTGGCCGCCACTCTGCCTTCTTGTCAATGGATGTGGTGTATTATGGAAAATTCTCATACCCCTTTGTTTTCAAGTGAGGACCTGATCTGTCTTTGTTTCAAGGGCTGTGTAGCCCTTCGAAGCCTTTCCCCTTAGCCCTACGGAGAATGTGGACACCCCTTCACTGGACGTGAATGCTCAAAACCAAGGGCTAAGGGGTAGAATTAGGACAGACCCTCTGACTGGCAAAGTGAATTCTCCTCTCTCTCTTTTTTATGTTGCTTAAGGAAGGCGGTGCACTATCACCCGCTACGGACCGACCTCCCCTGGATCAATGGGCAGCTATATCGTTCAAACCAAACTGAGTGGCCCGGCCAGGACCCAGACTTCCAAGCTTCAGCAGTTGAAGCCATAACATTGAAAAGTATTGGGTCTGAATTGGACTAGGACCCTTAAATATGTTTTAAACAGGTTGTTCACTTAGCCCCCTGAATAGACCGACCAGAGTAACGTCCTGCCATTGTTTCGTCAGCAATTTAAGCCCTTTGGCTTGGAGCACAATAAATGCAGAGTTTTACCAGAGTATTACTACAGAGAAGGCCTGACGACTAAGCAGACCAGGCCTATGTGGGGAAGAGGCAGGAACTTTAGTAGATGTGTGGGTTTGCTGTTTCATCATGAGACTGGGATCCACATTCAAAATATCCTGCTATTTAACAGACGATTTTCTCTTACCGCCACAATGGAAGGATTCATGATTGGCTATATGGATCATGCTGGATGTTGGATGTTTATATTTGCAATATATATATATATATAAATGTGTATTTCAAATATGTATATATGTATCCATAAAATGAAGAGCTTTATGCTGTATTGTAAAGAGTCTTGAGATAACACTTGTTATGAATTGCAGCTGTACAAATGAAGATTGAAAATTGATCAGAGCGTCTCAGATCAGAGGAACTCTTAATAGGAAAAATAGCTTACTTAGTGATTGTGAACGTTTCCAAGAACAAAAGGGAATGGAATAAACCTTCATTCATTCCACACAGGGAAACTTGTAGTGTTGCAGCAGCAAAGGGGACAGCAATGATACACAAAGAAATAGAATAATTAAAAAAAAACATTATGTACATTATTTAGCGTTGAAATTAAATATGTAAACCGGAGCTGGGGCAAAATTTTAGAGCATTTTAGAGCCGGCTGTGAACTAACTGCATCCCATTGAATACTGCAGCAACAATATAAAAACTTTTCTTCTTATTTTAAGGTTATTTAGTAAAAGTACAAAATCGATACTAATGCTCCTCCTTTTCCTGGCTGGTTTTCCGTGTCTGCGACTCACTTCCAGTGTTTTCCTCGCATGTCGTCCATGTTGGCGAGCACAGAGTGTCAGCTGAGAGCTCTGACAGTTTCACAGAGGATTTGTAGCCAACGGAGGTGGGAACTATTAACCACAGCACTGAGATCCCACACTGCCAATGTCGCCTTTTCTGTGCGTGTGTTTACACCTCAGTTCACTGTAAGCTGAAAGAGAGAGAGGCGTGATGATAGTGAATCATTTAAATGTCACCTCTTTAGCTGTCGGGACCACAAACAGAAATCTGCTCAGCTGACTAACTCTGGTTTTTGATGAGGTTCTTGGTTGCATGAGCCCATTTGTGAAGTTTTCTTATTTCTTTAAACGTCCTTTCCTTCTCTGAACACCATCTGACAACACCTCTCAACACCAAAAAAGACCCTTAACCTTTCTAGATGTTTATTGGAACTTTAGCCTCTCACGGGCTGAGCAGAGAGGGAAAGTCTTGAAGGTTGGAGGTCAGATGTCAAACAAACACATCGGCAGGAATTACACTTTTAAAAGGACGTTTTGCTCTGACATAAAAAACCCATCCTGTCCATTCACTGTAATTTTTTTGGGATCAATTTCTTATTGAAAAATGTGAAAGATTTAGGTCTTCACATCATATATGAATTTTTCTTCTTATTCCCCCTCCCTACAGAGTGAGTAAAAACCATAACAGAGGAAGTAAGTGATAAACGTAATCACGTGTACTTCGCAGGAAGTGACAATATGAGGAAATTCAGTGTCCCTCCCTCTATAAAAATAATAACAGAAAAAATCAAGTGCTGCTTCCTCTCTTTAACTAAATTGCATGCTGCCCTCCAGGCCTGCAGAGTTTTATGGCCACATAGCGTTCTGATAAGATGATTTTCAGCATCCTCTTGGCTGCAACTCAGTGTATATTTTCAAAAACAACTTTGTTCACATGAAAACACAAAAACACATAAATCCTCTGATAAATTAGAATGATTAGCTTGTTACTGTGTCTATGAAATGCTACACTTAAACACTTTTTTGCCAATGAGGCCTAATTCCATGTCTATTCCAACTATACATCTGAGCAGTGTTACAGTTTGACATGTCACCATGCTAAATGATGTCAGCAGGTTTGAGCAAAACAGTGTTTGAGCAAACACTTCTTCAGTGTATGGGTGTGCTGATTACCATGTTGACTGATGACTTGCTGCCCGCTGTGCTAATGCTGCGTTCCAGCTGTACTGGAAAGTCAGGATTTCCAGCTGTAGTGGCTTCAAGCTTCCAGAAAACACTGCCGAGTGGGTCTAACACACAAAGTCCAAACAAAAAGCAGCCGTGCGTGAACCAGCATCACTTTTGAGTTTTATTTAAAAAAACAAAACAGGATTTACAATCATCACTTTACGAATCAAAGTAAATTAAAAAGTTACTTCCTTCAGCGTATATGCTCTTTGCAGTCATAAAACTTTTACGCCCCCACTCTCAATCCTATCTCCAACTGTCACGAATCACATTAAATTTCCTGAAGCAGACAGCGACTCGGGTACATAGGGATGAGCAGATTTGGGAAACCTGACTCGGTCTATTTGTCATTATAAGTAAACAAAAACTCAACCCTATTACTTTTTATAGATTATTTCAAATTAAATGCTGACTAAAATATTAATTAGGCAGGCAAGAAGATTAATAGCAACAGTTTATTTAAATTAACATTCTTTCCCTGATTCAGTTTACCTTAAATTAAATTATTTTTTTAAGTTCAATTTCCTTTTGGCTCCAACACCGACAGGGACATTTCATCATCTGTAACACTCTGAGTTAAGAATTTCCAAAGGAGAAGTCAGGGGGAGTCCTCACCACCCAGAGTTGACAATCAAAGATGGCTGCCCCCAGTGTGACAGTCATTAATCTCCTGTAATATTCCATTTATTCCTCTGACTGGTGTTTGCCGCACTTAATCAGTCTTATACATTGTGTTGTGCAATCTATATATGGAAATGCTGCTGTTGTGTTATTTACATTCTTCATGTGGTATGAGTGAACTACAATGCAGGGCATGCTAACAACGGCTAACAATAGCCTGATAGATCAGCAAGTGTTTGTTGCGACTTTCTAACTGGAACGCTGTTAACTCAAATATGACGTCATTTCTGCCTCCCTCTTCCCTGTTCCAATGTAAATGGAGCAGCATTATAGATGTTGTAGGTGAAGCAACAGAAAAGTAAGAGATTGAACCCTTCAGTGCTTCACTTATATAAATCATTGTATTGAAGAGTATTTCATTACTTTATATGTGAGTAAATACGGACAAGAAACCGAGCAAACACAAACTAAAATGCAGACAAAGCCAACAATGGCGTCTTAACACATGTCACTAACGTACGCGACCCGTTGAATCATCACACCGAAACTTACTTCCTTGTTGTCTGACTTCTAAAGGAGGATAAATCATCATCAGTGGTTTATCAGTTTGTCTTTTTATCTCACTCATCTTTTTTTTTTTTGCTGCTGTGATCAATCTGTAGTCTCTCCTCTGCGTTTATACTCATTCTTCTGCTGATGTGTGGACTACAGCTCGCCATTATCGATGCACGGTGTGGTGCTCTGCCTCCGACCTACATCCTCTTATTCACAATTTGAATTTGAAAGATTAAAACTAAATTAAAAGTGCCGTCAAAATAACACTGGACTAAAACACCAGTGAAGTGTTTTAGTGTTTGACAAGGCTGCAGCGGACTGTCTCGAAACTTTGTCATCATTTATTCTGAGCATGTGCGGTGTGGGAAGTATGTTTTTTTATGATTTCGTGTTTCTGTGTTTTAGGTCTGGACCCGTCCCAGCGTCAGGGGGTGGAGGAGCTGATCTCTGTCAGTCCATCTCGCTTCGACCACGCCTCTCTCTTCACCATTTTGCAGAAAAGCACCCTGCAACACCGCATGAACGACTCCTTCTCCTGCCTGGTACGTTCACAACAGCACACCAGCTCACCCTCTCCTCTTTAATGAACTTTTCTCCAACGTGTTTGGAGTAAAGAGGCTCATTCACATCATCTGATATCTTGGAGGGACTGATAATGCTGATGGTGTTTGACTTTCTGAAGGTGGGGCCCTTTATTCATCACTCTGTTCCTTTAGTCTTCAAAAGAAATGTGAAATTAAAGAAAGAGGGCATCAACTCCACTGGAAGCATCAAGGTTAGGCATGCATGGAGCCAGTTAGCTGATTGTCAGTTGTTTGGTAAATGAGTTAATAGCTGAGATTGTCAGTCGTCTATTAAAGTCTCTAAAGCTTATTACAACCACCATGGAGGTTAGGTTCCTGCTTTGTCTGTTTGAGAACAGCATGGCTGTTATAGCAGTTGGTAAAACAGCTGAAAGGGGTTCAAACTTCTGCCTCTGGGTCCTCTGGTGTAGGGTTTGCTCCCTTAAACCTCATGGCACGTAAACCTCTATAAATGAACGTTGCTGGTGGTGCAGATGAATCATCATGAATGACAAATGTGAAGTGCTGACCTGGGATGTGCCCCCTGAATTTATGAAGGATTTATTTTGAACATGCAAAAATAAACAAGGGTTGTCCCCATAAACAAACATGCATTTACCAAAAACAAAACAAAAAAATCAAGTTAAAAGACGCCCTGTGTCCTTGATATGCAATTTTCTGAAATTTCTATGCAAAAGCTGTTTTATTTTCAAATCTTTTCCTCCCATGATGCCTGTCTGGTGTTATAGTTTCACTTAAGTCCATGTTAACTGCTGATCGTAGGTGTTTGGGAAACAATTTGTCATATTTAATTTATGTTGATCAAATCCACACATCCATTATCTAGACCACTTGCCCCTTTCAGGTCACAGTGGGACTAAAGCCTATTTCACCCTGAACCACTCGCCAGCCAATCGCAGGGCCACATAGTGAGACAAACATTCACAGTCACACCCAGTTAACCTACTATGCAGGTTTGTGGTCTTTGGGAGGAAGCAGGAGTGCCTGGAGTGAATGTAAGCATGCATGGGGAGAACATGCAAACGCCACACAGGGCTCAAACCAGCACTGTTCTGGCTGTGAGGCACGTGCACTACCTGCTACACCACCACAGCAGTAACACCGGGTCTTGTCCAAAATGTCAACAGTGTTGTCAGTGTTTTTAAAGCAGCATCATAGGTTGGTGTGTGAATAGTAGGGCTACCACGGTTAGTTGACTACTCATGACTAGGTTAACAATCAAAATCATCGACTACTAATTCCATAGTTGACATATTGTTTGTTTTTAAGCGTTGTTTTCTCTCAAAACTTCAGCTGTACACACATGTGCAGTCGTGATAATCTGGGTTAGCCGTGATGGCACCAAAAAAGTATCATGGCTGACACATAACAGAGCTTGAAAGTATGTGGGCAGTTTACCAAAACAAAAGAGAAGAATGTGCAATGTTAAATCTGAAAGAATCTGCCTTCCATGGCAGTACGGCGGCGATAGATCTGAAAAGGAAGTATGTCGTGGCTGATTCAATTTCAGATGATGAGGGACAGTCATCTCGATAAGCTAATTGACTTGTTAGCTGCTAACATTAGAGTCAACAGTATGGTGGCCAGGCGTCCCGATTTCCGTGGACAGTCCATGTTTTGGATGACCAGTCCCCAGTTAAAGCTGTTTCGAAAATGTGCCAGATTTTAGTGTTTTATTTTTGTGCGTCTACTAGAACAAAGGTTATTACTACAGCCGTGGAGGAAGCAGAAAGCGTGAGGGAGCAGGCTGGGTGCAAATTAAAACATCAGTTTTTGTGTTGCCATGTTCACATATTAAAAGTGACTTTGGGCTTTCTCTTGTGTCTGTGTGAATCCCACACGATTATCACCCAGCTGCCCAGTACAGACTCAGAGCAAGACATGAGTGTGGTTGGTAGTTTTCCTCAACCCGTTTCCTGGTTATCACACCAGCAGGAATCAACCCAGCACACCCCCAACACACACACACACGTGGCCATGCACAACTACGCAGATACCATAGTTGCCAGGTCTGCTCATTATAAGCAATTTGGGCCACCAGCTGCGTGCTGGTGCAGTACGCTGCAGTTCATGTTTGATGTGACGAGTTGACTAATCGCAAAAATAGTCATTGACTTGTCGACGATCAGAGAAGTCATTTGTGGCAGCCCTAGTGAACAGTCCAGTTATCAGCACTTTAAAACAGCAACAGTTCAACATTTGCGAGAGCGCATCCAAACAACAATGGCAATCTCATAGTGGTATCACCCTGGGAGTGGCCGGCGCCAAGAATGTCTTCACAGAGACGTGAAGATATTCCAAAATATGCTTTTTTTTGTGACCTTAAATGTCTTCATACGGACAGAAAGCCAAAATTCCATCTACATGTAGCCATCGTTTCCATCAGATACTAAAAACTGGAGTTTAAGTTGTAGTGCCATGAGATTTAGCTCCAAAATATGAATTTTGGACAAAGAAGAGTTTTCTCCTTTGTGTTATTGTAACACAATCAAAGCCCAACATTGAAATAGGGATTCGGATGTTTCGACATTCTCTATCTTTTGTGTGAACATGTTCTGTTGAGTGAGCAAAAGTTTTCAGAGAATGTAGAAATTCTTGTTGTACCACTCTCAACACCTTCAATCTTCCCTGCCCCTCGTTCCTCATCTATGTCAGCACGAACAAGAGTCTGGCAAAAACTTTATCAACTTTCAAGGCTGAACCGAGGATGAAAGATTTTGAAGAGATCCAGCAACACTTGAACATCTTCAGACCAACATGCATCAGCTTTCAGCCCTGACGAAGACCAAAAGTAAAGAAGTGTTGTTCTCAAAAAGTCGCTCTCAGAACTTTTGATGCTGCTGGGATTTGGACCCTTTAACAGAAACAAATGCACTGGACTGACTTTGTCACTGATGCTGGCTTGTTTGTCATGCTGTTAGCACCAGTAATAATTTTGTTGACTGATTATTTTCGTCAGTTTTCATCAACAATCATTTTTTCCTCTAAAGAAAAATAGACAGTGGAGCAACTCTGATTGGAGCGATCCAATCAGAGCTGCTCTCTTTATGAATTGATATATTCATGTAGAGCAGGTTCACTGTTTGTTGTCAGTTCTGGGATTGTAACTGAAATGCTCTGCCAAGTTAAATTTGTTTCTGTTCATTTAGACATTCAAATTTTACTAGCATTCAATAAAGGGTTATTAGATGTTTAATTTTATCCCAGTGTAATACGTGACTTCATAAATTCAAGGAAACATAAAAAAATGCCTTACCCTTTACACTTCATATTTTAGTCGACTAATTTTACAGTAGATTTCATCAACTAAAATGTTGTGAAATTTCATCAACTAAAACTAGAACAATTTAGATGCCTAAATAATGACTGAAAGTATAAGATATTTTAGGCAAAACACTAAACTTAGATTAAAAAGTGCTGTCAAACTTAACACAGCTGTTTAAGTGTCAGTTTTTTTTACATTAACAGACTGTAAACGGACTTTCTTTTGTTTTTTTAGACTCTTGGTTGGACAATCTGGATCAAGCAGCCTGTTGCCTGTTGTTGATCTGGAGCTGCAGGGTCTTGTGTTTGTTAATACATCTAAGGTTTTAAACAGTGACTTGGATCTGAACTAAAATATTTTACTAAGTTCTAAAATCACAACACCTCAGGTTTCAGCTGAAGACCTTTTTCCCCTCTCTGTGTATGTATGACTGTGTTCAGCCTGGAGACTCTCTCACACTGATTGAGGGGATAAACGCTCTAATCAATACTTCCCAAATAGGAACATGACCCTCATAGAAAACTGCCGGCCCGACTCAATTGAGAGGGGGAGAAAGGAGGGGTAAAACCTAAGTAAGTGTGTGCAAGGGGGGCCTGAAGGAGCCCAGGCTGTGGTGTGTTTGTGAGGACCATGAAGCCCACATGGAGGACTTATTGTACACATTTTATTGTGACATGTGAATCTTTCCTCATGTTTGTCCTCTGGTTCACATTAAAGAAGTGTTGCTCTCAGATCTTTAAGTGGATCTATCTGAATAACCAGCCTTGATTTTACTGTCCAAGGAGAAAGAAGAGGGTAAAAGGGATTATTGATTCAAACTACCCACATACGTTTGTGTGTTTGTGTCATTGGACTTCCTTTATGAATGCTCTGTTTGATTTGTTAGTGTCTCACTATTGCACTGACATGATCAGATCTCCTGTGAAATTTGGGCAACGAGAGATTTCAGTCTGATAACAGCGAGCTGAACCGGAGGACAGTTAGAAGTACATTTTCATCTTAACATTTTCTTACATTTTTACTGGTTGGTAACAATAATGGATCAATGAAGCCACTTCGTAGAACAAGCTTTCATCAAAGCATTTCAGAAGTGGTGCAAAACTATCGCTACTGTCCAGGAGTGCTTTCAGTGCTTCACATTGAAATTGAGTAACAAAATAAATCTCGGAGAAAATGTAATACAATGGAAAATACAACCGACCCCACCTCACCTCTGACCCGCACAAGGCACATACAGCACACACTCTCACTTATACCACTTTCACATCAAAACTAGAGGGTCAACGCAGGTTTTTTTCAACACAGGTTAACGCGCTAACAAACGGCAAGCAACTCCTTTCCCACTGCCAGCAGACCTGGTCAAATTGGTCTAAGTATGGCTGTTTTTTTTCCTCTGGCACATCAAGCTGATGTCATCATGTTGATGACATCATCAGTGCGAAAAAGCATGTCCATGTAGACAATGGAAATGAGCATAGAGGCTGTGGACACCGTTTTCTTTACTTTGTACTTTTGTCCCTCTTTAAAAATGTACAAACTCAATGCCGATGTTACAAAGACAGATGGAATGTGTGGCTGAGACGGCAAAGAGTGACGTCAATTTTAAATGAAGGGGAAGGGCATAATGTTGTGCTGTTGGGACGTAACACCAATGTCATTTATAAATAAGCGGGTTGACTTGAGTGTGATGTTCTCACTGAAGCCGATCGGAGGCAAGCCGGGTCAATTGACCCTGGTCGAAATGCCAGTTAAACTCTTTCAAAGTGCCGACAGGAGCTGATTGTTACCGGGTTTAAATGGGATTTTTTTGGCCAGTATGAAATAGGGCTGGGTATTTCCAGCAACTTCACGATACAATACGTATCCTGATACTAAGGCCACGATACGATACGTATCCCGATACACGTAAATTGTGAACATTGACGATGCTTTAAGCAAAATTCTTGACAAGTTTAGTTTTTTCTTATAGGAAGAAAAAGAGCAAGGATGAGTTTTAAGTGGTTCTACAACTTGAGAGACATAAATTCAGATCCTCAAAGATGGTAGACCTAAGTTCAAATTTAGAACATATGCTTCATTATGTAGCTCGTCTTCTACCTTGAACTGTGCCACTGTTAACATTACCCAAAGTGTATTGACAACAACTGTCAAAATATTTAGGCCGTATTGATTCTGTAGAATCTGTATCGATACACGTATCCCAAAGGAGTGCGATACAATATTTTGCCGTATCAATATTTTGAGCACAGGCCTAGTATGAAAGGGGTATTACACACATACATACAACGACATGAGGAAGAGTTTCTAACAGAAAACATAATATGAGGACTGATGAAATGCTATCTTTAATTCAGAATGCGGGAACACTGGAACTAAGACTTATATAACAATAAAAAAATCCTGATAAGAACTTAGATTAAAATAAATGAACAAGAAAATAAGCATACTGTGAGAAAATAAATTGGTAAATAAAACACAGTTTTAAATAATAATATGGTAAAATGTGATAAAATGTACTGAAGTAAGATTGTGGAAGGAAATCAGTGAACCAATAAGAAAATTCCAAACAATAAATCTGAGCTTTAATTAAAAAAGCTAAAAGCCAGACTAAAAAGACAGTACATTTCTAAAACCCTAGAAGTCAACGGTTACCGGACTGGTTTGCTTTCAGTCTCTGCTTGTTTATAAAGTTTGTAATGTGCGTCACTCCCCTATGGCAGGTAAGACACTGTTCCAGATCTTACTGGCCTTTACAGATAGTTTTGTCCAAAAGCTGTTTTTCTGTGTGACACCTCATTATGACTATGGATCAACAGCAGACACCAAAACTCTCCGAAACACCACCTGGGACAGATTTTGCGTCAGCTCACTCCTGTGCTGTCTCATCCTAGCCCTCTCGAAGCGTCAGAACGAGGAGATGTTCACCACAGTGACATCTGTGCTTCTTTCATTTCCCTACCAGCCTCACCAGGACTCCCTCCAGCTCTGCAATTAGACCGATCCATTCACAGCGGCCCTCCAGCTCCTTCTCCTCGGCCTTTTGTGACAAACTGGAGAGCTTTGTGCTTCCAGCCTGAGCCCCTTTTTCAGCAAAGGCTCTGAGAAAAGGCCAGTGCCTCGGCGTGGGGGGACATCTGTTGAGAAGTGCTTTGGATTCATGTCATAGCCGGGGTCATATTTTATTCACAAAGAGTTGAACCCAACAACAACAACAGTAATTAGGCTGAGACTGGGTTTGGAGCCGGGGCCCTGAAAGGAACACGGTGGTTCTCAGACGTGACTCAAGGGTTAAATACTCCAGTGAGTCTGCTGCTGGAGCTCCAAGGTCAGATTAAATGGTTTTCTGATAGATGGTAACACTTTAGAGAAGGGAAGTTCTTGTAAGACGTTAATCCCAAACCACAACACAGTGTTGCTCTAATCTTTATATAGAGAAGGAGGGATGGAGAGCAGTAGTTATAACTCAAACAAACAAAGGTTGAACTTAAACTCCGAACTGGGCTCTGCTCAGACTTCTCCTGGAAAGTCTATCGGAGCATTAACCTTCAAAGAAATATAAGGCCATCAATTTTCAAAGTTATCCCAAAGGAAAAAGCCTCAAAATTGGGAATAAGTTGTCCATTTTCTAACCTTGTGCAGAAGCTAGATCCACCTGATTCAATGCCTGTAATCAAATCCATCTTACCAAACTCCAATCTACAAAAGCGAGGTGGCCCAATCAGAGTCCAGGAAAGCAGGAAATGCATGAAGATGCTAACAGCTTCAGAAGCAGGTTCATCAGATTTTGACTGAATGTCTTTATTGAATAAAAACATCATTACTACAAACTAGGGTTATCACAATTCTAAAATTCCAAACTTAACATTAATGCCCAGGAAGATAATTCGATACTCGATACCATTTTGGATACCACATGAAAAACAGAACCGCAGACACAACGAAAGTAGCTGTGATTGGATATATTTCGTAACCTGTCTCTTCATTCTGCATGACCAAATTAGGTCTGATTGGATTAAGTCTTTGTCAAACATTTTAGACTACCTTTTATTTGTTGACGAAAATGTCAGTTCATTCAGTTTGAGTTTTTGCCTGTGTGCACTTGTGTTTATTTATTATGATGAAAATCATTAATCAACAAAATGAACTTCTCAAGCTTTCTCTCGAGGAAGTCCTCCCTGTTGGTTGATGTGATTATCGATCACTGGCAGCTTGTTGTCGTCCCGGGACCCCTTCACCCCCCTCAAACCTCGGCTTGGTGAAGCAGAAAAAAAGGTCATAAGATCATGGAGAATAATCACTGAAGTGCAAAACATCTAAAGACATTTCCTCTCTGCCATCTTTGAATCCACTGGACTGTGACGTGAGCCTGTCCCACTTAGCCTCCATTTTAAACAATCAAACATAGGCTTTATTCCTGATCTCCACCTTTAGATGTGTTTGCCGTCTTGTTGCTGCTGTCGACTTACCGTCCTGCAGAGCTTTCATCGACTCCTCAGTAATTACTCCGCTCCATGCTCTAACACGGCTCAGTCCTGTGCTGCTCTAAACATGCAGCATGAGCTACATTTGTAATAATTGACTGGTTCTGCAGGAGAAAGATGCCTCCATGGGCAACGCTGTGTCCACGTGAATCAAAATCTGCGCTGACCTTGAAGAAAAACCCTAACCAGATTTCACAATATTTGTGTCTTCATCCATCTTATTTATTTATAGATTTATAGATTTATTTGTATGGAGCAGATATAAACAAACTGAAAACTAACTTCTTATGCACAAATCACACTGCCTGGAAGTGCCTTGTGGATACTGATGTCTAACTACATTTTTTTTTTTTGGTTCCAACGGTCACTATGTCAGATTAGGGAACCTCAGAGCCATAAAACTGTGCTGTGGCTGGTCCAACAAGCATTACAGACTACATAATCAAAACACAACTGATGCTGTGATGAGTATTTAGAGCATTAGTTCCCAACCAGGGGTCAGAGTCAGAAGGTTTTGGGGGGTGGTGCATCTAATTTGACTTAGACACTTTAACACTAGATTTTGCGCATTAAAAAGCTCATGTACTTTGACTCTGGGGGTCTTTTTGTCATGGTTTGTTGTGTGTGTGTCCTGTAATTAATGTAAATATCACGTTATGTGTATTTGCCATTTTTGCTGCAGCCTGTTACTGTTGTTTGATGTACTTTATGTATTTTAAGATTGTACACACCTGTACTGTAATCTTCAGTTAAAGCATGCACTCAATTATACCACGCACCCCATATTTTCATGATCTTTGCCTGAAAAACACTGTACTCAAATTTAACACGGCCCCAAATTTTGCCCAAACATTACTCTCTCAGACAACTCAAAAATGACCTTTTATTTAAATTTTATTATAAGTTTTAATTATTTCATTTTTTGTATTTTCACAACAAATACCGAATATGATTTTCTCTCTGAAACAGATGTGGAAACACCTTTTCCTTCATGCATGCTCAATTACTTCTGTCCGACAGAATATTTCTGTATTTTGTATCAGATGTGTTACAATTGCAATGTTGGCGAGACAAAATATACTAAGTGTTTTGCTTGTATTCATGTATAATATGCACCTAAAAAGTAGAGCTTATTTTAAGCTAGGGTCTAAGATCTGAAAACCAGTTTGGCTGTTGAGACAGATTTGAAATATGCAGCCTGCCCCCCCTTCACTCACCCCTCCCCTCTGTGTATATATATATATATATATATATATATATATATATATATATATATATGTATATATTTCTTCCTTACTTCAGCCTTTTCCTCGAAACTTTTACGTTTCCTTCCCTTCGATATGGAGAGTAGCAGAAGCGGCCTCCCGGTTTCGGTGCTGGTCTTCTCCGGCTCCATGACGCTTCAGTAGCTGTGCAGCTAACTGCTCACCGGTACATGAGGGAGGTATTGGGGAGGAGGCGGGACGGTACGGAGCAGGGAGACAGGGGATTGGATAGACTCACGAACGCGGGGAACGGCGGTTCGGATTGGTCAGCTATTATGTCGCTTTGCAGCGAATATACTGAATGGAATTTTTTCATTCTTTTTGGTATTTATATTGCGTAGATTGGACCATAGGACCATAACGGCCTTATAAACGATGTTATTAAGATGTACCAAGCTTCCAAATCGTAGACCATAGCTTTAAGGGCAAGAAAGTGTTTTCATTTTGTAGTGTAAATACATTTACTCTACAATGAAAACGGAGAAATGAAAATGGAGAATTTTCGTTGCGTTTCCCCCTTCCGTTTACATGAGAGCGGTGCTCAGGGTGCCTAAGTCCTCAAACTTTTAAAACAGGTTCCTGAGTGAAAAGTTTTCAAAACAGTTTTGTGTTCTTCACCATGTAAACAGGGATCAGTGTATTCACAGAAAATAATGACACGCAGCACATATGCAGTACTCTTTCAGATGAAGGTTGCGCGCACACTTAAGAACAACAACAGCAGCTTCGGCTGTCTGCTGAGTAATGAGTAATGTGTGCTTACTGCGCTGTTTGTTATCCAGACAAAAATATACGGACAGATTTGTTTTTCAGACAACAAACTCCTTCGTCTTTATGCAGCCACATGCAGAAAACGCACACGTGTTGAAACACTGTTGTTTCTCTATAAACCGACATTGCTAGCTCCTGGCCTGGCAGCGAGAGTACGCTACAGTGTTTCAGTCTTTCTCGCAGATCCGAGTGAATGTACTTCATTTTCACATCATCACCATGTCACCAGACTACTTTGAAAAATTCAAAGGGAAAGACCTTTTATTTCCTGGTGACAATATTGTCCAATAAATGGGTCCTAAAACAATTATGAAACAGTGAGGGGAAACTTTCTTTAAACATATTTTCCCCAAATGTATATGTGTTAGGCCAGGTTGTCTTAAGTTTACCTGTGAAAATAGTTAATATTACTGGATTTTGTACAACACTCTATCATGTATTGTATTCTCTCTCATCATTCTTAGACCTTAATACAGCATATTGGAGATGAAGGATTTTTGTCCTATCTCCTAACCTCATCTATTGAGACAAAACATTCAGGGTCAGGCTGTCTGCAGATGACTGTTATAATTATGTCCATGCAGAGTATGTGATAAAACATCAGTGCTTGTGACCAAATGTCTATGAAGAATATGATTTAAAATACACATCAAATTAAGACTTAATTAAGAAAATAATAGACTTTTTTATAAGAATTTAGCTCATGCATGTGAAATCCAAACATGTTTGTCTTTGGTAGTTACCTGTCAGAAATAAAATCTTTATATTTTGCACATCAATACTAAAATGGTAGTTCATTCCCAACAACAAATGCTTTCCCGAGAATCCAGAAAATGTATTACAAGCTTTCTTTAATTGTTTTGCACTGAATTTAGTCACCAAAATCTATTCACTTTTTTTCTTGTACTATGGCCAGCACTCCTTGAAAATTTAATCAAAACTTGGTCTAAGCTTTTTGAACTGTTCTGTAAACTAACAAATGAACAACATGAATTCCTTGGCGGGATACTTATATTAATATTGTACCAAATAAAAGTAATATTCCTTGAATTATTTCATTAATTTGTGATTGACCAGCATTTATAATTGGCTGGCTTCTAGCATGGAAACGTAATCAGTTGTCCTAAGTGTAGCATCATCTAAGATATTAATGTTGCATTTTTGAATGAATTGCTGATTATTAATGTCTTAAGTTTTTTGAAGATATAAGCAAGACAGAGAAGGTATTGGAGTCCATATCAAACTGTGCTTGAATCAATGTATGTTCTTCTTGATTAAGTATAGTTTCAGATAAATGACGCCACTTTGCTCTTAAAATAGAATAACTGGAGAAGGCAGTTTTTATGTACAACAGTGTGAATCCCTCTAACTGTTGGTGTTCACTGCCTTTTTTTGAATAAGAAATAATTTCATCCTCCAGGAGTGTTTGAGAACAAAGAGGCCAGACCTGTCAGGCAGAGCTGAGTATAATCAACGATGAGCCAAAGTGCTTGTTGATTTGGAGCCACATGCTGCTTTCACTTTTTTGAGGGGTGGTGTAGGGGTAAGGGGGTCTCGTGTCTTTTTTTGGATGAAGCCGGCGTACGCGGGTGCCCTGACACCGAGACGTCAGCTGACGGAGCTAACGAGGCAGTCGGCTCGTTAGCCGCTAATTGAGCGGTCAGCGCCAAGACTGGAGATCGCCATCTGTTTGTTACAGAGGAACATCTTGTCGCTTCGCGCCCGTCAACAGGCCCCACTCTCTCCCTTTCTATCTCGCCGTGGTGTGATATTAATAGCTCGAGCTTGCAGACGGAGCTGCAAAATGAAGAAAGGAAGCTGAGAAAATGACAAACAAACTAGAGACTGGAGGAAAGGGGTGAGAGGGGAAAGGGGAGGGAGGGGGCCTGGATGCTAAAAGGCCTTCAGAGGAAGAATCTGCCAGGTTCAGTTAACCCTGACAGGAAACGGCTTGTTTACCAGAGTCTGAATAACAAGCTGGAGTTAATGTTTCAAGTCTGCAAATAATCTGAGACTCAGAAAACTTTCCTCACATGGAAGTCAACATCAACATCACGGTCTCTTATTTATTTAAAAAAAGATACTTTATGAATTCATCTTTTAACTTAAAATTGCTTTTATACCAAACAGAAATCTAACTCAAATAAGTCTTTGGTTTGACTTCCCATTGCATCAGCCAATCAGTCAATCAGTCAGTCTTGATTCGTTTACTGCCAATTCATAACAATTATCATCTCAAGACACTTTACAGCAGAGCAGGCTTAGACAAACTCTTCATTTATAGATACACATTTATGCATATATACATATACATATACATATAAAAATACACATATATATGAATATACAAATACTGTTCATACATCCAAAACCCAACATGAGTCCAATAGCCAATCATGATTCCCTCCATCATGGTGTCAAGAAAAATCATCTCATATTCAGGAGGGTCCTCGTGTCTGTATGATTGTAGTGACAGTTTTTATAGAAGTATAATCAATAATAATCTTAAAAAAGTAATAGTCTAATATTTATATAAATGTTGAATAATACAACAGCACCAAAATGAGAAATTATAGGTGATGTATTTTCTGCTAATAGGCTAAGTACTGTAAATAAAATGCATGGTTATGACAGATCTATGGATGCGCAGACCATAAATCCATCCCCATTATATTTGTCTGCATTGAGTATAAATTCATTACAGGAGATGTGGAATATCATTTTCATGAGGGACCTCATGTCTAAGGATAGTTACTATGGGTGTATAATCAATGGATGTGTTTGTGTTAGAAATTAATGTAGACCAAGGAAAACAGCATTTTATTCTCTAATAAAAGTCACTACAGTTTTTGAAATGAAAACATTCATTGATGATAGGGGGAAGCATCGAGCTGCATTCTGTGGGTATTACACAGTCATCCATCCATCATCTGTACCACTTGTCCCTTTCAGGGTCGTGGTGGCTGGAGCCCATGCCCGCTGACATTGTGTGAGAGTTGGGGCACACCTTGAGCCTGTTGCTAGCCACTCCCAAGGCCACATAGAAAGATGTTCAACCATTCTCGCTCATACTCATACCTAAGAGCAATTGATTGCCATATTAAATAAAGAAAAACAGGTTCTGAACAATGAATCACTTCAGATTCTGTACAGATCTCTAGTTTCACCATATTTAACCTACTGTGCTGAGGTTTGGAGCATCAACTACAAGAGCTCTCTCCAATTTCTTTTCATTCTCCAAAAAAGAGCAGTTAGGGTCATAAACCGAGCAGCTTATAGAGATCACACACATTCACTGCTTTTGCAGTCAAAACTGTTAAAAATTCACCGATCAAATAGAATATCAAACAGCAAAATTATGTTTCAAGCAAAAAAAATCAACCAACTGGAAATATTCAGGGTGTGTTCAAGCAGAGACAGGGGAATTATCATTTAAAGGGACTGCTTTATTTTAAGACTGCAAAAGTGAGAACTACCGGGAAAAGCTTTTGTGTGTTGGTGTATGGTGTAAAACTTTGGAATGTTTGAGTGATAAATTAAAACAATGTCCAAACATCGAGCGTTTTAAGAAAAAGTGTAAAACTATGATTTGGAAAAGGTGCAGGGATGAGACTGTATGAAGATCAGTGCAGTTGGATTTAGTTTCTGTTGTTCCTTTATTTATTTATTTATTTTGTTTAGGTGTGATTATTTTTGTCAGTATATTCTTTATTATTTGGAAGTGGGTTAATTACTGACTGCTTGTGTAAGGTGAAGACGTGGGGTCAGGTAAGTTTTGACTTCTTCCTTTTTGAACACTCAAATGACACATTGAGTTGTTTTACACTTTGGTTGCTGTTTTTATTTTGCTATGTTTATTTTTTTATTATGTTCAAAATAAATAAAAAAAAAACAGAAAATAAAATAGAAAAATAAATTCATTAAAAGATATGTGGAGTCACCAATTAATCTAATGAGGATGCTTTTGGACTGTGGGAGGAAGCCGGAGTTCCTTCATGCACAGGGAGAACATGTAAACTCCACACAGAAAGGCCCTGACTGACACAGGGATCGAACCTGCACTACCTGTTGGACCATCATGTAGGGCTGGACGATTATGGCAAAAATAAGAATCCCGATTATTTTAAGTGATATTGAAATCACAATTAATATACACAATTATTCATTTATTTAAAAACTTCAGCATTGATTTAACACAACTTTAAAGAACCAGCAAGTGGCACATACAGTATTATTGATCCACATACGTCACACACTCGCTGTGGCTGCTCGTGGAGCACAGAAGCGCTATGAAGCGCAAGAACTTGCATACACGGCACTCCACACTATGTGGCATATTAATCGTTTTTCTTCGATTATAATGTTTTTATGATTGTCAGATGGCAAAATTGAAATCACGATTAAAATCTGATTAATTGTCCAGCCCTACAATGCAGTCTGAAGATCATTGTGAGAATATTATTTCAAAGAGAATGATGATAATACCTAAGTATTATAGTATAAGATAAAACATACTGAGCTTGAGTCTCCTGATAATGTCTCATTATGGGACATCAATGTTTGTTTACAAAATGAGATGTAATGACATTTGCTTGTCTGTCTGTCCAAACTTAAATTTATAAAAACATTCCCTCTTTCTAAAGATCCTTAAGTGTATTACACACACGTTAATGTCAGAAATAATCTCAGGATGTAAAATAAAAAACACTCACAGAGTTCATGATCAGTGTAGACTCAACCTGAGGTGAAGGTGAAATGAGTAAACTCAAGATGCAAAAGAAATTAAATTTTTTTTCTTTTTTTACTTTTTTTTAAGGAAGGAAGAAGAAGGGTTTAGATTAACAGCCAAGCTCAAAAATACCTTTTTTGTGTCAAAAATACCTTTTTTGTGTCTCTGCGTCCACTGGCTGGCTCCCAGCTGTTAGCATCATAGGTAGCTTAGCTCAATGGCTGGAAGTGAATAGGAGTCAGAGCCGGACTGACGAAAGTAGACGAAATACTCCTTACAGTGGTCCAAGGGATGTCGTATCAGCACGTGAAGTAAATCCGAATGGCTATAAAACATTTTGAAAGACGCGTTTTCTTTTTCAATCCGTTAAAATAACGTTTTGATAAACACAGACCTGCGCATGCGCAGTGCTCCGCAGACCAGAAGTAGCAGCCGGACTGCGCATGCGCCAGTCTGTGTGTGTCTCAAAACGTTATTTTAACAGACTGAAAAAGAAAACACGTCTTTTAAAATGTTTTTTAGCCATTCAGATTTACTTCATGTGCTGATACGACATCCCCTGGACCACTGTAAGGAGTATTTCGTCTACTTTCATCAGTCCGGCTCTGACTTCTATTGACTTCCAGCCATTGAGCTAAGCTACCTATGAAGCTAACAGCTGGGAGCCAGCCCCGCAGAGACACAAAAAAGGTATTTTTGAGCTTGTCTCACTTTGTCAATTATAGGGAAAGGGTGTGGGTCCAAAATCGGCGGAGTATTCCTTTAAAGGAGGAGGAGGTAAGATGTCAGGGGCTGGACGTGAGTTAGTCCTCAGCTGAGGTCTCTCGTCTGAAGACCTTCTGGACCCTCTGGATCCACTTTATGAAACAGTTGGTCTTCCTCCTCTGAGCTCCGGCCTGCTGACCCTCAGTGATGCCGAGGATCTCCATGTGTCTGTCAGGAGACCCAGAGCTCTGCTCCTCCACCTCCCCCAGACTCTGCCTGGAGGTGTGGATGGTCCTCTCCTGCTGCTGCTCCTCCATCTCCTGCTCGGCCTGCTGACAGACCAGGTCCTGCTTGGCCTTGGCCAGCTCCTCCTGCAGCTTGGAGGTCTCGTTTTGATGCTGAACCAGGAGGTCAGACTTCTCGGCCTCCCATCTGGTCTCCATCTCCTCCTGGTCTGTCGAGGCCTGGCGCAGAGCAGCCTCCAGGAGGGAAACCTTCTTCTTGTGTGCTGCATTCAGACTCCTGATGGTCTCCTTCTGCTTCTGCAGCAGGACTGATGTCTCCTCCTGCCTCTCCCTCTCCAGCCGGGCTTCAGCCTCCTTCAGATCATCTCTCCAGGACTCGGCTGAGAAGCTGGATCTCTCCTCTTCCCACTGCTGGGTCTTGTTGCGAAGGTCTTCTTTGGCCTGGTTGAGGTCTGCCTTCAGGGTTATGGTCTCTGTGACCAGGTCTGCCAGAAAGCGGGCCTTCCTGTCGCCGTCCTGTTTGACCTTGGCCAGCTGCTCCTGGAGCTCAGAGGTCTCTTTTTGATGCTCAGCCATGCTGGAGGTGTCCTCCTGATTTTTTGCCTGCAGACTGGTCAGCTGCTGTTTGAGGCCCTCGATGGTGTCGTTCGCCTGATTCAGGGTGGCCTGATGTTTGGCCCTTTGGTCCATCTGAGACAAGAGGAGCTGAAGCCTGTCCTTCTCCCACTCTCGCTCCTTCTGGAGAAGGTCAGATTTGGCTTTGGTCAGCTCCTCGGCTGTCTCGCTGGTTGTCTCCTGTCTCTGCAGGGCCTCTCCACTGGTGTAAACCCCCACCTGCAGCCTGGACCTCTCCTCCTCCAGCTGTTTTTTCAGACTCTCCTGGCCCTCCTTCGCCTCGTGGAGATCATCCTGCAGCTTCTTCATCCCCATGAGGATGTGGTGTCTCTCCTGTTCAAACATGTGAGCCTGCACCTGCAGACTCTGGCAGGCTCTTGCCAGATCAGCCTTGAGCCTGTGGTTCTCCTCCAGGAGGAGTCGGGTCATGTCCGGGGCTGCCGTGGCTGCATGTTCACCGTGCTCCTCATGACTGTAGCCCTCGTTCACCACAGCAGTGACGCTCTCCAGAACAGACGTGGTCTGTTGGTCCTCAGGTGACTCTAATGTCTGCGGGGCCTCATCGTCCTGAGGGCTGATCTGAAGACCAGCTTTCTCCTCTCCACAGTCCTTCTGAAGCTCTGTCGGCTCCTCCACAGCCTGAGTCTCTGCAGGCTGCTCCTGCTCTGGTCTCGGCTCAACCCTGGATGCTGATTTCAGCGTGTCATCCTGGGGCTTCCTGGGACACACCACCTGAGCCCATAAGACCACAGGGGGCTGGGGAGATGGACTCACATCCTCCTTCTTCTCAGTGTTGTCTTGGAGCTTAGGGGTCTGTTTCTGAACCAGCTCTGGCCATGGGTCCTCTGGCTGAGGGACTTCTTTTTGAGGGACTTCGGTCTTCTTAGACCGGATGAAGCCCATGTCCCTGCAGTCGATGTCATCCTGCTCGTAGTACCCAGCAGGGACTCCAGTTGTTGCGTGGCTGGGGTGCCACTTGGACGGCTCCTGGTCCAGAACCCTGCCTGCCCTGATCTTCTTATTCTTATTCTTTTTCTTTTTGGGAGCTGGTGGGTCGACCTTTAAGACAAAAGTCGACATTTCCTCAGTCTCCCAAGAATCATCTCCATTGTTTTTCAAGAACCGATCGGTTCTTGAAATAAAAGAGGACATTGTTGAACAACTCTCCAACTGTTAGTGAAGCTCTGAACACTGTGGTGACTCAGAATGGCTGCAGCACTGAGAGTTCAGGCTCTTATTAACCAGCTGAGCTCTGTGATGTCGTAAAGTCAGAGGAGAGAGAATGTTGGTCAAAGCAAAACAAATATTCCAGAAGTTTTTCAGAAAGTTGGAATCTCATCAGCTCTTTTCCTGCTCTCTGATTGGTTCACCAGAGCTCACTTCCAAGCAGCTGTTGCCGGGTAACAACTTCTGTTGATATTCTTGAATTCACTGGGAGAAATTCTGTGAAGTTTGTTGCATCAACATCAGATATCTTAAATAAATCTAATTTGGTTTAATTCAGCACATTTATTGACATGATTTTTGTAAGTATTTTCAAAATAATAACACTGATAATGTCAAGGAACAAGGGAAAGGACAGAAATGCAAAATACTTGACCAACTGACCAAAGGTAGTATGGTTTATTAATGCACAGGCTTTAGTACACAGAACAGCAGTCAGTCCAGGCAACAATATCCAAGACATGTATATGAGAAGTGCTAGGATGAACACTTGGAAGTGCGACGAACTGGCATAAGGCAATTTCATATTTAGCATGAGATTGGTACTCAGGTGTGTGGAGACGGGGGGCAGACAGGAACATAACTACTACAAACCCAAAACCACTGAAGTTGGCACGTTGTGTCAATCGTAAATAAAAACAGAATACAATGATTTGCAAATCCTTTTCAACTTATATTCAATTGAATACACTGCAAAGACAAGATATTTAATATTTGAACTAAGAAACTTTTCTTTTGCAAATAATCATCAACTTAGAATTTAATGGCAGCAACACGTTGCAAAAAAGTTGGCACAGGGTCACATCGCCTTTCCTTTTAACAACACAGTAAGCATTTGGGAACTGAGGAGACCAATTTTTGAAGCTTTTCGGGTGGAATTCTTTCCCATTCTTGCCTGATGTACAGCTTAAGTTGTTCAACAGTCCGGGGTCTCCGTTGTTGTATTTTACGCTTCATAATGCACCACACATTTTCAATGGGGAACAGGTCTGGACTACAGGCAGGCCAGTCTAGTACCCACACTCTTTTACTACGAAGCCACGCTGTTGTAACACGTGCAGAATGTGGCTTGGCATTGTCTTGCTGAAATAAGCAGGGGCGTCCATGAAAAAGACATTGCTTGGATGGCAACATATGTTGCTCCAAAACCTGTATGTACCTTTCAGCATTAATGGTGCCTTCACAGATGTGTAAGTTACCCATGCCTTGGGCACTAACACACCCCCATACCATCACAGATGCTGGCTTTTGAACTTTGCGCCTATAACAGTCCGGATGGTTCTTTTCCTCTTTGGTCCGGAGGACACGACGACCACATTTTCCAAAAACAATTTGAAATGTGGACTGGTCAGACCACAGAACACTTTTCCACTTTGCATCAGTCCATCTTAGATGAGCTCGGGCCCAGCGAAGCCGGCGGCATTTCTGGCTGTTGTTGATAAATGGCTTTGGCTTTGCATAGTAGAGTTTTAACTTGCACTTACAGATGTAGACGAACTGTAAATGATATCATACAGTCTGTTGGAACAAATATGGATACATTTTACCCTTGAATCTGTGACCAAAAGACGTTTTGGTGTTTAAAGATAAGCTAAGGCTAAAGGTCAGATATGACAGAAAGGTATCAATCCATCTTAAAGCCTTAATTAATAGAATAAAACTGAGGAACACATAAATCAATGCAGTGGGGCTGGACGATTATGGCAAAAATAAGAATCCCGATTATTTTAAGTGATATTGAAATCACAATTAATATACACAATTATTCATTTATTTAAAAACTTCAGCATTGATTTAACACAACTTTAAAGAACCAGCAAGTGGCACATACAGTATTATTGATCCACATATGTCACACACTCGCTGTGGCTGCACGTGGAGCACTGAAGCGCTATGAAGCGCAAGAACTTGCATACACGGCACTCCACACTGTGTGGCATATTAATCGTTTTTCTTCGATTATAATGTTTTTATGATTGTCAGATGGCAAAATTGAAATCACGATTAAAATCCGATTAATTATCCAGCCCTACCATCATGCTGCCCAAACTGCAGTCAGTATATGTTATACGTGACTAATATGTGTGGACAAAATATTAGCAGACATGTTCACATCTGCCAGTACTGACATTTCACTTTATCAGCCACATCAGTACATCTTGAAGCTTAATTCTGGAGTCTTGGAGAGACCTTGCTGATGTAGTTTAACCACTCTGTGTTCTATTGCTGTGCTCAGTCTTACCATGGTGTATGACCTGAGGCATAAAACTGTGCTCAATGTCATCTTGGAAGCACAGTTTGGGTGTTCTTCTATATTCATGTGTTTCACTTTAATATTAAAATGATTATTAGACCTGTTTCATGTCTATAATCCGTCAAAATCTCAGTTTACCTTTAAAAACTCATGCAGCAACACGCAGTGCTCTCTAAACTGGATTCCCAGTCTCATCTCTCCCTCCTGCTCTGCTTTGACTCTGGTGGGATTCATAGATTGTAGTCTAACAGATTGAGCTTTCTTGTTGTGATTGTGGCTGAAGGCATCTGTCAGCCGTGAAAAATTAAACCTCTTATGATAAAAGAAAGTAATTTTACCTGCGATTTCAAATCACTTTCAATGTAAATAATCTGCAAGGAAAACAAGTTAATTTAGCTCTTCTCTCCTGAGTCCGGAGTGTTTGTGAGAGTGCGCCACAGCTCAGTGGAGGTGCTAATTTGTTAATATTCGTTCCGTGAGGATTCTTAATTAGCGATGTAAGTTTCATGCCTAATTTAGTGATTACAGGCAGGATGAACGAGCTAATGAACGTCTCTGGGTGTTTCTGTTGCTCCACACCTTTTTTTGTCTTGTTTTTTATATGTAGCAGAGAATTAATAGTTGAAGGTTTAACCTTCACACACACCCGTGACTGATGTTGGTTTGTGTTTGGTCGTTAGTAAAGTTTGGAATAAGCCGCTGTTCGTGTTCACTTAGCAGACAAGTTTTGTTTATCAGTAAAGTTTTTTTAGACTGCATTGCGCTTCTATAAAGCCAATATCATTCACACTCTTACAGCAAAATGTAAGGGATTTAGGGGCATAATGGAAAAGATAAAATACTGGAATAGGGTAGAATCATCAGGAGCATTGGTGTCAAAATCAGTTCACTATTTATCATCAGTTATTTAAGGTAAAAAAAGAAATGTCACTACATCCTGCTGGACCCATGTGTTCAGGTTGTTGATTAAATGTTTAGAGAAAAAGCAGACTTTCAGTTCAGTTCGGAGTTTTTATCGTCCCTCCAGGGGAAATTTTGACTGTAGTAACAGCACATCCAACGACAACAACAGCTACAAACAAATAAATAAGACCCTCAAGTAGCATGAGGCACTGTCAGCTTTGAGATCATGAAATTTAGCATTATTCAAAACAATAAGTCCACAGTTTTTGCCCATTTTATTTAGAATTTCATCCATGAAAACATTGTGTTTTTTTTTTAATTTTGTGTTTATTTAGCACAGCAGTGTGTCTTAAAGTTTGGTGTCTCTGTGTTCTGCCTTCAGGGGTGGTTCAGTCCAGGTCAGGTTTTTGTCCTGGATGAGTACTGTGCTCGTTACGGCGTTCGGGGCTGCCACCGTCACCTGAGCTACCTGAAGGACCTGATGGATTACTCTGAGAACAACGCCCTGGTCGACCCTACGCTGCTGCACTACAGCTACGCCTTCTGCGCCTCCCATGTCCACGGAAACAGGTACTGATAAACAGTGGTGCGGGAGTTACTTTTATAAAGTAGTGTTTGTTTGTTACTTTTCTCCATGACCCTCTATGAAAAGTAATTTTTTACGTTACTGGTTACTTTTAAGTTACTTTATGTTGCTCGATTTAGGGCAGGACCCCATATCTTTATCTAAATGTGTTGACCTACATGAAGTTTTTCTATGGAGGATGTAACAGCTATTTCTTCTGAGCTCTTTATTTTACAAAATCATGTCACATATCGTGTGGAGTTAGAGCTCCTGTTCAGGGCTTCCAGATTTTTCTTATGAAATAAGCAACCATGTCGATATAAGAAGCTCAAAACAAGCTACCTTCAATTATTTATTTTTCTAATGTGATGTGTGTCTGTTTTTTAAAGAGAAATCAGCATAAAGTGTGTTTACAAATTATACACAACATTTTAATTTCACAGTGCCAAGCAACTATTCAAAAAAGAAAGCCCAACATAGTTTATAATCAGCAAACTGTGCTGTATAGATAAAGAACATTTACATTTACATTTAAATATAAAGAAACAAGCCCAACAAACTGCAATCCGCGGCGGCAACTCATGTGATTTGCAAGCCACTTTAGAGAAAAACAGGCCCAAAGACTTACAATGAGCGTACTTGGCAGCATTACTTGTGTCAGATCTGTCTGTGGGAAAAGTAACATTGCACTGAAAAAAAAATGAACTACATTTCATCACCACATTTTAATTACTAGCACGTTACGTGACTCATTATAAAGAGTAGTCACAGAGAAGCTGGTCACGAGGACAGATTTGGAGGTTCAGCTGGTGAAGCTCTAATGACTGTGGGCCAATCAAATGGGAGTCACTTCATTGGAGGATGAGGCGGACGGATCCTTCTGCTTTTGTAACTTTGTCTTTAAATGGAAAGGTTAAAAAAATCAGAAGGATAACTGCATCAGTAGAATTTGTCTCCCAAAGCAGGGACAAGGACCCTGTAGAAAGCTGCTTTCAGTCTTGCACCCACTGCAAGTCTGAGTCTGAGATTCCTCTCTGAAGTCGTTGAAGTCTGGTCTCCTCCCCTCCCCATATGCTTCTTCACCACATTTTAATTTAGAAAAGTTACAACAAATAACCTTTTTCCAGGTTAGCATGTGGTAACTTCCTGTTGTGGGACAAAGGTCTGGGCCTGACGGAATAATACCTACACACCAGTGTTCAGTTTGTTGACTAATTAGTTTTGTTGTAGTTTTCATCAACGACCTTTTTCCCCTGATGAAAACTAGACCGTAACTAATAAAAACAGGTGCACATGGACAAAAACAAAAACTGAAGTAATTGACATTTTCATCAACAAAAAAAAAAACTAGACTAAAATGTTTGATAGAGACTTAATCAAACCAGACCTAATTTGGTCATGTAGAAAGTAGAGACAAGTTAGGAATATATCCAATCACAGCTACTTTGGTTGGGTGGAAAGGTTGCATGAGTTCAGAGGAACATCCAATCACAGCTGCCTTAGCTTGGTGGTGGTTGGATAAGTTGTGGAGCGATCCAATCAGAGCTGCTCTCTTTATGAATTGATACATTCATGTAGAGCAGGTTCACTGTTTGTTGTCAGTTCTGGTATCGTAACTGAGATGCTCTGCCAGGTAGCCTAAATAAAGGCGACTGCATTTCACACAAAAGCTCATTTGTTTCTGTTCATTTATACATTAAAACTTTACTAACATTTGATAGAGGGTTATTAGATATTTGATTTGATCCCAGTGTAAAACATGACTTCAGAAATTCAAGGAAACATAAAAATATCTTACCCTTTACACTTCATGTTTTAGTTGACTAAATTTACAGTAGATTTCATTGACTAAAACTAGACTAAAATTAAGAAACTAGATGACTAAATTATGACTGAAACTAAAAGATATTTTAGGCAAAAGACTAAAATTAAGGTAAAAAGTGCCATCAAGGGGCGCTGGTTTGGTGGAGTGGATATACGTCCCACGTACTGTATGTACTTCTGCTGGTCGGGGTTTGAATCCAGCCTGTGACCAGTTTGCAGAGTGTCCTCCCCTACTCTCCATCCCACTTTCACAAGCCTATCCACTGCCTCTCTCCTATCAATAAAGGCACAAAATGCCCAAAAAATAAATTTAAAAAAAGTGCTGTCAAAATAGTCGACCACCATTTTTTGTCCTGATGTAGGTGTAGGGCATCAGGCTTACACTCATACAGTATCCAAGGTCAAATTTGAGTCAAGTTTTAACCTTACAAGCTTGTTTTTGGTCTATGTGTGGAAACAGGAGTGCCCAGAGAGCACCCCTATAGGTACAGGGAGACCATGCAAACTCTGCACAGAGAGGTTGACAGGGAATCGAACCAGCAATCTTCTTGCTGATCTGCTGCCGCTCTCACAACGGATGAAATTTAGCTATTTGTGCTAATTCTGGCATATTTACAATGACATGTATAATGAAATTGTTAATTGATGTGCACTGTCCTAATCAAAACAACACCACAGTATTGTTCAGAGAAGAGTCTTTGTCGAGCAGCTCTGCCTCGCTCTAAATCCCTCACCAATAACAAACTGACTCCATGTGAGCAGCGGCCGTCGTCTTTTAGCCACTCGTCGTGGTCGGCGTCGCTCCAGCAGTTCAGTCGTCCTCTTCACTCCCAGCAGCCCCTGCTTGACTCCCCACCCGGTAATTACTGATATCTGTGCTTTCTCTCTTTGTCGGCCCATTTAGCCAATTAGAAGGAGTAATGATTAGCTTCTCCAGTAAATCGCGGGTTGTAAATTCAGGAGGGGGGCGGCGGGGGACAGTGGAATTGGCTTTTTGTCGGTTGAAGCTTTAATTTGAATAATGACGCCCATTCAGCGCTCCTGGAGGTGCCTGAGTGGGCGTGGATGGGAAAAAGAGGGTTTTTGGATGCCTGGCAGCCTCAGAGGTGGAGGAAAAACAAACTTAATTACAGAACTCAAGTTTTCCCCAGAGGGCTTCTCAGGAGGAGAACTACATCAGGACACAAAGAGAGGCGACAGAGTGAGGAGAGTACTTCAGCTGTACTTCAAGACGGTATGAACTCAGAGCAGCAGACTGTGCTTTTCTCCAGAAACACTCAGACAGCCCTCAAAAGAAAAAGCTCATAGTTCACGCTAAACACATAAACATTCGAATGGAGGACTTTTGAAGTTTGTCGGAGAGATCTTCGGCCCCTTGCTTCCTTATTTGCGGAGGGATTCATCTTATTTAACTATCAACTGAAGTTTGAACTTTTCATTATGATAATCTCTGCATAAAAGGCAATAAACAAGGCCACTGCATTTTTTATTTCCAGCTCTACTATTTAAAGGTCTAAACTTTTATAAAATCTGCACTTTTGTTTTTGTAAGGCCTTAGCCTTTATGACAGCTGAGGCTCAGAAGTGGATCGAGCTGGAAAACAGAGCGACAGAGGTGGGGAGGTCACGAAGGAAACAGGCTGTAGGTGGAAGTCAGCAGACAGTGTAAGACCTTAAATACACAAAATTCTCTGGGCTGTTTGCACCCCAAAAGATCCTCATTTCAACGCCTTGGAGTCTTCAACCAGTGTTGATTTTGTTAACTATTTTTTTCATTCTTTTTTCAACAACCTTTTTTCCCCCGACGAAAACTTTGACCGTCACAGACAAGTGGAAATGGACAAAAACTCAAACTAAATTAACTGACATTTTCATCAACAAATAAAAACTTGACTAAAATGTTCAACAGAGACTTAATTCAATCAGACCTAATTTGGTCATGTAGAAGGTAGGGGTGTAAATCACCAGTCTCATGTTGATACTATATGATATTGATTCTTTGGACAACAACCCGATATTTGCCGATATCACAAAGTCTGCCATGATTCGTTTTCGGTTTGATTCGATTCTCGGGTCTTTGATCAATTTAAAATGATATTATGCACTCATGTACTCATTGAACAGGATCAGCAACATTTCACATGAAGCAAGAAAGAAATACAATACAATTTTGATAGTTTTATTACTGAAATGTGAACAATGTGCTGACCCTTGATAGCTTATAGAGGATTATTACAATCTGTATGATCTAATGGTGTTTTAAAATTAAAATAGGGTTTATTAGCAGTCAGGTGCTTTTTTGCCCCCTTATGGGTGTTATTGTTACATTGCAATGTTAGTATATTATAGCAAGTAATGCAAAACAATAATGTGAATTATAGATTAAAGTAAACTGTTACATCTATAAGCCATAATTCCATGATGAAGTTACCATCATAATATAAAGCTCAAGATTTCTTAAACCGGAAATCTTTGTGCAAGCTCTTCATTCAAGACACCCTGTGTCGGATGCAGCAAAGCAGCCCCAGAACATAACTTAGCCTCCTCCATGTTTCACAGTAGGTACAGTGCTCTTTTCTTTGTATGCTTCATTTTTGTGTCTGTGAACATAGAAGTGATGTGACTTACCAAAAAGCTCCAGTTTTGTCTCATCTGTCCAAAGGACATTCTCCCAGAAGCTTTGTGGCTATGCATTTTGGCAAATTCCAGTCTCACTTTTTATGATTTGCTTTCAACAGTGACGTCCTCCATTCAGTCCACTTTGGCTCAAACAGTGATAGATGGTGTGATCTGACACTGATGTACCTTGACCTTGGAGTTGTCCTCTAATCTCTTTGAAGTTGTTCTGGGCTCTTTGGTTTTCATTTGTATTCTCCGTCTCTTCAGTTTGTCATCAGTTTTCCTCCTGCAGCCTCGTCCAGGGAGGTTGGCTACAGTCCCGTGGACCTTAAACTTCTGAATAATCTGTGCAGCTGTAGTCACAGGAACATCAAGCTGCCTGGAGCCTTTACCTTTAACATGCTTGTCTATTATTTTATTTCTAATCTCCTGAGACAGCTTTCTCCTTGGCTTTCTGTGGTTCATGTTCAGTGTGGTACACACCATGATACCAAACAGCACAGTAACCACTTTTCAGCCTTTAAATAGGCAGACTGTCTGATTACAAGCTTGGAGACACCTGTGATGATAATTACAGGGCATACCTTAGTTTAGCATGTCCCTATGTTCACACCATTTTCAATCCTTTGTAGGGGTACCATCATTTTTGTCCAAGCCAGTTTCATTATTTTGTTTTTTAAAATATTTCTACTAAACCAAAATTTAAAATCAATGTCTGATTTTCATTAGCTGATTTTCAGTAAATTTTTATTTATTATTACTTTTGTTATTTTCAAGTTATTTCAGTGACCATGTGGGTTTTTCTTTCATTAAACGAAGGGTACCAACAATTTTGTCCACGTGTGTATAAAGCTAAAACTAGACAAATACCAGAAAGTATCCAGAAGTTGTTTATGATGAGAGATAGTTGATACAATCTTAGAGGAACATTTATTATTCAAGAAACAAGGATACACACAAATGTCAAATCTCATTGTCAGTTTCAGGAAAAATTTGAGGCGTTCTTTTGCTGAAAATATAAAAACATGCACAACATTGGTAAGACTCAAAACTGTAAGGATCAGTTGGTTTTGGAAAGCACCATGGATTATGTAAGTTAAGATGTGTCTGTTATCATGTATATATTTCTAATAAATGTAAACAACAACAATGGTGCAATCTTGTATCTGTCATAGTTATATTTTTGTAGAAGGGACAGGCTTAAATATGCTTTGGCTTCTGCTTTTTTTCTCTCTCTTCTCTCTTTAATATGATTTTCTGACCCTTAAAACATACACCTAGCACTCAATCATGTTGATATAGTTTATTAGTTTGACAGTTATTGAGCAAAACCACTAATGGAGGTTATCTGGATCACCACCAAAGTCTAATCATTTTTTAGTTGGGCTGTTACCAACATCTTCTGAAAATTTCAGCTAAATCCGTCCTGCAGTTTTTGTGTAATCTTGTTAACAAACAAACATACAAAACGATCTAACTGCAGCCAAGTTTCGGCTTCTTTGACCGAAGTGTTGTCATCTGGGATGGAGCAGCTCCACCTGATCAGGCTGAGGAGCTGTGACAGTTTGATTCTCCTCATTCTCATCCATGTGGTCCGATTGGACGGGTGCATTTGAACTCAGATGGAGGTTAAAGGAGCATTATCTGAGCCGAGGAGGGGGTCCGCGCACCTCCCTCTCACCTGTCACCGCCGATCTCCTCCTCGCTGAGTTGTCCACACGGAGCTGACTCTGGATGTGACAGCAGCTTTTACCCTCCCTCCCCCCCGCCCTGCATTCACACCCAGGGTGAAGGTGACACTCATGATCAGCTGCCACTCAGCTTCATCTCCTCTCCACACCTCTTAAGGTGGAGTGACGTCCACCCCTGGTCCGCTGTCATGCCGCTCTGCTGGATCCACCTGTGACGGCTGCTGTCAGCTGACAGGTGACAGGTGAGGGCCGCTGGTCCTGCAGGTGGATGTGGAGCTTATCGGTCAGTCAGGCAATTAAACCAGGTTTAAATTCATGGATGACTTTTTACCTTTCCCAATCATGAGACAGGATGATGGAGGTGAAATCAGGACTTCAAAGCCCCTTCACAAGTTCTACCATATGCGTTTCATATTTAAGTATATTTAGACTTAAGCCACAACAGTAAATCACCTCTTCTTAAAGAATAGACTCACCTGCAGACCCTCAAATACAGACCGGGACTTTATTCACAAAACTGGAGAGAGTGAGGCCTTCATATGGAGGCTTTCTTTTCCCTTTTTTCCCTCAAATTGTCTATTAACTCCACCAGAGAATATGTGTTTTTAGTGTCTGTTTGTTTGTTTATTGTTTGTTTCTCTCAAAAATGAATGCAAAGATTTTGATGACATTTTGTGGAAATGTTTTTCATGACACCTAGAAGCATTGATCAGATTTTGTTTGTGATCTGAACTCACATGTGGATCCAGGATTTTTTCAAGCATTTTTGTGCAGTGCTTAGAAGAAGTTATCTATATTTTTTACAGTAAGTCACTCGATATTTCAGGATGTGCATTATGTGTAGGTTATCAGTGCTGGCAGATATTTAAATTTTTGCTGATATTAACAACTGATATATCCAGATCCCTGTGTCAGTCAGGGCCTTTCAGTGTGTATGATCTCTCCCAAAAAGCCATTTTGGTTCCATGATTTATTGATTTATTTGTGTACAAAAGTTTGTACTGTGTAAATAAACCTGCACTAGAGTTAGAATTATGAAAATAATTTCACATTTGCTCAACATGATTAGGACTAGAGTTAATGGCAAAGAAATTATAGCATAGTACTTAAAATAAAATCTTCAATATTTTGAAATATTTCCAACGACAGAGGTCCTAAGGAGGAAAGTGTTAGTTTTTTTGTACTTGTTTTGTAATTGCACAAAAAGTAATAATTCATTATAATTACTGTTGCTGCCAATCATTGGAATATCCCAGTCTGGTAATCCCTTCACAAAAAAACACTTTGCCTCATCAAATAGAGTTTTTTGGGTTAAAAAATAAATAAAAATTTGGCATAATGCAAATAAGATGGCTTTTAGAGGGTTAAAATTATCAAAATAAGTTCATGTTTATGTACTTTCATGAGGACTAATGAAATTACAGAAACTTAACAGTAAAATAGCTTTTTGCATGTTTTATGCTTCTGAATATATCCATATCCTTTAAGGGCCTTATGTGGAAAAAATGATTTTAAAGGAGGGCCTGAGGGTTAAAAGTCTTTAACTCATCTCCATGCTAAGGTCTCATTACTGCAGTTATTGGATCAGAATATTCTGGATTACATGTTAGTCCATAATCTTGCAGACCTGGTACTTATTTACACTTGAACCACATCGAGTCTCAACACACAGCTTCGACTCCCCCTCTTCTTCTCCTCAGCTCTGAGCGGCGCTGACAGCAGCCTCGCCTCCACCGCGCTCGCTTCATTTAGCAGCAACAATGTGTCTGAACCCCGACAAGCTGTCGCATCGCTCCCCGCTCCCCATGTGAGCCCAAGCATGAACGCACATCTGACTGCGTTTAATGGCACAGAGAGGAGCTACCAAACCAAACATTACACCGGGTTGTGTTTACGTCTGGCTGCCGGCCAACTCCTTCCTCGTCCGATTTGCTCCCCGCTGTCTCTCGACTCCGATGGAGTGGAGGGTGTGAGTGACGTTTAGGAGGAGATTTGGGTTTAACATATTGTCTGTGAGTTCCTTTTGTGATGAACAGAGAAGCGTAATTCAGCTTCAAACATTAAAACCTGATGTGATATTCTTCTGATAAAAAGATGCTTTACATGAGTAATACACCTGCTCAGGGCTTCAATCCACTTAACATAAAACAAACATTTTACAAAGAAAGGTTACATTTCTGACAAAGAGGCAGTAAAGGACAATGGCCTGTCTGTTTATAAGAAGAAAGCTTCCATGTGGTTTGTTATTTTTTTGTTTAACAAAAATTCTTCATACTGTGCTGTACGGGTAAAAATAAAAGCATTTTTGTGCTGATAAAGCAAAGAATTCTTCATCTTCTGTATCTTATCAGAAGAAAAGTCTGTATTCTGTTGTGTTTTTCTGTCAAAACAAGTGAGGAAAGTCTTGAAAGTTGGTATATGTTCCAGTTTATATTTATTTTTTTATTTTTTACATAACCTTTTTTTTAACCAGATAAGTCCAGTTGAGATCAGGATCTCATTCACAAGGGCACCACACGTCAAAAGAAATACAATGAACAAAAAGCTTGGACTGAAACCAGTTCTGACATTTTCATTTCTGTTTGTTTGGTGTTTCAGGCTCTGGGGGCAGCATGAGTTTTCCCAATTCAGTTTGGACTCTGGACACAAGCTAGATAATTAGCACAAGAGCGTAAGGCAGAGGCTCCTCGATTTCTGAGGGAGAGGAAGTCGGTAGAAAGGAACAGTCCAAGGAGAGAGTTATGATAATATCCCTTCATTTAACGGCCAGTTTGACTTTTAGAATAAAAAAGGCAGATACTTCATTTGTATGGTTTTTATCTAAAGGCCTGTAAAAATTATATGCCATTTTTTAAGTGAAAAATTTACTTGTAATTTGTTTTAAAACGTTTGACAGCTGATGAAGCATTTCACACTAAAAATGACATTTGAATCAAAATTCCATCTTTATTTTTTTTTAACCCTGGTTAAATTTTGTGATGGTTTATATCCTTTAAGTCCTCATTTGACCGGTAAAAACACCCATCTTTGGCATGTGTGTCACAGTCAAACATTCCTCTGGGGATGCTCAGTATTATCAGCATGATGTCAGCCTAAAAAGTTACATAATGTATCTGCCAACATTAAAAGTTTTGCTGATATTTACAGCGGATATATTAAAAATTATCTTCATATTTTACAAGAGTTAAGAGTTGTTTTTGTCCATCCATCCTCCTCTACCTATCCGGGGTCAGGTTACAGGGGCAGCAGGCTAAGCAGGTCGGCCTTCCCTGTCCACTTCCACAATTTGCAGCCGTCAGTCCTACGGTATCCCAAGGCATCAGGATATGGGATATATAATCCCTCCAGTGAGCTCTGGGTCTACTTTGGGGTCTCCTCAGTTGCTCAGAAAACCTCCACAGGAAGGCGACCAGGAGGCTTCCAGATTAGATGCCTGATCCAGCTTAGCTGACTCCTTCCGATGCAAAGTTAACTTTGGTAACTGAGCTCCTCAGCCTTTCTCTAAGGCTGAGCCCAGCCACCCTCCGGGTCCTGGGGAAGAGTCCAAACTAAGGCCCCTCTGACACCACAATGAAAACGGATATATGGAGGTGGGCAGAAATACTGATCCATCAATGTATTGCAGTTATTCCACTCCTAATTCAATATTGATTCAGTACGTCCTTTGAAGCGATTCACCTCCTGGCCAGTGGGGGCACTGTGCACTTTTTTCAGTGTTTATCTAGCTGCACCTGTTGCAGAAGAAGACATGCGTGCAGGGTGATAGGGTTGAGATTATGACAGTGAATTAACGGTGATTTATCAGAATTTTCTGTGTAAACAATGTAAAATATTAAACCCAATAGCATTAGTATCATTCTGGAGTGTTTTATTTTCCATCTTTTGTTCTTTTCTTTTTTTTTCGGAGTTTTTCCGTATTTCCCAGTGTTTTATCTGCTTTTTTTTTGTCATCCATTGTCTTTTTGATCATAGTTCATTTTTTATGGATTCTATAAATAGTAATTTTAGAAATATAGGGGGAAGAAATGTAAATATCTCTGTTTTCAGCTTAGCAGGAACTACTTCAGGGACTATCATCAGTAAAAATCAAAACACACAAAAAAAATGCCTGGACATGGTCTAATACAGGGGTGGGCAACTTTAATTACAAAGAGGGCCACATAAAACCATTTTTCCCAGCCTGAGGGCCATATTGTTACAAATTTTCAGAAACTCTCAATAATGAAAAAGAATGTTGGATGAACAACAAATGAGAATGTAAGTTTGTCATAAAATTAGAATACCAATATTCATATATTACAACATAAATACAAGTTATTATGCATGATCAAATGAACTTGATACAGAATTCAAGCAAATTTAGCTAATATCATGGGATTAAAGCCAATGAACCTATTTTCAAATCAATAAAATGTGTTTTTCAAATTTTTAAAGCACAAATATTTTGCTGCTGCCATTTTTTAAATATAGTATTGAGTAATACTTGATATAATGTTAAAAGCTTCATGAAAGAGATTCAGACACTATAAGAGCAAAGTAAGGTTGTAAATAACTTACATAAGATTATATAGATTTTTTCTATTGGATATCTGAGTTCTCTTCATATTTACAAATGCTGGTTCTTGGGAATGAATGGCGGGCCACATTTAGTGATGTGGAGGGCCGCATTTGGCCCCCGGGCTGCCACTTGCCCACCCCTGGTCTAATATAATGGGCATTAAATGCTGTAGGCAAGCATAAATGTTTGAGTTTATGTAAAATATGTGGAGTTTATATTTGGTCATCTCAGACCGTTTCTGCATGTTCATTTATAATTCTTTATGATGAGAATCCTGTGGAAAATTCAATGTCATATTAATTCTTTTTTTTTGTAACTACACACTGTTTTAAGCATCCATAACATCATAATAGATACTTGCAAGAACTTTTTACTTTTCTTTCTCTTGAAAAAAGGGTGGAAAATGTATTCAAAGGACAATCCCTGACATATTTATTGACAAAAAAGACTAGGTGGACATTTATTATTATAGTGTTAACTGTCATGTTTTTACTTTTGTACTCCATATGCACAAATAAGTTATTACTGTGCAAATTTTACGTGACACACCAAATACTGTATATTCATATTGGCCTCCAAAGAAAAAAAATTGTGAATAGGTGTTCTATTTGTGTATTTCTTCTTCTTATTGAATTGATACTGAATCAATTCGCCACTCAAAGAATCGAAACCGAAATGAATCAATCGAATCAGTTTGGCTAAATTATCATATCTTTTTTTAAAGTAGTTTACATTTGAGGGGAGTAAAATCCAAGCATGCAGGCATACTTCTCCACACACCATCTAAAATACACCAAACATCGGCCTCCTTGTGCAACAACGAAACTTAAATTTCTGATGTGTTCATGCAGATTACACAGTGTGAGCTCCTGAACACAGAAAACAAGAAATAGAAGGGGTAATGATGCTGCTTGATTTTACTCGTGTTTTATCAAAGTTTAACATTCTGGTGTTGTGACAGCACTGCCCTGAAATGAGCATTGATCTTTTGAGGAACACGAACAAACGGGACAGCTGGCATCTACTGCTAGGATTTGGAGCCCCGGGCCATCCATCCCTCCATCCCTCCGTCTCTCATTCCATCTATTCCTCCACCAGGGGCCCCTCTCCCTCCACAGTCCCTCCTTCAGAGGCCCCTGTCCACTCACAGTCCCTCCTTCAGGGGCCCCTGCTCTCAGCGAGGTCTGACGTGAAAGCAGCTTCCTCCCTGTCCTTTTACACACTCACTCATGCACCTCCCATGCTGCCAATCGGCCGCTTCACGTTCCTGCAGGATTAACTGGTGCTGCTTAAATACGGAACTGTGGGAGGTGGAAAGGTGGGGTGTGATGGGGCAGCAGTGGGGGTGGCAAGGGATTGACAGATTTGGAGGAACAACAGGGTTTAGAAGTTGCGCTAACAAGTGCCGCTGTGCAGAGAAAGCTGCCTCTCGTTAGGGAACAAACGGAGCAGAGTGGAGCTGAAGAGGGCGGCAATGTTCTCACCCAATCGACCACAGACTTCTGTTGAACATCTCAGCAGCGACACCCCAAAACTCCACCATCAAACCTTTGAAACAGCAACCTGTGCTTGAGAAACTTTCCTCGGATTTATCTCCCCAAATCATAAAAAGAAGAAGTCCAATATGTCAAAGTGCTCAACTGTTTATCCCAATTTTGTTTGATTTGGTGGTGTGTTTTTAATGGGCAAGTTTGATTCATTTTCTAGTTTTTAATCTGGCCACTAGTCAATGACCGGACCTCACAAGAGTATATCAAGACCTCATTGTGCCATAAGCTCGGCCAAGTGGAATCGAGTCAAAGCATAAAAAACTTTTTAAAAAAAAACAACCTTTGGAGCACTCGGTAAATCAAGCAGTTCATGGTGCCATAAGAGTATCACCTGCCACTCCACGCAACAAACTGCTTCCCTGTGTGCAACACTTCTCCGTCACAACCAGCATCTTCAGCAATTTGAGCAACAGAAGCTTGCCTTGTGGATCAAACCACACTGAGTGGCCTTCACTCCACACATGCATCAGTTAGCCATTGCCACCCATGATCCGGTCACCAGACCACTTAAGAGATTGTGATTAGAACACCCCACAAGAGCTGCAGTTTTGGACAGGCTCGGCCCCTATCCTGGCCCTTGTCAAACGCGCTTTAATCCTCACTCTTGCCCATTTTTCCAGATTCTAACATCAGCTTTGTGTACCGAATGTTCACCTCCTGACTTATATATCCCACACACTAACAGGAGCAATGATGAGGAGACATTACTAGAAGGCAGCAACATTCTGCAGAAGCCTGTTGGATTTTCACCCTCAACCACACTGATCTGTATGGACTTAAAGGAGAGATGAATTTCTGCAGAGCTTCCTGTGAAATCTTTTTAGTTTAAAATGCATTCAGTCCTGTCTTTTGTGCAGCACGGTGCCTCATAGCAAGAAGGTTGCTGGTTGAGCGCAATGTCAGTCGGGCCCTTCGGTGTAGAGTTTGCGTGTTCTCCATGTGCATGTGTGGGCTTCTCCAGCAGTCTGGCTTCCTCCCACTTCACAAACACATGCTCATTGGGTCAGTTGTTAATTTTAAGATGTGTGTGAGTTTGTAAATGGTTGTCTGTCTCTCTATGTGGCCCTGCGATTGCCTGGCAATCGGTGCAACAATCAGATGGTTGAGTCAGTATTTGGTGTGGACATCATTAAAGTATGTAGCCATCCTGCCGTGTATCCATTATTGTTGGTTTTGTTGTTTAAGTGTTTATGTCATGTCTGAAATTAAAAAAAAAAAATGTTACACCCCAACAGAAAAATCTGTCATCTAATTTATCTCCATCTTCTGTCGCTCTGCATCATTGTTAATGTTAATGTTAAGATTTAATGTATTTTAATGTAAGTTGATCACTTTTGAATGGCTTTTTTCCACCTTAATTCGCTTTTTTTCTTCTTATCCTAATTTCATTTTGCATGCTTTCAGATATTTACTGAACATTCATCAAAGAAAGACAATGCGAGTTTGCTTATTCAGCTCTAGTTGACCAGGCAAATGGGTTAAATGCAAAATGTGATTTTATATAAGCAGCATCTAAAGACAAAGAAGTAAATGACATATCACTAAATGAATAAATACTCATACGGGACTAGTGCAGAGTGAAAGAAATTAAGAGGATGAAACGAAAAGGCCACATTATGTTATTTCTGTTGTCATTTTTTCATTTTGTATTGTCAGTTTATTACAGTGTTAATATGTTGACTAATAAGTTTCTACATAGTTTTCATCAACAAAATGTTTTTTCCCAGATAAAAACTATACAGTAACTAGTAAAATGAAGGCAAAACTAAATTAACTGACATTTTCATCAACTAATCAAAACTAGAATAAAATGTTTGACAGAGACCTAATCCAATCAGACCTAATTTAGTCATGTAGAAAGTAAAGACAAGTTAAAAATATATCCAATCACAGCTACTTTGGTTGTGTGGAAAGGTTGGATGAGTTCAGAGGGGCATCCAATCACAGCTGCCTTCGCTTGAAGGTGGTGGGATAAGTTGTGGAGTGATCCAATCAGAGCTGCTCTCTTTGTGAATTGATATATTCATGTAGAGCAGGTTCACTGTTTGTTGTCAGTTCTGGTATTGCAACTGAGATGCTCTGCCAGGTAACCTAAATAGAAGTGACTGCATTTCACACAAAAGAAGTTTTTTTCCTGTTCATTTACACATTCAAACTTTACTAGCATTCAATAAAAGGTGATTAGATGTTTTTATTTTATCAAAGTATAAAACATTACTTGAGAAATTCAAGGAAACATAAAAATGCCTTACACTTTACACGTCATATTTTAGTCAGCTGAATTCACAGTAGATTTTATTGACTAAAATGTTGTGAAATTTCATTAACTGATGCCACACTAAAATTGAATATATGTTGTTATTTTGATTTATTTTCTTTTAAATGACACTTGTACTTATGTATTTTGTATTTTTTCCTGAAATGTTTAAAAGGCTTTGAAGGTTTCAGCGCTCCATTTAAAACAAATAATAATTATTATTATTTTCATACATAAATTGATTTTAAGGTTAATCAGCAGCTGCTCTGTGTTCCTGCCTCCCCTCTCTTTCCCTCTTTTTTATTTCTTTTTGTATTTTTCGACTTTTGAGAGTCAGGAACACGCCACGAGGAGCTCTGCAGAGTTTGTTGGTACTCGAGCTTCGACGGCGCAGCAGTCAGGAGCTGAACCAGCGAAAGGCTTTTATAAGAACAACTCATTAACAGACAACCTCCTCGCTTCTTCCCTCGAGCGAGCGCGAGTGCCGTTTGGAGAGGCTGCTTTTCTCTTTCAGCCGCACGCAGAAAGCCCAGAAAGTCAAGGCTGGTCGCTCTGGGTGCTGATTGCATTTTTTCCCCTTTTTTGCCAGAGTGCCTATTCAGACGAAGGCAAGGAGGGAATGAAAGCTTTACAAACATTAATGAAGCGCTCAACTAACAGTTCTCTCTTTGTTGACTCTCCTCCCCGCCGGCCTGACGAGCTGTGGAGGAGGATGAGGAGCCCCCGAGCCGTTTGATTGGTTGACTCCGGGGTCAGCATGGAGAGTTTGGCTGCTTTATCAGTTTAGTTTGGTGAAAACAAGCCAGTCAAACTTGTCTGGGCGAGAAAGAAACCAAACACAGAGGAGCAGATTGAGCTGTTTTCATAAAGCCTCACACTTTGATCCACTTACTTCCTTTAGCTGTTTCATATATTAAACAACAAATAAAGATTCCCTCACTGGTCTCACCTCCGCGTCAGTGATTTCTGCACATATGGGGCCTCTTATTATGAGGAAGTCTGGATAAAAGAGTTAGTAATTCACACTCTTAAATAAAGAAAGACCTTCATTTCCATCATCTGAAGAGAAAAACCTGAAACCAGCATTCATAACTTTGAGTTTTACCTTCTATAGATTGATACCTCTTTTTGTTACTCTTCTACAGCTCTTTTTTTCCTCACTAAGCATACACAGTGTAATAAACTTGTACATTTTGAAAAACTGGTGAAGGTGAAGCTTTAAATGATCCTTGATTGGTTACATGACCTGTAGCACCACTACTCTGGAAAAAGTGAAAAGGTCCTATAAAATTTAACTCATGCTTTATATAAAAATATCTGAAAGACCTTATAGTCAGGCTTTTGTTCACCATCTTTACACCAATGACACACAAATCCTAACCCAAAAAAGCTTTTTTTCATATTTAATATTTTGAGATATATCTACAGCATAAAATGGCATTAAGGGGCCAAGTGTGATTTTTTTTTGTCATTGCACAAAAATAAATAATCTCTCAAAATCAGTGTTATTAATCATTGACATATCCCAGATTGATTATCCTTGTACAAATAAAATCCTCTTTACTTTCATTAAATTAAATGTAATTTCTTTTGCTTTAAAAAGTGGCATCATGCTGGCAAGTTCTAAATGATATGGCAATCTTTATGAGTAACATTTTTATCCTGAACTTGTTTGACAAATAGCCTTTAGTGTCCACGTATGCAATATGAAAGAAAACAACTAAAAGTCCTTGAAATTTCCCTCTAGTGAATAAGTCACTGCTAGTTCCTCGTGTATTTCTATACTGTTTCTGCCCTGGAGTGTGAGATGTGCTGCCTAAGAACCCAAAGTACTTGTTACTACACACATATTACTTTGTATTTGTTGTCTTTTTTGTGTCCTTATAACTGGTCCTCGTATCGTTTCAAGTCAGTGTATCAATGTATGACTTCTTTATGCTATCAGGGCGGATGGGGGGGGAGGGGGTGTTCTCATTTTTTTGTTTTGTCATAACCATTTTTTGTGACACTATTATGAGTTGTTCGAGAGGTATTGATAAAAATGGTGTTATCTTTGTTAAAAAAAAAAAGTGACATAATGTACATTACCTTGCGGGGTAGAGAGGGTTAGAATTATGAAAGTGATTTTTTTTTTCTTGTTAAATATTTTTAAATATATCCCAAAGAGGGAAAGAAGTGATAACACCGATAATCTCCTCATCATAACTGCTGTAAGTAGATACTCACATGGACAAATTATTGGTACCCTTCTGTTAAAAAAAGAGAAAACACAATGGTATCTGAAATAACTTGAAACAAACTAAAGTAATAATGAATGAAAATTTACTGAAATTCAACTAATAAAATCAGACATTGCTTTTGAAATGTGGTTACACAAAATCATTTTGAAAAAACAAAATAATGAAACTGGCCTGGACAAAAATGTCAGTACCCTTCATATTTTGTTGCACAAAATTTTGAGGCAATCACTGTTAATCAGGCGATTTCTCTAACTCTCAATGAGACTTCTGCACCTGTCAACAGGTATTTTGGCTGACTGCTCATGAGCAAACTGCTCCAGCTTTCCTAGGTATGAAGGATGTCTTCTCCAGACTGCCTGTTTCAGCTCTTTTCACAAATGTTCAATAGGATTTAGATCAGCGATCATAGAAGGCCACTTCAGAATAGTCCAATGTTTTGTTCTAAGCCATTCTTAGTTGTTTTTAGCTTCATGTTTTGGGTCATTATCCTGTTGGAGGGCCCATGACCTGTGACTGAAACCAAGCTTTCTGACGCTGGGCAGCACATTTTGCTCCAGAATGTCTTGATAGTCTTGAGATTTCATTGTACCTGCATAGATTCAAGACACCCTGTGTCAGATGCAGCAAAGCAGCCCCTGAACATAACTGAGCCTCCACCATGTTTCACAGTAGGTACAGTGTTCTTTTCTTTGTATGCTTCATTTTTGCATCTGTTGACACAGAGAAGATGTGACCACTGTAGCCTGTCAATATAAATTTTCGCAAAATCCATTGTCACTTTTTTATGATTGACTTTAAGTATTGATGTCTTCCATTAAGTCCACTTTGGCTCAAATTATGATGGATGGTGCGATCTGATTCTGATGTACCTTGACCTTGGATTTCACCTCTTATCTGTTTGGAAGTTGTTCTGGGCTCTTTGGTTACCATTCATATTGTCCGTCTCTTCAATTTGTCATTAGTTTTCCTTTTGCGGCGATGTCCATTAAGGTTGGTTACAGTCCTGTGGACCTTTAAACTTCTGAATAATCTGTGCAGCTGTAGGAACATCAAGCTGCTTGGAGATGGTCTTATAGCCTTTACCTTTCACATGCTTGTCTATAATTTTCTTTTGAATCTCCTGTGACAACTCTCTCCTTAACTTTATGTGGTCCATATTTGGTGTGGTATACACCATGATACCAAACAGCACAATGACTACTTTTCAGCCTTTAAATAGGCAGACTGACTGATTACAAGTTTGGAGACACCTGTGATGATAATTACAGGACACACCTTAGTTTGACATGTCCCCATTGTCAAATCATTTTCAATTTTTTGTAGGTGTACCACCATTTTTTGAACCGCAATTCAAAGGCTACGTCTGATTTTCATTAGTTAAGTTTCCGTACATTTTAATTTATTATTTCTTTTGTCAGTTTAAAGTTGTTTAAGTTACCATTATGAGTTTTTCTTTCTTTTACAGAAGGGTACCAACAATTTTGTCCACCTGTGTATCAGGCAGCGAATGAGCATTTGGTCCTCAAAGTTGATGTTAGAAGCAGGAAAATGGTCAAGAAGGAGGATTTAAACAAGTTTGACAAGGGCCACGGTGTTGGCTGGATGACTGCAGTTCTAGTGGAGTGTTCTGGTCTGCACGGGTCAGCCTATCCAAAGTCGTCCATTGAAGAAATGACAGGGTCATGAGTGACTGCTATGTCTGCAGTTGATATCTGCAAAAAATTTAATTTCTTTTGATCCCAATAATAAGCTGTTTAGGCAGGACGTACAGCAGAATGAAGCTTGTACGAAGCATTCAAGAAAGCTTTTAACCAAGAGTAATAATTACACTTTTTTTAGGTTAGCAGAAAAAACATGTTTAGAATATACACTTTCTTTGGCTTTTGTTGTGCAGGCTTTTCTGTGAGATGAAGAATGATGTGCCTAAAAGGTTTGGATCCTTGGGCCAAGTTTGAAAACGGCTGCACAAGGCTTTAGATGAATTAAGTATGTATTATAAGATGTCACAGAGGCCTTCTTCTTTATATGTTTTAGCTTATGTTGTTGCTAATATGGCTGCAGAGAAGTGAAAAAGGTGAGATAAAGTAAGACACCAGGATTATGAGTATTGTGACCTGCTGCACCTGAAGTGTTACTTGTTACTTTAAGACTGCTAATCTAAATATCTGTAGCATGTCAGTCTAAATTTAATGTAAATGACCGTGATGCATGGTGCTCTTGACTGTGAAAATGAGGGTTTGGATCTTTTCTCTGTACATCGAGTAAGACGTAACGCCAGTTGAGCACCTTCTCCTGTGCACAATAGCGGTGGGGCGGTGGGCTGTTGTTTGTTTGGAGTCTTGTGTCTGAAAGCACCTTTGAATCCAGACAGCATTAAAAACCTGTTTCCTGTGTGCCTTTCCCTGCTCAGGCCTGATGGGATGGGGACGGTGACGGTGGAGGAGAAGGAAAATTTCGAGGCCATCAGGAGTCGACTCATGGCTTTGCTGGAGAACCAGATCACACATTTCAGGTAACAAACATACATTAAAACATGTCCCCATCTTCTTTGCCTTCTTCTTCTACAAGCTTATGAGGAAAATCATTTCATTGAATTTTTTTTTGCAGCATTTGTTTGTTTATGAGCAAAATATCTCAAAAAGATTTTCAGTAGATTTTGATGCATGTTCGTCATGGAAAAAGGAAGACATTGTTACATTTCAGCCAGTCCTCTATATCATTAAAATAAAAAAGACTGACTGGAGTTGATGGAAATATCTGTATTAGTTTTTTGCCTACAGGGATTTAAATAAAACTGATTAAAAAACTGCAGAAAGCAGCGGTATGCTCCTTTAATTAGACATCTTTAGTGCTGCAGCAGCACACAACAGGAGCAGGTCTCTCAGTTTAGTATGAATGTAGTTTTTTGTTTATTTTGTTTGCTTTACCTTTCTTACCAGTTTTACTTTGACAAATAGTAATGACAACTACATGAGGATGTACAAATCCACTGAAATATTTGACACAAAAAAATAAAAATGCTTGCAATCAATGAAAATATCAGTCAAAGACATAAAACTCATGGAAATCCTGTAGAATGCAGCAGTGTTCTCCCTTAATTTCTGATGTTTTATCCCCACAGCAGCACACAACAGGTGCAGATCTCTCTCTTTCGTACATCAGTTTTTTTTATTTTGTTTGGTTCATCTTTCTTTACATTCTTTATTTTGACAAGTACTTATACAAACTACAGTAAGATGGACAATTATGCTAAAATATTCAATATCCAGCTTTGGAACTCTCTCCTCCCCAGACCTCCGAAACCTGAACTCCCTGCTTTTTTTCAAATCCAGACATAAAACCCACCTGTTCAGGACTGCATACCCGACCCGACAATAAGTGCGTTTCCATTACCCTTGGATATGCGCAAAATGTAAATAGTGCAATCAAAAACTGGTAATGGAAACACCTGAATTTCGAAAAAGTACTATAATATCGCTAAAAAGTTTTTGCGCTTTCATGAGGTGGTTTTTCATATGTTTCGTTATTCAAATATATCGCAAAAGCACAATGGAAAGACTTTTTCCACAATTATACGTCACAAGACGTGACATACCTGGTCACATGATTACTTCTCTCGGAGTAAACATGGCACGGTACGTTTGGACAAAGGAGGAGATGGAGACTTTTCTTGGCATAATTCTCGAGAAAAACATAACTGCTATACTAAACAGCAAATAACAGAGGAATGCAGAGTGTTATAAGGAGATAGAAATGGAAATAAGGGAGAAAGGGTTCGATAGGCCTTGGCATCCATCTTCCTGCAGTGAAATCTCGTGGGATGATATTTCCCGAGAGTTAGTCAAGTCAAGTTTCTTTATAGAGCACCTTCAAGAAGACAGCAGTCGGTCAAAGTGCTGTACACAAATACATAGAAATAAATATAACAATTGAAACAATAAAAATAGAAAAGCAGTGTAATAAAACAGTAAAAGTATAAAAACTAAAGACTAAAGAGCCTGTGATTTGTATGAGCTCATTGTTGAAACGCCAGGGAGGAGAAGTGGGCCTTTAAGGAAGATTTAAAAATCTCTGAGGTCTGGGAGGCTCTTATATGGACAGGGAGACTGTTCAACAGTCAAGGAGCAGCCGCTGCAAAGGCCCTGTCACCTCTCGACTTAAGTCTGGTTTTGGGGACCTCCAGTAGCAGGTGGTCAGAAGACCTTAGGGCTCTGGTTGGGGAGTGACAATGTAGGATTTCAGACAGGTAAAGAGGGGCAAGACCATTGAGGGCTTTAAAAGGGATTAAAAGAAGTTTAAAATCGATGCGAAAGTGGACTGGGAGCCAGCGGAGGGACGCTAAAACTGGTGTGATGTGGTCATGCTTTTTCTTGCCAGAGAGGAGTCGAGCAGCAGCGTTCTGAATGAGCTGAAGGCGGTTAATGGATGACTTATCCATGCCAATGTATAAGGAGTTACAATAGTCCAGTCTACATGTAATAAAGGCATGGACAGTCTTTTCAAGATCTGCCTGTAAGAAATAGGCCTTGGTCTTAGCTAAGAGACAGAGTTGAAAAAAGCTTGCTTTTACAACGGTACTGATCTGTTTATCAAAGTTAAAATGGTTGTCAAAGATGACACCAAGGTTCCTAACAGTGGACTGAATGTTTGAACTCAAAGGGCCCAGGTTTTCAGCAAAGCAGGCCATTGTGGAGGTGTATCCTCCAAACAAGATGATCTCCGTCTTGGATTCATTGAGTTTGAGAAAATTCTCCCTCATCCAAGCCTTGACATCACTGAGGCAATCGAGAAATGACTGCACAGTGTCCTGGCCTAGCGACCTTAGCGGCATGTATATTTGGACATTGTCAGCAAAACTATGAAAAGAAATTTTATGCTTCTGAAAGACATCCCCAAGTGGCAACATGTACAGAAGAAAAAGAATAGGACCCAGGATGGATCCTTGAGGGACTCCACAGGTCAGTGAGGCCACATCTGAGGAAGTTTGGCCTAACCGAACAGAGAATGTCCGCTCTGCCAGGCAGGACCTGGACCAGCAGAGGGCAGAGCCTGTAATGCTCGAGACGCTATAGAAGAACTCCATGGTCAATGCTGTCAAAGGCAGCAGACAGGTCTAGGAGCATCAAAACAGCAGGACTACCAGAGTCAACAGCTAAAAGCAAATCGTTAAAAACTTTCAGCAGTGGAGTTTCTGTGCTGTGTCTGGGTCTAAAGCCAGACTGAAACTTTTCATGGATGTTGTGCATGGTTAAGAATGACTGCAGCTGGACATACACTGCTTTCTCTAAGACCTTTGATAAAACCGGGAGCTGTGATATAGGATATAGTTACGACACTCCTGCCAAGAACAACCTTCAATGGAAACACGTTCAAAGTGCGAATATACTTTATTGAAATTTTAGGAATATCACTTTTATTTTGTGAAAAACTGTAATGGAAACCCAGCAAATGACATACCTCCTTCTCCCCGTATCTGTCGTTATCTATTATTGATTTTATTATTGTTGATTTTATTGTTATTGTCGATTTGATTGCTGTTGTTGTTTTAATCTTGTACAGGTTCCTTGAGTGTCATGAAAGTTTTTAAATAAATGCATTATATTACTTATTTTTAATATCAAATAAAGAAAACTGGTGGGATGTAAACATCGCTATAAACATTGAACTAGTTCTTGGCCGTGCAGGCATTAAAATTAAAGGTAATATTATATAAAGGTATTACCCTTTAATTTAGGTATTTTTCGCCCTGCAGAAGCACACAGCAAGTGCAGGTCTCTCTCTTAAGTGTATATGTAGTTTTTTTTTTTTTATTAATTTTGTTTGGTTTGCCTTTCTTTACATTCTTTTCTTTGACAAAAGAGAAATATAAACTACAACTGGTTGCACAATAAATAATAATCTAATAAAATATTGGATATCAAATGCAGAAGACTGGCTAAATTTGATGTAGCTATCCATCTCAAATGTTGAAAGGCTTCTTGGCCATGCAGCAACTGAAGCAAACATCCAAACATGCAGAAAGCAGCGGTATGCTCCTTTAATTCAGGGTATTTTTAGCCCTGCAGCAGCACACAACAGGTGCAGGTCTCTCTGATGAGACCTCCCTGCATCTGCGTGCAGCTATTCAGCGACATCGCTGCCGTGTGAACACATTGTGAGCATGGTGTGAAAGCGACAGCCCCAAGACCTTGAGCAACACTCGTCTGAATGGACCTGTGCCATTAACAGTCCCCCAGCCTGGCTCTTTAAACCCTTCACGCCTGAGAGGGGCCCTCCATCTGGCCCCTGAGAGGAGAGGAGGAGGGCGGAGGGGTCGACCAGCAGGAGTCATTACTGACTCACCTCAACAAGAGGCTAATGCTGGTAAACAATGGAGGGACAATGTTGGGATTATGCTAATGTGGTACGAGATGAGAGAAGGAGCTCCACAGTTTGGTTTAGATTAAAGCTGAGCTCACACACTAAACATTCATGGCGAGGTGTAAACACAAATTACTTGAGAAAGATTAGGGCTCTGAAACAGAGGAGCAGGCCTTCCTCCAGATGACTTAATCACTGTTAATTCATCTACAATTACACCTCTCCACAAGGCATTAACAATGAGGAGGTTTGTTCAATTTAATGATGTAAAAACATCCACAGAGGAAAACAACTCAAACCACAACACAATCACATAAAATTCATGTGGAAGAATCAAATTGTCTTTTTCATAACACCTAAAATTACAAGTAAAAAAAAGTACAACACCCATGCTGGAGACTATGCGATGACATTGATACAAGTCATACACTCATTTTTTTGGAACTGTATTAAATTAAACCTTTCTGAGGTTGTATACTTTCTGTTCTGTGCAAAGTACTTGGTTATGGTATTCCTCAACCATGTCTTGTGTTATACCTGGGACATTTAGAAGGATCTGTACACATAGGTGGCCAATACCTGGTCAGGATTCTCATTACAGCTGCAAAGAAAACCATTACTAAGGCTGCTTTCGAATTCCCCTGCTATAAACTGCATATGAACGTAGTAGGTAGTACGCACTGCATACTGCCTACTTTATTGGAATGTAGTAATACTGTTCTGTTAGGTTTATTTTGTAGTATGCTACGCTGGTTTTCAGTTTGAGGAATGCTGAAGTAGCTCCAGCTGATTTTGTTTTTTTGTTTTTTTTTTCAAAACTTTATTTTAAAGGGACTGTGAGGAGTTTCTAAGTAATGTCAAAAAAGTCTCACTTGTAGATATATGCCTGATCGAAATACACACTTTAAGATGAGTTTTATAGCATCAAAATAGGTTATCTATAAATGCTATTCCTTAGCCTTCCGGTCGGGTCAGTCAGGGCTGAACTGGCCTGGATACTCAACTTTGGGAACAAGACAAATAAAACTAGAACAAATTTATATTATTTTATTATTTATATTACACGTCTTAGAGCACCGGGCTGTAAGTAGCGATATATGGCCGGCTACAAAACTACGATACTAAGTTTTCCAAAATTTGCTTGTTGTCACACATCAAAAACTACCGCTACCAAACTAGAAAGAGATACATTACCTCGTCACTTTGCATCCTTTAAGTTGTTGAAAAAGGAAGTTGTAAAGCAATAGAGAGTTCTGAGCAAGGTCCGAGCTGCATTCATTAGCATCACAACAAACACACGCTTTGGATAGCACACGTCTTGTGGTGCGTTCCAGTCGTAGTCAGAAGTAGGAATTTCGAGTTACAAGTAGGAAACTGCAACTGTAACGTCCCCCCAAAGTCAGAATTTCCTCCTGGGAACTCGGTGAAACCTCGCCACCCCCGAGATGACAATCAAAGATGGTTGCCCCCAGTGTGAACAGTTTTTTAGTTCCTGTAATAATCAATTTATTTGCACTTCTGACGGGTGTGTCGCTCTAGATCAGCTGTATGCATATTATTGTTAGACTTATATTTACAAAAATGCTGCCATAGTGATAATCACATTCTTCATGTGATATTTGTGAACAACAACACAGGGCATGCTAACAACAGCTAACAATAGCCTGGTAGATCGGCTTGTTTTTTCCCCAACTTCAACTGGAACGCTGATAACTCTGAGATGATGTCACTCCCAGTTCCGAGGTCACTGGAACGCAGCATTACTACAGTCGCCGCGCTCATGGGTAGCAGAGTCTTTTACGTTGCTGGTAATAGATTCTCCTCACAGTCCCTTTAAATGTACAAAACACAAGTACATCTTGACATTTCAGTCATTAATCTGCAAAGCTATTGCCAGAAGCAGCATTTTATATCAGTCATTGGTGGATAATAGTTATTATTTACATGAGGAAATATTTTGTATATATTTGTGTGACAGTGTATTAGGGTCACCTAAAGAAAAAAAACAATACATCAAGAGTAGACATCACGTACAAAGTACAGTAAAAAGAATGAGGAGAAGCGGGAAAATTTGAGGTAAAGGAAATATAGAGGAGAAATACAGTACGTAACGGTAAAATGTCATACTCGTCAGTGGTTTACACTAATAGTAGCGAAGGTATAGAACAGACTTAACACCACCGTTGTGATAGCCAGAGACTGCACATCCTGTAAATCAGGCATAAACATAACAGTCTGGGACAATGTAAGATACAACTGTAGAAAAGGACATTGCAAAGTGTGTGTGTGAGGGGGTGAAAATGTTCTGGAAAAGTCCTGGAAAATTTTTCTAGATAACAGAGCGAGCCCTGTTGCTGGCCACATTATTAGGTACACCTTGCTCTTGTCAAATGGGACCTCCTGTTGCCTTCAGAGATGTTGGTCCATATCTCGATAACAACACACAGCTGTTGCAGATTGTCGGCTGCACAACCATGATTCCTAAGTCCCGTCCGCCAGCTTCCGAAGGTGCCCTATTGGATTGAGATCTGGTGAATGTGGGGGTCATTGGAGTACAGTACACTCATTGTCACGTATTTACCATAAGATGGTCCACTGTGGTCATAAATGGATGGACATGGTCAGGAACAACACTCAGGTGGGATGTGAGGTTTAAATGATGCTCACTTGGCACTAAGGGGTCCAAGAAAATATCCCCCACAACATAGCACCACCACCAGCCTGAGCTGTGATTTTTGTGCCACTTTTTGGTTTGTTTCTTGGAAATAGGTCATCCTAGGAGTACTGCCAGTCTGAGGGACACCAGAAGTGTGTGTAGTCTTTCTTCATAGGTTCCTCAAGTGCTTTGGATTATTCTGCTGTTTGTATGTGGTGTTTCTTTGATTTAAATCATGCTTTTTGTGAGTTACTGTAGTTTCTTCTGTGCTGAAGGCCGTGTTTACAGGACAACAAAAACAGAGAGTTTTTTACTGCAGCTTACACGAGAACTGGCATATGTACATATCCCCGCTGCGTATTTTGCCAGGCACTGCTGAGTAACCATGACTCCAGGCTATCATACTACCAGCATCGTTCACACAGAATTCTCGCTTCTCTCCCCGTTTCCCAGCAGTGATCACCGGTTGGGAGAAGAGCAAAAACATGATTTCTCGTAAGAGAGGTTTAAGTTTAAGTTCCTTGGTTCTCTAAAGAGAAAATTGAGTCAATTTCTGATAAATCTGCAGATATTGTCACGTGGTGTCACACGCCACCATTGTTTTCAACATGCAGTCACTTCCTGCTATCATCACATCTGCTCCTTCTGCCTCTCTTCCCTGATTGAGCCATTAAGCTTTTAGCCGTGAAATTGTTGGACAATAGAGATTAGCTAGATGGACATGCAGGATTTCAGACAATGAATGAGACAGATCCATCTTAAAAAGGAAGTGCTGAATGCTCATTGACTTCTGCATTTGGACTCATTCCTGCACCACTCTATTTAAAAAATGCCCTTAAATTATAACCTTCATTTCCATCCCTGATTACTTTTTTGACATGTCTAGGAATTGTTTTTTTTTCTTGAACAGAATTCATGTTGTACTGGATTTTTTGTGGTTCTGATGATAGAAATAGAGACTTGCAGCCTTCTTACAGCTTTCTTTGTGCAAATTGAAGGCTAATTCACTTAGCTTTTAGAGTTTTCTCAGAGTATTTAAGGACAGTAAACCAGCAAAGACTACTATATCAAGTGTTTCATCCAACACTAAAAATGCCTCTCAATTCTCATGCTTTAAGATGTTTTTATGTGATTTTCTTTTTATTGATCACCAGTTATGACTCAAAAAATGTACTTTATTGTCTTGTGCAATATTCTGAATCCTTGTCAGCGTTATAGGATAGAACATCTGCCCTCAAGATTTGGCCCATTCAAGTCTGACCCGTATGTCCGCATGCTTTTGTTTATTTAGATGTGCTCTCTTGTCAATTAGTGACGTGAAACCTTGTGCACCCCCTCGTTTACTCTCCGGCGGAGCTGGAGGTGAGAAAAGCTCCTTCTTCAGTGTAATTAGATGAAAGGAAGCTGCCATCTGTTGATGCTGACTGACGTCTTTCTGCCGCTGCCTCCATCCTCCCATTCTTCTTCTTTCTTTTTTAATTCACACAGTTGTCCTTGAGATTGTTTCTAAATGTGATGACCGCCCACGGTTTGTATCCACAGGTACTGCTTTCCCTTTGGACGACCAGATGGGGCCCTGAAGGCAACACTCTCCCTGCAGGAACGGGTACGATGACGTATTTGAATACATGTTTTTTTTTGTGAAATCATCAAGCAGTGTGTTAGCCCTAAAATAGGTGAAGTTAGGGGCTGATCGATTTCAGGAAAATATCTACTTGTGATTTTTCTGGCAGATATTGCAGTTTAAATACAATCCACGATTTCTTCAAATCAAGCTTCAGTGCAATATTCACTTTGTTCACAGTATAGACAACAAAAAGGAAATCAGTGATCAAAAGCACATAACACATTATTACGTAACACATAATAATCTGTTTTCATTATTTAAGGGATACTTCCACTGAAACTGAGGGTTTGTGTTGTTGACCTGCTAACAAGCACTTTTGTGGTCACAGTTATGAGCAAGCCTTTTATTTGCGAGCCATTCTTAAATGCATATTGCCTGTGTAAAATAGTTTGTGCAAAGTAGTTAACACAACAGATCCTGGGTCAGTCAGGAGAGCTGCATGAAGTTGCAGCTTTGGATCAATGAATCACATGATTCATTCAAGATTCAAGATTTCTTTATTGTCTCTGTAAGATCTCCATGGGTCTTCTGTGAGTTTGACTATAAAACAAATAAAAAGCTTTTGCAGTGACAGGCCTCAAGTGAATCCCAGCAGAGCTCAAACCTAAAGCAGAGGTTTACATAGAGCTTCAACGAACAGAGAGCAAAACCCAAAAACCCAAACAACAAACAATCTCACTCAGCAGATTCGAGCCAAGTATGGGAACAGCCCAGTAGAGCTGGAGGACATTAGAGCCCAGCAACAAAAATAAGCCTGAGAGGAGCAATAATGAAGATAAGATAAAAATATGTATATATATCAAATTTAACATAAATAAAGAAAAGAGCTACCCCTCCATCTTTGTCTACAACATTCTCACCTCCTGCATCAACTACTGAAAATCTCCTCTCTTTGACCACCATTGAGAGTCCCTCTATAAGCTCCAACTGGTTTTCCCATTAAAGATTATGTACAGCTAAAACTTTTAGGGAAGACGAAACAGTAAATGGAAGAAAAAGCTTGAAGGAAATACTCATAATTAATCAAAACACTGAGAGCAGTTACAGAAGTATGTAGAAAAAGCAAAATACAATTAGCGTATAGAATATAAATTAATAAGTCTGTAATTTGATAAATAAAAATTAAAATATTAGAAGAGTCAATGCTGATGAGCTTTGTTTATTGGCTAACAAGTTGTTAAATGAAAATTTGATTTTTTTCTGTTTTGTTTCTAACATTTTTGATGGATTGAAGATTACATCAACAAACTTAGAAATGACTTTGAAAAATAAATAAATACATAAAGATTATAGTATCCAGTATGAGGTTATCACAATATCAGATGTTGAACTTTGATATGATACCTGAAAAAAAAAAAAAAAAAAATTAACGACTTTTTTCTTGTAACTTTATGAGATTATTCTCGTAACTTCTCTGCATTTTTTTTGTAACTTTATTTTTTTCCCCAACTTATTCCGTATCATGAAATGACATGTACATACATACTTTACATTTATAAGCTCTGTCACATTTTCCATTTCATGATCAAAAAGGGGCCGGAAGAAGAAAAACGTATTAATACCAGCCCCTTTCTTGACGTAATAAAGCAAAAATACTTGATGGCCTAACCTTCAGACATATAACAACCGATGCTTATTGAAAAAGCAGAAAGTCAGAATTAATAATAATACATAAATGATACATAAATAAAATAGAAACAAGTAATCACAAAACAATTGGCAAACATACACAACTACTCACCATCAACAACAATGACATGTAAAGCAACAGAGGACCTTTCACCTATCATCGTCATATTTCCTTATTATTTTGTTCTTAAACTGATTAATATTAGTACAGGCTTTCAAATCAATTGTCATTTAATTCCCCAATTTGACACCACACACTGAAATACACATTTGTTTTAGAGTGGTACGTGCAAATGGATGTTTAAAATCAAATTTCCTTCTGTGATCCTTATTTTCTGAACTAAAAGCAAACAAATTTTGTATATTGTCTGGCATTGTTCTGCCTTTTACCTTGAACATAACTAGTAAAGTCTGTAACTCATCAAATTAATTAATCCTGACTTAATAAAAAGTTCGTTAGTTTGTTTATGAGATTATTCTCATAACTTTTCTGCTTTTTTTTCTCAAGATTTTATGAGATTATTCTTGCTCACACTCATTTCTAAGGGCAATTTAGAGTCACCAATTAACCTAATGAGCATGTTTTTGGTCTGTGGGAGGAAGCCGGAGTACCCGGAGAGAACCCACGCATGCACGGGAAGAACATGCAAACTTCACACAGAAAGGCCCTCCCGACCCGGAATCGAACCGGGAACCTTCTTGCTGTGAGGCACGTGCTCTACCAGCTGCACCACCGTGCCGCCCCCAATGAAAGATGTTTTTCTGTGAATTGAGGCTGATAGATTTTGCTGCTCCTGCCAGCATCATTGGTGATTTTCAGTTAGAATTGGTTGGTGTTCACTGTTCAAGAGGAAGTAGCTTACAGATGCAGCTGTTTTGATTTTCCCCTTCCAGCCAAATGCCTGCTGAGTTCCAGCCAATGACCAGCCAACATCCAGCCAATGGAAGTTCAAACATTCCACTATAAGCATGCCCATTTGATGGTGCTTGTTCTTACTGGAGTAGCGTTAGTGTGAACCAGTCAAGATTCAGTCATGGAAACTGGGGAAAATGAAAGTGGCTCCATCTGTATTTTTAAGGATATCTGAGGATTTAAATGAAGACTGACAGTTTTTTCACAAGAGGCTGGCTGTTCCTTGTTTCAGGTTCTGATGAAGGACATCACAACTCCAGTCCCTCCTGAGAACATGAAGAAACTGGTGCAGAAGTGTCTGGAAAAAGCTGCAAAAATCAACTACAGCCAGCTGATGGAGTACGCCCAGATCAAGGGTGAGGGTGGTAGATTTTAACGTTCAGTCTTTGTCTCCTTTTCTCTTAATTTGCACATGTAAAATCTCTGAAATCAAATAGCAGAAGGCTAAAATAAATATCATAGTTGGATACCTGAGATACCTGCTGCAGGCACAGCCCTTATGCAGACCCTTGCTGTCACAGGCCTTCACTCCTCTGCAAAGAGCAACACATAAAGAGAGGGCGAGCGCAGAGGTCAGGGCTGTTTGTAACCACGGCGTCCTTGGTTTGAGAGCAGACGGGGCCTTTTCTTTCTTATAATGTCAATGTCTGTGTGACAAAAGAGACATAAAACCATCAGGGCCCATGTGGATCAGACCTAAATTCATGCACAAATGCAGCTGATGCCATAGCAGTGATAGAAACCTTTAGCAAAAAGTATTCACGTGTACTACAAATGCACTTATTAAATTTCACTCTAAACTGAGGCAGTGTACTTGAAGCTTACTGTTTCATATACTTAAGAATAGTACAGTGAGGTATTCTTGGCTTATACTGAAAAGTAAAAAGAAAAGTCTGAGACTAAGTACATTCATACTAAGACTAACACTTATAATTTAACACTAAAACTTATACTTTTAGTCTTTACTGTACTTTTTACTTTTTGCCACAAAGTACTAATACAGTATATCTTGATCCAGGTACAGAATAAGGTCAAGTCATTGTGCTTACATTTAATTTTGCAGGATAAAAACATTTTCACTTAACATATTTGCTTTAAGTTTTCCCCTGTTGTAACATGTTCAAGATCATATAGAGCTGGAGTTATACATTTTACAGTATATGTGTGCTCAATGCACTATTTTTATGTACCCTAAAAGATACACATAGACAGAGAAACAGTTGAAAAATTTGATTTGAACACGTTTGTCTGAAAATAAGCAAGTCGGAAATAGAAAAATGTATCATCTTCAAGCAAACAGCACTGTTGTATCTCTTCTTTAGTCTGGCAGAGTTTTGACTGTGATACAGAACTTTTTGGTTTAATCTGTAAATGAAGAGGAATTACTAGAAAGAAGTAGTTACAGGTATACTTAAAGTATAACAACAAGTAAACTAGTAAATTGGCAAAAGATATATTTTTAGTTTCTAACAGTATACCTAAAGTATACCTCAGTTAACTAAAAAGTGGACTCGAAGAATAAGTAGTTGTAGTATATAGATAAGTATACTTGTTGTAAACTTGCACTTTTGAAAACTTAAAAATATTTTATTAGTCCAAGGAGTTATCAAATTAGTATACTTAAAAGTGTGTGGTCTGTAGTCTACTTGACATACTTATATAGGAAGTAAACAGTTGGCTTATTGTAAATACGAGAAAAATCTTTTAGTAAATATTCATAAATGAATCAAACCACTGAGAGCAGTTACAGGAGAATGTAGAAAAACAATATACCGTTTACATTTAGAATATGAATACTGAAGTCTGTGATTTGATAAATGCAAAATAAAATAATGGAGAGTCAGTGCTGCTGACTTAAGTGATTGGCTGCACAACTTGTTAAGTTTAAATTAGAATTCTGTATTTTCTTTAAAATTTTTTGATGGACTTAATTACTTTTTAAAAATTGTATCCAGTGTGAGGTTGTCTCAATACCAAAACATGGTCTTAATTGTGATACCTGTAAAAAAACATCATGTAATATGTACTCTTAAGTCTAATTGTCATTCTGCATATTCTAAAATGACTAAATAGAGTAACATATGGTTATTTATACAACAGATTATAACAATCATAGTTTAAAGTACCTTTTATTGTTTGAAGTAAATATAATCATGGCATCTCCTGGGCTTTTTTTGCTTATTGCTGATGTAGCTCCAAATATATGTCTTTGAGCCAAGGCCTTAAAATACATTATATCCTAAATTTCTTTTACATAGAGGCGTTACATCCTCACTGAATGAGCTGTTTTGCTTTCTAACTCTGAGATGCCTCTTTTGCGATGACGACCTTCATCCAAACACCGTTTCCAGGTGGTTTTATAGATGCCTGCATCCACAATGGAGCTACTTAACACCTTTAGAAAAGGCTTCATATTGTTCTCCTCATCTTCTTTTGGTCCAAAATCACCACAGGTTCTGCCTCTCAGCTCCAACATATTGTAAAGAACTACATACTGATATGATTTTTTTTTTTTACCGTAAAAATAATTTCAAGCATGTAAACAAAATGCTGTTCATGAACAATTCAACTTCTGTGATTCATTTGAAGTAAGGCCTAATTTTGAAAGTCTATTTTTCACTGATGCTAAGGGGGGTCATCTTGGTTTCTTGTTCATAAGAAGCACAAAAGTTTTAAAGAAAAGGCTTAAATCTGCAAGGACATTTTCTTTTATATCCTCAAAAATCAGAAGCGCCAAAAACATCTTTATCAGATGCTCTTCAACGCAGCATCTTCTCAGAATGAATGAGCTGTCTTCATGGGCTTTTTCTGAGATCAAGATCATCCTCTGAACTTAGTGTTCCTAAAACTTGTTTACCTCAAATATAAGAAAAAAATATTAAAAAATTACAATGAGTCCCAAATGCTCATGCTTTCCAGAGGCATGACATCTACAGTCATGGAAAAAATTATTAGACCACCCTTGTTTTCTTCAATTTCTTGTTAATTTTAATGCCTGGCTCAACTAAAGGTACATTTGTTTGGACAATTATAATGATAACAACAAAAATAGCTCATGAGAGTTTAATTTAAGAACTAAGAACTATTCATTTTCCATGGTTTTCTTGATAATAACCAAAATTACTTCAATTCTTAGATCAATAGCTATGGCATTGTACCGCCAAAAACACTACTTTTAAGCATTCCATGTTTTCTTTTCTGTTTGCTTTAAACACATGATACACACAAGAGTTAATACTTGATTGCATAACCATTGTTTTTGATGACTGCAGCCATGCATCTTGGCATGCTCTCCACCAGCTTCTGACATTGTTCTGCTGTCACAGCAGCCCATTCCTGTTGGACAAATTCAAACAAATTTTCTTTGTTTTTGGGCTTGTGGTTCTCCATTTTGAGTTTGATGATTTTCCACAGGTTTTCAATTGGATTAAGATCTGGTGATTGAGCAGGCCAAGATATGGTGCGAATGTTGTGGTTCTCCATCCAGGCTTTAACTGACCTTGCCGTGTGGCAAGGGGCATTGTCTTGTTGGAAAATCCAGTCATTCGAGGCAGGAAAGAGTTTTCCAGCTGATGGAAGAAGACTGTTTTCAAGGGTAGTCCTGTACATGACCTGGTTCATTCGGCCTTCACACAATTGCATTTGCCCTGTTCCACTCAGACTGAAACAACCCCAGATCATGACTGATCCACCCCCATGTTTTACTGTAGGGGCAAGACAGTCTGGGTTGTAAGCTTCTCCAGGCTTCCTCCTAACCAGTAAGTTGGATGGAGTAGGCATCAATTCAAAATTGGATTCATCACTGAAGAGAACCTTAGCCCAATCATCAACAGTCCAATCCTTGTGGTCTCGAGCAAAGAGTAACTGGGCCTTCCTCTGCCTTTCATTGATGAAGGGCTTCTTGCGTGCTCTGTGTGACTTCAAACCAGCTTCAACAAGTCGGTTTCGAACTGTCCTTGCTGAACAAGTCACATTTCTCGACAGTGCCCACTCATTTTTAAGGTCCCTGGAGGTCTGACGACGATTCCTGACACAGGAACGGATGAGTGCACAGTCATCTCGTGGGGTAGAAAGACGTTTCCTGCCACGGCCAGGTAGCAATTTGGTAGTGCCATGTTCAGCTTGTTTTTTTTTGTTGTAATGAACGGCTGTCTTGGAGATCTTAAGTTTTTCCCCTACCTGTCTCTCACTCATGCCAATTTCCAGCAGTGCCAAGATGGCTGCCTTTGTGGCTTCACATAATTCTTTTGTTTTAGGCATTATGTGAGAGCTGACAACTTCTGAGTTGTGCTACGGCTTGAATGTAAGCAGGAAACCACTCTAGGCCTTTGCATGTGCAGTGCTGCTTGTTTAAGCTTGTTAATTAAGCTTAAGAATGTCAAATAGGACATAAAGTATTATGTGACCAGCTGCATTTTTTGTTGTGTTCATTGTATTATACGTTTAGTGGTACCAGATATTAGAATGAACAAGAAATTGAAGAAAACAAGGGTGGTCTAATAATTTTTTCCATGACTGTACATTGAATGCTGTTTTGCATTCAATCTTAATTCACCTCTGTAATGACGACCTTCATCCTCACACATATTCCAGGTGGTTTTGTAGACACCTGTGTCCAGGGCGGAATGATAAAAAAAAAAAAAAAAGATCTAACCTTGATTTTTCTGGCAGATATTGCAATTTCAATTCAGTTCATTATTTTCTTCCAGTCAAGCTAAAGGAAATATTCACTGTGTTTACAGAATAGACAACAGTAAGAAAATCAGTGATTAAAAGCACATAACACATTATTCATCGAATATATTGATAAGTAATTGTTTTCATTATTTAAGGGACACTCCAACTTCTGCTCTTGAACAAAGGCTTTGTGTTGTTGACCTGCTTACCAGCACTTCGGTAAATACAACCAGAAGAAGTCGTGGCCAGCAGATATTTTTAATTTTTTTAATTTAATTTAATTTTATTTTATTTTATTAGTATTAATAATATGTAGTTTTTAATGATCTATTTTATTTTGTTTATATTTTTTAATTTAGATTTTTTTCTATCCATCTGTTTTATGTATCTTTTTGTCTACTTTTTGTAACTACTATTGGAGTTTTAATTTCCCTGGAGTTTTTCCAAAGGGATTAATAAAGTATTTATCTAATCTAATCTAGTTTGTAAAATAATATGTGTAAAGCAGTTGAAACAACAGATCCTAGGTCAGTCAGGAGCGCTGCAAAAAATTGTAGCTTTTGCGATCACATGATTGCGTGTCTGAAATTGTGATTTGATCCAAAAACGATAGATCTTTCAGGCCTTCATCTTCCAAAACCAGCAGAGCTCGACCTCTCAGCTGGAACATCTGTGGAGCCTGCTGAGGTTTTCAGGAAATGCAGCCATGTTTAAATATTGAATGTATTAACTCCTCTGTACTTTTATTTCCCTCCTGTCTGTTTTCTGCTACCTCGGGACTTTCAGTTGATGCTCAGGCACCTCCGGAGAAGAGGCTGGAGGACATGACTCGACTTGGAGAGCTCTGCATTGAAGTTCTGCAGCAGAATGAGGAACATCACTCCGAGGTATTTAACTCACACATTTAGATTATTATTATTATTATTTAAACTTGAAATTAATAGAACATATACGTACAGAAAGGACAGATGTGCTTATCCAGTGGTAAAAAAGAAACAGAGTTATTGTTTTTTAAAGAACAGTGGAAGGATATTAAGGACAAATAATTAACTATAATCCGAAAGAATTAGAAAATAAAAAGTACAAGTACATACAAAGTATTCCTTTTTAAACCATTTATTATATAATGTAATAGTTTTCTCACTTTCTATACAGGTTGCACATCTCAAGGATTTGATGTACCGGTATTCTTTGAGTTCATATAAAAACAAATAAAGCATGATGTAACTTTGGTTACCCTACATTTGTGCAGATGATTTTTTCCAGCCAAAGTTAACAAGTTTGTGATTAATTCAGTCTGTCGTGAACAAAATAAGAGATGATATTTTTACATTAAAAACTATCTGCCAATGTGGCAAGTCAAATTAAACTTTTATAACGTCTTGGAAGTAAGATGTGCTATTTTAAGTAGTTTCTATACCTGGTTTTAAGACCCACAAGTCAAATTTTGCTTGTTCCATTTGCAAATATTTTTTTCGTATTTATAAAGCATTCAGTGCTTTATGTTTGTTTTTAATTCCTTGTAATAAATTATCCATCTGGACTGCTAAAATGAGTATGACATTTTAGAAAGTATTGTGGATGTGTTTGACTTGAAATTAGACCAATAGACCTGCTAAGATCTGAGTTTTTGCAATCCAACTCTTCACTGATTCTTCTGAGATGTTCAGTCTTTATTTGAAAAGAATTTTTCAGTCAAAGTCTTGTTGCACAAAGTGTTTTGCACAAAAATCAAAGATATAAAATGAAATTGATAAAAACTAGAACTTTCAATACAATGAGAGTACAAAACCCCACCCACCTTTGCGATCCACATACCTCACACACAAGAACACCCACCCACACACAAAGACATTAAGAGGAGATTCAAAACAGAAAACAGAATAAGACGACTGAGGAAATGCCGTCTTGTATATATATAATTTTGTATGTATAAGGATTTGGAAACACAGGAACTAAGACTAAAATAACAGTAAAAGAACATGATAGGATATTAGATTTTTTTTTTTTTTTTTGGTTTTTCACAATTAGTCGTGTGAGATTTTCAGAATTGAAATTTGATGAATAATTTTCCTTAGATTTTAGTTTTTGCAGTGCAAGGAGCTCTGAAGGGAACAAGGGAACCAAATTAATATCAGCGAGGTGTACCTAATAAAATGTCCATCAGAACTACCGAGGAGCAGAGGAAAGTTTAAAGACCTTCAGTCCGCTGTCATGTCTGAGGGTTCTTGTAATTAAATCCACAGAATGAACATTTTTTTAAAGGAAATGTTTTGTTAAATCCAAAACTCTGCCTGGATCTCCGTGATGACTTTCCTGCAATGAGATTCTGACAAAACACCAACAAAACTCAGACGTTGGAGTTAAAAGGTTGTTTGGCTGCCATCTGTAAACGAGTAAACAATTATGTTTCATCTCGAAGTTTGAGCAGAGACAGATTGCGGCGCAGCTTCGACAAAAAGACGTTAATTTGCAGAGAAAATCTTGTTTGATTCCTGGAGCAGAGACGGAGCGGTCACCATGGTAGGAGCGGAGTGTGGCGTGTTAAAAATAACTCAGAAACAGATGCCTGGGCGCCACGCTGCCACTTAGGAGTCCATCGCTGCGCCGCGTCTCAACACCTAGGATTGATCAGTTTTACACCGTGGCGGGGAGACGCGGCGTGCATATGGGCCGTGGGCGTTGTTTTCATCGTTTCCCCCGCCGCAGATGTTGGTGCAGTCGTGTCATTCGCCACTTTAGCGCGAGGCAGAGGAGGAAAATGGGCAGTGTTATGAAAAAGGGGATCAAGAACGTTAATGAAATGATCAAGCAACTCCAGGCATCTTTGCAGCTGTCACTCAGACTGAGAAAAAGTGTCAGAGTGAAACTGTTCTTCTTTTACATCCAACAAAAACAAGAGAGAGAGGTCAGGGTTGACTTTCAAAGTTTAACAAGTGTCAGGATTCTCTTTTGTTTTGTGTTGTTTTGCTCCTTGTTCTGTTTTATTTTGTATTTACTCCTTGTATTTCTAATTTTAGACCTCTTGTCTTGTGTCTCCTGTGGTCCTGCATTGGTCTGTTAAGTTATCATTTTTGTTCACATTTCATGTCTTGTCTTTTCGTTTCCTGTTTTATTTTGAAAATTCACTCGTCTCCCCGTATTGCCATAGGTTTTGCTCGCTGTCTCGTCCCGTCACACATGATCCCTGATCGTTCTTCCCCTGTTGCTGTTTCTCAACAACCCCAATCACCTCATGTATTTCATGTTCCAAATGTTGATTGACATAACGATCGTCCAGTCCCCTGCTGAATATGCTTCTGCGCAGTTCAGCCCCCCCCCCAAAACACTTTCTATGGTCTCTCTCCCAGATGGATTAGTATAACATTTGAATGGTCCATCTGGTGTATCAGGTTAACGTTATCCTGCTGAAGTCTCCATCAGAAGACTCACTTCTGCCACTCACTGAATATTTTCTCTTTTTGCACCATTCTCTGTAATCCCTAGAGATGGCTTTGCATGGAAATCTCTGTAAATCAGCAGCATCAATGCTCAGACAAGCCCACCTGGCACCAACAAAGGCACCCAACCCACCTTTCCTCTCCATTCTGATGCTTCACTGGAACTCCAGCTTTTTGTCTTGACCTTGTTTACTCTCCGAAACACATTGAGTTGCTGCCAGGTGATTGGCTAATTGGCTGTTAACATCAAATTAGGAGTCAAATGGGTGAATCTTAAAAAGTAGCTGTAAATCTCCATTTAGAGCTTCAGATTTACGAGACAGAGTCTGCATTTATAAGACACCAAATGTTTTTAAGAACATTTCAAAGCCTGGAGTCCCTTGGTACATCAAAAACCCATTTACCACATCGCTCAATCTTACTGTTTTTTTGTCTTTCTCTTTCTATTGCTTCATGGGAAGGGAAGAGAGGTAAGTTTGTTAAAATAATTCATGTGTAATAATCCTTTTGTGTTTGTGCTGGCTGTTATTTTTCAGTGATATCTTTGCTCTCCTTCTGTCATAAGAGGAGAATGTCCTTAATGGAATATCTGTTGTGTCTAAAGTGTAAGGAGAGGCTGTGTGGTGCAATCCAACCAGTGTCAATTTTTACAGCACTTTTTAATGTAGCTTTGGGATAGTCTTTTGGCTAGAATATCTTTTTTTTTTTTGTCATAATGCTTGGTTAGTTTTTTGTTGATGAAACATTTTCAGTTTTGACATCTACTGTTTATTAGTTTTATTTAGTTGACAATATGAAGTGTAAAGGATAAGGCATTTTTTTTATCTGTCCTTGAATTTCTGAAGTCATGTTTTACACTTGGATAAAATGAAAAGTCCAATAACCCTTTGAATTGAATGCTAGCAAGTTTGAATGTATAAATTAACAGAAACAAATTTAACTTTTAAGTAGCTCTGAGTGGATCGCTCTACAACTTATCCCACTGCCACCAAGCTAAGGCAGCTGTGACTGGATGTCCCTCATAACTCGTCCAACCTTTCCACACGACCAAATTAGCTGTGATTGGATATATTCCTAACTTGTCCCTACTTTCTACATGACCAGATTTGGTCTGATTGGATTTAGTCTCAAGGTTTTGTCCATGTGCACTTGTACTTATTAGTTACTTTGTAGTTCTCCTCAAAGGAAAACAGATTGTTGACCAAACTATGGTGAAAACTAGTAAACAAAATGACACTGGATCCAGCAGACAAGCTGCTGTTGCTCTTCCTGCTGAAGAAATAGTTCTGATATAATGGATTCAGAATACAAAGAGTATCTCAGTTTGTTTCATAGAAGCAAAGCTTTTTCTCCATGAGCAGCCATTTTGTTTACAGGCTTGTTGTCATCACGCTCGTAGTTCCCACCTCTTTCCCCTCAGAGGACTCTGATTGGTCAGTGCCTCTGTAGAATGTGCTCAATCGCCACAGTTAGAAGCTTTCAAGATGGATCTGCTTGATCCTTAACATTGGATTAGGTGGATCCAGTTGCACTGCAAGTTTAAACAGACATTATAGACAGCTGCCAAAAACTTGATTTTTCCTCTTTTGTCTAAAAGATCGTTTGTTGGGGTGCTGGTTTGGGAGAATGGTTAACAACAAGGCATGTATGCTTCTCTCTCGCCCCCTTCACAAGTCTGTTTCTCTCTCTCCTATCAATAAAGACATAAAAAAAATTCCCAAATATAACCGTTCAAGAAAGATCATTGTTGTCATTTTTTTTAAAGTTGGGCACAGATTTTTTTATTTTATTTGTTCTTGCTGCTCATCTTGCTGCTTGATCCACTCCTTTCAGTACCATCTTTCTTCTACACTCTTTAGTGTTTACCATCTTTTCAGTTTTTGTTCCTCTAAACTTTCTTGTTTTTTTCATCTCCTTTCACTTTTTGATTTTTACTTCAAACTCTACCCCATCAGACCTTTCTTCTCCTTGTGGCTCTTTCTTCTCTCAACTCTTGCCTGCCTTTTCTTTGTCTCTGTGATGGACTTACAATGGCATTTATTTACAATCAAGCCAGCGTCTTCAGAACAATAAATAAAGAGGGAGTTGTAGTTACTGAGGACTCTTCAGAATGATTGCTGTCAGGATCAGGAAACTGAAAAGATGTGTTTGAAAGAACAAGTCGTCCTGAAGGCCGCGAGCACGAGTGTCTGTGGTGTCATTTCTCTCTTTCTCTCCTGAGCTCACATCTCTGCCTCTTGGTTTTCAGTTTAACACAAATGCCGACCTCAGAGCATAGGTGTGCGAGTCAAGGCTGGGACTACTCATCTCTTATGAGTCCTTCAGTAGTGAGCTGACAGACCTCTGACTGCAGGAGAGACACACAGCTGAGATGCTGCTGCTGTATCTCAGAGCTTTTTTGATCAGAAGGGAAACAACAACATTCAATCAATCAATCAATATCCTTTATTTAACCAGGAAAAATCTTGTTGAGATTTAAAACATCTTTTTCAAGAGTGACCTGGCCAAGACTGCAGCACAAAACAGAAAATAAAACAACTTAAACATCTCCCATCAGGCTCCAAATATTCAGATATCTGTGACTTTTCAAAGGATTTATAAAAGTGCACTTAGACAAAGCATCCTGTACAACCCCAAACACGCTCCAGTGTCCAACTTTGACAGCACTTTCTGGTTTAGTTTTATAACAATAATAATAATAATAATAATAATAATAATAATAATAATAATAATAATAATAATAATAATAATAATGATACATTTTATTTAAAGTGCCTTTCTAAACACTTAAGGGGACTTTACAGAGTAATTAAAATCACAATTAAAATAAATAAAAACAACAGATAGTCTTTTGTCTAAAATATTTTTAGTTATAGTCACAATTTAGACATTTGAACTGTTTGGATTTTAGTCTGGTTTAACATGTTAGTCAATGTTTATCATACTTATTGGATGTCTGAAGGGGAAAATTCAAAGTATGAACATTCCTACATCAGTCAAGAGGAGTTAAACAGTTAGCTGAATATAATTTGTCTTTTACCCACCCTTTTACCCCTCCGTTTGTGCTAACATTAGCCCAGAAGGTGGCTAAGCTGCCCCACGGAGGTTAGCATGTTGTGCGTTAGTCTGTGATGTTTGAGAAAACGAGCTTCGCTGTTACATGGTAACTGGCATGAATTTGTGGTTCTTAAGTTTTTAGGACTGTAAGCAGCTGGAGCAGCTTCGCTCCAGATACACTGCAGGTCCAGCATAAAGTCTCTGTATGTGTTCACCTTGGCTTTGCTCTGGCTCATTAGCATATGAAGTGGGCCGCCCTCAAAACCAGTCGTTCTGAACAAAGGGGTTATGTGAGTGTGAAAAGACTGCAGCTGTACTTTATTCATCAGCTTTTTGGACCTAAGCATGTTACTAACTTTTCTCAAAGGCATCAAGGATCCATGTTTAACTGCGGAAAAAGAGGGAAATATGGGACCTTTAAAGCATGAAAAAGTCTTGTTTCTTGCTTTGTGGGAATTGTTATGCAGCATTTTGGCATTTACAGACAAAGACAACAGGACAATCTGCTCTGTCAGTTTGGCCCTGGTGGATTAAAATCAAATGTCAGGCTTCACACTGGACCTCTGAGGACCATGACAAAAGCTCCTTACCAAACTCTTGATGTCTCACACAGTATGTCCCACAATCAAACTTCTTCTAAACTAGTCTAAACTAGTCTACTCCTTGGGACATGACATTGACTGGGCCTTTGATAGCTTGTGTGTGATTATTGAAGCAGTTCCGTGGGAAACACTAAGGTTGAAGTTTGGTAGCATTTCAACAAAAACTCCTTTAAACTTTGACAGGGGCTTTTCTGTGAAGTTTTTGATGTTTCCGCTGATGCTGTTTGTGACATTACTCTGTGTCCTCAGGCTTTCTCGTGGTGGCCCGATCTGATGGCCGAACATGCCGAGACGTTCCTGTCTCTGTACAAAGCTGACATGGATGGTGCGCTGCAGGTCCAGCCTGTTGACTCATGGGACAGTTTCCCTCTTTTCCAGCTCCACAACAACTTCCTGAGGACTGACCGTGAGTCTAATTTATTTTCTTCTTGACTGATACGTGCAGGTCAAGGTGAGATGATCAGATTTTATTTTTTATCACAGTAGATGTGTCAGATAGATCAGCAAATTTGTGACTTACCTAATCAAACAAAATAACGAACAAGATTGGTTTGGAAGAAAAAGAAAAGATACATTAGATTACATCGAACTTTATTTATTTCTTGGGAAGCTCCTTCCGGGAAATTAAGGTGCTGGTTGCATTGTATTGTACAAAGTATAAAAAAAACACAAGTATCAAAAAGTGAAAAACAATTGGCAGTAGGGCTGGACGCAATGAACGAAAGTAAAATCCCAGGCTTTGCACGAAACTCGATTTACAATTTTTATTGTTTTATATTTTTGCTTCTGGGTGTAAATCCCAGTAGATCAGCAGCTTCTGAAATGCTTGAGCCAGCCTGCCTGGTCCCAAGACCCATTCAAAGTCATTTAAAGCTATGGTCTACGATTTGGAAGCTTTGTATATCTTAATAACACCGTTTATAAGGCTGTTATGGTCCTATGGTCCTATCTACACAGTATAAAGACCAAAAAGAACGAAAAAAATCTATTCAGTATATCCGCTGAAAAGCTGCATACTAGCTAACAAACCAAGCCTTGAAGGCAGTAAGGTTCAATTGGTCCGTGAGTTGGTCCGTGAGTCCATCCAATCCCCTGTCTCCCTCACTACGCAGCATCATGCCCATGGTCCCGCCTCCTCCCCTCTACCTCCAGTGAGCAGCTATCAGCGTTAGCTACTGAAGTAGCCGGAAAAGCCTAGCGCCGAAACCGGGAAGCCGCTTCCCTCTCCCGCGGGGCCCAACAGAGCTCTGCCCGCGGGTTGAGGCCTGTTAGCGGGCTAACGGCTAACGAATGGCCTCAGCCGGCCGTCAGACCTTCAGCATAGGCCGTTTCGCCCCTAGTTGATCAGGTAATGGCTTTGTTTACTACAGTGGGAGATGTCTGCTGAATAACTCTGGTTAGTCTGTGCCTGGCCTGGCTAATGACTTGTAGCGGAGCGGGTTAGCCTGTTAGCCGCTAATCGTTAGCATTGTAAGCTGAGCTGGGAGGACAGGCCAAGAAAGATAAATCCTCCCCCACAATCGGCCCCGCTCTGGCGGCGCCAGACCCGCATTGCCGCCGGTCCAGTTGAAATGGCTGCTGCTGTGTGTTACAAGGGGGATGTCTGTCGTGTTTGATACTTTCAGTTGAGCTGAGCTGTTTTTGATTGAGTTTGCTGCTGATATATTATGCTAGTCGCTCGTAGCTCTGTCCGAGGGGGCTTGAGAGGCGAGGCGACACGAGCTGGGGGCGGGATCTTGGAACACTGAGGGGAGAAGTGAGGGAAGGGGGGGCAGGCTGCGGTTTCAAATAGTAGACCACAGCTTTAAATAATTTTTAAATCATGTTTCTTCTTCATTCTGATGCTTAAGGGGCAGGACTAGATAACTCTTAGCTTCATTCTGTCCCTTCTCAAACACTGTTTGACCCATTTGTATATGTGTTAACTTAAAAGTTTAGTTGGCAATGTTGTTGCTTTAAGAAACACTTAAAGAAATCAAGGAAAAAATGTGGTAGTCAGTAGCAATTACTTTTTTAGACCAGGCAGAGGGGAAAAAAAATGGAATCAGTCAATTCCGAGGAAAAAATGATGGAATCACCCTGTCAATTTCCTTTCTCACCTGCATCAGATTAGATCTGCTCGTTAATCTGCAGTTAAAAAAGAGTGATCACACCTTGGAGCTGTTGCACCAAGTGGATTGACATAAATCATGGCTCCAAGTCGAGAGATGTCAATTGAAACAAAGGAGAGTTATCAAACCCCTTAAAGAAGGTAAATCTTCACCCAATGTTAAAAAAGATGTTGGTTGTTCTCAGTCAGCTGTGTCTAAAATCTGGACAAAGTACAAACAACATGGGAAGGCTGTTCAAGGAAAGCGTACTGGTAGACCAGGGAAGACATCAAAGCGTCAAGACAGAAAACTTAAGGCAATATGTCTTGAAGACAGAAAATGCACAGCAAATCAAATGAGGAACAAATGGAAGTCAGCGTTTATCTATCTATCTATCTATCTATCTATCTATCTATCTATCTATCTATCTATCTATCCATCCATCCATCCATCCATCCATCCATCCATCCATCCATCCATCCGATAGACAGACAGACAGACAGACAGACAGACAGACAGACAGACAGACAGACAGACAGACAGACAGACAGACAGACAGACAGACAGACAGACAGACAGACAGACAGACAGACAATTCATCTGAAACTTAAAAATGTTTAAAAATTATATAGATATTAATATGTACAGCAGCAGGTCGTCTTGACCATGCCTACATGCCTTAATGCACTAAGTTGTTTCCATGTGATTTGTGGACTTGCTATCAGCACCAATGAGCAGTTGAACATGTGAGCCTCATATTGTGGTTGTAGCTGGATATCAACATCAGGAAAGCTCTGTGCACTTGACTTAAGCAGTCAAACAAACTAATATAAGAAATACTGAAAAATCAAAAGTATATCAAGGTTAACTGGAATGACCAAGAATGAAGTGATTCACACTTTAAGCGTGCTTTTGTTTTCCAAATCTGACCTGCCCAGCACATGTTCATACCTTTAGTGTTGCTAATTGACATTGAAGCTTTTACAAAGAAAGGACTCGAGGTTAACGGCACCTCCTACGCTTCAGCAGAGGTAATTAAGAGAAACAAAAGAGGCTGCAGGGTCAGCTGATCCCACCACCTGTCAGCAGATACCTTCAGAAGGATGTTCACACCTCGTCATCATTGCAGGGTTTTTACACCCTGCTTTGATTATTCAGTTCGTGGACAAGAGTCTAAAGCCTGTGAGGGTCTCAGTTGGTTTTCCTGCAGCTCAGGAGAAATGAGCAGGATTTGTGTGGACCTATGAGGTTTGGCATCCAGTCTAGTTCAATCTTTCTAAAGGCTTTCATTATACTCTGCTCTCCATGGTTGGAATTTTTATCCTACACACTTCATACTGTCTCTAACCTTTTTTTACAACACTGATTCAACTGCTTAATCAGCCACTGACGTTGCAGCAAATCAATGCACTAGAGCGGGGTACACACATAAAGATTTTCAGAATCTGAAGAGATGTTTAATCTGTCAGAGACCCCATGCATGAAAATAAAAAATCCGGCTGAACAGTTTGGATTGTACTGTGTGTGGTGTGCTCTTAACACAGCACACCACACACCTAACCATTCGGTCCCACCACCGATCTAGAAGCTAGTCCTCTAGCTTCAGACAGAAATCTGATCAAACGTGATCCAACAAAAATGAAGAAGAGGAAATGTCGCAACAACCAGAAAACACAACATTCAACATGGGAGAGGACATATGAGAAGAGGGAATGATGGCAGTCTTGTGACTATATCAGATGGAAAAATCCAGAACTGAAAGGAGACAGCATTAACACGTGAGCTGGCCCTCCATTTCTGAGGTCCACTCAACTAAATATTTCGTTTTTTATTTCCCCTTGAATTTCTGAACTCATTCATTCAACCATTGAGAGGAAGCCTCTCGTTTTCAAGGGGGTCCTAGATGAACTGAGACAAAACACAGTCAACAATCTACAACAACAACAAAAGAAAAAAAAACACAAACACAGACATCAGCACAACCCAAGAGAAAAAAGAATAAATAACATAAAATGAGTACAACAAGAGTACATCACTATGACCACAAATGGCCGTGGCAGTAGTAAAATAAAGTAAAATAAGCCTAGCAAAGCTGTAAAAGATATTTGATAACAATAACAATTGAATAAAGTATCATCGGAAACAGATGCACTTTAACTCAAAAAAAGAAGACAGGGCACATTTAAACCTATGAAAAGAAATCAATAATCGAATGTTCAAGGGGAGATTATTCCAGTCTGATGGGGCTTTAAACATGAATGCTCTTTTACCAATTGATTTGTTCACTGTATGAATGGAGAAGTATTGAGATGAGTGCCTTAATTGATATCTTGAGGAATATGGAATCAGAAACTGTTGTAAATAAGCAGAATAACTACAATGTACACATTTAAAAATAATCTGTAACCAATGAATATGTCTTCTTATATTGAGTGTGGGCCATTTAAGTGAGGTATACATGATACAGTGATGGGTGTAAAATGAACAACTGAGAATAAATCTAGAAAGACGGTTGTGTTTCACTCTTGGATAAAATTAAGCATCTAATAACTCTTTTGTGAATGATGGTAAGGTTTCAATGTATAAAATAAAATGAACATAAACAAACTGAGCTTTTGTGTGAAATGCAGTCACCTTTATTTACGCGACCTGGCAGAGCATCTCAGTTACAATACCAGAACTGACAACAAGCAGTGAACCTGCTCTACATGAATATATCAGTTCATAAAGAGAGCAGCTTTGATTGGATCGCTCCACAACTTATCCCACCACCACCAAGCTAAGGCAGGTGTGATTGGATATATTCCTAACTTGTCTGTACTTTCTACATGACCAAATTAGGTCTGATTGGATTAAGTCTCTGTCAAACATTTTACTCCAGTTTTTATTTGTTGATGGAAATGTCAGTTAATTTAGTTTCAGTTTTTGTCAATGTGCACTTATTTTTTGTATTTACTATCTAGTTTTTGTCAGGGTTAAAACAGTTGTTGATGAAAACTATGACGAAAATAATTAGTCAACAAAATTAACACTGCTCCACAGTCATCAGATGTCTACAAACAAAGTGTCCCTCATAAAGTGGCCTATTAAGATGTTCTTTGGTTTTATGTCCCTCTTTTCTATTACTCTTCATCCTCTCCAGTTTACCTTTGCTGTATGTTTTGAGTGTTTTCTTTTCCTTCTTCCGTGTTACTGTATTATATTTGTTTAATTACTTTTCTGTGGTGAATATTTACCCATTCTAGGCCACCTTCAGTGTTCTGTTGTATGTTTTAGAGAGTATTTACAGCAGCCTATTTGTTTGAGGTTAAATCCACATAAAATCATGTAATACTCAAGAAAATGTATTGGAAGTGTCAAGGTCCACACAATGCTGTATAATAATTAGAAACATAGAGGCAGACACTTCAGATTAGAACGAAAACATCAACATTTACAGCTTTATTTCAGGTACTTGTAGTTTTCTCCCTCCTGATGAATATCCTGGCTGAACCAAATCTGACTGCAGGAGAAAAGTCTCCCTTCATTGTCTCCTCTCTCTTTCAGCTAGTTTTGTCTGGCAGCCAGCAGAGATTTGGCGAGAGGCAAGGCGTTATTTAACATGTTTGCTGCCAAAGAACCTCGAATACAGTAACAGACAGGCAGGCAGAGAGACAGACAGCCCAAGGGCACTGACGGGAACAAAAAACTCAGTGTTTCATTATGTGCAGAATCCACAAATCTCCTTTTCTGTGGCACTTATCTTTTATATTTCTCTCTAATTACCATCCTCTGTTAATGTCGTAATTATTCCAAGTGTCACAACATTAGTCGACTTAAACCGGGGCGTAATGAGGCAATAGACGAAGCAGGAACACAGCAGAAGTGAAATCAGAGTTTTAACTGTTAGTACAACTGAGGCCATCACGTTTCATAATTATTTCCAAAGAGATTTGATGCATAATCAGAAGAGAAAGTGACACGAGGAAGGGAAAAAGATTTGAGGGGAATATTTTTAATTTGCAAGCTGCTGTCTGTGATCATTGATAAAGAATATAATCACCTTTTAAAGTTATAATTTGTAGTGTTTCACTTTTACTTGATAGAGGAGAGAGAGAAGGTGGATAGTCTTGGTGGTGTTGAGACGAGGGGAAAGGGCACACGCTACAATCACCTTGTGCCTCCCTCGCTCAAGGCTACAACTTTCAGTTAAAAGGTGCACAAACAAAATCCACTGGGCTTTTAGCATCCTGTTCATTTTTTACATTTATTTACAACATTTTGTTAGTTTAAAAACCAACAGTAAACACCACCTGGTTGATCTCAGGTCATGTGACTTAAGATCTGTAAAGTTTTTAACCAAGCTTTGTTGAAATATATATAATCACAAGTATTTTCAGTTTTATCCGTTTCGTTTTTCCTACATACTTAAAAAGTGATTTTTTTTTTTTTTTTGTCAGAAACGTCTGAGCAGTTAAACAGTTGATCAACTAACAACTCAGCAAACAATTCAAATTCACTGGGTTGTTTGTAATATTCCTCTGCAAAAATCAAAAAACACCTGGACAGTTATGGTATTACAGCACAGTTTCACATTGGCTAATGTTAAGTTTCACTTATGGGAGCCCATCTTCATATGACATTGCCCACTGTGAAGGTGAGCTGTTATCTTCTTTTTTACAGACTGTATACAGGGTGTCCATAAAGTCTCTGTACAAATTAAGACATTTATTACAAAGGCAGTTGATGAGGTATCTTAACCAGATTTGTTTTATTTTAATCAGTGTTTGTTAAAGTTTTCTTCACATTAAAATTTTGTGTTTCAAATATTCTGTTAATGAAAGGAAAGGTTTGTCTTACACGATTGATGTTTTCCTCAGACATTCTTGGTCGCCCACTCCTCCCTTTACATAGTATTGTTAGACTTTTATTTAAAAAAATGCTGCCATAGTGATAATCACATTCTTCGTGTGATATTTGTGAACTACAACACAGGCCGTGCTAACAACAGCTAAAAATAGCCTGGTAGATTGGCATGTTTTTTTCCGACTTCAACTGGAACGCCGATAAGTCGGAGATGATGTCAGTCCCAGTTCAGAGGTTACTGGAACGCAGCATTACGACAGTCGCCGCGTGTGCTCATGGGTTATTATTATAAACGTTTGTATTCATAATATTCCCAATGTAATGCAATGTAATGTAAGACATGTTAGAAGTTAATATTAAGCAATAAGGTGGAGGGCATATGATACAACATTGCAAACAAAAAAATAGTGGTCACTGCCAAAATAGTGCAGTCACAACCGAAACAGTGGGTGTTTTGTAAAAAATAAAAGATACTGAGTCATCAACTAACATTTTATGATGACTATTCTTCAAATGTATGTTCAATTTCATAACTCATTAACTCTGAGATCTATATAATCAGCGGAATTCATGTTACAAGAAAAGATTGGATTTTGATTCTGATGAGTCTTGGAAAATGAACTTTGAAAAATGTTTAAAATATCATTTTTATTGATTTTATTATAAAACCCTTCAAGAAAAATATGTAAAAATATTCTTTAGAGGGGGCGTGTAAGTACAATATGAACAGATTAATATAATCCCTTTTATTGCAGTGTGTTGCTGTGTTTCAGTTGTGACATGTTTTGGGAGTAGAAAAAACATTTCAAGAACAGGCAGAAATTAAAATATGAATATTGACTGCACTATACAAAATATATGTACCTTAGATATGGTACAACATATGTATGGACAAAGTTTTGGAAAAAAAAACACTTAAAAAAAAAAAAAATTCCAACCCTGCACTTTGGACAAATTCGGTAGAATGGCCCTTATCCAACACTGTCCCTGTCTCCATAAATTTCTTGTGCCATGCACGAATTGAAGGACATGATGGTGGATCTCTTCCAAACTCAGTTCTGTAGTTTCCCTGAGTCTGCACATCTGATTTTGTCTCAATAAACCAGGATACACATTGTGCCCTCTCTTGAGGAGTAGCCATTTTATAGGGGTTCATTTAACAGCTTTCCTTCCATTAACAGAATATCTGAAAGACAAAATTTTAATGTGAATGAAAACTTTCATAAACACTCATCAACTGCCTTTGTAAGACATTTTTTAAATTGTTAAGAGATTTTATGGACACCCTGTACTTTCTTCACTCTTTCATAACACTGACGTGCAGCAGGAGGAAGTGGTTGTAGCCATGATAGAGTAATCATCCTCCTGACTATTAATAGAAGGACTTGCAATAGATACAGCTTCCTGTTTTCTGCTCTTCCTTTAGGGAGTGCTCCAATAATATAAAATTTGGGGTTCAAAGTAGATCAATGTTCAGTATAGAGATTAACCCTTTTTGAATTAGAAGGTTTTTTTAAACAGTCTATAAATTCTGCCACCAGGGTGTTCTGAATCAAAACAATGACAAAGTTATATAAATGTATATACAACGCTTATCACATTAGACCAAGACCCATGTAAGGTTTACACCACTGCTGCCCTAAATTATCAAGATTGCTAATTACTGAGATAGTTTTTATGTTTCTCTACTATTAATATCAACAGCATGAAAAAAGCTTTTTGGCCAAAATGATGTTTTTAATGCTAGAATTTAATTATTATTGTTATCCATTAATTTTTAGATGTACTGTTTTGCAAACTGGAGAGATTATTAAACACATAATGATTTTTGTTTAAGATATCAGGTTTTATTTAATTACTTGTATTCCTGAACAGAAACACAAAACACATTATTCATCATCTAATAGTGATGATAAATAATCTGTTTTCATTTTAGGGATACTCCAATTTCTACTCCTAAACAGGGGCTTTGTGTTGTTGACCTGCTTACCGGCACTTTTACAGCAGAGATGTGTCGTTCAGGAACTATTCAGCTCTTTTGAACCTTTTTTTTTAAGTGATAAATAAAAAAAATGCTTCAGCGTTGTAAGTAAGCTGTTCATTTGCAAGCCATTTCTAAATGAAAATTGTCTGTAAATATGTAGAGAAGCATTTGTAAAATAGTTGACACAACACATCCTGGATCACAAGAACATTTTCCTTTTAAATGAGTATATTTATGTTTATGTCCTCATCAAAAAAATTTGGAAACTGTATTTTAGTTGATTATTTCTCCCCTTTTTTTTGGTTGGAAAGCCCTATTGGTCACATTTACAGCGAGGTACTGCTTCTCAGGATTGTACATTAACTCTCTGATTTCCACATTAAGAAATACATTTGTGAAAAACATTACTTGTCGGTAAAATTTTGTTCCTGCCTTTTTTCTTTAGCAGCCTTTCAGGTTTTATTTTTCAGATCAACCAAACAGGAAGCAGATACAGGCCAACTTGCAAGTTGACTTATCAGGACGTTTAAGGATTATTCTGGGCATGGATAGATGTCATTAAATTCTTCAATCATTATTTTTTTTCCATATAAAGACATCACAGAGAGCAAATATTCAAAGGGGTGAGTGAGGATAAAAAGCCATAGATAGGTTTACAGATTTTTAAATACAGCAATATGGTGGAAAAAAGTCGACTGTGCGGTCACAATGCCAGTAAAAGTGTTAATGAAATTTAACAACACAGCTGAACATGTGGGAAGTGCCCAAACAAAAAGTGCCAAAGTACCATCTTCACCCCGTAAGTGGTGTTCTGGTAGCAGAGTGGGAGCATCATTTATGGCCCTTTTCCACTAGCACGCCTTGGCCCTACTCCACTCGGCTCTTCTCGATTTGCAGCGTGTTTCCTAGCCTGCTACCTCCTAAAACAAGCTAGTCGATACTAAAAGATGACGTCACCAACTGCCGACTACTGATTGGTCAGAAAATGTTGTCATCGATGAGTCATGAGCGCGACTACCTAGCGCATTAGCAGTAGCTACCATTAGCTTACCCTCATACGTCTTTTCTTTGCAGCTTGATTGCTCTCGTCCTCAGCCTCATTCTGTTGTTTAGCTTCTAAAACTCTCCTGTGCTTCTCAAGGGGTATTTCTTCTTACCACCTGCAGCCTTCTCCTGCTTACCTTTTTTACTCGGTTTGTGACAAAAAGCCACAGATTGTTGTGTCGCGCTCAAAATGACATCACCGCAGAGCCGCTCTCTGTTTACAGCGACACTGCACGCCATTGTGCAGGCGACTGGGGCTAGTGGAAAAGCAGCACAAGGCAAGTAGAGTAGATCTGGGTAGAGTCGAGTAGAGAAGAGTTGGGCTAGTGGAAAAGGGCCATCCATTAGTGTCAGTCCTTGTAACATTTCAAAACTTAGGACCAAGGTCCATGAGGCTTGTGAAGTCAAAGACTGACGACCAAGTGGGCATCCCAGGATTACAGCATCCTACAAAGATGGCACTCTTGCTTCACTGAGGAACCGTCAGTTTTCTTCCAGGAGGGGAGGGGATTTGGGTGTTTTGGTGGGGTTTTTTTTGCACAATCCTTACAAGTTTTACCTCATGTTAAGGTGACTAATCAGGCTTTTCAATGATATGAAACACTAAACCAGCTTGTGTTATTAAAGAGGAGAAATAATCAACAGTAATGACTAACGAATGAACATTCTGAAGATTGTGTATATGATTGGTTGTCTCAAGAAGTAAAATGTCTAAATCAAATTAAATATAATCAATCAGGTTTTATGTATGTATTTTATTTCAGAGTAAAAATCTACATTTTGTGTCTTTAAATGCTCACTTGATGATCAGCATGTGAAGTCGAGCGGCTGCGATGGAGGCTGCTCCTGGTCTCTGGGGGGTAAAAAGGCTAGTGTTAATCATGCTGGAGCAGAGCGAGAGGAATTAAAACTAATGAAGCCCGGAGAGAGCAGCCGGCTCGGTGTCTGTCCTAGTCTCTTCTCACGGAGGATCCCTCAGGACTTCTGTCTGTTTCACAGTCTCTCAAACCATCGAGGAGGGAATTGGTTTGGTTTACAGTTTCATGATTACCTGAACACTCAGGGTAATCCAAAAAGATCAGTCCCGACACTATAGAAACCAGACCTTTGTAAAATGTGTGTTCTTTATTAGATTTACTCTCTGGAAAATCTGTGCTCTCTGGATACTCTCTTATTTGGGACCATCCTTTGTAAATCCTGCATTTGTTTCTGGGTGAAGTTCTCAGTAGATCAGCTGCTTCTGAAATACTCAGGCCAGCCTGTCTGGCACTAACAACGATGTTGCATTCAAAAGCCATTAAATCAACTTTTTTCCTCGTTCTTCATTCAGGTCACGGATTATTACTATGAATGGATATTTGTGAACTTCAAATCTACAGTGATTGTGAGCAGTCCTAAGTAGCACGATCCAATCAGTGTCCTTTAGAGCAGGATGAGGTGGGAGCTACAAGCAAGTTTAATCAGATCTGGACTGGATCAGTCTTGATTTTGCTGACTAATTATTTTTGTCATAGATAACAACTTTTTATCCCCTGACAAAAACTAGACAGTATCTAATTAAAACAAGTACACATGGACAAATACTAAAACTAAATTAACTGACATTTTCTTCAACAGATAAAAACTAGACTAAAATGTTTGACAGAGACTTAATCCAATCAGATCTAATTTGGTCATGTAGAAAGTACAGCCAAGTTAGGAATATATCCAATCACATACTTTGGTTGTGTGGAAAGGTTGGATGAGTTCAGAGTGACGTCCAATCCAATGCGATTGCCCGGCAATCGGTGCAACAATCAGATGGTAGACTCAGTATTTAGTGTGAACATCATGAAAGCATGGATCCATCCTGCCTTGTATCCATTGTTGTTGGTTTGTTGATTAAGTGTCAAGTCATGTCTAAAATAAATAAAAAAAATGTTACACCCCCAACAGAAAAATCTGTCATCTAATTTATCTCCATCTTCAGTGTCATCTGTGTCATCTTCGTTTGTCTTCTACACCCTTGTTAATATTTTCTGCACAAGATTTAATGTATTTTAATGCAAGTTAATCACTTTTGAAGGACTTTGTTGTTGTTGTTTTTTTCACCTCATTTTGGCCTATGTTTGTTCTTATCCTTATTTCATTATTCATGCTTCAAAAATTTACTGAACATTCATCAAAGAAAGATGATGTGAGTTTACTTATTCAGCTCTAGTTGCCCAGGAAAAATGGGTTGAAGGCAAAAACATGATTTGATATAAGTAGCATCTAAAGAGAAAGAAGTAAAAAAAAAATGACACATCACTACAAGAATAAATGTTCATACAAGTTTAATATGAAGTGAAAGAAATAAAGAGGATTAAACGTAAAGACCACAAATTGTTAAGTTTACTTCTGTTTTCATTTTGTCCTTTTTATTGTCAGGTTATTACAGTGGGAATACTGTTGAATAATTTGTTTCATCATAGTTTTTGTTGACAATTTATTTTTTCCCCTGACAAAAACTAGACAGTAAATAATAAAAACAAGAGCACATGGACAAAAACTTTAACTAAATTAACTGACTTTTTCATCAACAGATGTAAACTAGACTAAAAAGTTTGACAGAGACTTCATCCATGAAAGACCTAATTTGGTCATGTAGAAAGTAGAGACAAGTTAGGAATATATCCAATCACAGCTTCTTTGGTTGGTGGTGGTGGGATAAGTTGCGGAGCGATCCAATCAGAGCTGCTCTCTTTATGAATTGATATATTCATATAGAGCAGGTTCACTGTTTGTTGTCAGTTCTGGTATTGTAACTGAGATGCTCTGCCAGGTAGCCTAAATAAAGGTGACTGCATTTCACACAAAAAGAAAATTCATTTCTGTTCATTGATACATTCAAAATTTAACAGCATTCAGTAAAGAGTTATTAGATGTTTCATTTAATTCAAGTGTAAAACATGACTTCAGAAATTCAAGGAAACATTAAAAAAATGCCTTACACTTTACACTTCATTTTTGTAGTCAACTAAAGTTATGATAGAAATTGTCAACTAAAATGTTGTGATTCATCAACTACAAATAGAGTAAAGCATTTAGAAGACCGATTTATGACTGAAACTAAAAGATATTTTTAGCAAAAGACTAGAACTAAATTAAAAAGTGCTGTTAAAAGTTACCACTGGACTGAATTTCTCTGTTAGATTAATTATATTTCTTGATAGGAAGGATATTTTGTTCAATTTTTGACCTGTTTTTGGCCATAGTTTTTCCTAAGACTTTGCTTACATTTTGTACTTAACACTGCGCCTGTAGTGCCTGCCCACTTCATTAATCTGATTGGCATGTAATGAGTGTGATTGACAGGAAGATCATCTGGTCACCTGCCATATATGCTTTGGAGGTTACCAAACACTTTCTATGAACTTGCAGTGCTGAAATTTAGTGAATGGTCTATCTGGTGTCCAGGCAAGCACTGTATAGTAAAATATTAACAGACTTTGTCAAATTTAAAGCTAACTTTGCCCACTTTTCCAGCTTACCTGTGCAATGGACCATTCCACAAACACCTGCAGGACCTGTACATGCCCCTGGTGGTCCGCTACATCGACTTGATGGAGTCGTCCATCGCCCAGTCTATCCACCGAGGCTTCGAGCAGGAGACCTGGCAGTCTGTCAAGTAAGACTCTGCTTCTTCCGTCCTTCACTTTGAGTGATACATATAAGAGTGTTGTCTCACACATCATGAGCTGAATAAACAGTAGTTTACCTTCCTTTCTTGCAAATTTCAGCAATTTTAACCTCACTGAATTTGCGGTGCATGTTGATCGATTGCCAGATACCAATATTCTTCCAAACATCAGGGGGCTGTGTCTTTAAAAAGTCTTATTTCTGCACGGAGCTGAAGTTAGCGAAAAGATTGTCAACATGGAGGATATGAGGAGTTTTTGTGTTAACTCGTGTTACTGAGACAACAAAAGGAGATTAGGGATGAGAATTTATAAGATTTTATCAATACCAATGCTAATAACAATCCTGCTAATCGATTAAATACTTTAAATTTCCTGCAGATTTTCCGTGTGGGCAAATGTTGACCTGTAGATTTTCAGTGGCAACAATGTCAAACACACGTCACAGAATAGATAACTGCTTCTGCAAGTTGCTGGTGTTTCCACTCACTTAAGGTTGTGCAGTAGGCACCTTTTGTAAAAAATTAAGCCACAATTCTGAACCCTGTCAGTGGAAGGAGTTGATAAGGGAATTGATTAGCAAAAAGATTCACAATATCGATTCTTTGATGGAGCTGTTAAAGACTCTCAAATGGAATTGGTTTTCGATTCCCATCCCTAAGGGAGATGAGATGGTTTGTACGGCTGCTAAATCAAGAGAGGGCGAGATGAGCGCGAGTGTGATGTACTAGCAAGGACGATACTAGATATAGATGAAGAAGTCTGGGTTGTTTATGGCAATATATTTTTTAAAACATGCCTTGCATTTCTTGTTTTTGTGAAAATGCACCATATGGAACCCAACGCTAAGGGACGTGCTTAACATTAGACACTTGCAACTTTGCAGATGCATCAGGTATAAAACAGGCTTTACAATGACAAGCTAACCTTTAGATCAAGAGCACCCATGAACACAGGAAGGCCAAGTGCTCAGAGCTGGCTTCTGGGTGCCTGGAGGCCAGCTTGAAGACTATCGTCTAGCCAGTGGATGTTGGATGTCGAGACCACATGGGGCTGCCAACCACATACCTTTAGAGGGCTGTGGGATTGCGCAGAGGGAAGCAAAAGAGGGCAACCAAAGAGCTAGCAGAGGGGGCTGAGAAGGAGAGCTGTTGGCTGTGGTTGAGGGGGTAATGCTAAATTCGATTGTCCTCGGAACTCAGAAAGATCCAACTTCCACATTGGAAAAGTGCAATTGAATGGCCCTTGAGCTCCAGGTCATATTGACGTCATAGCAAGATGCCGTCCACCATGAGAGGTAAGCAGTCACTATCTCCTGTGTGTTGTCTGTCTAATTTAGCATTTGTGTGATATAAAGTGTAGAATTACTTGTACTGGCTTTTCCAATTTCCCACTCTATTGATCTGTGATTTTAAAAAGCTCTGTATGCGTATGTGGTCAGGCAGAAAAAACACAAGAAAATTAATGTTACTGAAGTATGTTCAATATATAGTATGCCGACACAGAATATTGTTTTTCCCATATTTGAACTGCAGTAGCCTGTAATTATAATGTTCAGCACTAATGCGGTAGTTTCAATATTCAGTAAATGGCAGTTTGACACATGGTAATAATAACTGCACCAATTACTAACGGTTTGTAATGTTTTTAATGGTAGCATAGTCATAGTCCGAGAAAGTTCACCATGTCTATGTAGTTAACATGCTGAAACTTTCTTTTTTAGCAGACAAGCAAGGTTTTTAGTTCATACCTTTACATTTTGACTCTTCATCAGGTGACATTTCTGACGAAGGTGGAAGAGCTTTGTCCAAACATGTAATGGTATGAGCTAAAAACCTTGCTTGTCTGTTAAGAGAAAGAATGTATAAGTATATGGTAGCACAGTCAGTTTGCATGCTGATGCGTTCAGGTCATACTTACATCAAAAGGTGTTTCTTTTTCTCTCTTACATTCCAGTATGTAATATTTTGCCCCAGCAGGAAGTTTTGATCCTCGAAAAGCAAGAAAGCAAACATCAGTTTATTGGGACCAGCCATGTTTTCCAGTGAAATGTAATGAACAGCTTTTACCTCGGAATTTGAACTTTCCAACCCTGATCGTTCAAAGGTCTGAGGACAATCAAACGCAGCAGCTGTAGAGGGCAACAGGGAGATGCAGGTGATTCCATCTTCCTGCCGTTGTGTGAAGATCAACAAAATTACAACATGAATATTGAGACTTATCAGGTCTTTAGTGCAGTAAGGAATGACATAATCCAGCCTGTGATGATTTAAGAACTAGATGTGCTATTTAATGACTTTTATTAAGATGTGGCTGTTGTTTGCAACATAAAAGAAATGTTCAAAATGTGGGTCAGATAGAGAACATATAAAACACAGCGTTACGAGACTAGGGCTTTAAAATGTGTTAAAATGAAATACTAATGGTGAACCTACCATTTATGATTGTTTAACTATAGACATATGTTTTAACACTGTAGCACACATTGCTTCAGCTCGTATTTGACCTTAAATGTCCCTATTTTGTTTCAGACGGTGTCTGCTGTCCACTGCAAATATTCTGTTATGTCAATCAATCAATCAATCTTTATTTGTATAGCGCCAATTCAAAACACTGTTATCTTAAAGGTGCAGTGTGTAGAATTGGCAATTTAGTGACATCTTGCGTTCAGATTTTGGAGTGAGCCTGCACGTTTCTAAAACATCACATCACTAATCGACAAGTGCTGGTGAAGACCAAATAAGATTGTGAACAGGGCATCATACAAATAGAAACATTATACCTAATATTTACTGTTTATGTTTGTCAAAATGCTGCCAACTTCTACACACTACACCTTTAAGGCACTTTACAAAAGAGCAAACTGAAGCCATACTGTTCATTTTACAAATACATATATATGCATATACAATAGTATATTTGTAAGTACACATACATACATATATCTACAGATGTATCCGTCAAGGCAGCAGGAAAGAGGCTAAAACTAAAAATTTGTAATCGGGACAAACCCATAGCATAAATCTGTCCTCATCACATTTGTCTCTGCTGAATATGTGAATATAAATTCAGTTAATGTATATGGAAGAGAGAGTGTGTTATCAATGAGTGATGGGGCAAATAAATGAATAAATCATAAAAATTACTGTGTTGAAATTGATGAGGATTTATTATATTGTGTATAGATATTAGATATTGATATCATATTTGTATGGATGTGTACATAATATGGAGATACATGTAAGCATGTACTGTCTGTGTACATAGGCAAAAATTATATTTATAACAGGTTTTATCAGGTATAGGTCTATTATATGTATATTATATTATGTCTGTGTATATCTTTATAGAGATGGATAGATTTTGTAGTGTATATATGTATGACCATATTTACATGGATTATGTTTTGTAGTGTAAATATGCATATTTGCATAGATGTTAAGGTATAACGTTTTTTTAGATGACCCATGAGAAAAGTAATAAGGGGAAGGAATTCAAAAGTATTTATTTTCTTCCTACTCCTATTTGAACATGTATAATCACTTTATTTTTTGTTCTTTCTGTGAATCGTTTTTCTCTGTTTTATTTCTTTTCCAAATAAATTCAGCTTTAAATCTTGACTTGTAAAGCGCCATATTTGTCTTCATTGAATATATATTTATTAAAGGTAAGCCCCTTAAGATGTGGCATCTCATTTTCAAGAGGGACCTCATGTCTTAATGATTGTAAACATAGTTACTATAGATACATCATCAATACAGCCATGGATAGAGAGATCAATCTAAAAAAAAAAAAGAATATAAACTGGATATTAATGAAGCAGTCTACTCCTAATGGTTCATAATAAATGTGTAATGTCTATTTGATTGAGCCTCCTGAAGATTTGGTTGTGCTCTTGACAGGATTTGAATTTGAATTCATTTATGGAGATTTAAGGCCAAAAGCAACCACAAACTCCTGCCTCCTGTTATGTGCTCACTGTGTTTAGCTTCCCTTTGACAGCTCAGTCTTGATTTGGAAGGATGGATATTTCTAGCAGAGAGTAGTTCATGAAACAGAGAGTCCACACATTGAGAGTATGAAGTCACTTTTTATTTACTGAAATGTGTAACACTTGATCCTAATGGCACAATGGCTCTGGGCTTTTTTCACAGAAAGCTGTGGAGAGAAACAGAGAGGAAGAGTTGAGCTTTTGTCTTAAATCAGTCTCCATTTCAGTCTTCAGATGTACAGGTGACTCACTATTCTTGGAGTCGTAGAAGAAATCTGGTTCTCCAGTGAAACCAAGACAAGCAGCCTGCCTCTTGAAATGTGTCAGTGTGGACTCATCCACAGTCTTGGTTTTAGCTGGAGACAGAGAAGAACAAACAGCATGTAGAAAAATGTCTGAGATAAACGTGGTTCATTGTCTCAGTCTGGTTCCTCTTACCCATCAGGTAAACAGCCCGATACCTCATGACCTCTGGGATTGTTTTGGGGTCGGTGATATTCATGATGGGAAGTAAGTTGTTGGTGTTTCTGCTGTTCACAGTGTAGAGCAGACAGTTGTCACAGGTGGACAGAGAGTTGTACGTGCAGGTGAAATTGGACTCTGAAACATGGAGGACCAAATGGAGATGTGTTTATCTGAAGCAAAGATGTTTGAATGAACTGTTGTAGTTTAGCATGTTAGCATCCTGGCGTTAGCTTCAGGTTTTGTGTGTGAACAAGGCAGCAAGCGGGAAATGCTGAAAACAGAGGCCCATGTAGAAGAGCCTAAACCTGCAGTACCCTGAGTGTCCACTTGAGGCTGACTGCAGAAACCTGGTTTAATTTAACATATATTATTTTTAGTTTTTTAATCTCAATGTTGTGAGCTTAAACTCAAGTTTATTTATATAGCACCTTTCATACATATATACATGCTGCCCAAAGTGCTTTATATAGCAGCAGAACCTAAACGTGACATCATCATGTGAGAAGAGTAAAAGTTAACAAAAGTCAAAATAAACTCAATGCAACAAAATCAGTCAAGTTTTAAAAGAACACTAAAAACAAAATTAAATACATTAAAAACATAGTAAAAAATAAAGTGTTTCCCTTAAAGTATTAAATAAATAAAACTTTTAAATTAAGGTTAAAATCAAAATAAATAAATATGAAAAATACAAAACCCCTAAAAACAAAGCCTAAAAAGTTGTGATAAAATCAGTAATGGTATTAATTGTAAAAATAATAGTAATAATAGTAATAATGCAGTCCGGGTGTTAAAGAAGATGATTCCAGATCAAAAGCTGGATTAAAAAGGTATGTTTTGAGTTTGCTTTGAAAAACATAGAGAGGTTTCTGTTCTCAAGTCTGAAGGGAGAGAGTTCCAAAGTGTTGGAGCATTAAAACAGAAAGCAGAAAGTTTTATGTGATTGAGAATTTATTTTTATGATTGTGTTCCTCACTCACTATTTCCTTCCACTCGAACTTGTGTTCTACTTTTTTGTTTTAAATGCCTCATTTGACCTGATTGTTGACTTGTTGTTCCCTAAGTTCTACCTTTGTTTTGTCTAATAAGCACTTTGTAAACACCAGTTTTTCAAAGGTGCTATATAAGTAAAGTTATTAATAATATTATGGCATCACTACAGTGAGCACCTGAAGCTGTTCTTTTGTTTTTCCTGAGGGGGTTTAGTCTTAAAAACCCTTCTGTTAGCTGTCCTGATGCTTCCATCTGCACCAAAGTGAACCTCCGACACACTGTCCCATCCCAGCAGTGAAAACCTTTATGTGTGTTCTCAGACTGACAGACTTACTTGTGGTTACTGCCGTGTTGTCCACAACAGTGACAGGGGAAGTTGCAAACTTGCAGCAATCAGTACTAGAAATAGAAAAAGAGAAAAAGAGACATGAGGAACATTTACGATCATGTTTTGTTTGTTAAATTATCAATTTTCAGGCTGTTAGTAGTGGCTGTCTGTTTTCTGTTGGTTGTGGTTGGTGTGAAAAACTTCAGAGTTCAACTAGAACATCCTATAATCTGGTCTGCATAAGGAGTGAACCACATGAAGTTAGAATGAGGCTGAAGCAGCATTGAGACAGAAATGGTGGCTGTCTTTAAGCGGAGTGACTTGTTTGAGAAACTCTTTCCCTTTTATTTGTGCACTAGGGATGTTTGACTCTTTCATACTCACTGCCTGATCCCAATACTCTCAGAGAAATCTCTGGGGTCCGACCCTGATGGAGTGAATTCAATCCACATGCTCAAGACTGAGCTCGACAGCACTTTAAATGGTTCACTGTTGATGAAACCCATGATGTAGATCCACCGATCACCAAAGCTCTGTGAACAAACATCAAGTCAGGGAGGAAGACCTTATTACCTCTCAGCCTCATCCTTGAGTATTGATATTAAAAACACTTGGATCATTGAATTGAGACCAATAAAACGCTGCCATCCTCATCACCAGTGTTGATGCTAAATGAGAGATTTAGTGAGGAAGCAGAGAAGAGCGTACCGGAGTGAAGGTAGAGAGAGGTGTGACCAGGGGTTCACATTCTTCAGGTGTCAGAGCCAAGCTGGAGCTGCCCAGGAACAAGCCCACCACCAACAGGAGACTGCAGACCCTCAGATACATGATGGTTAGCTGTAGAGTAGAGCTGGAAGAAATCACCAGGGGACGACTTCTCAGTGAAGCCGAGTGATGAGGCTCTCAGAGCTCTGCAGCTTTTATAGGAGCTCCTCATGGCACAATTCCAAGTCTTCTGTGTTTTTATGTGTTTTTTTATCTATTGATTTTAATACAGAGTCCACGACAGTAGAATTGTTGACTTGTCCTTATGTATCAGTGACACAGCAATCTCTCTACACCAGAGTTCATCACAGGACTGTTGGCTCTATAGCAGTGGTCTCAAACTGGACTTACCTGTGGGCTGCTGGAGGTAGAATCTGGATGAGGCTTGAATCAAGTATTACACATTAAAAATGTTTAAAATATTCCACAACAAGTACAATTGATCCAATCCCCTCAATCTTTGAGAACAGTTCTTTTGAACGTGAATGTTACAGCTGTCTTCATTGTAAGGTTCAATGTGTTTTGTTGCTGCACAGTTTTTTTTTGGTGATGACAGTAATGTTTCTTTTGGTCGTATTTTTCAGTTTCCTGGGATAAAAAAAGATATATATAAAATCCCAGGACAAACACAACAAATCCGCACTGAGGTTCATTTGAGAAAAACATGCAACCTGCAATTACACTACATTTTGATGTCAGTGTTAACAAGTACTGGTGAATCTTTACCTGTAATAGTACTTCTTAGACTATTTGCAGTCTACTAGTAAAACTAGTGAGATAACATAAGTTCACTATTAAAGGTTTTTGGAACACTAGTGTGCAAGTAGACCTTACAATTAAAACTAGATGGCCTATTAGTAGATCATTTGTGTTCCTGGATCTACTGGCGTAGCTTTGAATTTTACTAATAACATTTTAGTTAGTGTACTATTACTACTGGTCCCACAAATTTGTCTAGTAGTACATGTGCCTGCTTACTCGTAAGGTCTTGCGTACTATCCTGAACCAGCTCAGGACCAGCCAAGACCCTGTCAGGGAAAGTGGGAAAGTTTCAAGTGACATGTGTAACTGTATCCCTGTAATAAATGTCATAAATACTCAAATGTACTGACACACAATAATTGGCTTTTTCTCAATACCCATCATTCCAATATCCATTCTGAACTCAGCATAACTTGTGCTGATATTTATTGTCAAGAGCACAAAGCCTCTCTTTACGAAAGTCGACCTGCTGGTGTCGTGGCGACTGTCGACTTGTGTTAGAGACAGATGAGAAGCAAGAAAACCAACATGCTGAGCTAAACTGTAATGGAACATTTTTCTATTTGCCAACATTACAGTACATGGGACATATTTGCCTAATTTGTACTTCTTGGGTCGGAATGGAAGTTTTCCAGTAGCCAGCTCTTCTCTAGATCAAATAACTGAACGACACATTACTCTTCTTATCATCAGTCCTGCAATGTTCTCGACAGCACAAGTGCACAAAGTTCACGATTCAATCAGCCACATACCACAACATGCCCTCTAACATTTTAACCAAGAGTAAAATAAGGTTTCAGTCAAATATCAATAAACAGAGGCAAAGACAGTCAAACCTTTAATATCACTCAATCAAATGTGTCCTGGAATCTCCTGCCTTCAGAGAAATGAAGCAAATCAATAAACTTTAGCGTTTGATCATGATCTGAAGCTTTAAGTTGAAATCTGTCTATGACAATCACAAACATGTGATTTTGTTTCTCAACAAAACGAAAAAATGATATATATTTCCTGTTTTTTTAAATATTGATCAAAAAAGAATCTAAATTAAATGTAAAATGTTTGTGTCCAACATCTTCTCTGTCTTTGTTTCATTTTGTATTTTGTTTTTTTTCTCATGGAGCCTCAAATAACCATTTAAACTGACTTAGAACAGATTATAATGGTGTTTTGCTCTTTCTATGATTCCAGGAACTCTTTATAGGTGTTTGTTAAATACACATAGTTTGTTTTAAATGCACACATTTGTTGACATGTCCTTGGCCACCAATAATCCTGAATGAGTTGACTTTAGAGGTCATTACAGGACTGTGGCAAACACAGCTGATGCCTTATTTTCGCCTTCATCAATGTTTGTCTGCAGATGAGAGGAAGGTCCAACCATATGATCAAGAATTTGATCAGCAATTATTTAATTGATGGACCATCCACACATCCATCTGTTCTGTATAACAGTTAAACTCGCAATCCCAAACCCTTTTTGCACCCCAGCCCAGTTTTATGTATGACAATGTATTAGCAGATCAGCTGATTGAGTTGGCTGAAAGTCACCCGTTGACACAATAACTTATTAAACTGCTACACCTTTGGAGCATGGAGAAAAATGCTGTTGGTTATCAGTCTGATCTGATCCATGTTTCTATCAATTCTATCAGCCACGTACATACGTCCCTTATTTTGGCTGTAATTTTGGAACAACTCAACAATGTCTTTTCAGAGAATGTAATATTGTTGTGGTTATTTGAATATGTATCTAACACAGAGTTTAGTGTAACATTCAAGGGTGTAAGGATGGTCAGTTTTTGTTAAAGGTTGACTGAGTACTTTCAACCAAAACAAATTTTGGGATCTGGATCTCAGATATTTGGAGAAATCCAATATCAAACATTACCAGTAAGATCACTTATTGCACCAAAAGAGTGATCAAGGTGCTCTAGTGGTTGACTTTGTGACACTTTACCTCCAGTACTGTTAATGAGTTTACCCTAAGTCATTTCTGATTGTGCAGCAGAGCCTGGATAGCAAGCCAAGCAGATCTACAGTAATAGGTTCTGCTTTTAGTCAGAGTTCTCCTCAGAGAAAGACATGATTTGGTCTAGATTTGAACAAACTTGTGACTAAAGTCTCTTCATCCTTTTTCATGGCAGCTCTTCTCTAGATTAAACAGCTGAATGAAACATTAGCGCTCATTACATCAGAGCTGTGATGACCTCAAATCAGTAAAGCTCAGACAAACATGTCAATGATTCTCAAACCATCAGGGTTTGTAGAAATCCTGGAATCATATCACTCGGGGAAGTTTGTTTTGGCCCACAGTATGATAAGGATGCAGTCATGTGTACTTTTATTTATTTATTTTTGCTGTGAAGTCTATTTAAGCACCTTAAATGAGATGTGGGTAGGACCCCCAAAAATGTGCCATAATCCTCTGCAACTGGAGGAAGGCCTACAGTTCCTGTTTGGATACAGCACTCTGTGAACAACCAGCTTCTTCAGAAATGACCTTTTGTGTCAATGACTGTCTTCTGGACATCTGTCCGGTCAGCAGTCCTCCCAATGATTGCGTAGCCTACTGACCCAGACTGAGAGACCATTTAAAGTCTTGGGAAACCTTTGCAGGAGTTTTGAGTTCATTAGCTGCTTTGGGTGTGACACCATGACTTTCCAATATTGAACTTTTTCAAAGAATTTGAATTTTCTTAGACACTGGATTCACTTTCACTCCAAGAGTAATCAATCTTTATATATGTTTATTTATTTAAATGGAGGACTGTGCATATTAATGAACATTGGCATGTGCACGTGCCAGATTATAGCCTCAGGCTAATTTCCATCTGTAGTCCCTGGCATATAATATATAATATATGGATATCACTTTATGAAATGAGAGACCAAAAATGTTGAGCATTGTCACTGTGTTCTATTTTTCTGAGTAGGTCTGTATATTAATCAACTTCATTGTTCTCCAGTTTGTATGGGTGAATGTGAGAGAGAATGGGTGTGAATGGGGAGATGTAACCTGCAGTGTGAAGCTGCTCTGAGTCAGCAAAGAGACGAGAAAAGTGCATTTTATGCTCAAGTCCATTTACTATTTAACTCAAAAGGGACTTCAGTTTAACAACAACTGTGGATTATTTCGGTCTGCTGTTTCTCTCTTGTGATAACACTTATTGGTATGTGTTTTATATCATTGGAAAGCCTGATCAAACATCTTTGCAACAAAGGTTCAACTTGTAAGTATCATGCTGTCAGGGATTGAGATAGACAGATATATTTGTGAGTAGTGCCCAAATTAATTTGTCGAAGTCCCCTGCAACTGGAGGTTGGTGTTCCTGGTGAGTGGCGCCATTATTTGACATCAGCCCTGATATCATTTACACACTCAGGACCATGAGCCTCTTGAAGTCCAAGACAAACCACAACGTAGGAGTCCCAGGAAGACAACATCCCAGGAAGACGGGTTCTTCACCATTTAAAGATTCAGGAATCTTTGCAGGCGTTTTGAGTTAATTAGCTGCTTTGGGTGTGACCAATATTGAACTCTTCACAATATTCAAATTTTCTGATACACTGAATTTAGGTTTTAATTGTCTGTGAGCCATAACCATCAATTTGCCAGAAAGAAAGGCTTAAAATATTTCTCTCTTTTTGTCATGAATCTATTTAATATGTGAGTTTTACTTTATGAAGTGAGTGACCCAAAATGTTGGTCTTTTTATTTATATTCTGATGTTCTGAATAGGCTTGAAGTAGTTTATTCCTAATTGGACAATAATAAGTTAGTAAAATCTGCTTGATTGGGAACTCTGAAGATTTGGTGATGCTCTTTGCATTACAGGTCACACGGACACAAACTATCACAAAATCTTGACAGTATTTGAGATTTAATTTGAGTTCATTTAAGAAGATTTAATGCCAAACTCGTGCCTCCTGTTATGTGCTCACTCTGTTTAGCTTCCCTTTGCTGGCTATGTCTTGATTTGGGAGGGTCCTCTGAATGAGATGGATGGATCTTTCTAGCTGAAAGTTGTTGATGAAACAGAGAGTCCACACATTGAGAGTATGAAGTCACTTTTTATTTACTGAAATGTGTAACACTTGATCCTAATGGCACAATGGCTCTGGGCTTTTTTCACAGAAAGCTGTGGAGAGAAACAGAGAGGAAGAGTTGAGCTTTTGTCTTAAATCAGTCTCCATTTCAGTCTTCAGATGTACAGGTGACTCACTATTCTTGGAGTCGTAGAAGAAATCTGGTTCTCCAGTGAAACCAAGACAAGCAGCCTGCCTCTTGAAATGGGTCAGTGTGGACTCATCCACAGTCTTGGTTTTAGCTGGAGACAGAGAAGAACAAACAGCATGTAGAAAAATGTCTGAGATAAACGTGGTTCATTGTCTCAGTCTGGTTCCTCTTACCCATCAGGTAAACAGCCCGATACCTCATGACCTCTGGGATTGTTTTGGGGTCAGTGATATTCATGATGGGAAGTAAGTTGTTGATGTTTCTGCTGTTCACAGTGTAGAGCAGACAGTTGTCACAGGTGGACAGAGAGTTGTACGTGCAGGTGAAATTGGACTCTGAAACATGGAGAACCAAACGGAGATGTGTTTATCTGAAGCAAAGATGTTTGAATGAACTGTTGTAGTTTAGCATGTTAGCACCCTGGCATTAGCTTCAGGTTTTGTGTGTGAACAGGTCAGCAACCAGGAAATGCTGAAAACAGAGGCCCATGTAGAAGAGCCTAAACCTGCAGTACCCTGAGTGTCCACTTGAGGCTGGCTGCAGAAACCTGGTTTAATTTAACATATATTATTTTTAGTTTTTTAATCTCAATGTTGTGAGCTCAAATTCAAGTTTATTTATATAGCACCTTTCATACATATATACATGCAGCCCAAAGTGCTTTATATAGCAGCAGAACCTAAACGTGACATCATTATGTGAGAAGAGTAAAAGTTAACAAAAGTCAAAATAAACTCAATGCAACATCAGTCAAGTTTTAAAAGAACACTAAAAACAAAATTAAATACATTAAAAACATAGTAAAAATAAAGTGTTTCCCTTAAAATAATAAATAAATAAAACATTTAAATTAAGGTTAAAATCAAAAGAAATAAATATGAAAAACAATAAACCCCCCTAAAAACAAAGCCTAAAAAGTTGTGATAAAATCAATAATGGTATTAATTGTAAAAGTAATAGTAATAATAGTAATAATGCAGTCCGGGTGTTAAAGAAGATGATTCCAGATCAAAAGCTAGAATAAAAAGGTATGTTTTGAGTTTGCTTTGAAAAACAGAGAGGTTTCTGTTCTCAAGTCTGAAGGGAGAGAGTTCCAAAGTGTTGGAGCATTAAAACAGAAAGCAGAAAGTTTTATGTGATTGAGAATTTATTTTTATGATTGTGTTCCTCACTCACTATTTTCTTCCACTCGAACTTGTGTTCTACTTTTTTTTTTTAAATGCCTCATTTGACCTGATTGTTGACTTGTTGTTCCCTAAGTTCTGCCTTTGTTTTGTCTAATAAGCACTTTGTAAACACCAGTTTTTCAAAGGTGCTATATAAGTAAAGTTATTACTAATATTATGGCATCACTACAGTGAGCACCTGAAGCTGTTCTTCTGTTTTTCCTGAGGGGGTTTAGTCTTAAAAACCCTTCTGTTAGCTGTCCTGATGCTTCCATCTGCACCAAAGTGAACCTCCGACACACTGTCCCATCCCAGCAGTGAAAACCTTTATGTGTGTTCTCAGACTGACAGACTTACTTGTGGTTACTGCCGTGTTGTCCACAACAGTGACAGGGGAAGTTGCAAACTTGCAGCAATCAGTACTAGAAATAGAAAAAGAGAAAAAGAGACATGAGGAACATTTACGATCATGTTTTGTTTGTTTAATTATCAATTTTCAGGCTGTTAGTAGTGGCTGTCTGTTTTCTGTTGGTTGTGGTTGGTGTGAAAAACTTCAGAGTTCAACTAGAACATCCTATAATCTGGTCTGCATAAGGAGTGAACCACATGAAGTTAGAATGAGGCTGAAGCAGCATTGAGACAGAAATGGTGGCTGTCTTTAAGCAGAGTGACTTGTTTGAGAAACTCTTTCCCTTTTATTTGTGCACTAGGGATGTTTGACTCTTTCATACTCAATGCCTGATCCCGATACTCTCAGAGAAATCTCTGGGGTCCGACCCTGATGGGGTGAATTCAATCCACATGCTCAAGACTGAGCTCGACAGCACTTTAAATGGTTCACTATTGATGAAACCCATGATGTAGATCCACCGATCACCAAAGCTCTGTGAACAAACATCAAGTCAGGGAGGAAGATCTTATTACCTCTCAGCCTCATCCTTGAGTATTGATATTAAAAACACTTGGATCATTGAATGGAGACCAATAAAACGCTGCCATCCTCATCACCAGTGTTGATGCTAAATGAGAGATTTAGTGAGGAAGCAGAGGAGAGCGTACCGGAGTGAAGGTAGAGAGAGGCGTGACCAGGGGTTCACATTCTTCAGGTGTCAGAGCCAAGCTGGAGCTGCCCAGGAACAAGCCCGCCACCAACAGGAGACTGCAGACCCTCAGATACATGATGGTTAGCTGTAGAGTAGAGCTGGAAGAAATCACCAGGGGACGACTTCTCAGTGAAGCTGAGTGATGAAGCTCTCAGAGCTCTGCAGCTTTTATAGGAGCTCCTCATGGCACAATTCCAAGTCTTCTGTGTTTTTATGTGTTTTTTTATCTATTGATTTTAATACAGAGTCCACGACAGTAGAATTGTTGACTTGTCCTTATGTATCAGTGACACAGCAATCTCTCTACACCAGAGTTCATCACAGGACTGCTGGCTCTATAGCAGTGGTCTCAAACTGGACTTACCTGTGGGCTGCTGGAGGTAGAATCTGGATGAGACTTGAATCAAGTATTACACATTAAAAAAGTGTTTAAAATATTCCACAACAAGTAAAATTGATCCAATCCTCTCAATCTTTGAGAACAGTTCTTTTGAATGTGAATGTTACAGCTGTCTTCATTGAAAGGTTCAATGTGTTTTGTTGCTGCACAGTTTTTTTTTGGTGATGACAGTAATGTCTCTTTTGGTTGTATTTTTCAGTTACCTGGGATCAAAAAAAGATATAAAATCCCAGGACAAACACAACAAATCCACACTGAGGTTCATTGAAGAAAAACATGCAACCTGCTATCACACTACATTTTGATGTCAGTGTTTACAAGTACTAGTGAATCTTTACCTGTTATAGTACTTCTTAGACTATTTGCAGTCTACTAGTAAAACTAGCGAGATAATATGAGTTCACTATTAAAGGTCTTTGGAACACTAGTGTGCAAGTAGACCTTACGATTAAAGCTACATGGTCTATTAGTAGATCATTTGTGTTCCTGGATCTACTGGCATAGCTTTGAATTTTACTAATAACATTTTAGTTAGTGTACTATTACTACTGGTCCCACAAATTTGTCTAGTAGTACATGTGCCTGCTTACTCGTACGGTCTTGCTTACTGTCCTGAACCAGCTCAGGACCAGCCAAGACCCTGTCAGGGAAAGTGGGAAAGTTTCAAGTGACAACATGTGTAACTGTATCACTGTAATAAGTGTCATAATACTCAAATGTATTGACTCACAATAATTGGCCTTTTCTCAATACCCATCATTCCAATATCCATTCTGAACTCAGCATAACTTGTGCTGATATTTATTGTCAAGAGCACAAAGCCTCTCTTTACGAAAGTTGACCTGCCTTCAGAGAAATTAAGCAAATCAATAAACTTTAGCGTTTGATCTTGATCTGAAGCGTTAAGTTGAAATCTCTCCATGACAATCACAAACATGTGATTCTGTTGTTTAACTTTTAAATGTCACAGCTTTGTGTGCAAAATATCAGGAAATGGTGTTTTTAGTGTTTTATTTTGAAATGGTGATCAAAAAGAGTCTGAATTAAATATGAAACGTGATGTGTCCAGCATCTTCTCCGTCTTTGTTGCATTTTGTCTTTTGTTTTGTTTTTTGTCATAGAGCCTCAAATAACCATTTAAACTGACTTAGAACAGATTATAATGGTGTTTTGCTCTTTCTATGATTCCAGGAACTCTTTATAGGTGTTTTTTAAATATACATAGTTTGTTTTAAATACACACATTTGTTGACATGTCCTTGGCTGCCAATAATCCTGAATGAGTTGACTTTAGAGGTCATTACAGGACTGTGGCAAACACAGCTGATGCCTTATTTTCACCTTCATCAATGTTTGTCTGCAGATGAGAGGAAGGTCCAACCATATGATCAAGAATTTGATCAGCAGTTATTTAATTAAGTAGCCATTCACACACAATGGTTTTACAAGCAGTCCCAAACCTTTTTGCACCCCAGCCCAGTTTTTTGTACTACAATGTAGTAACAGATCAGCTGATTGAGTTGGCTGAAAGTCACCTGTTGACACAATAACTTATTAAACTGCTTCACTTTACAAGCACAGAGGAAAATGACATCTATTTTCAGTCTGATCTGATTGGATGATTCTATCAATTATTGCTGGGTGTCATGTCTCTTCTGATTTGTTGCCCTCCACATCAGGGAGTTGAGGGCTCTTGATTTCTTGACTGTCCATCAGTTCCATAAATCATGCAGAGTCCCAAATGTTTTACAGCTAAATCCAGGGCACAGGTGGAAGGATGCATGAGCACAAGGTTTAACCACAAGGTCATCTCAGGTTGTACTTTTTTGTTCATCACATTGGTGACAGAGTCAGAAGGCCGGGAGGTCGAGCTGAAATGGCAGATATGACAGGATCCAATCATTCTTTCAAGATAGAACACCCTGTGGCTTTCCTTATTTAATAAACATTACCATTGTTCATTGTTCACGAGTGTGACGTGCTGGAGTCCTTTTTCAAGCAGCTTTTTCAACAACTCCTATTTTCCACAACAAAAATAAAACATAAAAGCCAATATATTGGCCATACACATCAGCCACATACTGTATATCCCTTTCTTTGGCTGTACATTTGTCTAAACTCAACAGGGTGTTTTTAGATGATGAAATATTGTTGTCATTATTTGAATAAGTGTCTAACACAGAGTTTAGTGTAACATTCAAAAGTGTAAGGAAGGTCAGCTTATGTTCAAGGTTGACTGAGTACTTTCAACCAAAACAAATTTTGGTATCTGGATCTCAGATATTTGGAGAAATCCAATATCAAACATTACCAGCAAGATCACTTATTGCACCAAAAGAGTGATCAAGGTGCTCTAGTGGGTGACTTTGTGACACTTTACCTCCAGTACTGTTAATGAGTTTACCCTAAGTCATTTCTGATTGTGCAGCAGAGCCTGGATAGCAAGCCAAGCAGATCTACAGTAATAGGTTCTGCTTTTAGTCAGAGTTCTCCTCAGAGAAAGACATGATTTGGTCTAGATTTGAACAAACTTGTGACTAAAGTCTCTTCATCTTTTTTCATGGTCAGCTCTTCTCTAGTTTACACAGCTGAATGAAACATTAGCGCTCATTACATCAGAGCTGTGATGACCTCAAATCAGTAAAGCTCAGACAAACATGTCAATGATTCTCAAACCATCAGGGTTTGTAGAAATCCTGGAATCATATCACTCTGGGAAGTTTTTTTTGGCCCACAGTATGATAAGGATGCAGTCATGTGTACTCTGTTTGATAATTGTCACTTTGTTTAACTATCCTCCTCAATAAAAATTTGGAAGTCTAACTTATGTTGATTATTTCTCCCCTTCAATATTACCAATTGATGTTGTATTTTTACCTTCGCTATGGGTGTTTTGTTTTCACTGGCTTATGTTTGTTTGTTTTTTTGTTGGCAAAATCACGCAAAATCTAGAGAACAGATTCTGCTGAAATTTTCAGGAGATACTGGCAGTGGCTGAACTTTAAAATTATTTGATTTTGGTGGTGATCCAGGTAACCGCCATTAGGAGATGATTGTTTTTGCTCAATAACTGTCTACCTAATAATGATATAAACATAATTCAGAGTGCTAGGTGTGGCTTTTCAGGATCCTGAATCGTTTTACATGGCAACCATATCATGGAACTGTTGCTAATACGTAGATAGAACAGCAATAAGTGAGCTACCTTGGACGAGGTTTTGCTTTCTAGTTTATTGCTGGAAAGCCTGTTTAATCACTTTTAGAACAAGGAACAACTTATAGGACCATCCACCCAAGGAGTGATCTACACAGCTATTCGTGTCAGTAGGACCCCAAAAAGTGTCCCATAATCCTCTGCAACTGGAAGAGCCTACAGTACCTCAGTGCATCAAGAGTGAAGACCTGGACTTCCTGGAGTGTTGCCTATACTTTTCTTTTTAGCTGACACATACGTTTTTTTGGCTCATACCTTTACATGTTTCGAAGGAGCTCTTCCACCTTCGTCAGAATTGTCATCTGATGGTAGTGTGACTCGTGCTTTTCGGCAGATCTTGCTGAGGCGTGATCACACTGTCAGATTTGACAGGTCGATCACGACTCTTCTAACGAAGGTGAAAGTGACCTGTCGAACCATAGACTGTGAAAAACATGGACACCATGTCGCTGGGCTTAGATTGAAGCCTCCACGAAAACTCCCCCTGGTGACTGGCTGCAGTATAGGTCAAATTTCCGTCTCCCCCATTCATCTGGACCGGCCGAAGTGAAACTTCAAAAAATTATTACACCCCGTACAAATATTTCTCCCATCTGTATGCTGTGGTAATATGAAAGTATTTTTGGGCTGCGTGTTTTCCGAGTCCTCTTTTTTCTGAAAAGTTTCTTTTTTATAAGTTATTAGACTTTAAAAATAACCACGGTTTACGGCAGCTTCACAGTGATTGTGTACGGCGTATGCTGCGGAGTGTTGCGACCGTTTACGACAGCTGCGTCCGGATTATGGCCCAAATTCTCTACTGGCTACACAATGGCGGCGCCCTGACGGGGGATATTTAGGCTTCAAATCCGTTACATGGTGGAAGGCGGAGCCACGCTATCCAGTTCTTATAATACATCCATGGTCGAAACATGTCATGGTATGAGTCAACAAACCTTACTTGTCTGTTAAAAAGAAAAGTATAAGCATATTGTCCAAGTAGACATAATGAAGTTTCTTGGACTTCTCTGTGTGTTGTCTTTCTGGGAGGGACGCCCACTTTGTGGTTTGTCTTTGACCTCAACAGTCTCATGGTCCCAGGGGCTGATCTAGAAAAATATTTAGATGGGGGCAGGAATTTTGTAGGGGTGGCAACCTACATCAGATGCATATAAACTGAAGCAGTTATCATAGTTTGATGAGAAATAGACAATTTACACTGGAGTATTCCTGCTTGCAAGACTTAGTACATAACTTAGAACATACTGTATATTCCACATGTAAAGAGCATTTGTACAAGAAAAACCTACCCTAATGGACTGTAATAAGGTCAGCAGCATAAGTAATGGAAACCAATAGGTCATGGCACTTAAACAAGGCACTGGACACAAACCTGAATAAAGGTCACATATGAATAAATTTAGCTTCCAGTCCAAAAAACTACAAAATATTTTGTAACTGTGTACATTCAGGTTGTTTCTGTACAGTAATATACACAAAATAAGAGCTATCAAAAACAAGAACTGCTTCATGTTCAGCAGAATTTGCACCATTTACATTGGTGTCACATTATCTTTTTTTTCTTTTTTTCAAATGTATTTTTTGGGCATTTTGTGCCTTTATTGATAGGAGAGAAACAGTGGATAGGCTTTTGAAAGGGGGAGAGAGAGTAAGGGAAGACACTCTGCAAACTGGTCACAGGTGGGATTCGAACCTGGACTGGCAGAAGCAAGTACATGGGGTGCCTGGTTGCTAACCACTCCGCCAAACCAGCACCCCCTGGTGTCACATTTTCAACTCTTTATTTTTAAGGTTTTATCCAACAGATTTGCTCAGTAACCAAAACAGAGATACAGACATTTAAAGAGCAGATTAAATTTACAAAGTTTCCTTTTACAGGATCTGAATCAATATTCTGTGTGTTTATAAGCTATTTAAATGTTTTATTTAAATTTTATGGATCACTGTGTCTGTGTTTATATGCAAGCGAGACACATGGGGCTGGTTTCGGTTCGATTCGGTAGGTTTTTGGCAGAAACACGGCCACTTTGGACTCTTTTTCTTCCTGTGATTGTCTTTCAGCCTGTAGCATAGCTTACACTCAAACACACACCCAGCCCCGTTATTCGGGTGAGTAGCAGTGAATTGAGTCTGGACCCGGACGGATTATGAAGAACACATCGCCGCCTGCGCACCTCAAATACTAGATTGTGGTTTTTACCACGTTCCTCGTGCCTTCCTCCTTGACTCCCAACTGGCTCTCTCTCGCTTCGTACCCATAGACTGTATGTTCGGTGCTGCATTCACTGTCGTCGTACATCGGACCTTCGCGCTCGTAACTGTTCAATTTTTCTATCAGTTCATTGCTGCCGGTAGGGATGGCAAGGGTTTATTTTAGGTTGGCATTTGCCACCCTCTGCCACCCTGGTAGATCCGCCCATGCATGGTCCCAAGTTTGTAAATGGTACCAGAGCTGATGCCACTCAAGGGGAACACCAACCTCCAGTTGTTGGGGACTAAGGCACATTTTTTGGGCACTACTCACACATTTAGCAAAAGCACAATCTCTATAAGTTGTACCTTTTATACCCATTAACACGCCACTGACCCAGCTGTGGTAGCAACTTGGGGTTAGGAGTCTTGTCCAAGGACGCATTGACATGTGACAGCCAGAGCTGGGCTTGGACCTTGAACTTGTATTCAGTCAGCTGCAGAAAGTTGGTGTAGTTCATGATTTTACTTCGGTTGTAGATGTTTCCATAAACATGGCAGACTTGTTTCATGCTCTTTTTGTTTTGAAGCACTGATAATATGCTGTTGTGTTTCCTCTTTGGATAGAAAAATTAAACAGATCCACTTAAATCTTGTATTGCTTCCTTAACTCGACGTACCTGGATGATGTGATGGCACACTGCCTGACATGGAAATTTAAAACGGCACTTCATAACAAAAAGGCTTCTGACTCCTGCTCAAGTGTGAAAATCAATCATAACTAAATCAATCTTTCAGTTTTGGGTGTCAGGGTCATTTTTTTGTTCGTGTGCTTTCAGTAAATTTTATGTTTTGATGCTAGGGTCGAATCACTGCAGCTTGTGGTTTAAATTTTAAAGGTTGAACTTTACTAAGTATGCGTGTATGGAAACTCACTCTCCTACTCTCTTTTCTCTACTTCTTACTTCTTAAACAGCTTTTATGAAAAGAAGCTGAACAGTTTGAGTTGTATTTCATTGTCATTTTTAACCTTCTGTTTACCATCAGCAGCCATTATTCGTGGCTCCTGCTGCTGCTCTAATGCAATAGAAATATAAAAGGAGACGAGTACACCAAAAGCTGCTCAGGACCGCAGCGTAACAAAAGGAGGCAGAGCTGAATGTGCAAGGCCACACTGCAGGCGGGAACAATGCCCTGACAGCAGCACTCTTTTAACAAAAACATACCTGGACTGAAAGCAGAAGGAATGAAAGGCAGGAAGCAGTGACTTTTCTGTCTTTTATCGGTGTTTGGCATTGATCAGTTACTGCACACAGAACAAGTGACTGCTATTATACTTTACCACTCTCCTGTGTGAAGAATTCCCACTGTCTCTCTCTCTGTTTTTTCTCTTTCTCTTTTATTCTTTCAACATTTTCCCCCCCGCCTTCGATTGCTCCGACCTGGCAGGTCATTAACTAACAATCTCGCCAGCGTTCCTCTCCCCAAAGTCCCCAGCCTCCCCCTCACACTGCCGCAGATGCCCAGCTTCTCTGCGCCGGCCTGGATGGGACCGCTGTGTGAAAACACGTATGTATAAAATCAAGCAGGGGGGCCGAACCCGGCTAAAGGTCTTCGTTATGGCTCCAAATTTGGAGGTAAGAGCCTTCTCAACTGAACTTCAGATAGTGTGCAAATCTCAATTACAAGAAAGATGAAGCATTGTGTTAAACATTAATAAAAACATCAATAAAAACAGACAACAATAATTTGCATTTTTTTCATCCTTTATTTAGCTGAACACACTATAGAGACAAGATGTGTAAAGTTCAAACTGCTGAACTTTACTGTTCTGTTGAAAGTATTCACTGGTATTTGATGCCAGCAACATGTTTCAAAAAAGTTGGGACAAGTTAAGACTGAGAAAGTTAAAGAATGCTCAAAAAACACCTGGTTGGAACAGACTCAGTTATTCACAAGCAAGGACAAGGGTCACCACTTTGTGAACAACCATGTGGGAAAACAGTCAAACAGATTAAGGACCATTTTTTTCAATGTTCCTTTTGATGAATTTAGGGATTTCATCATCTACAGCCCATAAAATCATCAAAAGATTCAGAGAATCTGGAAAAATCTTTGCATGAAAGCAGCAGTGACCTTCAGTCCCTCAGGCATCATTCTGTAAAGGATATCAACACATGGGCTCAGGAACGTTTTAGAAAACCATTGTTAACACAGCTCTATATCAACAAGGTCAAGGTAAAACTCTACCATGTAAGACAAAGGCAAATATCAACAACATCCAGAAACACCACCTGTTTCCTGGACCAAGCTCAGACGTGGTGTCCTCAGGCTACAGAGGAAAAGGACCATTGTCAGGGCAAAGGTCATAAGACAGCATCTGTGATGGTATGGGGGGGGGGGGGGGGGTGTCACTGCCCATGGCATGGGTTGCCTGCACATCTGTGAAGGCTCCATCAATGCTGAAAGCAACATACAGGTTTTGAAGCAACATGCTGCCATCCATCTTTTTCAGGATCATCCCTGCTTATTTCAGAGACAATGAAGACACATTCAGAGTTACAACGTCAGGGACTAGACTGACCTGCTGCAGTCCATGCCTGTCTCCGCTGAACAGGGACTAGACTGACCTGCTGCAGTCCACGCCTGTCTCCGCTGAACAGTGACTAGGCTGACCTGCTGCAGTCCACACCTGTCTCCGCTGAACGGGGACTAGGCTGACCTGCTGCAGTCCACACCTGTCTCTTCTGGGCGGCACATTATGAAGCGCAAAATACAACATCAGAGACCCCAAACGGTTGATCAACTGAAATTGTCAATCAAGCAAGAATGGAAAAGAATCATCAATTAGCGCCCTCAGTTCCCAAACAGGTATCTAGTGTTGTTAAATGGACAGGTGATGTATACTCAGTGTCCCAGCTTTTTCAGGAACCTGTTACTGGCATCAGGTTCAAAATGAGTGAATATTTGCAAACAAAACAATGGTGTTCATCAGTTTGAACATTAAATATCTTGGGCTCTAATTTCGTAGACCAGGCCCCGTCTACGCCCAAGAGGGTATATCCAGCGCACTTTTCAAGTTTCCTGCAGTGCCAAGAGAGGCGCAACCATGCCTCCGTCCCTGCACCTCCGCGCAAGTGCCAGAGAGGGAGGAGAAAAGGCGTGAGTGGGTTTAACACAGCCAGGTGCTGTCTTCACCAATCAAATGAGCACCTCTCCTTGACTTTAAATACACTGCGGCCGAGGCACTGCATCTGATTGGTCTGAATGATCCCCGCCACCGCGGAAACAGTGTGCTGGAAAGACCCGGTAGCGGATACGGTCAGAGCCGCCGTCACTTTAGCAACTGGGAGAACAGACTGGCCATCGGGGCGCGCATCAGAGGCCACGAAGCGCGTCACTGTGTGGGCCAGCTCCAGGGACAGATGTTATCTGTTCCTTTGTCATTTATAGGAGTAAAAAATTAAGAGACAGACACAGCAGCTGGCTTATCCAATCATCATGCCTGTGATCCAACTGCATTCCTGGTCCGTCATCGCCAAATAGCAGAGCCTTTAGTGATATACTGTATATTCTCCCGGTGTCCCCGCCTCATCCTCCTTGCAATAATGTACTCCATCTTTTTAGATCACGTTAAAAATAAAGACTAAAACAGAGAAATATGGGAAATCACAGGTAAATCCTTAGTGACATACATTTATTTTCTCTCTTTTTCCTTCATCTTTTTTCTCCCTCTTTTCTTTGAATTTCATGAAATGAGAGAAGCTGGATATACCTCAGTATCAGATGTTAAGGCTGGTAAGGCAAACTTCCAGCGGCCCTCAGGTTAAGTTTCCATTATGACAAATGGCTTTAATCCGACATCAGATGTGACGGGACAATTAATATAGATGCAAATGTATATGCTGGTTTAGAGGGTTACATTAAATAGTGATTGCTGTGATTTTTTATTGCATTAAAATGTGCCTGACAGTCTGGAAACCTGCCTCTAAGGGTTTGGTGATGTGTGTGCACATGTGCGCCTGTCACCAAATTACAGCTGCGGAGGGTGCGCTTCGCCTGCGCCGAGAATAGACCAGGTTGGAGCTGGCGAGCTTTCAGCGCACCTTCCGCACATTTTTTTGGCACAAAATTGTCACTGCACCAACATGAATCTGTCGACACCTCCCCCTGGTGCGCCGTCGACTCCCCCTGGCGTGCCGTCACACCCATCTGTGCGCAGACGGTCTACCAAATTGTCAAATTGACAGCACACGGTGGTGCGCCGGACGAAATTAACACTGAGCAGGGTGCGCCGGCTCTGCGCCCCCTGCGCTGCACCACAAAATTAGGGCCTGTTGTCTTTATCATGAATTCAACTGAATAAATGTAGAAAAGGTTTGAAAATTATTGCATTCTATTTTTATTTCAACTTCTTTTAACATCCAAGCTGAAACCCAAACCAGAGACAAAGACCTGATGTTAAGTCTTTATTGTTTACAGACAAAACCTGTTGCTAATCTGTGTCTTGAATTGAACATGTTTTTATTAAAGGGGAGAAAATTCAACAAAATGTTTCTTAATTTTTTTGAGAATCAGGATTACTTTTCATTGAAAGGCAAAAGCTCAGGACATTTTTTTGTTTGTGTGCCTGTACGGGCCATTTGCTGTGCTTTGCTAAAGTACAACCCTCCTAAAGCCTCAATCGTACTTAAGCATGATTACGCCTTACCGCAGCTGCAGACTACACACTTTAGTGCAGTTTGCTCTTGATTTCTGTCTGAATGGTGAGATGATGGAGATACTAACACTTTGCCAGCATCAGAGTTTTAGGGTCAATCTCAGTTGTACCCCTTAGCCCTCCCCCTCTCTCTTACCCCTTCCCCTTGGCCTTCTGATTTAAAGGTCAAGTGGAGAGGTGAAAACACGGCCCTAAGAAACAAAATGCATCTTCAGCTGGAGACACTCACTGGCCGTGTCATAGGCAGATTTGACATTTTTTATTTATTTCCAAGATGCTGTCTTTGCGTCATGGTTAATATTTACATTGAGTAGCCAAGGATTGAAAATCTGATAAAATCACAAGTATCATTACTATAAAAATCAGTAATTTTGATTAAGCACTTATACTTGTGCACTTCCTTCGTCTCCGCTCTGCCATCTTGTCAGCAGGTGTAGTGTTTTATGAGTAATTTCTCATACCCTTCCATGTGTTTACACAATGTTTTCACCAGAAAGGGAAAGGTTTTTCCTCTACATTTTCAAAAGCAATCCACGTTCACACGGAAACTCCAAAACAACTGAGAATGCTGTAGCATACATGCCAGTCCAGTAGATGGCGATGTGGGTGTGTGCAGAGAAACAGCTGTGTTAAAACACACATACAAAGAAGAAAAACTTATCACAAATAACAATGGCAAGTGGACGGAGAAAGATGTAGGAGTTTCTTGTCTGAACAACAAATATGTCTGGACAAAAAATCTTTCTAGATAGTTTTGTCTGGATAACAAATCAAGCACAGTAAGCAGAACACGAAACTGTTGTTGTTTCTGGTTTGTGCGCACAGCCTTCATGTGAAGGAGAACTGCACATGCGGCAATATTAGCGTTTCAGCCTAAAATGTTGAATCCCATCTACATGAAGTTGGCAGGTTTGCGGATTCAGGCACTCCAGGCACCTTTCTCATGTGAACGCAATGAAAACTCTGTTTTAGGCTAAAAATGTAGCCATGTAAATGGCCCCTAAGAGAGGACCCGGTTTGTCTTTGTGTTAAGGACTGTGTTGTCCTTCCTCTTAGCCTTACGGAGTTAATACTTACGGAGTGGAATACCCTTTACTAGATGTGACCATCTAGTAAAGGGTATCCCAAGGGCTAAGTGGTACAGGGTTACTAACAGGCAAGTCTTACCCTTACCAGTGTAGGATCCAGTTGCAGCCAAGGACCAACCAAAGCCCCCTGGAATCTAACAAACCCCCCAAAAGTCTCTTACAGTGAAGGACTTTTTTTTCAAGCCTTTAATGGTCCCCAGTCTCTGCTGCAGGCTGTTTCTTGACTTACTCTGGATTAGCTTTACTCTCTCTTGTGGACTATAGAGTCAGGACTTCATTGTTGCCCAGTCATCCTTCCAGTTTTTTGGAAAGTATTCCACCGTGATAAAAGTTTAGATCTCTCTGGCCGATGAAGACTTTTAGCCGGGACCCTTGGCTGTGCCACAGTCCTCTCTCTGCCTGCTTGCATGTTTGTTGTACCTCACCTTGAGGAAAAAGAACTTTTCTATGCAGAACTTCATGTCCTCCTTTCTGATGTTTCTCTGAATGTTGTTGATGTAAACACAAGTTATTCAAATCCTGTGAGTTTTTCACACTGTTTAGCTATGCTCTCAAAGCCAGTGCTGTTTTGTCCTCATCTGTAAGACTTGTCCATGGACTGCGTTCATACTAGTGCTGTTCGTCTGCCAGAGCATCGCCGCCTGCATGCAGTTGTTCAAGAGGTTTTGTGCTGTGCAGTGTTTGTGTCACAATGTGTAGAGATACAGCTGTCGGTAAAACACAATGCTCCATTTTTTCTGATGCAGCCTGCAAGGAATACATCTACCCGACGTCTTGTAAGTTGAGAAATTGTCTTCTTTTTCTTGTGTCTAAGCTTTCCACAGCCTCCTTTAAATGCCTGTTTGAGGCAAACATGACAAATACAAGGAGCTGCTTCTACCCTACAGTTTTCAATGTGCAGTATTTTATCAAAACTGGTCCTCTGTTTTTTTTGTACTGTATCTGTAAACGCTCAAAAGCAGTGGCCCTCCAGAGACACTGGCCCCCTATGAAAAGAAATCAGCCCATGATAAACCATCACAGTTGCTTAAAACACCTCAGTTTAAAAAAATACCTTACAAGTGTAGAAATCGATAACTTTTTATGACCACTAGGCCAGCAGAGTCTGAAATTCTCAGGTGCGGAAGTTGTAAGGGTGATAACGTCCGCCAAGGAGAACATGTTTTTACCAGTGTTTGCTGGTTTGTTTATCTGTCTGTGAACAAGATAACTCAAAAAGTACTCAACGGATTTGGCTAAGATTGTCAAGGGATTTTGGAAAAGGCAAAAAGATCTGTGTGATGATCCAAATCTGGATATAGATCCAGGAACTTGAAAAGGATTTGTGAACACATGGATTGTCAGTTTTCTGATTCAAATCAATTTATCTTTGCTCCACGACTACATTTAGCAATTGATTGGTTTGTTAATCAGTAGGTAGGCAATACTCCCCCATATGGGATCTCTATGTTGTTGTGTCTTCTTCCCTTTAATATGAATCTTTTTCTTTTTTTAAAGCCTGACTAAGAACAAATAACAAACAAACAACATGATCTCTTTACAAGGTAAGCCAGTAGTAAAACTGAATAACAAATAAGTAAACTAGAGAAACACTCTGAGAGTGCAGACCTCCACCAGCGCCACAGTCCTCACCCATATTGTGATTTTCACCCTAAATATTGCTCCTACCTTTATTTCATCTAAATGAAATGAATTTCTTGACCATGAAAACACACCATTAGCAATTGGATTCATAATGATATCTATTTTAGTTCAGTAGTTATTCACCAAAAAATCACATTTTTCATCATGGCAGTTTTACACTGATCAGGATCACTCCCAATACGGACATTTCCTGAAAATTGAATCAAATTTGTCCGTTATTTTTTGAGTTATGTTGCAAACAGAGAAACAAACAAACAAACAGATACCAAATAGTATAACCTCCCTGGCAGGGGTAGTAAAGGCAACTATGAATCATCAAATATTGACAATAAGTTGATCAAAACATACCAATAAAGGGCAACAAGTTAAAAGGGATAAAATGTTACGCATTAAATTTGGACCTGATGAAATAAAAAACACTGAAAAGTGATTATGAAATATTGAGCTAAGAGCAAAGAGAGTAACTAAACAAAGAAAATGAATTAATAAATGAATTGAGAAAACCCAGGAAAAATAAAAGAAATTGAAATAAAGTATTTTTTATAAAAGGAAAAACAAAGGATATAGGGCTCAATACAGAGAGAAGGTTGGTAGAGTGTTCAAGTAGTTAAAGCTAGGGTCTACGATCAGAAAACCAGTTTGGCTGCTGAGACAGATTTGAAAAACGCAGCCTGACCCCTCTGTGTTCCAAGATCCCGTCCCCCAGCTCGTGTCGCCTCCTAACAATAAATATACATATATATATATCTATATATCTATATCTATATCTATATCTATATATATATATATATATATATATATATATATATATATATATATACATATATATATATATATATGTGTGTGTGTGTATATATATATGTATATATATATGCATGTATGTATGTGTATATATATATCTGTGTGTGTGTGTATATATATATATATATATATATATATATATATATATATATATATATATATGTGTATATATATATATATATATATATATATATATATATATATATATATATATATATATATATATATATATATATATATATATATATATATTTATGTATATATATATATGTATATATATATATGTATATATATATGTGTGTATATATATGTGTATATATATATATATATATATATATATATATATATTTCTTCCTTACTTCAGCCTTTTCCTCGAAACTTATACATTTCCTTCCCTTCGATGTGGAGGGTAACAGAAGCAGCCTCCCAGTTTCGGTGCTGGTCTTCTCCGGCTCAATGATGCTTCAGTAGCTGTGCAGCTAGCTGCTCACTGGTACATGAGGGAGGTAGTGGGGAGGAGGCGGGACCATGGGCGGGACGATGCGGAGCAGGGGAGACAGGGGATTGGATGGACTCACAGACCAATCCGAACCACAGGGAATGGCATTTCGGATTGGACAACTATTATGCCGCTTTGCAGCGGATATACTGAATGGATTTTTTTCATTCTTTTTAGTCTTTATATTGCGTAGATTGGAGCATAGGACCGTAACGGCCTCATAATCGGTGTTATTAAGATGTACCAAGCTTCCAAATCGTAGACCATAGCTCTAATTAAATAGCTCAATTTTCTATATTATCAATTAGAGCAGACCTTTGCAGTTAGACAACCTTTTCTAGTTCAAGAAAGAACATTATATCTTTTAGCCACAGAGATCTAGACGAGGGCTTAGGAGATTTCCAAGGAAGTAAAAGTGACGTCTGTGGAAAGCTGTTTGTGCATAAAATTGATATTGGTATTCAAATGTACTTAATCTCTCCTAGTACTCAAATATAGAGTACATGTATTCAATTTTAGTCAACTAGTGCACAAGAAGACTTTGCTGGTGAAGCAAAGGTGTCATACTATGAATAGATTGAAAAATGTTCACTTGTACTACTAATAGACTTAAAAATGTTCAATAGTGCTGTAGGCCTTGTATGCTAAAAGGGTTTGGGAAAAGGCAAACACAGACTTCTCATTGGCTTTTGAAAACATTACAACCAATCAGGGTGATGGATTTGGCTATACTCCCTCCCACTTTGTTTGTATTAGGTGTACTGTGATGTGAATCCTTTTGCTTTACTATTATAAGGAGTAGACTGTCTACTCGTACTACTAGTGAGATTTTTAGCTTACTAGTTGTACTAGTAAACAGAAACATTGTTTTACTGGTAAAAGTTTTTGGTGCACTAGTGCATGAGTAAACCTTACAAGTAAAGCAGAAATGTTCTACTAGTAGACAATGTTGTGACTTGTGCGACTGGTAAAGCTTTGAGTTCCTACTAGTAATATTTTAGTAAGTCTACTATTACTACTAGTTACACAAAGTCCCCCACAAACCTTTACTAGTACAACAAATTTTTTGTCTTAAAACTTACGTCTAGCTAAAAAGAGGTTATTCATAGTATTTTTAATTGAAAATAATTGTTTTTTTGGTTTAGCAATTGAACTCCAAATTAAGCAACTGGGCCTCTATCTCTGACTTTCTATTACTGTTATTTAGGCATCAGCCCTCTTTAATGTAAATAAGAGTGTTTTATTTAAGACTGTCATGCTTCAACAAGACACAACCTGTTTGAACTATCACAAGAGGACTCTTATGGATTTAAAGAAGCAAAATTCTTTATATCACACCTGTTTGAAGACTGAAGCCTCAGTTAAAGAGGAAAAAAAAGCTTAAGTTGTCCTTCAACAGTTTAATCCGAATCCACCTAAAGTTTGTGTCCATGGTTGTCAGTCAGATTTAGAGAGTCTTCATCACAACTTTGAGTGTTGGCAGCCATGTTGGGGTCACGGATGCTGAACCGTGAGTGTGATGGAGGGGGCGTTTCTGAAAAAGGCTCCTCATTGGACTCCCCCGGCCGTTCCCACAGCACAGAGCACGCTGTTCCTCTAACTCACTGCACTTGGCCCTCCTCGACGCTCTGAAAAAAAGGAAAAAAAAAAAGAGCTGGCACTTCATTAGCAAGCACAGACGGGCGAGTGGGATCGTCCCATTCCCCGGGGAGCGGGGCGGAGCGCGCACGCTGAAGAGCACTGCTAATTAGACATGAGGGGGATAGCCACCGAGCGTTTAATTGCACCGCAGACTCAGCCCAGAGCGGTTATTCCTGTGCGCCACTTGTTAAGGTAACAGTCTTTTAAAGGCAAAGTGAGAAAAGTGAGGGAGTGAGTGGTGCTTGTTTTAACCCCCCCCACCCCACCTCACCCCCTCCTCCTTCATCCTCACGTGGCTGTCATTCTAGCCGGGCGCTGTACACTTGGATGTCAGTGGCGGTAAGCGTTGCCATGTGTTGCTGTGTAACCTGTACGCAAGGGAGAAGGCGTGGAGACGTCCATCTGTCTCTGTTTCAGCCTGATGCTGTGTTTACTGTCACAAGAACAAAAAACTCTGCCACAAAACTAACCAAACCTGTTGGCGAACAGTAATGCAATCTCTGCCCAACCATCCTGAGTGAGTCCTGATGCTCTCCTGTTCTCTCTGATGACCACCAGAAATTATAAGAGCTAACCAACATCTTTTAATCTTGCTTTTGATAAGTTAAAATATATATATATGTTTGTTTTTAGTTTACTTTCATTCATTTACACATCATCCAGGAAATACAATAAAATACCTTGTGTAAACAACAAGTATATGTTTTTATACAATCAACACCCCAAGAAAGTTATTTAAAGCTTTCAATAGGGGCTCGGTTTTTCATGAATATAAGATATTGGCCAGATATATAATTATAATGTGGACAACATACAGAAAGATAATAGACACACAGTAAACAACAGACGATCCCAGTATCCTGGTGACGTTGGATTTGATGCGAAGTACAGTAGCAATGTTAACCTAGAGAAATTAATAGATGCAATAAGATACAGGTATTCATATAATTATTAATCAGCACATTCAACATATTTAAGGCTTGTACATTTTAGCCTTTGTTTTTTTCTAGTGTTTAGATTTTTATTCCTGGTGGTATATTATATATTTTTACTTTATTTAATGTAGCCCTAGTTATACAATCATCCAAAGTTTATGTTTTAACTAGTGCTGTCAGACGATTAAAAAAAATTAATCTAATTAATTACACTTTAAGTGTGTTTCATAAATCAAATTCAAAACAAGAAAAAGGTCGAGGACATCCAGCAAACCAATTAGGCCTGATGCATTATTAAAGAATTCAGTAAATATAGATAAATAAATTCAAAAGAAAAATAAGACTAAGTCTTAAATATGCCATTCTTGTTGTCACCAGGGCTTTGTTTGGTTTGACTAGAGACGCATGTGTGAAGTGACGTGCCACTGCCATGTACGGGTCCTCCAGCTGGACAATATTGAAATGTTTGTGTGCTATGATTAATCTTGCGATTAATTTTTATAACGCATTAATTTGCGGTGTAATTAATTAATCTAATTAATGCACTAAAGTGACAGCCCTAATTTTAGCGTGTTTTACTGAATCATATATTTTAGCTTTGTCCATTTTTGGTTTTGCTTTTGAATTCTTTATTTTTCAGCTCTGAAATGCAGGCATCATATACATGGAAAAGTAGCCATGTTTCCATTGCAGTTCAGTCTTTTCATTTTCTTATTTCAGTATAAAGAACTAAATAAAACATGGGAGAGGTGGAGTGCACATAAAATCAACAAGAGATGTATCATATGTTGTCTGGAGAGGCGGAAAGGTAGAGAAAAGGAAAAAAACAACCTCATTTTAGTTCACTGAGATTATATGGCACCACAGCTTCCTTAAATCTTCACCTCCAAAAAAAATCTGTCTTAAAGGGTTTGACATACAGTTGATCCACAGTTGAATGAAAACATCTTTTTAAAAACATAAACAAAAAGTAATTGTTTCCATAGTATAAATATAATTTACAGTTTAATCTACCCGTGTATTATGGGGGGTTCAGGAAGCAACCACCGTCTTGTCATAGCTTTTTTACAGGCCGAGGTCAACATGCCCAAAAAACACTTCCTAAAAATGTCCATCCAGCTTATGTTAACTTAGTTCTGTGACTCTGCCATGGTTCAGCATTTCCAGAGACATCTAAAAAGTTGGCCATGGTTTTAGAAAAGGTGGTGGGTTTCTGTCCTCTACACACTGAGAGGCTTGTTTGAGGGTAAAATTAGATTTGTAAACTGATGCTGTGGAGTCTTGACAGCAAATCAAACAAATGAAAAAAAACAACAAGCAAAACAGAGAGCTAAGTTTAAAAAAATGTAGCAGTTTAGCAGGGGATAGTTGGACATATGCAAACCTTCACAAAAATAAAGTTTTATAACCTTCACAAACCTTCACAAAGTTACGCTGAAAGTCACCAAATCAAAGTCCCATCAAAGCAATGGAAATTCCAGGAGATCCCTCAGCTATGTTGGAAACTACTGCAACTGTATGACCCTGTGTGTCTATACAAGTAGGGGTGTCCGGATCCGATATTGATATTGGATATCAGTCCAGTATCAGCAAAAAACAAATATCTGATTATATCGGCCTGCATCTAAAATATCTGATATAAGCACTCCAATACTAGCATTCCATTCTAAGTGTATTTTTTTAATTAATTTCTAATATTTTGTATTATTTGATTTAGTTGTAGAATGTACTCATGTTTAAATTGAACACAGTGGTTATTTTGCAATTTGAAAATATAAGTTTTTGTTTTTACTGGATTTCTTGAGGTTACTTTTCAGGGTCTTCTAATTGTTTTTTAGTTATTTTATTTAATTGTACTATATTTATATGTTTATGGTTAAAATTTATTGACTGATTTTTTATTAGTTGACCATTTAATACCAAATGGGTCAGTTTTTCTCATACCTACCATTGCTGACTACTGTTCTCTGTTTGAGTAATCTCACTTGATCAAGCCTTTTCTTACAGTCCAAACTACAAAATAAGGAATAAAAGTATGATTCCTTCTGTTATCGAATCGGATAAATATTGGTATTAGCCAATACTCAAAGCTGTAATATCAGTGTTGTATCGGGGGTGAAAAAGTTGGGACACCCCTAGATATAAGAGACTTTTCATTTAAAACTCTCTTTTCAGTAACGGCTCTGCCACATCAGAGGATTTGTTCTGGAAGCTGGATGCCTTGCAGATGTTCGTGCTGGACCTCCACTGGCCGGAGCCGGAGTTCGCCAAACACCTGGAGCAGAGACTCAAACTGATGGCGAGCGACATGATGGAGGCCTGCGTCAAGAGGTCAGTCTCTTGATCTTAAACCCTCTCTTCCTCACTTCTGCATGTAGTTTTCATCCTGGCAGCAAAGCTGATGAAAACATCTTTGTGTTTTGTCCTCAGAACGAAATCTGCGTTTGATTCCAAAATGCAGAAAGCGAGTAAATCAACAGACTTCCGTGTGCCGCTGTCGCTCTGTACCATGTTCAATGTGCTGATGGATGCAAAGAAGCAGTGCTCCAAGCTCTGTGTGCTGGACACCGGGCAGGAGGTGAGATAATATGAGTCCATACACCTGAAACCTGTCTCGTGAGGCAGCGGGATTCATATAGAGGTGTCCTTTTTCTGATTAGCTTGAAGAAAATGTTTTTGAAGAGGATGGACACTCCTACAGCTCTTAAGCTCCTACAGTTGCTTCTACTGTGTTTACACATTTTCTGCATCTTTGGATTGTCTTGCCATCTGTGCCACATGGCTGCATCATCAGCTTTAACTGGATTTCCACCAATCATATGCTACATATTTTACGTCAACAGTCACACAAGCAGCATCCATCCTCCATGTCTCTATGCAGAAAGCAAACATGCACACCAATTCTGTAATCAAAGTTATGCTGAAAGTCACCATATCAAAGTCCCATCATCATCACATCAGTATTAATTTTGCTGACTAATTATTTTCTCATAGTTTTCTTCAACAACCATGTTTCACCCAGCGAAAACTAGGCAGTAGGTATAAAAAGCAAGTGCACGTGGACAAAAACTAAATAAACCGACATTTACGTCAACAAAAAAAAACTAAACTCAAATGTCTGACATAGAATTAATCCAATCAGGCCTAATTTGGTCACGTAAAGTAGGGACAGCTTAGGAATATATCCAATCACAGCGACTTTGGTTGTGTCGAAAGGTTGGATGAGTTCAGAGGGACATCCAATCACAGCTGCCTTAACTTGGTGGTGATGGGATAAGTTGTGGAGCGATCCAATCAGAGCAGCTCTCTTTATGAATTGATATATTCATGTAAAGCAGGTTCACTGTTTGTTGTAAGTTCTGGTATTGTAACTGAGATGCTCTGCCAGGTAGCCTAAATAAAGGTGACTGCATTTCACACAAAAGGAAAATGTGTTGCTGTCATAAATTCAAAATGAGTTCTTATTTAAAACAAAAGTAGTCTATTATAAATAACCCTGGTGTAAACAGAGCTTCATGTTTGCATTTGGAAGTATATTCTGTGTACAAAAGAGAATTCACCAAACTGGGTCTGTGAAGATGGATGTACTCTGCTTTTTTTAGTTTGCATCTCACCTTTGGAGACTGCTGAAGTGAAAGAGTTTCATCTTCGAAAGCCCTCAGTGGTCTTTTTATTTTCAGCCTCAGTCTGAACAGGACGAGTCAAACTGTCAGATCAGGCACTAAAACGCGGCCATTTCCCTCCGAACATGCAGCAGCCGAGGAGTTCAGGTGTATTTGTGTTCACTTGAAGCGGCCAAGCGCTCGACACGAGCTGTTAAATGGATGACCGTGAAGCCCGAGCGAGGCTGCAGCCTTGGCTTTGCTGAGAGCGAAACCCTTGGCTGTCTTCAGTCTTGACAGAGAGCTAAGATCGCTGTTCTCTTAACCTTCAGCTTCCTCTCTTCTGCCGCTTCCACCGAGCCGGCGCTGCTTGAAAAACACCGTCTGTCCATTTATTACTACTCACACACGCCTGCAGAGAGGCACTCAATGTACCGGCGTTACACACGCACAGGCTGCTTCTGCGACTACTCTGGAACATTTTATTTAGCATGTCCAGGATGTAACACAAGGACGAACACAGAAAGTAAGAAAGTCAGAAGATTTAAAGGCAAAAACCAAAGACTCATCACTAAGGCTGAGCTCTACATTGAATTTTCTAGATATTTTAAGACATTGTTAACAAAATAAAGATGAAAAAATTAAGTTTTTTACTATACATTTATTTGATATCACCCAGGAATATTCATACAATCCAGTCCAAAGTTCTTCTATTGATTCCGTTTCGATTGCACTAAAGCACAAAAAAATTGTATTGTAATTTCTTCACAAGAATACTTGCAAAATTATCAATACTCGATATCAATACTCCCATCCCTAGCATGGCCCAATCAGACTCCTTTAGAGCAGGAAGAGGTGAAAGCTGCGATTTAGATAATAGTAACCCCCAAATTCCACTGGACGCAAAAGCGCTGCGCAGCGTCCTTGAAACGTACTGCGGAGCACTTCGCTCCCATTGTAGTCTATTGGGAAAATTCCACTGCATGCATTGCGGTGCGTTAGCGCCGCGTTGCTGACGCCAAGGCACGAGAGATGCGCTTCAGGTCTATTTTCTGCGCGGCCGCTTCCAAATCTTGTAAATTCACTGTCGTTAAGAAAGCACCAGACAGGAAGTCACCATGTGGAGTAACTGGACGTTTCAAAATAAAACCCAATGCACGGCCTCCTGCACGTAATGTTCCTCAATTATTTGTCATTACGTCAAAACCAGAGGCACAAGCATCAGGTCAGCAGTTGGTCAGAGGGTCCGAGAGTCAACACAACACCATGGGCGAAGAAAAGTGAATCATAGAGGTACAGAAATATATAACATTGTACACATGAAACCATACATCTTTTCTACATGGATAGAGACGGATAGAAGTTGAATAATTCACGAAGCTGTGTGGTTGGGACCAGCAAAGGGTCCTTAGAGAAGCGAAGCAAGGTGTTGTTTATTTCTTTTCTCAGTCTATAGCATGTTTTATGAGCGTGTGACATCACTATTCTCATGAGAGCCTGTGGCTCTCTGGGGATCAGCCCTCCCTCTATGGGGCTGTGCGCCGCGGCCCTTCTGGGTGCGCTGCTTTCAGTGAGGTTTACCTGTCGGAGCAAGACCGCAGGGCTCCGCTTCGCTGCGCGGCGGGGCGCTTTTACGTGCAGTGGAATTTGGGGGTAAGAAGTGTTTTTTTGTACAGAGATTAGCATAGATTAGGGGTGGGCAACTGGTGGCTCGAGGGTCACATGCAGCCCACCAATCATTTCCAAAATCAAATCAAATCGTTGTATTTGAGCGCAGCATTTTTCCTGGAAAAAATCATGAAAAATGGAGTGCGTGTTATAATTGAGTGTGTGTTACTTTTGAGAAATCACGGCACCTAGAAATTCTTCATAGATGGTTCATCAAGTGTCCACTAAAGCTCAAATGAACCCAGTTGGACAAAAGATTTTCTTGACTGATCTGCAGTTTTCTCTCCATATTTTTACTGTAATAAACATTTAAGATGTGTTTGACTGCTAACACTGTTTTTGTTAACTCTGATTGGCTGACCTGTGTGCCCTCTCTCCCCTGTTGCATGTCCCTCGATCATGTCCATGTTCCCTGCACGACATTGTTTGATTCCAGTTTGACAAACAATGGGTAAGTTCCTCCATCGCCTCATCACCTTTTCTCCATCTGTGTGACAAAAACACTTTTCATTTTGACATTTTAACACTTGCTAAAGGTTCTCAGTGAGTTCTGGTGAATAGAGTCTGGACATTTTCATCCACAATGTTTATGATGGTCGGTGTCTTAGAAGTTAGTTTTTCTACCTGAGCCTAACCAAACCCTTGACTTGGTAATCCAGGTTTTCTCGGCCAAGCATCTTATAGGCATCAATCTGATCCAGTTTTCAGGAGGTACTGCTTGTTCTTAAGGCTCTGGGCTTCCACAGAGTTGTTAGCAGAGGTGTAAGGTACAGCTACATTTCAGGAAGAAATGCAAAGATATTTTGATGTTTTGACACTGAAATGTGAAACAGTGTACTGACCTTTGGGTATGATAGCTTATAGAGGATTGTAACCATCTGTATGATCCAATCATGTCTTAAAATTACAATTGGGTTAATTAGTAGTCAGGTGCGTTTTTTTGCCCCCACAATTACCTTATGGGTCTTACTGTTACATTCCAATGCTCGTTTATTCTGTCAAGTAATGATGCAAAACAAATTATTGAATTATTATCTTATTTTCATTGTTATTGACCTCCAACATATGACTATGCTCTATCAAACTAAAAATGTGCAATTTTGATTTTAATTAACTCGAAACATTTCTCATGTTCTACGTAGAACTACCACAGTTTGTCTGTCAGTGTGATTAGACTTTGCTTCGATGTTTAATGGTCAGTGTGGAGGAAGAAGAAAAATAAGCTCTTGCTGTTTTCCTTTCATACTAAAAGTAATTTCATTCATCAGTGCACTACAAAATCAAATGATGAGATAACTCACTGTACTCCTGTGATCAGGCACTCCCGTCGTGTGCATGCAGTTTGCATCTTCTGCTGTCAGATTGATCGTATCTTACCCAGATACAGCAGTACTATTTTCTTATTGGCTGATATGTCAAGCTCCTGTTTAGCTCTGTGATGCTCAGAGCATCTTGCTACATGTTCCAAAGTGCATATAGCGGAGTCACTTGGTGGGCGCCACACAATTCATTTAAAGTGAGAAAAATACCGGGTGTGGCATTTGAGAGAGCAAAAAAGTTCAGATGCATGTCTTGATTGGGCGGAAATTTCCTCATAAAGATGTATATTAAAGATAACGATGTTGGTCTATGTTTTGAGTTTCCATCCATTTGATTTGATCATTGCTTAACCAATCAATGTATCGATCCAGATCAATGGATCATTACATCCATAGTTGTTCGTACAAGGATAGTTTCCTCTTTTCTCAGGACAGAGCTAGGATGGGAACTCTGTTTGCTCAACAACCCTGTAAAATTTATGGCTCTAAAGTTGGAATGATGATTTTTGGCCTACAATGATTTGAATCTGTCACATCATAGATGATCACCATAGCTCCACCTTAACAAGTCTTACCAGCCAGGGTGATTAAAAACACTATGTGGATGCCGCTGGCATTTTATGGGACAAAACGGAAAGATCCTTACATCTCCTGTAGAAAACACTTTTCATGTTTGGTTTTGTTGCTTTTCAGGTAAAGTACTTTAAATGAAAACAAAACATTTCCTTTTTTTTAATTCCTACAATGTTCTGCGAGATCTACTACTTACCCTGCCCTGTTTATGCAGTGTTCATCGGTTAATCAGAAGTGGACTCCTATTACCTGGTACTACTGGTAGAACAAAAAAATGTTCACAAGCGCTATTTGTAGACTGTTTTGGATCTACTAGCTCTACTGGTAGACTTAAAATGTTCACTTGTACTACGAGTAAGCCTTATTTACTAAAAAGGAGTGGGGGAAAGCAAATTCAGGCTTCCCACTGGTCTTTGAAATTATTACAACCAATCAGGATGCTGGATTAAGTTATAATCCCTCCTACTTCATTTGCATTAGGTCTGCTAGAACTACTAGTAAATCTTTTATTAAACCACTGTTAGACTAAAAACAGAGATATCTGAGTAGACTAGTGATACTAGTAAACAAAAAAAAGTTTTATTAGTAAAGGTTTTTGGTGCACTAGTGCATAAGTAGACTCTACTAGTAAAGCAACATCCTCTACTGGTACACAATTTTGTGTTCCTTGTAAAACTAATAGACTTAAATATGTTAACTAGTAACGATGTGGTGTTATACGTTGGAAGTGCAGTTGCTGCTTCCAGATTGATTGTTGTTTTGTAATAGCTTGATCATAGCTTTTGACTCCTGCCCCCTACAACTACGCTGTCAACATTTTGAAAATTAGCTTCTTTCTTGAGGATTAGAGATGCTTCAATACCATTTTCTCCCTCTTGATACCAATGCCGATACTTGTGCTGTGGGTATTGACCGATACTGAGTTCCGATCCGACACCAGTATGTTACAAAAAAAATATAAAAATACTATGCCTGCATGACTGTGATATGATTATCTGGCTCAGGTTAAACTCTTTGTAAAACATGAATAAATACAGCAATGATGCAGCGTGATTGTGCTAGTTAGCTTATCTCCAAGCCTCGAGTCAACCGGCTCTGACACGTGTGTCTGTTGTGTCTTTGTTACGTGATCAATACCTACGGGTCCCTGCAGGTTGCAGCACAGCACTACTGTTTTTAAGAGCAGTGAAAAAGAACTGTGCCAGAGTTTAACGGTGCTAAACAGCGAATAGGTTACTAATTTAATAAATTACGTGGCATCGGATGGTGCCTGGACTCAAGTAGTCGCTGATACCGATACTGATATCGGAATCAGAATAACTCTAACGAAGATTAGCATGATTGACAAAGCATAAAAGTTTCATAAACTTCAGTTTGCAGCAAACTTTATTATCAACAATGATCCCAAAGCTCATTAAGAGATCTACAAGAGGAGGGAACCAGCCTGATGCTAACTTCCTGGTTGGCCTATAAATCACGCTGTTCCTGCACCACTCCATTTGAAAACAATGCAAAGTTTCTCCCGGCCGTCTGAAGTGATCAGATTTCTAAAGGAAACATCAGCAGACGCTCTTGACTCTCCGTCTATACGGTTCAGCTGGAGATGGTCATGTTCACTTGGCAGTAGGTGCTGTGAATGAGGCCTCCTTACCTCTGATCCCAAACCAGCTGAATAAAGGGTCTGAAGAGATGTCGGCCTGAACTCCCTCCAAACCTTTAGCGTGGTCAGTTTTCTGCCAACTAGTCTTTAAGTGTGTCGATCAGCAGCAAAACAGTTGGCCATCTCTGACTGCTCAGCCAGATTCTGACAGAGCGCTGTTGATCTGAAATTACTGAACATGTTCATCAGTCTGCCGCCGGTTTTGTTCCACAGGTCATCTAAATAGAGTCGGGGGTGCTGTGTTGAAAATGTGACCCGTTTCAGAATCTAAAACACCTCCAGAGCTGAAGTAGCAGCGGCAAACTGCTGGCTCCACCACCAAATAAATGTTTTTAAAAGCAATTATTGTTCTTTTCAGTTTTTGCTGTTGGAATGGCAAAGACCAAACAATTTCTTCTCCTTTTTCTGCTTTTTATGGCGGCCTTTGTGGAAGTAAAATGGGCCAAAGCAGCAGTGTTAATTGAGGTAAGGAGAGAAAAAGAGAAAAGCTCTCAAGATGTGCCAAAAAGATTCGGCGCTGAAAGAGAACTGCCATTTTGCGGACTCATAGAGGAAAAAAAAACATAATTAGGGCTGGCGGCGATGACCTCCCTGGACCTGCAATTTGTCAGCGATCCGCGCGCTTTGTTGATTGAAATTTTTAATTTGGGTGTTCTTTAGACGGCCACTGAAAGGGCATTGTCGCCAAGAGATGAACTCCCCTGCTGCTGCTGCCATTCAGAGAGCAGCCCCGGCCTTTTCTCTCCCGCCTCCCTTCAAGGGAACAAGGTGCCATGAATATGTTTTTAGGAGGGGGCCCAAACGAGACATGAAATGGCGGATTAATTGAATCTCGTGTGAGCCTTTGGTCCTCGCAGCTGGACCAGTGCTTTGGAGGAATACAAGGCTGCTCTAATTGTAGGGAGCCGCACAAAAAGTATCCTTCAGATTCCTTCGCTTTTCCAGCGCGGGCGGGAATGTCACTCAGCCGCATAATGGTCCTATTAGCTGCTTAACTCAGCGGCGCTACATGGATGGGAAGGTTTTTCACGCCTGGCTGTGTCGGGAGCTTGTGTGTGTCTTTGTGTGGTGGAGGCTTGATGTTCACACCGAGTGTTGTAGGTCTTTCTTTCTGTCTTTTGCGGCGCGGACAATACTGTTGTTCTGTATCGTGGAGTAGTCGGTTTTTTTTGGTCTTTGTGTCTCTTTGGTTTTCTGAAAATAATAAAATGAAATGTTCCTTTTGTCTTCCTCTCTTCCCCTCATCCCAAATATCCCCCTCTCCTCTGTTTGCAGCAACAGTACCACTCCAAAATCGATGTTCTGATCGACGACGCGCTGAAGGAAATGATTTCCTCGCTCGTCACTCGGGTAAATTTCTTATTATTCTCCAGTCAAATCCTCTCAGTGGTTCTCTTCTTGGCCTTCATTGTCTTCAGATTTTGATTTCTTTATTTTGTAATCTGTTTTCTTTTCTTGTCATTACTGATATTTAAATCTTACTCTACATTTTTCGTTTATGTACACAAAGTCTTTTCTTAACTATTCTTGTCTCCATTTTATGAAGTCATGATATTTATTTACATATTGAATTCTCCCATGGACTTGAATACAGTCTTTAAATCACTTGAGCATCAATTTACATGCAAATTATCATGGTTGAATAACTGGCATGTAAAAAGTTAAAGTCCTGCAAAGGTATTGTTTTTTCATTTATGAACAGGGTTAAAGCTTAAAAGATTTTAAGTGTCTCCACTTTGGGTATTTAAAAGACTGAAGTGTGTGCAGCACACATATTAAGCATCTTCAGTGTTTTAATCTATAAGAATGTCAATGCTATAAATCAAACAGAATAACATATGAAAGTAAACATTCTGAAAATAAATGATTATTTATATTTAGAACAGAAATGAGGTTCATATATTTTGTCCTGCAATGAGAGTAAGTGGTTATAATGGGTATGTTTTCCTGAAGATGACACAGCAGCATCAGTTTCATTAATCATCATGGCATTTCCAAACCCATGTTAATAATAATCATGATAAAGATCCTACAAAGCATTTTGAATATTGGACATTATTCATTTTGTTTTTTCAGACAGTAAAAATAAGAGTTAGAGGTCTGAAATAATTTATATCTGAGTGTAATTTTTTTTTACAAATAGTTATGTAGAAGTTGTTTAAGCCTTGTGTGATGTTCAGCTCTTTGGGAACCTTTTTTTAAGAAAATTGTACAATGAATTATTTTTTCAAACTCACTGGCCTTAGCTCATTTTCTTGGAGGAATGTATATCAGAGCACATTTTCAGTGCAGAAAAGGGTTTCAGTTTAGCTAAAAGGAGAAAAGATAATGTCTTTATTCGAGAAGATAAATTATAGAAAGTGCATAAATGAACACAAAATAAGGGGAAAAACACACAAAAAAGGAGAATTGATAGTGATAAGGGGACGGCTTATAATTTGAGCGAGTAATAAAAAAGAAAATTCAAAGTTAACTATCAAATATATCATCTGGACAGAGTGACCGAGTTTGCCATATTTTAAACTATCAAACAGACGTATTATTGAAGCACCTCAGTTATCAACCAAACAGTATTTCTCCAGATACCAAACAAGAAAATATGAGCAAAAACACAGTCAGAGCAATGTAGTAAGAAAACAACCCATAAATTCATATTATTGTGGAAGTATGTGGGTTCAAGGATGCAGTCGTTCTTTATCAGGCATGTGAATACATTTCTGACATGATTTGAATCTCTTCTAAGTTTCTCCTGGATGGAATAAAAACTGACATTTCTTTGATTCAGGTCATTTTCCTTTTTTATTTTTAAAATTTTATTATTTTTGTGTAATTAAATTGTCAATACACAATGTAGATTAACTGGCATTTAAAGGGTTTGACACAATAAACTAATGCTTGATTGGAGAGCAAAACCAATATGAAATCATTTAATAGCTCTTGTCTGTTGTGTCCAGTTTTTGGACCTAATGGGCTATGTGTAACTTTTTTTAAAAAATGCTACATGAAATATATTTTCTTCCATTCATTGTTAATTTAACAAATTCATACATAATTTTATTTTCATTATGATGTTTTTTAAGTTTAAAGAAAAAACAGCTCAAAATAAAAATAACATTGATTTTATAAATAGCGGAAAACTAGTTAAACATTCTTTGTATTGTTTCTTTTATTGGGATTTCACTGACATTAAGGTTGTAATGTTCTTCTTGTGTCTGCACTGTCTGCAGTTTGCTGCTGTTTTGGACGGCGTCCTTTCCAAACTCTCCAGATACGATGAAGGCACATTCTTCTCCTCAATCCTCTCTTTCACGGTGAGTAGAAACAAGCTTTTTGTTCTTGAAACAGGCGTCGAGCTGCTTCTTTCACCACTCACTCAGAGGAAAGCTGTTATTTTCTGGAAACCAGATCCTCCATGTGAACTTCAGTGTCACTCTTCTTCTTCCTCTTCTTCCTCTTCTTCTCCCGAAAGGTGAAAGCAGCTGCCAAATATGTGGAGGTCCCTGTGAGTCTGTCAATTTGCCTGTTTTCTTATTCTCTCTGTCAGTCACAGTCACTGTCATTATTTGTGTCTCCATCGGTTGGAGGCTAAAGCAGCCTGGAAATGCAAAGCGGCCGCTCTTTGCATTCTCTCATGTGTTTGTTGTTTTTTTTTTATAACGTTTGTCATCAGAGCGTCTAAGCATGTGTGAAGATAAAGAGTTTTTTTTTATTCCATCTTCAGCTCCAGAGCCAAAGATCACACAACAAGCCTAATTAATTGCACTCTTGTCCTTGGAGATGTGTTTTGCTGAAGTGTGGGTCTGTGGGCGGCGGCGTTATGGTGTCAAGCGGTTAATGAACGTTGAGGCAAAGATCAGAGGCGGCGATGAGCCAGCGAGGAGGAGGAGGAGAAGACGGCGACAAGAATGGCGAGGAGTTAAAGTGTCAAGGTGACGAGGCGTCAACGTTTGGCGGTGTCCGCGGTGTGAAGGAGAGTGAGGGTTTAATCTGCCGAATCAGATCTCAGAGACAAGTGACCCTTCATTTTCCAAAGTGATAATCACCAAAGTACAATTCCTCTGTGGTTTGGGGTTTTTGCACATTTTAAATTCTTCAGATCTGGCAGGTTTTTTAAATCGTCCGCTGGGATTGATAGAGATTCAAAGTCAGATTTTCCAAATGTCTCAGGCTTCAGTCCAAAGTAGCCAATAACATGCTGGAGATATTGATCCAAAAACAAAATTAGAACTAAAAAACATGCCTTTGCCCGTCTTTAACATTCACTTTAGTGTTTTTTAAGACATATTTTAAGACATACAGTTGGTAACTGGCATTATTTTCATTAAATCTTTTATGTTGTCTTCAGGTGAAAAATCATCTGAAAACATTTTCAACAGGTTAAGATCCCCCTATTTTTTCAATCTCAAAGGAAAGAACTAAAAATATCACCCCCACATAACTTTATTTTTTCAAGGTTCAGCCAAAATCTAAATCTCCATCCCTGTGAAATACATTTAATTTTGCTCCTTTCCTGCAGTTTAACATGGATCCTTGATGTCCTCATCAAATGTTCGCAACATGCATTGGTCCAGCTGCATTCTTTCCATGCTCACATAACTCCTCTGATCAGAACAGCTGATTATAAGGGCAGTAGCCTTCAAATGCTAATGAGCCAGAGCAGCATACATACAAAAATTCATGATTGACCTGCTACATAGCTCAATCAAATTGGGTAACATGGGGAAGGACTGATTATATTTTGGCGACTGTTATGCTTCTCTTCCTAAATACACATGAGCCGCATATTCATGCTGGTGAACAGATAACAGCTATCTTGTTTCTCCCAAACATCACAGGCTAACGCACAACATGCCAACCTCAGCTTAGTCTCCACAGAGGGACACAGTCTTAACTTCACATACCTTCCAGGCTAACGTTAGATTAACAACGGGTAATGGGGATGGATAGGGCTGGTTATATTCATCCATCTGTTAAACTGCTCTTGACTAATGTAGGAATGCTCATACATTAAAATTTATCCTTCAGAGTTTCAACAGGTAATGTAAACATTGACAACCATGTAAAGTTACCCCTGCTGTTAGCATTAGCTCTTGGCAATGAGCAAAATAAATACTACACAGCATTAAAATTAGCACATTTCAGGCTTGGCAACAGATTGTCGGTACTGATCCTGAATTCAGGAAGAGTCTAGTTCCCAGTCCTGTGTTGAACTGACTGAAGTTTATGAGGCAGTCAGATGTGACTGGCACACACATACAGGTCTTAGCCAACTGTAGCTGCTCATAGCCTTCAAAAGTTAATCCACTGGGCCACTGATAGCCTGTATGTAAAGATATATGTAACTGTTTACAGCCAACCGGTGCAGTGGCAGCTTCTGAGCTTAGGCATGCTGAACAATGATCTCTCACCAATATAAACAACATGTTGAGATTACATACAAAGTCAATGCAAAGACACGTTTGGACGCAGATTCACCCTGGGTGGCGCGTTGGACGCGTTTGGACGCAGATTCGCCCTGGGCAGTGCGTTGGACGCATTTTGCGGGGCGCGCATGGAGCATCCGGTGCGTTTGGAGCATCAAACGCCTCTACCCTCGAGTTGAAAATATTGAACTTTCGACGCAATTTCACGTGACGCTGTGTCGTGGCAGCCAATCAGCGATGACATTCCCCCCCGACGTCATTGATTTGATTACGTGTGACGCTCCGGCCGCCTGCTCCGGCTCCAACCGCGCTGAAAGATAGAGAACAGGTTGATCTGCGCTGTTTGCCATCATCCAGAGCTAGGATTTGACGTGTGTACTCTACAGAGACCAGAACAAAAAGTAGCAGTCTTGGGAGAAAGTCTCTGAGGAGACAGGTTTTGAAGGTAAGTCCTGTAAATATTCGTTTCCAGCTGGATTTGCCTGCACAGGTCATCACTGAGTCTGACTGGCTCCGGCTCTCTATTCTGCCTGTGTAGTGACGCGCGTAAGCGCGTCGCCCCTCAGCTTGTCAAAAAGGTCCAGAGTCCGGCCTGGGCGTTACGCGCGGCGCGTCACAGGCACTACGCGCGTTTAAATTCGCCAATTCGCGTGTGGTGTGGCCGCAGCATTAGTCTTCTACACTTGGATTACACATGGATGGTGTCCATAAGTAAACAAGAGATTATCAGTGGTAGGTGTCATAAAAAGTGGAGCTAATATCCCCATGTCCACAACTCCAAGGCGTGAGGTGATAGCTTCTGCTGTCCGCTGGCCTGTTTGAAGTCCTCTCAAGTTGAAAAGCAGGGAGGAAACTGTCACAATGGAGTGCAGTGGGATTTTAAAAATAGAGCAACTGTTGATTTAAAGAGAAAATGTAACCAGCAGAGGGGGGCAAAGATACTCACTAGATTTGAGTCTGTACTTCACAAATATCACTGTTACAGCCAGCTGAAAGTTTGACTACGGCCTGTAAGTGAGCAGGATTACAAACTCCAGGTGGCAAAACCAGAATGTACTGAGGGAGCAAATAGACATAAAGGAACTGCATATTGTGGAGTACAGTGAAACGATTTTATCAGAAGAGAAATTCAAACAATTTTACCTCATGGACACCCCACAAAATAAGCTGGGTCTTATACACTGATGTGATGATGTTATGATAATCATCACAGTTATTCAAAATGCATTTGATAAAAATAAACCATGGGACACCCTACCTGAGTCATTGAACAGCTGAGGTAAAGAGCACCTGAACAATTTCCCCTGACCCTCCCTAATCCTCTGCTCCACTGCCGTCCCTCCCACCTATCCCATCATGCTCTCTGGTTACCGGCCAGACTTCCTCCTCAGCTGCTTCTTCCCCTGAAATTATAATGTAACCGCTACCTCAGCCTGTTGGTCCTTTGTGTGGAGGGAACCTGACACAGGTAAGCCTCTTGTGCAGGTGGGACAAAGTGTCGAGGGGGGCAGGGCCTTTTATGGTTCTCACTGGGCTCCCCCACCCCCAACACTTAGTCATGACAAAGCTTTCAGCCTCCTGGGTTGCATTTAGGATCATTTTGTCCTGCTAACCTTAAATGTTAGTGATAAACTTCCACCAAATTTCAGCATTTATCCATTTCCTGTATTTTTTATCAACAAGTATTTACTTGTGCTTATTATGAGACACTTTGTCATGAAGTTTTTAGCATTTTGAATGCAAGCAGGCCTGTAATAAAATGTCCTCCTATTGCTTGTGTCTTGCTGTTTGCTGCACAGTTGACATGCTGGGATGTCATTGACTTTTTCATATGTGGTACACACTACAAGATAATTGGCCCAAGCTTTTGCACGAATGCCCACTTCAGACCAAAATTAGCAAAGGCTAATCTAACCTGAATATCCAGTAATGAGGAGTCATTTTATTGCTGTGGAAGAGAATCAGGAAACCATGAGCTTGTCCTCTGTGTTTTGTCACACGGGACAAAACTAGGGTTGCATATATATTGCCCCTTTTTTCAAACAACATCCATCTGAAAATCTATAGGATTTGAACAGATGTCAGTTTTCAGGTGTTATTTTGTCATGTCATGCCATTTAAGTGCTGATATCTGACCCACCTAACAACTGTTTTAAAGCTTAGATTTAAGGGGCAGTAAAAAATACCCTGTTTAAGAAGTCTTTTCTCATTTTCAGACATGATAGACAATAGTGCTTGTTCCTACTTTCTACTCGATGAAATTAGGTCTGATTGGATTAGGTTTCTGTCAAACATTTCAGTCTAGTTTTTATTTGTTGGGGAAAATGTTGATTCATCTAGTTTTAGTTTTAGTTTTTGTCCATGTGCACTTGTTTTTATTAGTTACTGTCTAGTATTTGTCAGGGGAAAAATGTTTGTTGATAAAACTATGGCAAAAATAACTAGTCATTAATTAATACGTACCAACAGAGGTAGAGGCTGGAAGAAGCTCTGATCCAATAAAGAAAACACTGACATCCAACTTACTTTGGTCTTAGGATGAATGTGATGTTTGCCTTTATTGATGAGCATAAAAATATCTTGTCCTGTTTTTCAGAAAAAAACAGTTAAAGATCCAAACATGGTGCTGAATAAAAACCCAAACAAAACAAGATAAAAGAAAATAACATGCAGAAAATATAGTTTGATCATTTATCAGTAGTTATTCCTGACCAAAATATGAAGCTCTAAGAAGGATAAAGAGAGATTAATGTGATTAAATAGTATTATTCAAAGAAGAATGTTGATTAATGAGTAACAGTGCAGTATTATGAAGATAAAGCACCAACTTAAAGATTGAGTTAAGTGTTAAATTACACATTTGCCTACAATGTAGAATTATATAAAGGATGTGTGATTTATGACATGGATGTACCAACATTAATAACAGAAGAGTGTCTGTGAGTTTGGCACAACAAATAATTATTAGATTCTTATTTTTAAACTTATAATAAAAATTTTAATGATAAATTGTGAAACATAAATTCTTATGTATATTTGAATGTTTGGTAGTTTATCTGCTGCTGTGTAAGTTAATAAAAGGCACACTGATGTAAAATCTTTAAGGATCTTATACAAAATTTAAGTGTCCCCATTTTGAGGTCTTAAAATCTGCTCACCCTAACATTACTCCAACCTCTTACTAATACTAATTTTGCATTTTTATTTTTTTTTACATGGGCGATCCAATTATTAACCCCACAAGGAAAATACTGAAATACAACACTGTATTTAAACTAACAAACACCAACAGAGTGTTTAGTTATACATTAGTCATTGAAATTGTTTTGATTTTCGTCTGGTTTTAGTTGATGTAATTTCACAGCATTTTAGTCAACCAAATCTACTGTATATTTAGTTAACAGAAATAATTTATGTTTCCTTGAATTTCTGAAGTAATGTTTTACACGTGGATAAAATGAAACATCGAATAAACCTTTATATCTGGGATGTATGGTTTATGAAATGCGTATAGCATCATCTAAAACAGAAGAATGTGAGTTTGGCATTTGGAGACCCAAATGAATAATTCTTAGCTTCTTATTGTAAAAGTACAAATAATAAGAATATTAATGATAAATTGCGAAACATCTATTTGTGTGTTGATTTGGAGGTTTGGTTGTTTATCTGCTGCTGTGTGCGTTTTTAAAAAGCACAGATGAAAAATCCTTTAGTATCTTATACATGTAAAGTTACCTTGTCCCCATTTTGAGGTCTGAAATTCTGCTCGCCCTAATCATACCCCGGCCCCCTAAAGCCTTTAGCACCGTCCACCTCCTAACAGAGAGGTGCGATAACAGCAGTGAACATCGGTGATTCAGTGAAGCGTTGGAGTCGCTCTCTGTGTGTATTTTCCCACTCTGACTCACACGTGTTGAGCAGGTCTGACGTGTTAGCACCAAACAGCCAAGATACCAGTAACTGACAGACACACATGCTCGATTCCACCATATGCAGGCAGGCGGAGCAGCAACACAAACATTGGAAGAGTGATCACCAGCTCTGGCCCTCCAACATCACAAACACTCCGACAGGGCTTGTCCTGATGCTTTTCTGAGGCCTGCATGGGAGAAAGAGATTTCATGCATGTCGAGAAATTGTCGAAAAGAGGTGACAGCTGTTTAAATGAAATATAAAGTAACAGAGGGAAATTGATGCCTTGAGTTAAACCGCCTTTGTGATCTGGTCATAGGTGCAGCACCCTGTCATCTTTATTTAACTAAGACTTAATCCAATCAGACCTAATTTGGTCATGTAAGAGACAAGTTAGGAATATATCCAATCACAGCTACTTTGTTTGTGTGGAAAGTTTGGATGAGTTCAGAGAGACATCCAATCACAGCTGCCTTAGCTTTGTGGTGGTGGGATAAGTTGTGGAGCGATCCAATTAGAGCTGCTGTCTTTATGAATTGATATATTCATGTAGAGCAGGTTCACGGTCTGTTGTCAGTTCTGTTATTGTAACTGAGATGCTCTGCCAGGTAGCCTAAATAGTCCTTTATCTCTTCCTTTGTATTTCACACAAAAGTTTAAATTGTTTCTGTTCATTTTTACATTCAAACTTTACTAGCATTCAAAAAATGGTTTCATTTTATCAAAGTGTAAAACATAACTTCAGAGATTCAAGGAAACATAAAAACACCTTACCGTTTACATTCATATTTTAGTCTACTAAATTTACAGCAGATTGCATAAACAAAAAATGTTGTGAAATTTCATCAACTTAAACTAGAATAAAATTTAACTCTTCAGATGACTAAATTATGACTAAAACTAATTTATATTTTAGGCAAAAGTGGGTAACTACAACTTAATTAAAGAGTGCTGTTGAATTAACAGAACTGACTGTTCTGTGTCTCTTTGCAAGTTGCCCATCAGCATTTCATCACTGCGTCAGTGCACAAACCAATCACCAACACTGCTGCTGTTCAGGATGTGACAAAAATACAAAAGTTAATTAATATTGTAATGTCATGAGTACATTTTTTGCACCTTGATTTTGTTAAAAGTTTATCAAACCCTCTCACCAACATGGAAGTTGACCAACAGCACTACTTTTTAAAAAATAAATAAATAAATCAAATATTGACAAAGGAGGTTTGCACTTTTATGAGCAAAATTTATGATTTTTCTTAGTTACGGGCCATCAAGGGGCAATACTTCTCACAGAGGGGCCAAGTGTTGTCAAACAAGCATGTAGTCACATTTATGATAAAACACACCCATGTTGATGTTAATACTCATTTTTAATTTCACATTTGGGGAATTTTAGTCTTAATTCAAACAACTTTATTCATCCCAAAGGGCAATGCAGTTTTGCAGTCCCCCAAGACCATACATACATTTACAAACAGCAAACAGAGACAAGAAAAAATAAAAGTCATTACGTGGCAGAGATGCTTGTTGACATACATCAGCCCTCAATAGACCCTTTTAGTAACAAGGGTCAGACAGATTATAACGCACATTTACGATCAGCGATCATCGAAAGATGTAAAAAAAAAAAAAAAAAAAAGTACGCCACGAATGTGTTAAAGATACTTGAACATTTCTTACATTTATAAATGAAAGCAGCGCCAATTTGTGCCTCAGCAGCCTTCTTTCTCTTCTTCTTTTCTTTTTCTCTGGAAAAATATGACTGCATTGCATTGTGTACATTATAGGGTACATCTTATGTACACTCACATGAGCTGTACATTGTGTGTATTTCACAGTGCACTGTAAAATGAATGAAATTAACCACTGAAAATTCCAACAGCACTACAAAATTGCAAACACAGTGTATAGTGCTCTACATCTGTGATAGAGAACGTTTTCGATGACAGCTTTTATCTTACATTTTGTGGTCATTTAAACGATAGTTTTCTTCTGTCAACTTTCCTGATGGTGGACCTGCCTATTTGACGCACCACTGCCCCTTATGGCTGAGCATGGAATTGCACTTAAGGGGGCCAATTAGATTTCAGATGGGGCCTGCACCCCTTTGGCCCGGCCCCTAGAACCGCAACTGGTGGAAGATTATGACTAAATGAAAAGAAGATGAAGTTAATATGCCAACCCTGCCAGTTTTGTCTTGCTGCCCTGTAGCAGTGAGACAGTCGACATGGTCGCACCCTCAACCCGGTCAACTGTTCCACCTGATTAGCATCACAGAGGGCTATGGGTACGTCTTTAACCAACACAACTGTTTGGCAGAGGTCGTAAAGAAATTAAAGGATATTTAATGTTTTGAAATATAGAACAAATCAATTCTTTGATTGATTCCTTTAACATTTCAGATAATAGAGAAAACTAGAAACAAACCAGAAAAGAGATTGTTTCTTGGTGTGGGACTTAAAGGTTGTAAACTGTAGATTAAGTGATGATATAAAGATGCACAAACATCCGAAACAAAATCAAAAAGAAAATGCAGAAATGTTTTTAAATAAATAGTAGTCAAAAAAGAACGTAAAACAAATGATATTGAGTTTGACAAACACAAAAAATAATATATTTGATGCAAGCAGATATGTATGGATATCAAAGATTTACAATAAGTGAGCAGCCCTTTTCTGTACATATATGGTAGAGCTCTGTTATTCATCAAAAACATTCTTTTTTTGTGTTTGTCAAACTCAACATCATATGTTTTAAGGTATTTTGATTGCTGTTTTGTTTCTGTCTTTTCTAATTGATTTTGTCCCGAATGATTCTGCATCTTAATGTCATCACACAATCAGCAGTTAGCTTTTTAAACCTTTAAACCTTTCTGTACCCTTAAACATCGACAGAAAAAAACAACGGACACATCAAATATTCCTGAATTTATTGGCCTCAGCACACAGTTGAACCGGGAGTTAAACTGTTAAATTAAACCCTTTGCTGTATTTTTGCCTCATAATCACATTTTTTTTAATCACAGAGCAGTCACATATTTGTACACATATTAAATGCACCTTGTTGACATGAAATTATCCCCAGACAGGATATAAGGCTGGACCTGGTGTGTAATTACCCATCATTCCCTGTCCTCTTTCCCACTTATTTCAAACCCTCCCCACTTCCAACCCCCTTCCAAACAGGAGCACTGCTTTATTTCACACTCTCTATTTATTACTTGTTGTCAAAGTTGACAAGCAACCAGGTGGCCATTATCCCGGCGTGGAGGGGATTATTGGTGTTTGGCTACAAGTGCAGAAACGGTGAAGGAGACGAAACGGGCAGAGAGGGCTGAGCGTGACAACAGCGCCGGGCAGATCGTATGTGTGTGTTTACTCGCCGCCCGCTTCTCTTTCCTCTCGAGTTAGACTCTTAATCTCAGCGGCTGGAACTGTGCCGACATCTCTGATCTGTCAGGTTGCTTTGTCACCTCGTCATGCCGAGAGAAAAGAGAGGTAGATGATTGAGACTAAGCCCTCAGGGGATGGAAAAGGAGGGAAGTGGATGTCTCAAGTGACAGCCAGGGCTGTAATATGTTGCCAGCGGCACACGCACGTAATCGTGAATGTTGTTGTGTATATCTCTTGGACTTTGACCCTGGTTGAACTCAAACAGGAACACTTGAGTTGTTGAGACTTGTCTCGCTTTTTTCACTGTTGTCCACATTTGGTATGTTTAGGTAGCCTGCCAATACTTTTAAAAATTGAAAACATGGCTTCTAAAGCAGGGTACACACACAAGGATTTTTTAAATTTGAGAGATTTTCTATCCGTCGGAGAGCCCACACATGAAGATAAAAACAGGTATTAAACAGTTTGATCATACTGTGTAAGGTGTGCTTCGATAATAACACAGCACACCAAAAAAAAATCTAAAATCTAGTCCTCCAAGACAGAAATCTGATCAACATGATCTAACAAATACGAAGAAAAAGAAACTTAGCAACAACCGGAAAACACAATGTGGAAGAAGATACAAGAAGTGGGAATGATGGTGGTCTTGGGACTACTTTTGACAGAAACATCCAGAACTAAACAAAAAAAAAAGGACAGTGGAAAAATCCTAGAGACAGTGTGAACATGTGAGCCGGTTCTCCAATTCTGACGTCCACCCAGCTTTATGTTTCAGGTCGGCCATATTTTTTTTTTTATTTCCACCTGCTTCATTGTTCCTCAGTCAGCTCGCTTAATGATCGGCTGCATTCACATCACAGTTCACCAAGTTATGCAGAGCGATTGACTCTGCAGAAAGTTGGCGACAGTTGACTGTGGAATATTTAGGAGCAAGGAAATTTCATGACTGGATTTGTTGCACAGGTGGCATCCTATCGCAGTTCCACGCTGGAATTCTCTGAGCTCCTGAGAGCGACCCATTCTTTTTTTTTTTTTTTTTTTGAAATGTATTTTTTGGGCATTTTGTGCCTTTATTGATAGGAGAGAGACAGTGGATAGGATTGTGAAAGGGGGAGAGAGAGTAGGGGGAGACAATCTGCAAACTGGTCACAGGCAGGATTCGAACCTGGACCGGCAGAAGCAAGTACATGGGGTGACTGGATGCTAACCACTCTGCCAAACCAGCACCCCGAGAGCGACCCATTCTTTCACAAATGTTTGTAGAAGGAGTCTGCATGCTTAGGTGCTTGATTTTATACACCTGTGGCCATGGAAGTGATTGGAACACCTGATTCTGATTATTTGGAGGGGTGAGCGAATATTTTTGGCGAAAATGTGTATTTTGTTTATTAACTCGGCAAAGACTGTCAGAAATGCCTTCCAATAAACAATATATTGACACAGTTAACCTGGAATATACATTTTATCCTTTTTAAAGCTTGGAGTGTCCTAAATATTGGCATAAATCCCTGACACATAATTAATCTTCTGACACATATTGTTTTATATTCATTACGTTTTCATTAGGAATGCAGGATACTGGATTTTTGACGATATCCGGATACAAATACCGATATTCTGGTCAAGAGCACAAGCTCTGTACATAACAAAAACTGACCTGATTTTTTCAGTGTTACAGTATATTTTTGGAGGAACAGATGTAAAACAAGCAAAATAGCATTTAAGTCTTGCAAAAATAAATGCATCAATGCAGTCATGAGAAGGTGCATCAATACTGTACATTTGAGTAGATTGCCGTTATTCCAGCCAATTTATACGGACAATATTTTGGCTGTAAATATCTGCAAAAATAAAAATATTGGCCAGTATGATACTTAACTTTTTAGGCTGATATTAGCCAATACCAATGTCATATTGATAATACTGGGCATCCCTAGAAAAACAATAGTAGAAGTTAGACCAGAACAGAACATTCAAGGTGCTGGTGGAACCTACCAAAACACCCCCAGATCAACAACAGAAAACCTCCAAAAAAACAAAAACAGGTAAGTGTAAGTGCAATAAAAGTAAGATAAAAAGAATGAATTCAAATATTAGGAAAAATGATTTAAATAAAGAAAAAGGAAACAAGAACACACACAGTCACAGGGGAGTTGGGCTCCAGTTGCACACATAGGTGAAGTGTTACCAGTCTAAGTATTTTAATAGTATATCTTATCCGATAGATCTTAATCAGTCCAACTGCAGACCTTCTGACACATATTTCTGATGCGTATCTGCATTTATGTGGACATGACCTGAAAGTGTCTGCTGGGACAGATCTGAGAGAACGTGACGAGTAATGAAACTCATCGCTCAGACAAACACGGCTCATCCTCGTCAACATTTCTGACCATCATTCCTCTACAGTCAGACCCTCAGCGCTCCACTCACTGCAGAGGATTATGGGAGTTCTGACAGGCCTGTCAATCACAGGCCTTGACCCCTCCTCTCTTTGGAAGGACACCAGCTCCACATACACCAGATCCCCCTGCAGGCATGTGACCCCACTTTAACCCTCGATATGTGTCCAGCGGTCTGTCTGAATTACAGCTGACTGATCTCAGTCTGTCGCTCTTCAAGGCCTCTGAAGCAGCTGCTGGGACCAAATATTAGACTGGAAAACACTCAGAAAGCACAAACCACCACCAAGGTAGCTCACATACTGCTGTTACATCTATAAGCCATAGTTCAATATTAAAGTTACCACCATAATAGAATTTATGACCCTGAAAACTCTCGCCTCATGATGATATCATTATAAGTTAGACTGTTATTGAGCAAAAACAATCGTTCCTCAACGGCGGTTATCTGGATCACCACCAAAATCTAATCATTTCCAAGTTGGGCCATTACCAACATCTTCTTACAATGTCAGCTAAATCAGTCCAGTAGTTTTTGTGTTATCTTGTTAAAAAAACAAGCAGACAAATATTCATTGGCAAAAAATGTCCTCCTTGGTGGAGTAAAAATGATAGACATTTTTTCATCCTTTCTTCATTTTATTGTGTGAAGTATCAAGGAGAAAAATAAGTTTTGCACAATCACCACTTTCTTTAGGTGGTTCTTTATGTGGTTCACCTCGCTGTACCAGGGCCCAAAGTGGGCCACCACAAGTTGATAAAGGCGGGATGGATCCATGCTTTCATGATAACACTCACTGGACTGGGCAGCATTTGTAAAATCGCTTATGTCCAGTTTTGGTGAGCCTGTGTAAATTGTGGCTTCAGTTGCCTGTTCTTAGCTGACACAAGTGACACCTGGTGGGGTTTTCTGATTCTGTGACCCATCTGCTTCCAGATTTGACATGCTGTGTGTTCAGAAATGGCTGTTGTCATGCCTCGCTTGTATTGAGTGGTTACTTGAGTCGATCACCTTGAACTGCTCTGGCCAGTCTCCTCTGACCTCTGGCATCAAAAAGGCCTTTTTCACCCAGAGAACTGCTCCTTACTGAATATTTTCTCACTTTGGACCATCCTATCTAAACCCTAGAGAAGTAACCTGACATACCAGATGGATAGTTCCATATATCCACCACGGATATATTTCACTAATCCATGTGGGAAAGAGCTGTTGAAAAATGTTTTCAGGGGCAGAACCTTCAAAAACAACAGCAGCTTGTGATTGGATGATCGTTCGACTTGTCCCACTCATCACAGACCAGTCATATCAAACAATGCTGCTACATATGACGTAGCATACATAGCGGCTATACGTCGTAGCAGTAGCTTTAACTTTCTTGGACTATTATCTCACATTAAATTATACCACACAGATGTATCATTTAACACTTGTATGTGACGTGAACCTCGTCAAAGACAATCTCTACCAAGTTTTCCCAGTAAACTTCTGAGGAGAGCAGATTTTCGCTGGGTATCACTGAATAACCATGACAACCACAGGCTAACCAGCATGTCCATGGAGGATTTCTGTGTTCACTCCCAGTTTCCCTGTCGTGATTTCCAGTCAGGAGAAGAGCAAAAATATAATTTCTCATAAGATAAGCTTCAAATGATGTTCTTCCCTACTCTGTTAAAGAAAAAAAATAGTCAATTTCTGATTTTAAAAAAATGCAAATGTTGAGACTGCTTCAGAAGCCGCCATTGTTTTCAAACATGCAGTCCTGGGCTGGGTCCCAAATGGCATACTAATGTACTACATACTACAAACTCGTGTATATACTGTATACTACATACTATAAGTATGATTAGAATGCCAACCGGTCACACTGTAGTATACTACTAAGTTTCCCATGTGCATTTCAAACCTCCGACGACAAAAATCAGAAGCACGGTGTGCTGGGTTGGCGGAGTGGTTAGCAACCAGACACCCCATGTACTTGCTTCTGCCGGTCCAGGTTCGAATCCCGCCTGTGACCAGTTTGCAGAGTGTCTTCCCCTACTCTATCAACCCCTTTCACAAGCCTATCCACTGTCTCTCTCCTATCAATAAAAGGCACAAAATGCCAAAAAAATACATTAAAAAAAAAAAAAAAAAATCAGAAGCACACCAGGTTACCAAATATCTCTGTTGATTCACCACATTTGAAAGTTCAGAGAGCATTTTAGGCAAGAAAGTCACCACGGAGAATACTAAAATGTGGTCATTTGAGCCATAAAACGAATACAAATTTCGTTTTGGCATTTCCGACATTCCGCTATGCGCCCCATTAGGCTATCGAAGAAACTCCCAGTTGGCTCAAAAACAAGAGCCCAATTACAAAAGTGTTAAAGAACTAAAAGGAGATAATAAAAGACGTGTTTATTTTGAAAATGGGAAGTTTGGTAGTGGCCGATTTTTAGCTGAATGCCGGTCGGTCTTGCATGGCGCAATGCATTATGGGGCGTTTGAGTGTGATTAGTATGCCCACCTCGCGTACTTTTTTCAGATATAGCATACATCCAGGTATTTCTCGCACACTCAATCTTTTCGTACTATCTAATGTGAACACACTACATACTCTTTTTGACGTCACACTTTGTATGAGTAGTATGTTAGTATGCCATTTCGGACACAGCCCTGGTGTCGTCACACCTGCAGCTCCCTCCTTTCTTTCCTGATTGGGCCATTAAGCATTTAGCTGAGTGAAGTCGTTGGACAGTGGAGGTTGGCAAGATGAATATGCAGGATCAACAAGCGATGAAAGTCCCTCAGATCATCTCTCTCTCATTCTAATGCTCAGTTTAAACTTCAGCAGGTCATCATGACCATGTCTGTATTTAAATGCATGAAGTTGCTGGTATGTGATTCGTTTATTACCCATATGTCTTAAGAAGCAGTTGGATGTGTGTACCTAGTAATCTGACTGGTTAGTGTAGTTTCAAACACTTTTTTGCAATTTAAAGGGTGAATGAAGATACTACTTTAACTCTTGTTGTGAAGTGAAGTGGTTTTATGGATGGTGGAAAGGTTTGGCCTGATCGCAGAGGGCTGGTAGTTACAGATTTATGCTCACAGAGCAGATTAATTTTGTGTCTGTATGTTAACCAAAAATAAGAATCATGTCAACTCCCGAAACCCCATTCATCCTGAAATACCCTGCTTTAGAGCCTTGACAGAGTGCACTGCTGCTCTTACTCTTTCCTGAAGGAAAAATAACTTGGATGCGTCTTTGCTACTTGATCACAAAACAATCAAATACTGAGAAGCTATTTGACTCGGAAAACAAAAATGCTACCAAACAGCTGCTGAAAAATGTAATAAAGTTACTTGCAGTTCTATTTGTGGTAATGTTCACTGTGTAAATATGAGCTGAATTGTTTGATTTGTGTGTCGGGATTCAGCAGACACAGCTCATTATAAAACTTGCAGTGTTGTGAATGAGGGCTTTCTGGGAGTCACTTTGTCTTTGCCACAACCCTGATAAACGGTTTCAAAAAAAAAAAAAAATCTCAAATCTGACAGTCTGGTCTCATCTGCAGATCAAAAAAATGTAAAATGATCCCATTGAGCCATCTGCAAACTCCTCACAGAGTTACGAACTGCAGTGATAAATAAGTCCCCCCACATCACAGGGTCTTTTTAGCTGTTTGTGAACCATCAGCCTGTTTTTCCTCCTCTTTTCTTTTTAAATCACAAACAAATTGAAGCACTTTGACATCAAATGCTGCAGCTGACACTCAAGTTTCCTCCAACATTAGCATGTGACAGTCTGTTTCTGGTGTGCTGCCTCTGATGAAGGAAAGGTCTCCCTCCCAGACTTATAATCCCTCTCTAACCTTCCTTTTGCCTTTAAGTGAAGCCAAAAGGTTCCCGGGTTTTCTCCAGGCTCTATTTCCTTGTGTTTGCAAGGGGGACCTGACGTGCCATGCTCTGCAACACCACAGCAGCACAACAAACCCCCCCTCAGGGCCTGACGCACGCTGGCTCAGAGAGAACGGGTGTGAAAGATGTCAAAGCAATTACAATAAGCATTACAGCTGTAATCTCCTCTGACAACAGGGAGTGTGAGCGAACAGATTTACACACCTCCACCACGACAGGCAAACCGCTGCCTCCACAGCAGTCAGAGCTTCCTCTGGTGGAGGAACATGGAGAGGGGAGGTTTAGTATTTTTACTCTTTTTACCCCAAAACAGCAGGCAGTGTTACATTTGTCCCCAGTGTTGTTGGAGTGGAAACATGACGGATCTGCTGTCAGCCTTTTTTTCCACATGATTGATTCTAAATAAACACATTTCTGAAGGTATTTTTAACTCTGCCTTAGTCTGACATGGAGCAGAAATCACACCTGGATACCCTCATACCTGATAATAGCTAAATGAAAGGACGATAAACAAATCTGTGCTTTCTTCTGTGGAGGAACATCAGGTGATTGTTACAAAATGGATATTTAATTTATACCAGAGCAGCAGAAGTTTTGCTCACCCAAGTATTGTGCAATTTTTTGTTGTAGGAAAACACACTGACAATTCAACATCAGTGAAGTTTAGGCTGAAAAATCTATCTAAACTGATTATTTTAATGGTGATTTTAAAAAGCCAACATCACCATTACTTTATCAAAACTGACGGTGGCAAATGAATCATCAACCAGGATGTTTTTTACAGACCAAATAACTATTTGTGTATTTGAGTGTTACATTCGTCTCATTGCATTACTTGAGTTAACTGCTTTTGTCTTTAACAGATCAGATTCTTTTTTCCCATCAGGCACTGAAGGCATGTTTAAAAAAGATTAATTTTAAATATACCTAACAATGGAAAAATTTACCTGAATTCTGCAAAAACTTCAGACCAGCCACTTCAGTGTTAATTTGCATCCTGAACCCTGCTCTAATCCGTTCGGATGCTTACTGGAAGAGTTTGTTACAAACCTCAGCAGAGCTAAACTTAATTATATTTTAATATTGTTTTTTCAGCTTATTTATTGCCACCAGTCTCTTACATGTTATTATTAGTCTGCTTTTATCCATATTTTTATTCCTCTCACTGTTATTCGCTTTTTTACTTGTTTCTACTTATTTTCTTATTACTTGTTTTACATGTTTTCATATCTGTTATTATTTTTCCGCTTTATCCATTGCTTTATTCTTCATGTTGTTTTTCAGTTTTTAACTTGTTTCTACTTATTTTCACTGCTTATTGTAATGAGCACTGCACTTCAAACGCTTGTCGCCGACCTCTTGCTTATGTTACTGTTGTATGTTGTCTAGTGTTTTGTTATTTGTGTGTATCCTGCCCTTAGCCAATAGCACTGCTGTCTCAGACAAATTTCCTGCAAGGGACAATTAAGTGGATCTATCCATGTATGTATCTAATCCACCATGAAAATATCACAAAAGTGAAGGATTGTATCATTTTCACAACATGAAGCCTCCACTATAAAACTAAATACTATTAGGTTAAGTAAAAATAAAAAATGAGAAGATGGACCACGGCTTAAATTTATGCGTGGACCTTGTGGTTGCTCATCTTTTGGGACTTCTCTAAGGCTCATCCTCCTTATGGCCGGTCTTGGCTCCATAAGAGGCTTCTTAATCTTCAGCCATTTCATAACACAATGAGACAACAGTGAAATTGTTGAGTGGATGGCCGTGCACTTTTTAGTTTGCAGGCGTCACTTAGACAGTCAATTATATGGGTGCATGGTATTATTGGTATGATGCCAAAATCGGCAGATATTGGCCTACAAAGGACAAATATCAGTATCAACCAATGTTGAAATTTTACATTTACAGTTGATATATTGGCCATGTATATCAGACATATATTGGCAGTAATATCAGCATAATATACAAATATATTGCTGGAGCTATTCACATGACCTAATTAAGCTTTGTACCAGCAGTGATTTGTGCTTTTAACAAACATAACACAAACAAACATACACATAACAACAGCATAACTAATGTATTTGTTCCTTGTACTGTTTCTTTCATCTTGTGTTATGAATGTCACATCTTTATCATTTGGCATGGTTTGATGTATCTTTGGGCCTTTTTTTTGTCTACTGATGTTTAAACTTATCCTGCTTTTATTTTGGAGTCGTCCTCTTTGTTGTTTTAGTCTGAGCACTGTCGCCACTTTGTCTTGTCTTGTATTGTATTTTTGTATTTTGTGTGTTTAGAGAACTCCCTCACTGTAAACCGAATTTTCCCAAGGGTACAATAAATATTCTGAATCTGAATCAAAATATCAATCTATCCATCTTCTCCCGCTTATCCAGTGTCGGGTCGCGGGGGCAATTATTAATTAAGCTGTTGTTATCTTGATTAAATATGATAAGAGAATTATGTTTGGTTTTGCCAATTTTATCATTTAGAATATCTGGGAAAATCTAAAGGTCTAAAGATCTAAAGGTGTGCTATGGATATAGAGTAGCAGGTTAGACAGGGTGGATGTGCAGCGGGGGATGGGAATGTTTTTTTTTTTTTTAAAGAAGATAAGAAGTCATGAGGCAAGGGCACTCAAGGATGTCAGTTTGTTTGTAGTCTTTAATAAACACAAAAGAAACTGTATCTTTTAGCTTGGATGTTTCTGAATCATCCCAACTTTGAGAGTTAAGATAAAGTGATCTGCATCTGTCCTCTGTTTAAACATCCTTCTTCTGGCTCTAAGATAAACAAAATGGTGACGACCAAAGTACAGTTCTTTTGGCTACAAGGCAAAACTCTACCAAATAAGCAGAAACTTTTATTTTAAAATGCGTCTGATAGTTTGACATCAGGAAGGTAAACTAAAGACTGCACCATTTTTCAGATGACAGTGTGGCATGTTGACATGATCCTCCTTTTGCTGTGTTCGTAACACCAGGCATGCTCACATATCCAACACCAGGATCTTCAGTAAGCTCCCCGTCACTGTCTGACACTGTTCTCCATGATCAGCCCCCTCACACTGAGTCTCACTGAGTCATCTTCAGTCCACCTGTGTCTGTCTCTCGTGCAGAAACCAGGGATGGACCTGGCTGACACCTACATCACCTTTGTACGGCAGAACCAGGACATCCTCCGAGACCGCATCCAGGACGAGGTCTGCATCGAGAAGGTGTTTGATGTAAGTAATGCCCATCCTCTGAGAAGACAGGTAGGTAGATTTGTCTAGCTTTGTTGAGGAGAGTGAAATGCTGTAGAAAATTATAATGAATCTGGTGGAGCCACCATGTAGGGCTTGGTGAAATGGGCCAAAACCTGAACCTCAATATTTTTTAGTTCAGTGCAGATATTGAATATAGATGTAGCCAATTAAGTTTTTCCCAGTTTCCTTGGTAGAGTCTTGGCTGGTCCTTGACAGGGAAGTGCTATAGGATCTGTAGAAATTTAAAATAAATACAAACCAATAAATCTAACCCTTATTTAGACTCCCAGTGGCTGGAAGTTGGCTGGCATTTGGTTGGAAGGGGAATGTTGAAGCAGCTTCATCTGTATGTATCTTTATATATTCTCTTATCAATCCAGCTTTTACCATAATGTCTGTATATCACTAGAAAACTCAATTTCTCAGCTTTCAGAATTTGTTGGATTATTTGGATGGTGTGGATACTTGAGGAGTTAAGGTCACTGTTAAGTTTTCTGTCACCCGGGACATCTTGGTCTGTAGAACAAGTTGAACTAAACTCTGACTTTTTAGGGAATTTTACAAAATCTCCCTGGACATAATTTTACGACCAAAAGGAGGATATGTCTGGGCAAAAAGGATGTATGGTCACCTCAACTTAAGGCAAAGACTCCTCAACAGGGGGACCGTTCATTGTTTACTAGCAAAGAAGCCGTCTGGTACCCAGCAGCACAACGCCCCTGACGAAGCCAGGAGAACAACATCTCAAGTTACATTTACTTAGACAATATAATCCTAATCTGCATCTTCTTCAAAAATCAGTACATCTTAAAACTACATTTTTACTTACTTGTATGTATCTACTCGGCCCATACCTGGCTACCATGTGGCAGAGATGGCCACTTGTTTTATTTACCAATGCCAGGGGCCACTAACTGCAACACAAACCGAATGCCCATGTGGACACAATAACAGCCAGCTGGGGATTTTTGAACTGTAATACTTAAGTAAAAACTGAGACTCAGCAGGCTGCTCCAACCAATCTGTACGAAACTGGGAAGCAGACATTTGTTATCTGTGTTATGAAATAAAGATCTAACAATGAACACAAATAATGACTTATGTTACAGTGTGGATCAACAAAAACACGAAAAATTTTGCTTATAGAGACGTAACAGCTCAGCCATGACCCGGCTCTGGTGTATTGTGTGTTTGTGATGAAAAATTCAAACAGAGGTGTTAACATTCATGGATGTGACATTCCCTCCGCCACCCGCCTGCTCTCCTGCAGCGAATCACAGCTCGATGACATAAAAACAAAATAACTCTCAACAATGTTTTATTCTCGACAAGCTGCATTCACGGCTTCTCAGACAAAAGCACACAGAGAGGAAATACAAGCTCTTACAAACACTGCAGGAAACTTTTCAGCTCCTTATCAACCAGGAAATGTTTTCAGAAGTTTATTCAAACAAAGAGCAATTTATAGGCAGAGAATTTATCACTCCAAGATGTTTGAACATTTAGATTGTTTTTTGTTATCTAGTGTAGCAACAGAATGAAACTAACTTTTTCAGAATCTGAGTCATTTTGTCCCAAACAGTAAAGTTTGTTTAATGAGCTGCAGAGTCATCAGAGTTTTTGGCTAATAATGAAGACATGCAAGAGTTCATGATGTGGATGGAGTCAAAATCAAAGTAAGAGATGCTCTGTAAGTATGTTGTTCACAAAGGGATCAGAAACCTCTAGGCTTGGATACCAAGAACTGGTTCCACTTTGCAAACGGTACCAAATTTTCAAGATTCATGGATTAAGCAAGGTACAGGAGTTTCGGCCCAACTTTTAGGTTACTGGCAGATGGATGGATGGATGGATGGATAGATGGATAGATGGATAGATGGATAGATAGATAGATAGATAGATAGATAGATAGATAGATAGATAGATAGATAGATAGATAGATAGACAGACAGACAGACAGACAGACAGACAGACAGACAGACAGACAGACAGAGTAGATACAGTACAGAAAGGTAGATAGAAATGGTGCTTAAATGTGTTAGATCACCTTTCATAAAAATGAGAAAACAACAACCTTTTTAAAGCTGAAAATGTTTTTATTTGACAACCATATTTTATTGTTTTATTTTACTGATTTATTTTTGTTATTTCATCAAATATGAAGTTAAATAAAACCACTGTCAAAGACAGAAAAAAACCTCAAACAAAACAATATTTAGTCAACATATTCGAAAAGGGGGGGGGGGGGGGGGGGGGGCAAAAAAATAAATTAATTTCCACCCTTGTTCCAACCAGTTGGTTACGAACAATCACAGATTTACTTTTATTTCTGCCTTTTTTTGTGAAGCAGTTCATCTGAAAATTCATAGATAACAATTATTATATTTTCGCATTAAGATATCATTCCAGTTAACAAGCTTCTACATAAAATAACCATCACAGAAACATAAAAATTGATTTTGTTCATAACCAAGCTGTTTATTTGGAGATAATTATTATTCTTATTGTTACATAAGATAGTAGAAGGTAACTTAACATTAAGGGGTAAAAAAAAAAAAAAAAGAGTCACAACAGGCAAACAGAGTAGCTGAAGAGTTTATGTGATGACTGTAGGCAGAGGCAGGCTAACACTACCCATTGACTCCCAGTGTTAAAGCTAAGCTCATTAGCATTGGGCGAGCTCTGCCCATCTTTTCCTTGTTCCTGCGCGCACAGTCGCAAGATTGGTGTGTATCTGCTTGTCATGAACTCGGGGGTGAAGCAAGACATGAAAACAATAAAAATGTTGCCGCATCCCTTTTATCCTCCTCCTGCTGATGTTGGTTTATGCAGAAGGCCTGGCAAGGAGAGGATCACGGAGCAGGATCGTGGTTTGTGGATGTCTGAATGCTGCTGGTGTTGATCATCTCACTGTCTGTGAAGATACATTGAAGTCGGTCAACTATTGTGGCGTTCCTGACACCCACAAACTCCTTTCTGCACGTGCTTTGTTCTGTTGAGGTCAAACTGGATGTTTCAGCACAGTACCCAGGTCCCGGACAGGCCAGCACAATCCCCGGACATGAACTTCACTGAAAATCTGTGGTGGACCATCAAAAGTTTGTTTCAAAGCCTAAACTAAAGAACTTGTAGGCATTAAAGGAAGTTACTCAAGAAGAATGGGACAAGTTTTCCTCTGAACAGTGTGACAGGTTCGAGAACTTGCAGGCAGGATTAGAGCTCTGCTGCTGCTAATGGCAGCAATACTGAAAATGAATTTGATGATGTGATGGTTTATTTATTTCTTTTTTGTTCACTTTTATTCAACAATGTTAAAAACTGACATATTGAATGTTTCTTTTAAACAATGCAAATAGAGTTTTTTTGTTTTTCTGTGCAGATTTGCTCTTTTTGTCTCCTTTCAGCTTTTTTGTGTTTGACAAAATATAGTATGAAATATTTCAACACCTGAGACTCGTACAATGTTAAAAGTCTGACAGCATGAATTCACAACCCTGCAAAATAGTGCTGTCTTTGCTGTGAAGTTCATTTTCAAAGAATAAGGGGGCATAAAAAGGCATTAAAGACAGGAATTTGTCAGGAAGGTTTTATCGTATCTCTTTTTTTAGGCATTATATAGTGAGAGCTTATATGAGAGCACTCACAGTTTATAAAGCTCTCCAAATGGAGCTCACAGTCAGTGTTCACACTGTCGCTGTGAGGTTTGATTCTCCAGTTTTTGGAGCAGCAGCGGGTCGCTTCTAGGCTGAAAACACCGACGGCTTCTGTTGACCCATTTATCACTTAGGAAACACCAAGAGCTGCCGGCTGGCTCTGCGGGAGCTGCAAACACCTCCCAGCACCTCCACCTATCCATCCATCTATCCATCCCACGCTGTCGGTTACCTCCACACCCCACCCCCACCCCTTCACCGGACAGATTTAAAGGAATATTTTAGCTCAGAGTTGCCAAACACGCCTCAGCTCGCCGCCGCAAGTCAATGCAGCGGACATGACGGCTCAGACCTTCGCACACATTAGCAGCACGAAGCCGAGCGATGGATTTCTGCCACCTGCCGCCTCCTCAGAGGGTTCGGGGTGTTGTGGCTGTGTGTGTGGGGAAGGGGGGCGAGGACAATGAGTCTAATGGAGCTCAGAAGGGCCCAGTCATGCGCCGAGGAGGAGGTGATGGGGAGGCCTCTGAGTGTGTCCGCTCAGCCTTTCAACACGTTTCACACAAAAACATACAGTGAGTGTGTGGAACAAAGAAAGTAAATACTGCTCTCAGTCAGAGGCTTTTCTAATCTGAGGAATTTCTCTCTGAAACGTCCACATTTACTGGAAGCAGGCAGTCAACCACACCATGCAAACATTCACTAATACCCCTTTCTGACTGACCAAAAAACCTGTTTAAACCTGGTAACATTCGGCTCCTGTCGGCAGTTTGAAAGGGTTTAATTGGCATTTCGACCCGGGTCGACTGACTATGCAAGCAATACAGGGTTTTAATCAGCTCGCCTCCGATCGGCTTCAGTGGGAACATCACACCCAAGTCGACCCGCTAATATACGGATGACAACAACGTTACGTCCCCAAGGCATAACGTCTCGCCCACCCCCTCTGTCTGTAACTTGCGTGACTCTTTGCCTTCTCAGCAACTAATTCCATCCACGTTTGTATCATCAGCTCTGAGTTTGTACATTTTTAAAGAGCGACAAAAGTACAAAGTAAAGAAAACCGTGCCAACATCTTACCTGCTCCTCTCCATTGTTTACGTGGTCATGTTTCGTTGCGCTGATGATGTCATCAACGTGCTGACATCAGCTTGATGCACCAGAGGATAAAACAGACACACAGCTCGTCTACTGCCGATTAGACCTATGTCTGCTGGCAGTGGAAAAGGAGTCACTTGCCGATTGTTAGCGCGTTGACTTGCTAATTTTAGACTTGAAGCGGTATCAAAGATGACGGACATGGGTGTTAAAGAAAATGTAGCTTTTTGGTCAGTAATGACTATGTATATAGACATAAAAAAACAACTCCAGGCACATTTATGGGGCTTTTCAGTGAGCCAGCAGTGTCTGTGATGCCCTGACGTGTTAGTTGCACTGAGATGTAGGCCCTGTTTACATGACAAAGAAAACAGAGAATTTTTGTTGTGCTTATGCCTTCCATTTACACTAGAATTGAACTGGAGTGTCTGAGTGCACAACTTTTGAACCCAGTGTGTGAGTGAAAAATCTTGAAGCCGTTTTGGTATCCGTCTCTGTGTAAACAGGAACCAGTGTTTTTAGGGAAAACGATCATGCATGTCGCATGTGCAGTACCCAAGGAACAACAACAGCTTTGGCCGTCTACTGAGCTACATGTGTGCTGTTTACTGTGCTCGATTTGTTATCTGAACAAAAATATTCAGACAGATTTGTTCTCCAGACTATAATATCATGCGTCTTTGTACGTCCACTTGCCATTGTTACTGTAAAAATACTAATGGCGATGATTTGAAAATGAGATCCCACATTTCAAGAGGCCTACATTTAATCAATTTATATTCAACAGAGAAAAATATGGTAAGGACGCATTTATGGTGTGGGCGTCCATGAGTTTGTCACCACCATAAATTCTTATTTTCAGTCCTTTGTCTCTGCCCCCCCCCATTATGATGCTGTTTTATTATTCAGTGTTAATGTAAATGATAGATTAATTACTGTCCATGATTGTTTTTGATTATACTTCTATAAATATTATCACTACAATCATACAGACAAAATGACTCTCCTCTAAATTTGTCTCACCAGTCAATTTGAAAGTTTAATAGATAATTTAGTGAAGCAAACGTGAAAAATCTACCATTAAAACTTTAAAATGTCTTTTTTTTTTCCAGAAAATAGAGCTTTAATTCTCTTTTGTGCATTACTGTTTGTAAAAATAAAAGCTAGACTGTTAGTAAAATAAACATTAATAACGAGTATGTAATCTGAAAACCACAAGTTTATTGTTCCAATTTCAACAACGTGGTCCCCTGTCACTGAGGATAAAATTAATGTGGCCCTCTTGGTCACCAAAGTTGCCAGTCCTTCAGCTAACGTCTGATAAATTTATTTTCAGGAGAGACAAATTTGACGAAACAGGTCTATGATTGGCCCATAGATATGTTACTAACTTTAGTTCTTACCTACATAAGTCCACTCGTCACCTCCCTTCCATTGCCCACACACTCATCACAGGGTGGGTTTTTTCTTGCTACCATGATGAGGGATTCCTGATTGGCTTTTGGATTCATGTTGGGTGGTGGACGTATGTATTTGTATATATATATATATATATATATATATATATATATATATATATATATATAGTGTGTGTGTGTGTATATATGTATCTATGCATATATGTGTATCCATAAAATGAAGAGTTTGTCTTCAGCCTGCTGTATTGCAAAGTGTCTTTAGATAACACTTGTTATGAATTGGTGCTACACAGAAAAAGACTGATTGATTGACTGATTGCTAACATTAAGGGACCAGTATGGAGGAGCCGGTTGCAACTGAGAATTAAAGAGTGAGCCACAGAATTGAGAATTGAGGCTGTTGTTGTGCAGTTGGACCAGGTGTGAATCAGACCTTGTCACACGTTGGTCCCTCTACGATCAATAAATACAAATATTGGATGCAACAGTATGGATAGTGTAGCAGTTGATGAAGGCCCAGTGATGGACCTGTATCACACTGCAGCTTCTCAGCCACTGAAACAATGAACTTATCGTTAAAAAAATGCATATTCTTTGTTTTAAGTCACTCCCCCCATTTGGCTCATAAGAATCAAGTAAAAAAAGAGGCTGTTAAATCAGTATATCAGCCAACAGCTGTGGCTGCATTTGTGTTTTTCTTGTTTTCTGCTGTGTGCATGCTCACAGGGGCCTGTCGGTCTATTTGTCTGTAAGCGCTCAGCAGGGATCGCCTTTGTTTGGATGACCAGTGTAATAAACGCCTGCGCTCACAAACACACACTTCATCTTCTTCATACTAGGAGCCAGATCTCCTCAATAAAGCGGTTTATGGGGATGCATAAGACAATAAAAACAGACAGATTGTGGATCACTCTCAAAACAAGGATGAAGTGATTCAAGTTTTGGCACATTTTTGTTGTTTGCTGAAAAAATGTTGGAGGAATCAGAAAATATATTATGTCATTCTGACAGCATTACTTTGAATGGATGAAATTTGGTTACATTTCCACAGTGCAAACTGCAGATCCTGATGGATTGACCACTGGCAAATTTTTTTGTGAAAAACTGATTGACCAAAACTACTGCCTGTACTCACCAAGAGCGATCACTTATGAATTGACCTTGTCGCCTGCTGCTCCTGCTCTGTCTTCAGTTCTTTCAGTGGCCTTCCACACAGAGCTGAATTTAAGTCTTTAGTCCTATACGTATTTCAGGTGCCCAAAAATGGGTCTTAGAAATAATAAATCTGTAAACACTGGCCTTGAGTTTCCTTGTAGACAACAAGTACAGATAGCTTCAGATACAATGATGTCCATCTGTCCTTTAAACTACTATGTGAACCCTGACAACAACAGAAACAATTGTGGACTACGGCATCTTGTTCGTGCTGCAGGAGTTCCTGAGCTTGGCAGTAAAATCTTCTGATCCTTTATGGGGGCATTTAAACAAGGCCTCATACGGCCAAATCTGAAGAGTTTTCATTGCCGTTTTGGCCTCCTGTGAACGGTACCTAGAGTGCTTGAATCCGCAAACTTTTGAAACAAGGGTCCAGGGTGGAGAGTTTTTAAAACACTCCTCCATGCAGCTCCATGTAAGCCAGAGTTAGACCATTTCAGGGTGAAACGCTGACTTCACCGCACGTGCAGTACTCTTTCACATGAAGGCTGCACATACATACCGGGAACAACAACAGCTTTTGCCATCCACCAAGTAACGTGTGTGCTGCTTACAGTGCTCGGTTTGTTATCCAGACAAAACTATCCTGACAGATTTCTTGTCCAGAAAGGACATTCATGCATCCACTTGCAATTGTTGCTTGTGAAAAGTATTTCTTCTTCTTACGGGTATTGTAGCAGCATTGTTTCTCTGCAAACCTACATTGCCATCTACTGGATAGCATGCATACTACAGCGGTTTCATTTGTTTCTAGCATCTCCATCTGAACGTTGATCGAGTATAAATATGCAATAGAAAAAAACTTTGCGTTTTTAGGTCACAGTGTCTCCATGTAAACAGGGCCTACGACTACCATGAGCAACATGGAGACACATAAAACAACAGATGCCAGAGTTCATTGACATTTCTCATGATGTTCGCGCCTGCTCCATGTCTTCTTACAGTGCCACTTACAGGCCTGGCATATGTACTACAGTGTTCTCCATGTGGACAGGCACATTTACTGAACAGATGCAGTCTTTACAGAGACTGTTTTTGTCACCTTAGTGAAACATACTGACCCTGTGTTGAAGTCTTGGCTGAAAATTCCACTGAAACTGCCAAAAATTGAAGCTAATCAGCTAAAGTAAAGGAGCTACACAACATATGGAGTTCTTGTTTAGCGATGAGTTTTAGGACCAGGTCGAAACATTATAATGAATTCAGTTTGGCTTGAAAAATACTGGATGAAGCTATATATGCATAGAGTTTGATGTGTTTCAATGTAATTTACAGAGTTGGAGATTTTGGTTGAACCTTGAAGATTAGTTTTCTTGTCAGTATGAAATAATTACATTAGTAATATTATGTTACTAACTACCAACTCAAGGGCTGTTTGGCAGAGATCATCGTTTAATGAAGAGTATCTTACAAATCAGAACAAATCAAGTCACTGATTCTGTTAACATTTCAGGGAACAGAAAACAACAAACAAACAAACCAAAAAAACAGATATTTCTTGGTGTGGTTCTTGGTGTCTCAAATTTTCAAAGGACCTTCTCCCAGAAGCTCTGTGGCTAGTCAATACGCATTTTGGCAAATTCCAGTCTTGCTTTTTTATGATTTGCTTTCAGCAGTGCTGTCTTCCATTAAATCCACTTTGGCTCAAACAGCGACGGATGTTGGGATCTGATACTGATGTGCCTTGACCTTGGAGTTCATCTCTAATCTCTTTGGAAGTTGTTCTGAACTCTTTGGTTACCATTTGTATAATCCATCTCCTCAATTTGTCATCCCTTTTCCTCCTGCAGCCACATCCAGGGAGGTTGGCGACAGTCACATGGACCTTAAACTTCTGAATAATATGTGCAGCTGTAGTCACAGGAACATCAAGCTACTTGGAGATGGTCTCATAGCCTTTACCTTTAACATGCTTGTCTATAGTTTTATGTCTACTCTCCTTAGACAGCTCTCTCCTTAGCTTTCTGTGGTCCATGTTCAATGTGGTACACACCATGATACCAAACAGCACAGTGACTACTTTTCAGCCTTTAAATAGGCAGACTGACTGATTACAAGTTTGAAGACATCTGTGATGCTAATTACAGGACACACCTTAGTTTAACATGCCTTTATGGTCTAATCATTTTCATTCCTTTCTAGGGGTACCATTATATTTGTCCAGGCCAGTTTCATTATTTTGTTTTTTGAAATAATTCAAAGGCAATGTCTGATTTTCGTTTGTTTATTTTCAGGATTTTTTTTTTATTTTTTTCCACCCTAATATTTATTTGGTAATAATGTTTTTCTGTGGCTCTCTCTTTAACCAAATTTACCCATCCCTGATGTAGATAATGTTTTCAACTCGGCCTCTACAAACCCGCCCCCCCAGCATATAAAAGATATTACACTATCTCCATCTGTTTCCACTCTCGTTCTCTAATCAGCTCAATTAAGGAGCATCTTCGTACTCAATAACAACAGCGGTTAGCGCCGCTCACGAGGCGTCTGACAGGCAGCTGATTAGCAGCTCAGAGGAAACTCAGAATAAATGTCTCCGTCTAGAGATGGAGGAGGAGGAGGAGAGGGAATGATCAGAAATAATAAGCAAGTATTCGTTTGTGATTCAATGATCGTCAAGCAGCTGTTGACTCAGAGTCTCACACTAATTAAAAATGAGAGGCATACAGTTCAAATTAAAGAAGATTGAAACTTATTTAGCAGTGCATGTTAGCAGCACAGTGGAAGCTTTCGTAAACACTACATGAGGGCATTCAGATGTTAAAATGCAGTCCACCTTATACTCATGGGCTGCTGCTGTGGAGCTGATTACAGGCTGCCCTTCTGCTGAAATATCAGATTGGCCCTAAATTAATGTGACTGACAGATCACATATCTTCCACTCAGCTGGCATATATGCTTTTAAAAGACTAATTCCTATAAGGTTTTTCCCAGCTGGACCAGTGAAAAACACTTAGCAGTCCATCTGTAGTGTAAGGCAGTGGTGGCTGCTGGTCACTCAAGGAGGGGAAGCTCACTTTTTTCTGGCCTACATCATATATTTTTTTATTTATTTAAACCTCTGTTCCCTTTCAAGAAAATGATCTGTGACCCTGTCTTACCAACTAGTTGTCTTTTCCAGGGATTTTACCAGTGTTCTCTCAATGGCCAGCAGAGTTAGACTGCTTAAACGGCCTTGGCCCATTGTGTTGTGGGTGTAAGACTTGAGCCGCTTTAAACAGGAGAAGCTCCTCTCCAGAACAACTGAATGTAAAACTTAGAAGATGCTCCGGTGGAAGGTTATACTTCAAGATCACTGATTGGCTCATTTCAGTGTCAATCAAAAAAAGATTTGGCCTCAGACAGGTCATCCAATCATCATGCAGAAGCTGAGCGTCCAGGCAGCCCACTGCCTCATAGACCCCCAGAGACGCTGAGCGTCCGATGGGCGGGACAAAGCCCAGCGTTTATCCAATGACTGTCCAGTTTCCACAGTGGAACAACCCACTCTACGCTTCCCCATCGAAGTCAGAAGACGCTCAACGTCCAATTGTGATAAAGCGCTGTGACGCTTGATCACAGGGATGAATGAGAAGGAAGTCGCGCCAGTTACCTGTGATAAGTAGCTGATTTTGAACAAAAGATGAAGGTATTTTAGCGCATATTTAGTCAATGAAATATACACACAGCAGTACGTATCACCACTTTTTTGGGGACATTTTAGGGGAAGCTGAGCTTCCCTTGCAGTCTTAGAACAATCGCCACTGGTGTCAGGTTAGTTTGTAACATCATGATAGCACTACTAAGTTTGAAATATATAATAATTGCAGCTGTTTGGAGGTCAGATTAGCTTGTTTCTTCAATGTAATGCAATGGATTTAACAGATGCTTCCAAGATAATGATGATAATAATGCATTTTATTCAAAAGCGCCTTTCAAGACACTCAAGGAGGCTGTACAAGATTAAAACGACAACAATAATATCTACAACAATAAAATCAACAATAATAATAAAATCAACAATACCAAAGCACAACAAATAATGACAGGTATGGGGAAGAGGAGGTATGTTATTGTCAAGTGGGTATGCAGCCCTAACCAGGTGGATTTTAAGTCTGGATTGAAAAGAGACAGGGAGTTCAGGTTTCGGAGGTCTGGAGGGAGAGAATTCCAGAGGATAAAAATCTATTAAAAAATGCATTTTTTGATGTGTTTGTTGTTTCTTTTATTTTAAATCAAAACTGAAATACTCTTTTGTTATTAGTTTGGTCATTAACCCCAGTCCTTATGCATAGCACACAAAATTTATTTGATTTTTTATTTTATTTTTATTTAGGATCATTGCAGCCTTGCAGAGCAGACGGACCTGCCTGATTCTTAGATAATGCATAGGCTATTGGTCTTGCCAGCTTTCACTGTCCAACAGTTTCACTCGGCTCAATGCTTAACAGCTCAATCAGGGGAGAGAGGCAGGAGCAGGGGAAGCTGCGGGAGCTGTGGACGTGATGACAACAGGAAGTGATTTGACGGGAAGTGTTTGAATATAATAACAGCTAATGCTAATGAAAACGATAATCTTAAGGTAGTTAAGCTAATGGCTAACGGCCATTGGCTGCTACAGCTAATGGCTAACAACAGTTAGCTGTTGTTAGCTAACTGTTGTTAGCCCTTAGCTGCTATATTTCACCACTATATATGCTGCGACATAGCAGCGCTGTTTGATATGGATTGGTCTGTGATGAGTGTGATGAGTCAAAAGATCATCCAATCACAAGCTGCCGTTGTTTTTGAAGGTTCTACCCCTGAAAACATTTGCTCTTTCTCCGATGGATTAGTGAAATATTTCCAATATGGAACTGTCCATCTGGCTTGTCATTTTACAACAAACACAAAGTCATCATTGGTAACATTCTTTTTTTCATTCTTACAGTCTGATCCATGTTTTTTTCCTTCTTTTATACAATGTCAGTTGGGGATGCACAATATTGGATTTTTGCAAATATCACATCTCTCAATATTTTTTTAAATCAATCATTATGCCAATATAACTGGTCAAGAGCTCAGGCCCTGTATTTACAAAAATGGACTTGCTTCTTTCAGTGTTCACTCTAGTGGCCTCCAAAGAAGGACTGCAAAATATTAAATTTTTGCTGATATCCGATATGCCACTATTCTTTACTTCATTATCGCCAATATAGATACAAACACCAATATTCTGGTCGGGAACTCAGTCTGTTCTTAACAAAAATGGACTTGTTTCTTTCAGTGTTGCAGTATGTATTTGTGAGGAACAGATGTAAAACAAGAAAAACAGCATTTAACTCCTGCAAAAATGAAACCCTTGATTTCTAAATGTACCCATGCAGTGATGAGAAGGTGCATCAATATTATACATTGTGTGAATGTGCTGATATTCCAGCTGATATATGGCCAATATGTGTGACCGGTACATCAGCTATAAACATCTGCAAAAATTTCCATAATGGCTGATGCGAATATCAAACTGAGAATATTGCGCATCTCTAATGTCAATACATATCATACAACATAAATAAGAAATGAATGATGAAGAAATTTAGTTTCATAATTTTGACACGAACAAAAAAAAGATCTTAAGTTTGATTAAAGCAAAGTGGATTGTTTTTGAGCTGAGATTACTAATCTGAGATATTTCAATCTAGCCTGCAGTCACTGTTATATCAGTTTAGTCAAAGTAGTCATTCCCACAGTGCCTTTCTGTAAACATGAAAAAATGGCATAATCTTGCAGTGTTTTGCTGCTCTAATCTGCCCCAGATTCAGGCATAACCACAGAATGAAATGTTTGGAGGAAAACATTGTAATGAAAAAGTGAAAAAGGCTAATTATGATACAAATATGGATGTTGGTCAACGCGTTATAGTAGAATTAATCTATAAAAGATGATAAATTGTGGACCTTTGTTGACCTTTTGCCTTAACTAAAGACAATAAATCTATGTTTTTCTGAACAGAACAAGAATAGAGTAATGATCCGGTGTATGTTTGACCTCTCATTTCTAAATTAGCATGCATTATTCTGCATGTAGCTGACACATTGCTGCTTTATCTTGCTTGAAAACTGCTTCATTACTCTAACATAATTACCAGGAGCTCACTGAGGCCGAAGTTCAATCCCACAATAGATGAAATCAAATATTTGCGTGACCCTCCAATAATCACGAATGTGTTTTAGCTTTTGTCAAGTGCATGAAATAACCTTTGGACTGTTTTTCTCGACTAAATTGGTTGGTAATTACAGTTCTTGCCAGTGTGAAATTAAGTCTGCCGGCGGCTCTTGAAGCAGATCTGAATATTACGGGTCATTACTGTGTCAGAGCAATTTCTCCGAGCATTCTTGTTTGACTGGTAACTGAATAAAGCCACCCGGTGTGTGCATTTTACGAGCAGCATTCTGAATGCTGCCGCGAGTGAGGAATCGCTCTGCAGGTGAGAAAAGGTGCGTTTGATTTTCCTGCAGCTGTGGCCTGGTGGAGGAAGGTGTGAAGGAAGAGCGTTTAATGAATCTTTCAAAGACGGAGCTGGATTTATTTTTTCTCCCTCTGAGGTCAAAGCAGAGCCGTGAACTCTTCCCTTTTACATGCAGCATTGGCGAGCTGTGCAGTAAATTGGAGGCTTTTGAATAAGAAAATGTTTTACCCTCTTTGAGTTCGCCGTACATCCTCTGACCTCGTGTTGTGGTGTCATCTGCATTTGAGAAGCTGTCAGCATGCAAGCGGCGATCACCTGAACTCCTCTGATGGCTAACAGCAACCATAAAACGTCCTTGCTCAGAGTGCAGCCTCAGCGCTGTTATCATAATGTTGTTTTTATTTATGTTCTTTTTAAGAACATTACGGTGGAAGAAATGCAGCACAGGGTTGAATATGCTGCTCAGGGTGGTGTCTCCTAGAGTTTATTATTATTTTGTGGTCTGAGGTCACATTTTTTTCACAGGGAAGTTGATCTTGGAGATGTACATGTATTCCTTTGATTCAAATTTGTTGTTTAAGGAGTGGTTTGGTTAAAATCCCAAATTTGCAAAGTGTTCAGATAAATTCTTAACCATCGTGAGAAATAAAGAGTAAGTTTGGCTGAATTACAGCATACATCTCTTAACACAAGGTCACAAATGACCAGTGAAAGCACAGTGATGGGTCAAACAGAAGTACTGGAGTGTTTTCAGTGGAATCTTCAGGTTCACTCATTAAGAATTTAAGGGTTGTAACACAGTCCAATAAAGCTGGGACAACAAACTGGGAAAGTTCAAGAATGCTCACAAACAACTGCTTGGAACTTTGCACTGATGAACAGGTTAAACCAACACAATGTAGTTTTTCCACCCTAATATAATATTTCTGGTGTCAATGTGATGGTACATCACCTTACAACAGATTGAATTACACCTCCATAATGGTCTGAGGGGTCTGTATCACCTTCAGTGGCACTATGTTACTTCAGTGTGGATGGTAGGAACTCTTCACACTAAAAAACTGCAGATATTTTCTGCTTTGACTACTTTACGGCATACGTCACTTCCCCCTCGAAGCAAAAGCTAAACATTGGGAGAATCTAATGCAGTTTGAATTTTAAAACAGTCTTAATGAACAGAACTTAGTTTAAAGTAAATACGCTCAAGCTCATTGGCCTGGCGTTCGATCATTGGCGTGAGCTGAAAGACGAGAAGGGATGTACAACTGATGCTGATTTGGCCCTGTTGTTGTTGGGTTTGTAAGTACATGATGATTTATTCAAACAGAAACATGATCAGACTATACCTTTTAAGTCCACATGGACTTGCTTCTCCTCCCTCTGTATGTCAACAAATGCATGTTGGTGAACGACAGTGCAGTTATACTGAACGACCATAGAGGCCCCTAGACAGCTGAAAGACTGAATCTTACATAGTGTGGCTGTAAATGGAGGGAGCAACTGCTGTAAAAGGAGCATTCCCAAAAGCTCAGTCGTTCACAAGCTAGAATGGAGTGAGGCTCAGATCTTTGCGCGACCAAACAGTCCAACAGTTGGGCTCAGGAACACAGTTCATCTCTACATCTGCAAGGTCATGGTCAAACTCCACCATGCAAAGACAAATATCAGAAACACCACCAGCTTCTCTGGGCCGAGTTCATCTGAGATGGACTGAGGCAAAGTGGAAAAGTCTGCTGTGGTCTGAGTCCACATTTCAGACTGTTTTTGGCATCTTGGATGAGGTGTCCTCCGGGCTACAGAGGAAAAGAACCATCCAGACTGGTCTAAAGACAGCATCTGTGATGATATGAGGTTGTTAGTGCCCATGCCATGGGTAACCTGCACATCTGTGAAGGCTCCATTAATGCTGAAAGGTACATACAGTTTTTGGAGCAACATATGCTGCCATCCAAGGAACATCAGGCAAGCAAGAATGTGAAAGAATTTCACAAACAAAGTTTCAACATCTAGTGTTTTCGGTTCTTAAACACATTCTGAGGGTTGTTATAGTTAAAGGTGATCTAACACAGGAGAAAACACGCACCTTACCCAGCATTTTTTGGAATACTTTGCAGACATTGAGATCAAAATGAGTGAATATTTGCAAACAAACAATATAGTTTATCAGTTTGAACATCATATAATTTAGCTTTGTTGTGGATTTAATTAAATATGGGTCAAAATAGATTTCAAAATCATTGTATTCTATTTTTATTTAGTTTTAGTTTTTTGTCCCAACTTCATTGGAATTGGGATTTTTTTAATCACAGGCACCAAGACCACTTTCTCGGTGATACCCACTGAACACACATCCATCCATGATCTGCATCCTAAAAACTTTCATGGTCAAGAGGGGGTGGAGCCTGTCCTAGCTGTGGTGCACCCTGAACTGGCTGCCAGATAATCACAGGGCCAACATGGAGAGTCTTGAAGAAGTACAAGGTGGAGTGGGTGGACTGGGTGGAGGTTATGATACCACCCCATAACCTGGCCGGCCTCCCTGAGATGTGGAAGGTGAAGTAAGAAGCAGGTGAAGTGGGCGGAGGCGGAGAATATGGCTCAATATCAAAGGATGGTCGGTATCCTGAATAAGCAGGGCCAGGTGGAGTGGGTAGACAGTTTGACGCCTTGCCACAAGATGCTTGGTCTCCTGGATATGGAGGGGGTACTGTACGTGGAGGAAGTGGTGCCATAGCATATGATGGTAGTTCTCCTAGATATGGAGAAGGTGGAGTGGATGGTGGAGGAGTTTAAGTATATGACACCTTGCCATAAGGTAGTAAGTTTCTTGGATATGGAAGAGGTGGAGTGGATGAACCAGGTGGAGAGTTCTGCACCATGCCACAAGATGTTAGGTCTCCTGGATAAAACGGAGGTGTAGATGGTGGACCCACTGGATTAGGAGGGCATGGATATCTAGCTGCATCAAGAAGTGGTGGACCTCCTGCAGAAGGTGGGGGAGGCAGAGGAGAGATGATGGTTGTTGAAGCAGCAGTGGGCACAGAAGCTTCAGTTAGTTAGTTAGTTAGTTTAGTTTATTTGTCCCTGTAGGGGAATTAGGGTGTGGCAGGGATCACAGACATTTGGCAACAAAATCAGTAGAAAACATGAAAAAAACAATGCATTCACAAAGAGGAGGAAAAAAGCAGAGGAAGCCATGTGGTTATGGACAGGCTGGCAGGTCTTTTTTAACTCTTCCTTGATGTTCATTTAAAAATGTAATCGCTTGTGGAACAAAGGAAAACTTAGATCTGTTTTTGATGAACAGAGGAGCACAGTAACGACGCCTAGAGGGCAACAGTGTAAATGAAGGGGCAAGTGGGTGCCTCTGATCATCATCACCCACAATGCTGGATGCCTTTTTTAATGTTCTCTGTTTATAGATGCAGTCCATATTTGCAAATGGGATGCCTGTCAGTTAACTGGACATGATTATAATTTTCCTGATGGACTTTTTCTGTGCTTCTGTTGCATTACCAAACCAGCAATAAAAGCAGAATAAAAACACTGGAGCACTTTGCTGCTGACATTAAAAGATAGAAGTTTCCTTAAGAAGAAGAGTCTTTGCTCGGACTTTGCGGTCAGTCTTTCAGTCCACATGTCCCATTTGAGTTTGTGATCAAGCACAATGCCAAGATACTTATATACTCAGTGACAATCTGAATAAGCTCCCCATTAATGACACTAGGATTTGAGGCAGTTGTTTTTATAAAATCAATACACATCTCCTTACTTTTTTGGGTATTTATAAGAAGCTACTTTGGTTGGACAAACTATAGCCTGAGCCTAGTCTAAGAAATTTGTGCCTGTTTTCAGGGCACCTGAAAACTATTTGCTGTATTTATTCTTTCTGATTACTATTGCTCTGAATGCTGACAGAGCATTTACCAGCATATTGTTCAGCAACACAGTTCATTTTTATCTTGATTCTGTCCAAATTCAGTATACAAAATATTAAGCCAAATTTGGACAAGTGGGTATGACTTTACAAATTCATACCATTTATCGTGTTTAGTGATTTGGACCATAGACATGAATGGGAAAGTACTCTGAGAAAATTAACTTATTTTTTGGCCAGCTTCACATCTTTATAAATCAAACCTTCACTTAGAAACTCCAAAACATTCAGAAATGTGTAATCTATTTCAGTATTATTCAACATCTTAGTATCATTCATTATTTTTTCACAACAACCTTTCAGTAATGGTTTGGCTTTAGGACCAACCTACATTTTGCACTGGTATCAATGGGACAGAATTTCCATTCTGGGACTTTCAAAAAATTCAACACCCTAAAAACTCAGCCAAAACATTCACATTGAAATGTCATTTCAACTTAAAAAGATTGCAAGACATTTTGCTATTCCAGTATGACTTTTTTCACAGTAACCTTTCAAAAAGGATTCACATTTTTGACTTTTGGTCATTTACATGGTCGTCTATGGGCTCCACTCTACTGACGCATTAAGTAAAATGAATCACTTGAGTGGAGTGGTGATATTAACCAAAACATTCTTGAACAAACTTCACCATTCAGCACCAAAATGAAGGTGATTTTGTTATGCTGCCGACAAATGGGTTGAAAAATCAAAGCTTGTACCTCTTGGCCAGTGGACGGTCAAATGTCACAGAATTACCCGGCTGATTTAGTATTATGTTAATACAGATGTTTGAGAGAAATTCAGATCAATGACCAAAATAAAGGACTTTTGTAACTGCAGCTTCTGCCACATTCTTTGCAGGATCAGCATGAAAATTTCAAGATTGCTTTATCAAAGCTTTGTCGTACTCATGGTTCAGTCATTGTTTTGATAGCAGCTGTGTTCGTCTTCATAGGAGGTGGTAACTGAGAGAAAGTCTTTCAGTTAATTTTGAATGGAACAAGATGAGTGTCTTATAAGATAAAACAAGGTGGAGAACAGACAGGAAACAGGTGTTTGATAGGCACAAACTAAAGCTGGAGATTTATAATCTGATGATTCAACCATCACCCTGCTGACTTCTTTATTCACAGTCAACATCTTTCATTGTCACTTAAACTCTTTTTTCCATTTGACATCCTCAGGGCTTGAAGACCTCTGGCAGGGTGCCGGAAATCCGGTGTATGAATATTTTGGTGATTTTTTTAATATATATTTTTTAATCTTTAACCGTTTAATGTGATAGTTCCAGCTACCAATGATACTCAAGGTAACCAAGGCGTTCTAGCCAATCAGGGGCAGAGTAGGGCGGGCCTTAAGTTTTCAACATTTGGACAGCGTCAGCGGTGAGGAGCTGATTTAGCGTATACTGCTAACATGTATAACCGGCTTGTTAAATTGGCGAAGAATCCTCAAGATGGGAAGCAGGAGTAAAAAATAAGTGTAGCTGGAGTTGGGTAGAGGAGGCCGGAACAGGAGCCAGGAGCTTGTTTTTGTGTGCCGTTTTCCAGAAAACTATTGTATGGCCGCAGCGGAAAAAAAAAAAAAAAAATTAGCTCGTCGTGACCCGAGTCACATAGCGTCCATGCGTGCTCTCTCCCGCACATCGACCTCACCAGGAGCGACAGCTACAGGTACCACACAGCGACATCGATGACCAGGGGTTAAAGCTGGCCGGAGCCCTCCGGCTTATTCAAGTAAATTAATTAAACAATTCAAGTAGCACCACGGGCGACAGACCATTTTACCATGAACAGCCTGCATAGCTCTCTCATAAGCGCTGAGATGCTCAGTAAATCAGAGCGCATCATAAACATAAACTACTCTACTCTACAAGCGCAAGAGCATGGAGATATATGGCGCAAAACTCCTCACGGTGCGTGCGGTGGCGTAAAGAGCGCGAGGGTGCGTCCTGAATCACTGTGTGTATACCGTTAAACTCAACTTTCCTGAGCAGTCCAGCTGTTTTTCACCTTTTTTAAATAATAAACTCATCCTGCGGTTTCCTGCGTCGCTTATTCTCCATGATATCAGAGCAATCTGAAGGATCAAGCTCCAAATGCAGTCTGTTAGTGTAGTGGCTCTCAACCTGTGGGTCGAGGCCCAAAAGTGGGTCTCAGAGCTGTTTTCAGTGGACGGTGTATACATCAGATAAAATGTGGCAAAATGTCTTCAGTGTTCAGAGGCCCTGAGCGGACAAATTTCCATACAGTTTATTTTACTCTTGTGCTGTGTCAAGCAAATATTAGCTGTTCTCTCAGGATCTTGACATATGTTATTTGAGCAGATAAACGGGGGGTTGTCCTATGATGAACATTTGACTTGAGTTATCTAGAAAAACAACTTACATGTTATAATGGGAAATAGTGTGTTAAGATTTATGGATGTGTGATCTCCCAGTGCTCTTATTATTTAATGTTTGAAACATTTTCTCTTCCATCTCTCTTTGCACAAAAATTTTATTTTCTATGTTTTTTTACTAAGCAAATTAAAGTGGTTAATATTTCTGAGATCTTGATCATGATGACTTAACATGGTGAATGTTACTCAGGACAGAGCAGTAGAGATCCACCACTTCACTGTATGTATCTAAAAAGTGAAAATATCAACATTGTGAAGGGCCTTTTCCTTCCAATTCCCAAACTCATTATGTGACCAGAATGTGAGCATGCATAGATAGATGCTTTATTGTACAGTCATGCTGTCCTGTAATTCTGCTTCATGTTTCTCTCAAAATGCATCAGATTGATGCTTTTAAAAATGAAATATTCCAAATTTTCTTACGGGAGAGCATGCCCCCGGACCCCCTAGAGGGGTCATAGCCTCCTAACATTTTTTTAACCCTGACCTGTTTTCATGCCAGATATTTTCTCCTTATGTAGCCTTTGTAGTTAGTTTAACTTTCCGTGTTTCCTCTGCCTTACTTGATCACATGTGTTTCACTCACCTGTGTGTCTGCATAGGTGTGGTTTTCACCTAAGGCCATGTCTGAGTCTCTGTTTGGGGTTGTTAGTTTGCTGTGTTTCTCTGTGTTAGTTTGCCATGTTGGATTGGTATGTGTGTGTATTGCCTGTTAATGTGGCCTGTATTTTTCTGTTGACAAGAGGGCTCCCCCACCTATCAAGTCCCACTCTGTGAACAGAAAATTTGTATGATTGCGTTCATAGCTGAACTCATTCATAGTGGCAATTGGAGGCAATGCAAGAATGTTAGTTTTCAGTTCTAGAGCATATCATTTTTAAAAAATGCTTCAGATCAACTACAACTTTATAGTAACAGATCATCACGCATTTTTTATTTTGTTTGGGTGTATTCTCATGTTTCACCCCCCCCCGCATAAAAATTTTCAGGCACAGGACTTTTTCCTGCTTCAAGCCCTGCATCCTTCATGCCCTTTTATGCCATTATGATTGCACACATCACAGTCAAGTACAAGCTTTGCCACAGAACCATCAAGATCTTTCTTGCTAATTCACAAAGTTTAAGACACAGCATCAGTTTTTTAGAACAGAGTTTTTTTTCACAATCATGCAACATCTTTTTTAGCAATATTAGACATTGCAGCTGGGTGCAGCCCATTTAGCATGTCAGCATTTTGGGGATTTATTTCTCTGTCTCTAGAAATTGCATTTTCTAGTTCGTACTTATAATTATTCATCTTTGGACGTAACCAGATGCATTTGCAATCTCCAGGGCTGAAAATGGAAGCCCATGCAAAAATGTCAAAGGCTGTAGTACCCTGAGTGTCCACTTGAGGCTGACTGCAAAAACCTGACGCCTAAACATTTATGTTCAAGGACAAGATGTTTTTACGGCATAAATACACTCTTTACAACCTGGTTCAAAAACAGCTTCAGTCTAAAACTATAATACAGATGTGGGGGTACTGAGGACTTCTGGTTTTGGAAATAAACCAATTGGTGTTAAGGGAACACCTCAGTAGAAGCAGAAGGCTCGTCACATACTTTAAAATTTTTGTCCTCTTTAAGTAATTTATTTTTCATTCCTTTCAGCAATGGTACACGGGTTCCATGAAGGCAGTTTGTATTTGGCTGACGGACAGACTAGACCTGCAGCTTCACATGTACCAGCTGAAAACTCTAATCAAGATTGTAAAGGTAAGCAATCTCTTTGTAGAAGAAAAATGGTTTCACTTGGAAAAGTATGAAGGCCGGGGTGTTAATGGAAAGGAAACTCAACACCTGTGCCAATTGCTCGTTTTGTGTCATTATTTTCCCTGTTTGGGTTTTAAATGGTCCAAACACACTAAGAAACCTCATTCTGGGTTTTTTTTGGAACCCCTCGGAATATACACCCACTTGCCACTTTCTTAAGTACATCTGCTTAATGGATATTTAGTACAAATAGTTAATCAGCTAACAACATGGCAGCACCTCAGTGCAAATGTAGACATGAACAGAATGACTGATGTTCAAGCCGAGCATCAGAGCAGAGGAGAAAGGTGGTTTAAGCAACTGAATGTGGCGTAGTTGTTGATGTTAGACAGGCTTGTGCAGATCTACTGGGATTTTCACAACCATCTCTGGGATTTTGGATAATGTATAGAAGAGAAAATAACCAACAAGTGGCCATTAAGCTTTGTTGAGCTCGGAGGAGAATGGCCAGAGTGGTTTGAGATGATAACAGCAGCCAACAGAGATATGCAGAAGATCACAACTGAATGCACAACATGTTGAAGCAGATGGATGACCACACTGGGTTCCAGTCTTTTGTGCTGAGATCAGGCAACTGAGGCAACAGGTAAGGCTTACCAAAATATGACAGCAGAAGAATTTAGAAATATTGCCTGGTCTCTGGTGGGTCAGGGGACCCATTTGCCTTTGCTGCAAAAACTAAAATCTAAGGAAGTTTATTCATCCAATTTCATTTCTCAAAATTTCACATGACTTATTGTGAGCCAAAAATGCCTGACATGTCCAACTACAAATCTTACTTAAGCACTTAAAAACAAAAAAACCCCACCATAAATTGCTTGTAATGAGTTAAAATATCTGCCAAAGTGGCAAGACACATTTTACTTGTACGATGTCTTGGAGCTAAGATACCTGATTTCAAGAGTTATTCAGTGCTTTATTTTTGTTTTTCATTCTTTGTAATGAAATATCCATCTGGACTCCTCAAATTAGTGAGTATTGTGGATATTTTTGACTTGAAATTAGAGCAACAAACTTGTTCATATCTGAATTTTTGTAGTGTTGTATCAATGTTTCAAGCTGCTCTGCTGGAGTTCTGATCTCCATCTAGTAAGTATCATGACAATGAGCTCATTGAATTCCAGTGGCCTCCACAGTCACCTGATCTCAATCTGACATAGGACCTTTGGGATGTGGTGGAAAAGAAGATTTTAATCATGGTTGTGCAAGCGACAAATCTGCAGCAACTCTATGATGCTACCATGTCAAAAAGAACCAAAAGATGTCGAGAATGTTGAACACTCATGCAATAAAGAGTTAAGGAGCTCTGGAGGCAAAGGGTGTTGAAATCTGATATTAGCAAAGTGTCCTTAATAACGTGGCTGGACAGTGTATCGCACAGGATTATCCCTTTTCTAATTTATTCTGATAATCCGGTGCAAATATCTTTCACATTGTTTCTTTCAGATTCCCATTTTCGTTACCTACAAGGTTTCAAAGTTGTCTTTTTGCTGCTGTTTGAGCTGAGCTGCAGTGAGTCCTGTAAGTCCTAAAATCGGTTAGAAGGGGCTTTTTGAGGCTTTTCATGAAAAAAAAAAACAGCCAGCCAAGCATTTGTGAAAAAGAAGACAAAGTGTAGACGAGCTCTGAAGTGTCCTTGAAGGCAGCATCAGCAGAGTGAGGAGGCGTTGAAACACGAAGGAGAAAACTGCTCAACTGTTCGCTGCTGCTCGCCGCTTTTGTCTTTTCACAGTTTGCTAATGTACAGAGACGTGCGAGTTTAACTTGAAAGCAGCAAGACAATGACTGATAATGGCTTGTGACTGAAGGTAAAAAAAAAAAAAAGAACAGAAAACACTCACATGCCTCAGTCTGCCTTCCCGGTCCAACACATAAAAGACTCGTCCTTGGGCGTCAGTCTTCATGCTTTTGTCCAAACGGCAGCCGTCGTCTCCTCCTCCCGCTTGCTGCATACCTAAGACGCTCTCTCTGCTTTTTCCTTCTTCTCCATTTACCCTCCTCTGCCACCCAACCTCCCACCCCTCCAAACCTCATACCCCTCCAACAGAAGACGTACCGGGACTTCAGGCTGCAGGGCGTCCTGGACGGCACGCTGAACAACAAGAGCTATGAGACCATCTACAACAGGCTGACGGTGGAGGAAGCCACAGTGGCCGTGAAAGCGGGTGATGGCCTGCAGGGGATCAGCATGAGAGACAGCGATGAGGAAGATGACTAAACTCACTCTCATGCTCACATCCCTGAACAGTGTTACTACTTGAGTATCCTCTTTAAGGACAGATCAGGACCTTCATCACTGTTGAGGAAAGCATTGGACCGGTGGATCAGTACCACCTATTAAAACTGTCAAAAGTCATCATACTAATACCTAAAACGTAAGACAGTAGAGACAACACAAATCTTAAGAACACATTTTATTTGCCAAGAATAGCTAAAAAGTCTGACCTATTGTCTGAATTGTACAAAAACAATCTTCACAAAATTCACACACTGTTTTTAGAACTGCCCACTTCATACTACTACAACCACTACACAGTATGTAATATCTACAGAATACTGTATACTTGGTTGTAGTATGTAGCATGACTGCCAAACAGCTGTAATTTTGTAGTACACCACACGCGTCGACTGTAAAAGCATTGGACGAAGCCATGTCATAGGAGCCTTTGGCACGCTATCAATACCATCTAATGGAGATTGCCATGCTTTGCGTCATCTCAGCTAAACTTTAGATCAACAGCCTAAAGCCGCATACAGACCGAACTCTACTTTGCAACCATAATCGCATCGTCCACTGAAGTTGCATCGCGTGTCCATACATATCTGATTTTGGTCACCGTCGCCATGACTCAGTGAATTCACATCTGCTCGAGTTTTACCGCGATCATATTATGTCATATAATAGAATGCATCAGCTGACATTATTCCAACTGTATCCTTTTCACTCACCTACCAGCCACAAAACACTGCAGCTGAGGGCCCTGCAGCAGCATCGTCTGTGAGTTCTCTGCGGTCGGTCTTGGCGGAACTAATGTCCTCACTGACCAATGTTTCCCACACGGACATAGATTGTTACTCTGGAGTCCAGAATAAAATCTGTCTGTCACAGGTACCGTCACATATGCACACATTGCTTATTGGCTGTTGCTGCACAGCCACACATTGCATCACCTGAAAAGATCAACTTTTTCAACTTTGGCATCGCGCGGCGATCGAAGTGGTTGTCTTGAACATGGCCAACGTGTTGCTTGAGGGTTAACCCCGCCCCATCGCGGCTGTACACTAACTTTGCACAGAGAGTGGTTGCGGAGATGCTCAAGTGGCGTTCAGTGTGTAGACAACTTCAGAGACAGAGAGGCCATGCTTAGGCAGGACTTAAGGTCAACTGACGAATAGTAACTCTACATTTTCAAAGCCCTCATAAAAGAAAAGCAGGCACGATACGGAAAAAAAATCACCCCTCCTCACGAAAAGAACACATAGATCCATCATATACTTAGACTAAGGCTGTTTTTTTTTGACAAAGCTGTAAACACGTGCTGTGAAAACCTAATTTTCCTTCATACAACCATAAAGGTGGGAAGTTTCTGCAGCCAGCCCCATGTGGACACTCGAGGTACTGCAGCTCAAATTTGGGCTTTCATTTACACTCCAGGAGGTTGTTAGACCTGACCAAGCTGATTCTTCTCATTATTTTGATCATGGCAGGTTCTGAATAGCATAAGAAGCTCATTACTGCCACCTACTGGGCTAAAGTTTGGATCATAGCAACTATTTCTACAATGTAAAGACTATACTGAGCAACTAAAAAAATCATGTTTCTTTAAATAACACAAACATAGCTATGCTGTTTCCCTCCCCACTTTAATAATATAGCTTACTTCTGTTTCTGGTCTTAAAAGTAAGAATAAAGAGTGACTTAGCTAATGTCTAGCACCGCTAAATCAATGTCTATTAACAGACTAAAAAGAGTCTAACAAGTAATTTAGTTATTTCATGATTTTTTTCACCAAACACACATGTGAGAAATGCATAACATCCATGTAACAAATTAAATATGTTTTTAATTTGCTTGATTGGTTTATAAATGTAGCAGAATCAGTGCTAAATGCCAGTATTGTTGATACTGGCAGCTCGCCATTTTGACCCCTTTCTAATTGCCGCTTTACACTTGAGCTAACGGTTCGCATGATAGACTGGTCTGAAGCATACTGCTAACTTTTCTCAAAGTAGTATGACAACCAGTGATATTTTGGCATATTGCAGATTTCTCCAGTGTTTTCATACTGCATACCATATTGCGGCAAAATTAGAGCTAATAAAGTATGTGGTTTTGAGAATGGCCACAGACATAATTTGCGCTAAGCTCGCTCTAAAGAGGTGGTCTGGGCTCATTTCTTGTCCACCCTTGGAGCTGTTGGTTTGGAATGAAGACGTAATCAACCCACCAAATGGCAATAAATGACTGCTACAGTAGTATAAGCAATAGTAGTTGTAATAATAGTATCAGTACAGACAGCAACCAGGCTGATGACAAACTTGATAATAATACTCTGATGCTACACTCACTTCCTGTGCTCAGACACATCAAACATGAAAATATCATCAGGTGAATATCAGTCACAGCCTCTGCAGCAGATCAAAACTCAACAACATGGACACAACAAACAGGATGATTTATTCTTTATAAAGCTGCTCTTTTCTTTCCAAGATTGTTCCTCCACAGATACTTCCACAGGTGTTGTATACTATCTGCTGTCCGCTTTGGACCATGGTTGACATCGCCACCACTGACTTGGTAAAGTGTGTCCCACATTGATAAAAATGCCTGCCTGTTTGATCTTACATAGGATATCTAACCCTCACTAATAATCAGTCTGTTGATTAGTGGGTAGCTTAACCTGCTAGCTTTCTTTCCATAATGCACAGCACACCACACAGTCATAGCAATTCTACAAGCTAGGTGAGCTCTGACCTTTTGTATGACTTGACCCTCCTGAAAAAGCTGTTTCGATGTCAGACGTTCCAAAGGACGCGTGCAAATTGAGTTTTTAAATGTAAAACAAAAGCTACTTCAATGTAAAATTGCTACCTAAATGCCACTATTGTTATGCCACTGCAGGTTGCATACTTATCCACACTAAAGGTCCTGATCAAGTAAAGGTGAGCACTCAAGTTTTAACCCCCCTTTCCCTTCTACCCCACCTGTTAACGCCCCCATTCCCTGGACACCACTGTACATACGAGTGAGAATGTACTACAAACCAGGACGTAGAGGTGAGGCGAGGCTTCCGAAGGACTCTCTCTCTGCATGGTGGCAAGACAAACATACCTTGTCCTCCCTCTCTCACCTGCAGGACAGGAAGCCCCGCCCACGCCCTCCTCCACAAGCAGCCATACTCAAATTGATGTCACTTTGTACAGTAAAGCTCAGCGATGGCCGTCAGTGCAGCTCTGTCTCTGTTTTGTTGTAGCGTGATGTTTGAATCCAGTGAGTCTGGGGCAGCTCTGAGCCCTGAAGTACAAGCAAAATGTTTGTTTTTATTCCATGACAGAAACTGCAGCAAATTGAAATGACAAGTTTAACTTTAATGGACTGAAAGCTTGGAGTTGTCTCTTATTTTTTTCTGCTTCATTTAAATCAGCCTCTCTTATTGCATTTTACTGATTTACCAACACATTCCTGAATGTTGGAATCTATGAGAGGGTCAAAAATGTCACTGGCATCCTTTTGATCAACGTTGGTCTTCGGCGCCCTCACTGTTGTTTCTCATTGTTTCTCAATTTATGCATGATTATGGCTTGACCCACAGCCAGAGAATTAAAAAGGAAAACAGAAGTGGTCAGAAAAAACAGAAAACAGAAAGGACAGAAGAAGAACGCAGAGGGAAACATTTCATTCGCGTTGCCCAGCTTTATGCCATGTCGTCCGTGGGCAGATAGGACACCTGCATTTGATTCAGTGCAAGTAGCATGATTTCATCACTGAGGCTAGCTGGCATTGCGTTCAGTTTAGACATGGTGTTGAGCAAACCGAGAATACAACTGGACCAGGGGTACTCTGAATATGAAATCTAGAAGGCTTTTTTTTAACAATTGTCACTGTGAACATACTGTAGCCATCAAAATTGAATATAGGAGTATATCTGGGAAACAAATAACACAGGGCAGTTTTCTGGGGGTGCGCTGTTCTTGCATATGTTAACTCTACAGAGTTAAAAACAAAGATGTTATGACACAATGAGGATTAAAGGCCCAATATTAAAAAAATAAGTGAAAGATAATGAAACATGGTACAATTGGTATAAGATAAAAGGTAAATATATTTAATGAACGATTAGAGGAGAAAAACAGAAAAGGAAAATGAGAGGCTGAACTTGTGAGAAGGCAAAAGTAAGAAGACTCAATATTGGAGGTCACTTCTTGTTTTTTGTTCTTTTGTCTTTTCCACTCGCATAGCAACTCCTACATATCCAAACATAAATCTTAAAATATTGCACAGCTGCTGTCCTCTAATCGGAACTATTAAAGCCTAAACCCCCAACTCCAATCAAGGATTTCAGGGTTCTTCATAATGGAAAACAAGCTATGGAAGCTTTCACACCTTTGCATTTGGTCTAGACCAAAAGAACACTTTTTTTTTTTTGGAAGGTTCAGCTCATTTGGGGTTGTGCGAAAGCTCGACTTAAGAACGGAAGTCTAGTCTTCCAGAAAAACAAGGGGTCTCGGTTTGCTTCCCAGCCGAACAGAGTTCAGTTGTGTTAGCCTGAAAGCAATCCGAACCAGACAAGGGCCACACAAGGAAAGTGAATCCAAGGCAGTGAGATGTGGCTTGTGGCCCTTTTCCACTAGCCCTACTCTACTCTACTGGACTCTACCTGGCTCTACTCTTCTAGCCTTGTGCTGCTTTTCCATTAGCCCCAGTTGCCTGCCCAATGACGTGCAGTGTCGCTGTAAACTGCGGTGACGTCATTTTGAGCACGACAGAAAAATCTGTGGCTTTTTGTCACAAACCGAGTAAAAAAGGAAAGCAGAGGAAGGCTGCAGGTGGCAGGAAGAAATACCCCTTGAGAAGCACAGGAGAGTTTTGGAAGATATACAACAGAATGAAGCCAAGGACGAGAGCAATCGAGCTGCAAAGACAAGACGTATGATGGTAAGCTAATGGTAGCTACCGCTAGCATGCTAGGTCGTCGCGCTCATGACTCAACGATGACGACATCGTCTGACCAATCAGTAGCCGGCAGTCGGTGACGTCATCTTTTAGTATCGACTCAGCTCCCTTAGAACCAGAGTGGAGTAGGTACTAAAACTAGCTTGTTTTAGGAGGTACCAGGCTAGTGGAAACACGCCGCAAATCGAGTAGAGCCGAGTAGAGTAGGGCCAAGGCGTGCTAGTGGAAAAGGGCTGTTGGATTTGGCTGAATATCACAACAGGAAAGCTAACACAGCGTTCACTTTCTACAAATTCATATGGACTATGTTTACAAATCGCTCCTGTCAATATGCAAGTGCCACCTGATGCAGCATAAATGCAGCTTCATCTGTACTTCACAGCACTGGATACTTCCAAACTACTTCAATCTAAACACTGTCATTAATCCATGGCAGCATGAAAGACCACAGCTACAGCCCCAACTAGTGGTGGGAGGTTAAATTACGCAACATATGACAGATTTTGTTCTACCTGGTCATGTGCAGTGTGACACCAAACCAGGTAAAAAAAATAGAACAGTGCTGCAATTTCACCCCCTAACTGAACCAAGTTTGCCAAACTTTAGGTGTGAAAGCGACCTACACAAGTCTTCACAAAAACAAAAATGTAACGCTTTAAAAGTTTTTAAAGTAATTTCAAAGCTCATGATCTTGTTCTCAGTCATGTTGACAGATTAAAGTAGTCTTGGTCAGCTGCCATCTCTGTTCCTTGTGATATTTATACTGTCGTATGGATATTTTTGAGCTGTGGAGTGATATGGTCGTACTGCTCAATGTGCATCATATCCAATATCGATCAAAGTCTTAGAAATGTGCTAACCAACTGGAAAAGTCTGGACTCTTTCAACAGAGACCATGGATCTTTTTTATCAGACTGCTGTGCAGAAGCAGAAGAAGCGTCTCATCTTTGGGTCACCGCCGTCTGTTTGTGTGTCGTCGTTGAAATAAAACAAACTGTAACTTCAGTGTAGACCTCGATGGACCGTGTGAAACAACCTGCTGTTTGTTTTCTCTGTCTGATCCAGTTTGTGTCAGTGCAGTTCGAAGGCCAAAAGGACAAAAATCTATATGAAGAAGTATATTTATATTGTCTGATATTGCACCTGTTTGTTCAGGTGTCTGAGTGTCACTATTAAAAGTGTTTTTAAATCAGTCCTTGTCTAAGCTCATTTGTGACTTTCTAGATGTTCACTCCAGGTCTTCATTTTTTTATTTACATTTATTATCTTTGCCAAGGAGGTTATGTTGTTACTGGCGGAGGTTTGTTTGTTTGTTAGCAGGACTAGACAAAAACTAAGTGACAGATTGGGCTGAAATTTTCAGGAGATGATGGTATCGGCCCACCTAATGATATCAACTTGATTCCATGTGTTTGGTGAGGGTTTTCAGGGTCAAGGAATTATATTATGATGGTAAGTTTATCATAGGACTTTACTTATAGATGTAACAGCAATGTGTGAGCTACCTTGGTGAAGGTTTGTGCCCACCAGTGCTTTCTTGTTAAATCAGTCAATCAGGCTTCATTGCCATTGCACATGTCACAAGTACAGAGCAACAAAATTTTCTTTACAGTTCAACCCGACCAAGAACATACAAAGACAGTCACATGCATGGGGGAGACGGGATCATGAAGACTGATATATAGGAAGAGATAGGAAGAGGGAGACATCAAGGAGAGAGGAGGAGGAAAAAAAGGCTGATCCCACACTTTTCCCAACAGAACACAGTGTGAGATCAAATATTTTATTTCTTTAACTCTCATACCTCAGGGCAATTTAGGGTCACAATGAACTGGCTGAGCATGTATTTGGTCTGTGGGAGGAAGCCAGAGTGCCAGAAAAAACCCATGCATGCATGGGGAGCCAATGCAAACTCCACACGGAAACAGGGATCAAACCAGCAACCTTTTTGCTATGAGGCATGTGCATTACGTTCTGTGCCACTGTGCCACGCCTAACACGTTTAACACAATTTAAATTAATTAATTTGACCAGCTTTTACATCCATTCAGTTGATTTTCAGTTTTTTTTTTAACTTGATATGTTAATAAGTAAGAAAGAGTGTCAAGACAAAGATTAAGGATCTATCCATCATGCCACATATGCTTAGACAGTTAAAAATAAATAAATCATGTTTGTATGCAGTGATGGGTACATTTGGGGACTTAGTTAAAACTGTACGCTGCTTAGATGATCTTCCATCTTTTGAATGTCCTCTCTTGAACTCCTGATGTATTGACTCCAGAAACACTAGTTGCTTCTTTGGCAGCAACTTGTGTTTCTTTTAAACTTAAAAACTAATTAACCAGTTTGCAGGACAAGTGTCGAGAAGAAATGGAAATTCAAGAGCCAATATGGAACGTCAGATTGGTAAGTGTGCTACTCAAAAGTTTTACTCTGAAGACCTTTTCACACAATGGGTGACGAGAAAAAAACGGCACAAAATTGAAAATATTTCCAAGGCCATTTTTGGCGCCTCTTTTTATTCACATGCAAAGCAACCTGTTTTGTGGGTATGTATTGTGCAAATTCTGAAAAATGTGAAAACAGGCTCTTTATCATGATCAGAAAGCAGAAAATGGCGGCATGCACAGATGCAACAGCTTGGAGCTCCTACAACTGGCATAGTTTTTGTGCTATGCATCGTGTGATTGCTCAAACATAATCTTGTTATATTTCTTATGACAATGACAGCAAATGGTAATTGAATATCAATGTGATGTTCATTTCTATATATTTAGAATATTTACAAGATTCAACCATCTATATAATATGACTATAGTATGTTATAAGCTACTTATACACAAGTACAAAGATAATATTTCACCTATATATATACTTAATTTCTATACATATACATAGAAAAAAGACATAAGACAATACATCTATATTCAGACCATCTAAATCTTTAAGCCAGAAGTTGCTTGTTTATTTAGAGCTTGTTTAATTGACCTGTTGCTTATTTTAGCAGAATTATCCGGTAACACTGTTTGCCATGGGCATGAGAGGACAACTTTGTCTAGAGGAAGTGCTTTTGCAAATGGAGTCACAGGTGCAAAGAGAGATGGAGAAACTGTTGTGGAAACTGAGGAGCAGGACAGATCTCAGGTTACCTGGTGGTGCAGGTGCAGTGTCGTAGTCCTGATTGGTGCAACGGGCACTAAAACACATTGTCTGTCTCTGCAGAGGGACATATTTGATGTCCATATTTAAAACAAGACAATTTAGTGAAGGTCCACGTCAGGTGAAGGATTCAGGGTGTTTCAGTAACAGTCATATTTATCAGAGTTACCTCGTGCAGCCCCCAGAAACCCAAACTAACACTTTAAATTGGTTTACCCTCGATTGCAGTCTCTAAACTTTCCCCTAGGGGTCAGTGAATCTCACAAATCACTTTTTAAAGTTCCCAAAGTTTCACCATGAATCCTCGAAAAACCAGAAGTGAAGATCAAACTTCAGTCTCAGTATTTCTGTCCCTGCCATGATGAATCTCTCTCTGCTTTAGACAAAAGGCCTCACTAACCCCTGCATCTCTTTAAAGTTTATTTCTCATCACATCTGCTCAGATTGAATAAAGTCACAAAATAATGTTATCTCTGCTTTATTAAATATACACTACGTGTAAAGAATATTACGGGACCTTGAGGATTCATTTATTTAACACTTGTAAAAGGACCTTTTGAATGGTGATTATTTCCCATCTCATTTGAGAGCCTTTTGACGGATAATAATTAATTTAAAGTTTAATTTATCAGCTGCACAAGTTTAATTAAATGTGGCTTTTATTATTTAAGTTCTTCTACACAAAGATAGAACTCCTCAGTGGTAAAAATAAATTAATTAATTAAAAAAGTGGGATTTTAAATATGATTTACACATATTTCTGATGAAGTCATCATCACTAATAGAACCAATAAAGAGTAAGACTCTTCAGAACAAATAAATCATGATTGTTCTTCATGAAAATCTTAAGTTTATAAAGTTGTAAGCAACAGAACAAGAAGGTCACTTCTGCTCACTTTTTAGCTCATCCCCACCACCCCATCACTCTTTTAGCTCCGCCCCTTCTCCCCATGCATTAGTTCTATAGTAAGTTTTAATGAATCTCTGATTCTTTTCACTGTCAAAGATTAAAAAATGTGTCTCACTCTATAATTAGAGTTTTCTGGTTAGCCCACATTTCCGACATGCTATTTGGTGCAACAAAATGCATAAATCAAATGATCCTCTAATAAATGTTCAGGACTTCATATATGTATATATGTATATGTATGTATATATATATACATATAACTTTGAAGGACTTAACTGGTGCAGTCAGTGTTTGAATATGAGTATTTTGTCAGTCCAAGGAGAACAGTATTGCATTTTTTATGTGAAAAGAAAATACAGCTTTAAGTGGCTAAGGACAAAAGTTACTCTACTGATGTGGAAAAAATGATGAGCTTATATGATATATTTAATGGCCCCTGTCAACCACGCCATTAGATTTGTCCAAAATAATCCTCCCCTTGTGGCCCCAGTGTCAGTGCGGGGAGAGAGAGCGGGGAATGACATGCAGCAAAGAGCCCGAGCATAGATTGGGATCCATGTTGCAGAGTTAATCATCCAGCTAGTTTACATAAAAACTATTAACTTACACAAATTAATCATATACTGCCTTCATCAGACCTGACTGCACCGATATTCATGACAAACATCACTTAAACTGGGTCAATCCCTCATAAAAGTTTTTACCTGTAGAAAAGGGGTAGGCAAACTGTGGCACAGGGGCCACACGTGACCCTCCCTGCTATTCATCACAGCCCACAGGATAATTTAAAAATCAAAAAACTGTACACACTAAGAGAAAAACAGGCAAGTTGTAAAAAGTATATTTAGTTCTTTCCAAGAAATTAGAAATGAAACTGACAGCTTGTGTTTGTTAAATCTTATATTAGCAGCCTTTAATGTGTTTGTCTAAATTAAAAAGGACCTGAGACTGAAATATATTAAATAAAACTGTTAATATGTTTTCCCTCTGAGAAAGTCATATTTATCAACCTGAATTCTACATTTAACTCCTAAAAACATCTTTGTGTTTGAGTTTTGTATAAATTATGAATATATGTTGAACTAATGTTTTAAAACGCTTTTTGGTTGCCTGTTAAATTAATGAAATAAAATGTTGAATTATCTTTAAGTGTGAAGCATGGCCCAGTGACAGAGAGGATGACATTTATGTGGCCCCTCTGGATCACTGAATTTGCTTACAAGCATTCATTTATTTTCTGATTTTAAAAAAACATGCAGGAAAGAGTAGAGCTTTCTATTGTTGTTTAAATTAAGCTTAGAAAAACGTGAGAATAATAGTGACTATGTAAAATAAATTATCTGGAGGAAAAAAGGGGGAAAAGAACAATATTAATTTCTAACAAATTCTGTTACTTCAACACTGAGGAGGGATTTGACATTGAACAACGTGAAAAATATTTTAAAGAAATAAAATACACAACAAATTAAAGAAAAGCAGATATATTTGAATAGAATGCTAAAAAATAATTAAACAACACAATATGAGGCCTTAATTCATGTCAGATAATTTTAATATAGTTGTATGATTTGATTTTATAATTATTTTAGTTTTAAAGGAAGTTTAGAGTCTTGCAGGAAAATGACAGAAAAATGTCAAATGGCTTAAAAAACACACCACGTGATTTCAATACCATCAAATTTTGAAGTTATTGACTCAGTAAAAGAGCCACAAAACGTTTATTTTAAATTAGTTTAACCTGAATGTTCACGTCTTTCTGGCATTTTAAGGTCAAGGGTGAATTTCGTCTCCTTAAAATAAAGGCCTTCCTTTATATGTATTTATAACATTTACACAGGATTAAAAATTCGTTTGATATGTTTGAATAAATCAGCTTCACGGGCTTTGCTTTCAGGTTTGAAGTGCATGAACGATCCTGTTTTATTCTTTTTACTGTCAGAAACGCTTGTGGGGGAAATTGTTTTTAATGGCTTAATGAAATCCTTTCAAAAACATCTTACTTTGATGAAAATATATTCGCGTGAAGTAAAAATGTGTTTAACAAAAAGGTGAATCTTAAAATCTCGTTTGCTCACAGAGAATTCGTGTATCGATCCGTATTTTCCGGATCTCTGCTGTGCTATTTTTGCTCACCGGGCCTTCATTCTTGTTTTTCCACATTTTTTCTTTAAAGAATATCTTACTCCTTGCCTTTGAACATCGTGACTTGTCCTCATCAACCCGTTTTATGCGTAAAATGTTCGACTTCGTGCGTAAAAGTGAGGAGTCGTTTGCACCCAAATAGACAGATCTCGTTCAGGGAGAAGACGCGCGGGTTTTTTCTTTCTTCTCCTCCAACAAAGATCTGTCAGGGTCTGTGGAGAGTCATTTCCGACGCTGATTTGTTCTTGGGTCGAAAAATCTGCTGCGTAAAGATAAAAAAGACGCTGGAGTGAGAGCTGAAGCCAACAGAGATCAGGGAGTGAGAATCCATTCACTGTTCGATTATCGATCCGTTTTCCGGTCTCATGACAGCTCGTGCTGTCAGAGCAGAGAGGTGGAGGGATGGATCACTGCAGGGCCACGGTTTTTCATTCTGAGGCCCCGGGCAGAGCAATATGAGGTCCTCCAGTATGTGTTCGCTCAGTGTGAGCAGGTTTTCATGATTTTGAGGTGCGAAAGCTGAACTACATAAAATACACACTTACAGAATGACAGTGTCTAAATGTTTCTCCTTAGAGGTTAAAGTAAATTTGTAATCACCATGTGCACTAAAATTATTCAGTAAATATTAAATCCTGTGCAGAACATTTCCATAAATACGAAAACATTTATTTGTATTCTGAATATTTATCCGCTCTATCTCATGTAGTTTTTCCAATGTCACTGTCCTGTAGGATTCCATCCTGTTTATGTTTTATAATTTTTACAACTGTTTTATTTTTTTTTACGTAACAATCTATTTCACTGAAAAAGGAGAAGCTCTCCAATCTTTGGTGCATTTTGTAAAATGACTGTAAAGGGCTTTCTTATTCTTATTCTGATACTTATTCAATCAGATGATGGGCAGAAATTAACAATCTTTCACCAGAACAGAGAACAAGCACCGTCTGAGTTTCAAAAACAGGTCTGAAACTTTTACATTAAAGGAAATAAATGGGGGGGAATAGAAAAACAGAGAATGTCATTAATCGAAAAATATCTTTTTTTGTTTTTTTTTTTTATATATATATATATATATATATATATATATATATATATATATATATATATATATATATATATATATATATATATATAGATGTTTTTTATTCAGAATTTATTGAAGTTCATCTTTTAAATTTTTTAGTTAAGGAGGAGGAGGAGATGTTTTTGCTGGCATTTGTTTGTTTGTGTTTGTATGTGAACAGGATAAACTCAAAATGTTCTGACTGTATTTGGATTACATTTTCAGGGACTGTTAGTCATGACGGTGAAAAGTGGTTCGATTTTTGATATTAGATTTCTGAACTGATTCTGTGGGTCTAGAATTTTTTAAAGATTTGTGAACAGTGTGAGGTTTTCCACATTTTGTCAAACAGTAACTCAGCTGACAGTGTGGAAAAAGCCTCAGCGGAGGTTTGTGCTCTCTGAACACTCTTATTGTTTATTTTATTTATTTATTTATTGGTTGACAGCTGCAGTAAACACGACGCTGTCACTGTTTTATTCACCTTAGAGTCCAAAGTCAGTTCATCCTCAAATCCCCACAAAGACGTTTGACACCATGTTGAACAACAAAAGGAGAAAAAGCTCAACCAAAATCTGATTTTGTTTCATGTTGTTTTGTTCTTTGTTCATCTATTTTTCGCAATTGTGTTTATTTTCACTTTTTATTTGTGTAAATCTTTTTCACTTGTCATTGTGTTTTTATGTCATGTTTTTATTCTTTGTCATGTTTGCTTAATTATATATATATATATGTATCTATATATATATATATATACATATATATATATATATATATATATATATATATATATATGTATATATATATATATATATATACATATATATATATATATATATATACATATATATATATATATATATATATATATATATATAAATATATATGTATATATATATATATATATATATATATATATATATATATATGTATATGTATATGTATATATATATATATATATATATATATATTGTGTGTGTGTGTTATGTGTCTTTACACAAATCCCTGTCCCCACTGTGCACAAGAAAATAAGTCAGAAACAAAGAAAATAACAATTTAAATATATTTTAAAATGACATAGTGTGATTTTTTTCCACTATAAGATTTTTTCACCTTTTTTTAAATGTATTTCAAAATATTTTTTCTCAGACTTTAAAGTCATCATCATCATTGTATTATGTGCATTTTATGTAAAATAATTATGAGCCATTTTCCCATCATGGGTAATTCCTTGAGAATTGTGCATTATTCAGCTGTTTTTGTGGTGAAGTAATCTTTAAAACAAAAACAAGTTAGCTTGAATCAATCCTGCAAAAAATAAGGGCTCAAATATTAAAGCTAAAGTAATTCATCCCAAAGGCTGGAATTTTATTTTCTGTTAAAAAACAACATCAACGATAATGCAAAATAAGCATAAAATAAATTGTATTGCAGATTTAGCCAATAAATAATAAATATATGTAATATAGGCACTTATTTGACGCTGAGGCTGCTTTTTAGAATCTGACAGTTTTTTTTTTTTTTTTAATTTCTTTGACAAACAGGATGTGCTTGGTTTATACTGTAAGTGTTTTTAAACACAAGGAAAAATAAAGAAAATGAAGAATGTTCTGATATTTTACCGCCCCTGAATTAATTATTCAGGCCCTGGTCTTAACTGCTGTAGGATTTGTGATCAAATAAAAACAGAAAATGTTTTATAAACTGATGAAATCTCAGCGGTTTGGTTCCCTGCCATCCCAAAAGTGTGAGAATATCTGTGTAATTCAGAGTTCTCCCTCTTCTGGTCCCGATCCACCTGAATGACTCCGTGTTGGTGTCAAACATTCTGCTCTGATGACTCCGTGTTTGACTTTAAGGAAGTCTCCACACAGCCTGCTGTCAGCCCCGTCCGCCGTGACGCGTGCGTAAAAGCGCTGCGTAAAAACGCTGCGGCCAAACCTGATGAGAGGCTCTGACAGCTCGTGAGGCTCTGACAGCTCGTGACCCCGCGGCTGCTTTCACAGATTAGAAACAGAAATGATGTCACGAGGAGGCAGAAGGAGAGCCGGGATTTACCGAGCAGCCTCCAGTTGACCAGGAGTCCTGCCCAGTGAGAGACACCTCCTCCTCTGCTCCTCCTCCAGCAGAGAGGAGCGCAGCATCACTCTGAACAATTGAACAAATTATCTGCTCCTCTCCCTCCTCTCTGGACGGTAACGATCGGCAGGTCTCGGCTCTCCGCACGCCGTTATCGAGCGAGTCACGGCCGGCCTGATTCTCGTCAATAAGCGGGGGAACGGGGCCGGAGATTCGGTGGGGGGCTCCCCGGCAGATGATGCCCTTTCCCGCGGGCGTCCCTCCAGCAGCTCCTCCGTCCTCCTCCTGTTGATGCTGATGGAGCTGATGGACGCTCCTCTCCGCCGCCCAGCGGGGCTCCTCGGCTCCCCCCCGGCCTCGGGGAGCCATCCCGCGGGCTCAGACATGCTCTCCTCCGGCGGCGGCGGCGGCGCCAAACCTCTCGCCTTCTCCATCGACCGGATTATGGCCCGGACGCCCGAGCCGCGGTCGATACCTCTGCCCAGCTGGTTCCAGCCCGCTCCCGGGGGGAAGCCCGACGTGTGTCCGTCCTCCCTGCACTGCATGATCCCGCTGCTGCCGCTCGGGTACGAGCCGGGCCCCCGGCTCAGCATCAGCGGGCTGGACCCGGGACACCTGGACGCGTCCTCCGTGGGGTCCGCGGACCTGCTCAGCTTCGGCCTCAACTACAAGGTTTTTCACATTTTTCTTTTTAAACAGTTTTGTCTTATTTTAATGAAGTTTGTTATTTACTCTTCGGTCATGTTGTCAGTGGAAATGATTGATTGATTTATTCAGTTTGACAGTTTTTGTTTTCTTCATTCATCATCTCAGTTTCCTCTGGAGGAAAAACTCATTTCATGGAGACGCTGTTGGATCTAATACAAAACTAAATTGAATTATTTTTACCAAATGAAGCAGATTTCAAGGAAGGTCGAACAATGTTCTCTTTTTTAGTTTTTATGTGATATTTACATTTTCACTGCATGAAAATTAATTTTGATTTATTTCAGTATAATCACATTTCTACAACATTCACCTATTTTCTTTACTTTATATATTTATCATCCCAACTAATTCTCTGTATATTTATAAATGTAATTTATTTTGTTTCCTGTCTCACTATTTTTGAACAGTTTAGTCTGTCAGTGTCAAACAGACTGGGGATATTTATTTATTGCGTAACTGTTTAATAAAAGGTTATTTTATAGGAAAGAGAGAATGATTGTTAATACTGTTTGTCCAGTTTTACACCATTTTTAACAATAATATTAGTGCCTAATCATGCAATATCTGACTTTATGTCACACAAAAAAGGAAAGGGCTCAGAGTCTGTAAAAAGATTCAGTTTGTTATGACAAATAAATCAAAGTCGTTTCAAATATTAATAAAACCACTCCAATCTTAATTCCACCACAGCACTAACTGCACAATTGGTCATGATTTTTTTTTTAGCTCTGCCCTCCATAGGATAATTTTATTAAATAAAATATAAGTAATTACTAAATTTAACACACTCACTGTTAGTCACATTTTTCTTATTTTTTAATAAAGCCATTGGAGAAAAAATAAAACAAATATTTGAGGGATTTTCTTTCTTAGAGCTGATTTAGCAGCAGCTCTCAGGGCTCACAGGTGCTTTGGGAGTTTGTACAACTTAAAACTATACAACAGAAACTTAATGAGTTTTCATTTTTCAGTTGCTTGTGTTCATTAATTAGCTGAAAATTCTGTTTCTAAACCAGAGTGAGGGTCTCAGGTGGTTGAAGGAGTTCTTTATGTTGTGCCAAGTTGTCCTAATTTTTTATTCTTTACTTGACACGTTGTAGTAAATATTTCAGAGTTAATTTGTTTATCGGTCTCACATTATCGACATCACTTTATAGAAAGAAACCAAAAGGTGCAGAGCGGGGTGCTGAAGAACTTTTCTATGAACATGGTGTCCTGATATTTTTGATTGATCAAAGGCGAGCGGTGAGAAAAAGTCATTTGAGAAGCACTGAGCTGCAGACTAAAATACACACACTACACAAATAAATAAACATGAACAAAATCAAAAACAGCTCAAACAAATCACCCCACAGTCAGAGGAGGAAACTAATATTTATTATCTCCCTGTGATGACGAGCGTCACCTTTAACTTTCTTATCAACCAGCTGAAAAGCTGTATGATGAGAAAAAATAATAAAGATGATGATAATTATAATAATTAATAATAACAAACACTGATACTCTAAATTAAAGCTAATTGACCCTTCCTCAATGTTTATTTATTTATTTTCTCTCACACTCCACATTCTGATTTTGTGACATTTATTTCAATCATTAATCCAAGAAATGAATTAAAAGCAGACAAAATTTAAATCTTCAACAATCCTTGTGTTTAATATGAGAGTTTTTAATTATTGTTTTAAGAGACAGATCTCATAAGATTATTCTTCTTTCTGCTTTTTTCATTTATTATTTTTGAAATGAAATAAACATTATAAAAAAATGTTTACACTGAAGATGATCTCAGGACATTTATTAATAAAAATAAAACTAAAATATTAAAATCACAGCCCTCCGATAGAGACTGAATTATGTTTTACAGTTAAAGATAATCAAAAATGAAGCTGAAACCACACAGACACAGCAAATTCAGTTATAGTTTTTCCATGAATAAACCATTTTTATTCTTTTTTATTAAAATAACTAGATCAGTTTCTCTGTCAGGATGCTTGGATCTGTTTTCTTTCTCTTTAACAGAAATATCTTCTGATGATGCACATTTGATGAATTACCTCAGACAAAGATGCTCTTAGCTGATTTCTTTTCTACGCTGAATAGATTTTGCTCCTCTCCCTCACAAACGCTTGAATTTTTTTATTTTTATTTAAGGAGAGGTTAATTTATAATTCCAGCAGCGTACTGTCGTCTTGTTAGTTCATAACCACTGTCACTGCTGAGGAGACCTGCATATTAACATTAATATAATCAGTAAATAAATGTCTCCTCAGGTTTTTTAGATTTATTATTCCCTGAAAAAAAGAAATGAACCTCAAATTATAATGAGAAATTCAATAAAAGAAAAAAAAAACATTTAAATTGTTTGTAACCATTATTGTTTTTATTTTTGTTATTTTGAGTGGGTAACTGTTTTTATGTTAATTTTTAGAAAGTATCTTTTATATCAGGACAATGGCTTTACCCCATTACAGACGAGGTTCACTGATGTTCTGTTTGGTTGTTTTATTGGATTTATATTTACACCTTCCACACAGCAATCTAACAGTTTTTTATGTAACTATTTATTCATAATGAAAGGTGGACTCTTAAATCTGTTGGATTAATGATAACAGCGATGATAATATTGTCAATAATAGATCAATAAATCAAGAAATCATTAAAGTGTTTTTATCAAATAAATTACAAATGCGGAAAACGTGCTCGTTACCTGCTCTATCACTGCTTAATTACTCCTTATTTATTCAAAAAAGTAAAGTAAAACTTTTTATTTTTTAAGGTTATATATTGTAATAGGGTCTAAATATTTTTCTACATATTTGTGCTTTTAATGCACTACAAGAAAAAAAAGTACAATAAATGAAATTATTCAATCCAAATAAAGTGATCATTTACAAACAAGCAGATGATTTTTAAAAACTGATGACTGTTTCATGTCACATTAGCTTGAGCTGAATAATTACAGAAATAACAAATTTTACAGAAAGTTAATTTGGACTATTCTCTTTTTTTTTTCAAATAGGCTTAACATTTTTCCCCTCTTAGTTCAGGTTTACTTTGGATTTATTTGTTCATTCATTCATGCACTTGAGAAATGAAATGAAAAATATTTTTATTTAATTGTTTCTTTTTGCAAAATAGTGGCTCAGGCAGAAGGGGAAAGGGGAAAAATGAAAGATTTTTTTAAAAAGGAAACATTTTAAACATCAAATTTAAATTGGTACTAACAAGCTGTTCATGTTTGGAGAGGTTCACTCACCTGTCCGAATGTCTTGTCTCTGCTGACGTCACAATGTCAGAAGTTTATCCAGTTGCGGGCTGAAAGGCTTTTGGGGGGCCTCGCGCTGGTTTTCCCCCACCTGTCCCCTGACCCTGTCCCGTCTCTCTCTCAGGGTCACGAGGAGGAGAGCCGACAGCAGGGCGGCCAGTACAAACTCTTCCGACCCCGCGTGCTCAACCAGTCCTCTTTTCCCGCCACCATGAGCACGGTGTGCTACCTGAACTGCGGTGGGGACGGCGGCGCGTGCCCTCCGCCCGCCGGCCTCGTGAACCTGCACCCCATGGCGTCGTACCTGCTGAGCGCGCGCCACAAAGCGCTGATGGCGGAGCGGAACAAGGCCGGGAGCGCGCAGCCGGGCGGGGACCGGTTCACGGTGAACCAGAGCCACATCCAGCACTTCATGAAGGAGCGGGACCAGATCCTGACCGAGAAGATCTTCAAGACCACGTCCGGGACCGCGGCGAGGATTAACGGCAACTTACCGGGAGGCAAGCCCAAAGTGTTCACGTGCGAGGTCTGCGGGAAGGTGAGGGAAAGTATATGCATTATTATTATTATTATTATTATTATTATTATTATTATTATTATCATTATTATTATCATTATTATTATTATTATTATTATTATTATTATTATTATTATTATTATTATTATTATTATTATTTAGCCTACTGCAGTCTCTTTATTCTTCCGTCTCTAAATCTCACATCGAAGTCAAAGTCAAATCAGGTTTAATTAAGCTGATGGATTTTGAAAGATCTCGGGTAAAACCATGCGAGAAAAAGACCTGTCAAAAATACAGCATAAGAAATAAAGATTAACTTAAACAAACAACAAAATATTCATTCTGGAAACTTGTAAAATAATAATAACAATAATAATCATAAGGGGAACATCTTATTTAGCACAAAATGTACGTTTTTTGTGTGAAAATGACAGTTTTTTCTGTTGTGTTCATTAAAATTTTAAATAAATCTGTCAACGATAAGGAGCAAACGTGGAACCTGTTTTGAAACATGTAATAAAAATAATCTTTTTGATGCAGAAATTTGAAGGAAATACTACTAATTATTAGTTGTTTCTACATATATGATTTTAGGAATATATGTATAATGGTTTCACTCATCATTATTATCTATTTATTTAAAATGAAAAACAAGATTAGCTGATTTGAATATTTAACATAATTTTATGTGTCACCCAATACATTTAAATAACTTAAAGCTTTTGGCTGTGATTCCTTTGTAAATGTGATTTTTTATTCTGCATTAAAAACTCAAGAAACAGTTCATTTAAATTTTAATCAGGGAATTTCAGTAACAATAAAGTTACTATTAAGTAAAAGATTGGACTGATTATACTAATTATGATACATATGTCTGTCAATTGTTATCATTATCAATATTTTTAAGGTTGTATTTATTGTTATTTAATGTTAAGATTATGATTGTTATGTGTTTTATTCTTTCCTTTATGGTGTCCTTATATTAAGGTCCATGATGCATTTACAGTGATGTGGATCTTTAAAAGTGAATATCAGAGGTTTTCGTTCAATTGTAGATAAGCCTGGATAGTTATCTGTATGTATTTGTTTAAAGAAGTTGAGTTGCCAACACAGTTAAATAAAGTCTGTAAAAAATGAAGTCAAATACCAAAGATGGTAAATACAAAACTATTGTATTGTATTAAACCCCCTGAATTACGGTTAAATAAACAAAAGAACAAAGTTTTATTTTACAGTCATTATTTCCAAAAAAATAAAGTACAAACTCTGTAGTGCATTCTTTAAAAGGGTCAAATTTAGAAGAAAATTTTGTTTTTTCAGAAACATGGTTTTTTTGGAACAAAAATGCAGCTTTGCCTGATGCATACTTAAAAATGTACTATTAAGAATACTGTTTTATGAAGCTATTTCATGGTCTATACTACAGTAATTCATTTATTTCCAATAATTAATTATAATAATTTGTTTGTATAAATCCTTTTACATCTTTTGAATGTAATTCTTTCATGAAAAACTTTGTTATTAACTATAACAAAATGTTGTGTAACCCAAAGAATCATGTTTGCTTTAGCTTCATATGTTGACTGGACTTCACTGCTTATCCCATGTGTCACTCCTGACTTATGGTCTTCAGAGGATAAATACATTTGCCGGACGCTTTATTAGGTACACCAGTTCAACTTCTCCTCAGTGCTATCAACCAATGACATTGTAGCAACTCAATGCATTTGGGCGTATATGATCAAGATGACCTGCTGAAGTTCAAGCTGAGCATCAGTACAGAGAGGAAAGGTGATTTAAGTGACTTCATCATGGCATGTTTGTTGATGTCTGACGGTATAGTGCAGCTGCTGATCTACTCAGATTGTCAACCACCATTCCCGGGCTTTCAGAGAATGGTCTGAATAAGAGAGATATCCAGTGAGAGGTAGCCCTCTGGGTGATTAAGCCTCGTTGATGGTATAGGTTTGGAGAACAGCCAGTGTGGTTTGATGTGAGTTAAGTTACCACTTTCTGCTGAATCTTGGTGATCCTGGTTTTGGATCAGCGGTTCAGGCTGGTGGTGGTGTTGTGGTGGTGTGTAGGGTTTTTCCTTGCACACTTTGGACCCCTTAGAACGAACCCACAGTCCACAGTGTACCCATCCTCTGACGGATACTTCAGCAGGATGCATTTTGAAGCTCAAATTGTCTTGTTTCTTCAACATGACAACAACTTCACAGAACTACAGTGGCCAGGCCACAGCCACCAGATCTCAATCCAAAAGAGCACCTTTGAGATGTGGTAGAACAGCTATCATGTCAATTTCTCTGGAGAATGTTTCGGCACTTTGTTGAAATGCTGCATGAAGAATTTACACAAATCTGGAGTCCAACCTGGTACCTAATAAAGTGGCCGGTTATTTTAGCCTGTTGTTTCTATTTAGAACTTTCCTACCTTTTCTTTACACTCTCACCAACTCCAATGGTTCCATTTTAAAGAAGCAGTTTTGCAATAACATGAGAAATAAATGCATAATTCCTTTATTATCACTCAGATCAAGGAGAAATCTCCACCACTGTAAATATTAATTCAAGTAAACAATACAACTTAACATTTTTATTTTAGATAAAAAATCTACCTCACCTAACAACAAGAACATGTAGAGCATCGGTGTTTCACATTGATTAAATCTGTCAGAATGAAAACATTTAGTTTAACAGTGAACAGCAGCCTTTTCAGGTGTTTTGTTCATCCATATTTGCAGCCAAAAGCTTTTATTTATTTATTTATGCTGCACATTTTTGATAACAGTGCATTTACCAAAGTGCTGCGCAGTGATGACAAAAAGAAATAAAACTGAATAATGTTTATAAAGCAGAGGAAAAAACAAACAATAAAAGACAACTACAAAAATAATAATAATAACAATATTTAATAATAATAATAATAATGCTGTCCTGTCCTGCCACAGCATATTTGTCTGTCAATGAAACTTTTAATAAGAGAAAAAAATCAACCTTTCAGGAGAAAATCATCAGATTTTCGACCTAAATGAATGACTTAAAGTCACACAGGTCAAATTTAGACGAATACAGAAGCTTGTTATCATATTTATTAATTTATTTGCTTGTTTTATTTATTTATGTTATTAATTCGTTATTATTGATATTATTATATTGTGTATCTGCCAATGTCGATGTTGTGGTTTTGTGTCTAGTTGTCTGCTTTTGTTGCTATAAAAACAAATCAGTTAAATTTTCCACCCTTCATTCTGGTCTGTGTTTCTGTCTTTCTGGCTTCGGAGCAAATATTCAGCCTGCTTAAAAATCTTTGTACTTGAACTTAAAATGATTCAAAATGATTTAGAAGTAAAAATCTAAGAAAAAAAATGTCAAAGCAACTGAGTCAGGTAGTTTTTCTGTGCAGAGGCTCCTGTTTGATTTATATAAAGATGAGTTTTTATTTAAAGAAACTGTTGATCGCTTTGTTTAATTTGTCTTTATGTTGATTTGCTTTATTTGTATTGCAATAATAAAACATGCTTTTTTGAAATTATGAAATAACTATTTTCCTTTTTTTAAAGGTATTTAATGCTCACTACAACCTGACCCGACATATGCCCGTTCACACCGGAGCTCGACCGTTCGTCTGCAAAGTCTGCGGGAAAGGATTCAGACAGGCGAGCACGCTGTGTCGACACAAGATCATTCACACTCAGGTAATGGACACACAAGATCACATACACTCAAGTCACACACATACAAGATCATACACACTCAGGTAACCAACACACAAGATCAGTCACACTCAGGTAATGCACACATTTTGATTTTTGAAAGGCCAAATGAATCAATAGACCTTTAAGGGCTACTCTGCCTTTTTGTTCATTTGATTTATTTTTCTTGTTTAATTTGGTGATCATTTTTCTGTTACAGCTTTAGACATTAATTAAGCAAGAAAGTTTATTTTTTCACATTTTTAAAAATCTAATGTCAGTCACTGTTGCTCATCTTTTATATGCTACTGACACTTTTATGCACCCTCTGGGAACAACTGAAAATGTACACAGAAAAAACTACTATGAAATCATCAAACAATAGTTTAATGCAAAGATCTCTTAAACCACTTCTGATCTGTTTACCATATAAAAAATGAAAAAATGCAATGAAATAAATGTCTCTCAATCAAGACTCCAGTTACCAGCAACACCCCCTTTCTATTCATTATATCATTACATAGAATATAGTTCATTCCTGTTTGGTTTTTGTTGTTGTTGTTGTTGTTTTTTTTCCAAAACATGTAGTTGCATGTATTCAAACTAACATTTTATGGTTAAATTTGTGTAAATTGTAAATTTCTTGGTACGTTTTGAGCAGAGCTGAATGGAATGAAGAGGTTAAAACAGCTGAAAAATTATTATATTTGATGATTTTATGGCAGTTATTGGACATGTATCTTTTAGGCTCAAAGGTAGAGGTAATAAATCAGAGGCAAAAGAGTTAAAAATATACAAAATTAGCTCTAAGAAGGGCCACAGATGTCAACATTTTTAATCCGATTTGTAATAAAATGTGCTTTATTGAGAAGATTATTAGTGATATTCACTGTCATGAAGAAACGAAGAAAACTAAGAGATATTATCAGGTTATTTTCTTTGTAATCTTCATATTTTTGTTATCATCTTCAGTACTCTGAATTAACAAACAAAAAAGAAATTTTGTAATAGCCTTTCCTACGCACTTCTGAACCTGTATTCAAAGCCAATTTTTGCAAATGTTTATTTATCATTGACACTTTTTGTATTGTGAAAATAAGAATTGGAGCACAATGATAATTCTTACATCTTTAGTCTAAACTGCCCTTTTCTCTTCTTCACTGAGTCAGACTGACAGGAGTCCATTGGAGGAATCAAACCCCTCACTCACAGACCTCAAACATGCAGTCACATAATCTCACAGGAATATTGGAGTCTAGAGACTTGGAGGCTTGAAAGGTGTTTGCTCTGCTCTGCTCAGCCTGTTTGTTGTGTTGTAGCGCCTCCTGTGGCATCAACAGGAACTAATTCAATCAGGAAATAAATCTGTTACAGTGTATGAGCATTTGTTCATCTGTTTTTAATTCAGGAGAAACAAAGAAACCAACAATAGTCTATTAAAACTCTGATAAAAGCTCAAATATAAATTCACCGGACTGAAGTGAATCAAATATGAAAGAGATCAAACGCAGGTCCTCTCTTGCTCGATAGTTTTTCATATTAACTTTATTTCAGCTTTAAGTGCGTCATGTTTGATGACATCTTTCCCCTTTTCAGGAAAAACCTCACAAGTGTAACCAGTGTGGGAAAGCCTTCAACCGCAGCTCCACCCTCAACACACACACTCGCATCCACGCAGGGTACAAGCCGTTTGTGTGCGAGTTCTGCGGGAAAGGATTTCATCAGAAAGGTGAGGTTTCAGATCCTAAATGCCTAAATAAATTGAGCTGCTGCTGCTGTGTGATTGGCTGATTAGCAATTTGTGTTAATGAGCAGTTAAATGGGTGAACCAAATGTGCATGCCTGCCTGATACATTTCATTTTTTTTATTCTAAACACACTAAAACATGCAGCAGGGGGAAAAAAACAAAGTGTTAAAAGAGTCTCAAAAATATGTGAGCAACAACTTTTATAAATGATTTTCAGACATAAACCATAAAATCTAAAATGAGGTTCTTCAAAATATGAATAAGCAGAGACTGAAGTACAAGAATGTTCAAAATGATGTACTTTAGCTGCTAAAAACATACAAGGTAAAACTGAAGAGACAGTATACAGTCAGATTAAATTATTTCTTTTACCATGCCTAATATTATGGCTTGTTTGAAAGTGTGATCTTAAGGTGATGTAAAGTCAAGACTACGTTGTGAATAGTATTCTTCATTTATAGCACATTCAGCTCATAAGCTCAGATAATAATCATGCGAATAAATGATTATTACAGGAGCATAACTGTTTACACTGGGGGCAGCCATCTTTGATTGTCAACTCTGGGGTGGTGAAGATCCCCCGAGTTCCTAGTAGGAAATCCCGACCGCGGCGTGTGTTCCAGTTGAAATTTCTGACTCGGAACTCAGAAATCCCGATCACCCAACTGGAACGCACCATAAACCCCAACTTAATCAGCAGTGGGCAAGCTCTGCCTGTCTCTTCCTTGTTATTTCACACACAGTTGAAGAATGGAGTCCATCTGCTTGTCATGGACTCAGGAGTGACGCAAGACATGAAAAGAAAAAATTGTTCACGTTTCTGACTCGTTGTCCTCTCTCGTCATGCAGGAAACTACAAGAACCACAAGCTGACGCACAGCGGGGAGAAACAGTTCAAGTGTTCAATCTGCAGCAAAGCGTTCCACCAGGTGTACAACCTCACCTTCCACATGCACACGCACAACGACAAGAAGCCGTTCACCTGCCCCACCTGTGGGAAAGGCTTCTGCAGGAACTTTGACCTGAAGAAACACATCAGGAAGCTGCACGACCCGGCCGGCCCGCAGTCACCCCCGCAGGCCTGAGCACGGACCCTGCTGCTTGAACAAAAACACCAAAAAAATCTTCATCAGGTCCTCTGAGTGAGCCCCGCAGGCCTGGAACTAAAGATAAACCCTGGACCTGGTTTACAAAGTCCTGAGGAGGTCAGAGGGAAGACTTTTCTATAGACTCTGAACTTTTGCCCCTTAAATATTTGTGATTTGCCCCACTGATCCCCCCTGAAAGTTTTCCTCTCTCATGAATGAACTGGTCCCTTCTTTTCTTGTGCTGACATTAAATTCTCCAAACATGCTGCTGATTTTTGAGGCTGGTTTGAGGATTATTTTAGCAAAAAACATCCTTAACTATGACCCCTTTGGTGCATGAAAATGGTCAAAATCAAACCAACAAAGGCACAGATACACTGATTTTTTATGAGCCAAACAAAATAAACTCCAAAAACCTGGGATCCTGTCCCTCATACATTTTTCCCACTCTCTTAAAACTTGTTAAACCATTTTCTGAAGTATTTCTTTCACTGTGGAACCTCAACTTTAGATAAACACGCTGAAATATTTGGCTCCAATTCAATCAAGTCACTTAAAAGATGTCAAATGTCCAGTCTTTAGTTGTCCAAATGCCTTTAGTCCGATTTTCATGGCTGATTTTGGAAACTGTTACGTCAAAAATATTTTAATTCTGAATCTTTTTGTCAATGAAAATAGCAAAATCTCATCCAAAAGAGGGAGAGGTGTGTGTTTTTCTTGCTACAAAAAAAGTCAAGCTTCAAATATGTTTGATCCAGATCAGCATCGTTTTCCACTTGTGAATGAATTTAAATAGATATTTCGGTCACAAACATGAAGTATGCAGGCTGATTTCAGACAAATGTTAAGATTTATGATTAGCATTTAGCTTCTCTTTGCACTTGCTGTTTCTTATTTGGCTGAAAAATGTCAATTTCTAATTCCAAGCGATCCAGGTGCTTTAACGTGATTCTTCGGGGCAGATTTTGGTGTCTTCTTAGACCAGTATTTGGCAGATTTGGTAATTATCGTCATTCTCAGTGACAGAGGGCCAAATTGTGGCAGCTGTAGGCTGCTGTCATTCCTAATAACAGTTACTTATCATTCAATAAGAAGGACAAAAAGTTCTCAAAAGAAGCACTACATCAACAGTTACATGTTTTGACTCAAATGCAAGAAGTAAAACTTAATTTAAGAGGCTAAACACAGATTCAGACAATTTTCTAACATTACTGACAGATTTTTCTTTAATATTGACATGTTTTGTCCTTGAGTGCAGCTCTATTTTCTTCAAAATATTCATATTTTCTTTCATTTGTCCCTGCTAGTTGTCATGTTTCCTCATAAATAGGGGTTTTTAGAATTATCTGGCAGGGATGGCAATGGAAAACCAGTTCCACTTGAGAATTGATAACTCCCCAAAAGAATCGGTATCATTTCGTTAAACACCTTTGCTTATCAACTCTCTTATCAATTCCTCCCACTTCATTCTGCATGCTTTGCAAATCAAAGGTGTCCTGGGCTCATCGGTGCTACTTAAGCATTTATTCACATCATTGAGTATCAGGAGTGTCATGTGTTTGACATTGTTGAAAACCATGACAATGAAAACCTTAAGTAGGCTGACTTTCTTCACAAAGAAAATCAGCAGGAATCAGTAAGGGAATTGTTAAGGGAATGGATCAATAAGTGGAATCGTTAACAATACATCTTATTCTGTAGAATCCATTTTTATTGACTTGCGAGTGGCACTAAGAGGCTGTCCACACGGAGAAGTTAGGCCCACTTTTCGCTCAAACCGCATGCCCAAATCCTGACAACAACAGACTCAGTAGTGGATTTCGGTGTCCCATTAATGTTGCGGCAGCTCCTGAGCTTGTTTTGGCATTGACAGCAAAATCTTCTGCGTCTCTATGATCACCAAGAGCAACAAGTGGATACAGAGATCAGGAGACACCAGTGTTTGTTTCTATGTGTCAATGTCTGCACACGCTCTATGTCTTCTCTGGTTTTAGTTTATGTCTGCAGCAGCGTTACAGCACCACTCACAGGCCTGGCACATGTACAGCATGTTCAGTTTACAGTGTCACATTTACTGAAACGGTGCCGACTTTCCAGAAATGTTTTTTTTTATTCGAAAATATTTTAATCTCCATGTGGACAGGGCCTAAGTGAGTAGTGGGGCCGCCAATTGCCCACCCCTATGCTAGCAAATGCATCTTTATTGTGACTCTCTTTGCATGCATGAAAAAAACAAATTAAACTAGAAAAGCTCTCTGAGAGTTCAGACCTTCGCCAGGCAGCTCAGTTCAACCCATAAACTTTGATTTCCAACCAACATTATGGTCCTATGTTTATGTTATACACACACTGTGGAATGAAAAAGATCAATCTGCAAGAAGTGTGATAATTGTTAAGTTAGTGATGGGTCTTGTAAATTGTGGACTGAACCAACTTGGGGGTTAGAGTATTACTGACACACACAGAGAGACCTCTGCTATGACAGACAATTTCCATATTGACATTATCAGCAGCCTTTTGAGTGTAACAGGCACGTCAGGAGGGACTGCGAGCGTGCAGAGCTGCAGTGCATGTTTCTATGACATTAATGGGCTCACAGTAATGTAACTTGTAGTTGTGAGCGCAGACGGCGCGGTGTGGAGAACTCCCTGGCATTGCAAGAGAAGCTGTGAAGATGCAATGACATAAGATTGAAAAACTAGACGTCAGTTTCCAAATTAGCTTCAACTCCCATATTGCTGTGAATGAATGGGATTTGCCGTTATAGAATTAAATGTTTTTTTTGTGAATCAATCAATCACCTCTGGCAAAATTTTCATGTAAATCCATCCAGTAGTTTTTGCGTAATCCAGCAGACACACAAACAAACCAACTCCGGTGAAAAACAACCTCCTTGGCAGAGTTAAAAATATTTCCACTTTTTTTCCACTTGAGCTTTAACAAATTGAATGCTATCAAATGTCAGATTATTTCCAGGTATTTTCGACACTGTATTGTGTTGGCAACTGTTGCCTGAAAAAGTGGATTATATAGCTGTTTCATCAGCAGAACATTTACATCTGCCGCATATCCCAAATCGACTCTAATGTCAACAAGATGAATGAAGCACTACGATGTTTCTCCTCATTTATCCAGATTCAACAACAGATTTAATTCTAAGAAAAAAGGTCTTATATTTTTTGTCTACACAACACAATAAGAGGAACAGGTCAAATAGAGACTCTGTACTATAGCCAAAAAAAATCAGAATAATCAAAAAAAAGTTTGGAAGTATCATCATATCAGATAACACCATAAATCCAACAACGTGCATGCCTCCCCATAATACATTAAGATAGGCATTTTCCCACCTCTTCATAATTCTTACAGATTTTCTGTTGTAACTTTAAAGAAAGCAACCTCCATTTAAGACAAACATGAAGTTGTGCATCAAATCAAGTCTTCATACCCCCTCAGCATTTCTACAACGGCTCCGTCTCTGCACTGAACCTTCTCTAAAAGTCAACATTTCAATTTCCAGTCAGCCAAAACCTTGTTTCTGATCCTTTGAGGTGGATGTCGATATCATATTTGAAAAAAAAAATAGCTTTAACGACCACGCCAAGATATTCTCCCAACCTCCTGAAATTGAAACAAGAAAATTAAAACATGTTGAAGCCTTTCACCATTGACCTCTTTGTAGCTTCTAACAGGTTTTAGCTCAACTGTTTCAAACATGATGAAGTATTTGCTTGTTCATCAAGCTCAATGCCAAAGGTCAGTTTAAAACTCTTTCACATGCCAGTTCTGACTCCTCCAAACTTTTGTCCTGTGAAATGCGTCTGATTTGCTTTTGTGAGCTCCTTTAAATGCCTCTCCAACAGAACGGATGTTATCTTTAGCAGACACCGAAACCTTGTTTCTGATTATTCAAGGTTGACTTCAGTTTCATTTTTGACAAATAAAACTAATTATGACTTTTGAAATGAGAAGGCATTTTACAACAATTTCAAAGTTGTCAATATGTGTGGAGGGCAAGCCCAAGTTTAGAAAATGTCATGACATATTTAGTTGAAATTCATCCTAAAGTGAATCAAAATATTTTTAAAACAATCCTTTTTGGCACCTAACCTTATAAAAATCTTTATATTTCCGTTTCTTAACTAAAGGCTTTGAGAATTGTTATTTTTGTTTTAAAGTCTGACTTGGATTTTTATTCCTATTAATGACAAAAATAATGTTGAGTATTTCAACACCTTCATTTTTTAAAACCTCTTTGAAAGTTTAGTGCAAAAAACCATCAAATTCCAAACATATTTTAAGAAATTATAATTATTTTGACCCTTGTGTGCTGTTACGATGAAGTTTGGGGTTGATTAAGTTTAGGTGAAAAGTCCTGAAAGTTGTGGTCTGCAGCTTTGTCAGCCTGTTGGATTGGACCCTTGAATTTTTAACCTCAATCCTCTTTGAGGTCTTAACGTATTCTGCAACATCTGTCTTCACCCTAACCCAGATGACACCCACAATAAAGCCTCCTCACTGACTCCTCACAGGCCCGTTGACCCCAAAACTTGACCCTCGACCTTGAACTTCAGGACCCCCTCCTTGACTGTGTTTCTGTCCCTCTGAGCTCATGCTGGACTGCAGACCCTTCACAGAGGGCTGACTGAACGAAGCCTCCCTCTGATCATGAGCCTGATGTGTTTAAAAAACGGCTGATTACTCCGTTAATGCTTCTCATTATGTTTCAGTTTCATCTCAGGATGTGAGACTGATCACGACCAGAGATGTTCTAGAGGTTCACCACCAGACTCAATCGTGAAATCAGGAATTTTGTTCACAGTTAAAGCTTTAAGTCTGATTATGTTTCAGTCTCAGATGTGTGTTCACCACGGACCTTAATTCAGGTATTTATCCGAAGAGATTTTCCCAAGTCTTGTGTACGTTTGTCTATGGTAACCAGGGAAGTGCTAAATGCTAAGTCACCTTTCTGCACCACTCCAAAAATATTATCATTTCTACATCTTTATGTCCAATAAAGAGGTGAAATGTGACATTCATATAGCCAAAAGTTTAGGTTTTTCTCAGTTTCACCTTTTGGATTAGCCCATTTCTGTTGCAATTCATTGGGCTCTCCTGTAAAAACAGCTACCGATTGCTCAAAATGGTGGGAACATAAAACAAGCAGGTTCATAAAATCAGCAGATATACAGAAAAAAGACTTTTGAATTAATTCAAAAAGCTCTAAAGCTCTAAAATTGAAGTTAAGTCACATTATTGTTGTAAGTTTGTCTTCAGAGATCAGAGGGATGAAACCTTGATACACACAGAATTTTCATTTTCAGGAAGGAAGTTGACACAAGCCTTCAAACTTTAAATCACTTACCTTTGACTTTAGACACACGTACAGTGAATTGAGTTTCACTCAGTTTTTATACTCTGCACCCTGAACTTTGACCTACTCACAGATTTGTCCCTGTCTTGAGTGACAGAATTTAAATACTGTTAAAAAAGAAGTTACCTTGGAGCGAAGAAGAGAGACTTCCAGAGTGGTTCAGTCAAATGATTGGCTCGTTGTGAAGAGGACTGACAAGGATTCTAAAAGAAGGGACTGACTTTTAGGAGCAGATTTAAATTTTTTGATGCTGGCATTTTACACAAAGATCATCGAATGAACTGCAAATATTTCACAGGAAAAAAGCCCCAGTTCTCCTGCACAGTAAGGGATTAGTATCAGTATTAAGAATTAACTGAAGGGTGAACGCTTGTATGTAAATGGTGGTTGTTCATGGAAAGTTAAAATAACCAACTTATATGTTTGTTAAAGTTCATGGTTACTCTACTAGTCTCTCAGGGGTAAATTTGTTTAAAGGCTGGAGATCAGGATCAAAACATTAAAAACAATAACAGCAAGTGCTTACAGAGACATCATTTTGAAATCTTAAATCCTGAAGCTGTACTCTAGAAATTCTTAAAACTACTTTAGTCTTTAACTAATTTACATTTTATCACAAAAAAGTCACACTAAAAATACAGAAAAACTCAAATTGAAGCCAAAAGTGGCAAATTTAACAGGATGTAATATAGTCTGATGGGGTAGAATTAAGTGAAGCTTCTGTTTTTTTCAGTTGAATATGTTTAGAAAAAAAAGATTTTCTGTCATTCTAATGGACTTCTGAGTAAAAAAAATAAATAAAATAATTTATTCTATAAAATATTTGATTTGGAAAGAAAAAAATGCCATCATTAATATCCAAATCATTGCCCAAACTGCACAGAAAACCTGAAAAAAACGACAAAAAGGCTAACTCACATTAATTGCTCATAAAAAAATCAAGTAACCTACTCTATTGAAGCAAAAAAGAACAAGTTCAAAATAGTTTAATCCAGATTTCATTTTCAAAATTCAACACGTTTTAAAAAAAACACATCTATTTTAATGGATGATTGTGTCAAAAAGCTCTAAAACAAAAAAAGAAAAACAAAAACAAAAAAATGTATCCTATAAAATACAAAACCCAAAACCAGTGAAGTTGGCACGTTGTGTAAATTGTAAATAAAAACAGAATACAATGATTTGCAAATCCTTTTCAACTTATATTCAATTGAATACACTGCAAAGACAAAATATTTAATGTTCAAACAGAGAAACTTTATTTTCTTTTGCAAATAATCATCAACTTAGAATTTAATGGCAGCAACATGTTGCAACAAAGTTGGCACAGGGGCATTTTAACCACTGTGTTACATCGCCTTTCCTTTTAACAACACTCAGTAAACGTTTGGGAACTGAGGAGACCAATTTTTGAAGCTTTTCGGGTGGAATTCTTTCCCATTCTTGCTTGATGTACAGCTTAAGTTGTTCAACGGTCCGGGATCTCCGTTGTTGTATTTTACACTTCATAATGTGCCACACATTTTCAATGGGGGACAGGTCTGGACTACAGGCAGGCCAGTCTAGTACCTGCACTCTTTTACTACGAAGCCACGCTGTTCTAACACGTGCAGAATGTGGCTTTGCATAGTCTTGCTGAAATAAGCAGGGGCGTCCATGAAAAAGACGTTGCTTGGATGGCAACATATTAACGTTGCTCCAAAACCTGTATGTACCATTTAGCATTAATGGTGCCTTCACAGATGTGTAAGTTACCCATGCCTCGGGCACTAATACACCCCCATACCATCACAGATGCTGGCTTTTGAACACAGAACACTTTTCCACTTTGCATCAGTCCATCTTAGATGAGCTCGGGCCCAGTGAAGCCGGCTGCGTTTCTGGTTGTTGTTGATAAATGGCTTTGGCTTTGCATAGTAGAGTTTTAACTTGCACTTACAGATGTAGCAACGAACTGTAGTTACTGACAGTGGTTTTCTGAAGTGTTCCTGAGCCCATGTGGTGATATCCTTTACACGGTGATGCTGGTTTTTGATGCAGTACCGCCTGAGGGATCAAAGGTCACGCGCAGTCAATGTTGGTTTTCGGCCTTGCCGCTTACGTGCAGTAATTTCTCCAGATTCTCTGAACCTTTTGATGATATTACGGACCGTAGATGATGAAATCCCTAAATTCCTTGCAATAGCTCATTGAGAAATGTTGTTCTTAAACTGTTGGACAATTTGCTCACGCATTTGTTCACAAAGTGGTGACCCTCACCCCATCCTTGTTTGTGAATGACTGAGCATTTCAGGGAAGCTTCTGTTATACCCAATCATGGCACCCACCTGTTCCCAATTAGCCTGTTCACCTGTGGGAACATTATTTGTTCCAAATAAGTGTTTGATGAGCGCTCCTCAACTTTCTCAGTCTTTTTTGCCACTAATGCCAGCTTTTTTGAAACATGTTGCAGGCATCAAGTCCAAATGAGCTAATATTTTGCAAAAAATAACAGTATACCAGTTTGAATGTTAAAGGAGACATACCATGCTGATGCATGATTAAAAACTGACATATAATATAATAAATTTGAAAACAAGACCTTACACCCCCTTAATTTTCAAAAAATTAGATATTGTATTTTTTCTGACATCCTAGAACGAGATTTGATGCCTCCGAAAATAGGTCATTGCGAGATGTCCGCGAGATTTCAAACGTCATGACAACACGAGGTACCTTTCTTTTTGTTGGAGTAATCTGATAAAACACTTCCTCCTCTGTGATGTCCGTTAGCCCCAAACCCTCACCGAGGAACACATCCACCAGCAGGGGTATATAGGTCCCTGGCTCACATTTCCTCATAACCAGCTCTGGCTTGTAGGAGGACTCAGTACACGGTCGCTGCATTGAGCCTGCCAGAAAATATAGTAGAAGAAGAAGGACAGGCTGGCTCTACCCCTGATAGAACTGACCAATCAGAGCACAAAGGGCTGTGATGTTGCAAGGTAACTTTAGGTCAGCCTTGAGACCGAGTATTTCAACGAGGGCTTTATAATGGCCTAAAATGAGGATATTGAGAAACGCTATTGTGGGGCAATGAAGGAACTAAATGACTTGTACTGAGGGCAGAAATGCTTTACAGGCATCCTAGTCTGGCATAGTGAAAAGGAGAAACAAGCATGATATGTCCTCTTTAAATATCTTGTCTTTGCTGTGTATTCAATTGAATGTAAGTTGAAAAGGATTTGAAAATCATTGTATTCTGTTTTTATTTACGATTTACACAACGTGCCAACTTCACTGATTTTAGGTTTTGTAGTTGATTATGCATTAAAGAAAAAAAATACCCCAATTCTGAAGGGTTATGGCTTACACTTTCATTGCCATGCCTAAATAAATAATTAATCTAATTTAATTATACTTAAACTATGGCTCAGGTCAAAAATTGTGTATCATGTCAACCCTTTAACAAATGCTTTTTCTTAAAATGGCTGCCCTGTTCTCTGTGGCTTCACCTCCACCTCTCTGGTCAATCAGTCCGTTCTTTGATTTCTGTCAGTCTCAGGATTATTGTAAAAAGAGTGTTTTATTATCATATTTATTTCAAATTGTACCACTGCTATAAAAAAATGTTGTCACAATGACGTTCAGTTCAGTTTTTTTTTTTTTTTTTTTTTTGAGGACTCATGCTGCTGACGTTAAAAACGAAAATAATAAACAATACCAATGGTGAGGGCTTTTTAAGGGTCGTTTTTACATGGCTGTTGCCACTGTTAGTTGATTTGTCTCTCTTTTTGTGGTAAAGATCATTCAAAAGTTTATAAATATTGGTCATGGCACAAGGATGTGGTAGATTTTGGTGCTGATCCATATCTAATAGTCAGGGATTTTTTTTCAAGGAATTGTTAACATTGGAAGATAGGGCTACTTTGAGAATACAATTTTTAATTTTAATTTATTTATTCATTATTAATACTAATCACCAAAGAGGAGAGACACTTGTTTTGTCTCTTTATTTATACAAAATTGGTTTCATATTGGTTTTCTCTTTAAAGATATCAGAATTTGATGAACATAGCTGTAAAATCAGATCAAATTCCTCTTAATAACCAACTATCAAATTTAATCACCTTAAACGTGTTAATGTATGATGGATGAAGAATTTAGCCACAACCTATCATGACATCTTTGTAATGCCAAGTTTTCCCGGTTGCCTACGTCATCAGTGTGAGACATACCGGGAAGCCGCTCCACGTAAAAAAAAAAAAAAAAAAAAAGTAAAAGAAAAAGAGGCCGTTCCTCGTCTCGTGAAGTTGATTGGTGGGGACATTTGAGCTCTGTGTAGATCTATAAACGCTCTCATCCACTTAAAACACGTAAAAGCAAATCCAGACGTGTTGTAGGTCTTCAGATCACTTGAGGACACCTACTCCACGGACACAAGAAACAGGAGCGCTCGGTCTTCGTCTAGGGTCGACCCTCACAGGCGGTGACAATACCTTCCCTGCTTGCTCTTGTTTTTTTTTTTAATGTTTATTATTTCTATTGATTTCTTTGGTGTATTGAAATTGACTTAAATAAATAAAGTTGAGCATTAATGTATGTTTACTGATTCGACCCCGCTCATGCTGTATAAGCTGTAAGAGAAAACAAAGTCCACGTCGTCTAAGTATCCTGAGGGAAAATAACATCCACTCCAGCGACATTAGTGAGATGGAAACGGACACAGGAGGGTGGCCTTCAAAATAATAACGGCGAAAAGGAAAGTAAAATGTTCAAAGACTGGCATATCCGACATACTAATGTTTCAAAGTACTATAGGAAAGCTTTCTTTGAGTTATTTTGCCGTAATTTATTGACATCTGCAACCAGTTTAGTTCAGGTTTAATAAGTTATTTATTAAAGAAATCATCTTATCTAATGAACAGACCTCCATTCAGAGTTTTAAAGCTATATTTGATCAAGGCAACATGCAAGAGCACACACAACTTTTAAAGTCACATTTTATACCCTCCCAAATGCCTTAACTTGTTGCAGAGACTTTTCAATATTCACACTTCTTTTACTAAACCTCGATCCAGTTCCTCGCTGTACCCCGTTAAAAGATAACGGTCAGTCCTAAGTTTTATTTTTGAAAGTCAGACCGGAAGCGGATCACCTCTCCTCGTGGGTGTGTAGTTTACGGTCCTGACGTCGCGGCTGGTCTCACCTCTGAGTGACTGTCCCCGGGTTTCGGTGAACCGTCGCCACATTTGTCCGTCAGGAGCTGGCGTGGTGAAGTAAGACCGATCAGAAAGGTGAGTGAGGAGATCGATCGGCGAGTCGATTAATCGGTACAAAGTGTTGAAGTGTTAGAGAGTCGGACTGTTTCCGGAGCGGAGCCCTATGTGACAGTGAGGTTTAATCCATAGATAAATTCACAGCTGAACAGACTGGCTGTGTTATTGATTGAAGCTGTGCAGACATCCCTGAGCCTCACCTGGTTTAACATTAACACAGCAGTCCACGTGCTGCAGCCCATGTCACTATCACTCTGTTTACTAATTTATATCCTCACTAACATCTGAAGCGTAGTCTGATCTCAGTCTGTCTGCCTTAAACTTAGACGGTAGACCCACCTGTTGCTTCGAGACTGTGGAAGTCCAAGCTGAGGACTGGGACCCCTGACAGCAGCATGAGGCAAAGCACTTTGAACATTAATTAAAAAATACATAAATAAGAAAAATAAATAAACAACAAGACAGACATATTCATATTAGACATAGACATATTCTGGAATAACCTGATGTCCGGTAATGTGTCTTGAGATGGTATTTCTCATGATTTGGTATTATGCCAATAAAGGCAAATAGATAGACAGGTGTTTGCATGTTCTCGTGCATGCGTGGGTTCCCTCCAGGCACTCTGGCTTAAGGCTGAACAATCTCAGGAAAAGATCTAAGGCCTGTTAACACAAAGAGTTTTCTTTGCGTTTTGGTCTCCTGGTTACATGGGAATAGAATATAGAGTTCTTGAATCTGCAAACTTTTGAAACCCGGGTCCAGAGTGGAGAGTTTCAATATGCTCCTCCATGCAGGTCTGTGTAAACCAGAGTCAGAGCGTTCCAGGGCGGAACGCTGACCGCATAGTGTGCGCAGTACTCTTTCACATGAAAGCTGCATTCACATACCAGGAACAACAACAGCTTCGGCCGTCTACCGAGTAATGTGTGCTGCTTATCGTGCTTGGTTTGTTATCCAGACAAAACTATCTAGACAGATTTGTTGTCCAGAAAAGAAACTCTTATGTCTCTGTGCGGCCACCCACCAATTAACCAATTAACGCCATTTATCTGGTTCACCACCAAAATCAAATCATTTTTAAGTCGGACCATCACCAACTTTTCCTGAAAATTTCAGCAAAATCTGTCCAGTGGATTTTGTGTAACCTTGCTAACGTAAAAAGAAACACTGGCAAAAAACAAACTTGCTGCCGGAGGTAATAACACTGCAACTTGTGGAACAACACCCCAGAATTGCCCAACTGTAAACAGGCTTTCCAGTGGTTTATCTTATTACCTTTCACGAGAAATAAATAATCTCCAAAACACTAATTTCCTCACGTTTCCTGCTTAGCATGTTATGGTTAATGAGCTGTCATATGAGGGATGACTGTCTGGTCTAGTGTAGTTGTTTTGACATAACAATAAATGAGTTCTTGTTTATATGTAGATGCTCGTATTGAAGAACTGATTTTTCAGTGAGCTTTGACCTCTATTAAAGACTCATGTGCTGTCCTTGTAAACATTACATCCAGTTTGTGATTTATCTGTCAAAACTCTTAAATGTCTCATAGATGCTTGAATATTCATCACTGGTCTGTTATTTTAGCCTTGTTAATTTTTAACGGCTGTCTTTATGTTAACAGACACCAAACAGACCTGTTTACTGTATTTCAGTTTTTCAGTTTGTTAAACATGCGTGTGCCTGTCAGCAGCTCTCTCCCACCAGCAAACTAAACTTGACTTCTAACCTTTATGATTGCCATCTTTCCACTGTGTAATCAGCCTGAGGGATGAAAACATTACTTTACGCTCATGTAATTAGGAGTCCTATTCAAACACTGAAGTTCATGGTGGTAAGTCCTGAGCCACCATCTTTGGCGTGCTCAGCAGCGTGTGGCTCCGTGTTTTTGTCCTGAGCAGGGGGGTCGAAGTCATGTTCAGACTCCTTAGTCGCCGAGGCAGGAGGACGCCGAGCTGCCTCTCCAGCCAGCGGCGCCATGAGCACCACAGGGCCGTCATGGCCATCCGCCGTGAGGACATCAACCCCTGGGAGAGGAGGGCGCCACTGGCCCCACGCCACATCAAAGAGCTGACCAACGCCGGTGTCAAAGTGCTGGTCCAGCCGTCCAACCGGAGAGCCATCCACGAGAAGGTGAGGCAGTCAGCATAGAATACAAAATCATCTCACTCTGTATGAATGAAGCATTTCCTAAAACATGCCCCCCAAACCCCTGAGCAGATGGTCATGCAGCATGTTTGGCTTTCTTATGAACTCAAGTAGATGTTGTTTGGTACATGTTGCAGCAAAACTCCACCATCAACCACAGAAATCATTTTTATGTGTCTCACTGTCCGAAACTGATATGATAAACTCAATTTATCAGTCAATGTCTCCAAAAAAACGCTGTTTTACTGTTATTTGAGCCATACCAGACTATGTGCAGGGTTCCCACTAGGGTTGCATTTATCACAATTTTCTGGCTAATCACCGATCACTGAATAAAAAAAAGAAAAAAAAGAAAATGACCTGCCAATGCTGACTTGCCGATACAGATTTTTTTTTACAATTGGTGGCATACACCCTCAATGTTCCAATCTTATTTTATTGAAAAACATGAAACAATACTTGTTACAACAGTACCTTGTTTAGGCTGCATATGAGGTAGTTCTCTCAAATTTAAATAAAACATTTTTGAATACTGCTGTTCAAAAAAATTATATCAGTTCCTTCAGTCTTTCATTTTCCACAGGAAAAAATAACAATACTAATACGAAGTGCTGTCCATTTGAGGAAATGCTATCATGAATTGCAAATGAATTGCAAAAATTAAAACCATGGTAAGATATTGCAAAGGTAATTAAAGGTGTAGTCAGCGATGTGGGAGAAAATGAGTGAAGAGGTTGCTGATAAATGAATTTAGACCCGCCTCCTGAAAGCTGATGGACGTGCATCGTCATGGAAATGGCTGTAGAAACTTTGAGCTGATCAACGTAGCTAAGGTAACCCTGACTCATCAGACAACTCAACTTCCATTATTGCTAACATCACAACAACAGCACATTTTGGCAGATTAGACAATAAGATGAATGCCTGATGGCTGTTACTGTTATGTGAAGCACCACAAAGCTAATGCTGCTTACCTATTCAGCAAAAAGATAGCGACATCCGCGCCAGTTTTCAGGTCTTTCAATTAGCGGAATTCCCTCCACCGTCGGAAAGCAACACCAGTGTTGACTCGGGTCTTCGCTCTTTCATGGTCATAGCCCTTCTTTTTCACTTTTCACTCCTCTGACCTTTTTCTTTTGGGCTGTTTTTCAGCCATTGCTACTGCACCTATTGTATCTCTCTCTTAGCCAACTGCGCACGCTACGCATCCTACGACTCCCCCTCCCCCCTCTGTCTGATCTGCGCATGAGTATGATCGCCCCCTGGATGTGGGGGTGTGTACCCTGTTTTGGTGACTCAGCCCGAGCTACAGTATTTACCTGCTGAAATTCAGAGCCAAGGCTGTGTATTGAAACCGGACTTTTTTTTCAACATGCTGTCAGTGGTGACATCTTGTGGATGGAGAGGAGAAATACGATGATTTTGACAAATTGTGCATTAGATTAGAAGATTAGAAGATCGCTGACTACACCTTTAGATGCTAAAAGTTGATGAAACTGTTTTAAAACCAAACAATAAATAAATAAAAAGTGGTAAAAAAAAAAGTGGTAAAACATAAAATAGTAACTCTGACACTAAAATGGAGTAAAGTCCATATGATGCAGATTGAAAGAGTAAAAAAAAAATCAGCTAAACACCAGATTAAACAGTGTCCTGGAAAAGCTTCAGTTATCCTGGAAAATAATTCATTTTCCTTCTACCTTGCTGTAAATAAAGCTGTATTTTTGTGGTTATAAAATTCAATAAAAATATTCTGCCAAAAATAAGACAGAAAAGGGGACATCATGTTCGGTTATTCAAAGGACTTTAGAAGTTAAGAATTATGTATCATGAACCTGTGGTAATTGCCTTGACAGCTTAGAGAAAATTGACATGGTTTCCAAAAACTTACCAGAATGATTGAGATTTTAAGTAAGTTTTTCTTATTGGAAACAATCAAACATGTTACCTTCATCACAGTTATCAAACATATATTGTATTTTTAATCCAGCATTGACTTAAGTTTATGTAATCAGTGTCTATTTAACTGGAATCACGGCTTCAGTGTTGGTATTTTCACATTTCCCTATCACCAAAACTTTTATATTCTTTCATAAAACCAAATAAACATGCATATTTCAAACCGTTTTTTAATTTATTCTCGAACTTAAGTTTCCACCACACACTCTCCTGTGCAGATGTGACTTAATGAAATCTACAGCCACTCCTCTCAGGTGTCTGATTTTGCTGGTATTTGTTCTCAGTACTACTTGAGAGCAGGAGCCATCATTCAGGAGGATATCTCCGAGGCGTCTCTGATTCTCGGGGTGAAGAGGATGCCGGAGGAGAACATCATTCCCAAAAAGACGTACGCGTTCTTCTCACACACCATCAAGGCTCAGGAGGCCAACATGGGGCTGCTGGAGGACCTGCTGAGCAAGGTGAGAGGGACGTCCAGGCATGATTCTGCTCCAGCACTTTATGGTTTGAACTTGAGTGTTACTCTGGTAAAAATCAAACAGTATTGACGACAAAGGAAGGTAAAGCTCGGGTATCCAGTCCTTTATATATATCTGAAAATCACCATCATGGCCTGGGAGTTCAGCTGTTTAAATTGACTCAATAATTCTAATTACTATAATTTAATAACAGAGAAAAAAATGCTGCTGCCAAAAGAAGTGATTAATCAACAATGGAAATTGGAAACTCAGTTCAAACTCAAATATAAGTAGCAGTGCTTAATCTAATCAGCTAAACACAGAATTTGAAACAGTTTATGTACTTACATTTTTGTTTGAATGCATTAAAAAAGAATTTCACAAAAACAATTACAGTCAGTTGTCCCCCTGCTTTTCTGGAATTAGGCTTTTTTCTGTCCTGCTGGAGATTTTGTAACATTTTGTAACATTTTCTATATTTACATTTTTAAAAATGTTTTAAAGGGACTGACAGACTGCAGTGAGAAAGTAGGAGGGTTACACGTGTCCCCCGGGTTGCCAGATCCCTGTCTCTGATCAAGATTAGATAATGTCGTCCTTCGTTTGTGAGATTAATATTTTAAAATAGTCTACAGGGACTTCCTTCAGAGTTGGCATGAATGTCTGTTGTGACTCAATAATGAACTAGTCAGATTTTGGAGGTCTAAGGTCAATGTCCTAGAGTATTGTTTCATTTCATTTTCAATGTTTATTTCTTTTATTTATAAAAGAAAGTACTTTTGTGAGAGCTTTATTGCAAGAATGCTTGAAAATATTTGTTCAAACTTAGCAAAATGTGTCCCCATGACACTTGGATGAACTAATATAATTTTGAAGGTCACAAGACAAAGGTCAAGGTCATGCTTGTTTATATTTTGCTTGTGAATGTATGTCTTGGTAATGCTTCAAAGGTTTTCATCAAACATCACACAAATATCAGTTTCATCAAGTACATCAATTTTTGACATTTTGGAGGTCTTGATTCGAAGGACAAGGTCGTAACTCAGTCTTTGCTTGTGATGTGAAATCCCAATAATACACATGAAGACTGCATTCAGAGTTTGCACAAAAGTTAATTGTGAAATAAGAACAGAGCGTCCTCTGTCTCTCTGTTGTTGGTAATTATAAGAATAATGATAAGAGTCAGAATCATAAAATAATAATAATACATTTTCTTTATAGGTGCCTTTCTCAGCACTTAAGGTCACCTTGCAGGGCAAATTTAAAATCAAAATAGATAATATGAGAAGACAGTAAAAAATAAAATAACTTGATCAGATTTAAAAACAGACTTAAAATGCTGCTAGGAAACGACTTGTAAGGTTGATGACTCTTCAGAGGGATTATGATTATGTCTTATCTTAATAACTTGCAATATTCCCATGTGCAGTTACTTTGTAAATGTGTAAATAATTCTTCTACTGTAGTTTTTCGTTTTATATTCTAGTTTTAATATGTGTAACACTGTAAATTTCCCCTAGTGGGGCGAATAGTTTTATTCTATTCTATTCTTTTCTATCTGACTTTACAATTAACTGAATACATGAAGATGGTAGAATTATGGAGGCCAAGTGAACCACCACTGTCCTGGTACTCTCTGTAAACGTCACAGAGGCATAAATCTGCTGTGCTGTTGTCCCTCTATACATTTTAGGTCTTAAATAGGTCTTTAATTAGATCTTAAAAATGCTGCCTGTCCATCAAAAGGCTTCTTCCCTTCTATTAGAAGTTCCCTTTGGTTCACTCCTTGTTTAAACTGAACCTCGATGTGTCCTTGTGTGACAGCTAACAAGTGCCAGCCCTCCATGTTTTGACTCTTTCTGTGAAAGTGAAGCTCAGTGTGTGCTAAAGGTCACAGCAGTGATAGAGAGCAGTCTGGTCTTGATACTGTGATGATGCTCATGCTATAAATATTTAAGACTGAAAGTGTGCGTGTTTTCCTTCAGTAATTTCCTTTTAAATGTATTTTGTCTTTTCAGGAGGTTCGACTGATCGACTATGAGAAGATGGTGGATGCTAACGGCTATCGGATTGTAGCCTTTGGTCAGTGGGCCGGGGTTGCAGGTGGGTCAGCTCTGTCCAAACCATGAAGAAGTGGAATTTTTTTCAAAGTCTCCCCTTGTTGAGTGAACCTTCATCACACTGTCCATCCGGCCTGAAGCTCCGGACTCAGATTTGTGTCTAAAGAATATCGATCTGCTCTCTTAGGCTTTAGTATTTTCTTGTAGCTCGTATGTGAACTCTTTTCCAGCAGGTCCCTGTTTTGTTTCTATCTTTAGATCATGCAGCTCACACATGAGGACACATGTAATCAAGCACTGTGTGTACATGTGACCTGACACTCCATATTCCTCTTTAAATAGTGCTCTACTGAGTAACAAATTAAAACATTCTCTGTATTTAGGGCAGTGAAAGACCACAAAAAACATTAAAACTAATTATATCATAATAAAAAATGAAGAACTAAGCAAAAATAAGAGATTTGAAACAACAATTTTAAAGAAAGTGCGAATGATTTATATTCATATTGTATACTTTGTTAATGCTCATGGTGTTAAAATCCTTTGCCTTTATATTCTCACTTCTGTTTGATTTACTTATTTTTCCTTCATAAGGAAGGTGACATTGCTTAAGATTCTGCATGTTGTAACCTGCCTACTTATTGTTCATTTTATTTTATGTTCATGCTTTTATCTATTTTAGTGTCTTTATTTGATATTCCTGCTGCTTCAGTGAGTGTAAGAGCAACTGAAACAACCAAATTTCCCCTTTGGATAATAAAGCATTTCTAATTCTGATCCTTAAAATGCAATGAGGAGTTTCTAAGTAATTACAAAAAAGTCTCACTTTTAGATATGTGCCTGATCAAAATACACACTTTAAGATAAGTTTTAATGCATCAAAATAGGTTATCTATAAATACTATTCCTTAGCTTCGCGGTCGGGTCGGACAGGGCTGGACTGGCCTGGATACTCAACTTCGGGAACAAGACAATTAAACCTTGAGCAGATTTATATTATCTTGACATGTCTTAGAGCACTGGGCTGTAAGTAGCGATATATAGCCGACTACAAAACTACGATACTAAGTTTTCCAAAAATTGCCTGTTGTCACACGTCAAAAACTACCGCTACGTAACTAGAAAGAGATACATTACCTCATCGCTTTGCATCATGTAAGTTGTTGAAAAAAGAAGTTGTAAAGCAATGCAGAGTTCTGAGGAAGGTCTGAGCTGCATTTATTAGCATCACAACAAACGGACGCTTTGGCTTGGGTCACGTCTTTACGACAGTCGCCGCACGTGCTCATGGGTAGCAGAGTCTTTATGTCGCCGGAAACAGATTCTCCTCATAGCACCTTTAAATTATTCATTTCAAAACAGTTGAATGTAGTTCATTTTTGATTCTCAATGTTTTTTGAGACTATTTTGTCATTTGTGGCTTCGATGTTGAATGAAAATGAAGATGTCAGGCGTATTGCACAGTGGATAGACCACCTTCAGTAACCACACCAACAGCAAAATGCTTTGAACTACAAGAATCATGAGACTCCAATCTGCAGCAATTGTATTCAGTCCAAAGTGGCACTGACCAATCAGCATACTTCGGAGCAGGAAGAGGCGGGAGCTAACTTAACCCTGATTAAATTCAGAGCTTTTTGTTCTTGATAAAATTAAATCTTTTTTTTTGTTGTTGTGTTTTTGTAGGAATGATCAACATCTTACATGGTCTGGGGCTGCGTTTCCTCGCTCTTGGGCACCACACTCCCTTCATGGTAAGGAAACAGTTTACTGGTTTATCCAATTAAACTCCCTATGAACCACATTCACATATGAACGGAACTCTTGATATTTCCATATTTTCTCAGTGAGCTGCATTTGTGAACTCAAACCACCAAACTTTCCCACCTCACCAGCTCTGTCGTAAATTTTCAGTGTGGAGTTTGGCTTTGTATCCCTGGGATACTGAATTCATTTTATAAAAGCAAATTTAAGGGGATATGTCAGCATTTTTTTGTTTTCATGTCTTGCCACACTTGCAAGTCCAATACTGCATTATGTTACCTTATCTATTTTTAGACTAAGATAGGCAGTTTTTAATTTGTAAAGAACTGCATTGGAAATTAAACTGCAGGGTGTTTGCGCAAACCACTGCAGGTGTGCTTAGTTTTGTTGACCAACTTACCATCCGCAGTGATTTGCACACACACCCTGCGGTTAAATTTCAAATGTATTTCTTTAAAAATTGCATAAGGGCTTATCTAAGTCTAAAAAAACAGATAACTTAACATTATGCAGTGAAAAAAACAGACAAAGTCACAACAAGCACACAGGTAGTTTAGAGTTGCTGAAGAGTTTATCTTATGACTGCAGGTAGAGGCAGGCTAACACTACCCATTGACTCCCTGTGTTTGAGCTAAGCTAATTTGTGTAGGTGAGCTCTGCCCGTCTCTTCTTCCTTGTTGCTGCACTCATAGTTTCTTGTCATTGACTCAAGAGTGAGGCAAGACACAGAAAAAGACGAGAAAAGCACTCGGAGAGTGCAGACCTCCGCCAGCACCACAGTCCTCTCCCATATTGTGATTTTTGCCATAAATATTAGTCCTACCTTTATTTCATGTAAATACTTAGATTCATTGACCAGGAAAACATACTATTCACAATTGGTTTCATAATGATATCTATTTTAGTTCAGTAGTTATTCACGAAAATTGCATTTTTTGTCATCCAGACGCTGATCCGGATCAACACCAAAACTGAATCAGTTCTTCCTTTTCCCATGCTGAACATTTCCTGAAAATTTCATCAAAATCCATCCATAACTTTTTGAGTTATTTTGTTCACAGACAGACAGACAAACTCTCCCAAAAACATAACCTCCTTGGCGGAGGTAGAAATGTTGGCATATCCCTTTGATATATTCTGATGATCTCAGACCCCAAATCTATATATTGGAATTTGAAATGTCTGATTACCATTTAGTTTAACGTTTTTCCATCCTTTGTTTCTGTCTTCGTTCCTCGCAGCACATTGGCATGGCTCACAACTACCGGAACGTCAGCCAGGCCATCCAGGCAGTGAGAGACTGTGGGTATGAGGTCTCCATGGGGCTCATGCCCAAGTCCATCGGCCCTGTGACCTTTTGTTTCACCGGCACAGGCAACGTCTCAAAAGTATGATGAAGACTCTCGGAAATAAAAAGACAAACATCTCAGTATCTATCAGGATAGGTAGGAATTGTGGGAGTTGTAGTCCTTCATGCTTTTTTCTTTTCTCCTCAGGGAGCCCAGGACATCCTGAACGAGCTTCCTGTGGAGTACGTTGAACCTCACGAGTTGAAGGATGTCTCTGAAACAGGAGGTATGAGCTCCTCATGGGCTTTAAACTTCAGTAAATACAGTTATTTTTGCTGTTTTTTGTGTTTGAAATTAAATTCTGAGAGAAGAAATGAAAAGTTCTTGGTGTGTGAACATGCTCTTGTTTAACTTTATAATGTTAACTTTATATTTCAGCACAAGTGGAGCCACTTAAAAGCTATTTTGTTTATGTTTTATTTAAATAATTCAAGGAAGATTCACCATCATTCTGCAACATGTAAGGGGACTAATTTTGTACTTGGGTATCTGTTGGAGCACTATTAAAAATAAGGCAGCAATAAACAGCTTTTACTGTTTCAACTTATTTACCTTTCTTTCCCCAATTAGCCAGCTTTTCTATTTTGCTCATCCTCTTGTTTGTTTTTCTATTCCTTATAGGTTTGATGAGAAGAAAAACAAATAATAAAAATAATAATTGAATATAAATTAAATTGAATAAATGGGCCGAGATAATAACAGATTGTTTTGTAAGGATGATAAAAATACAAAGTTTAACTATATGATTCAATGAAACATAATAAAATGTATAAATGGATACATAAACATGTATGTAAAAATAGAGTTACCTGAAGTCTAGTTATAATGTAGAAAAACCTCAAAAGCGAGATTAAAATTGTAGATCATGAGTTTGTGCTTAAAAATACTGGTAATATACTTATTCTGTATATATATATATACATATATATAAAGGTTAATTATTATTTAGGCCATATAGGTCATTATTTATCCTCAATCGTTCTTTTACACATTACTTAAATAAACTTAAATAATCTACATTAGTGTACTGTCTATTTCTTAAATATCACTTGACTGAACAAGAGGATTGTGGGTTTGGGGAGGGGGGGCGCTGTTTTTCATTCATTTATGTTCACACGAAAAAGAAAAAACTTGTATTTTTATCCAGTGGAATTTCAGACTTGCTTTCCACAAATACAATTAATTAGAAAATTATACTGGTATTACAGTAAGAGTATTCCAAGCACAGTCTTCAAGAGTGTGTTGTGGTTGTCTTCTCAGACATGACCAGAGTTTACGCCACCGTTCTGAGCCGACATCACCACCTGATGAGGAAGAGCGACGGCATCTACAACCCCATGGAGTACGAGGCCCACCCGGAGCTGTACACGTCGCACTTCAGGACCAGTGTGAGTCTCTGCATGAGCACCAACATCCATTCCCCCCTCAAGTTTGCAACCCCCTCCTCAGTGCAGCCCTCCCACCTGTTGGCGTTCGTCACTCTGAGGACTCGTCCTCTATTTCTATCTGCACCAGCCAGCGAGTGCTGGAAAGAGAGGTAGTTTCAAAACATGGGTGACATGATGATCACTTACAGCTGCAGCTATTGATTATTTTACCACTATTTTATCATCAGTTATCCAAAGTAATATTGCTATTAAAACATGCAAAAATGACAAAATTAAAAAAAGGTTATTTCCCCAGAAAATGTTTATTCATTAAAATGGCTTTACACATTTTTTAACTTTTTAAAAAGTGAAGACAGCAAATATTTTTGGGTTTTATGTGAAATGTTTGCATGTAGTGACACATTTTTCAGGTTGACTTTGGAAACAACCCCCCCCCCCCCCAAAAAAAAAAAACATCAAGAAAACTTCAAAGACTTTTTTTTTTCAAAATCAGACCATCTTAATTCACTCCTGGATCATTTGGGAGAGTTGTTCCAATTCAAGTGGGCATTCCCTGCTCAGTAGTGATGCATGATATTGAATTTTTGTAAGTAGGATATGCCTATATTTCCAAGCTTATTATCATTATAACTTTAGTTTGTTCACAAGAAAAAGTCGCAATTTAACAAAAATGAACCTCGGCTTTTCATGGTTACAGTCAATTTGTGTTAGAAACTCTTTAATAAATTATACTTTGGGTTCATAGAAATGGACATTTAGTGAAGATGAGGCAAACCGAAGTAGTACATTTGTATATTCTGCAAAAAGTCAGAAGTAGTACAGCCAATATTGGAATGCATATCACCAATTTGTATAGTCATGTTAACATTGGCAAAAATGTTCATAGTTCCCGATAACCATATTGATCTGACAATGCTGTGCATCCCTACTGGTCTTTGCAGTTTGTTTGCATATATATGACACAGCAATCAACTCTAGTTTTGGTGCAAACAACTGCTCCAAGTTCACCTGAAAGAGGTGGTCTTGGCTTGTTTTTCAGCCGACCCCTGGAGCAGTTTATTTGCAGTGAAGACACAATCGACCCAGGAACTGATAAACGGGGAGACAAGTTACCTCATCACACTGCTGTAGTAATTTAAGCAGAAGAAGTAGTACAAAAAAATCCATCACAGCTACCAGGTTACCAAGCTGATATTCGATATTAAACATTGATTAATGTGATCATCAGTTTTACAATTCAGATGAAATTTGACCTCCTTTACTAAACAATGTCTTTTTTTCCCACAATGCAGCAGATGACTCATAGGAATATTTATAAATGTGAAAATATAAGTTAATACAGCCCTGCCTTTTCATGTGGATTTGTCTCACTTCAAATTACAGCTGTGTTGACATCAGAATGAGATTTGTGATTTTAGCTTTTTTTTCTACCAAATCCAAGTAAACAAAGTGTAGGTGTGAAAACTACCAAGTCATTGTTCCAAAACAGGCTTTTCAGAAGGACTTTAGTTCGTGTTGCAATGTTTTTGGCAAATGATTGACCCTACTTTTCATTTAAGATATTGTTTTTTTAGGTTAAAAAAAAACAATCTTAAAAAAACAATCAATTGCAGTTACAAGCTTTTTGGGAGAAGATAAAAGTGATGGATTTCCTTAAAGGGACTGTGAGGAGTTTCTAAGTAATTGCAAAAAAAGTCTTTTAGATATCTATAAATGCTATTCCTTAGCTTCGCGGTCGGGTCGAACAGGGCTGGACTTGCCTAGATACTCAACCTCGGGAACAAGACAATTAAAACTAGAGCAAATTTATATTATTCAGACACATCTTAGAGCAACGGGCTGTAAGTAGCGATATATAGCCGGCTACAAAACTACGATACTAAGTTTTCCAAAAATTGCTTGTTGTCACACATCAAAAACTCCCGCTACGTAACTAGAAATAGATACATTACCTCATCGCTTTGCACCCTGTAAGTTGTTGAAAAAAGAAGTTGTAAAGCAATGCAGAGTTCTGAGGGAGGTCCGGGCTGCATCACAACAAACACACGCTTTGGCTTGGGTCACGTCTTTTGGTGCATTCCAGTTGTAGTCAGAAGTAGGAATTTCCGGTTCCGAGTAGGAAACTGCAACTGGAACGACCCCCGAAGTCTGAATTTCCTACTGGGAACTCGGTGAAACCTCGCCAGCCCCTAGTTGACAATCGAAGATGGATGCCCCCAGTGTGAACAGTTATTTAGCTCCTGTAATAATCAATTTATTTGCACTTCTGACTGGGGTGTGTCACTCTAGATGAGCTGTATACATAGTATTGTTAGACTTATATTTGCAAAAATGCTGCCATAGTAATAATCACATTCTTCATGTGATATTTGTGAACAACAACACTGGGCGTGCTAACAACAGCTAACAATAGCCTGGTAGATTGACATGTTTTTTCAGACTTCAACTGGAACACCGATAAGTCGGAGATGATGTCACTCCCATTTCCGAGGTCACTAGAATGCAGCATTACGACAGTCGCTGCGTGTGCTTATGGGTAGCAGAGTCTTTGTGTCGCCGGTAATAGATTCTCCTCACAGTCCCTTCAGTGTGAAGGGTACTGGTAAAGGTATGGGTCAAAGCAGATGTATGTATTGTACAAATGTGTAAATGATCTTTTTTCTTGTATACGTTGAAATGTTACACTGATATGGACTTATACAGCAGCTGCTGAATGCACAGTATGTGCTCACAGGGGACTCATTTTCCTACATCAACATGTACCTATGTTAATGAAGCTCAACATCGAGGTAATGTTTATGTTAATTGCCTGTTATTTGACAAAATGGCAATGAAGTTAAAAAAAACAATCAATGACTTTATTTGGGTAATGTAAATGACAAAAAATGAAACAAAAACATAACACCAGAAAACACACAATCTTCAGCACTTTGGCTTCTCAGAAAGGAGGAGGATGAAGTACTTTTCTATTCCTTCTTTTATTTTCTTGTCAATTTATATTACTAGCTCACTGAAATTACAAGAATAAAAGGAACATATTGTGAATTGAAAACAGTCTCTCATTTTTGAAGTAGTAAACATGAGACTCCTTAAAAACATAAATCAGTGTATTGATTGACCCCTCCTTTTGTGAGTGCTCTTTGTGAACATAAGCAGAAAAAAATGTTGTATTATCTTGTCCACAGGTGGCGCCGTACACGACCTGCTTGATTAATGGTATTTACTGGGACCCCCACACGCCCCGACTGCTCAGACGAATCGATGCTCAGAAGCTGATGAGACCCTCCAAAGTCATGCCTGAAGCCACAGAGGGATCACCAGGGCTTCCTCATAAGTACGAGTGACACACCAGAACAACAACAGATACATTAAAACCAGGGGTCACCGCCTCCCTGTAGTCCTTATGTTGGGCGCTCACTGTCTGTGTTGCATCCTGGTGGATGTGGATACTGGAATATTTCCTTGGTCTGAATGAAGTATCCACCAATTGACCTACCAACCAACCTACCCACCTGTCTAACATCTCTTAACTGACTGACATATCAATCTGCCAATATACCAACCTACCAACTGACTTCCAGACCTACTGTCTGACTCGCTCACCAACCCACCAACCTAACTACACAGGTACCAATCTACCAACATACCAATCCACCAACATATCTACCGACAGTATTTTTTGTCAGTCCTACTTAACCACCCACCTACCATCTCACTACCCCTTGCACTGCTTGGACATACCAGTCCACCTGCTATTTCACCATTCAACTTAAACATTGACCAACCCACCAACTAACCAACAGACCTCTGAAGCTACCTCTTTATCAACTGATCTACCTATCAACCAACCAACCCAACTTAGGGACACGCTTCCTACCAACCTACCTACCAGCTATTCAGCCCATCTTATAACCAACCTTACTATGGACCAACTTACAAACTGATAGACACCATTTAAAAACTTATCTTTCTGTCTACTAAGGTACCCACCCACTAACCTACCATCCAACAGTACTTCTTGACAGATCTACCTGCCAACCCAGGCATCTACTGCTTTCCAGGCTTGCACACCCACCTACACGCCAACTTTTTTAGCTGCCTATTGACCAATCTGCTGTCATATGGACCTGCTTGTCCACATACCCACTGTACAACCTACTTTCCAACCTACCTACCAACTAATTAGCCTTCTGACAGATCATCTTTCCAATCCATCAGCTTACCATCAAACCTACCTATTGACCAACCTGCCAACTTACCAACAGACCTCCTAAACTACCTCTCCACTGACTTGTGGACCCAGCAACTGACTTTTCTGCCTATTGGCCAACCAACCCAACCTAGAAACAAGCTTTCTGCCAACCCGTCTACCAGCCCACGACCCAGCTTATCACCTACCTGGTCATGAACCATCCAACAAACTGATGGACACTTCTTAAAAACATACCCTCCTATTGACTGAACAACCGACTTCCTGACCTACCTAGCTACTGATAAAACTACTGACTAACCATCTCACCAATCCACCAACTGACCATCAAACATACCTATTGACCAACTTATCAACATACCTACTAAGCTACCTCTCCATTGTCTTACAGACCTACCAACTTACCATCAACCTATCAACCAACCAACCCAACTAAGGAGCTTGACCCACTTAGAAAATCAAGTATTTTTCCTGTGATGACTAAAGAGAAAGCATAAGATGTAAATCAAAGATATGCATAATATTAATGTCGTGCTATCTCTGCTTCTTTAAAATGGACAACAAGCTCTTTAATTAGGTTAATTATTGGTTGTCAGTAGTTTTTCATTTTCTATTATCAGTCCTCTAAAAGATGGAGACATATTTAATATTATAAAGCAACCTCATAAATATGCTAATTTCCTTAAAAAAGCCTCTTAAATCCTTTTCAAACAGGATTAAAGAAGAGCAAGCAGGATTATTGTCAAGCTGAAATGTTTGCTTTTGGCCATTGCAGCTGATGTATTCATTAACACAGAAGGATATGATTGAATGACTCCTCTGCTCTTTCTGTAACTTCTGCTCCTTAACAACCTTTCAGCCGAACACAAAGCATGACCCCTGACTTCCCTGCGTTTTCACTTTGTATCAGCAGAGCGAGTAACCTGCTGGCTGCTCTTGGAGGTCAAACACACTCTTTTATCTCTGAAGGTTATCGGTCATGTTTACGTTCAGCCTGCAGCTCGGCCTTCTCACACACCTTCTCCATCTCTCTTCTCACAGACTGTTGGCCATTTGTGACATCTCTGCTGACACCGGGGGCTCCATCGAGTTCATGAATGAGTGCACCACCATCGATAAGCCTTTCTGTATGTATGACGCCGACCAGCACATCGACCATGACAGGTGAAGGGTTAAAACACTCGTACAGCATCACAATTGTGTCTCTGCTTGTTTCATTTTTCTCTAGTTTCAGTGTTTTAAGATTTTCTTAGTTTGAAACAAATTGAAATTCTGTTTCAGTGAATTCAGATCTATGCAGCTTGTGCCTAAAAGATTTAATTTATGTTAGTATAACTAATTTTGCATTGTAGTGATGCACTGTTATGGTGCAAAAGGCAGATGCTCAGTTGCAGGAGGCTGGTCTTCAGTGAGTGTTTCCAACTATCAGTTTACTGCAGGAACATGCCGCTGTGATAGAGGACTTTTTCAGCTGTAGGTGTGAAGAGATGGGAATTGAAAACCAATTGCAGTTGAAAATCGAGCCTATTCCTTAGGATAGCAACTAGCCTAAGGAATAGGTACAACTTATTAAGTCCCTTAAAAAATTCTTTCAACTTTTTTCTGCATGACTACAAAACCAAGGAGGTCACGCTCTCATCACTTGCTGCCAGCAGATACAATAGCAAAGACGTCAAAATGTGATCATGGCAGACAGGAAGCAGAAGTGGGATAAACTGGGGCTTAACTTACAAAACGTGATGCTACAAAATGTCTGAGTCTGGGATTTCAAGCAACGATGCACACACCAGCAACTTGTTGTCCAAGCAGCATGACACTAAATATCAGGGGTGACTTGTTTGAATTCTTTGCCACAGAAACCTGTGAACTTGTGTCTGCTGACTTTGTGCCACACAAAACAATCAATCAATCTCTTCTCAATAAAGAATGGTATTGGTATCAATAAAACCTTATGAAATCCCATCCCTAGGTGTGTCATAGTGCAAGACAGCACAACAAGATGATCTTTTTTTCCTTTTCGTGTTAAAATCAAACCTGAGCATGAAAAAAATGCAACTTCGAGCAATGTTAGAAATTCTTTTCTTTGAACCATAAGTAATCCCTTGGTAGTTGTGTGTGAGTATCCCAGTAGATCCTCAGTGTCTGAAATTCACAGGCCTATGTGTTTCGCACCATCAACCAAACCACATTTAGATCACTTAAATCAGCTTCCTTCTTCATTCTGTTGCTTGGTTTGAACTTTGGCAAGTTGTCTTAACTAAGGCTGCATGACTACATGCGTTGAGTTGATGCTGTGTTTTTGCCCTTGTAGCTATTTGTGTGAATGAGCAGTTGAGCAAGTGTGCTAGATAGAGTAGCAAGTGAGCACATATTGCAAGAGGAAACATCACATCTACATCACATCATACACATCTGTGTATTTAAAGCAGCAAACACCAAAACAGGCTGTTCTGTGCAGGGCTGAAACAGAGTGGTTTATAGGGAGGCTCAACTCCAATGTCTGGGAAGATTTTTGGCAAGAAATAAAAAAAAATGGTTCTTTGGATGTCTGAGATTAAGAGTTACTTTGTTAAAAGAAAACTGAGACTACACAACAAAATCGAGTTTTGATTTATTTATTTTTATTTTCTTATATGTACATGTTTATTTTCTCTCTTTCCACATTTCTTTCCTCACCATCAGAGGCCAGATTAACTAATGTTACTATTTTTATTATTAATAATATGTTTGTGTGGAGGTTGTGGACTGAGAAAAGAGCCAGAAAAACAAAAGGAAAAATTGTATGAATGATTTGATATCGAGGAGACCTACAAGTCTGTCGCAACTCTTTAAACTTTGGGTGTATTTATTTATTTATTTATTTATTTTTTGCTTGGTTCTGATTTTCCATGTATGCGTTTGTGTGATTTATGTTTGATCAGAAAATGAAATTGCAATAGTCTGTCACAAATGATAATTGAAACTGAACATTAAATTAAAAAGAAAGAATTGTCTAAGTATATAGCTTTAGCCCCCGAGGTCCCTCATTTGAGCTTTTTTAAGAGATCCAACAAAAACCCTTTGCAGAAGCTCCCACATTAACACTGTGCTGATTTGCTGCTGCTGTGACATTGCTGCTCTGATTCACCAGTGAAGTGAGCACTCTTGGAGTTAATGTTTGTTGCTCATTAAACTTTTCTGTGTTTTCTCTCTACAGCGTTGAGGGAAACGGGATCCTCATGTGCTCCATCGATAACCTCCCTGCTCAGCTCCCTATTGAAGCCACAGAGTACTTTGGAGACCGGCTCTTCCCCTACATCTGGGAGATGGTAAGACTTGCAGACGGTTTGTGGTGAGGGTGAAACAGCAGGGGGCGTTGCTTCTGTGGTGTTATTTGGGTGCTTTAATCGCTGGTACTATCTGCTGCTGTCAGACTTGCTGGTGGAGTTTGCTTTGGGAGAGCGCTGCGGCAGGTTCAACACACACTAACCGAGTCAATAATAAACCCTGACAAACAGGTTATGTGTTTTTATCGCTGTCAATTTTTTCAATGAGCTATCTTGTCTTCACCAGCTGCCTTCAGACGCCTCCAGACCGCTGGACGAGGAGGAGTTCAGTCCTCAAGTCAGAGACGTAAGTTTTGTAACATATTAACAGTTTCAATGATATCTTATCTTAAACTAGTCCCTGACTTTAAAGAGGATAATTGGAAAATTGGAAATGGTTTTGTTGTTAATGAGGACTAGGTAAATAAGATGTTGGACCAGCTCCAGTAGATAGTATCAGCCTGCGAAAACGAGTGATGTTTTGTTTTTGTGACTGAAAGGCTCTGATTGATTCTGTGGAGGTTAGCATGTTCAATCTTGTCTTATCGTCTGCATAACTCATTATATTATTGTAAATAAACTTAAAGAAATAGTTCAGAACTTTTGAGGAGGTTTGTATGAGGAACAAGACATTAGCCTGAACATTGGCCACAGTGATGGAGATCAGTTCTGCATGTATACAGAAAGAGTCAGCAAGGAAGCTAGGGTGATATATTGCTGCAGATGGGGCCAAGGTGAAAGCAAGTCACAAAAACAGTGTAGGGTAATTACATGCTAGGGCTGTCTGCAGCACAGACAGGAAAAAATGTGATATCATTAACAATTATATCAGATCACCACAACAATAGTAAAGCATTCTTTGCAAGGACCTACAAACAGTCCTACCATATTTCTGCTTTAATAAATTGTCAATACAGTCTAGTTCTTCAACATCTATGGCAGGGGTGGACAACTTTGATGACCAAGAGAGCCACATACATTGTTTGCAGTGCCAGAGGGCCGCTTTGTTACATACTGTCAGGAACTTTAAATGAGGAAAAAATATATTAATAAACAAAATCTCACAAACATGAAGCTTCAAAAAAGGTTTCTGCCAACAGTAATATATTTTAACTCAAACACAATTAAAAATCCACAATTTAATGAGCATGACACATAACTAAAGCCAATTGAAACTCCTTTTTGATGCAGATGTTTGCAGTTTTAGAGGAAAATTATATGACCTTCAAATTGTTGCCAAATATTTTTTTTACTAATACTTCATAGTACTTGTACTTCAAGACTTGTTAAAAAAGAGTATGTACCATCAGTCTAATGCTACGGCCACACTGGATGCGAATTGGCGAATTTAAACGCGCGTAAAGCCTGTAACGCGCCGCGTGTAACGCCCGAAGCTGGACGCTGGACATTTTGACAAGCTATGGGACGACGCGTGTCCCACAGCTTGTAGAGAGCTGGAGCCGGTCGGACTCAGTGATGACCCGTGCAGGCAAATCCAGCTGGAAACGAATATTTACAGAACTTACCTTCAAAACCTGTCTCCTCAGCGACTTTCACCCAAGCCTGCTCCTTTTGTTCCAGTCTCTGTAGAGGACACACGCCGAGTAGTTTAGCTCCGGATGATAGCAAACAGCGCAGATAAACCTCTCCTCCATCTTTGAGAGGGGGTTTGAGCAGGAGCAGGAGACGGGGCGTCACACATAATTAAATCAAACTTGTCTCCTCAGCGACTTTCACCCAAGCCTGCTTCCTTTTGTTCCGGTCTCTGTAGAGTATACACGCCGAATAGTATACTGTAGCTCTGAATGATTGCAAACAGCGACGATAAACCTCTCCTCCATCTTTGAGAGGGGCTTGAGCGGGAGCAGGGGTCGCGGAGCGTCACACGTTATCAAATCAATGACGTCGGGGGGGAATGTCATCGCTGATTGGCTGCCGCGCCGCGAACTGGCGTTGAAAGTTCAATATTTTCAACTCGAGCGTCGAGACGTTTGGGGCGTAAAAAGGCCTCGACGCTCCAAACGCACCGCGCCAAACGCGTCCAGCGCGCCGCCCGGGGCGAATTTGCGTCAAGACGCGTGTTTGCATTGACTTTGTATGTAATCTCGACGCGCGTCCAGGCGAATTCGCGTCCAGTGTGGCCGTACCATAAGGTTGGTAGAACTATTTTACCACATATCCTAATTTGTTTTTTTATGTTGGTTACTCATGATGAGTCAGATTAAGCAGTTGTTGTGCTTTTTTGTATTTCAATTTATTTTTTTGGAAATAATTGGTGGGCTGCATTAAGGTGAGATGAAGATGAAGGGCTGCTTGTTGCCCCCAGGCTGCCATTTGCCCACCCCTGATCTACGGTCATCTTATTGCCCACCTTTAGGGGTCTTCCACACAAAGACAAGTTCAGGCATATTTTTTTTTTTTAGATGTGGACCACATTTCTTTATTAAATAAAATAGCAATAAAAACTTGACCAACGTCTTTATAGTAAGGATTTTTTAAACTACTCTCTGACATGCCTTGGTAAGAGTTTGTTTTATTAAGCTGACTTTATGTCCCTTACACTGCGCCAAAAGCACCCACCTTCTTCATTATCTGATTGGGCTGTATTGAATGTGATTGACAGAATAATCATCCAATCACATGCCAGATATACTTTAGAAAGGTTCTGCCCATTCCCAAACACTTTCTATGGGATCTTTCCCAAATGGACTAGTGAAATGTATTGAACAATACCTTTTTAATTTTCCCTTTTCCTTAAAGGCTGTCATCACATCAAATGGAGCTTTGACCCCAAAGTTTGAGTACATCCAGGCACTTCGAGAAAGAAGGTAAGACTTATTGGAAACTCCATTTGAACAGTTAATGAAACTTCAAAAATGCTTTTAAAACCTCTTCATATCTTTGCGTTAATGCAACAAACTTTGGATAAATTTGTAAGATTACGAGACAGGTAACCTTATTGTTCTGTTCTAGCGCTAATGTAGCTAACGTGCTAAGTTACCAATACTGTAGTGAATATTCATAGCTGCTTAGTTAAAATCTTGTTAGTCTTTGTGCTGTAGTCTCCTGTTTTCTTGTCTAACTCTCCTTTTTTAGCATCACAGTGTGTTTTTCCATCGGCCTGCAGAGCTGTAGGCTGGAGACTTAGCGACTAACCTTGTGGTTGTTCCTGCACAGTGCTGCCCGCTGCTGTCCGCTCTGCCAACCTGCCTCTGCATTAACACCTTGCATGGTTAGCGTGCTAATAAGAAACAGACGTCAAACGCAGGAGCCTTTGGTATTGAGGGGTAGAAACGCCTTTTTTCTCTCTTTCCACCAAAACCACCGTCATCACCTAACATCCCATCACTCTGTCTCACATTTTTTCTCAAGGTCTGTCTGTTACCTTATTTATGTCTCTACATTAAGTACAAAAAACTGCTTATTGTAGCAGAGTTTGGCGCAAAGACTGGGAGTGATTGGAAGCTGATAGACAAAAATAAATTCAGTTACATGTCACTGAGGTAATGTTCTTAAATTAATGCCATTCAGGCTCTTCACACTGTCCAGCCTGTTAGATAGAATTTTTAATTCAGTCTGTCAATAATTTTAGTTTATTCACATAAAGAAACAATTAATAACATATTGGTTGTTATGACAGATCCTTCGTGTTATGATTGCAACATGGAGATCTTCAGCGAGTCCTCAAGTTATCTTTGTGATTAAAGTGCTTCTTTAGAATCAGAATTGGTATTTATTGCCAAATACCGGTACGTTTACGCATACAAGCAGTTTGACTTGGTAAACAAGTGCAAAATCAGGAGTCGGGGGAAATCAAATAAATTGTAAAAAGGAAGACTGTGCAAATGGGAAGATAAAACCAAATAGATAGTAAAATAACAGAGATTTGTTGAATTAAATGAAATGAAATAAAAAAAAAAAACAGCAGATAGGATCACAGGAGCTGGAGGACCTGAACTTAAAAGTAGGGATGGGAATCGAAAACCTTTCCAGTTGAGAATTGTGAACAGCTCCATCAAGAATCGATAGCATGAGTCTTTTTACTAATCAATTCCATTATCATTTCCTTCCACTGACAGGGTTCAGAAGTGTCAGACCTGTGGCTTAATTTTTTACAAAGATGCCTAACCGTATGTGAATGAAAGCACAAGCAACTTGCAGAAGCAATCATCTATGCTGTGACATGTGTTTGACATTGTTGACACTGAAAATCTACAGACCAACATTTGCCCACACGCAAGATCTGCAGGAATCAATAAGGGGGATTGTTAAAGAATTGGATCGAATAGCAGGATTCTTAATAGCACTGGTATCGATAAAATCTTATCACCTCCCATACCTACCTAAAGGAGGTATAAGTTTTACAGTATCGAGGTGAATTATTATGGTACACTTTAAAAAAAAAATCTTTAATCTTTAGGGTTAAAGTCACATTTTAATCATTGGAGCACCAGTACAACCTGCTAACAATTTAAAACATGATGTTTAGTGAGGATGAGTTTACAGGCTCCAGTTCTTGTGCCAACCTAAAGAAACATGTCAATTATTCCCCTGCCGCAGACTGAGGTTATTCATAATCTCATATGATTCATCTGCATGTTTGTCATTAACCTCCTCTGTCAAATCCTCCTCACATCCTGTTGCACGTTAACTTTTACATTTTTAATCAGTTTTGATTCATCCCTCCGTCTGCATTTGTTTATGGATTACACACTTCTCCTCTAAAAGCCTCACAGCTCATCTGTAGCTCGGTTGTTGCTGCTTTTTTAACAGCCTGTCACGTTTCTCCTGACTTCATGTTGTTTGTTTTTAGGCTCTGTGCTGATTTTCTGAACAATGACTCTGTAAACAGATGATTATTTCAGCCCTGTCTTCAAGAAGAAAGGGTCATATCTAGGCCATCCTTAAGACTTGATGAGTTTTCTTCCTAATTGATCCTAAGTATCATTTTTCCAGACAAGCCATGCCACCAAATCTTAATCCTTCTGATTGAGTTTGGCTCCTTTAAGATATGTAAACTGCGGGAGAAATCCTCCTGAGGGAACGTCTCCCTTTTCTTTGTTTTTAATTACGATGGCGAGGCGGCGGCCACTCGGACCTCCAGTCAGCCTCGTGCTGTTGGTGTGTGTGTGTGTGTGTTGTGTCGCATTCAATTAGGGCAGAGCTAATGAGCGCGGGGCCCTGACTCTGGGGGGATTTGAGGCCCGTGGGTGGCTGGTGGTTGGTCGCATTAATGCCACAGGTCACGGGCTGAGGCCTGCATTATTATGGTGTTATTGTTGTTATGATAATCCGGCATCCCTAACTGACTCCAGCTGTTTGGAGGAGGCCTCTCACATTAATTAAGAGGCATGAGAGTGCCAGGCTTCCTGATACAGTGGACACACGGGTCATATATACATAATCAGGAATTAAAAAGAGACACTTTCAGCTTCTATGAGCAGAGACCATCCCTCACTTGGACAAACACAGTGTCAATTTTAAACCGAATTAATTTTAAAAAGAGATTTTCTCAACTTTGATGCTATTTTGTGTGGATTACTTAAATTATTCAAGCATTTTTAATGCAGAGAAGTCATTAATTTCACAGCCAGGTTAGTGCAGGTTTTTGCTATGGGGTGGAAAGAGTCCAGAAAGACTCATTAAGTAAAAGTAAAAACTACTTCAGTCTATTCGTGCTGATTATTTTGAGTGCATGGTCCTTATTTCAATGAATGTGCACTCAGTAAAATTTGCAGCTCGTAATAGTGCAGTTTATGACACATTCGACCCAAAAATACTACATAGCCACAGTGTAATTTTGTTAAATAATTATTATCGTCACAGTTTATGTCAACAACCTTTTTCCCCTGACGAAAACTAGACAGCAACTAATAATAACAAGTGCACATGGACAAAAACTAAAACTAAAATGAACTGATGGTTTGATTGTTGCACTCACTGGCTACTTCATAAGGTACACTCGTTCAGCTGCTTCCTGACACAAACAGCTAATCCAAGAAGATTAAAACATTTCCAGTGGCAGAAGTTCCTGGACCAAAATGCCAAAGTGGTTCAAGATGTTGAAAGACAACAATAACTCAAAAAATCACTTGTTACAGTCCAGGTATGAAGAAAACAATGGCTTCAGTTCTCTGGGCCAGATTGTCAGGAAACTGAGGCTGTTACTCACAATAATTTTAAAACTGTCGCCTTGGCGGACGAGTCTTGATTTCTCCTGCCACATTATGAGAACATAAATCCATCCTGTTTTTTGTCTTGGTGTGGGGTATTTTAATTGGGACACTTTGGTTTCCGTAGAGCTCGGATTAAACCCCACAGCCTACCTGAGTATTGTTGCAGACAGTGGCCGTCCCTTTATGATCACAGTGAACCATCTTCTGATGGAGACTTCCAGCAGGATAACATGACAGTTAACTCTAGTGGCCTCCACAGCCACCACATCTCAATCCAGTTGAGCCTTTGAGATGTGCTGGATTACTAAATTCTCATAATGGATGTAGAGTGGACAAATCTATCATGAAGATATGGACCAACATCTCCGAGGGATGTTTCTAGAAGAATTAAAGCAGCTCTAAAGAGTAAAAGAGTCTGCGAGGTGTACCTAATAAAGTGACCAATATGCACTTGTATTGCAATCTTTTTTTTTTAATAAAAAGACAACCACGCCCACGAGACAATAAAGTTTCTGTTATGTAAATTGTTTTTTTAATACATCCTCCTACACAAAGCTCAGATCACCCTCAGCGTGTTCTAAGCATGTACTAAGCATGTAGATGAGTTTCATTGTGAAGAGCTCTGTTACAGTGTTTATCTCCTTTGGATTAGCTGTCTGGTTCATAAGATTATCACCATTTCATAGAAAGAGACGCTTGTTTGCTGCTGCATGAGTGTGAGCAGTATATAACCATTGCTGGTCGCTGCACCGTCGCATCCCAACAACAATTAATGATTTTAAATCCATGATTTATGAATATGACATGCATGACAGTTGTAAATTCACATGATTGATTGTTGGGTAAGTACATGATATGAATGAAAGCAGAACAGTCTGTGCTTTTTTTTTATGTGTTATTGGATGTTGCCCCATCCCCCTGCCTCCCATCAAGTCTCTCCCTCATCATGTTTCAGTTCAGATCCTCATCAATCACATCTGAACAGTCTGATCAGAGATTATCCTGCCACTCTGACTTTCTACACGATTACAACCAGGCTCTTACTGAGGAACAGAAATTATTTACTAATCATTTAATGGACTGAAGGCTCGTAGGCAAAACAACTAAATCAACTCCAGTCACTTTAAAACCATAAAAATGTGCTTATGCATTGCAGATGAGTCTGCAAAAGGTGCAATACTTTGTTTTTACTGGAGCCTGTCCGTACTTCAATAAATCCTGATGCTGAAATTACCTGCATGAGCTGCATGTGTGAATGCAACCAGCAGGGTTTCTTCACCCAGAGTCTTATGAGCTACATTCAGGCCTAAAGTGTTATAATTTGAAATTATAAACAGATTGAAAAATATAAAATTTGAAAGTGAGGTTTCAATATATGTTTTTGAGTTTTCTTTACATTAAATTGAATTAAAACAGTTTGAAAAGTGATAAAATAAAATCTGAAAAAGAAAGAAAGATCTGATGGCAAAAAAAGAAATCTGAAACCAAAAAGGTAAGACTTGAATGTGAAATATTAATCCTGCAACAGAAACAAAATGACAAATCACATGTCAAAAATGTTTTAGGGTAAAAATGAAAATAAAACATTTTATTATAATAATGACAGAGCTGAATCAAATTATATTTAAACTGAGTATATCTTAAAGCAAATTTAAAAAATCCCTTACACCTATTTTTAAGGATGTGAGATGTGAGTGACAGCATAGAAAAACATCCTCAAAATGATGTCGCCTTCAGGGACCGGACACTCTGTTCTTTCAGGGGCGTCGGTGGCGCAGTTGGATAGTGCGCTTGGTCAGTGATCGGGACACATGGCTCCGGGCGACACATGGCGATGTGTCCTTGGGCAAGACACTTAACCCGAAGTTGCTCCCACTGCTGCATCAGTGGTGTGTAAATGGGCATGAAAAGAGCGTGAATGTGTTAGAGATACTGATGGATAACTAACATAGATACTCTGAACCATCAGTGAGTGAATGTGAGAGTGAATGGGTGTGAATGGGTATGAATGGGTAGGTGTGACCTGCGGTGTAAAGCAGCTTTGAGTATTCAAGAGACTAGAAAAGCGCTATATAAGCTCAAGTCCATTTACCATTTACCATTTGTTCTCTTCATACCTGTAGATATAGTGATGACAAGGAAAAAGGTACCTTTTCAAACAGTTCTAGACAACTCTTGGTAATTATTGATGTATAACTCTTGGTAATTATTGATGTATAAAACTGAAAAGTATGCAAGACTGCAAGACTGCTCAGTTATTGCCCATGCCTAAAGGAACGATGCACAGCTTGAATTAACTTTACTATATTTACTCATAAAAATGTCCATTTTAGTGCAACTTCACTGTTCAAGGGAAACCAACCCAGCAATATCTGGAGAGATTTATCCATGGAGAGATCCTATGATACCTCAGTACAGTCCAAAATTAAATAATTATTGTTTTATTATGAAGTGAAATGAAATGTGTAGAAAGTCAAAGTTAGTGGTGGATAATCTCTACTCAGGCAGAAATATTGTCTTCCATCCAAAAATGATTTAAAAGGAAGAGATGCTGATGATTTTCTTCTGTCATCTAATCATATTTAACCAAAATTATTACTGTATTGGTGTTTTTTCCAAGTCTAAAAATCAGTGTTGATCTGTTTGGATGGAGACACAGACAGTTCCCATGTGTCCCCTATGTCCATCACGTCCCTTTAAATCAGTTTTATCCAATCTCCTTCAGGGAAAAAGCTGAGATCATGAAGAAGACGGGGATGAAGCGCGTCCTGCTGCTTGGTTCAGGATACGTCTCCGGACCTGTGGTTGAGTATTTGACTCGGGATGAGAGGACTCAGGTCACTGTGGGTGAGTTTCTTATTGAAATTCTGTTCATTGCTGATGTTTTTGTCTGTTCTGATGGTCAGTGTGTCTGATTGGACGAGCACAGAGCCAATCACCAATCATTATAAGCTGTGTGTTGAAGCCTGTAAATATTCAAACTAGGAATGTATGAAATTGGATTTTTGCAGACATCTGATATGCCGATATTTTATTGAGTCATTGTCACCGATACCAATATTATATTAATATAAAAAAAATTACTGCTGGTCAGTCTGGGATTTGTCATGTCAAAAATGGCATCACTGAGATACCTGCCGAGTCACTCAGGGATAACTGGGAGGTCGAGCTCACGTATAAATGCGAAAAGGGATCCCACGTCTTATACATTTTCCTTAGGAAATCCCTGAAAACACCCCTGTCTTTTCTAGTTTAGCAAAATTGAGAACTTCATTAATACTAAACATTTATGAAGGAGGAATTGGTGACTTCCATTTCAGATAGCACACTCTGAGGACAGGAAGAAAGAATGAAATACCAGTCCCGGGGTGCTGGTTTAGTGAAGTGGTATCAAACAGGTTCATACTGTATACATGCTTCTGTTTGGTCCGAGTTCGAATCCAGCCTGTGGCCGGTTTATCGAGTGTCTCTGTCCTCCCATCAATTAAGGCACTAAATGCCAAAAATAACCTTAAAACAAGACCATTACCACATGTTACACTTAGTGTCTGGACCATAAGGCATACCATTTGACCCAAAGACAAACTGCACAGCAAGACCAACAGATGGCGCTGTAGCTGCTGATGATTTGAGTCTGACCGTGTAAAACCTAAAAAAATAAACATTGTCGTCCTTTCTGTTTAACCTGCTCCGACTGTTATGTTCCCTGCAGAGCTGCAGTGATGTGAGCATGTGACCCATGTTTGTTTCTGTTTGTTTTTAGCCTCTATGATGCTGAAACAGGCCGAGGAGTTGGCAGCTAAATACCCCAACACCATCCCCATCAGGCTGGATGCCGCCAGCCAGGAAGGTCACCTGGACTCTCTGGTCAAGGATCATGACGTCATCATTAGGTACACGAGACCTACTAACTGTACAACAGGGCGATGGAGGGAAGAGTCATCTTTACACCTTAAAAATCATAAACTGATCGCCTGATTCGCCTGGTCAGTAATATGGAGGTTGCAGGTTTGAGCCCAGCTCCGGGTGTCACATGTTGGTGTGTCCTTGATCAAGACACTTGCCCAAGTCTGTCCCACTGCTGCATCGGTGGCATGTAAATAGGAATTAATCAGCGTGAATGTGTTGATGATACTGATGAATGACTGACATAGCAGCTCCAACATCAGTGAGTGAATGTGTGGATGGGACCTGCGGTGTAAAGCTGCTTTGAGTTGTCAAAGACTATTGTTCTGTTTTTACTGTTTTTTTAGCATAATAAAATACAACAATGGTCTGATAAATTTATATGCACAATTACACACATAGTCACCTGTTATCTGACAAAATATAAAGTAAATTAGTAGCACATCTTAAGCAAAACACAAAGAATAGAAACTATGGACATCTGTAATTTAGATGTGGTTTACATTGAAACTGCTGAAACAGTTTCATTAACAAATTGACATCTTCATACCCATGTATATTAAGAGTCGAGTCTTTTGAAGGACTCTTTAAGTGAACGATGAGAACCGATTCTCAGCAGTGAGTGAGCCATTTGCTCATCGAAAGAGCCGTTCAAAAGACTCGACTCATTTATGAACGACATGACTCTAGCGCAAACCACTGCAGAAGTAGGTCAACAAAACAAAGCCTCTGTTTCGGAACAGAAGAAGATAGTACGATGATAGTAGAAGATGGAAAATAAACAATTGAAAAGCAAGTCACAACAAACACACAGGACAGTTTAGGGTTGCTGAAGAGTTTATCTATGACTGTAGGCAGAGGCAGGCAAACACTACCCATTAACTCTCAGTGTTTGAGCTAAGGTAATTAGCATTGGTCGCGCTCTGCCTTTCTCTTCCTTGATGCACGGCCAAATAATGGAGTCTATCTGTTTGTCATAAGCTTGGGAGTGAAATGTTGGTGTATCGCTTTAATGAGTGCACAAGTGCAGGTATTGGGTCAAGGAATTTTTTAACCCTTATTTTAAGCTTTTATTAAGAGTCAGCAGCTTTTCTCTGGACCATGTGAGGCTGTTGTCTGGATGGTGTTAAAGTAATGACCCAGGAAAAATCTCTTCATCGGGGCACTGAATTGATTTCAACATAGGTTCGTCTGTGCTTTTTAACCTGTCCTGGCCTCCTTTCCTCAGCATGCTGCCGTACTCATTCCACCCACTCGTGGCCAAACACTGCATCAAGAGGAAGGTAAACATGGTGACAGCCAGCTACCTGAGTCCTGCCCTGAAGGAGCTGCAGAGCAGGTGAGTGCAGCTCTCCCGATACAGAACAGGATGTACACAGAACGTTTTTTCAGACAGTTATCGGCTTTTTTAAAATACATTGTTGTGTCCATGTGCGCACAGAGAACAGTAGTTCCCCCCAGGAACTAATGGGATCCAAATGTATTTCTTTTTTTTTTTACAAATTTTGAAACTGAACTTCCTCCATTAAATGTGACTTAAGAGCTCTGTTATAGGGATATTTCAGTATTTTTTTCTTGGGTTGTATTCTGTATTGGGCAACAGTCAGTGAAGTGACTGAAAGGGCTCGCAGCAGTCAACTTCTCTGCAGGAAGTCTCCATGTTTTACACTATTTCACAATGCAAAATGGCTGTGGTCTTCCACCTGTGTGCATTTGATCAATCAATCTGTATTTGTATAGCACCAGTTCATAACAGGTGTAATCTCAAGGCACTTTACTATATAGCAGGTTGAAGCCATGCTTTTCATTTATGGATATGCATCTATACTTCTACACAAGTACATACAAAAATATTTGTAAATGCACGTACATACTTCCAGAGATATGTCCATCCAGGCAGAGACAAAAGGAATAAAATCACTTTTGTGTCTTCTGAACACAGACTCAGTCAATCAATCTCTGTTTGTATAACAACATATAACAACACATTTGTTTTAGTTGAATATAAAATTAAAGGTAAACACTTTGAGATGTAACGTCTCATTTTCAAGAGAGACCTCGTGTCTGTATGATTGTAATATAGTTACTATGGATGTTTAATAAATACAGACATGGATAGAGAGATCAGTACTATTAATATCTATAATGTCATAATCTGTTGAGAAATGTTTAGCATCTAGCTAAACTATCATTAAATGAGTTTAATTGATTAAAAATATGAACTTATTTTAAATGATGTCATTTCTGTTGATTGACAATCCGCTGTTTCACCCTAAATTAATACTGAAACAAACATAAATGATTTTGACTGAACGTGACGACAACATTCCTGTAACTGGATTCACGGGGTTACCTTTTTAAACTGGAGGATAGAAGAAGAAATACTTCAGATTCAACAGGCAGAGGAACACATGCCACATTTAAAGTCATTTAAATCACCTTTCCTGCAAAGTTGTCAGGTCTGCTTACTATAAGCAACTTCTTTTTTTTTCAAGTTCCTTGTAGATATTGACAGTTGGGAGTTAGATTTTTTTGGGCTTTATCCAAAAGTGCAGTTGGTTATTTGGGCTTGTTGTGCCCCCAAACATAGGGTTAGGGGGCTCACTCTACTACCGGTATAAACTAAATTCAGAAGTTACACAAACTATTTTGTCCCACTCCGAGCACAAATGTAAATTTTACTGTAAGAAAAGGGAAAAATGATGTTCCCACTAAAATAAATTCTTATAACCAGAAGTAAACGTATATCTAATATAGCTGTTACTGTGTTCGCTGTAATAAAGCCGTAGAGGATCAACATAAAACAGATGAAAGCCTTACTATGTCTGTGATAATAGAGTTATTAATAACAGTGCCCCCCCCCCACGTCTGTATAAAGAAAAGGATGTTCCACCTCCAAACAAAAGAATGTTGAAGAAGTAAATTAAGAAATAAGGGAAGTGTCTCTGTGAAATGTAATGTAGATGAAAAGTGAAAATAGCTGGGGGTTGCTTGTTTTGGGCTTGTTTTTTTTGTTTTGACTTGGTTGCTTATTCAGTAGAAAAATCTGGCAACGCTGCTTTCCTGTCCATTCTGATGCTCAGGTTGAGGTCCTCTTAACCACGTCTACTTGCCTAAAAGCATTGAGTTGCTGACATGTGATTGAAAGAGGAGCCATTTGTGTTAAGAAGCAGTTGAAGGCGTGTACCTAATGACCTAAGTGCAGTAGGAGAAATTAAATAAAACTGCAAAAAGGCTTGGTTGGATGAGTTCTTTTTCTTGTGTGTGATTTCTTTGAATCTGTTTTTCATGGTCCAGCTTATCAAAGCTGTTGAAATAAAGTTTGTTTTGTGTGTTTTTGTTCATGGTGTTTGTTCTGGTGTCAGTGTGGAGGAGGCAGGCATCACCATCGTGAACGAGATGGGACTGGACCCGGGGATCGACCACATGCTGGCCATGGAGTGTATCGACCAGGCCAAGGCAGACGGCTGCACTGTGAGTCTTGTAACACACTGACTCTTGTGTACGTTTTATGTTTGCATCTGATAATAAGTAAAGAAGTTAATGAAATGTATCCATTAAACATTTTCACAAAACTCAAGTTCACAGAAGTTTTAGTGCAGAAACAGCTGACATCTCCTGGTATGTAAAATTATTTCACTATTTTCCTCTCTCGCTGTGACTTTTGAATCAAACATGGACCTTTAGACTGCATAAACTCAGATCTAAGTGCGAGTATTTGTCCAATTTCAAGTCAAAAATAGACTTATTATAAGGCAAAATGTCTTGATATATCTGGATAAGACCTTATTTGAAGATATAAAAACTAAAAATAAAGCTTGAGTTGCTTGTAATAAGTAAAGTAATCTGCCAGTGACACTAGACAAATTTGATTCAAAGGGTGTCGCAAAAGATTTTTATAATCCTGAATTTAAGGCACTCGCTGAGTTTAACTTGCTTGTTTCATTGGCAAATGTTTTCTTATCATTACAAGTAGTTCAGTGCCGAATTTTCGCCTTCCTTTCTCGTGCACAATATTGGGTTTGGACAAGAAGAGCAGCATTTAGCTATGGTTATTTTAAAAGGCATTCATGACAAGAAGGTGCATCAGTGTTTATATTTGTGTAATTTGCTGATACTCCAGTCAATGTATATAATTATTATTTTATTCTATATTATTTTATTTTATTTTTATTATTTAGATTTACCAATGTACTTACTTTACTGAGAAGAACCTTAATTTCCCTGAAGGAGTCTTCCCAGGGAATAAAAAATGATCTAATCTAATCTAAAAAGGTTTTAAATGAGTTTTGTGGATTCTGTGAAGCACATTTGGCTTCATGTTCGGAAAAACATGGAGCATGAATAAAGCAGATCCGACTGCAGACGCTGACGTGTCTCTGAATCCTCAGGTGGAGTCATACACCTCATTCTGCGGCGGCATACCTGCTCCCGAATGCTCCGACAACCCTCTCCGCTACAAGTTCAGCTGGAGTCCGTACGGCGTTCTCCTCAACACCATCAGCCCCGCCATCTTCCTCCGAGACAATGAGGTACGGAGGCCCGAAGAACCAAAAACTCTCAGAATGTAAACTGCAGGTTTGTTCCCGTCCTTAAGAGTTTGTGTTTGTCCAGGTGATCAGCATCCCAGCTGGCGGCTCTCTGATGGACGCCACCAAGCCCATGGACTTCCTCCCTGGTTTTAATCTGGAGGGATTTCCAAACAGGGACAGCACCAAGTACGTGGAGCAGTACGGCATCGAGTCGGCGCACACAGTGATCCGAGGAACTCTCCGCTTCCAGGTACAACGCACTCTTTTCAGGAGCTAACTTTGATATCAATATACCGTAATTTCTTGTTTATAACAGGCATTTTTTGTTCTAAAATAAGGTCTAATTTTCGGGTGCGTATTATACACAAGCACAAGCAAAAAACATATTTTTCGTCTTGCCAACATTGTGATCACAACACATCTGACACAAAAGCCGAAATATTCTCTCCAAACTTGGGTAATCCTTATTAAGCTGACTGTTAAACTGTTTCTTTCCAATATTTTGGGTCTTATTTAGTTTACCTTTGTGTAATGATGTAAAGTAATGTGTAATTCTCAAGTGTTACGGTACCACACGACTCGCATGCAAACACAGGGTGCTGCCATCTTGTGAGCAAGGGGACCAAAAAAACTAAACTGTGTTTGATCGAAGACATTGGCGTGTTGCTGCTCTCTGACTGGTCGGTACACCAGGGCCGAGTAATTGCACATGCATGAATCAAAAGGTGATTCTGCATCCAGTCGAGAGAGAGAATCGTGTACAGTATTTGTAAATCGTAAATTTCATAGATTAAAACTTTGAATAAAGGTAGTTTTTTTGTTTTTGAGGGAGTAAAGTTTCGGCAAAATGTCAGTGCGTGTTATGTTTGGATACAGTGCTTTTCCTGAAGAAACAAATCAAGAGATGATGTGTTATAAATGAGGACCTGTTATAATCAAGACTTTACGGTTAAAATATTTATACCTACCCTGAGTTGTCTGTATCTGTTGTGGTTAAATCATTACTTCCAAGATGAAGCGTTATCTGAGCAATGTTAGCTCAACATTATCCTGTCTGAGCTGAGTAGTGCATGTACATATCGCATTTTAGAACAGAAAAGACATTTCATCTGCTGACTTCAGAGCTATACTTTAAAGAAATGAGAGCCTTCAATGAAATATAGTGGAGTTGAAAGCACAATTTTTGTCTTTCAAATGTAGTGGAGTAAAAGTCATACATTTCCAAAAATAATAATACTCAAGTAAAGTACAGATAAGTCAGAAAGTGTTGTTAAGTACTGTGCTCAAGTAAATATACATCATTATTGTCCACTCCTATACAATACTGCACATTTTTATCAGGCAGGTAAAAAAGTACTGTACTACATGAAGGTGTGGAAAAAGTTAATAAATAAGTAATAACTAAAATGAAAATAATAATTAAAGGCTAAATCAAATAAGTAACTTAAATAGTGTGGATATATACGTAGTTGTTAGAAATTAAATGGTAAACATACAGTGTGATATAAAGCCTGTCAAGTGCATGATACTGATAATTTTAAGGTAAACCATAAATCTTTAGAACTTAACCTTTACAGCCCCAACCCCATTTTAAATGACATACTCATAAAGAAAAGAGTGTATCTCTGCAACCACAAGGTCTGTTTGAGTAATACTGGTGTCATTATAAAAGTAACACTTGAAAGATTTGTCCAGATGTGGAATTATCAGTATATGTGTTACTGCTGGGACAGAGTAAATGAAGATAGAAGTCAGAACAATTTTAAAATTTCATTCTTGCCTAAAAAAAAAGTTTTTATTGTGAATATCTCTTTGGATTGATGCAGTTGCTCGGTGAGTGAATGTCAAAATATATGAACATTACTTCTGCCAAGTTTGAGTCTGATAAAGTGATGCAGAACAAAGTTAGAGAGTTTTTATTACAGAGTGGTCAGGATGAATCTTGGCACAGTTTGGCACTATTAGTCCCATTTGAAATTTTTGATATACCAAACTTTATATTTCACTTTTCTGTCACTTTTGGTGATCATTACACCCAATTACAACAGCTTTTATCTTCTTCAGCTTTTCCCTGACAGTTTTTGACTGTTTTTGAATATATATATTTATATATATATATAATAAAATAATTATTTTCTTTGTTTCTTTTGGAAAAAAATCAACAAGAATTCTTTACACTTTCCCATCCAAAGAAATCCATACAAAGCAACTCAAGTTTGAATCAAAGTAAAACAGATTTCGATATTTGATAACTCATTTGCTTGGTGTTGACGTTGCGTTTGGTGTGTGTTAAAATGGCTTATATGGTTGTGTAGCAAAAAAATTTCTGTGTAGCATGACTGTTTTTCTAGATGGATAGTTGACTTTTTCTTACAGTTTTGTTGGAGAACAAGCAAGCATTCCTGAAATTGGGTACTTTGGGGCTGAACGAGTTAAGGACATTTAATCAAGCGAGTAGCTGTCCATGATACTCTTCAGGGGGACTGTCGGACTCAAACCTGTGCTGTAGAGTAATCTGGTGCAACATATTCACTATTTAAAAAAAAGCCTGATTTCTTTTTGTGTTTTCATCCACAGCATTCTCTGTGACTCACTTCAGCTCTCACTTTGCTCCGCAGGGCTTCTCAAAGGCCATGAGTGGTTTTGTCAAACTGGGTCTGATCAACAGCGAGCCGTGTCCGATCCCACATCACATGTCCTGGGTGAGAAGAAGCTCCGCTCAAGAGCATTCAGGAGAAAGAACGCACATTCAGAGCCGTATACGCACGCTGAAAGGCTGCCTTTTGAGAAATGTTGCTTTTTCTTCCTCCCATTCTGGCTCTCAGTTTTTATGAAATGAGCTGTTTTGCGGCACTTCCACTTGACGCGCCTGACTGTGGGAGTGAAGAGTCTATTGCTGTCAATAGCTGCTTGTCAACATCAAGGCTGCGGTGACCCACGGCTCCCTGACACTGATGAGTTTACAGCACATCATCTTTGTCCTCTTTTCTCTCGGCTCCATGAAAGAGAGACGCTGAGCTGCTGGTTCATGGCGTGTTTATCACCAATCAAAGCATGATGAGCTATTTTAAATCCCAGCACTTGTATCCATGAAAACACTTGAGTAAATCTCTGATTTCTGAAAAGGAGCCAGGAGACAGAGATGGAATATAACCACTTCACAAAGTGTCTGAACTCGGTGGAGTTTGACAAAGTAAAAGAGAAGAAAGGAGATCTGCTTCAGGGGTGAACATGGAGCCAAAGAGAAAGCTTAAGGATACAGAGTAGAGGCTCAATCAAATGTTATTTATAAAGCACAGTTCATACAAATTTAATTGCAGCTTGGAGTTCTTTACATTCAGAAAGAAACATGATTGACAATATATGTACATATACACATGCATATGTATAAATAATATAATTGTAATGATGGCAGGTAGAATGTCAAGGGGATTTGGAGATTAATGCACACCAGAAAAGCTAAATTAAAAAAAATGATGGTTCAAAATGACTGACAAAGTGTAAAGAAAAGCAATAAAACAAAGTGTTGTGCTTAAGACCACACTATCCTAGACCAAGACTTGCCCAAGACTTTTGTGAGTCGAGACCGAGAACAGACCAAGAACATTAAAATTAATTTTAGAAACCATGACAAGGTTGAGCAGTGAAGGCAGGTGTCCCTCAGTCACAACACTAGGAAGGTTGCAGTCACCACAGGGGAAGTAAAACATGAATTGTAGCATTTTGTTGTTATACCAAGTGTTCCTCCTTATTCACTTTCATTCTGTATTAAATTATACTGCCTGGCAAAAAAAAAATTAGCCACAATAAAAAAAGGTAACAAACTCTAATACTTCACTAAATCGCCTTTAGCTTTGATTACAGCCCAAATTCACCGTGGCATTGTTTCAATAAGCTTCTACAATGTCACAGATTTGTCCCAGATCACAGCACTGCCGCCACAGGCTCGTACAGTAAGCACTAGGCGTGATGGGTGCATCACTTCACCTGTCTCTCTTCTTACCCTGATGCTCCCATCTCTCTGGAACAGGGTAAATCTGGACTCGTTAGACCAAATGACCTTCTTTGAGTCCTCCACAGTCCAATCTTTATGCTCCCTAGCAAACTGAAGCCTTTTTCTGGTTAGCCTTACTGATTAGTGGTTTTCTTAAGGCTACACAGCTGTTCAGTCCCAATCCCTTGAGTTCTCTTCACATTACGTGTGTGGAAATGATCTTACTTTCACTATTAAACACACCGCTGAATTCTACTGTTGTTTTTCTTCAATTTGATTTGGCCAAATGTTTAAGTGATTCACCGATCACTATCATTCAGGATTTTTTTGACCACATATCTTCCTTGAAGATGATGGTTCCCCACTATATTTCCAGTTTTTAATAATGTGTTGGAAAGTGTTTAACTCAGTTTTAGTAGTTTATGCAGTCCCCTTAGATGTTTCTGTTTGATGCATGGCAATGATTTGACCCTTTTTAAACAATTTAACATATTTTCCACGACCACAGGATGGGTCTTTGACATGACTGTTTAAGAAATGAGAAGCTGCTCATTGCATCATCTGGGGTTAAAAAACTTTTTTCCAGCTAAAAGATTCTTCAATAGGAGGCTTGTACCTGTTTGCTTAGTTAAATCCAGGTGGCCCTTCTTTTTGTCCAGGCAGTGTATAATTCAGGAGGGCATCACTGAGTGATACGGGGGCCCAATGTGGCCCCTGGGGTGCCATTCGCCCACCCCCGCTCTGGCCAACAGACAGAACATCACTTGGTAAACTGAGTTTCTCTTCAGTTTAAGGACTCATTTCTTGTTTCTAAACTTGTAGAAAACTGCATGTGACAAAATCTGAAGGAGCTTCTTGTGATTTGTTCTCTTCTCTACAGAAAGATCTCCTCTGTAAGCAGATTGGATTGTCTCCCTCCGTCTCCCAGGAAGCTTTTGAAGGAGCGTTATACGAGCAGATTGGGAAAGACGACTTCAGGATGGACAGCTTGAGATGGTAAGACACCACTGAGGCATTTCTGTAGCTTCTGCTTGACCTCTTGTTCCAGAACAGTTTTACTGTGGATTTGTTTTAGGACCGTTCCCACTGGATTTCTTTTTACTTGTGCGTTTCTGTTTGTACATTTTGGCGTGCATGTCATCGAGTGTCAAGCTGTGTATCTCAGGGGCTTCTCCCAACAGAGCTGCTGTGTCCCTGAGTTTGTGGCTTTTGTTACAGTAAAGAGTAAAGCTGAATGATTTTAGGAAAAGATCTAACTGTGATTTTTCTGGCTAACGTTGCAATTTCAATTCGATTCATGATTTTCTTCAAATCAAGCTACAGTGCAATATTCACTATGTTAGGCAACAGTAAGGAAATCAAAAATTCAGAAGCACATAACACGTTATTCATAATCTAATGTTAAAGATAAATGATCTGTTTCATTATTTAAGTGATACTTTAACTTCTACTCTGAAATAGAGGCTTTGTGTTGTTGACCTTCTTATCAGCACTTCTGTAAATGCAAGTTTGTTAAATAGTATGAATAAAATACTTGACACAACAGATCCATTTCATTAGCCCCATTCCAGTTCGATATCACTATAGCTGTTAATGTAGACATTAGCGTGATCTCCATATCCATGGTTGATACATCTATAGTAGCTTTCTTTAGCACCACATAGTCATGAGGTCCCTCTTGAAAATGGGATGTCACATCTCAAGAAGCCTGCCTGTAATACATTTTTACTTAACAGAGACAAATATGGTAGGGATGCACTTGTGGTCTGGGCACCCATGAGTTCATCACTACCATAAGTTATTATTTTCAGTAAGATTATTACTGATTATACTAACACAGAATTATCACCACAACCCTTCTGACATGAGGACCCTCCTGAAAACAAGATTTAGCATCTCAAGAGGCTAACCGCTAATAAATTACAAATTTGATGACGACAGATCTATAATTGGTCCATGGATCTGTCACTAACTTTAGTTCTTACTTTAGTCCTCTTGTCTCCTCTTACCTCCCTTCCTTCCTTACCACCCAACACAGCATTGTGTGGATTTGCTGTTGATCGTCTGGGATCCACGTTCAAGATTTCCCGCTGAAGGTTTTTTCTTGCCGCCATGATGAAGGGATTCATGATTGGCTATATGGATTCTTGTTGGGCGTTGGATGTATATATTTGTATATATATATGTGTATTTATTTTATTTTTATGTATATATATGTGTCTATGCATATACCTGTATCTATAAAATGAAGAGTTTTATGCCCTCTTATAAAGTGTCTTGAGATAACACTTGTTCTGAATTGGCGCTTTACAAATAAAGATTGATTGATTGATCCTGTGTCAGTCAAGAGCGCTGCAAAAAAATGCAGCTTTGGCAATCACAGGATTGTGTTGCTAATGTGTTGCTGATACCCATTCAAATACACCCTAGGCATGTTTTTATAACTTTCACGGCACTTTTAAAGTATTTTTAAGTTCTTTAAACACACTTTTAGAACAATAGAAATACATTTAAATACATACAAAGATATTGAGAGAGCAGCAGCAATAGAAAACACAAAAATATTGATTGAACAGATGCAAAGACATGTGACACACAACAGCCAATCAGCAGCCAAGAAAAAAATACCAACACTCAAGGTGGCTGAATTGGTACGTTTGGGCATTATATTGTGACGTGTGAAATTTAAACTCATAATTATGCTGCAAAATGCATCTAAATGGCAAAAATGTAAGCAATATCAAATTGAATAGGTCTTGCAAGAAAAACACAACTGAACCATGATATCTCAAGGGTTTACTGTATAGGCAAATGTCGTGGCCTCCAGGGAGCGCTACAAAATGGGGAAAAATTCACCTTCAATATAATTACAGCAAAACTAGAGTAGTTGAATCTTAAAATAGAAAAGCTCACATCAATTCAAATGTTAAGCATTGCCTAATTAATATCAATATAAATGATAATACCAAATGATTTATTATTATTTATTCATCTATTTATAGTATTTGTACTTTTTGTAAGGCTATTTAAATTTTATTTCAGATTTTTTGTATTTATTTGTAATTTGTTGAACAAGTAAAGTGGGTCGTATGTTATCCTATAAATTAAAAACAATAGTAAAAAAAAATTGCTATTCGATATCTTTTGAAAGCGTATGTAATTCCCCGGTGGAGGGGGCGCCACACTGGGTAGGGCCGACTCTGTCTGAGAAAGTTCAGAAAGAAGGGTACAAAGTTTTTTGGGTGTGTCGTGTTGATGCTGCGGGTTGAACAAGGCCGAGGCTGCTCCTTCTCTTCACACTTTTCACTTTGCTCCCTAATGAGGATGCCTGAAGTGGTGTAGCGTGCACACTCTTCAATTTAAATCAACTTTTCCAAGGGTCTCTTCAGACCAAGGCTCCGCGCTGCCATTGTTCCTGCGCCGCCGCTGCTGAAGCGAAGAGGTTGGCACTGGCATTGAAACGCAAATTCCTGCAACGGTAAAAGTGAACCGCTGGAAACATTCTATTTGTGCCGTTAAAAGAGTAAAAAGCCAACGTGCTCACAGCTCAAATTGAATGACTTGTTGTTCATTTATTCAATTCACCAGCAAAGCTGCGACAAAAAAACAACTGCTCATCTCTTTAGAGTTAGCCAAGGATGCGTGGGCCGCCACCACCGCGCCGCTGCCAGGGTGTTAAAGCAGAATGGTTTTCTTTCAGAGCTTTGGAAATGGCTTTGTGAAGGTTACTCTATTGTGAAGATCTTTTTTTGTCCATGTGTGTTCAGGTTTGGGATGCTGGGTGACGAGTTGGTGCCTCATGCCGACAGCGTGCTGGCTGCTTTGGCGAAACATCTAGAAGCTAAACTCTCCTTTGGTGAGACAAAAAAAACAATTTAAAGCCACAAAAACCAAACATACAACCCGCACATGACCTCTAAATGATTTCTCTTACGTGCAGATAAAGGAGAGCGAGACATGATCATCCTGAGGAATGACGTTGGGCTCCGCCATCCGACCGGCGAGCTTGAGACCAAACACATCAGCCTGGTGGTGTACGGTGACCCCAACGGCTTCTCCGCCATGGCCAAGACCGTCGGATACCCAGCGGCCATCGCTGCTCGCATGGTCCTTGACGGTCAGTGGCATCAGTCATGTGATGGTTTTTACTTTAATGAGTTATTAGTCCCAAAGCTGAAGTGAAGCTACAAGCCAGCGGGATTCAGATGTTTTCTCCTTCATGAACAAAAAGACAAAGCAACAGTGCTGGACGCCTGAGTGTAATCAGCAGAGGACACGATTTTAAACAATCACGCCAGACAATGAGAGGGAAAAATAAATATAAAGCACTGACATTAGATATCAACTAGAGTAATGGCAGAAAAAAAGTCATTCCAGTTAAATAAAATAAAGAAAAATGAAAAGAAAGCATTAATTATACTGATAAAAAAAAATGATGGGGCAAATTACAAAACAAATAAAATCAAAATCACAATATTGTTATTTTATTTTGAATATTTGATTGATATCATTACATTCCTAAAGATAAAGTATTATTAATATTAATAATTGTTTAAAGAATTACAAAAAATAATTCAAACTGGTAAATAAAAGTTTTAAAAAATACCAAAAATAAAAAAAATGCAGAAACTTTGTGTATTTTGTATATATATTTTTTATTTTTTTTTATTCAATCAGAGTTTGTTAATTCCTCATTTCAATTTTTTTTTCAGTTTTCTGTTTGTTTTTGCTATTCTAATTGTATTTCCATTAACTGCTTTTAAATTCATAATTAAAATATATTTTTATTCATTGGTTTGCAGTTCTGAAAACAACCAATTAACCATCACTCTTAAATTGGTAATTAATATATATATTTATAAATATATAGCAATAAAAATGAGTAAGAATAGTAAAAATAAAATTGGTAAGAAAGATATTGATCTTTAACCAAACTACTAAATACATAATTGAGGACATTGTAAGAAAATATTTTAGAATACAAAGAACAGTTATACATTTCATACTTTTTTATGTCTTGAAATGTTTTTTGTGTTACATATCTGAAATTCACAATGCATTTCTTTATTCTGAAATATTCTTGTTTTACATTATTTTTATGTATTTTATAATCAGATTTATTTCTAAATAATATATTTGTTTATTATTAAGTTTATTTTGCTGCTATTTCTATAATTATTACTGTTTTTATCATTATTATTGTTATTTTTATGACCTGCTTTTACATTGTTTTCAACCCATATTTTTATTGACAGGTCTTTAATTGATTTATTTTTTGATAAGGAATCCTCGCTTTTAACCATAAATTGGTTATAAGTGTTCATATTTTGCAAGAGAAAAAGTTTATCAAGGCAAACTGTAATTGCCACTAAAGTTACGAAAAACAATCAAACAAAAAAGACCATTTAATTCATTTCAGAAAATATTTTGTTTTGTAAGCTTTCATAATACAATAATTAATAATGTATTTTTGGAATATTTTTGAGATATTTCATTCAGCTGTTTATCTGTACATAAGCAATGACTCTCCACTCAAAGATGATCATTTTAGGCAATTTTCTCCGTTCTAATCTGTGAGTTTTTCTCTCTGCAGGTGAAATAACCAGAAAGGGCCTGGTGGTTCCAATGACGAAGGATGTTTACGGCCCGGCGCTGGCCCGGCTAAAGGAGGAAGGACTTCACATAATATTGAAGAGCTCGCTGCAGGAGTAGAGCCGACCCTCAGAGGGAGAAGATTATCACTGTAAATCCCATCACACAAAAACTCATCTAATCCAGCACTTCCAGATGCCTTTTCAAGTTTAACAGAACTGGACTCAGGCTCAGCCGTCTGACTGTATTTAGCCCTTTGTACCATCATTAGTACCCCTTACTTTATAAGTTCAGTGAGGAAGCTGGAAACAAACAGGAAAGGTCAAACGTCAACTGGATTAATCCCTTAAAATTATTTAACTCAATAAATGAGACCAGGTCAGAGTCCGTGGTTCTCAACTGGTCTGTCTGTAGGACTCACTGCCTCCCCAGTGATCACAACCCTCTGAAGATTGTCAAGCAAAATGAAATACACTCACTGGCCACTTTGTAAGGTACACCTTTACAGTATCAGGTTGGAAACTGTTTTCCCTGAATTCCTCCTTAAATAACTTCTATTGTCTGTTTTGGTGACTCCATGTGACCTGTACCCTCTGTTGCCTGTTCTGATGCTCAGTTTGAACCTCTGCAGGTTGTCTTGACCACATCTACATGCCTTAATGCGTTGATCTGCTGCTATGTGACAGACTGGAGTTGCTGTTTGTGAACAGGTGTACCTTATAAAGTGGCCAGTGAGGGTTTGCTGCAGTATTCTGCCACACGGAAATCTGCTTTGCGACCACCCTCTGGGTCCCAACCCACCAGTTGAGAACCACTGGTTTGATATTTATGTAAAGATTTATTGGATGTTAAAACACTTTCTTTTGAAGTTATAGGTCAAAAAAGCGAAAGCAATCAGCTTAACTTGGGAAGTGTGACTTTGGCTAAATTGTGCCAAACCTGTATGAGCTGTTGAAGAAAAAAGTTCTTCTGTGATAATGTCTGAAAGGTTGTTGTAAAAAAAGATGAACAAAAATACTGTTTAGGGAAAAGGCTTTAAAGGCAGAAGCATTATCTTAATATTTAAGTTAAGACTCTATAATTCATCAACACTGATTTAAAGGCAGTAAAAGCTACCAGATAATGAAGCAGCTTTTACACTCAAATACAAAAACACTGGTCACTTCAAAAGTTAAGAATGAAAATCAATCTTAAATAACACCAAGTGTTTAAAGTCACATAGTAAATTATATATGTAGCTGTGTAGTCAACCACTGTGTTGTTCAGAGAGCTGAATATTTCCATTCACCTTGTTGTCATGTTTTGTTGGTCAGAGGTTTTGTTTCGTTGGATTAATTTAAATATCAACATCGATCATTTCTTTGTTTAGCTCAAAGCCTTCACTTTACTACAACTGACCTCTTCCTTTCGTGGTGTCAGAAGACTTGTGATGTGAAGTAGGACAAACAACATTTTATTCTTAAATACTTTAATTAAAATATATATATATTTACTGATGATGAGGGGAATTATTATGATACATTTGTACAATCAGCCAATATTGCATCCAATCAGCAGGATGCATGTGGCCAAAATATCTGCTGTAAATATTGGTAAGAAAGTTCATCAACAATCAACTTTGCAGTCGATTATGTGCAGATACTGGTGTTACTCAGATAATATTGCGCATCCCTACTCACAAGGCGTCTTTTTCAAATCATCTTTAGGACAGTGGCTTAAATAAAAAGAACATTCAACTTGTAAAATATCTTCTACAGAAAAAAGTTCCTCTCCTTTAAGGGCAGGGATACATGTTACAGTAACTTTTTCATATTTTTTTAGCTTTATATTAAAAATAAACTTACATAAGATTTAGCTAAGCTGCATAGAAGTCACAGTATTTTATATTTTGTCATGTTACAACCTAATATTTGCCTTTTTCTGTCATGAGATGAAGCTTGTGTCTGTTTCTGCTGACATTTTTAGAAGCTTACCTCAGTCGCTAAAGGCTGTGTCCATATGTATATGTCCCGGGTATTTTTAAAAATGAAGGTCTTCCTTGGCCACACCAGTGATTTTTAATACCAATCAACACATAAAACAAAACGTCCACGGTAAACACTGTTTATACCACATTACTCTGCCTGGTTTTGGCAGGGATAGCTTTGCTGCTGCTTGTCAGAAATGATTAATGGTGAAGTGGCATGTGGTCCCAAACCTCCCCTGACCTGAACTTAGTCCACAATATGCATCAACTTTTTGCAGTTTCTCCACAAAAGCAGTTTTATTTTCATATCTGTTCCACCACCATGTCTGACTGGTGTTATGCTTTAAATCGTAGCTGTGTTAACTGGTGATAGCAGTCGTGTTAAGTAAACATTTGTTTATATTCTAATTTAACATCTGATAATCAAGATCAAATCCTCTTCTTCTTCTTCTTTTTTGTGGAAGATCAAATCCTGAATTTTAAAAGTTTCTTGGTTACTCTTGTTGGCTTCAACAACAGTTTTGACCATGGCAACCGCTGAGCCAGTTTTCATCAACAAACTTTTTTCCCCTGAAGAAAACTGGACTGTAACTAATAAAAACAAGTGCATGAAAACTGAAACTAGATTAACTGTCATTTTCATCAACAAATCAAAAGTAGACTAAAATGTTTGACAGACTTAATCCAATCAGACTTAATTTGGTCTTGTAGAAAGTAGGGAAAAGTTAGGAATTTATCCAGTCACAGCTACTTTGGTTGTTACAAGCTAAAACTAAACTCAAACTTCAACAAGGTAGAGGACTAAATTATGACTAAAACTATAAAAACATTTAGGGAGAACATTATAACTAAAACTAAATAAAAAGTGCTGTCAAAGTTAGAACTGTGCCAAGCAACCAGCCATGGGTCACCAGTCAACATGGTCACTTTTGAAAGAATAACACCGGGTTTTTATCAACAGTTAAAAACAGGAATAGTTTAATGTCTGCAGCAGCACATGGAAATGAAACAGAGAAACCTCTGTTCTGAATACCCACCTCGTGTGGACAAAGCCTCAGTTTTATTCAGTTCCAGTTTCTGCCAGATCATGTTTACAGGTTTTAAAATAAAGAATCGCTTCTGAAGGATTTTGTCTTTATTTGTAGTCAGTGTGAACGATGCGGTATGATGCAGGCCAGGTAATTTTCTTCACAAGGCTTTCGCTGTTTGCTTTAATGTATCAGAGGAAAGCAAAGCTCTCAGCATAATTATGTTTTTCTGTTATGTTTGAAAAGGAACTCTAAAACCAGAAGGAGTCTTTTAATGTCAAAGATGACAAAGTAAATGTTAAAGCAGGGCTGCTTTCGTTGTGGTCAACTTATTGTGTGTGTTTTTTTAGCCTTGTTACAACAAATGTTCACACCTTCACCGTCAGCAAAGATCTCAGCAAAATGACGTTTTTTAGTCGTGCTGGAAAAGGAAGGAGTCAGAGGTCAGAGTCAGATGACAAAGTTATTGTTAAAAAGGGCTGATTTTGTCATGGTAAACTGAACTTTATTTTGTTTTTTAGCCTTGCTACAACAAATTTTCAGACCCTCTCTGTCAGGAGGAGAAATGGTTTCAGTTACAAACGGCTTTAACGTCGTCTTTAATCTAGACAATGTTGATCAGCAAAACTGTGTAATGACACCAACTTTTTTCAGTTAATATGGGAAAGAAAACAACCAAAGCTTTTTTGTAACATTACTCACTTAAAGAGATAGTTCGGGTTTTTGAAGAGGGGTTGCTTAAGGCCCAAGGTAGTAGGGTCCGACCTGAACAGCCAATCAGATGAGAGTAGCTTGTTGATGGCGGAAGGATATGCAGCATGCATCACAAAATAATATCAAACAGGGGCTTTGTTGAGGAATCGCACCTCAAAAACCTGAACTGTCCCTTTAAATTGTTCAACACTATCTCTGCATTTTACAGGTTTCAGTGATTTTAATTAAAATGTTGAATTTAACCTTTGATTTTGTTAACTATTTCAAGAAAGTGAAATACAAGGTTGCTGTACGACAATTAAAGCAGCTCAGACTTTTTAGATATTAATCACTGACTCATGTCTGTTTGGAAAGTTAAATACAAGTAAAAGCAAATCTGTCCAATCAGAGCTTGTTAAATTAAACCTTTAGTTATTTTTAATAGCAGGAACTTCCTCTGCTGGTTTTGTTTCCCAGACTGAAGATTTTTTTTTATCATCATCAGAGCAACATTTATTCAGAGATGGTTTGTTAAAATGCTTTAAATGTTAAAAAATACCCAGAGTGAGGGCATGAGACTTATGTGACATATACTTGAATATATATGTTTTAATAATATATTTGTATACTGGATATGTATTTTATCATCGGGCCTGCAGAGAGTTTTAAATGTGGGGAGTGGTCATGAGTTTGCAGGTCTGGATTATGTAGATGCTCGGCCAGTTTTACCGTTTCTGTCTAGAGTTTGACTCTCACTTTCACTCTGATGCAGTCGTGATTCGGTTTACAGACATGTTGTTTTCTCACTTCTCTGGTTCTTTTGTTTGCTGTTACTGTTGTGCTGCTCATGTTAGCAAAATACAGGATCATTTGAAAAGTTTGTACTGATAACTTTGGGATTTGTGCTTTTTAAAATGTAGGAATGATCACATGAATAAACTTTTCCTGTATTTAATTGTTCAAAAATGAAGTGTGTGGTATTTAAATGAATGTGTGAATACTGCCCTGTCCGCTGGAGTCAAAATATCAATTTGTCTGGTGTAAAAAAATAAATATCTGTGGAGTTATGTAAACATATTAGCATTTTAAGGTTGAAATTCCCCCAAGATTTAAATAATTAATGTTTATTTCTGGTTGAAGGAGCTGTAAGAGGTTGAGTTTTTTTATGAGGAAAAAAAAATCAGAAATAATATTTTTACCGCTGATTTTAGGAAACTTGTATTTTTCTAGTGAGGTACACAAGCATGAGTTTTTAAAAAATCTGACACTGCCAAAAATAAACAACAACAACATAACGTTTTATAATCAGTGTTGCTGCCAATCACTGACCAATCTCAGATAATCAATCAATCAATCAATCAATCAATCTTTATTTGTATAGCGCCAATTCATAACAAGTGTTATCTCAAGACACTTTACAATAGAGCATAAAGCTCTTCATTTTATGGATACACATATATGCATAGATACATATATACAAATAAAATACACATATACATATATATACAAATATATACATCCAACACCCAACATGAATCCAAATAGCCAATCATGGATCCCTCCATCATGGCGGCAAGAAAAAACCTTCTGTTAAGCAGCAGGAAATCTTGAATGTGGATCCCAGTCTCATGATGAACAGCAAATCCACACCATGCTGTGTTGGGTGTGAGGGCGAAGGAAGGGAGGTAAGAGGAGACAAGTGGACTAGAATAAGAACTAAAGTTCGGGACAGGTTCATGTACCATCAACCTGTCGTCTGATTTATTAGAGGGTAGCCTCTTGAGATGCTACATCTCATTTTCAAGAGGGTCCTCGTGTCTGAATGGTTGTGGTGATCATTTTATAGAAGTACAATCAATCAATCTTACTGAAAATAAGAATTTATGGTAGTGACGAACTCATGGTTGCCCAGACCACAAGTGCATCCCAACCATATTTGTCTCCATTAAATATAAATGTGTTAAAGGCCTCTTGAGATGTGACATCCCATTTTCAAGAGGGACTTCATGACTATATGGTAATAAAAAATAGATACTGTAGGTGTAACAATCATGGATATGGAGATCATGCTAATAACTACATGAATAGCTATGATGATAATGGGAATGGAGTGTTCCTAATAAAATGGCCAACTATGTGTCATGTTTATAACTCTAGTTTTGAGGCTTCATGACTCCACAGCAGCAGGCAGTCTTCACCAAGGATCCCAGGCCACCTACAAGACAAGAGTCAGAGACGAATACAGGAGCAAACAAACGGGGAATGTACATGCTAATGTATGAGTTTTTTTTCCATTTTGGACTCAGAAAAAAATCATGCTCAAACATGACATTTTGGATGAAAAACAGTGCAAAAATCATGCTAGTGCAGACAGTTTGGTCAGATTTTGCTTAAAAACGGACTTATAAGCCTTTTTCTGTCGGCTCAGGATTTCACAAAACACTAAGGCTGACATATGACTTTTTTTCCATTTTGGACTCAGAAAAAAATCATGCTCAAACATGACATTTTGGATGAAAAACAGTGCAAAAATCATGCTAGTGCAGATAGTTTGGTCAGATTTTGTATGAAAATTTAACTTCTAAGCCTTTGTCTCTTAGTTCAGGATTTGACAAAACACTAAGGCTAATGTATGACTTTTTTTTCATTTTGGACTCAGAAAAAAATCATGCTCAAACATGACATTTTGGATGAAAAACAGTGCAAAAATCATGCTAGTGCAGATAGTTTGGTCAGATTTTGTATGAAAATTTAACTTCTAACCCTTTGTCTCTTAGTTCAGGATTTGACAAAACACTAAGGCTAATGTATGACTTTTTTCCATTTTGGACTCAGAAAAAAATCATGCTCAAACATGACATTTCGGATGAAAAACAGTGCAAAAATCATGCTAGTGCAGACAGTTTGGTCAGATTTTGTATGAAAATTTAACTTCTAACCCTTTGTCTCTTAGTTCAGGATTTGACAAAACACTAAGGTATGATTTTTTTTCCATTTTGGACTCAGAAAAAAATCATGCTCAAACATGACATTTTGGATGAAAAACAGTGCAAAAATCATGCTAGTGCAGACAGTTTGGTCATATTTTGTATGAAAATTTAACTTCTAACCCTTTGTCTCTTAGTTCAGGATTTGACAAAACACTAAGGTATGATTTTTTTTCCATTTTGGACTCAGAAAAAAATCATGCTCAAACATGACTTTTTGGATGAAAAACAGTGCAAAAATCATGCTAGTGCACACAGTTTGGTCAGATTTGAAAATTTAACTTCTAAGCCTTTTTCTGTCGGCTCAGGATTTGACAAAACACTAAGGCTGACATATGAATTTTTTTCCATTTTGGACTCAGAAAAAAATCATGCTCAAACATGACATTTTGGATGAAAAACAGTGCAAAAATCATGCTAGTGCAAACAGTTTGGTCAGATTTTGTATGAAAATTTAACTTCTAAGCCTTTGTCTCTGAGCTCAACATTTGACAAAACAATAAGGCTAATGTATGACTTTTTTTCCATTTTGGACTCAGAAAAAAATCATGCTCAAACATGACTTTTTGGATGAAAAACAGTGCAAAAATCATGCTAGTGCACACAGTTTGGTCAGATTTTGTATGAAAATTTAACAAGCTTTTTCTGTCGGCTCAGGATTTGACAAAACACTAAGGCTGACATATAACTTTTTTTCCATTTTGGACTCAGAAAAAAATCATGCTCAAACATGACTTTTTGGATGAAAAACAGTGCAAAAATCATGCTAGTGCACACAGTTTGGTCAGATTTTGCTTAAAAACGGACTTATAAGCCTTTTTCTGTCGGCTCAGGATTTGACAAAACACTAAGGCTGACATATAACTTTTTTTCCATTTTGGACTCAGAAAAAAATCATGCTCAAACATGACTTATGGGTTTAAAATAAGGCAAAAATCATGCTAGTGCAGACAGTTTGGTCAGATTTTGTATGAAAATTTAACTTCTAAGCCTTTGTCTCTTAGTTCAGGATTTGACAAAACACTAAGGCTAATGTATGACTTTTTTTCCATTTTGGACTCAGAAAAAAATCATGCTCAAACATGACTTTTTGGATGAAAAACAGTGCAAAAATCATGCTAGTGCAGAAAGTTTGGTCAGATTTTGCTTAAAAACGGACTTATAAGCCTTTTTCTGTCGGCTCAGGATTTCACAAAACACTAAGGCTGACATATGACTTTTTTTCCATTTTGGACTCAGAAAAAAATCATGCTCAAACATGACATTTTGGATGAAAAACAGTGCAAAAATCATGCTAGTGCAGACAGTTTGGTCATATTTTGTATGAAAATTTAACTTCTAACCCTTTGTCTCTTAGTTCAGGATTTGACAAAACACTAAGGCTAATGTATGACTTTTTTTTCATTTTGGACTCAGAAAAAAATCATGCTCAAACATGACATTTTGGATGAAAAACAGTGCAAAAATCATGCTAGTGCAGATAGTTTGGTCAGATTTTGTATGAAAATTTAACTTCTAAGCCTTTGTCTCTTAGTTCAGGATTTGACAAAACACTAAGGCTAATGTATGACTTTTTTCCATTTTGGACTCAGAAAAAAATCATGCTCAAACATGACATTTTGGATGAAAAACAGTGCAAAAATCATGCTAGTGCACACAGTTTGGTCAGATTTTGTATGAAAATTTAACTTCTAACCCTTTGTCTCTTAGTTCAGGATTTGACAAAACACTAAGGTATGATTTTTTTCCATTTTGGACTCAGAAAAAAATCATGCTCAAACATGACATTTTGGATGAAAAACAGTGCAAAAATCATGCTAGTGCAGACAGTTTGGTCATATTTTGTATGAAAATTTAACTTCTAACCCTTTGTCTCTTAGTTCAGGATTTGACAAAACACTAAGGTATGATTTTTTTTCCATTTTGGACTCAGAAAAAAATCATGCTCAAACATGACTTTTTGGATGAAAAACAGTGCAAAAATCATGCTAGTGCACACAGTTTGGTCAGATTTTGCTTGAAAATTTAACAAGCCTTTGTCTCTGTCGGCTCAGGATTTGACAAAACACTAAGGCTGACATATGAATTTTTTTCCATTTTGGACTCAGAAAAAAATCATGCTCAAACATGACATTTTGGATGAAAAACAGTGCAAAAATCATGCTAGTGCAAACAGTTTGGTCAGATTTTGTATGAAAATTTAACTTCTAAGCCTTTGTCTCTGAGCTCAACATTTGACAAAACACTAAGGCTAATGTATGACTTTTTTTCCATTTTGGACTCAGAAAAAAATCATGCTCAAACATGACTTTTTGGATGAAAAACAGTGCAAAAATCATGCTAGTGCACACAGTTTGGTCAGATTTTGCTTAAAAACGGACTAACAAGCTTTTTCTGTCGGCTCAGGATTTGACAAAACACTAAGGCTGACATATAACTTTTTTTCCATTTTGGACTCAGAAAAAAATCATGCTCAAACATGACTTTTTGGATGAAAAACAGTGCAAAAATCATGCTAGTGCACACAGTTTGGTCAGATTTTGCTTAAAAACGGACTTATAAGCCTTTTTCTGTCGGCTCAGGATTTCACAAAACACTAAGGCTGACATATGACTTTTTTTCCATTTTGGACTCAGAAAAAAATCATGCTCAAACATGACTTATGGGTTTAAAATAAGGCAAAAATCATGCTAGTGCAGACAGTTTGGTCATATTTTGTATGAAAATTTAACTTCTAAGCCTTTGTCTCTTAGTTCAGGATTTGACAAAACACTAAGGCTAATGTATGACTTTTTTTCCATTTTGGACTCAGAAAAAAATCATGCTCAAACATGACTTTTTGGATGAAAAACAGTGCAAAAATCATGCTAGTGCACACAGTTTGGTCAGATTTTGCTTAAAAACGGACTTACAAGCTTTTTCTGTCGGCTCAGGATTTGACAAAACACTAAGGCTGACATATGACTTTTTTTCCATTTTGGACTCAGAAAAAATCATGCTCAAACATGACATTTTGGATGAAAAACAGTGCAAAAATCATGCTAGTGCACACAGTTTGGTCAGATTTTGTATGAAAATTTAACTTCTGAGCCTTTGTCTCTGAGCTCAACATTTGACAAAACACTAAGGCTAATGTATGACTTTTTTTCCATTTTGGACTCAGAAAAAAATCATGCTCAAACATGACATTTTGGATGAAAAACAGTGCAAAAATCATGCTAGTGCAGAAAGTTTGGTCAGATTTTGCTTAAAAACGGACTTACAAGCCTTTTTCTGTCGGCTCAGGATTTGACAAAACACTAAGGCTAATGTATGACTTTTTTTTCATTTTGGACTCAGAAAAAAATCATGCTCAAACATGACATTTCGGATGAAAAACAGTGCAAAAATCATGCTAGTGCACACAGTTTGGTCAGATTTTGTATGAAAATTTAACTATAAAGCCTTTGTCTCTTAGTTCAGGATTTGACAAAACACTAAGGCTAATGTATGACTTTTTTTCCATTTTGGACTCAGAAAAAAATCATGCTCAAACATGACATTTTGGATGAAAAACAGTGCAAAAATCATGCTAGTGCACACAGTTTGGTCAGATTTTGTATGAAAATTTAACTTCTAACCCTTTGTCTCTTAGTTCAGGATTTGACAAAACACTAAGGCTAATGTATGACTTTTTTTCCATTTTGGACTCAGAAAAAAATCATGCTCAAACATGACATTTTGGATGAAAAACTGCAAAAATCATGCTAGTGCACACAGTTTGGTCAGATTTTGTTTGAAAATTTAACTTCTAAGCCTTTGTCTCTGAGCTCAGGATTTCACAAAACACTAAGGCTGACATATGACTTTTTTTCCATTTTGGACTCAGAAAAAAATCATGCTCAAACATGACATTTTGGATGAAAAACAGTGCAAAAATCATGCTAGTGCACACAGTTTGATCAGATTTTGCTTAAAAACGGACTTATAAGCCTTTTTCTGTCGGCTCAGGATTTGACAAAACACTAAGGCTAATGTATGACTTTTTTTCCATTTTGGACTCAGAAAAAAATCATGGTCAAACATGACATTTTGGATGAAAAACAGTGCAAAAATCATGCTAGTGCAGACAGTTTGGTCAGATTTTGTATGAAAATTTAACTTCTAACCCTTTGTCTCTTAGCTCAGGATTTGACAAAACACTAAGGCTAATGTATGACTTTTTTTTCATGTTGGACTCAGAAAAAAATCATGCTCAAACATGACATTTTGGATGAAAAACAGTGGAAAAATCATGCTAGTGCAGACAGTTTGGTCAGACTTTGCTTAAAAACGGACTTATAAGCCTTTTCCTGTCGGCTCAGGATTTGACAAAACACTAAGGCTAATGTATGACTGTTTTTTCATTTTGGACTCAGAAAAAAATCATGCTCAAACATGACTTATGGGTTTAAAATAAGGCAAAAATCATGCTAGTGCAGACAGTTTGGTCAGATTTTGTATGAAAATTTAACTTCTAACCCTTTGTCTCATAGCTCAGGATTTGACAAAACACTAAGGCTAATGTATGACTTTTTTTCCATTTTGGACTCAGAAAAAATCATGCTCAAACATGACATTTTGGATGAAAAACAATGCAAAAATCATGCTAGTGCACACAGTTTGGTTAGATTTTGCTTAAAAACGGACTTATAAGCCTTTTTGTCTCTGAGCTCAGGATTTGACAAAACACTAAGGCTAATGTATGACTTTTTTTCCATTTTGGACTCAGAAAAAAATCATGCTCAAACATGACATTTTGGATGAAAAACAGTGCAAAAATCATGCTAGTGCACACAGTTTGGTTAGATTTTGCTTAAAAACGGACTTATAAGCCTTTTTGTCTCTTAGTTCAGGATTTGACAAAACACTAAGGCTAATGTATGACTTTTTTTCCATTTTGGACCCAGAAAAAAATCATGCTCAAACATGACATTTTGGATGAAAAACAGTGCAAAAATCATGCTAGTGCACACAGTTTGGTTAGATTTTGCTTAAAAACGGACTTATAAGCCTTTTTGTCTCTTAGCTCAGGATTTGACAAAACACTAAGGCTAATGTATGACTTTTTTTCCATTTTGGACTCAGAAAAAAATCATGCTCAAACATGACATTTTGGATGAAAAACAGTGCAAAAATCATGCTAGTGCAGATAGTTTGGTCAGATTTTGTATGAAAATTTAACTTCTAACCCTTTGTCTCTTAGCTCAGGATTTGACAAAACACTAAGGCTAATGTATGACTTTTTTTCTGTTTTGGACTCAGAAAAAAATCATGCTCAAACATGACTTTTTGGATGAAAAACAGTGCAAAAATCATGCTAGTGCAGACAGTTTGGTCAGATTTTGCTTAAAAACGGACTTATAAGCCTTTTTCTGTCGGCTCAGGATTTGACAAAACACTAAGGCTAATGTATGACTTTTTTTTCATTTTGGACTCAGAAAAAAATCATGCTCAAACATGACTTATGGGTTTAAAATAAGGCAAAAATCATGCTAGTGCAGACAGTTTGGTCATATTTTGTATGAAAATTTAATTTCTAACCCTTTGTCTCTTAGTTCAGGATTTGACAAAACACTAAGGCTAATGTATGACTTTTGTTCCATTTTGGACTCAGAAAAAAATCATGCTCAAACATGACATTTTGGATGAAAAAAAGTGCAAAAATCATGCTAGTGCAGACAGTTTAGTCAGATTTTGTATGAAAATTTAACTTCTAACCCTTTGTCTCTTAGTTCAAGATTTGACAAAACACTAAGGCTAATGTATGACTTTTTTTCCATTTTGGACCCAGAAAAAAATCATGCTCAAACATGACATTTTGGATGAAAAACAGTGCAAAAATCATGCTAGTGCACACAGTTTGGTCAGATTTTGCTTAAAAACGGACCTACAAGCCTTTTTCTGTCGGCTCAGGATTTGAAAAAACACTAAGGCTAATGTATGACTTTTTTTCTATTTTGGACTCAGAAAAAAATCATGCTCAAACATGACATTTTGGATGAAAAACAGTGCAAAAATCATGCTAGTGCACACAGTTTGGTCAGATTTTGTATGAAAATTTAACTTCTGAGCCTTTGTCTCTGAGCTCAACATTTGACAAAACACTAAGGCTAATGTATGACTTTTTTTCCATTTTGGACTCAGAAAAAAATCATGCTCAAACATGACTTTTTGGATGAAAAACAGTGCAAAAATCATGCTAGTGCAGAAAGTTTGGTCAGATGTTGCTTAAAAACGGACTAACAAGCTTTTTCTGTCGGCTCAGGATTTGACAAAACACTAAGGCTAATGTATGACTTTTTTTTCATTTTGGACTCAGAAAAAAATCATGCTCAGACATGACATTTTGGATGAAAAACTGCAAAAATCATGCTAGTGCACACAGTTTGGTCAGATTTTGTTTGAAAATTTAACTTCTAAGCCTTTGTCTCTTAGTTCAGGATTTGACAAAACACTAAGGCTAATGTATGACTTTTTTTCCATTTTGGACTCAGAAAAAAATCATGCTCAAACATGACATTTTGGATGAAAAACAGTGCAAAAATCATGCTAGTGCACACAGTTTGGTCAGATTTTGTATGAAAATTTAACTTCTAACCCTTTGTCTCTTAGTTCAGGATTTGACAAAACACTAAGGCTAATGTATGACTTTTTTTCCATTTTGGACTCAGAAAAAAATCATGCTCAAACATGACATTTTGGATGAAAAACTGCAAAAATCATGCTAGTGCACACAGTTTGGTCAGATTTTGTTTGAAAATTTAACTTCTAAGCCTTTGTCTCTGAGCTCAGGATTTCACAAAACACTAAGGCTGACATATGACTTTTTTTCCATTTTGGACTCAGAAAAAAATCATGCTCAAACATGACATTTTGGATGAAAAACAGTGCAAAAATCATGCTAGTGCACACAGTTTGATCAGATTTTGCTTAAAAACGGACTTACAAGCCTTTTTCTGTCGGCTCAGGATTTGACAAAACACTAAGGCTAATGTATGACTTTTTTTCCATTTTGGACTCAGAAAAAAATCATGGTCAAACATGACATTTTGGATGAAAAACAGTGCAAAAATCATGCTAGTGCAAACAGTTTGGTCAGATTTTGTATGAAAATTTAACTTCTAAGCCATTGTCTCTGAGCTCAACATTTGACAAAACAATAAGGCTAATGTATGACTTTTTTTCCATTTTGGACTCAGAAAAAAATCATGCTCAAACATGACTTTTTGGATGAAAAACAGTGCAAAAATCATGCTAGTGCAGACAGTTTGGTCAGAATTTGTATGAAAACTTAACTTCTAAGCCTTTGTCTCTTAGTTCAGGATTTGACAAAACACTAAGGCTAACATATGACTTTTTTTTCATGTTGGACTTAGAAAAAAATCATGCTCAAACATGACATTTCGGATGAAAAACAGTGCAAAAATCATGCTAGTGCAGAAAGTTTGGTCAGATTTTGCTTAAAAACGGACTTATAAGCCTTTTTCTGTCGGCTCAGGATTTGACAAAACACTAAGGCTAATGTATGACTGTTTTTTCATTTTGGACTCAGAAAAAAATCATGCTCAAACATGACTTATGGGTTTAAAATAAGGCAAAAATCATGCTAGTGCAGACAGTTTGGTCAGATTTTGTATGAAAATTTAACTTCTAACCCTTTGTCTCTTAGTTCAGGATTTGACAAAACACTAAGGCTAATGTATGACTTTTTTTCCATTTTGGACCCAGAAAAAATCATGCTCAAACATGACATTTTGGATGAAAAACAATGCAAAAATCATGCTAGTGCACACAGTTTGGTTAGAGTTTGCTTAAAAACGGACTTATAAGCCTTTTTGTCTCTGAGCTCAGGATTTGACAAAACACTAAGGCTAATGTATGACTTTTTTTCCATTTTGGACTCAGAAAAAAATCATGCTCAAACATGACATTTTGGATGAAAAACAGTGCAAAAATCATGCTAGTGCACACAGTTTGGTTAGATTTTGCTTAAAAACGGACTTATAAGCCTTTGTCTCTTAGCTCAGGATTTGACAAAACACTAAGGCTAATGTATGACTTTTTTTCCATTTTGGACTCAGAAAAAAATCATGCTCAAACATGACATTTTGGATGAAAAACAGTGCAAAAATCATGCTAGTGCAGATAGTTTGGTCAGATTTTGTATGAAAATTTAACTTTTAACCCTTTGTCTCTTAGTTCAGGATTTGACAAAACACTAAGGCTAATGTATGACTTTTTTTCCATTTTGGACCCAGAAAAAAATCATGCTCAAACATGACATTTTGGATGAAAAACAGTGCAAAAATCATGCTAGTGCAGACAGTTTGGTCATATTTTGTATGAAAATTTAACTTCTAACCCTTTGTCCCTGAGCTCAGGATTTGACAAAACACTAAGGCTAATGTATGACTTTTTTCCATTTTGGACTCAGAAAAAAATCATGCTCAAACATGACTTTTTGGATGAAAAACAGTGCAAAAATCATGCTAGTGCACACAGTTTGGTCATATTTTGTATAAAAAGGACTTATAAGCTTTTTCTGTCGGCTCAGGATTTGACAAAACACTAAGGCTAATGTATGACTTTTTTTTCATTTTGGACTCAGAAAAAAATCATGCTCAAACATGACTTATGGGTTTAAAATAAGGCAAAAATCATGCTAGTGCAGACAGTTTGGTCAGATTTTGTATGAAAATTTAACTATAAAGCCTTTGTCTCTTAGTTCAGGATTTGACAAAACACTAAGGCTAATGTATGACTTTTTTTCCATTTTGGACTCAGAAAAAAATCATACTCAAACATGACATTTTGGATGAAAAACAGTGCAAAAATCATGCTAGTGCAGACAGATGGTCAGATTTTGTATGAAAATTTAACTTCTAACCCTTTGTCTCTTAGTTCAGGATTTGACAAAACACTAAGGCTAATGTATGACTTTTTTTCCATTTTGGACCCAGAAAAAAATCATGCTCAAACATGACATTTTGCATGAAAAACAGTGCAAAAATCATGCCAGTGCAGACAGTTTGGTCAGAATTTGTATGAAAATTTAACTATAAAGCCTTTGTCTCTTAGCTCAGGATTTGACAAAACACTAAGGCTAACGTATGACTTTTTTCCATTTTGGACCCAGAAAAAAACCATGCTCAAACATGACTTTTTGGATGAAAAACAGTGCAAAAATCATGCTAGTGCACACAGTTTGGTCAGATTTTGCTTAAAAACGGACCTATAAGCCTTTTTCTGTCGGCTCAGGATTTGACAAAACACTAAGGCTAATGTATGACTTTTTTTCCATTTTGGACTCAGAAAAAAATCATGCTCAAACATGACTTTTTGGATGAAAAACAGTGCAAAAATCATGCTAGTGCACACAGTTTGGTCAGATTTTGCTTAAAAACGGACTTATAAGCCTTTTTCTGTCGGCTCAGGATTTGACAAAACACTAAGGCTAATGTATGACTTTTTTTTCATTTTGGACTCAGAAAAAAATCATGCTCAAACATGACTTATGGGTTTAAAATAAGGCAAAAATCATGCTAGTGCACACAGTTTGGTCATATTTTGTATGAAAATTTAACTTCTAAGCCTTTGTCTCTTAGCTCAGGATTTGACAAAACACTAAGGCTAATGTATGACTTTTTTTCCATTTTGGACTCAGAAAAAAATCATGCTCAAACATGACATTTTGGATGAAAAACAGTGCAAAAATCATGCTAGTGCAGACAGTTTAGTCAGATTTTGTATGAAAATTTAACTTCTAACCCTTTGTCTCTTAGTTCAGGATTTGACAAAACACTAAGGCTAATGTATGACTTTTTTTCCATTTTGGACTCAGAAAAAAATCATGCTCAAACATGACTTTTTGGATGAAAAACAGTGGAAAAATCATGCTAGTGCAGACAGTTTAGTCAGATTTTGTATGAAAATTTAACTTCTAACCCTTTGTCTCTTAGTTCAGGATTTGACAAAACACTAAGGCTAATGTATGACTTTTTTTCCATTTTGGACTCAGAAAAAAATCATGGTCAAACATGACATTTTGGATGAAAAACAGTGCAAAAATCATGCTAGTGCAGACAGTTTGGTCATATTTTGTATGAAAATTTAACTATAAAGCCTTTGTCTCTTAGTTCAGGATTTGACAAAACACTAAGGCTAATGTATGACTTTTTTTCCATTTTGGACTCAGAAAAAAATCATGCTCAAACATGACTTATGGGTTTAAAATAAGGCAAAAATCATGCTAGTGCAGACAGTTTGGTCATATTTTGTATGAAAATTTAACTTCTAAGCCTTTGTCTCTTAGTTCAGGATTTGACAAAACACTAAGGCTAATGTATGACTTTTTTTCCATTTTGGACTCAGAAAAAAATCATGCTCAAACATGACATTTTGGATGAAAAACAGTGCAAAAATCATGCTAGTGCAGACAGTTTAGTCAGATTTTGTATGAAAATTTAACTTCTAACCCTTTGTCTCTTAGTTCAGGATTTGACAAAACACTAGGGCTAATGTATGACTTTTTTTCCATTTTGGACTCAGAAAAAAATCATGCTCAAACATGACATTTTGGATGAAAAACAGTGCAAAAATCATGCTAGTGCAGACAGTTTAGTCAGATTTTGTATGAAAATTTAACTTCTAACCCTTTGTCTCTTAGTTCAGGATTTGACAAAACACTAAGGCTAATGTATGACTTTTTTTCCATTTTGGACCCAGAAAAAAATCATGCTCAAACATGACATTTTGGATGAAAAACAGTGCAAAAATCATGCTAGTGCAGACAGTTTGGTCAGATTTTGCTTAAAAACGGATTTATAAGCCTTTGTTTCTTAGCTCAGGATTTGACAAAACACTAAGGCTAATGTATGACTTTTTTTCATTTTGGACTCAGAAAAAAATCATGCTCAAACATAACTTATGGGTTTAAAATAAGGCAAAAATCATGCTAGTGCAGACAGTTTGGTCATATTTTGTATGAAAATTTAACTTCTAAGCCTTTGTCTCTTAGCTCAGGATTTGACAAAAAACTAAGGCTAATGTATGACTTTTTTTTCATTTTGGACTCAGAAAAAAATCATGCTCAAACATGACTTTTTGGATGAAAAACAGTGCAAAAATCATGCTAGTGCAAACAGATTGGTCATATTTTGTATGAAAATTTAACTTCTAAGCCTTTGTCTCTTAGCTCAGGATTTGACAAAAAACTAAGGCTAACATGTGACTTTTTTTTCATTTTGGACTCAGAAAAAAATCATGCTCAAACATGACTTTTTGGATGAAAAACAGTGTAAAAATCATGCTAGTGCACACAGTTTGGTCAGATTTTGTATGAAAATTTAACTTCTAAGCCTTTGTCTCTCCGCTCAGGATTCTACAAAACACTAAGGCTAATGTATGACTTTTTTTCCATTTTGGACTCAGAAAAAAATCATGCGTTAACATGACTCATGGGTTTAAAACAAGGCAAAAATCATGCTAGTGCAGACGGTTTGGTCAGATTTTGCTTAAAAACGGACTTATAAGCCTTTGTCTCTTAGCTCAGGATTTGACAAAACACTAAGGCTAATGTATGACTTTTTTTCCATTTTGGACCCAGAAAAAGAACATGCTCAAAACATGATTTTTTGGATGAAAACAGTGCAAAAATCATGCTAGTGCAGACAGTTTAGTCAGATTTTGTATGAAAATTTAACTTCTAACCCTTTGTCTCTTAGTTCAGGATTTGACAAAACACTAAGGCTAACATATGACTTTTTTTTCATTTTGGACTCAGAAAAAAATCATGCGTTAACATGACTCATGGGTTTAAAACAAGGCAAAAATCATGCTAGTGCACACAGTTTGGACATATTTTGTACGAAAATTTAACTCATAAGCCTTTGTCTCTTAGCTCAGAATTTGACAAAACACTAAGGCTAATGTATGACTTTTTTTCCATTTTGGACCCAGAAAAAGAACATGCTCAAACATGACTTTTTGGATGAAAACAGTGCAAAAATCATGCTAGTGCAGACAGTTTAGTCAGATTTTGTATGAAAATTTAACTTCTAAGCCTTTGTCTCTGAGCTCAAGATTTGACAAAACACTAAGGCTAATGTATGACTTTTTTTCCATTTTGGACTCAGAAAAAAATCATGCGCTAACATGACTTATGGGTTTAAAATAAGGCAAAAATCCTGCTAGTGCACACAGTTTGGTCATATTTTGTTTGAAAATTTAACTTCTAACCCTTTGTCTCTTAGTTCAGGATTTGACAAAACACTAAGGCTAATGTATGACTTTTTTTCCATTTTGGACCCAGAAAAAAATCATGCTCAAACATGACTTTTTGAATGAAAAACAGTGCAAAAATCATGCTAGTGCAGACAGATGGTCAGATTTTGCTTAAAAACGGACTTATAAGCTTTTTTCTGTCCGCTCAGGATTTGACAAAACACTAAGGCTAATGTATGACTTTTTTTCCATTTTGGACCCAGAAAAAAATCATGCTCAAACATGACTTTTTGGATGAAAACAGTGCAAAAATCATGCTAGTGCACACAGTTTGGTCATATTTTGTTTGAAAATTTAACTTCTAACCCTTTGTCTCTGAGCTCAGGATTTGACAAAACACTAAGGCTAATGTATGACTTTTTTTCCATTTTGGACCCAGAAAAAAATCATGCTCAAACATGACATTTTGGATGAAAAACAGTGCAAAAATCATGCTAGTGCAGACAGATGGTCAGATTTTGCTTAAAAACGGACTTATAAGCCTTTTTCTGTCCGCTCAGGATTTGACAAAACACTAAGGCTAATGTATGACTTTTTTTCCATTTTGGACTCAGAAAAAAATCACGCATTAACATGACTTATGGGTTTAAAATAAAGCAAAAATCATGCTAGTGCACACAGTTTGGTCAGATCTTGTATGAAAATTTAACTTCTTAGCCTTTGTCTCTCAGCTCAGAATTTGACAAAACACTAAGGCTAACATATGACTTTTTTTTCATTTTGGACTCAGAAAAAAATCATGCTCAAACATGACTTTTTGGATGAAAAACAGTGCAAAAATCATGCTAGTGCACACAGTTTGGTCAGATTTTGTATGAAAATTTAACTTCTAAGCCTTTGTCCCTGAGCTCAGGATTTGACAAAACACTAAGGCTAATGTATGACTTTTTTTCCATTTTGGACTCAGAAAAAAATCATGCTCAAACATGACATTTTGGATGTTAAATAGGCGACAAACATGCTAGTGCAGAATGTTTAGTCAGATTTTGCTTAAAAATGGACCCCCCCTCAAAAAAAAAGCTCAAACATGACTTTTTGGATGTTAAATTGGCCGGCAAACATGCTTGTGCGAAGGTTTGGTCATATTTGAAATTAAATTTGACATGTAAGCCCTTTTCTGTCAGGTCAGGATATGACAAAACACTAAGGCTAACATATGCCTTTTTTTCATTGCAGACGCCAAAACATCAATTAATAGTCAATCAATCTTTATTGTATAGCGCCAATTTTACAAGAGTTATGTCAAGACACTTGACAACAGAGCAGGATGAAGACAAATTCTTCATTTTATTGATACACATATAAAATACACACACCTTATATTAAATTTCTGTTTGAATTGTCTCCCTGTGCCTGTGTGGGTTTTCCAGGCATTTGGGTTTTCTCCCACAAATCAAAATATGGTCAGGTTATTTGGTGGCTGGAAATTTCCCTTTGATTGGTGTGGTCTCTCCATGTGGCCCTGTGATTGGTTTATTATCAGCTATAAACCACTACACTGTGACTAAAACCATTGACTTTTCACTGAGAGAACTGGCACGATAACAAATTATCCTTGCACCCCTGATAAAAAAAAATGAAACTTAACTCTCTTTCATGCCCAGAAAAAAAAAAGAAAAACACTCGAATTAAAGGTTTTAGTCTTTCAAAGGGTGCTGACAGTATTTAGGAATGAAGTCGTATTTATCTAAAAATAAAATGAAAGTTTTAAAAACAAAACTTTGATTAGTAATCGCACACACTGAATCACTTTTACTCGAGAAAGCACAGCTTCTCCCTCCTCTCGTCTTTTCCAGTTTGCATTAGTCTTGACATCTTCCTGACCTCCTGCTCAACTCCTTAAAAAAGACAATCAGCCTGTTCGCTTCGGCTCAATGTGGAAGCAGCCATGCAAACGAGGCCACCAAGCAGAGGATAATTGGGCATGTAATTATGAAAAGTCAAAAATGCAAATGAAGGTGAGGATACGGGGGCGAGTCAAGACGACGTCTGGACACTTGACCTATTTTCTTTCCTGAAAAGGCGCGTTTCTTTCAGAGTCTTAGGCCGGATTACCACGTGGGGATTCAATTGGAATAACCAGCTCGTGGGGGGATTAGAGCATGACTCCATAGAGGGACAAACATAATCCACAGGTCGGACAGGACCTCATCAGCCTTCATTTCAGTTTCTGTGTTTGTTTCTTTAACACCTCTGTCCCGTCGGGACCACATGAGCACTCGCTGCGGCTTTTGTCTGGCTGCTGTGACCTCTCAGCTTTGGCCTCCTTCCTGTCAGTAGGGTGTGATGCAGGAGTCACTCTGGATGATCAGCTGGAGTTTGATTGGCTCTTTGTTGAGCTGATGGGAGCTGCATTTTAGTTTATTAACAAAACAGCTCAAAGTTACAGGGATATGCCATTTTTCTTTCGTTTTCATGCTTAGCTTTCGACGTGCAATAACAACATAATTGGCTTAGCTCAAACACTGGGAGTCAATGGGTAGTGTTAGCCTGCTTCTGCCAACAGTCATCAGATAAACTCTTTAGTAACTATTAGTCCTGTCTTGTGACTCATTTTTTTACTTCGATTTGTTACATCATCATTTTTGTTTAGAGTTGCTGAAGAGTTTATCTGATGGCTGTAGACAGAGGCAGGCGAACGCTACCCATTGACTCCCAGTGTTTGTGCTAAGCTAATTAGCGGTGGGAGAGCTCTGCCCATCTCTTCCCTGTTACTTTACACACAGTCTGAAGAATGGAGTCTATCTGATTGTCATGGACACAGGAGTGAAGCAAGACATGAACACAACAAAAATGTTTGCATATCCCTTTATGCAATAACATCTGTTAACTCACCTTCTATAGAACATTATCATGCCATCAATAACCACAGATATAAATGATTAAATGATGTCTTTAATATTTTTCAGCTGACATTTTAAATGGTTAATTTGGCACAGCTGTAAGTAGGGAAATTGATGATTTAATTTCTACCAAATCCCATTAACAATTCTATAATCAATCTGATTCCTTCACTGATTCCTCCATCTCTTTGACAAAAATTGACATTTTTGACCACTGTCTGCCAAGATTCTTTTCTTCTTTGTTTTCATATCTGTTGACTGCCTTTAATGGGATTGTTACATTCTTCATATCCTCTACCCAAGAGGGTTATGTTTTTGGTGGTGCATGTTTGTTTGTCTGTTCGTTAGCATAAACTACTTGATGGATTTACATGAAAATTTTTACCAGACATGTGGTTTGGTCCAAGAAAGAGGCCATTACATTTGGGTGGTGATATGGATATTGGTCTGGATGCAAAAAAGTCCCAAAATTAAAAAAAAAATCACATGGGTCAACATTTAGCAAATTTTTGAATATTATATCTTTGCCAATTCTGAATAGATTCGCTTCTGACTTCACAGGATAATATGGGGTCCATTTCTTTATCTTCAAGGTTAATTTCATCTGGATCCAAACCAGACTGACTTCACAGAAAACCTTAAATTTATGATATAAAAACCCATTGAAAACATTTAATAATTCTTCAAAAAATCTAAAAATTAACTGATGTTCCCAAAACTTGTGTTCATACAGGATAAAAGCTTTCATGTATGAGCTGAGTTTGGTCTGGACCCTGGCTCTATCGTGTTTCCGGTGATCCAGAATTGTATCACTGCTGAACTGAGCTGCTTGGAGTGCTTTCAAGTTAGGAGAGCTGTGGGCCTCAAACCTGACTTCAGAAAACACAAACTTCAGACTCTTATTTCTCCTTGATATTTGGAGATAACCTGAAGTTTTAGTCCCTTTTAGACGGCTCAAACCCAATGTTTGTGTTAAATTACCAGTCAGCACTATTTCTGCCTTTTGAACTCTCAAGAGAAAATAACTGTATTTCATTCCAAGGCAACAGTTAATAAAATTCAACACAAAAACAACTGCAGCAGTCTTATTATTTGACGATCTTTCACTTTTTTATTCCCCTAGCTAATAATCCAGCAGATTCATGTCCAGCTAAAAAAAACAAACATGTCAGTACCCCATGCATCACATTTAGTCTGTTACAAAATCTGGAGTATAAAAGCATTAATGTTCTCCAACTACACAATTAGAATGAAAATCATAACATTTGAATGCACTAAAAATGGTAAAATATAAAAAATCTAAAAGTATAAATAGAAATTTGGTCCATCAAGTTGATTACTATAATATTATTTACATTAGATTATTATTTTTTTATTATTATCCAGGCCCTTTTTAATATTTGACTTCAACAGCACACGTCTGCTACCGCTGTGATGGTATTTACAGAGAGGGTTTCAGTGCAGGACTTCTATAAAAGACGAGCTAACAAAATATCTCATTTTTTGTAAAAAGACGCAGCTTTTCCCTTTTCTTCCTGTTTGGCTCAGTGCCAATAAATACAAAGGTCTAAGAAAAGTGTTAGTCGAGCCAAACGTCTCAGGGCGGCGCAGAGTTAAACATCAGCGGTTAGTCTACAGCTCGTATCAAAGTTAAAAAGTACAGGATGAAAATTACAGAAAAGGCACACATTACAAAACCGCAGGGAGTCCAGATCCAGCCAAGAAGAAGAGGAAAAAGAAGAGGAAGAGGAAGGAGATGCCAGACTAACTGCAACAAAAAATCCTGAACGATGAGGATTTTGTTTAGCCGCTCAAGTGCGAGTCTGGCATCAGGAGAAGTTCTGTTGGTTGGTGAGAAGTTAGATGCTGTTGCTCATTTTCTGAAAATGAAGCAGGAGTTCATTGTGAGGCCGTTACACCAGAGACTCAAGGCTCTCGGCAGTGCTGGCGGTGCCCACCACGATGGTACCGTTGTTGTCGGAGGACTGGAGGGCTTGCTCGTCCTCCTGCGTCCCGATGAGACTCAGCATGGCTTTGTACAGGAACTGGTACTGGTCCTGGAGGAGACCAGGAGAACAGTTCTGTGGTTAGAGGTGCTTTGCAGGTTGGACACACTTTAACTCAGTTTGTGGGAAAATAAATGTGGAAACTAAATAAATTAATTCCACTAAAGTTGGGATGTGGTGTAAAACATGAATAAAAACAAAATGAATGACTTATTAATTCTTTATCAACCTATCGTCATTAAATACACAGCACAAGACAAGATATTTAATCTTTAACTTCATTGTTTTGTATACTATTATTCACTCATTTTGAAACTACTGCCTAAAATATGTTCTAAAAAAGCTGGACAGGAGCGTGTTTACCACAGTGTTACACCACCTTTCCTTTTAACAAAGAGGACACGAACTGTTGAAGTGTCGTAAGTGGATTTTTTTTACATTCTTGCTTGATGTAAGACTTCAGTTGCTCAACAGTCTTGTTGAAAAAGATGGATGGCAGCATGTTGCTCCAAAACCTGTATGTACCTTTCAACATTAATGTTATGTGCAAGTTACCTATGCAAGTTACCTAACAACCCTCCATACCATCACAGATTCTGTCTTTTGACCTTTGCTCTGGCCTTGTAGAAGTAGAGATGAGCTGAGTTAACTGACAATGGTTTTCTGAAGTGCTCCTGGGCCCACATAGTAATATCATTAGAGACTGGATTTCAATGCCTGAAAGATTGAAGGTCACAGGCATTCAATGATCCTGTTTTTTGGCCATTCTCTAGATTCTCTGAATCTTTTGAAGATATTATCGACTGCTGATGATAAAATTCACAAATTTCTTCCAGTTGTTCACTGAGAAATAATGGGCCTCATGTAAGAACATTTTCGTGTTCTCATCCTTAATTTTTCTTGCCTTTTTCTTATGTTGTGTTCGTACAAACATGCTCCGTCAGATTCAGCAAACACTTCTATCTTTTAAAAGTGTCTAAATGACCCACGGAAACATGATGAATGCCACCTGTGCGTACTCAAGCACGCATTCACGAGGATAGCATATTGCATAAGTAACACACCAAGAATACCATATAAGGCTACGTTTCCCACACCTTAAAAACAGGAGTGTTCATTCATAAAGATGGCACCAAACACACGCTCTCTTCCAAGTGCCAGGCGTGCCAGGGCATCCAAAAGAAGAAGCTCAGCCATAAAGCAGCTGGTTACTCTCTCATTTAACGTTTTATATTGGCCAGTCTAATAAACCTTCAATGAACAGATTTTAATATATTCTCTGGTTTGAGATCCTCAGATTTATTTTGTCTCATGCTATATTTTATTAAAAACACTTGAAATTATTTAAATGTATAATCAGTATGTAAGGCACTTGATTTCAAAAGAGCAGACTAATTTGTTGTGATTTTTAAGACAAGTCTGGACCACTTGTGATTTGTGTTCGTACTTGAAAGAAAATTCTAAATACAAAAAAAAATGCTGATGCAACAAGTTCTCCTAAATCATTCATACGCAACACTTACGAACATATTTGTTTGTACGAACGGTTCTTTTATGAGGCCCATTGTTCTTTAATTATTAACTCTCACAGTTGATCATAAAGTGGTGATTCTCCATTCTTTCTCATGAAAGACTGTCTTTCTGGGATGCGTCTCTTTGTAACCAATCATGATGCTCACCTACATCCAATAAATCTGCTCACCTAATATGCCAGATAGGTGTTTTTGAAGGTTTCTCAACTTTCCAAGGCTTTTGTTGCCCCCGTCCCAGCTTTTTTGGAGCATTGATGCAGGTATCAAAGTTAAACTGAGTGAACATTTACAAAAATCAATGAAGTTTATCAGTTTAAACATTAAATATCATGCTTTATAGTGTACTAAGTTGAATATAGGTTGGAAAAGATTTTGAATAATTGTTTTCTGTTTTGATTTTCCTTTACAAAACATCCCAACTTCATTGGATTTGAGGTTTGTAAGATGCCCTGGCTGTTGAACAGAGAACACAGTCATCAGCGTACGATGAGAATAACAACAGCCTCACCATGTCAGAAAAGATTCCCGGTCTCATCAGGTTCGTTAGCTTTGCCACTTGGAAAACATCGACTGAACCTTCCACTTCAAGTTGGCGTGTCAGAGTCGACAAAGCACAAAAAGTTCCCGCTGTGACTCCACCCACCCTGAAAAAGATGATAAGAACGTGTCTTGATGTTCGAGAGAAATATTCTGTCCTAAATATCTGAGAAGAGGAGTCTGCCGATTGTTTTCTGCACAGAAAAGTCAGTGAGGGTCTTACTCATCTTGGACCACTGTGGGCCCGTCCTTGGCGGCACTCTCCTCCTTCACCAGGTTGAGGAGCTCGAAGGTGTTGCTGATGGGACTGTCCGGGTTTGGCCAGTGGGGGGCGCGGTAGTGTTTCACCTCCAGAGCAAAGTCGTCCTTTTCAGGTAAGACAGAAACAAAGAAGATGTGAGGAACAATCAAGACGGTTAAGTAACTTTTCAAGATGGTCAAACATCATTATACTTTTCTAATTCAAAAGCTTTTATTTTGAAAGGAAATAAGGAACTGCTTGAAGGTGGGAAGTTTGGATTTGGATTGATTAAAAGGCCAAGTAGAACAGCCACAGAGATGTTTAAACCATTGATTTATTGTTAAAAGATGGAAATGTGGGCACCTAGTTAAGACAAGTATAGAAGTAACATTTCAGCTATTTATGGAGAAAATTCTACCATGAAGTGCAAAACTTAGTACTGCTTTAATAATGCAATTTTTGCATTCATACCAGTAGGTCATTAATCAGCCTTCACATTGTTCGTTTTTGTTTTAGAGTAAGTTGAAATTAAAAGAATTCCCATGTTTATGATTTTATAGTTGATGTTTTATGTTTGTTTGAAGGTCTAAAAAAGATTAAAATCAATAGAAAAAGTAATTTTTATCACTCCAAAAGCTAACAAGCATAGCGTTTGTCTCTGAGCTGCTTGGTGGAGGTATGAGCTCTCAAAGTGCTTTTCTAGTTAGTATCTTTGTTTGTGAACAGAATAACTCAAAAACTTAAGAACAGCATTGGGGGAATTTTCAGGGAATGTTGGTCATGGTTCAGGAACAAAGTGGTGGCATTTGGGTGGTGATCAAAATCATAATGCAGACCCAAGAATTTTGTAAGGGCTTGTTTACATTGGGAGCTAGGTCAGTTTCCTTCATTGTTTGTTATTGATCTGAATCCTGATGTGAGACAAGGATTTTTTTAAAAGAATTTGTGAACAGCCACTTCTTTGCAATTACCCACTCAGCAAAGTTGGAAAATCCTTAATATGTATATATATATATATATATACACACACACATATATATATATAGATATATATATAGATATATATATATATATATATATATATATATATATATATATATATATATATATATATATATATACATATATATATATATATATATATATATAGATATAGATATAGATATAGATATAGATATAGATATATATAGCAACATCACAAAAAAAAAAAAGAACATTGGCTTTAATGCAAAGTTCATATTTTCTAGGTGACACTGACCTGTGTCGCTTGGAGCACGTACTCCTGGACCACCAGCATGTCCTCGTTGGCCATGCAGATGTTATCCTCACTCCTGTGAGTGACGGTGAACATCTCATAGCTGATTGGCTGACCTTTACGAGGCCAAACACCACAATCTCCTGCTTCCTCTTCCGTCTGAAATCACAGGACATCATGAGAGGGTTACACCAAACTACGATCTTACTTCAACAGCACATCATTCAATGTGTTGATTCAAATCAACAGCAATTCGAGAAATAATCCTCAGATAATGTGTTTGTGCTGATCTCTCTCCAACATAATTTGAGACTTTGAATAAGTATAATTATACATGGATTATCGTCTCTACATTGTTCTGCAGTTTGTTAAATCCTGCCTCTGCAAAGACATGCATTCAAAATGTAAATCTTACTAAAGAAGTATTTCATTTTGTACTTTTCATCGACCAGTTAATCATACAAATCAGATGTAAAAACATACTGAAAAAAAAAACAAACAGCAAGAGATTTTGTGAAATAATAGTTATCTGATATGCCAAACTGCCTGTATTTAGAAGATAAGTGCACAGTCTTTGCAGATAAAGATAAAAAAAAACAAAAAAACAAACATGAATAGAAAACACGCACATATAAAACTCAAATGTCAAAACAAAATCAAAACACATCCTTACCCCGCCTGGGAGCGTCACAATGACAGGGGCGCTGTGGTCCCAGATCATCCTCCAGAAGTCTTTTATGGTGCCTGGTAAAGGATTCTGGGTAATGATGAACTCACTGCTTTGCCTGTAGCCCTGCAGGAACAGAGACACAGGCTCAGTGTCCATCAGAAGACGAGTGGACGTATCACGTCTGCCTACAGTTCAGAATATTGTGATGGAGCCATGCAGTAAAATAATGTTGTCTTCTACCACACCCACAACAATCGTGTAGCTAATATGGGAGTTTATTTAAAGCCAGGGAATTATCTTAGGGCCTGTTTACATGTCAACGTTGTCACCAGAAAGGTTTTCCTTTGCTTTATGAAAGTGCTCTGTGGTCACATGGAGACGGTGTGACTGCAGAGTTGAAGATGTAAGTTTGTAGTGACACAGCGGTGTTACAACACAAGTTCGCACCTTAATGCTCTCTGGTGATGATAAATTTTTCACAAACATCAGTTCTTGGTGAATATAACCGTGTCTTTTCTGTTCAGAGTATTGACGCAACAAATCAATGTTTTTTTGGAGGATGTACATAGCTGGCCATAGCTGTTGTTGTTGTTGCTAAGTGCGCACTTCCATTATCTGAAAGCGTACTGCACAGGCGCCGCACATCCCTGTTTTCCCTGACAACGGCGATCCCTGTTTACAGGAGATAAAAAGGAAAATGTTTTCAAAACTTAATTCTGGATCCCATTTTCAAAAGTTTGTGTATTCAGGCACCGTTCTCGTGTAAATGCAAAGAAAAATCCTTGTTTTGGGCCGTTTTGGTAAACAAAGGGAAATAAAACTAACACTGGAGGAATATGAGGAAATAATCAAAAGTCCTTTGTAAAAGCTACATAAAAAAGGTCAACAGAAAAAAAGCAAACATTCATTTAATTGAAGGAACCAGTTTGATGATGGACTAAACTTTGATAAGCAAGTTCAAGCTGTATTCACACCAGTCAAGGATTCAGTTTGTCAAATGATTAAATTCCGTTTAAAAGTTAATGGGATGACATAAATTTGCAAAATTTGTTTAACATTTTGAGGACAAAGTTCACATCCCTGTACGTCGTCAACAGAGGAGAAACAGGGAGAAAGTCTCCAGAGAGTTTTGAACATCCAGAAAGTTGAGCTCATATTTATTCAACACTTTTCATGCACTGTAGCACAGCTGCAAGCTGGCTACTGGTGAGTTTTTCTGGCTTACTGGCAGTGATTTAATGTGTTTTTCACCAAAGAAAAATGTTGAATCACGAGGAAGAACTTCCAGAGCAACCACGAGAAAAAAGGAACAGACTGGGGAGGGGGGAAGAGTGGGGAAAAAAGCAAGTGTAGGATATTATGGATCAACTTTTCTGGGACATGTAGCTTCCAGTTGTTGAGAACAAGAAGTAAACAGTAATTATAGAAACATCCACCACAGTTGATCATAGATCAAGTAAGATGAAACACATGTTGTGGTTAGGAAACAGGCCCGCCTCCTTCTCTTGTTACTTTCAGGCTGATATTGAAGAGAGATAGGCATGAGGACTCGGTGGGAGACAGGAGCACAGCAAGTGATCATCTCTGCCTTTGTGTTTATGTGGGGGCATATGCCTTGTCCAGATGTTAGCTGTATTGCAGCGTGAAGTGACACAGATGTAACAGCCTCACAGAATTAATGTGAATGCCTCAAGGTGAAGCATTATGCTGCCGGCTAGTTCTTAAGGTGCGTTCACACCGCAAGCAACCCAGCTGCCAAAGTTGCGTCGCCCACTGAGGTAGCGTCGCGCGTTCATAAATAGCCTACCTGTTTGGTCGCCTGGCATCGGCTCTCCCTCTGTGACGTCACGTCCACTCGAGTTTTACTGCGATCGTATCATATATATCCCATAATAGGGTGTATAAGCGGACATTATTCCAGCTGTGTCCTTTTCACTCACTTATCAAACACAAAACTCTGCGGCTGATGATGCAGCAGCATCCTCTGTGAGTTTACTGTGGTCCGTCTGCAAATGTCCTCACTGAGATTAGTTCCGCCTATGCGGAAGTCATCCGCCCTGTAGTCCGGATGAATAACAGCACCGTCACACGTACACACACTGCTGATTGGCTGATGCTGCACAGCCACGCACGACATCGCCTGAATAGATCAACTTTTTTTTAACTTTGACAACGCGCGACGAGTGAAGCGGTCGTCTCGTCGCCAGCTGTCGCGTCGCGGGAGGGTTAGCCCCGCCCCATCGCGGCTGTACATTGACTTTGCATGGAGAGTGATCGCCGAGGTAGTACAGGTAGCGTCCGGTGTGAACGCACCTTTAAGGCTGTCAAAGGATCAGTGATAAAGCTTATAGCCTGACCTGTTAGTGCTTTGAAAGTGATCATTCAAATCTTAAAATCAAATCTAAAACTAACAGGAAGCCAACATGGAGAAGCTAAACTCAGGGTGATATGGTGTCATTTATTACAACCAGTTAAAATTAAACCTTAACCTTAGATTTGTTCTTACTGTGATGTACGAGGCATTGATGTAGTCCGATGTTTCTCCTGCTGATGTGGTGAGACGTACTCTCGACCTCTCAACTACAAGAAAACAAAATAAATACAGAGTTTTTACTCATTACATGCTGTAGAACCTTGCAGGATAGTCTTTACTGACTGCTCTGATGACAATTGAAAAAGGTTCAATTATAGCCAACAAATATTTCAGACTCACCGGGTACTACAGAGGAGTTTCTGTTCTTGCTGCGGTTGCACTCCTGCAGAGCCGTGGAGAAGTCCCCCTGCTTCGGTCCAGAGTGACAAATCAGCTGAGAAAGAACAACAGATGACTTTCAGTGACCGCAGGAACAAAGTCATTATCTCTACAAAGGAGGTTATGTTTTTGCTGGTGCATGTAAGTTTGTGTGTTTGTGTTTTTGTTTGCAAAATTATGCCCCAACAACTGAAAGGAGTTTTCTGAAAAATTTCAGGAGATGTTGGCAATGGCCCGACTTAGAAGTGATTAGACTTTAGTGCTGATATGTATATTTGTCTGGATGCAACAAAATCCCCAAATTTCAAAAAATCCCCAAAGTTAATATTGGGCGGAATTTTATAGAAAGCATATCTCTCGAATTTCTTAGCAGATATGCCCCCAACTTTAAAGGATACAATAAGGTTCATATCTCTATCATTGATTTCAATTTCAGCTGGATCTGATCCAGACTGATGTCACAAAAAAACATTAAACTTTACAATGGGAAATCCCATTGATGACATTCAATAATTCATATAAATAAAAATATTAAATGATGTTCCCAAAACTTTTGTTGATACAGGATGACAACCTCCATGTCTGTGCTCAGTTTGGCCCGAATCATTACACTATTATGGATCTGGTGAACCAGAATTGTATCTTTTACAGTGGTTGTAGAAAAGCCACTGCAGGAACTGAGCTGCTTGGCAGAAGTCTGCACTTCCGGAGTGCTTTTCTAGCTCTCACAGCTCTTTTTCTGATATTCTAAACTTTGAAAATGATCAAAATTAGGGAATAACCTCATAATTCCTCAGGTTTAAGTCCATTTTATAAGTCATTTCATGGCAACTTTATTAGGTACACACGTTCCATTGATTTTTGACTAACAAACCAATCACATGGCTGCATCTCTATGCAATTGTGGCACTCACACACAGCACATATGCACAGTGCTGGATAAAGAAATATGCCAAACCCGCTCACCTTGAACTGTTTCTCCAGACACGTCCTCCCTGCCGGGCCCGGGATCAGGAGCTCATCCACGTACCTGTGCAAGTGACCCTTCATCACCTCTGTGTCCCCGGACAAGATGGCCTCCACTAAAGCATCGTGGATGAAAATGTACTGTTCCTGCAGAGGAGGCAGACAGAGCTATGATTAGTCAGCCTTTTACCACCGCCATCAATGTTACAGTTTTGCCAGCATATGTTTGATTGCTTGCAAGATGACGTAAAAACTACTGGACAGATTTTGCTGAAATTTTCAGGAGATGTTGGTAACTTAGACATCACTAGATTTTGGTGGTGATCCAGAAAACCGCCATTAATGAACAGTAAGTTTTATTCAATAGCCGTCTAATAATGATATCAACATGATTCTGGGTGCTAGGTCTGGGGTTTTCAGGGTCATGAATCATATTATGATGGTGACTTTATCATAGAGCTATTGCTTATAGATGTTACAGCGATATTTGAGCTATTGTTTATAGATGTTACTGCGATATTTGAGCTACCTTGGCAGAGGTTTGTGCTCTCCGAATGCTTTTTGTCTCTGAGATAAAATTGTTATGATTTCATCTTTAACCCTTCTTATCCCAAGCTTCTCTCACATTCTCTCCCAGCACCTCTATAGATTCAGGAAAACCACGGTTATTGACTGATTTAACTGAGTTATTTTTTATGCAGTGTTACAAAATTAAAAGCAATAAATCATTAGAAAAAGAAAAACTAACATAAAAAAGTCAAAATATTTCTTAATATTTATCATGTTAATCAATACAGTGTATTTATTACATTAATATTACTAATTTACGGTCTACACTGCAGAGGCACTCTGTAATGCACTCTTTCCTCTGCAGAAATGGCGGTTTGGGGGTGCTGGTTTGGCGGAGTGGTTAGCAACCAGGCACCCCATGTACTTGCTTCTGCCAGTCCAGGTTCGAATCCCACCTGTGACCAGTTTGCAGAGTGTCTTCCCCTACTCTCTCTCCCCCTTTCACAAGCCTATCCACCGTCTCTCTCCTATCAATAAAGGCACAAAATGCTCAAAAAATACATTAAAAAAAAAAAAAAAAAAAAAAAAAAGGCAGTTTGCTGGGAAAAGTTTGCCCTGTAACAGGGACAAAATACTGCAAGATTTTTTAAGCTGCGTTTTCAGGAAGTATGTGAAACATTCAGGTCTCGTAGAATGCGGTAAGAAGCGTAGATTTTTTTTTATTTTTTTACAGAATTTAGCCGGAGCAATCGGTCAATTTTCTGAAATTTTTTTGCAAATTTTCATAGAAGACATTAAAAAACAGTTCATAAATGCCAGTCATTTAAAAATAAGTGGTATTTTGATCCCGCTGGTGGATCGGGTATGCAAGGGTTAAGGAACATTCTTTTGTATAGCAAGACTTCTGAAGTAGCTTTTTAGGTTTCTTAACCTGCACGGACTGAGAGGCCACAGGAAACTGGACCTTCCCCTTGATGCTCGAAAGGTTAGTTCGGGTCTTTGGAAGTGGGGTTGCTAAAGGCCGATGGCAACATGAGTGCCGCTAAGGATCTTTTAAGCTTATACCTGGGGAGAAGATATCCAGGGGTGGGCAGTAGCTGGCTTTGTCAAGGAAAAGTTAAACACTTTGAAGATTTTTACTATAGCGTATTGTCAAGCTAACATAGTGTTTGGAGTAGTTTTAACCTATTATTGGGTTGATTACAAGACTGTCAGTGGCACCATATGCTGCTACCATCCACTCCCTTATATCTCCACAAAGTTCACAAGGTCCTTAATTGGCACTCAGATTTACTAGTGTCATTGGCATCAGACAACTCCACTTAAAAAAACTGAGCTGACCTTTTAAATACTTTGGTTAAATCTGCAAAACCTGGATACAAGTTCAGTGATGGGTCAAAAGAAAGAGGCTGAGGCAGCGTGAAGCGTGGCCTTTGACCTCAAAAGTCTAGTGTGGACATCCTGCAGGATTTGAGGAAAATCCCTCAAAGTGTCTTTTAAGTGCTGCTTTGACACGCATGTCCAAAAGGAGTAAAAACTTTGCTCTTGACCCTGACCTACATGGAGGTACAAGAGCTAAATCTGAAAATGTCCCCAACCCCAACTTCTAGGGCAAAGGGTCTTTGATGGGGTTCAGCTTTGGTTTAACGCAGATGTATGGAGACCTGCTTGGCATCACTAAATAGACCGAGGAAGTGCCCTCTGACCTCTGTTTGAACCAGGTAGTTCCTCTGCGTGCGGATGTGTTTGAGGAACCCTGTGATGTTGACGGTTCCTTCGTCTCCGATCTGCTTCAGCATGCTGTCCAGGACAATGTAAGTCCCTGTTCGACCCACGCCAGCGCTACACAGGAAGAAGAGAAAAGGGAAAAAGGATGTAGGAAATACAAACGCCATCTTAAAGATTTGAGATAAGTATACACTGGAGGTTAGGTTAAAGTGTAAAATTAAATACATCATGAAATAAAATGAAAGTAAATTGAAATTAAGTAAAAGATAAATAAAAATAATAATAATAAAGTGAAGCTGTAATAAGAATAAAAACACTAAAAGGTTATTCCAGACTAAAAAGGTAGGTCTTGAGTTTTCTTTAAAAACATCTCTTCAGATTTAGAAAATCCTTATGTCTGAACCCGGCTCAAAGTGGCTGCGTCTGTAACTCACCTACAGTGAACCACCACTGCTCCCATGTCGTCTTTTCTGGCTCTGGACGACTTTCGGACAAAGCTTAGCAGAGGCAGAGCGAACTCTGGGACACCCATGTCAGGCCATTGGGTGTAATGGAACTGTGTCACAGTCCGGTCGTTGCTCCGCCCCTTTAGTGATCCCTGCAGGGGGGGAACCAAACAGAAGGACAGAGATGAATGAATCTCCAGTTCAGGGGTGATGTTTGTTTATTTTGGACAGTGGACAGAGTTGGGAGGAAAAGCAAAAGACTGGAGGAAAAGGCAGAAAAGCGGTCCCAGGCTGGAATCAAACTTAAACAGATAGTTTTGAGTCTTTTGAAGTGTCACAGTGTCACAGTGTCACAGCTCAGTACTCTCTCTGTTCAGAACAGTCACTAATACTATTCAGTGTTGTACATTCATTAAAAGATCTGTTGGAGAACCCCCCCCCGCCCCCCCAAAAAAAGTGTGGAGTCATGACAAGCTAATGACAGTTTCTTTACAACCACTTACTTTCCACAACTAAGCTGCTTTGAGGCACTATTTTGAGACACAGCACAGCCAACGAGTCCCTCAATGAAATTTAAGTAGCATTTTCTGATATAATGGTTTACAACTTTTTGTGAAAAACAACCTACAAATAACCGAAAGGAGCACGTAAACAAACCCTTTAACCAATCAGATGCACAAAAATAAATAATTATAAACAATTAAAGGAATAATACAAAACAAACTGTCAATACAATTTCAATGAAATGCGCAAAAGGAGGCTTATTAAGACTCATTCAATCCCTCCCTCCCAAGTTATCAGCTTAAAAAAAAAGCTAAACACATGAGTATACAGGTTTTTTGTCATCTTATTAGGTTTTATTTCTTTTTCAATGTCTTTGCTACTCAACACAAGATTCCATCTTAATCTCATAATCATAAGGATTTCAAAGAAGAAATTTAGCATCCATAATCTCGTGCACGAGATACTGCAGTCAAATTCAAGTGCAATAAGCAACATTTACAGTGACTTTATAAAAGAGTTTGGGGTAATATGTCTGCACGCCTATCATAAATATTCAAAATTTAAACTTGTTCAAAGGAGGATTCTATTTTTTATTTTTAAATCTCTCAATGGTCTTGGTCCTTCATATTTATCTGATTTGCTTTTACCATATGAGCCCAGTAGAGCCCTCAGGTCATCAGGTCTTTTAACTGTTCCTAAAGTTAAAACCAAAACTTACGGTGAAGCTTCTTTTCAAAATGATGGACCCCGTCTGTGGAACAGTCTACCTGAAGACCTGAGGGCAGCACCTACTGTTCAGATTTGTAAAAGCAAACTAAAGACCTACCTCTTTAGTCTAGCTTTTAGCTGAATTCTGTTTTACTCTCTTAATTTATATTACATGTGTTTTACTCAATTTTAAGTTCAGAGTTAGTATTTTATGTTTTACCACTTTTTACTTATTTCCTGTTAATGTTGGGTTTTAAACAGTTTTATATATAAAGCACTTTTCATACATAAAATGTATGTATATTTATTTATTCATTAAATTTTAGCACTTTAATATATCCTATCATGGTTTTATCTATTTAGTCTTAGCTCCTGTGTTTCCACATTTTTAATGTTTTATTGAAGATAGCGTTTCCTCAGTCCTCTGTTGTTGAACAGTCCTGATGTGTGTCCCTGTGAGAGTGTGTGCCTGGTAGCATGTTTGTGCTTGAATGCACAAGTGTGCGTGTGAGTGGCTGTCTGTCTTAAATGTGGGCTAGGAGGGTGGGCGGGATTTCATTTGTTTTTCTAAGTTATTTTATTTTATTTTATTTGAATATTTAATTATTTTTTATCCCTGACTCTTATCTGCTGTCCAGCACTTTGTGCTACATTTTATGTATGAAAAGTGCTTTATAAATAAAGATTGATTGATTTAAAAAAATACGATTAATGTGTTATTCTAGCTTTGTAAAGTTTTTGACTCTTATTGTCATATGGAGGAGAGAGTTTTAGAGCAATAGAGCATCTAGGAAAGCATTTTAAAATGAACAATTCTTTGAAATCATAATCATCCTGAAGGCATGAACATGTAAGAAAAATGTGTTGAGAGAGTCTGATGATGCTGCTAAAGCACTTGTGGACTCTGACCTTCTTGGCGTGCGTGTTTCTGAGCATGAAGGTCCTCTGGGTGTAGTAGGCAAACACTTGGCTGCTCTTCATCGTCACCAGGAAGCTGCCGTACTCCTCCTGCAACTCGGTCGGCCAGTACTGATCACACTTCCTCTGAGGACACAAGGACACAATCAGCACAGCAGCATCCACTGTTACCAAGAACGTCTGGAGGAGATTTTTCTCTGTACAGTGAGTTTTTCAGGTCCAAAAACTGCGATTAAACTCCTGCACTCTGTATAGATTGCTCAAATGTACTGACAACATCTGGAAGAGTGGCTCCTAGGCTGGCTCACAAAGTTTTCTAAATGTTGTCAATACAAACAAAAAATTATGAACTGCTCTAATTCAGGTGCTTATATTTTGTAAATATGAAACAAACCGATGATCAGTAATTGTTTGATTAATATTATCACATCAGGGTTTATAAAGAATTTGTGTATAATACACAAGAAATAAATGTTTAAAAGTTTATCATAACTACTAATCAGCAAAAAATATGTTATAATGTTATTAATCTTGGTCCATATTGTTGATAAATCTGCATGATAAACTAGGCAGAGGAAAATGAATCATCCACAATGAAACGCACAAAAAAATCCTTCCTTGATTCTACTTTCCATAATCTGTAAATCAAGAAGTCATAAAAGTTTACCACAAAAATAATAGTAGTAACGAATTATCAGTTTTAGATATGGTACAAGTCTGAACTGGCACAGTTGGGGAAAAAATGCCCCAAAAAGATGATGCATTCTAACTGGATCTCATCCAGGTGAATTTATTACTACCTGTGGGTAAACTTGTGTTGCAGCTAGAGAGATACAGACATCCATCATAAGACGTATATTACAAAACAGATGTAACACAGAGCAGCATAATAAAGGGATTTTAAATCTATTAACCCCAATTCAAACCCATAAAATAAAATAAAAACTCCAAAAAAAGTGCTTCAGGTTCCAACAATCAGGGCAAAAAGAGAAAGAGAATTATCAACTCAAATCAAGACTTGAATAAATAAACAAATATGTGAAAATATCTCTACAGCGTGTTCAGCTCAGTAACAGCAGTAGGAACAAAGCTGCTAAATATTTGCTATGGGAAACAATGAGCATGTCATTGATGTAACTTCTTTGTATTTAGATGAGATATCTGGTCACTCACTCGTCCTTTCTCCACCAGGTTTGTGATCATGACAATGACGCCAACGTTTTGCTCCCAAATCATCCTCCAGAAATCCTCGGTGCTCGACCTCAGAGGACCCTGAGCCGCGATGTAAGCCCTTGGCTTCTTAAAACCCTGAGGAGTTAAACAGAAGGTTTTTATTTTTAAAAAAAGTACAGCCGGACTTCATTTTATGTGGTGGGAAATTAACCCAGTATGTCCAGTCTTCTGGAGAGTCCATTTGAAACCATACTGCAAAAATGTGAATTTTATTTGTTTTATAGGGCGGCACGGTGACACAGCAGGACGTGCATGTGCCTCACAGCAAGATGGCCGCTGATTCGATCCCCAGGCCGGGCAGGGCCTTTCTGTGTAGAGTTTGCATGTTCTTCCTGTACATGCATGGCTGCTCTCTGGGCACTCCGGCTTCCTTCCACAGGCTAAAAACATTCTCAGTGGGATGATTGGTGACTCCAAATTGCCCTTAGGTATGAGTGTGAGAGTGATTGGTTGTCATTTCTCTATGTGGCCCTGTGATTGGCTGGCAACTGGTTCAGGGACGTCAGCTGGGATTGGCTCCTGACCCCCTAAGACCCCGAAAGAGAAAAGCAGTTTGGCTGAAGGATGGATGTATGTTTGTTTTTGATGGAAAGATGGCCGATCAAGAGTAAGAGTACAACATGCAAACAATGTTTGAGTTTAGCAGAAGGGGGTCATGTCACAGAAACACGGCCATCTGAGAAATGTGGCCTATAGCAGCCATTCTCAGCTGGTGGGTGGTGGACCCTTTTCCAGTCAGTCATAAACATTTGCCTGTGCTTTTATTTTGAAGGGGACCTTTTACACAGTGCAGTGCTGTAATGCTAATTAACATGTTTTCATAGAAAGATGTTTGTCATATATTCAATAAGAAGGTGCCCTGCTTAGCTACATGTTTTTAAGATGTTATAAAACTTCTTCTCGGTAGCTGATTTTTTTTATTTTATGTTTGTGCATTAAAGCTCTGCTGAGTTTGTTAAAAAGGCTGAAGTTACTGAAGTGTTGTTTGTACTGATTGAATATTATTTACACAGAGCAGGGTTATCATGGTGACAGTTATATTATTGAAACTTTGTGTCCCTGAGATGCTCTTGTAAACTGTTACTAAAATGCAGCTAATTGAACATTATAGTGTATATTTCCCTCTTCATTGTCGCCACCTGCAGGTCAAACTGCTTTCTCATTAATCTTTTTCTCTGTTTTGGATTACTGTGATATTCTGGTCTATCTCAGGTTCAAAGTGCAGCATTTTTTAATTAAATATATTTGAAAAGTTGAACATTTTACTCAAACTGGTCATTAAGGAGTGATGATGGGTCCTGAATCCAGACCAGTTAAGAACAACCGATCTATATGAAGCCATTTTCCTATTTGGTTGATTTTTTGGTTGGCTGGTGTTTGGGGCTGTAAACCCATTGGCACAAATTGTATATAGAGTAACTAGCAGCACCGGTGGTGCAGAAGAGGTGAACGGTCTGTGACCAACAGGGAAAAGGGAAAATGCTTTTTGTTGGAGCTCACATCCTACTTCAACTCTTGTGGTCTGAAGAAGATTATTTTTGGAAAATTATGCATTCAGAAGCTCGACCAAACAATTGAAATGGCACCTTCAGGACTGACAGTACATTCACACTATGTTCAATATTTATTTCTCATACCTACTCAGCTAGGGTAGAAGGTGAATAGAGCTGGAAGCTGGGGAGAAAGAGGGAGTAAGATCTGCTGAAAAAGGAGCAACAGGCCTGATTTGAATCTTGTCCGACTCTGCTCACTCATGCCAACACGAAACCACGACGCCACTCGTGCCCCGTGAATCAGCCTGCTGATCCCGTTAGTGCTCAGGCTGGCAGAGACAAACTTGTGCTGTTTTAGAGCATCTGCAAAGCTCTTCCTCCTCCTCCAAAGACAAAGGCGGCAGTGGCAAAATGCCAAACACGAGTGCACAAAAAGACTTGTGGTAGTTAAACAATGCTGCAGTTAAAACACTTTGTCACTTTTTCAAAGGTTTCTATGGAGATGAAGCCATATTCAGCGACTTTTTAGAGCTCAAGGACTCGCACAATTGGTTTTGGTGCGAAGTGTCGAATGTAAATATGACTTTTGTTTGTTGGAGAAAAGAGAAAACTCCACAGGGTCTTTTAAGAGCAGTGCAGGGAATAAAGAGTCACTCGTTCTCAGCAGAGGGCAGCATTCAATCACTCACTTTAATAGTTTAATAACCTTCACATGACTGACAGCGTGAAGTCGCCTTCATACTGAGAGATGCAGACAAAAGTGTGCACGGCAGAGAGATCCTCAGTGTGTTTTTTACCAACTTCATACCTCGAGCCAGCTCCATGCGGAGGCCCTGACTGCCACAGGGGGGGTTTTGTGTTGTGCTTCTGCTTTTCACAAAACCACAAAAAAATGAAGATAGTAGAAATGAATGGAGCTGTGATAAGCATAAAAGAGAGACACGCAGGTCCTCGCCAAGAATTGGCTTTTTAATGAAAAGGTGAAGGGGGGCTCGCTCACTTTGGTCTGGGAAGATGAGGGAAAGAGTGAAGAGGGTCTGGGAATAAAAATGAGAAAGTTTTGGCTCTGGACTTGGCAGATTTGATTCTCTGGGAAAAATTAAGACCTCCATTTGTGAAAAGTTCAATTATCAAAATGTAAAAAATGGAATAAAATGGAGGTCCTTACATCCACAAAGTTGGCGTTGATGTAATCCCTCGTTTTTCCGTCTTTGTCGGCCTGTGGCGAGAGGCGAACCCGGCTGTGGTCATCTGAGAGAGAAGCAGAGCAGGACCAAAGCAGAACAAAGATCAAATTACTGGTTACTTCGGACTGCATACACTGCCAAAACTAAAATCGGAGGAAGTTTATTCATCCAATATCAATTCTGAAAATCTCACAAGCCAAAATCAACTGACATGTTCAGCTACACATCTTACTTCAGTACTTAAAACCCAAGAAAAAACATTAATTGCTTGTAATAATTCAAAATTTTTACCAATGTGGCATGACACATTTTACTTTTATAATGTCTTGGAAGGAAGATGTGCTGTCTTAAGTAGTTTCTATACCTGATTTTAAGACCCTCAAGAAGAAAAAAAAGTTTGTTCCACTGGCAGATATTTTCTCATAGTTATTCAGTGCTTAATTCATGTTTTAATTCATTGTAATACAACATCCATCTGAACTGCTAAAATGAGTATGAGATTTTAGTAAGTCTCGTGGATGTTTCTAACTTGAAATAAGACAATTTAACTTGCTAAGATCTGAGTTTTTGCAGTGTATTGAGGCTACTCTAAAATACAAAACTGAAGCAAGAATATTTTATATATTTATGAGAAATCAAACTCCTACATGTTGACATGATAGAGAAAAAAACAGTTTATTTGTGGGTTGAAAATCATACCAGAAGCATGCTGAAATACTGTGCATGTATCCTATATTCAGGCTCTTGTCTGATGTGTTAATTTTGACAGCACTTTTGAATTTAGTTTAGTTCCAGCCTTTTGCCTAAAATATCTTTGAGATCTAGTCATAATTCAGTCATCTTAATTGTTTCAATTTTAGATTAGTTTTAGTCGATGAAATTTCACAGTTTGTAGTAGACAAAATCTACTGTAACATTAGTTGACTAAGATATGAAGTGTAAAGTCATGTTTTACATTTGGATAACATCTAATAACCCGTAATTGAATGTTAGTAAAGTTTGAATGAATAAATGAACAGAAATAAATTGAACTTTTGTGTGGAATGCAGTCACCTTTATTTATGCTACCTGGCAGAGCATCCCAGATACAATATATCATTACGTTATGAATATATCAATTCATAAAGAGAGCAGCTCTGATTGGATCACTCACTGACTTATCCCACCACCACCAAGCTAAGGCAGCTGTGATTTGATGTCCCTCTGAACTCATCCAACCTTTCCATACAACCAAAGTAGCTGTGATTGGATGTATTCCTAACTTGTCTCTACTTTCTACATGACCAAATTAGGTCTGATTGGATTAAGTCTGTCAAACATTTTCATTTAGTTTTTATTTGTTGATGAATATGTCAGTTAATTTAGTTTTACTTTTGTCCATGTGCGCTTATTTTAATTAGTCACTTCCTAGTTTTCATCAGGCGATAAAAGGTTGTTGACAAAAACTATGATGAAAATAATTAGTTAGCAAAATTAACACTGCTTGTCTGCATTGGCAGCCTCACCTTGAACCTGACCTGAGGCCTATTTCTCCTACTCACTGCCCCTCTTTCTAAGTCCACCCACTGCCCTCCTCTGTCTGTAAAGGGCAATTCACTGATTTTGGTATACTTCTAGGGGGACCCACTGTATTTGATTTTGGATATTTTGGGGAATTTGGTCCTCTTATGATAATAAAAAACAAAAGAAACTGATCTGGTCTTGCACTCACAGGCCAGGATGTTGCTGTATCTGTTCTTGGTTTTGTTGTCGGGATGGTTCGAGCTGTCCGTCGTCATACCCATGTCCACCGTGCATGACTGAACCTCCTGGACAAACAAACAAATAATAATACTCAGCTGAGGAAGGAAATGAATACATAATCAATTTTAATAAGTGATTTTCCCCTTATTATTTGAAAGATTTAAAGTTAACTTTTCACAGCAGATGAGAAAAGTGCTTGTTATAATAAAAAAAAATCTGGAACTTATGCACAACTTTATGCATAAATACTAAAAAATCCATGTTTTTCTCTATGGACTTCCAGGTGTGAGAAAGAATTCAAAGTATTTTATGAAGTGATGCAGCAAATAGAAGTTACTCTGCAGCTTAAATTACTCACGTTAGTATTGGTGTGTCTTTGTGAGACATTAAAAATAAATATGTAGAATATTCCTGCTTATTTGTCCTGGCATTTGTCCGTTCAAACTCAAAAATGAAGAGAAACTGCAAGCATGACCGGATCCCTGCCACATTATTCAGTCTGTAGAAGAACTTCAATGTTCTGTAAGATTTTTGTGTTTGTCTCGGATACAAAAGACAAGGTCATTAAGGCATTTTTTATTCTGATATTGTGCTGAAGAACAAGGGGCTGGTTTCCCTGTCCAACAAAAGTTTGAATATTCTGAATCAATACACAAGTTCTTCAATGTTCATAGCACAAAGAGACCAAGCGTTTCACAATAAAACATGCTGCAGAGCAACACACGACAAAAAACACAAGTGCGGCAGCGGTGGTGGCGAGGAGAGCGTCTTACCTCGTAACTCTCCCTCAGGATCTAACGGTGAGGGGAGGAAGCAGCAGGCAGGCAGCGGTCGGGACGTTTCCGTGAAAACAGACACAGAGGGTGCAGAAAGACAAATTACAAGACGACACGGACAACAAGTCAAGACTGATTTAATGAACAGAGCAGTTCATGCTTCTGCAAAGACACAAAAGGTAAATCCACACAAATAGATCGGAAGCTTTGCCCCTTTAAAAGTTGGATCCATCTTGATTTTAACCATTTAAATAGTGTATTTGATGAGACACTGGCCATGATCTCTGACATTTACGCTCCTAAAATTATGAACATCTGCCTTCACATTCAGGAAAATGAGCTCATAAGTTACCATAAATCTTTTTTATATATTCATTTTAATGACTGCTAGAGTCTGTTAAAATTCATTGATTTTCAAAAGGCCCCCTTTCCAATGAGGGCCTGGTCCACCCTGATTGGTTTAGAGGTCAGCTCTGTGGTAACTGGTCTGGTCAGCACCGCTCTGAAGCATTTTTTACTTTCCTTTCCCCTCCTATTGTTGCAGGCACAAGGTAAACACAGCTGTGTCAGTGTTCTCACGAACATATACAACTAATAAGATGACACAGACGATACATTTGACCGTGAAAATACCGAATAACATCAAATTTAAGGGGAAATTAAAAAGAGTTACAACAACATGAACTTGAAAATCAGAAGTTTTATGTATTGTTAATATGAAACAGCTGCAGCAGTTGTTCTAAAATGGGGAGGTATGCCTTGGGAATTTTTAGAATGGTTTAGTTTTTAATTTACTCTAACAGATCTTTAAAACTGGGATGCACTGTATTGGATTTTGCTGATTTTCCAGATGCCCATATTTCCAAAGCTGCCATTGCTGATATGCAAATATTTTGGTGGAAGTACAAGGTATCCCTTTACTGAAACTGACTTGTTGTGCTAGAAATTGATGTGGACCAAGGAAAACAATTCATTCTTGAACAAGAGTCACTATGTCTTTTTTAATTAAAATAATTAAAACATTCAGAAAGAATACATAGATAGAAAGATAGATAGATGTACTCTATTTAATATACATATATATTCTTAATATTCATATATATCCTTCTTTAAATACGTTTAAAATAAGCATTAAATTAAACCAAAATGCCAAACCTCAGACCTGCCAACTTGAAAACATAAAAATTCATAACAAAATGAATATCAAAACTGAAGGCCGTTTGTTCATGCAATTAGTTATATGCTAAAGGTCAGCTCAGATAATTACTGTCAGGTGGAATTTAATAAAATGTCCCTGTGATTTGTTTAAATATAATACCAAGAGAAAGAAAGTAGTGTTGGTAGGAATCCTAAATATATCCAATTTTTATTTATTAAGTAGGTAAGGGTCTATTTTTTTATTTTCATTATGATTTGTGGATGAAAATAAAAGTGCACTGCATAATCACAAACTGTTTATTTACATTAAAAACAGTTTGTGATTGGCATTTTTGCTTGATCCTTGGTGTGCCATCTAATCTCTCAAATATTATTTACAGTCACACATCTGTGAGTTCCCTTTAGACTCATTTGTTTGGATGAACTGTAGTGAATTCAAACACAGTTTCAGGATCTGAAATAGTCAAATGATGTTTCGGTGTTTTGATGAATCAAGTAAAAAACATCACAGCTGAACATGCAGCATGCTTAACAAGAGAACAGGACACGTAAGTGCAGACAAACACTCCCTGCAGTCTGGTGTCGAACTGCAGAATTGTTACTAAATATGTAAATACTTTAAAAATGAAAAACAAGCTGATTTTGTACCTCAAACTCGTGCTGGAAGCCGTTGGTGTCGTGGAGCTCTGCTACATGTTTGACAAAGTCCTTGACAGGGAACACGGTTTGTTCATCTGGAGGTAAGAAAAAAACATGCTTCTATTTCTATTCAATACATAATCAATACATAATTTAAAACACAATATTATACATAATATATAATACATAATGTGTCATGAAAGGTTTCATTGTTTCAGTTTGAAACAAATAGCTTAAAGGAAAAGTTCGGTTCCTACAGCTTTTACATTATTTATAGAATGAAGAACAACAATACACTCACCCAGAAGGCTTTCCTGATGCAAACGGTGCTTCGGGAGATATTTAGATCCAAAATCGAGCAACGGACATCGATATAATGGTAGCCCGTAGGGCATTAATCACCGCTCCTAAAAACTGCATTAATCGTCCAAAAACTCATGTTTTTCACCAATATTCCATCATGATCCGTTCCGGATGGTCCGCCATTGCAGTCTGTGTCACTCCACACAGCGCTGTGTGGCTGTACTGACCTCTGAACTGACGAGTTTGTTTACGTGCCCTTCGCGCATGCGCAGTGCGGCTCATTGTTTCAGGGGAAGACTGGCAGCTACAAATCGACTTTCTTCTTCCAGTTTTGTGCAAAATGGACGAATATCTATCGGATGAAGATGTTGTGGAGGAGAACTTTGAATATGATGGACATCCTTACAGTTTCAAGCCAGAGTATACAGATAAGGAGCTCATAGAAAGAAGGAAGCGAAGGCAGCGCTCCAGAGAGTACTGCACATGCGCGAAGGGCACGTAAACAAACTCGTCAGTTCAGAGGTCAGTACAGCCACACAGCGCTGTGTGGAGCATAGACTGCAAAAAACATGGTGTGGAGTGACACAGACTGCAATGGAGGACCATCCGGAACGGATCATGATGAAATATTGGTGAAATTAATGAGTTTTTGGACGATTAATGCAGTTTTTAGGAGCGGCGATCTATGCCCTACGGGCTACCATTATACGGATGTCCGCTGCTCGATTTTGGATCTAAATATCTCCCGAAGCACTGTTTGGATCAGGAAAGCCTTCTGGGTGAGTATATTGTTCTACTTCATTCTATAAACAATGTACAGTAAAAGCTGCAGGAACCGAACTTTTCCTTTAAAAGGCAAAATGATCAGATATGTGTTCAAGAGTCTTCATTTATTCTTGTGCATAATAAATTATAAATTAAATCCTTCTATGGAGATTCTTTGTGGTCCAAACAAGATTTGAGTTGATATGTATATTAAAACTGTATGTGTGATTTTGTACCTGGAATAGCGTAGACTTGGTCAAAAAAAAGGGAAAATATAATATTCAAAGCAGGATTTTTTTCAGTACACATAATCTGAGATAAATAAAAAGAATATTGTCCCTTAAGCATTTCCTTCACGTTTGTCTCCCCGCTCTCTAAACTTTCTCCAGCCGGCAAAGACATGTTAGCATTGACTGCGAAATCCTTAATCCTGTATACTCGCTCAGGCTGAATCAAAATGTTTTTTATTTTCATAAAGCGTCTGGGTCTAGAGGCACATTTGACAGGATCTTGAATCCCCTGAAATGCTTAAGCAGTAAACAATGACAGATTTTTCCCTGTTGATCTTCACTAAAGTGTGTCTGCTCAGATTGTTTGCTACAATCATAATCATTACAGTTGTTTACTTTGTAAATGCTTTATTCTATAATTTAATTGTATTGTAAGTGTTAAGGCTGTTATAACTTTATTATCATTACTGCATTTTATTAAGTTCTATTTTTATTTCTGTTTTGTTATAGTTTGTATAAAAACATGTCACATAAACATTAGAATAAATAACAATAATAATAATAATAATACAATTAATAGGAATGAAGTAAAAAGAAAAACCATGATCACAATGTTGCCATAAAAATCATTAATGGTTGCTTTTTTCTGTAGTATATATGTAAGTTTCCCCTTTTAAATATAAGTAAAAAACTAAAAAAAAATGTATACTGGGATAAGGTTTGTATAAAAATAATTTATCTGATCACAAAACATTAGGATAAGTAAAAGGAAAGTAAATAAGTAAATAACCAGTAGTAAAATAAAGAAATACATATAAAAGGAAAGAGGCGGTTACATTGTTGGCAAAAAAATTCATTAACGGTTGCAAGGTTATTTTAGAATTTTTTCAACTTTACCCTTTTGAATGCAAATATTAAAAACATTAATTAATTCTTCGACATGGTTTGTATAAAAAATAATTACACTGGTCACTTAATATTAAAATAAATTAAAATTATAGATATAAGTAAATTAATAATACTACAAAAAATAAATAAAGAAGGAGGTAGGGGTTACATTGTTGTAAAAAGAGACATTAATAGCTGCCATTTATTGTAGAATTCATTCAAGCTTCCCTTTTTGAATATCTACTTTTCTCTACTTCTCAAAAGGACATAACCTCATTAATCCATTGTGTGCTTGAAGGAGCTGTAGAGGGTTTCCAGTTAGGGAGGTAAAAGCTATTACTTCCATTTTTCTTTTAGAAGGGTAACTGGTAGACCGAAAATACCAGCGTGTGATGAAAAGTCGAAGTTGTTGAGAATATCTTGAACGTGAAAAGTAAGAATGATGGTGTTGGTGTGTTACCTTCATCTAAAGCAGCGTTGGACTGAACTGGGATGACTCTGGGTGATGAGCTGTCCTCGATGTAGAAGTGAGCCGTCTGGAAACAGGCCCTGCAGGAATCAAGACAACAGATATCAGAGTGAAAAAAAGACTTTATTTCTGGATTTAAACACATATTGAAGAGGGTTCCAAAAAGTTAAGAAATGTCTGTTTCAACTTTTAAAAACGAGAGAATCAAAAGACATCCCTGTGATTGACATCTCTTTAGTTTTTTTTTGTATATTTAAACTATATATTAATATTATTAATATTATATATTATACCAACTCAGCATGGAAAAAATCTGTATGATCGACGCTGAAGCCACATTTCAGCTTGAAGAAGGAGCTGAACCATGCTTTTGTTTTTCCGTGGCTCTGCGCTGGCCCAGATATTTTTTGGAGAACACACGTTAATCTTCCCGGAAACACAAGAAAAAAGATGTTCAGTTAATCCTTGACAAGTTTTTAAAGGGATGAGATCGCCTCTGATGAACGTGTGTTGTTTCGGCCAGAAATGGACATCAAGGATTAACGAACCCCCCCCCAAAAAACAGCCAAAGGGCCGAGCTCGGAGATTAAAGTCGTGTTCAGGAGCAAGCACAGAGACAGAGACAGTCGTTCTGCTGCAGTGTGACCACTGTTTCTTTGCTGAATAAAAGCTGGATTATCAGCTCGGTGTATTTAGTATTTACTTTTGGTATTTTAATGGAAATTTTACTGTTTGTTCTTGAAGGACTCAGAGGGCTCTCTTGTTCCAACCCCCCCCCCCCCCCAAATCAACAGTAAAACCAACAGGAATTCACAGCCACATTTTTAACACCATATAAAACTAACATGTTGAAGTTTATCTCCCTTGGGTTTCATAACTGTATGATCTAAATCAAAGAACAAACTGTATAAATATGAATTTTACTAACATGAATAAAGTATCACTAAAAAAAAAACTATCTCCCAGTTTGCATATCTTATGGCTTTTCATTTTTTAATTCAGATTTTTTTCATTTTTTGTTGAAAATTGTCTTGTGTTTTCGTGTTTAAATGAGTTTTTTATGGTACTCTATTAATCGGTTTAAATTCTTTTAGTATGATGTTGGGCAGCACGGTGGTGCAGCAGGTAGTGCATGCACCTCACAGCAACAAGGCTGCCGGCTCGATATCCAGGTCCATCAGAGCATGAATGGTTGTCTGTCTCTCTATGCGGTCATGTGATTGGCTGGTGACTGGTTCAGGGTGCACCCTGCCTCCCAGTGTGAGCTGGGTTAGGCTCCAACCCCAACATGACCCCGAAAAGGGATAAGCATAATAGATTGATGAATATGAATGCGTTTTCATTTTGTTTTATTCTTGCTTGTTGATTTATTAGTTTATTCGTTCAAAAGGATCCCTGTTCGTTGTTACCAAGGCAGCAACTAGCCTTCCACACATACGACAGCAATAAACAAGAGGATGCTGAATAGACAGTAGATCATACAATCTCGCCCGCCTCCCACCATAACAAAAAAAGAAGAAAATAAATCTGAACTCTCAGTCTCAGATTTTAATGTCAGACAAAGAAGCCAAGCTTTTAAAAATATGTTATTCTAGCTCTTTTTTTTTTTTTTTAATTTTGAGCTCACAGTAACATTTGTGTCACTCAAGGGCATGGCTTGTAGTGTTGATAATAAAAATGAAAACAAAGATAAAATCTGATAGAAAAAAAACTTAAATTCATGGATGTGTTATCAATCAAACTTTTTTGTTTCTTTTTGATTAGCTGTTTGATTTTTTCACAGAAAAAGGAAAGTGATCCACTGCAGTCACTGTGCAGTGCTTGATTGTTTTGAACATGTGCTGTATGATTAAGGGGATTAGATTTCATACATTTTAGGGGATACTTCAAGTTTTTTGAGGTGGGGTTGCTCTTGGCCCATGGCATTAGAAATGATTGCAAATAAAGCAACAGGCAAACTCTGCCCCAGAGGGGATATAGCCAGAATCTGACACCAGCCAAAGTGGGTCAAAAACTCTACTTTCACGTTTCTGCTCTGCCACGGGCTTGATACCCTGAGCTAATGGGTCTAAAACATCACACTGGTAGGTCTCTTATGCACGCTGTATCAATATTTATACTTTAAAAATGTTTCAAGCTCATCTGTACAACTCCTCCGTCACACCTTGTGTAAATATGGTTGAGCTGTGCTTTTGTTCTTACTCCTATTATGTATCTTGTGTATTTTGTATATGCTAAGTCAATGTTGCACTATTTCTACCAATTTTTATACTTTTTTTTAATTCCTCAAGATAGTTTTTGATTTTTTATTCTAATAATAAGTTGATTGTTTTTGCACCAATTTACCAGGTCAAAGCCAATGTATGTGCAAATGTACTTGGCAACTGATGCAATTTTAATTCCGATTCTGGTCCTGAAATGCATTTGTGGTTATTTTGTTTTTGACAATAACTTGCCTAAGAATGTTAATTTTATACACTGCACACTTTAGTTATATCAACTCAAAATAAAATTCACTGCACATTCTGTTAGGTTTTAATTCTTTGCTTATAATGTTTATCTTGCATATTTTGAATTTTTGTTGTATGTACCAAAGTCAATTTTGAACGGTTTTCTTCCAGTTTTCATACTTTATTTTAATTCATTATAATTCTTATTACATGTTGATTGTTTTTGCACCAATTTATCAAGTCAAATTCCTTGTATGTGCAAATATACTTGGCAATAAAAATACATTTTGATCCTGATTCTGATGCTGAAATGCCGGGGTGGAGGATTGTTTTTGACAATAACTTGCCTGAAAGTGTTTATAATGTAGATATAACTAAAGTGTGCAGTGTATAAAATAGTCATACTTTAGAAAAGACTAAAGCTCATCTGTACAGCTCCTTCACTGCACCTTCTGTATACATTGTTTGGTTGTGTTTTTGTTTTTTGCTCCTATTGTATATCTTGTATTTTGTATATTTGTGAAATATAATCAATTTAGTGTTACACTATTTTCTACCATTTTTACATTTTTTTTTTACCTGATCCTTTATTTTTTCTATTTTTATTATAATTATATGTTGAATTTCTTTTCACGAATTCACAAAATCAAACTCCTTCTATGGGCAAATGTACTTGGCAATAAATCAAGTATGGGTTCTGATTCTGAAATCCCTTGGTGGATGTTTCTGGTATCACAGCACTTCTACTTTACCACTGAAATGTCAAGATTTTAATCATAACTGACTAAAAATACCATCAAATTTCCATCTACACTGGGTTTAACTAAAAAAAATGAACAATTTAATGTTTAGTAACTCTGTTAAAGCTTCTTGGCACCATGCAGCTACATGCTAATTTGCTGTTCATCTCTCAGCTCGTTGTAAACTTGTAAAGTCGACCACAATCTGCTCAAACTGCTTGACCTTAAACGCACAGCAGCGGTTTCCAAATGAGCACCGTGTTGTCTTGAAGGGAGGGGGCAGAGTGAAAAAGGACACAACAGCAGCAGGATTAGTGTAGTTTGGCCTCCTGCCGCTCGCCCGACAAGACGCTGACACGATTCTTCCTGTCCGACATAATCAGACGGATGTCCTTTTCCATCCCCCGACCCTCTCTGGACGCTCGCAGCCAAGGTACATCATCCTCCACGGAGCATTAATCCCTCCTGCTCCTCAGATTATTACCGGCTTAGCACTGCTCAATCTCAGAAACAACAACAAGCATGGTGCAAAAACAAGCACAATATGTCGATCCTGTGCTGCTGCAGATGAGAAATGTGAAAATATGTCTTAAAGTGTTTACACGGCGTTCGACAGCGTGTCCTTCAGGGGATTTCTGAAGTTGGTTATTTCACGGTCTGAGTGGGAAGCGAGAGACTGAGAGTTTTCCTCGCCCTCACAGTTAGATACTCTGCTAGAGATGTTTTCAGCACAACTAGAAAATAAACTTTTGTGTGCTCTTAATCCTGTGTTTCACACGTCTTTCAAAAAGGGAGAATAACATCACTGAAGGCCGAGGGGAGAAATCAAAAACGCTGCTGACAGAAGCGAGCGGCGGTGGCGGCTCTGAAAGGCTGGCGGTGTACACATCCATACACAGCACAGGAGCATTGTTTATGGAGGGGCTGCTGGTGAGCACACACAAACAGATCCAGACGGAGCTCCTGTCAGACGACTTTGACTTCCATGTGAGAGTTCAAGGTCTTCACTTCCCCTATGATGGGACACGGGGGGTTACAGGTTAGGAGGTTTCACTTTCCTCAACAATCATAGTGTGGGAACATATCTGAACCCCTCCAAGCCAACCCGAGCCACCGCCACCGCCACCGCCACCGCCACCCATCCTGACGCAGCACAGACACATGCAGATCCTTTTTCTTTATTACCAGATGTAACCATGACAGAAACTGAAGTCATCTATGAATTTGAGCGAAAGACGAAACACCACAAAGACATCACACCCAGATCAAACGCCTAACAACTTGATCAGGGCCAAGCGCTGCTCTCTTTACACAAACAACACTTCCAATGAAGTTGGGACATTGTGTAAACTTAAATGAAACAGAGTACACTGATTCACAATCCTTTTTCAGCTTAGATTCAATTGAACACCCTACATAGACAGGATATAAGATGTTCAAACTGATGAACTTCATTTTTTTTTCTTTTAAAAGTCACTCAATGTGAATTTGATGCCTGCAACACATTCCAAAAAACTGGGACAGGGGCATGTTCACAACTATGTTACATCACCTTTCCTCTTCACAACACAGAATAAGCATTTGAGAACTGAGGACACTAACAGTTGAAGGTTGGTAGGTGGAATTATTTCCCGTTCTTGAGGAAAACTCTGAATTGAGTTTGTCAATAGTCATGTCTCTGTTGTTGTATTTTTGTGCTTCGTAGTGTACCAAACATGTTCAATGTGAGACAACTCTGGACTGCAAGCTGGCCAGTCTAGTACCTGCACTTTTTAGAAGATAAACTGTTGGATGGCTGCATATGTTACTACAAAACCAGTATGTACCTTTCACCATTAATGGTGACTTCACAGATATGCAGGTTACCCATGCCATGGGCACTAACACCATCAAAAATGCTGTCTTTTGGTTCTATTCCTCTTTAGCCCAGATGACACCACATCAAAGATGTCCAAAAACAGTCTGAAATGTGGACTCAGATCACAGCAGACTTTTCCACTTTGCCTCAGTCCATCTCAGATGAGCTTGGGGACAGAGAAGCCGGGGTTGTATCTGGGTGTTGTTGATGTTCGTCCTTGTCTTTGCACGGTACAGTTTGACCTTGACCTTGTGGATGTAGAGATGAACTGTGTTAACTGACAATGGTTTTCTGAAGTGTTCCTGAACCACGTAGTGATATCCTTTACAGAATGATGTTGGTTTTTATTGCAGTGCTGCCTGAGGAATCAAAAGGTCACTGGCATTCAATGATGGTTTTTTGCTTGCCACTTGCATGCAGAGATTTCTCCAGATTCTCTGCATCTTTTGATTATATATATACCCATATATTATGGACTGCAGATGATGAAATCTATAAATTTCTTGCAACTGTACAATGGGAAATGTTCTTACACTGTAAAGCGGGCTACACACCGAACGACGTTACGTTGTGTGACGGTACCCATGGCAGACTTGTGTGATGGTACCCATGACAGACTATTTTTATTACGGTTTGCAGAGTAACAATCTATGTCATTAAGGGAAACATAAGTCAGTGAGGACATTAGTTCCATCTAGATTGACCGCAGAGAACTGACAGACGATGCTGCTGCAGGGGCATCAGCTGCACTGTTTTGTGGCTGGTAGGTGAGTGAAAAGGATACAGTTGTAATAATGTCAGCTTATACATCTTATTATATGAAAAATGATATGATCGCAGTGAAACTGGAGCAGACATGATGTCACCTAGTGACGTGGTGGGAGATGGTGACCAAAATGAAGTATTTATGGACACGTGACGCAAATTCAGTGGGCAACGTGAATATGGTCACAAAGTCACGTTCGGTGTGAACGCAGCTTTGGAATAATTAATCATTCACAAGGTGGTAGCCTATTCAAATGTGGAACGCTCCAAACTGGTGTTTTTGGAACATTACTCAACATCCCCAGTCTTTTGTTACACTGTCCTGGCTTTTTTGGAAAGTGGTACAGGTGTCAAAATTAAAATGAGTGAGCAGTTACAAAAAAAGGTGAACAGTTTGAACATTAAATATCGTGTCTTTGTAGTATTGTAGAAATAGAATATTGGTGAAGAAGGATTTGCAAATCATTGCATTCTGTCTCTACTTACATTTTACACAATGTCCCAACTTCATTGAGAACTGGTTTTGCATTTCCAGTACCGCCTGCTGACAAAAACACCCACTGAGGTACCTGCTGGCTTTTAGCCATTTAGCCTCCGACCAGAGGCCTTGGCATACAGTCAAAAGCAGGTAACCACCTGGTATAGCACTGCTGCCTCCTCCACTGCCTCACTTGGGTGAGCCAGATGACTGTCGTGGTTTATGAGTAACCCAGCTGCTTTGCACATAATCAACACACATCCTGGTTTGTCTTTTCCTCCATCTTCTTCTAGCATTGTGCAGAACTTTATGCCACAATTTTGACTGTTGCGTCCCCAAGTGCTGTTAGACACGTTTTTATTGACAACACTCACAAAACTGTCAAGACCAAGCCTTAAACCTCAGGGCAAGCACATGTGAAAGGAATAACAGTTACATGCCAATCATCAACAGTTAATCAGATGATGACATACGAGAGCAGGAGTGGACACTGTCCGTCCTCTGATGCCGAAATATTCAGCTTGAACTGAACCTTTGGCACTGACCTCCAGTAGATGAGGATGCCGATGAGGACGATTAGGCCGAGCACGGTGAGGGTGGAGATGACGGCTAGAGGAACCACAGCCTTCCTCTCCCTGTCCCTGATCGACCCGATCCTCGACTCGTGGCTGCTGTTGATGGCATCTGTGCAGGAAAAATACAGAAGAGGTCAAAGAAGAAAAAAGAAGAAGCTGCTGCATGTGAGACGTTTTTATATCACAGTGATTTAAGAGGAGGAGCTGCTCGGGTTAAAGAAATCAAAGTATTTAAATCTCAGAGATCCAGAGACACAAATTACATTAAATCTTCTACTCCTGATGTTTCCATCCAAGTCTGTTCAGTGATTCAAATTTGTGATAAAATATATTTACAACTATATATATATATATATATATATATATATATATATATATATATATATATAGATAGATAGATATATATGTATGTAATACTACTCATACTGTTACCATCTCTTTCTTGCTTTAAATCAAATATTCTGGCATTTTATACTCACTTTCACATTTTATTGGGACCTTTTTATACAGTCTATATTTACTCGTCTTGTTTGTGAAACATTTCTCTTAAAGTGATGTGTTTAAATGTTATTATGAATAATGTTTCGAATGAATAATGTTTTTTCATACTATATCACCTCTTTCATCTGCAATTCTTCATCTTCAACGTATCCCACTATACTTGCTACGTTTTAGGAAGAAGATCAAGTTTTTTGGTTTAAAAAGGTCGTGATTATTGACTCTAAAATGAAAAACGTGCAACATTATTAAGAACTTCACATACTGTGAAAGAGTAACTTGGAAATTAACATCACATCAGTGTCTTTAGATTTGATCTTCTACATTTAGGTGAAAAAAATGTCTTAACCACATTACAATCCTTAATGTTTGACTTGTACTTCATTCAAAAATTCAGCATCTGCCTCGTAAATGTACAGATTTTTGAACTCAAAACTTAAATTCTAAGCTTCATTTCTTAATATGTAACATATTAATTTAAAAGAGTTTGTTATGTGTCAAAGCACCTACACCTTGTAATAGAGCTTTTCTATATACTTAATTTTTTTATGACGTTTATGTATTCAAAAATTTTAGGATCTGCCATGTAAATGAACTTCAAACACAAATCTCAAAATTCAAGTTAAATTTCTTGCTGATTTATAATTGTATTATTTAAAAATCTAACATTTATCAGAGCACTTCTATACACATAACAATCCTTAATTTATTCTTTTTATTTTCTCAAAAGTTTTGGATTTGACTTGTGTAAATTTACAACTTTTTAGACTCAAAACTAAATTTCAACTATCAATTTCTTATATATATATATACATATACAACTCTATCTTTAAAAAAATCCAACATTTATTGTTTTTACTTCAAAAGAGAACTCCGAATACATCACATTTTCCTTTAAAAGCCCATATGCAGCTTTTTTGAGATTGATTTGTTTTGAAATACTTCCATTCTAACAGAACACTTCTATAAACAAGACAAAGTCTGCTCCATCAGGACTTCTCCCTCTCCCTCTGATTACAGCTCCTTTCCCAGGCCCCCCCAAATTAGACTACCAGTGTGAAATGCTACCATTGTTACATCATCACTTGCATCATCAGCCCATTGAAATATGGGCCCAAGTTGGGATGGGAGCCTTAAAGGGGCAGGAGCTCTAACTGAGAAAGAATACAGCTGGATCAGGGGTTCCCAGTATGTAAAAGTATGATGTTTTTCAAACATTAGTGATTGTAAGGAAACTCAAGCAGAACTCAAAATGATATGAACCTGATTTAAGGCAAAATAAGGCTCTTTAAAGAAGCGCGAACATTGCTGGAGTGCTGTGATGCTGTTTTCTTGACTCACTGTGAAGGTTTTGTGTTGCAAAGGTTGGATAATCCTGTGAATTAGGCTGTAGATCTACAAAGCTTATTTTTTTAAATGTAAAAATATGTTCTTAGGCCAGGCTTATAAAAGTATTTAAATGTTAAAATTGACTGAATATGAAATCCCAGACTGTTGGAGGTAAAACAGGAGCTAATCTCTTCCCTTCAAGCAGCTCAGCCTCTTTGAACACTTTTCAGAACTACAAACTCATCTTCACATCTCTTATGTCTTCTTCAGCCCAAACACCATGCACCACCAACCACATTCATCCACCTACAGACTCAGCACACTCAAGGGTCTGCCGAACCACTCGAAAGGAACAGGCGGACGAGTAAAAGACGCACAATCAAAGATCAAACCAGAACACATTCATCAGAGCCGAGTCCGTCCTGCAGCTTAATTTTAACTTTGAATAAACGGAGGAAAGAAGAAGTGACCTTGCTGAGCTGAAGCCTCCCTTTATGCTGCGATAACCAGTCAGAAAACAGTAGTATGGATTAACCTTGACTGAGGGTCTGTTTGTCAGAACTCACCTCTGCTGCAAACATCAACTTGTGAAAGGCCGGGTCGACTAGTTCACTGAGGGCCTGTTGTGCTCTTTCTACTCTGTCCTCCCTCGGAGTAAAAACCATTCACACGTTTCACACACAGGCAATGATAATGGGCGAGAGACAAGAAGAAGAAGAAAGACCCCACAGATAATGGGAAAGGTCACACGTGTGTCGGAGCAAAGACTGAAGAGACAATGTGAGTCAAAGGAGACCTGATGAGGATGCGAGCTCCTCAAAGTACCCTCTGAAAGGAGCAGAAATTTAAAAAATGAAGATGGAGCTGTGTTACTGTCATAATGTCAGGGGCATGAAGGCAAAGAGTGAACCTCCAGACTCTGATTTGGATAAAGGATCGCCTCTTCAGGACTGGAAACTTGCTGCAGAGATGTTTGCAATTTTTCTCAATGACGTTCTCTTTTTTGGTGAAGTTTGGTCTTTGTTGTGAAAAGTTCTCGCGCTTTTATATTCGATCTAAAACTCCAGAATTGCCAAAAAGAAAAGCCAAGTGTTTGGACTTGAGATGAGGCCAATTTTTTACTTTTTAGTTTAGATAGAACTTTATTTACCCTTGAGAAGACTCCTTCAGGGAAATAAGGTTCCAGAAGCATTGTATTGAACAAAGTTATAAAAGAACAAAAGATATGAAAAGGTGAAAAAGTTAAATAAAATGAGCAAATATAAATCTCTATACATCTATATATTAATGTATATATATACCTTAATAAATGTTCTTAATATTTTATTGCATATGAGATCCACAGAGTTGACACCCATTGTATCAAGCTTAAAATGTTTTTACAAGCATTGCAAAATCTAGACCACCAACAAGCTGTAGCCATTCTCTGACTTCCACATTTTCAAGCCATTTTTGCTTGAATTTGGATTTCCTTATTTCCCTGGGCCAGCCCACAGGCTACTCTCCAAACATCTGATTTTATGGCAGTTGGAACCAGCTGGTTCGAAACAATTACCACAATGGTTCTGCATGTTTACATGGATGTACATATCCAGCAAAGAAGACAGTTTATAATGAGCTTCCTGTTGAAATGCGTCTCATTTCTGACCTGGGCCTTTTCAAATCTAGACTGAAGACATATTTATTTCGGATGGCTTTGGTGTGGTGACACTTTTACTCTGTTTTACTTTATTTTATTGTATTTTATTGCTCTTATTGCCTTTATTTTTTTCAATGCTTTTATTGTTTTTATTGCTGTTGTTGCTTCTATTTATTTTTAATTGTTTTATTTATTGCTTTTTTTTCCACCTATTGTAAAGCACTTTGGTTCACCGAAAGGGTTGTTGTAAAGGGCTGTATAAATAAAGAACATTTACATTTACATTATTACATCATTATAAAATAGTATTAAATATTTTTCTTGAAAACTACAGGAATAACTTTAATGCAAATGAAAATCAAATTTCATGATTTTTTAATGCAATTTAAGGCCTTAATTTTCACAAAATCAATTTAATGACTATGAATACTTTCAATGCCCTGCAGAAAGCCTGTGTTAGTGGTCAGAATATTGTACCTGATTAGTTAATATCAGATATATCCCATGGACTGGCAGAAATATTGGCAGATGCACCATTGATGCCTCACCTCATCTTCACTCAATGTCCACACAAAAAGCTACAAAACAAAAACTAACAACGTGAGTAACACTGCATGAAACTAAATCATTAATTTCCTGCAGATTTGAAGTCCTTTAAAGTTTATGTGGAAGATTAACTGTTAGAGGAAAAACATTTGGTCTTTCTTAAGACCAAATTCTAACTTTCTATTCTAACTTAAATTATATTTTTTCTATTTTGTTATTTTGTGTTATCTTGTTATTAGTGTTATTATTGTATATTTGGAATTTTGCGCCTTCTGCTTCTTTTGCACTGTCTGTGAGAGCTGCCATTTTTTTAATTTCGTTGCACCTTTTGTTACAATGACAATAAAAGAATTCTGATTCTGAAGAAGCCACAACAGGACTTGTGATCTTACTAATGAAGTCCTTTAAATAATTTAGCTTTGTGTTCAAACCCTGAGCAGTTAGATGTTTAATGAATTGTTTCATTTATCTAGAATTCAGTGACACTGTGAGATTTAACTAATTTCGGTGTAGTTGGTACAGTGAGGAGAGGATCACGCTGCAGTGTGAAAGAGCTCTGCTGCCCTCTTGTGGCTCACAGCAGGTATGTGGAGCTACAGTAAAGCCTGTTATCTGCCAGAGCACTGAGGATTTCGGACATTATTATCAATCTATCCATCCATCATTGATACCACTTATCCCTTTAGGGGCTGCAGGAGGCTGGAGCCTATCCCTGCTGACACTGAGGCAGGGTACACCCTGAGCCACTTACAGGGCAACACAGAGAGACAGACAACCATTCACACTCATATCAAAGGGCAATCTGGAGTCATCAATTGACTTAATGTTTTTGGTCTGTAGAAGGAAGCAGGAGCCCGGAGAGAACCCACGCATGCATGAGAACATGCAACTCCACACAGAAAGCCCCTAAATGACACGAGGATCAAACCAGCAACCTCCTTGCTGTGAGGCAGAAGCACTACCTGCTGCTCCACTGTGCAGCCCTGGAGATTTAAGTGTTTTTGAAAATATCATTGAAAGTATTTGAATATTATTTGCTTCAAGAAAAGACAATTGTAAAATCAAGTGATGAAAATATGTCGGCTTATTGGTTTGTAACTAAAGCCATTTTCCTCATAGTAGTTGTACATTAACTCTTTGATTTATTCACATTTTGTAGTACTTCCTGTAAGATCTTATTTTCTGACTGAATGCCAAGCAACGTTATAGTAACCAACATGATTATTGATGAACCAAAAGGTAAATGATATTGATGCCTCAAATTGAGAAGAAAAAGAGCAAACATCAATGTTTGTACAATCATGTAAAAAATCAAGTCACATCCACAATGTTGCTGCTTCACTTAACAGTCATATGATTAAAAAAACAACATTTTGGACGAGACCTGGGACAGAAACTAAGGCTCAGGTCTGTCTTGTTTGAGGCATCAATATTATTTGCACATACTGTTGCAGCACAGTGATAAGCTTGTGCCAGTCGCAGGGCCAATTACATTCTCACAGTAAACAATTTGCTTTCTTCCAATTGAACTGTGGTCTTTGTTCCTGCCTGTTGATGCACTGAGACACTGAAATACACAACTGGCTTTGAGTAAAAGCAACATTTAGCTCAAAGTCATCCCTGTGCCATAAAGTAAAGATAAAGCTGCATTTAGGCTGTTTCAGGTGGCACTTGCATATTGATGGAGGTGACTTGCAACCATATTCTGCTGAGACTAGTTTGCATACGTTAGATGCTTGACGTCAGTGAATCCTTCTTTTGCCTGCTTACTGTTGGAATATTCTGCCAAATTCATGCCATAGTTGGTTCTCTTGCCGTGTATGGTCCTCATTCTGGTCGCTTTTACACCCACCTTGAACCAAACTCTGGCTCACTTGAAAGCAAACAGAGCAGATACTCCCTTTTTCCATGCAGGTCAGAGTTTAGTTCGTGTGAGTTTTCACACCAAACAAGCTTTCCAGGAATTTCAACTAAAGCCCCCAAGGTCTGGACCAAATATACAAGCTGTGAAGGGACCTAAATCTCCTTAGCTTGTTGGCTTTATTTTGCGCTTGAGTATAAAGGCCACTAAAAAATCCCACGGGCTTTGAGAAGAGTGTTAAAATGGTTTTAGGGCTCATCCCTGCAGTGTTTCAGACCTCATTCCAGCCAGGCTCGGCAAAATACAATAGAAAGACACGACGGTGGTTTTCACATCAACACCTCGGTTGCTCCAGTTCTGCTCACTGTCTCCATAAAGTGCCGATTCTCAGCTGAACCCAGTGCTAACAAACACATCCTGGAGCTTCAGGGACGTCCACTTCATGGCTATCTGTCCTTGTGGATGACGGATATTCAGGGGACAGGCTGATTATTTGTTTTCTGTTCCTTTTGTCTCCCTTTCTCTCTTTTTTAAATTTATTTTGTAAAGACCAAGAAAGTGCTACATATTTTCAGATCTCATTTGGATGGTTTCATGGTCACGCTGCAGAATATTAAAGCAAGGCGGTTCCAAAGAAGATGGCTAAGTGACATGAGTACGAGTTACACTATGCATTCTGGGACGTTAGCATGCTAAACTACTTTGAAAATGAGTAGTTCAATACCACAAGTCTTGGGAATTATTGTACAGATGGATAAAATCATAAATGTTTGACAGTGTGTGAAAAAGACAGGCTTTAATCGCATGCTGGTGTCTACAGAGGACACCAGATAGCATGGTAACTTATTGCATTGTGTCACCCTAAGAATTTTTCTCAGGTGATGAAGAAAAATAAAGAGGAGTTCCTGCTTGAGCTGGACTAACTTTTGGGAGATTTGAATTAGTCCATGTTGTGGAGTCCTGTATTAATCTGCTGTAGAAATAGAGTGTGCTGCAATTGGAAGCTAGCCACCTCTTTCAGGTGAGCTTGGCTTGGTTCTTAAACCAAAAAAGAGAGTGATTGCTGTGTTCATAAACAGTCAAATGAACTAAGTCTGTTTGTTTCAGAACAACTCTTCTTCAGTCTAGGTGTGATATTACTCTAGTCCCAAATTATGATTTTAGCTAAATTTAATTTCAATGCTCCAAAATCAATGTCATCCCCTGTGAGCTCAGCCGAAAAAAGATAAAACTTGATGGATGTTTTGTGCATGAACTAATTCGTCTGAGATGAAGATGATGATGATGACTTGCTCTTCGAGGTTTCCTGTTTGGAGATGTTTTACCTGCATGTATGACCTCTTCTTTTGTTTATCCAGATAAAAATGAAAAGATGAAATGTTGTTGACAGATGGAGTGTTAGACATCCAGAACTCTTCCTCATCCCTCGGCATGTTTGCAGATTTTTCCCCCACACGGACGGCTTGTTTACCTGCGACGGGCTCCTCTTCCTCTGACTCCCTTTCTGTGCGTTCGGGGATACTGAAGTCCGAGGACGTCTCGTTGTCATATAGGCTCTCGCCCTGTCCTGAGCCGCTCTCTTCCTCCCCACCCAGCGACCAGGGCAGAGCTGAGGTGACCGCAGGGATGCTCGGTGTCCCTGTGCTCGGCGTCCCTGCGCTTGCCGCCTCAGAGGTGCTGGCACTTCCACTCTCGTTCTCAAAATAAAAAGCAGAAGAGCGGTCGTCCAACTCTTCTGGAGTTTGACCAGACTTTAAGGTGGTACTCGAGGAAATGGTGCTAGTGACTGTGGTAGAATAAGGGAGTGCGCTCTCTCCAGAAGCTGAGGCTTGACCCTTGTCCCACTCCTGATCTACACCCTCAGGGGAGTCGGGGAACATGGCTGAGCCTGAGGCGCTGCTGCTGCTAGCGTCTAACAAATGTCCCTCTGGGGTGGGGGTGAAGGGGGAGGATGTGGGTGATAAGGGACGGGTGGAGGTGTGAAGGATGGCGCTCCCGTCTGATGCTGAGAACGAGGGATCCTTGAAACCAGAAGCTGTGGCTGCAACAGAAACGGGGAGGTCACTATGAGGGGGCATGACGCTATGAGAGAGGAAAGGCTGATCTAAGGACGGAGAATCAGAACCTGTCGCAGAGAGAGAGTGGAGAAGATTGTCTACACCACCACCAGAGGGAGCCAGAGAGGGAAAAGCCACACTAGAATAGTGCTCTAAGCTAGCAGAGTCCCAGGCAGAGGAGAGATGGGAGGAGGCATGCAACCACGGGGACGACGGCTCCAGAGAGCAGGTGCACATGGCGTCAATGTCGCTAGCTAACGGCAAACCCCCATCACCACTGACCTCAGGGAGGAATGACTCGATCGTGCTCCCTTTAGCATACCTCGAGTCTTCAAACCCAGCAGAGAAAGACCGCGACAAACCAGGAGTGGTTCCGGGTAGGGTGAAATCACTAGAGAGAACGACTGACGGCTGCAGGGTGGGGGTGAGTGAAAGAGAGACCCCCGAAAGTGGCGAATCCCAGGGGGAGCCGGCAAAGGTGGCACCGGACGGATTGGGCACTGTTAGTAGAGGAGGGGTGTCACTAAACACCGATGGGTCGCCCGAAGAGAGCGACGAAGCCCCAGACAAAAAATCACCATCGCCATCATCAAACCCAGCAAGGGCGGGGGAGACATGGCGAGTCTCCGAACCAGACAGGGGTAGCGAGGGAGGGGGAAGGCGGGGCAAGGTAGAGGCAGAAGGAGCAGAAGCCAGGTCTTTGCCAGGAAGCGGGGCATGCTGGGAATCCGGGGCGGGAGCAGGTGATGGAGGCCGGGACCAAGAGGGAGGGTCATGCATGTGGGGGGAGGAGGAGAGGACAGAGGGGCTCTCACCGTTGGACAGTGGCTGCGTGGGCTGCAAGAAAACACCACCCAATCGCACAGGGGTGGTGGTAGATGAGAAGCGAGGCATGCTGGGAGTTGTAGTCCTACGTGGGATGGCTCCACCTGGGGAGGAAGGCACAGGGGTGGAACCAGGCGATGCAGGAACTCTTGAATCCCTTGTGGATTGATCGATTTTAGGATTAGCTAATCCTTGGTCTGTCTTTGGTTGGATAAAGAGTGGTGCTGTTGTTCTGCTCGTGTCTCTGGAGCCTAAAGTTGGTTTGGTGGTGCTGTATGATGAAAAACTGACACCACCTCTCGTCTTTGGGCTTGTTACTCCACTGAGCCCACCTTTAGGCTGTTCTGAACCTCCAACAGCACCACTTGTAGTTGTGGAATAAACAGGAGCATTGCCCCCAAAATCTGCTCTGCCCTTGTTTCCATGTGATACAGTGACATCAGGTGGTAAAGAGGAGGTACTGCGCCCGGCTGTCTTTTCAGAATTGCTCAAAATATTATTGTTCTGGGTGGATTGAGCTGAGAGGGCAGAGTCAGTGGTGGTTTTTCTCCGATCAGGTTCTGGCGTTGTGTTCCGAACAACAGGTGGAGGTAGAAGGGCAGGTCCCCGTATCGTTGTCCTTGGTGGATTTGTTGGGAACAAACTTGGGTCATAGTCCTCGGTTGGGACTGGCTCATTCCAAGACAGATCTGGTCCATAATTATCCTGTTGGAGAAAAAGGACTTTAGAGATATTTCTAAGAAATCTATTGTAGTAAATGTTATGCCCCTTTCTATTAAAAAAGAGTTCCATATTATATGTTGTGTTTGACTCTGCAGTTGAAGTGATTAAACTTTGTTCTTAATGTAAATGTCTCCATGTTTTTCCTTTACAGTTATTTCTAATACCACACATAACCTGATTTTTTATGCTGCTTTAAAGTTCATGTTTTACACTTGTACATCCATTAAATTGCTGTTAGCTTGCAAAGGCGCTTTATGGCACAGAGTATAAAAGGTTGGCATATTGTATGGACATAGTAATGTACATACAGTATATATATGTATATATATATATATATGTATATATATATATATATATACACACACACACACATATATAAATATGTATATATATATATATATATATATATATATATATATAGACACACACATATACATACACACACACATATGTATATATGTATATATATATATATATATATATATATATATATATATATATATATATATGTATATATATATATATCATGTACATTATTTAAAAAAATCTGAAAAAAACAAAGACATAAGAGTCTATCTGCTGCCTACTACTGATCCAGTTTTAATTACCTGAGCCTTTATCCAAGATTAAATCGTTTTATCTTTCAGCAAGAGAGTGATTCAGGCTCGCTCGAGCAGTAGAAACAGAGGAACAAATGGTATCTGTTGATTCAGGTGAATGAATCATGAGCTCATGTTTTTAAACTGGATGAGATAAGAGAGTGACTAAGAAAAAAACATCTCAGGATGTTTCAGGATGTTAAGGATCATAGGATATTATCAGCTGTTATATATCTGATCATGCAGAGCCTTGTTGATTTAAAGGACTTTTTTAACACGGTCCAGATCACTGTTTTATAAACTCAAGGACAAAACAGAGGAGTTGAATGAAAGTTCATCTTCAGAGTAAAGATTTGGCTTTAACTGACTGGTTATTTAGTAAAGGTAGAAGGCACAATTTCAATGATAAGCTTACTGCATGACAGCACATGGTGTGTGTTCACTGTTGTGGGTACACTAAGCTCTTTGTCTTAATTACTGAACTGGATCTGCAGGATTATTCTTAAACATTAGTACATTTGGATGAAGTATTATTTAGGTATTTGAAAATTCACATTTGATGGTTTGACCCTTATAGTGCTGCTGGAAGAACACATAGGCTGTGATTTTTCTGTGTTTCTGATTAAGCTAGTGCCTAATCAAGGCAACTTGGCAGTGGAAAAGTAAGGATGCAAACGGTTGTTTTTGTGGCTTGTTTTCTCTCATAATTTTTTGAATTGATCAGAGAGTTGGGCACCATACAGCAATGCATAGCATTAGCTTCTGTCCTGGGATTTCTAAACAGAGAGAGAACTGAGCTGTGACACTGTGGCACATGTCCAGGCTCATGGAGCTCATACAACCACATTAAAAAACCTGAACTATCCCTTTATTGTCCCAATACCATCTTCAGAAATAAAAGTCATACTTACTTCCAAGTCAAAATCATTTGGATCTGGATCTGGATCTGGTAGACTTTCTGAAATGAAAAGAAGACAAATGACTTTATAAGACACATAAACAGAAGTTAATTAAAATACAGGCTCACTCAAACAGGCTGATTGGAATTCTCTTTTTGAATTCTCTGAGAAAATTTACAAAGTATTTTTTATGATGTGAAGGGGCCAAATAGTTTGATAATGGAATTTGGGAGAGGAAATCTTGTGAAGATGTTCAGTAATGTCACAAGAAAACCACAAAATACTTGATTCTGCTGGTTTAATCTCTTGGAAATACTTGACATCTAAAATGGAAATTTCCTTGTTTGATGGGTGCAAATGTGAGAAATATTGGAAGGAGAGGATGGACAAAGGGAATGGTTGAACACACCACCTCAAGAAGCTCTTAAGTCAAATTATTAACACAATAAATCATGCAACACATCAGAAACAGTGATGTTCATGCAAAATGTGTTCCCTAAAACGCAAGCAAAACAGGAAAATTTAGAAGAAAAAGCATTTGCAATTAAACAGTTTGCACTTGAATCCAAGATCAAAATCCAACCAAGCTTAAAATGATCCAAGTGTTTTTATTAGTGAACAGTTTTTGTAAGTAAACTTTCACTTCTGTCACCAAAAATGATAAAACCAACAAATTGAGTTATTTGCAAATGCTGTGTGTGTTGTTAGAGCTCAGACGGACAGCACACAGTGGGCAGGCGAGGAGGGGGTAGGTGGTGGTGGTGGTGTGTCTCTTACCTGTCTGAGGTAAATCACACGTCATGGAGACCAGTTCAAACTGGTTTGTGAAGCATGAGGTGAGGTTTTACAAGTTTAATGAACTGGGAATGAGGTGGATGATTGAGGGGTTTGGTGCAGAAATGAAGCAGTAAAACTTTTATGTTATTTTTGTCTACACACACAAAACGTTTAAATCTGGGAAATGTAATTAGAAGTTGATAAAATGATTTCTGATGGAGTAATAATGGATCTGAGATGGTTTCAGCTGCCTTTAATTCAAACCTCGGTCCCTTAGACTCTAGACTAAACACTCACTGGTCAATTTATTAGGTACATCCTATCCACAAAGTCACATGGCAGCAACTTAATGCATGTAGGCATGTAGACATGGTCAAAATGACCAGCTGAAGGTCAAACTGAGCCCCAGAACAAAGGCATGGTTGTGGATGCCAGATGGGCTTGTCTGTCAGAAAGTGCTGATCTACCAAGATCCTCATGCAGAACCATCTCCAGGGTTGACAATCTTGTTGGTGTCAAAGGTCAGAGGAGAAAGCCAGAGTGGTTTGAGATGATAGAAAGACAACATGTCACAGCCAAGGTATGAAGAAGACCATTTCTGACCATGTCAACCTCGAAACGTGCGGGCTATAGCAGCAGAGGATAACACTGGGTGCCACTCTTGGCAGCAAAGAATAAGAAACTAGGTCTAAAATTAACACCAAAGTTGGACAACATGATTAGAAAAATGTGTCCTGGTCTGATGAGTCTGATTTCTTCTGCTACATTCAGATGGTAGGGTTAGACTTTGTTGAGAATATCATGAAAGCATGGATCAATCCTGCTGTGTATCAACAGTTCAGGCTGTTGGTGTGAAGGTGTGGGATATTTCTTTACACACTTTGGGGCCCAGAGAACTACCTGATCCTGGTTTAAACCCCACACCAACCTGAATATTATTGCTGACTCCTTTATGACACCCATCTTCAGATGAATACTTCCAGCAGGATGACCCTCCATGTCTCATAGCTCAGATCATCTCAAGCAAGGTGTACCTTACAAAGTGGCCAGTGAGTGTATGACTCTATTTTCCATGAATTTGGGCAGTTTTCTCTTGTTTTGTTTCTGAATGTAAAGACGAGCCACTCCTGCACAAGGTGGTAGCCTGGTCCTACAGTCCCTCCTGAACTCTTACTCGCCTCCCCAAAATCCTCAATGTTTGGCTATTTGCCTTGAGAAGCCAGACATGGAAGGCTGTGATGTAGGCTGTATTGACAGTAGATTAACTTTAATACATTAAAGGTGTGGTATCTTCAGGTGGCCCTGTCACTGTGAGAACATAAGACTGTTCTTCAGGCTCAAGCAAACATGCAAACATGGTCTCACACACAAAACAAGGTAAAGTGAATCACCTAATGTTACAGAATATCACCCACTCATGCAAGCCGACACTGAAACAGGATGCAGGGGATTTTCTTTCATTGCAACAAGGACTTTAAGTTTATTTAAATAAATTCAGGTCAAATACAAGGTGACTACGATTACCAGTGAAAACCAAAGTTACATAAAATGCTGGTGCACACATGCAAACATTTCTCTTACTTTGAAAGGCAGAAGGAGACGGACGCCACAAAATGAAAACAAGAACAAACATGGCGGCTTTGCAGTTTGCAGATTTGAAGAGTACACAAAGAAAACCAATGAGACAATGTGAAAACAGAAAAAGACGAATCCAACAATGACCGTGAACTGATTTAAAATAAAAACCCAAAAGGGAGGAGGAGGGTGAGGAGTGTGTGAAAGAGGACAAATAAGTATCATTGATTAACATCAATAATATTCCTTTTTCAGGGTTCAGAGGGAAAATGGCAGTGATGGAAATGTTTCTAAAACAGAAATAAACTATAAAAAAACCCTTTCAAAATCATTTGCTGTGAAATAGGCAGGTCAGTTAGTTCTCCTACGACTTTTGCTTGTTTTTTTGTGACCATGCAGGAGGTGACCCTCTTGTGATAGTCTTAAACACTTGAACACAATGTTATCATGCCTAAAGGGATACACCAACTCTTTTTTGTTTTCATGTCTTGCCTTAGCCCTGAGTCCATGACAAGCAGATAGACTCCATTCCTTAGACTGTGCATGCAGTAACAAAGAAGAGACGAGCAGAGGTTGCCCATTGCTAGTTAGCTTAGCTCAAACACTGGGAATCAATGGGTAGTGTTAGCATGTCTCTGCCTCCAGTCATCAGATAAACTCTTCCGCAACTCTAAACAGTCCTGTATACTTTTTGTTTTTGTACATCTTTATGTTGCGTTATCTTCTACTATCTTAACATAATCTTCTTCTTCTTCATCTCATAAACACTGAGGCTTTGTTTTGTTGACTTACTTCCACAGTGGTTGCACTAGAGATGTGACCTTCACAAATGACTTGCAGCTGTGAGTGAGCCGTTTGTTTGTGAGCCATTCTTAAATGCAAACTGCCTGCACATTTAGTTTTTCCCATCTCTTCCTTGTTACTGCATGCTCAGTCAAAAAAATGAAATCTGTCTGTCATGGACTTGGGAGTGAGGCAAAACATGAAAAAAAAATGTACGCGTATCCCTGTCGTGGTCTGAAAGAACAAGCATTCTGTTCGCTACCAGGATCCCAAAACCTACATTATGAAAAGTACACAAATTAACTGTTCTGGCCTTTCTTTTTTACTTGAGGGAGACCCCCCCCAAAAGACCAACTCTTATATATCAGTTCAATTATTTCTGTACAGAAGCGAAGCTGATCTCTGTCTTGTGGCTAATGCCACAAACCTCATACAACCCCACTTCAAAAATCCAGAGCAGTCCCTATAAGTCATGTGATTTGAGGAATCACAATAAAGTTTAAAAACTGTCAATATTGAATTTTCGTAATTGTTTTCTTTTTCTCTCTTGCTTTTTAGTCCTTAGGTTTTTAGCTTACTTATCTATTAGTGCACCTTGTATCAAAGGTAAAACGATGTTTGAACTGTTGCATTTTGACATAAAAAATAGCAAAACATGTTAAAAATATCAGTTCAGTTCATGTTGTTCAGTCTTGGGCACGCTCACTCTTACCGGGGTCGGGCATGAGGACGGTCAGCTGGTCGCTCACACGTCCATACAGACCGTTGGTGCACACCGCCACCACCTGGATCAGGTATGTGCTGTTGGCTACCAGGTCATCCAGTATCGCCCCCTAGTGGAAGGAGGAAGAAGAACACCCGCTTCAGTTTCTTACAGAAAACTCCAACAAAAGCTGCTTCGGTGCCTTTTTGCTTCTCTCTGTTATGTGAACTCCCAGAGTCTCACCACATCCTGGTCTCCGTCCGTCAGGTATATTATGGGGCTGTCGTTTTCTGAGTTGGTGGGTCTGTAGCTGACGGAGTATTTCTCGATATTGGCATCATACACTGCCCGGGGTCTCTCCCACGTCACCAGCAGGCTGCTGAGGTTGTGAGGGGCTGCCTGGATGTTCTCTGGCTCTGAACTGCACACTGACGAAGACAGAAACAAGAGGATACAGTCAGATGAAAAACAGACAGAAACAATATCTGTTATTTATTTGATAATTGTTGTATCTGACAATAACTCCTGTTTGGAACAGTGGTAAAATGTTTTTACAACAGGGACACAGAAACTCTGCTGAATTCGATCTGAACATCAATACATTTGAACCCACAACAATAAGACGTCAATATGTTTTTTAGGAGTCATATCCTCCTCCAGGGAGGTGATTCTGGGTCACTGTTGAGATTAGGAGGAGCTGAGATTATACAGATGACAAACACTGTGTGGATTAAAACAGATTAAATAAAAGCTTCAGTGTATCAGTGACAATAGACTGAAGGCTGACACACTTCCTCCATATAAAGCTCTGCTGGTGCCCCCTTTGACCTCCCATTTCTCTTTAAGGAACGAAGTAAAAATGTCACACTGGGTATAAAATGACTGCACTAGTCAAAGTGTGTTAACAAAAATATGTGTATTTCTCTAGCAGTGAGGCTGATGAATGTATAACAATACGAAGAATTCAAGACACTCTTTGAATATTTATGAAGCAAAAATGAGGCAGTGTCCATGTGAGACCACTAGAGGGCAGAGTAAGCACTTAAATAAACCTAATAGCACTTTCGCTGTGTGCTCTTTCAAAATATTTAACTTCCTGTATCACTTTTATAAAGAAACATGAAAATGATGTTTTCTATTTCAGCACACACAGAAGAGAAAAACAAGGCACTCCATATTTCACCATCTCTTCCTTTATTTTGGTTATCTTCCTTTCTGAGGAATTCTTGGTGAAAAAAATGTACCATGTGGGCAAAAAAAAAACATCACCCCCCCAAACAAAACAAAACAAAACATGCAAGACTGACATAGATAAAACCAACCAGAACAAAAACAAGAAAAATAAATCTATTAAAGACTTCCAGAGAACCACAAGAATGCTATCATAAGTAATGAAGTAAAAACAATGGAGGTGATGATAAAAAAATAAAAAAATAAAAAAATAAGTAAGAGTAAATAAGACAGAAATAGTCATTAGGAATACATTCATAAGTAATTGCAATAAATTAATGGATGGGAACATAAACTGTGAACTAACAGTATAAACCAGTAAACAAATAAAAACTTCAGTGAGATAATAAAACACGAAGGAATTTTGTTTCACCAAATCAAAAGATTGTTAAGAAAAATAGAAAACAAAAAACTAAAATACAGAATTCAATAGCAACTAAAATTGATAAATAAAACTGCCTCAAGTCAAGTAAAGCTCAGTCTAAATCAAGATTTAAAAGATTTTATTTATAAGTAAAAACAACCCTATCCATAACCATCCTTAATACAGTTTATGATATAAGATAATAATACTTGTAAGAGCACACACACACACACACACACACACAAACAAAAAACAACATTTTTAGGTGTTTCTTACTCAGCTCATGATGGAAATATAGTGCTGGAGAGAGAAAAAGATCTCCAAACAACTGCAATTATTTCAGTTTTTAGACAAAGAGTAAATTTTCATTTTCTTGAAATGACATTATGACCACATTTATGTATTTATTAATCTAATTGTATTCTTTTTCTGAGGTATCATTGAACACATCAGCCTGTAACCATTGGGGTGTGTCCACTATGGCTTCCTAGGGGGATAGTTTGGGCTTTTTGAAGTTCAGAAAAACTGCATACTGAATAAAATATTAAGCTGGATCAAAGATTAAACACTACTTCCTGTTCCTGCGGAGTTAGAGCAGCTGTGGGTTTCTATTAAATGATTTGCTGGTTTTAACACCAGAACCCGCCGTCCCAAAAACCCTGATCAATACTTCCTTGTTAATTAAAGAAGGCAAACAGTGTGAAGATCGATGGTTAACCAAGCTGACCCCCTCTCTGTGTCACTGGGGTTTTTATTTAGGTCAATGGAGTGCTATTCTTATCCCTCTGTCATGATTTACACATCAGTGGAGATCCAATTGTGTCTCATCTATTTAGAACACATTTAATTTCATTAGCGTTAACCTGGGAGTTTTCAAAATGGAGGTCATAAAGCAGCCAGGTGAGGATTTATTTAAGTGACAAACAATAAGTGAAAGCTTTTATCTAAGCTTTGACAGCAATTGTTTTTAAAGCGGGTCACAGTTCACTCTGCTCAAAGTCTGTAATGGATGACGACAGTGATGGCATGTGATGATATAAAAGTCTTACCTGGTGTCAGGACTTCTTCTGTCCCTGTATATGAGGAGAAAATCTGCCCCATGAACTGCTCCTGCTGCTCCCTGAAGTTATTCTGAAGGTAGTCCATCAGCATCACATACCCGGCCTGCTGCATCGTCATCACCTCGCAGAACATCTCCAACTGAAAACAAACGAAGACAAAACAATGTCAGCAGATCTTACAACAGAACAGCTCCACTCTGGCTCGGTTTGACTCCAATGTCGCTTTTGCTGTGGTGTTGCAGCTCCAGCGAGTGCCGCCACAGCTTTCACACCAGGCAGGCAAGTATCCTGTGGCCTTGGTGTATCACCCTGTATCACCGCTCTATATCTATATCTCCCAATAATAAGCTTCTAATGAATATTTAAAGGGGTATGCCAACATTTTTGTGTCCTGTCCCACTTCCAAATCCATGACAGCAGATACACTCCATTCCTTTGCCTTTGCGTACAGTAAACGCACTCACTGCTAATTAGCTTAGCACAAACACCTAGAGTCAATTGGTAGCATTACCCTGTCTTTCTTGGTCAGCCTCAGCACAGAGCTCACTATCACACCCCCCTCAGATGTGTGTGCTTCCAAAGGAGAAGGAAAAAGAGCATCTGATCCTCTACAGACAATATTTTTTAAAACTCAACTTAAAATACATTCTTGCTCAACAGACAACGAAGACATGATGGAAATGGCCAAGAACACCAGGACATGAAACCATTAATGTCCCATAACAATAACTGGAACTTATCATGTCAAAAGGCTGCAGCCGGAGAGGATTTATACCAAATCAGACAGGAATATGATTAAAACGGCTCAGGAAAAGTTTTAAAAACTACATTTTTTAAACATTAGACCTAGATTTTGATCCAGATCTTAACAAAACTGTAGTTTCTTATTATATAAGATATGACAAGACAGAACTATTTAATCCCCTGGGAGGACTGTCTCCATGTCTGTCTGTCTGTCTGTCTGTCTATCTATCTATCTGTCTCTCTGTCTACATTATGTTTATACTCTTCCTTTTCTGCAGAGAAATAACATGCAAACCTATCTATCTATCTGTCTGTCTGTCTGTCTATCTATCTATCTGTCTGTCTGCCTACCTATAATAAATGTAAGTAATAAATAAATTAATTTAAAAAATCATTGTGCCTAGGCCTCCTGAGAGAATATTCAACATTTTGTTTTTTTAAGTTCTTTTATTTTAATAATTAGGTACATTATGAGCTTTTGTTGTTTTGATATGTTAGATATAGCTTCAGACATATAATCTGCCCTATCCCACAGTGTTAAAGAATCCTTTAAAAATCCTGGATCCTGATATCAATTCAGATCACCACCAAAATCCAATCACTTCCTGCTTGTGTTGTGACCAACATTTCCTTGAGGTTTCAACAAAATCCATCAAACTTCTTTGTTAATTATTAGCAAAGTGGAGGAGAACTGCCCTATTGAGAAAGAACCATCAAAAACTCTTCAGATCACAACTGAAATCTAACAACTTCTCTTTTTTGTCGACACAGTTTCCTTCATTCAGAACTTTTTGTGTTATTATGCTCGGACACACAAAAAGCATAACCTCCTTGGCGGAGTAAAAACTTGAGCGTGTAAAAACTTGAGTAAAAACATCACTGAGCGTGTGATTTCTGAAGTGAATGGGTGTGAATCACACAGACACTTCCAAACATGGTCCTTTAACCATCATGGTTCCTCCATACCTGCCCAGGTGAGTCACGGCTCTGTAGTTACACAACACTCACACAGAGTAAACAGCACAGCAGAGAAACACTGAGAGCCCATTAAAGCTCTCTGCGGTTTTTAAACATTAAGTCCTGGCAGCTCGACATCAACAGGAATGTAGGCCAGCTGAGACACGTCACATCAGGAAACCTGGATCGCTCAAAACAGCTAAATCTGCCTTCTTTGTACAAAAGTATGACTTACGGCTGGACAATATATAGATTAAATATATTAATTCAAATTATTTTCTGCATTTGTTGTTGCAATGTTTGAAAATACACATGCCTGTCATGTTTTGGAAAAGCAAATGTTAAGGCTTGTATTTGTTTACTAAACTGTTTTAAGCACAGACTAGATATTATCTTGCTATTAAACTGTGAAAATAATCTTTCAGTGATTATGTAGATAAACCTGCCTAAGTTAAAACTACATAATCAACACTTTATGACAAAATTACAGCATGCTTTTTAGCTGTAAGATGGAAAGTCTAAATTTTTGTGTCACTTTGATTTTTTGTTTTATCATAAATCAAGTTTTGTCGAATAAAAAATCAGGGATATGAGTTTAAGGCTATATCCCCCAGCCCTAACTTATGACAATATTCTTAATTATGAATATATTGGACATAATCTCATTTGAACTTTATTTCCTCTTGGGTAGCTCAAAAACTAATCTATAATTATAAACATAACAGCAAACAGGATGAGAACATCCAGAAAATCAAACCAGTTTACTCTTTTTTTAAAGATTGATCTGACCTAAAGGCAGCCACAGATGATCAAAATCCTCATTTATATTCAAGAACAAATAAGACTGTGAAATAAAATTCGTCAATAAAAGTTTAATCTTTTATCACAATATTATTATTACTTCAATATCGCCAAAACGGATACAAATACTTAACAAATATGGACTTGTTTCTTTAAGTGTCTCAGCATATTTTTGTGAGGAACGGACAGAAAACAAGAAAAACAGCTTTTGACTCTTGTTAAAATGGAACCCTTGATTTTTAAATGTATCCTTGCTGTGATGAGTAGGTGCATCAATATTGTACATTTGTGTGATTTACTGATATTCCAGTCGATACACGTGGCCGATATATATTGGCTGTAAATATCTGCACAAATTGTAATATCAGCTGATACAATACTTAAAGGTGTAGTCAGCGATCTTCTAATCTTCTAATCTAATGCACTATTTGTCAAATTCCCCGTATTTCTCCTCCCCAGCCACAAGATGTTACAACTCACAGCATGTTGAAAAAAAAGTCTGGTTTCAATACACAGCCTTGGCTCTGAATTTCAGCAGGTAAATACTGTGGCTCGGGCCGAGTTACCAAAACAGAGTACACCCCCCCACATCCAGGGGGCAATCATACTCATGTGCAGATCAGACAGAGGGGGGAGGGGGAGTAGTAGGTTGCGTAGCGTGCGCAGTTAGCGTAAGAGAGAGATACAATATGTACAGTAGCAATGGATTAAAAACAGGCCAAAATAAGGTCAGAGGAGCAGAAAGTGAAAAAGAAGGGCTATGACCATGAAAGACTGAAAACCTGGGTCAACACTGGTGTTGCTTTCCAACGGTGGAGGGAACTCCGCCAATTGAAAGACCTGAAAACGGACGCTGATGTTGCCATCTTTCTGCTGGATAGGTAAGCAACATTAGCTTTGCAGTGCTTCACATAACAGTAACAGCCGTCGAACATTCATCTTATTGTCTAATCTGCCAGAATGTACTGTTGTTGTGACGTTATCAATATTGTCAGTCGAGTTGTCTGACGAGTCAGGGTTACCTTAGCTACGTTGGTCAGCTACGCAGTTTCTATGGCCATTTCCATGACGATGCACGTCCATCAGCTTTCGGGGGTGGAGCCAGGGGTGAGGTATGAAGGGAGACACGGGTCTAAATTTGTTTATAAACAACCTCTCCACTCGTTTTCTCCCACATCGCTGACTACATCTTTAACTGAACTTCTACTTAACTTCCGATACCGACATCAAACCAATAATATTGTGCAGATCCAACAGAGCACCTTTGGGATGTGGTAGAGCAGGAGATTCTCACAGCCGACAAATCTGCAGCAGCTGTGTGATGCTATCGTAGAGAGATGGACGCATACCTCTGAAGGATGTTTCCACAGTTTTATCGAGTCTTTGCCACAAAGAATTAGGGAAGCTCTGAGGACAATGGAAGTCCAACTGGCGCAAGCACAGTGTACCTAATAAAGTGGCCAGTGAGTGTATGATACATTTATTTGATATCAGTGGTCTTGCATTCACTAAAGAGAAATTCTGGTATTTATGGGTAAATAAAAGCTACTTATTGAGACTGTTTGATCATTAAAAAGGCTGTAATGTAAAGATTAACAAACACCAGAATAATGTCCCTACAAGAACAGTAAAACAAGCATGTGTGTGTGAGAGAGTCTGATTTTTGACAGCTGTGTTCAGAGAATAATTCTGATGAAAAACGTCGTCTGGTCCCAGCGGGCGTCACAGACAAACCTCCTGTGGAAAATCCTTTGTGTGTGCGGCTCACGTGTCATTATGTGTGAGAGAGTGACTGCCCTGGAGCTGCTGCTGACTGACAGGCACACACAGGCAGTCGTTACATCCAACTAATATCGACGCACAAAAGATCTTTGCTGTATTTAGGCTGAAGCACACACTCACACTGCACTGCCTCGCCCTTTATTGACGTGTTTCCTGAGCTCTGGTATGATAATTCCTCCTTTCAGTTCTTTGAACACATTTCTAAAAGTTTGTTTACGGACATTTTCTGGCTTTATGTTGCTTCGCTTTTCATCTTGAACAAAAAATCATGGCAGTTAAGTCTGCTTATTAAAGTGATTCACCGGTGTTAAATATTGATTTGTCACCTGATGATCCCTTTTACATAACAGACAGTTGTTTTTGATTCCCAATTCCAGCTTTATTCCCATGTCCTGGTATATCAATATTCTTTGCTTCTGTTGTTGTTGGACTGAGACATAACACCTTTGCTAACTTTCAGCTCACAGGGAAATGCCTTTACCCCCTTTAAACACTTGACTTTTTACTTCCTGGGGTTTATGATGTCATAACTATACACAGGGAATATGTAGGAATCCTGAGGTTAATTTCCTTTTTAAAAAATTTTTAAAAAATTTGGAGAACTCTTTGCCACTTTAAGCAGTTGTTAGCATTCTCTTTCACTTCGCCGCGCAGCAACTCGCCGCCTCAAGTCATTTTAATGAGGGACAGGCAGCAGACGAGGAGCAGTTTTAACCGCCAAAGTAGGACCCGGAAGCGGTTGCCACCCACGTGATAGCACACAGATATTGCCCGCTGCTCAGAGTCCAGCATGTTGCCAGGACTCCCTTGAAAAAGAGGTTCTTAATCTCAATGGGACCTTTCTGGTTAAATAAAGGTTAAATTAAAAAAAATTTCATCTTTGTGGCGGCAGCTGCCTCGCAGTAAACCAATCACATCAAAGAAGGGAGAGAACCCGGAAATAGCAGGCTTCACTGTTTTTTTTGCTTTTTGCTCTTAAATAAGGTCTGATTTTTGGGTCTGTGTTATACACAAGCACAAGCAAAATACGTAAAATATTTCATCTTACCAGCATCGCAATTACGACACATCTAATACAGAAAGCCGGAATATTCTCTGTCTCTGCGAAACATTACTGCCAAACCTTTGTAATTCTTATAAAACTGTCTGTAAAACTGTTCTAATCCAATATTTTAGGTCCTAATTAGTTTACCTTTGTGCAATGATCGTGTAATTCTCAAGTGTTGCGGTACTGCTTACATGTCAACACACTGGTCGCTGTCATCTTTTGAGCATGGGTGTTAAGATAGCTGCGCTGCGATTTGTCGAAGACATCAGCATGTTGATAGCTGCTCTCTGATTGGCTGGTACACTACTATGGCGCATGCTCTGGCAGAAAATGAGTAGGTGCTCAGGCGTGAAGCACAAATTACTTACGCATCCGGTTGTAAGAGTAAATCTTGTACAGCATTTGTTGTGAAAATACTGAAATTTCATTTACTCAAACTTTTAATAAAAGTAACTCTTGAGTTGCCTGAGAGAGTAAGGTTTAGGGTGGGGAGCAAAATATGGGTGCACATATTTATGAATGCAGCGTTCTTCCTGGAAAAAGCCTGAGAAAATGGGGTGCATGTTATAAATGAGGGTGTGTTATACGGTAAGTGATTTAGTGGAGGAATTGTTGTGAAGGACTTTTGGTGGGCTCTGTTGCGATGTTCGCAGAATCACCTCTATGTCACTGCCCCCTCGTACCCTATGCCTTTACTGCACTGGCAGCAGCTGCTTTAAAAAACACTCTGCATTTCGGGAGAATCTGCCAGCAGGGGGGTGGTTTACATGATAGTTGTTACGCGGCAGTGTGAAAAGGGCTTTTACAGAACATTTGCTGTCACGTGACATTGTATCCATACATGCGACTTTAAATGTTTGCTTCATTTACATAAATCACAGTTATTATCAGCTCATATATCCAACAAGGAAAAAGATTATATTGATGTAAAACCACATAGACATCTCAAACAAGCATACACATGATTTATCATTGTTACTTCTGTTGGTGTATCTAAGGGGTTAGTTTGGGTTTTTTGAAGTGGGGTTTCTAGAAGCCCATGGCACTAGTAAACATGAGTGCTAATAGCAGCTAATAGCCAGTACCTAGCAGTAAATGGTGCCATTGAAAGCCTCATAATTAGCCCACTTATAGGTTAAAACTTCTCAAAAATCTATGTCAGAGGCTTTGGTGAGAAAAAGTAAAACACTGTAAATAATCTTTAGGTATCACATTGTCGAGCCAACATAGTTCTTTGAGTAGTTTTAACCAATAAGTGAGCTACTTACAAGGCTTTTGGTAGCTAACTTCCGCCCTTGAATATCTTCCCCCAGGGACAAAGCTCACAAGTTCCTCTACTGGGCCTCCGCAGCGTCTTGTAAGACAAATACTGGCTCTTGAGCTGATTTTGTTGCAGATTTTTGCTTTCAATGGCAAAATTTTCATTTTTGAACTCAACTGAATCCAATCCTTGCTTAACAGACAACCAAGACATGATGTAAAAGCACAAAAATACCAGGACTCAGGACCTTAAAGACATTAAAACTCTCAGAATAAGGTGCATACATTTACAAGAACAAATTAAACTTGGTATTTTGTCAAAGAAATCAACTTTATGTGGATGTTAATCTAAAACATATGAGTTGGCTCCTCACCTGTTCATCAGAGATGGTCACCGTGCTCTTAAAGACAATCCACTCCACAGTCTCGCTGCAGGGCGGCGTGGTCAGAGAGCCGTTATAGATGAAGTATTTCTCTGTCGAGTTTGGCAGCAGACCTCCTAGCGTGAAGGGTAAAACCTCTGCACTCTTTCCTGGGTGGCAAAGCATGCAGAGCAAAATTAAGCACCACAGAAGAAAAGACAACAAAGAAGAGAGAGAGGGGGAAAGTGACGTACCGAATCTGCTCACAGTGATGATGCTGTTGATGATAGAGGCGTAGTTCATGTTGTCGTCAGAGCTCGTCTGTCAAGGAAAAGAAAAGGAATCTGATGACTGATTAACATCTGCATGGTTTATAAATTATCAGGCTTTACAGTTAAAAGATAGAAATGACTGCTAATTCATGAAACAGCCAAAAAAAATCAGCACTTGAACAAGGGCTTACGGTGCACATAGCTGTAAATGGACCAGACTTTATCTTAAAGGGATAGTTCCTGTTTTTTTGAAGTGTGGTTATGTGAGGTTAATGAATCTGAATGTGCACCCCAGTGTCAAAGTACAGTTCTCTCTCTTAACTCTCAGGACATATGCTAATAATATACAGTACATTGATGTGAAACTCTCCCTGTAATAAAATAAAAATGTAAAAAGGAAATGTAAATGTCCTTTATTTATACAGTCCTTTATAACAACCCTTTCAGTGAACCAAGGTGCTTTACAACAGGTAGCAAGAAAAAAACAATAAATAAAAACAATTAAAAATAAGTAATAGCAACAAAAGCAATAAGAACAATGAAATAAAATAAAAGACAGTCAACCAAAGTAAAAGTGCCACCACACTACTGGGTGTTAAAAGCTTTCCGAAACTAGAAAAGCACTCAAAGAGCGCAGACCCCCGCCAGCGCCCCAGTCTTCACTCATACTGTGATTTTCACTATAAATACTTGTCCTACCTTTATTTCATCTAAATATATAGATTTCTTGACCATGAAAACCTACCATTAGTATTTGGATTCATAATGATATATATTTTAGTTCAGTAGTTATTCATGAAAATCACAGTTTTCGTCATGGCGGATCCAGACGGTGATCCAGATCACTCCCAAAATCGAATCATTGGTTCCTTGACCCAACCCAGACATTTCCTGAAAATTTCATCGAAATCTGTCCATAACTTTTTTAGTTATCTTGCTAACAGAGAAAAAAACAAACCAGCTTACTAACAAACAAACAGACGCCAGCAATCACATAACCTCCTGGCAGAGATAATAAATATGTCAGGCCAGAAATGAGATGCATTTCAGCTGGGAGCTCATACCAGAGCCTGGAGCAGCGACGGAAGAGGCTCGGTCACCCCAGTGTCTGTATTTCAACCTTGGCACTTCCAGCAAAAGTTGGTTTGACGACCTCAGAGCTCTACCAGGCCCCCAAACAATTAAAAGCTCAGTTAAATACACTGGGGCAAGATCATTAGGAGCTTTAAAAACAAACATTAAAAGTTTAAAATCAGTTCACGTTTTGCACAAGCTGGAGGCGACCAAGAGAAGCCTGGGAGAGCATAAAGAGCATTGCAGTAGTCCATTCTTGAACTTATTAGAGCACGGATGGCTATTTCAAGGTCATCGTGGCTTACAAATATTTTGACTGGCAGGAGACGAAGCTGGAAAAAACTAGTCCTTTCAACACTGTCTTTGTTTTTGTCGAACTTAAGGTGTGTGTCAAGGATCACTCCCCTCTGACAGTTTGACTGAGTGAACTTTAAAAAAAGAAGTGCACCGAAGTTCATTTGCAAGTCATTATTAAATGCAAATTACCTGCAAATTTTAGAAGCCAATGTCTCACTCAGAGCTGTGAATCGTTTCTCATCTGTCACTTAAACAGCTGTTCAAAAGACTTGACTCATTTGCGAACGACATATCTCTCATGTCAACCACCGACATAGCCTCTGTTTGGCAGTAGTGAAAGATACTAAAAGATAACATGACACAAAGGGATATAAAACAAGCACACAGGGCTGTTTAGAGTTGCTGAAGAGTTTATCTGGTGACTACAGGCAAAGGCAGGCTAACACTACCCATATACTCCCAGTGTTTGAGCTAAGCTAACGAGTAGTGGGTGAGCTTTGGTCGTATCTTCCTTGTTACTGCACACACATCTGAAAGATTGGTATTTATTTGTCATAGACTTGAGAATAAGGCAAGACATGAAAACAACAAAAATGTTGGATTGTTCCTTTAACAAGTAGTTGAAGTGATGAACCTAATGAAGTGGCAGCTAAGAGTATTTGGGCAGTAAAAGATCTGAAATGAACTCATACTGCAAGTTTTCTGAGCTTCTGTATTGGATATACTGTGCTGAGCTGTTGGAGTTTAGTTGGGCTGAACAGGATGGAGCAGTGCCAAGTGGATTTCTGGGTATTTGCTGTAACGGTGCACCGACTGGCTGAAGGTAAACTACAGTGGGAGTACAAACAGACTCCAGTGTCAGGAACAAGCACACAGGTGGGCGTTCAGCAACTAAACCAGTCTGACAGGAAATCAAGAAAAAATACACCCGTGATCCTGGTGCTCCCTTCAGTCTGAGCACTTAAATATCACTACAGGTAAAGCTTCGGTTTTAAGAATCATCTCAGCACCAAAGGAAGCATTGAAATAACATTTATGATCGATGAAAGAACGTAAAACAGAAGAGGAATGGTTCATTCTTTGTAGATCCCAGTACACAGAGTTTAGTTGGGAAAATATTGTCAGATTTTTGTAAAATGCCAAACAACTGTGCTAATTTCATGTGGACATGTTGCTGGATCACACACACATATTCTGGTCTTGACAAAAAATTAAAAGGGTTGTGGGATGCAATATGGTCTGCAACAAATAGCAGGATATCAGATACCAAAACATGATATACAAATATAAGATTAAGATATACAAAGAAAAGATAAGCAACATGGCAAAAAAAACTATTATCTGCAAGTAAAAAGTAATTACTAGATGGCAGTAATTGGGAAGCAGTGAGTGTGCACTGCCAAGGAAATGTTAATAATGGATAAACTTGTGTAGAAATGAAGATGATAGATCACACATTTTATTGAAAAGCGTGAAAAAATGATTTCAGGAGGACAGAAGAAGACAACACTGACTTTACTGGACAATAAAGACCTTTATATAAGGAGGATTGATGAATGATGTAAATCTGTTTTGCCTTAACAATTGCCACGGTGACATGATGTTTATTTAATTCAGAACTAACTATTCAGAGTAAAATAATTTGGAATTAAAGTTTTTTCCTTGTGTTAACATGGAAACAGTAATTCTGAATACATGGAAAACACATTGATTCGCCTTTATTCAAGGGGTGGCAGTTGGGAATGGTTCTGATTGAACAGGGGGCTGAAGTGATGTACGTTGTTGGGAAAGTTACATAAAAAATGCAATGCATTATCTATTACTTGTTACTGTCATTTCAGAGTAATTAGTAACATTACAATATTACTGTATTTGAAATGTAGGGCATTACACTATTATCACATTACTTTTATGCTACTGTCATCAAAATAACAGGAAATATGGATTTGGTATTCTAAATGTAGCTCATTACGCTCGAAAGCTCATTACACATCCAGTGGAAGGTGATGTGGTGGCTACCTGACTGAGTTCAGCTTTAGGCTAAAAACAGTAGAATATAACAGCCACATTGATGGCTCATGGCACAATACAAGAAATGGTCACAGCAAAAACAGACAAAAGGTAAAATTCTGGTAAAATGTGTTAGAGATACTGCAACTTTAGGCCTAATTCAGCTCAAAACTCTAGCTCAGCTCCTCCAGCACAGTCTCTAGCACGGTCTCTCTGTCGGGGAAACCTCATCCAGCTTGGACTCGACAACTTCAAAAAGGTCATTAAATGCTTACGTCCAGCCAGTCTTTCCTTATTTGCAAATTTTCTAAATTTTCTCAGTGCGAGGCCAATGCTGTTTCCATCAGCATTCCTTGGGTCATCCCGACAGGACAGGGGAAACAACATGCACAGAACGAACGTATACATGATTTAAGAATTATTTAATTCGGATTTAAAATCAGAATATAACAGTCACTTACTTTGGAAGTAAGTTTTATTCGGAATTATAATGTTCTTTGGAATTAGGTGTTCACATGCTCATTTTTAATCTTAAAAAGAGGATTTAAGTTTTATTTGGAATTAAAGGGGAATTAAAGTTCTCATGTAAACATTATAAATGTAACTGGAAAACAAAAAGTCCAATAAAAAATTATGAAAAACAGATGTAACATTTAAGACCCTTAAGGCTTATATAACTGTGAATTCAAAGGTTGAATTTTGTTTATTTGCCCCATCAAAACCATCAGCATAGTAAAACCTCAATACAATCCCTTTCCAGCAGCTCCAGACCAAAAAAAACTTCATCTACACACCTTTTTGGTGTTTTTTACTTTCCCACCCTGCTCTCCACCCCAAAACACTCTCAGCGCCTTAAGCCTCACATCAGATTATTTTCTGTTCCAACATGGGCCTTGTCTGCTCAAACATGCCAAAGAAGCCCTGGGGCAAAACACCTCCTCAAAGCAAACCACAAAGTATGCATGTTTCTTTGGTACAACCCTGACACTGAAGATAAAAAGCACAGACAGAAGTTCAGTGATGATCCAAAGCCAAAATATGAATCTGAGTGTTCAAAAGCAGAGAACTCACAAAGGTACAGAAAGCTGCAGAGAGGATCTGGTTGTGTACCTCATTCTGATGGTTTAGTCTTTGCAGGGAGGCATCGATAGAGTCATTTTATACCAGTCCAATATTATACTTGATGTTATTTAGGGAATAATGCATCATTCCAACAATGCCTATGACCTTCTATTTGCTTTCTACGAGCCCAAACCAAATATACAAATCAAAAGCTGAGCACTAATGTCTGCACAAGAGTATGTCAATGATCCGATTTTTCTAAAAGTCAAAACACTGAACACATTTGTGGCAGGTGCCAAGTTTTCAGCAATTATTTATCTTCAGGGTGCTGGTTTTGGCAAAGCGGTGAGCAACCAGGCAGGACCCAAATACATAATGACCCAAATTTGTCAATAAAGGCAAAAACAGCCACATAATTACAACAAAAAAAAGGGAAAAAAAATGGAAAAAATACAATAAATGAAAATACAATATAATAAACAAACAAACAAATAAATCAATAAATCAGATTCCAGCAATCAAATGTTTGGTTACATCCTCATATACAGAAATAGTTTGCTTTGATAAATCCTCTTTTTTTTCCTGAACTCTTCTCACTGTCTTTGCATGTCAAATATAATATTTTAATACAAACATCTTTCTATAGTTTTGGTAGCCAAAATATCACAATAGCTGAATATATTTGTGGCACTGTCACCAAAGTGATCAATAACTTAAATAAATAAACAACAAAATATGGTGCATATAATAATATGTTGAAAACTAAAATAAAAGTTTTCTTGTCTTTGTGGTTCATTTATATTCCCTGAAAATTCAATAAATAGGTCAAAAAAACATCCAAGGGACAACAGGAGATATTAAAGTTATCTGTCAGTTCCCAAAATAATTGAAAATGTAAAATAAAAAATCTGATGCAACCCTTTTTACACATGAAACAGAAATTGCATCCAGTAATATTAATAACCTGGATGCTAAAAAAAATGCCTGAAATAAAACTGGCTCCCTTCCTCAGACAGTTGACCTGTTAATACTGCTCAGTGCCATGTTGTCAACAACTCTGCATTCTTTTCACTGGGCTTGCAAACCTAAACCGATGGGCTTTAGCTGCCAATAAATGTGATGTTGTCGCCAAAGCAATTCATTAAGTTGTTCTACTTCCTTGTGGTGGAACTCAATAAACTGCTTAATTAATCTGGATAATAAAGTAACCAATAATAGGATTATTTTAAGTGATAAGAGAACATTTAATAAAATTTAAGATAGCCAAACAGTCTTCAAACTTATCTACATGTTATACCTCCAGGTTCTTCTGAATACTTTATAGCATCAACAAGTTTAGACTTCCTCTGCCTGTTCCCTCTATGGCCGTTTAATTCCATTAATGGATGTGATTTACATTTTAATGCCCCCGTCTCTGTTACTGATGGACAAAGCACAGACAGCCTGTAAACTGATCACTGCTATCTGCGATCATCGACCTCGTACAACATGCTCACCTCAAACAGAACAGCGAGCGCGGTGATTCTGCCTCCAGCCTTTATGGTTTCATCCAGAGAGTCAAAGCGGTGGGCCTCATAACAGTAGATCTGCATCTGTGGGACCGAACAGAAAGAAAACCAATGATTCGTTGAAGTTTATACCGGGTCAGAGTAAAGCTATGTCACCTTTAAATCAACCTTTGATTGCATTTTCAAGACCAGCAAGTCCTCCAGAAATACAGTGATAATTAGTAAAAAAAAAAGGAAGAAACACCAAATATTTTTAGAAATGAGTTTGTTACTTGTCAAAAGAACAATTGCTCTAGCAGGGAAAAGAGAAGCTAGGCCTCGGTTGAGCACCTGGATATTTCAATTATCTACAACTCTTCTCTTAGAAAACATCACAGAGGTAAACAATCAGAGGTAAACAAGCAATCTTTAGTAATGTCTGGGGCCCCTTCATTAAATTTCTTGAAAAAACTGATTTAATTGATCCCGCAGTTGCTCATTAGTTAGTCTGTTGTTGGTTTTTGTGCATTGATTTCCCATATCTTTTCAATTATTTATCCTTATTATTCTATATATGCAGTATTCTTTGTCATATAAGCACTTGTGACTGATGCCCGCTACTCCTATCTCATTTGTGTTTTAATACTTGTCCTGTTTGCTCTTTTATTCTTATTAAAATCACCATCATGTATATTATGATTTTTTTGTTTTGTTTTTGTCTCTTGTTATTGTCTTATTATCTTCTCCTGTATTTAACATTTCTTGTTATATCTTCTGTACTTTAATCCATTGTATATCTTGTTAAATGTTTGCAGCAAAAATAAAAAAAGAGCCAATACTCCTAAAAAGCTGAATAATTAATCAGCCGCATAAACTCCTAATGACAGAATGTTTAAAGCAGGTTGATCATTAAATCTGAAGGCCATTCCTGATATCTAAATATTCTTACCTCGAGAGGATATTTGACTCCATCCAGGCTGTGTTCAGAGCCCTCTGAAGAGGCATTACAGCGCCCCCAGTGGAAAGTGATACGACCGACCTTAAATTTTGACCTCAGGCCTCCTCCGCTGACATAGAACTCGCCGTCCACATTGATGGCCACTGAAGATAGGAGACAAGAATAAGCAAAGAAGACAAATGACAAGCACAAGGAAATTTTCCAACAAGACTTGCTGTGATCAGAGTGAGGTCCGTCACTGTGTGCACATTCACCAGCAGATAAATACCCACCAAGCTATTTTTTCTGACAGTTTGATTATTACAGGGTCTTAAAGGCAAGTAGCAGCAATTTTTTTTACTTCATATAGCTAACAACTATTACCGATTTCTCATACTGCTTTAGTCTGTGTATTTATTTGTCTGCGTAGCTTTTTTCTCCATTATGTCTTTATCTTTAAATATATAATATACATAAATATATTATTAAATATATAATATAATATATATATGTGTAAATATATACATATAAATATATATTTACATATCTATCTACCTCTCTCTCTCTCTCTCTCCATGTATATATATATGTATATATATATATATATATATATATATATATATATATATATATATATATATATATATATATATATATATATATATATATACATATATATATATATATATATATGTGTGTGTGTGTGTGTAAATATATATACATATATATGCTGTATTGTAAGTACACTATCTATTTCTTTAATATTTATTCTTGACATTTTTGAATCAGACAGGTGACTCTTGGTGTAATGTTTGTCTGTTAAAAAGCCTTAAATTCTAATGCTTCCGGCACCTCTTGAATCTCTGCCATGAAGCATATATTAAGTTCTGAAGGTAAACAAGGGTCCAACATGGCACTTACAGGTGCACCCACTAAAGTGGCCAGTTTGTTGTATGCTTATGGTTATGTGTCTTGATTGATAAGTTACACCATCATCTGCATACGACTCTAATGCCCTGAACAAATCCACCTCCTGCTGTTGAAGCTCTGAAGACTCCACTCTAGCACAGCCTTCCAGCTCACTGAACTAAAGGATCATCAGTTTAAAGAAGATCAAAAAGATGGCAGCCTTGACACTTCGTAGTACACCACTAACACCCTTATTAGACAGCCAAACCATGAATCAATCACCAAGGGGATCATCTTCACTTCTGTCTTTGTCTGGATGGACAAAAGGTTCCCCTCAAGCATCGAAATGGTCTTTGATAGTTGGATAAAAGTGGTGCTTTCATCTTCTGTGTGGTATTTACTCATCAGATCACCACCTTACTGGCGAATGTGACTATTGTTTGGCATTAACAAAACACATTTCGCCAATAAAAGTGCTGACAAATTTCTGGTTTAGTAAAAACATTGACTTAAGCTCTCAACACTTCAGGGAATTTGTCTAGATTTAGTGTCTTTTGTTCCTTTTTTCATGTTCGGCTTCATTCAAGTTCTTTTTGTTGCCTTTGTGGGGTGTATGTTCTTTTGTGTTTCCTTTAATCCACCGTCTAAAATGTAATTTCCCTCTCAAGGAAGGCAAATATTGACTCATCTCCTCACTTATTCACTCCTGTTGAAAAGTCTGTTTGCGTGCACCAAGGTCTGAATCGATCCATACCCTCTGTCCGTCACCTGTTTCTCTAAAATCTTCCATTTGCGGATGAGTATGACCCCTGACAGGTCTGCAGCTCTCAGAGAGTGTGTGTGGATGGCAGTCTGCGCCTTGAACCTGCACTGGGTCCATTGGCGGGCTGATAAAAACCAGTTTAAGTGCTGTTGGCCCGAATCGTGCTCAGATTGTCCACCAAACATCTCCATTAATAAAAGCCTTTTGGTGCAGCTGGCAACCGAACAACAACCACAACAGAGTGCTTCTTATTTCACTGAGAGTCCTGTTGCTAAGAAGCCCTGGACTCGTCTGCTTGGAGCCCTTTTTTTTTTTTTCCGAAGGCGAGGCGGGATCCTCCTTGTCTACAATTTCACTGAACAATCACCTTGAATGCAGACTGTAGGTTATTGTGTTTCACTCCACTTAGGGAGGGGAAATATATAAAAGGCCTTCAATTCTGTCAAATGAGAAACTGGTAACTGTATCCTTTAAAATAGGACACCAGTGTTTGAAAAAAGGGTTATCACTCAGTGTCGATCTGGGAAAAGCTGACATGAGAAAGAAAGACAAGTGGCACTATAGCGCGGAGAGTATGAAGGGACAATAGAGGAAATGAAATGAGGTCAGAAATGAAGTATGGCTGATGGTAGGACTGTATGTGATGCACCCAACTCAAACAATCAATAATGCAAACTTTCAACAATTAAAGCTCCTTTTTGACTGACTGACCTGCATGCACATTAAATGGCTGCAGATGATCCAGAATGCAGCAGCACTTCTGGTCTTTAACCAGCCCAGAACATCATGTCACTCTGCTGTTATTTTTCTTTATTCTTCCCAATGGTTGAACCAGTTAAAAGGTTTAAGCTCTTTATGATCAACTCAACACAGATGAGGTTGAAGCTTAATATGACGTTGATGTTATTGACACGAGGACTTGACGATGAGGTAACTTGACAAGGCTTCCAGCTGATTCTTGTGTTTTTTCTAAAAAGAATGCATTGTCTGTTTCCCCTTTTCAAAATTAACAGTGTTGCAAAAAGAAAAAAATATATAGACAATCTTAGCTTTAAATAAAAATCAAACAGCTTTACCAGCTGCTTTTCCTTCATTTTTAGTCGCAGACTTTGTCTTGTTGAATCACAGAAATGAGCTCAAGTTCTGTCAAGATTTCAAATTTGGCTTGGGTGATAAATCAGTTTCATAAGGGAATAAATTTAAATACCAATATAAGGCAACAGGGATCATCATTGGGACGTTGTTGCCCTTTATCTAAAAATAAGCTTGATCTTTACGACAATATTCAGTCTCTTTTAGCTCTGTGAGTTAATATTCTGACAAAGAGCTATAACTGAAATATTTGTCAAAACCTTCAAAACTTTCCTGTTTTTACTCTGTGTTTGTTTATACTTTGGCAGCTAACATATGAGGCAACTTTTGAGTTCACATTTAGTGAAATGCAGAAACTGAAGCAAAGAGTAACTTAAAAGACAACAAACAGTGAGAGAGAAAAACAAGCCAAGACACTTTCTTCTCACCAGTCTTTCCGTCATTCTTGATGGTCGTCCCGTCGCCCGTCAGACTCTCCCAGCCATCGAATTTCAGTCTCTGGTACTGCAGCTTCACCTGGGCCAGGTTCTCCTCGATGTTGATGGGAGACTGCTTGGCGTTACTGCATGATGGAAACTTCTTGGCCCAGTTGTCTTGATTTAATGTTCCTGGAGGGGAAGCACAAGCGAGTTCTTTTCACTCCAATGACAGATTTCAAGGCCCGGCTCTTAGATAAAGCATCCAGGACAAAACTTCTATTGTCTAATAATTAAAAAAGTTTGACAGTGGATTGTAAAAAAGCTATTAAAAGAATAATAATAAACATGGCTTAACTTAATCTCAAACATGCCTCCAATATCTGAAAAATTCTATGAATACATGGCCACAACAACAGGCTATTGGGCAACAGGTATTATCCACTGACTTTTGCCACATCAAAAACAAAAGCTACTTGATTTGATAAACTTAAGATATGCAGCCAAAACAGGTTTCTCCTCTGCTTCAGTACTTTGTTGCTCCTGCTGCCTCTGCAACCTTTGACCCTGTGTTTAGGTCTCAAAGTTCTCACAGCCCTCACAATTCAAGAGCTGCCAAAATGTCAAGATGAATAAGAAACAATTATGTACTTCTCCCTCTACATAATGCAGGAAACACCAACTGGATAACACAATTACATGCAAACTGTAACAGCTGTACAGGTGTATTTCTGTCACAGAGCTGAAAGAAAATGTAAGTATGACATTTACGAGGTAATTTATCCCCCTCTGGTCCATGTTTCCACCCTCTACAGATTTACTAGGTAAAGATTACTTTTCAGCCTGCAGCAGTTTTTGATCAATAAAGACCTTGAAAAGCATTATTTGAGACTGAGTATAAAAACACAAATTAATGGACATTTAGGTCTCACCTTGTGCTTGATATTCAAATATCCCTTCAAGCATAGGATAAAAATCTGTACTTTGTACTGAATTACACAGATGAACAGCATGTTAGGGCAGCTGAAGCAGTGAAACTTCTGATATGGTGGGTTGGTGGGTCAAAATATTTTCACCGTTATCATTAACAAAGTTTCTATAAAGAGGATATGGGGAATATGGAGAGATGCAGATTGACCACGAACAATTAAAGAGATTAATGATGGAAAAATAGAGTCTCTGATTTTACAATTTGAGTAATAAGCCCATGATCTGTGATAATTTGCTTATAAAGAAAGTCAAATACTGAGATAAGTCGTGGATGGACTGGACACTTGAGGACATAATTTTCCTGGCTGACCTGCATCTTGGCAGGGATGTGGGACCAAAAAACAAAACTTCGAGGATTATTCTCTCCAGGAGTCCATAGAGATGCTCTCTTTTTGTATATTCTCCCTTTTTTTGGTACATCAGTTTGGTTGAGATCAATTCCTCCTTTTTTTAAGCAATGTTTTTCTTTTTTGAGTTGGATCACTTGCTTTTCTTGGACAAATGTAAGAAAGAAATATCAGCACTTTGGTGAGTTAATTGGGACAGAACAATTAAAAAAAAGACTATTTAGAGGGAACTGAACAGTAAAAATACATTTTGTTAGCTAAGGACTTCAGGTTAATTTAGAATCACAAAGATTTAATTAAAACCCATGCTTTTTTAACAAGCCCTTTTTCATATGGGGAATTTGTAATTTTGAGAAGTGGGACACAAAAAGTAAATAAAGATATTTAACATTTTAAAAAATTCTAGTTTGGTCTGTTTTCTACTTCAAGACAGGAGTACTATGATACCGAAGTGAAATTTTATCTAGCAAACTTACATGTTATTTTCTTGTTGTTCATTCCTCAATGAGAAAAGTTTGAGTGTTATAGCGTCTTGAAAAACTTTCTTTTTGGACGTTGCACCAAACTGCAAAAAACAGCCTTTGACTTTATAAAAGGTGAGTTTAGTTTTGGAATCACTTTAGTGACTTTCTCTGTTAATGTGTGTGTCAACCTCACCCCACTGCATCCCGAGTGAGCACTGAATATGCCCAAATGAAATATTCATGAATTACAAACATTTCACAGAGCAGCTGTTGACAACCTCATTCTTCCATTAGTTCAACAAACTGATAAAGACCAGACCTCTCTAAACTCAATTATCCAATGACCACTTACAGGTGTGTTTCTCTAAAAGCTAGCTAACAGGCTAATGAGCTAATAGCCTCCAGCTGTCCTCCAACAGTCATATCTGCTCTCATTTTTCACCCTTACAGCTCTCAGGAGGTCAGAGTCCACATTTTTCAGTGTTCAGGCAGACTTTAGTCAAACAGCCCGCAGAGATCTGCTAACAACAGAGAGTTCAGCGTCAGGTTTCCCCCAACACAAAGAGCAGGGCAACATGATGGATCACATAAATAGAGTATGGAAAGTGTTACAGCGGGGGACACAAATCGTCCCTCACGTTGAAGTCCATTTACACATTCAGTCTTTCAGTGACAGATGTAATCCAGCAGCTCATATCAGTGTCAGACTGATCTACAGCCTCGAGCAATCTGAGTCCATTTTATTACAAAAATAATCCGAGCAGTATGTGAGATTTGACCAGAAAACGCTCAGAGTTCTCCTCAAATATCCGCCCGCTGTGGCTCTAACATTTCTGATGATTAAATGAAGGTGTGTTAGCATCTGTTCAGAGTTAGCGTCTTTACTCAAGGACCAAATGGATCTCAGAGAGTGACAAAGTGACATTAAGATGATAAGAAACAGACAAAGAGCTGCACTTTCAGGTTTTATTAACAGCAGCAGCTTGAACGTCCTGGAAGTAAACAAAAAGACTTCAGTGATTACCGGGAAACTGCACAGCACTGAACATTCAACCATGAGCTACATAAACAACTAATGTTCAGAGAGTTACATCCCAAATGAAAATGTTGTGCAGATGACATGTCCGAAGAGCTGTCTAAGAGCTTTTAATTAAAAAGAAACATTCAAAGGAGTAGAAATGTCCTTAATTTTCATCACAGATTTGACGTACACTCCTTAAAAAAAGGCTTGAAAACATTATTCCTGTCAACTATTCCTCTCCTTTAAAGATTTGTAAAGTTAACTAGCAGGCTTTACAATAATATAAAATACAAAACCAATTGCTGTTGCCAAAGGAAAGAGATGTGACCAAAATCCAGAATTTTTTGCGCAGCACAGAATCTTTGGACAAGCTACAATATTTGCTAAGTATAGACACAATTGATACCATTCAGTGGTTGCTGGTTCGAGCGCATGCTGGTCAGGGCCTTTCTGTGCGGAGTTTGCATGTTCTCCCGTGCATGCATGGGTTCTCTACAGTCACTTTGACTACCTCTCAGACTAAAACATGCTCATTGGCTCCAAATTGCCCCTTAGGCTTGAGTGTGAGCAGGAATGGTTGTCCATCTGGATGGATGCTTGTCATGTCATAAGAAAGAAGTGTCAGATTTTCCCTCCTCTATGTACTGAATTATACTTCCTTTCCAGGAGGACTTGTTAGATTGTGGACTTCCCAGATCTCCACAGTTGTGCCTTCGTTGGGACAGAAATACTGGACCAAATTGAAGTAAACACTAATTTAGAGTATCAATAACCTTTTTGATAACGTGCCTGGAACATTCTGCGATGTTGGAAGGAATAAAAAACCCTGACTCTCAAAAATATTGGCAACAGGTTCAGTTAAAAAAAAAACTGGAAAACTGGAATCGACTTGTTTAAGAGAAAGGGGACAGTGTGGGCAATAAACTGATTATTCCAACAGATTTATAGACTATTTCAGACAGTGCAATTGCATGTGTTAAGCTCTAATGCTTTTTGCATCACTAAATCCAATTACTGAAAAACCTCCTTCTGTTTTTCTGTGTCTCCTGCACTTCTGTGTCTTATATTCTCTTCCATTTCTGTTATTATCATAATTATTTGTGTTTATGTATTGCTTACTGCATTTAACAATGGAAACATATAAAATCAGCAAATAAAAAAATATCTTGTACTAGGAAGTACACATTCAATTGTTTTTAATGAACCATAGTATAACTGTGTTGTCTAAAAATGTATTGTGTTTACTCCTGCCCTTTGCAATAACGTCTTATTTTGTTTAGTATTATATCAAATGAATCCCAACAAATCAGAAAAACAAGCAAGTGCTTTGATAATAATAATGTCAAAAGGCAAAAGACAGTCATGTCTGAGTAAGACAGAGCTCAGCTGTAATAATTATTATACTTTTCTAACCCTAACAAGTTCCAATCCTGATGTCAGTAGGTTTAAACCTTATTGTCTTCTTAGCTACATGACAATAGAGGTTAGGAAACTGTAATAACAGATCATTATTCGAGTCACTGACTCTGGGAACAGGTTATTATGGAAGGTTTGGCTTCAGTCACCTTGTAAACTGCTTTTTAATGCCTGTTATTAAATCATCAGCCATTGTTCTGCTGCCAACAGGAAACTGAGAGCGGACTTACCAACACAACAGTGGAAGTGACATTCACGTTTTTTTCTAGGAATGAGTGCTTTAAAGCTGTTGAAAGTATTTTAAAATCAGGCTAATCGTCATATCTTAAAACAGAAAACCATCCAGATGTTCCCTTTAATGACCAGTCACTGTAACTGTACAGATGTGTGCAGCTCATTTTCATTTTCAGTCTAATTAAGTGTTGTAGTGTTCCTGCCAGCTGGTGGTGTGTTTGTTAAAAGGTATGTTAGTGGTCATGTGACTCTCTGTCCTCACTCTGATTGGCTGGTGGAGTTTCCTTCTCTTGAGCACAAAAAGGCCCAACCGGGTCACACAGACTTCTGGGTCAGGACGGATATTAGCATGTCAATGAAGCTCTCTCTCTCACACACACATACACACACACACACACTCACACACACACACTAGCTGCAGACCTTAAACCACCAGCTTGATGCTCCGTAGTTTCTATTTCTTTGCAGCACAACAACATTAAACTCCGGAATTAAAAGTTAATCTTACAAAATAAACAACTGCAAGTTATTTTATATTTTGTTCTGGCCTTTAAATATGTCATCACTGACTTTTCAGTTGATTCTTTTTGTTGATCAGTTTTAAAAATATTAATTCAGACAAAAGCTAAGAGCCTGTTTACCCACTTCGTGTATCAGTGTATCATTCATTCATTCCATATCTGTTTTAGAATCCAAAATCGGAAAACGGATAACGACTTGTTATTTCATTTCTCGTTTTCAAATCAAAAATCAGAAAACAAATAACGGCCTATTTTTCGCTGTTTTGATTTTGTTTGAAAATTGAAAATAGAATATGAGAGAATGGAATTATCATGGGATTTTTGTTCTATTAGTTTTTGGTTTGTATCATTTTCGATGTGTTGTGACCCGGGAGTTGTTGACTTTTTTTTTTCTCAGGAAGGTCAGGCAGTATAGCGGGTGATTCCATTGATTGGTGAATCGATAAGCACAATAGCTAACATTTTAGTTATTATTAGTTAACGTTTTCGTCAAGGATGGCGGACATGTACGTGCTTTTTAAAGAGGGAAGCGTGTCACACTTAGGACACCCATCTCCTGCAACGTCTCCGAAATGTCTGTGTGGGTCTTACCAGCTTTGAACAACTGCTTAATAAGATTAGCGTATTGTTCTAGTGTGGCCATAGTGGTCTAGTTATTGAATACACCTCTAGGTGCTACTTGGACACATCATCAGTGATGAACCCGAGGTCATATGGTGTTTCGGGTCTTTGATCATCAAACACCCTCGCTCGGGCGACCCAGCCGGGGGTGATCAGCCCCCTACTTGTGTCCAAGTGGCCCACTACTCCACGGATCCCCCCCTCCGGATCCATAGCCATCTTGAGGCTTTCTCCGCAGCCTCTATGATGGTTTTGATGGCTCTTCTGCACAGCTGGCCTTTTACTCCAAGGAGTTTAAGGGTGCGGGACAGTGATTGGCCAGCAAAACCCCGGCACCCCACCTCGACTGGTTCGCAGCGGGCTTTCCAGCCTTTGTTCCGGCAATCCGGTCTATTTATATGTCACACACTGTATATCGCCTTCTCTATCTCTGTGAACAGGTTTCAAGATCCGCGCGGTTAAAGACTGGCCTCCCTGAGAAAAAAGTCAACAACTCCCAGGTCACAACACATCAAAAATGATACAAACCAAAAAACGAATAGAACAAAAATCCCATGATAATTCCATTCTCTTATATTCTATTTTTAATTTCAAAACAAAATCAAAACAGCGAAAAATAGGCTGTTATTTGTTTAATGATTTTTGATTTGAAAACGAGAAATGAAATAACAAGTCATCATCCGTTTTCCGATATGGAATGAACAAATGATAGACTGATACATACACTTTGTGCAGCAGATACTATTCCTAATCATCATGTATGAGCATTTCAAGGGTATTTAATCAACAAAAGTCACCGGCAATCATTGTTAAACGGATATCTATAATATAAAACAAAACATACACCTGGGTTTGCTTGAAGCTAACATGAAACAAAACGAACAGAATTAGCATTGATAATGCTAAGCTAATACACTTACAACCCACTTCATATGGTACAGCTTGCTAGTGCTGGATCCATGGACAGGATGGATCCATGCTTTCCCCATCATTTCTTTCTTTCTTCATCTCAAACTTAAAAAAACAACAAAAAAGACAAAGTCTTCTCTTCTTTTTCTCTTATACTTTATCTGTGTAGTCTGTCTTTCCTTCTTCAAACAGCACGTGATCTGTAATGTCTGTTACTAACAATCAACTATCAATATTGCTTTCCATACTGTCTGTAAATATGTTGTGTGATGCACTGTCGACTGTTATCCCACTGGGTTTACTGATCAATGGAGCCATGCCCCTACACTTAACATTAATTCAATAAAAATATCTCGTTTCTTATGCTCCATAGTATTTAGCAAATCTATATTGAAATCTCCACATCCACATTTCATTTTATTTTTGTGGTACTTAATTTTTTTTAAGGTGGCAAGAAATATAACCTGTTTTGCATCAACAACCAAGGACAGATTTTCAAGGACCTTATATGACAGACTCATCTATGAATAAAAAGCCACTCCTCCATCCTCCCCCTTCTCCCTGTTTACACAATGATAATCATGACCTAACAAGCTGAAGTCAATGCCCCGCTCTATACCAATCCAGGTTTCAAAGATGGCTACAATGTTGAAGGACTTTTTAAATGTCCCTAAATATTCCTTAATGTTCATCTAACCATCATTTGGCTGCAGCAGAAATTGGGACTCATTAGGACATTTCTTCAATTTTATATTGTCTAACTTTGGTGAGCTTGTGATAACTTGAGCCTCAGTTTCCTGTTCTTAGCTGACAGAAGTGGCACCTGTTGTGGTCCTGAGCTGTTGTCGGCCACCTGCTTCAGGATTCAGAAATTGTCTTCTGCGAAACCTTGATGGGAAAAGTGTTTTTGTTCTGTTTGCCTTTATATAGTCTTCACCCAATCTGATCATTCTTCTCGGACCTCTGGCATCAACAAGACATTTTAATCCAAAAATCATCAAACCAGAACCCAGGGAATTTCAGGCTTTGATAGCATGCAGGAAGTGTTGCTCACCCATGACGCTACATTCTGTCTTTGTCTTACAGTAACTATTTCGTCCTTTTCACCCCGACTGATTCTGTGAACTAAAGTTGAACAAACAACGCGTTACTCTGAGAAGTCTTTAAATAAACACACATTCATTAAGTCACTGAAGCGTCCAGTCCTGATGACAGACAGGATGTTATTCCAGTTCCACCAACCACGTGAACTTCATTCAGAGTGCTTCATATTCTCTGCAGTGACGAGACTCTTTAATTTTATCATCTGTGGATGCTGGATTAACTGTGTGTGCAAACTCTGAACCATCAGCCTTAAAGGGAAACTCCGGTATTTTGACACCTGGACCTTATTTTTAGGTTTGTGCATGCTCATATACTCACTCAGACAAACATCGTGCAGCTCGGAGTCCTTCAGAAGTTATTTAGATCCAACCGATGTAGTCAACGCACTTAGCGGGTCCACGGCACCGAGCTTCAGCTGGACGAATCCTGCCGTAAAATCGCTCGTCTCTACCACAGCCCGGTTTGTCATTGCAGAGAAATCCTCCAGAGTAGTCAGACATATATTCCTGGATAGATCCGCCATACGGCGTGTCAGCTTCCGGTTTTCAAGTCCCACTCTGAGCAGCTAACACACTCCTCTTCTGTTGCTATAGGAGCGAACGACTGTCCACAAGCGCACCATGCCCGGTTAGCATTGAGTCATGGATCTTACTCCTGTTTGTTGTTCTCGAGCCAGCTGTTCGTCTCTCTCCCTCTCCATTCTTCTCTCATGGAGCTCCTTGTCCGTACTCAGACTCAAACCGGTCGTTAGTAGTCTGACTCTTGACATCGGATAAATATTCTGCCATGTTGCTCAGCACTGCCGGCTAAAAAGTAGGTCAGCTGTACCTTTTGTGTCGTGGCGGCTATGCGTCATCAAAAGTTTGTTTACCAGGTCAGCTGACCCACCTGAAGAGGCAGATGAGCTGACTTATGATAACACTGGCGATGGATGAAAAACTATAGCCGAAATGAGCGATTTTGCAGATTATGTTCCGCTTGAAGCTCCTTATAGAGGCAAAATCGCTCATTTACGACTATATTTTTCATCCATCGCCAGTGTTATCATAAAGTCAGCTCATCTACCCTCTTCAGGTGGGTCAGCTGACCTGGTAAACAAACTTTGATAGCGTCATAGCCGCCACCCGACACAAAAGGTACAGCTGACCTACTTTTAGCCGCAGTGCTGAGCAACATGGCAGAATATTTATCCGATGTCAAGAGTCAGACTACAACGCATCGGGTTTGAGTCTGAGTACACGGACAAGGAGCTCCATGAGAGAAGAATGGAGAGGGAGAGAGCGAACAGCTGGCTCGAGAACAACAAACAGGAGTACGCCCATGACTCAATGCTCAGTCAAGCACCGGGCGGTGCGCCAGTGGACAGTGTTAGTCTATAGCAACAGAAGAGGAGTGTGTTAGCTGCTCAGAGTGGGACTTGAAACCAGTTGACAACGCGTATGGATCTATCCAGGAATATATGTCTGACTACTCTGGAGGATTTCTCTGCAATGACAAACCGGGCTGTGGTAGAGAGACGAAGCGATTTGCAGAGATTACGCCCCGCCGCTGAAGCTCCGTTGCAGTCCGTGGCCCCCGCTAAGTGCGGCTACATCGGTTGGATCTAAATAACTTCTGAAGGACTCCGAGCTGCACGATGTTTGTCTGAGTGAGTATATGAGCATGCACAAACCTAAAAATAAGGTCCAGGTGTCAAAATACCGGAGTTTCCCTTTAAGAGGAGCAATAAACTGGTTGTTTTTTTTGTTTTGTTTTTTAAATATATTTTTGGGCATTTTGTGCCTTTATTGATAGGAGAGAGACAGTGGATAGACTTGTGAAAGGGGGTGAGAGAGTAGGGGAAGACATTCTGCAAACTGGTCACAGGTGGGATTCGAACCTGGACCGGCAGAAGCAAGTACGTGGGGTGCCTGGTTGCTCACCACTCCGCCAAACCAGCACCCCAAACTGGTTATTTTAAGACGGTTTTTGTGTTAGTGTAACAGTGTTCATTTTGCTGACCAATTATTTTCGCTATTTTTTCGTGAACAACCTTTTTCCCCTGATGAAAACTAGACAGTTACTTATAAAAAAAAAGTGTACATGGACAAAAATGAAAACTAAATCAACTGACATTTTCATCAACTAATAGAAACTTGATTGAAATGTCTGATGGAGACTTAATCCAATCAGACCTAATTTGGTCATGTAAGAGACAAGTTAGGAATATATCCAATCACAGCTACTTGGGTTGTGTGGAAAGGTTGGATGAGTCCAGAGTGAGATCCAATCACAGCTGCCTTAGCTTGGTGGTGGTGGGATAAGTTGTGGACCGATCCAATCAGAGCTGCTCTCTTTATGAATTGATATATTCATGTAGAACAGGCTCACTGTTTGTTGTCAGTTCTGGTATTGTAACTGAGATGCTCTGCCAGGCAGCCTAAATAAAGGCGACTGATTTACTGTTCTTTTATACATTCAAACTTTACTAGCATTCAATAAAGGGTTATTAAATGTTTCATTTTAGCCAAGTGTAAAACATAACTTTAGAGATTCAAGGAAACAAAAAAGCCTTACCCTTTACGACTTCAGGTTTTAGTCTAAATTTACAGCAGATGTCATCAACTAAAATGCTGTGAAATTTCATCAACTAAACCTAGACTAAAATTAAAACAATAAAGATGAGTAAATTATGACTCAAAGCTAAATATATTTTAGGCAAAACACTTCAACTAAAACTGAATTAATAAAGTGTTGTCAAACTTAACACTGCAGTTCAGGTACAGTGGACTTTTCAGATAAGTCGTTGAGCCGGATTAATCAACCAGTCATTAGGAATGGATGCAGGTGTTCGAGTATTTGTGGCGGCCTGACTCCAGTAATTCATCTGCTTTAGCATTACAGGAGTAAATGACTTACATTATTGTAAATGTATAGAATAACTTTAAGGAATGGAAATAACACACAGTACACAGAGATAACATTTGTCTCATTTCAGCTCAGCTATTATCTGCCAACATGTCAGAGTACAGGAACAACAACAGCTTTACTGCAGCTACGGCTAATTCAAGGTGATAAATGCAGTCCACGCAGCTCTTTTGGAGCATCCATATTATTTCCTCATGGTATACACTGAAAATGTAGTTGTGTGGGTGAGTCTTGAATCTGCAGACTCACCTGCGTATGACCAGTCAATCTCTTCTGAGAACTTGCGTTGATTCCTGTAGGCGTATCCATCAGCTGAAACACAGAGAATGAAAGAAACGTCATTTTCAACTGAACAGGTTAAAACTGGGACATTAACTCTTTTATTAAATATATTTTCGGACAATTAAGTCCTTCAAACCTTCATTAGAAGCTTTACAAGGCTTCAAAAACATGCTATACTGCCCGCATGTTCATTTTTCTGTCTTATTTCAAAGAGTTACCACTTTAATATATCATCTGCTATAACTTCACAAAGCACAACAGCAATCTTTCATTATCTATAGTATTTAGAAACCGGCTTTTGTTTGAAATATTTCACTCAAATAGAGATCAAGCTCTCTTAAATTGTACACACTCAGCTGATTTACCCCTTCATATAGCCAGAGGCTTTATTAAGGCTCCACTGATGGAAGCTAGACTGATGATGGAAGCTAACCACAAACACAAACACTTATTTCACATTTCCTGCTGCTGAAAAAAGCCAGGGGCAGTTCACAAAGATCTGCAGAGCGTCAGCGAGTCAGGAACAAACATCAGCGTGACTTTGTCTGTCAGAGTGACGGCAGACAGACAGGGCTGACCTTGGACCTTTGATACCAATGTGTACCACAGAACCAAGATAATGCCACCCTTTCATCACAGTTTTTTCCATCTTGATAGTCAACTGCAACAGCATTCATCCATCTATTAACTACCGATTATCAGCTGGAGGGCTGGAGCCTATCCAAGCTGACACTGGCTGAGAGGCAGGAGCACTCCCTGAACCAGTCGCCAGGGAATCCCAAGGCCACATACAGAGACAGACAAGCACTCATGCTCACACTCATACCTAAGGCCAATTATGAGTCACCAGTCAACCTAATGAGCATGTTTTGGGTCTGTGGGAGAAAGCCCAGTGCCCACAGAGAACCCACGCATGAGGGGGAGAACATGCAAACTCCACACAGAAAGGCCCTGACTGACACAGGAATCCAACCAGCACCCTTCTTGCTGTTATAGATGTTAATGTAAGTATTAGTTTATTACTCTTTTCATTGCCTCTCTACTTTTAAAACACGGCTAAAGACGCGCTTGTTCACCTTGGCCTTTGGCAGAGTATAGCCACTTTCATTGGGTTTTACTGGTTATTAAACATATTTATGCTGTATTGTTTTATTGCTTTCACTGTTTTTTTATTACTATTATGAGTTTTATTTTTTTGGTTATTTAAATGTGCTAAATAAATAAAGCTGACAGTCACATTGACATGATTATCATTGATTATACTTACAAAAATTGATCATTAAAATCATACAGATATAAGGACCCTCCTGAAAATGAGATGTAGCATCAAAAAGGTCTAACGTCAAATAAATTTGTATTCAGCTCAGACAAATATGACAGGTCTTTGATTGTTTCATGGATCTGTCACTAACTTTAGTTCTTACTTTAGTCCACTTGTGTCCTCTTACCTCCCTTCCTTCGCCCACACACCCAACACAGTATCTAGTGGATTTGCTGTTCATCATAAGACTGGGATCCACATTCAAGATATCCTATCAATAAACAGAAGGTTTTTTCTTACTGCCATGATGGATGGATTCATGATTGGCGAGATGGATTTATGTTGGATGTTGGATGTATATATTTACAATATTTTAGGGATGTAATGGTTACCGGTAAAATGGTAAACTGCGGTAAATTTCACATGGTAATCGTTACCGTGCCCGATTATAATTACCGTTATATCGCGTTTGATCATCACACTGTGTCAGTAACTCACGGTGATGCTGCTCTTTAGCTGGAAAATTCGCGGTGAAGCAGCCGTCTCACACAGACAGAGGCGCGCATGCGCAGTTTGCATTGTTTGGTCTCTGAGAAGTTCTGTATAGCAGTTGGAGCCCCGCTCAGACTTACAGGTTTTGCTACTCAAAATAGACAAAGTCTAAAGTCTGGTCGAAGTTTGGATTTTACAAGGATGTCGAGGAGAAACTGATTGACAACAGTCACCCTATCTAAAACACGTGGCTGCAGTGAAAGACAAAACTGTGCGTGATTAAAGCTGTTGTAACTTCTCGAGTAAACGAGCAGAGAGAGAGAGGATTCAGTGAGCAATACCGGAGTGAATTATAGGTGGTTTATCAGTATTTTCTGTGGGGATAATGTATAAAGGTCGTAAATAACAGCATTAGTATTATTATGGAGTGTACTTTTGATGTTCTTTCGCCGTTTATTTGCTGTGTTTTGCCGTATTTCTTAATAGATCGTCTTTTTCAGTCATAGTTTGTGTTTAATGGATTTAATCAATCAAAGAAAAACAAAGAGATGTCGAGGATCTGCCATGGAAAGGGGGGACCAGAGGAGAGTCATGAAGGGGGCTAACTGCTTCAGGGACTATCATTAGTAAAAAAATAAATAAATAAATAAAAACGCCTGGACATGGTCAAATGTAATGAGCTGTAACATGGACACTAATGCTATAGGCAAACAAAAATGTGTGAGTCTTTGTAAAATAGGTTAAGTTTATTTTTGGTCGTCTCAAAACTTTGAACATGTTCATTTACAATTGTTCATAAAGAGGATTCTGTTTAAAGTTCAAATCATTTTTTTTTCTTGTAATTACAAACATGTTTAAAGCATTCATAACATGATAATGACAAATACTTGACAGAATTGTTAACTTTTATTTCTCATTAAAAAAAAATTAACCAAATTTACTTATAGTACATCCGATAAGTGTATGTTAGTGCGTTTACTCCAGGAGTTACACCAGTTTTAATCACGAGCATTTGTCTTTCACTGCAGCTTCGTGTTTTAGACAGGGTGACTGTCGTCAACCTGTTTCCCCTCGACATCCTTGTAAAATTACAAAGTTATAGCCACTTTTCAATAGCTTTCCTTCCTCATTGGGTCATAGCTGGGGTAGCACTGACACCATCCAGGTGTCAGGTGGTGGTCAAACCTATTCAGTGACGATGGACAAGTTAATGGAGCCCATAATGAAGGCTTAATCTTCAAAAACTCTGTTCTATTCTAATCTTTGTATTCAGCATAGGCCTGTGTATTTAGAGTTCAGCTGATAACAAATGCTCGGTATGCTGGATGGATTTCAAGCTTGTTATGCCAACAACTTCAACAACTACAAGCAATGTGCACACAGCTCATGCTGTAACTGCACATATAAACAAACGAAGAGGACCGAAAGCAACAGTGATGCCTCTTACTATAGGCTTGGATTCCAGCTCAGAACTAATCCTTACAGTTGGGCACGATAGTTTTGGTATGACATCTCAGTTTCTCTGAGTTTGGCTGGGAGCGAGTCGACCAAACTCAGAGACACAAAGAGGTTAATTTTCTCCCTCTGCCTCACTTTCTACCCTCTGTCCTCCTTCGTCTTCCTCCGCCCTCCTCCTCTGTTCTCCTCATACTCTCAGCCATGTATGCAATGATTCCCTGCACACTGTGATGTCAGAGGTGACATCATTAACCCGAGCGTCTGTGAGAGCATCTGTCACGTTAATGAAGTAAAGTCGACGCCCCCGAGGGGCCGTTAGAGAGCGACACCTCATTACCATAACAGAGCGCCGAGGGCCCGACAGGGAGACAAAGAGCAGAGGGTCCTGTGACATCGAAAAGGAAACCAAGTGACGAGGTGAGGTGTGCGTTTACAAGCAGTCAGGAAAAATGACAAGAACTCAGTGATGGAATTTGCTACAGGGCAAAAACATGTACTAACATTTTATTACAAGACAAACTGTTTCTGCTCAAGAAACCTGAAGTTTTAAGATTTAGAGGCAGCCTAAAGGGAAAACTAGGATATTTGAGACATAGCATGAATTATCTTGGCCAAACTCTAGAGCATTACAATTCACTGGAGGAGTTTCCTAAACCCCTGTGCACTGACTCACAGGCACAAAACAGCAGAGCAAATAAAATAAAGCTTCTAAAGTGAATTGTTGCAGCAAAAACCAGAAAGAAGTTTATAGCTTGACTCCTTTTCCTTTCCTTCCTTAAAATGAGATCTTTCTGTGTGCATTTGCATGTTTATCCCTTGCACTTAAGGTTTCTCTGGGTACCTCATCGCCCTCTTGACCAAAAACATGCTAGTTTGGTTATAACATACATAAACATGATAAAATCAGAGTCATAGAGCACAAAGTCATGATTCAATGCATCTACGACCAAACTTTGGTGACATACATCCATTGTCTATACCACTTAGTCCTTTGGGGTCACGGGGCAGAATCCCAGGTGACACTGGGCGAGGGGTGAGATACAACCTGGTCACCAGCCAATTGCAAGGCCAAACAGAAAGACAGACAACCATTCATGCATACACTCATAGTTAAAGACAATTTGGAGCCACCTATCAACCTAATGAGCATGTTTTTAGTCTATGAGAGGAAGTAAGCTGGCCTGCAGAGAACCCAGGACTGCACAGGGAGAGCAGGACAACTCAAAAAACCTGATGGGCCACATTGCTGCATAATTTTGGGGACAGATCATAAGAAAAAGTGTTGTTACTGGATCACAGACTTTCACAGACAGCTCACATGAACACATATAGGGACCGTCCACACAGAGACAAATCCAGGTGTATGCAAGGGTTTTTAATCGTATCAGCGGTTCCTCTCCGCATGGTGAAAAAAAAGGAACACTTTTTAAAATAGGTCCAGCAGTGGGTAAATCTGAAAACACAGGCCTTGCGGTCCCTTGTGACATCGTAAACCCACCTCTCCCCTAACCTGTATGCATGAACCCTGACAGCACTAGAAAAAATGGCTGCAGAAGCTCCTGAGCTTGTTTTGGCTTTAACAGCAAGAGGACACAGAGAACAGAAGACACGATTCCCATGATGCATGCTCGATGTCTTCTTCACTCGTTTTAGCAGTTGTCAATGTCACAGTACCACCTACAGGCCTGGCATATGTACTACAGTGTTTTCAGTGTTTTGTGTGAAAGGAAATTTCTCCTGCAATGCTGCCGTCATTACAGAGGAGCCTTCCATTTTCATGTGGACAGGGCCAATCAATCAATCAAACTTTATTTTTATAGCACTTTTCCTACAACATATGCAACTCAAAGTGCAAGTTTAGTATGAGACAAATATATTCTATCCCTACAAATAAGGACACACTAATCAACAACTCGTTAAGTGGCCAATGAGGGTCTGCCAACTCATTCATAAAATGAACAATGATGAGTCAGCCCCATGAATCTTAATTATTCATGATAAACAGTTTCCACAGATTTTGGGTGTTGGATGTTATTAGACGTGAAACATCACCATAACTGGGCAGAGGCATTAAAGCAGCATCAGCAGACTTATTTCTTAAGCAAAAGTCCAACCACAAAGCCAGAATCATTGATCAGAAACCTGATGCATTAATGAGAAGAAACAGACTAAATCACATCACCCTGAGATGTGAAAACAGAGGGCAGGTTTTATGACTTTATAAGTTTGTGAATGTCATGAGTTTTGGTTTAAGAATCCAAAGTAAATTTGAGCTCACACAGATGATCCTGTACTGTGTCAAAAGCCTCCTGAAAGAAGGAGAACCTGATGCTGTGTGGGAGAACAGTAAATGACAGTATAATCTAGAAGATGTTCTCATCTCGATACCAGTATCAAAAATTGCTCCGATACTGCTGAAGATGCTGGTTTCAGTATCAGTGAGTACTGGAGTCCAGGCACCATCTGGAGGAACTGATCACGTGACACAGACACAACAGACACACACATGTCAGCGTCAGTTGATGCGAGGCTTGGAGCTATACTAACTAGTCGGCCTGTGCTCAAAATATCGACATGGCAAAATATCGTATCGCACTCCTTTGGGATACGTGTATCGATACGGATTCTACAGAATCAATACGGCCTAAATATTTTGACAGTTGTTGTAAATACACTTTGGGTAATGTTAACAGTGGCACAGTTCAAGGTAGAAGACATGCTACATAATGAAGCATATGTTCTAAATTTGAACTTAGGTCTACCATCTTTGAGGATCTGAATTTATGTCTCTCAAGTTGTAGAACCACTTAAAACTCATCCTTGCTCTTTTTCTTCTTATAAGAAAAAAATAAACTTGTCAAGAATTTTGCTTAAAGCATAGTCAATGTTCACAATTTACGTGTATCGGGATACGTATCGTATCTCGGCCTTAGTATCAGGATATGTATCATATCATGAAGTTGCTGGAAATACCCAGCCCTAGGTTGCATGAGCTCCATATGGCCACTAAGAACATTAGATGCACTAGAAAGTTCTGTCTTTTCCCTCAGTAAGCCACAGTCTGTAAGAGTCTGTGACGAATAAATAGCCGTTAACAGGAAAGTACCATACCAAGAACAAAGGGTAATTTCTCCGCCTACAAGAACTCAAATCAAAAAGTAATACCACAGTTTAAGAGTACACTACATATGTAAGTGCTTTAAGTGCATTAACATTTACCGTCATGGCCATACAACCCCACTTCAAAAACTGAACTATCCCTTTAACAATATTCACAAAATGACTATAATACGATAGCACTGTGTCACTGTAGAACACATTTGACTGGGTATTGCACTGGATATGATGTTTGCTTATTCATAAATATTGACAAATATCAGAAGTGAAAACAGTGAAAAAAAAACATTCACAGTAATAAAAAATAACGTCTCCAGTCTGCCCATGACCCCAAAAAAGACACGGTGGTACAGATGGTGGAAGGCTGGTGGTGGGAAACTAATATACTGTTGGCAAAATTGGGTTTGACTGATAAATCTAACATCCGTGACAGCCCTTCAGAAATGTGAGCATGAGCCAGGGCACAAAGCCACATCGTGCTACATCAGAGTATTATCTCACTAATGCAGCTCCTTACAGAAATGTCCTAGAAGCCTTGAAAGGTCCACTTTTCAAACACTGATGCAAACAAACTGCATGTGACCACCAAAACACGAGCAATAAATTCTCAATTTCCAAACACCAGAAATCTTTGGCACTGGGTTGATCCCTCTGAGTTCCTCTTCTCTAAATAAAATCTCCAGTTTTGGGTCAGTTTTGTCTGAGTCTGCTGTAAATTAGGAGATGAGCTCTCCTGCTGCGTGGCATTTCTTCCCTCTGAGATCTGGATGATAGCCGTCTAATCCAGGATTACACGTTTCTCAATCTGCAGAGTGAAGACGTGGCCTCCTTCTGCACAAGCGCCCCTCAGTTTTGAGACCTACAGGAAGTAAAGTTCTCATTAGAGCGGGAGTTTTCAGTAATCTGACTGATTTAAAGGCAGAGTAACAGCATTAGATTAAGAGTTTATGAGTAAAGAGGAGATCACTTTGAAAGTTTGGATCAGATTAAAAGTTCCTGCGGGGTGGTTTAATGTACAGAAATTCTGCAGTCCTGCAGAGGAGGCAGATGGAGGGACTTAAAGAGTGTTACTGTTTCACTTTAATTGAATAAAAACAGCTTCTGAGGTGAAAAGAATATTGGAGCCAGTTTATGTTTGACTGTAAGGGCATTGTCATCTAACCTAGTGCTGCAGATGGACCTGCCTGATTCACTGTCTGAAATCAGATCCATCTTTCCAAGATCCAATTTCTTTACAGCCAAAAGCCAAACAGCCCAATCAGAGAAGAGAGGCGGAAACTTAAGACATGATGACTGCATGTTTGAAAACAATGGCGGCTGCTAGAGGGGTCTCCATGGAATAGCTGCGGTTTTGTCAGAAATGGACTCAATTTCTTCTTTAAAGGAGGACAAAAAACATCACTTAAAGCTTCTCTTAATGGGAAAACATCTTTGGAAGATCAAATCAGAGAAGCAAGGAAGCTGGGAAACTGTGAGGGATGTGAACATTTTAGTCTATGTTTGCCCGGAGTCATGGTTACTCACCGATACTTAGCGAAATCTACTCTCCTCGGAAGTTTACCAGGAGAACTTTGTGGGGAATGTTGTTGACGAAGTTCATGTCACATTTAAGTGATAAATGATACATTTGTGTGGTACAATTTAATATAAAACGTTACTCTAATGACTAAAATGAAGTTTAAGCTAATGGCTAACAACGGGGTCTAGCTGCTACGTCATACTGTGGCCTGATATGATTGGGCTGTGTTGAGTGTGACTGGCAGAACGACCGTCCAATCACCAGCTGCTGCTGTTTTTGAAGCTTCTGCCTCTGAAAACATTTTGTTTGCTCTTCTCCAGATGGACTTGTGAAATACACCGCCTGGCCCAAAAAAAAAAGGTCACACACTCTAAGATTTCCTTGGACCGCCTTTAGCTTTGATTCCACATTTGCTGTGGCATTGTTTGGATAAGCTCCTCCAATGCTATTAAGATTTATTTCCATCCAGTGTTGCATTAATTTTTCATCAAGATCTTGTATTGAGGATGAAGAGTTTGGTTACTGTGCAAAGCCTTTTCCAGCACATCCCAAAGATTCTCAGGTGGGTTAAGGTCTGGACTCTGTGTAGGCCGATCCATGTGTGAAAATGATGCATCATGCCCTGAACCAGGTTAATTTTTGCCAAAACAAAATTCCTTTATTTTATCCCTGGAGCCTTAAAATGACGTTGTTAACAGTGTGATCAGACCTTTCGAGCATCATTACAGGTCATAATGGCCTTTACTGGAGACATTAAATTCTGATTATGCACGTTATCAAAGATCAGCCCTCACATCTCCAGGTCTGACCCAACTCAGTGAAAAAACCTTCAGATTGAGTCTTTTCTCTGTGAGGACATAAAGCTTCTCTTGTTCTGTTCGGCTGGAACATCCTGAAGGATCTAGTCATCCATGTTATTTTATTTAAAGTGTAAAAAGTTTAATCCCTGAATCTAAAAAGCTTAAATTGCAGAAACATGACAGAGAACCAGCTGAGAAGACTCTGACTTTGTCCTCATGAGAAGAGGCCTGACAGAGCAACAAGGTGGAACTAAACCTCCTGACGAGGCACAAACGCACTCCCCTGTTGCTTTCCCATGAATCATTGCATGACCATACATAGAGAGTGGGGAGATTTACAGCGAGGCATTCCAGCTGACTTACAGCCGCAGCTTCTTTCCTTCAGAGAGCAGCGATAAAGAAGCAATCAGAGCGGCAGGACGAGGTGACGTCGTTTTTCTTCCTCAGAAGTTTCTGGATGTTTTTCACTCGGCTGCTTTCACTTAAGTCCACGACCTCCAACACTCGCACTTAGGCAGGGTCGTGACCTTTAGTTTAAGGGGTCAGGGGGGAGAAGTTCAAGTAAGAAACAGCAGCTTTTACTTCCCCCACAGAGAGTGAGGATGTTTGAGGTCATTATCGCCTCCAGTTGGCCTTTAATGTTGGAACAGGACAAGAAAATGAAATGAAACTGAAGTGATCTTTGAAGTATGATCGGCAAATGTTCAGCTGATTTCCTGAACTACCAATCTGACAATATTTATCACTTATTGTGAATTATCTGAAGAAAAAGGTGGTGTTTTATTGTGAGGCAGTTTTCTGAACCAGGAGTTAGCGATTAAGTTTGACCTATGTTGGTATATAATCAGAATAAAATCAGACGTTGGGCTGCACGGTGGAACAGCAGGTAGCAGAAGGTTGCTGTTTCGAACCCCATATTGGTCAGACTAAAAAGCCCTATAATTTACTGTAAAGGCCCTTAAGTATGGATGTAAGAATAAATGGCTGTCTGTTGCTCTATGTGGCCCTGTGGTTGGCTGGTGGCCGGTTCAGGGTGCACCCTGCTTTTCGCCCAAGGTCAGCTGGGATAGGCTCCAGTCTACCTGAGACATCGGAAGAGTACAGATGATAGATGGATGATAATGAGAGGTTAAAACAAGGTAAAATACACTTACAGTTCTTACCTTTAGTGTATTTTACCCTGGTGTTCACATAACACAAAGAATAGAAGACCAACTTAACCCTAAGACAGGAACCATTCAACTTGCTACTGTTTGTGTTCTTATATTTTATATTTCAGTTCAGATTTATTATTTGGAATTTTATTCTCTGTTGACTGCTTCCTTGTTACTATCTTACTTTTAGCTGCTTTTATTACACATCTGGTTTTAGGTTATCTAATTTTACCATATTATATATTAAACTTTATGAGATGAATTCATTTATTTATTTACCTTTCTTTCCCTAAAGTATTTTAACTATTTTTTAAATGATTTTTAATTATAATTTAAGTTTAAGCTCATTTTCAATTAAAGATGGCATTTCCTCCGTCTTCCTCAGTCTTTTAATTATGTTTTCTGTTTAGAATTTCCTTTCTTTATCTTAGTGCGTTTGATTAATATAGTGTGTGTGTTGTATGTGAACTGTGAGGGTGGGTGGGGTCTTTTCTTTTAATTTGAGTGCAATTTCAAACTTTTAATGTCATTTATTGATATTTTATTTTAATTCTTATGCAAAGCACTGTTTGCTACAAATTTTTGGAAGAAAAGTACTATAAAGTTTAAAACTATGAAGTCTGAGGAAGAGCGGTTCTGCTCGAAACGCCACTTCAAAAAAAAAAAAAAATTCAAGGGAGCTACTTTTTGGTGTGCGGATCTCCTTACACATTTTCCATGCTTAGAATCTTTTGGATCCAGCACCCTACATAGGATGTGCTTGCCCACCCAGTTTATTTTTCAAGAAAAGTACTATACAAATAAAGTTTGACTGATTGATTGATTGATTGACATCTGATAAACTCAGCTCATAAAATGTGCACCAATTCTCTTTAGTGGGGTCACAGTTGTCACAGAAATGCAATATGTTATCAATATATTTTAACATTGAGGAAGGTGATGCAAGATGTTTTAAGACTTGGATGTTAAATGTACTTCTAGTTAATCTATCAATATCAGGAGAAACAGAAAAAGTTCCTTGAAAAGGGGATAAAGGATACAGGATCTTAAATAATGCTTACCAAACCAATGTGACACAAAAACACAAATTAACTAGAAAGCACTCCACCGAGGTAGCTCCATATTGCTGTTACATCTATAAGCAATAGTTCAATAATAAAGTTACCATCAAAATATGATTCATGACACTGAAAACCCACACATAGCACTCTGAATCATATTGATAACATTATCAGTTAGACAGATACTGAGGTAAAAGGACTGTTCACTTATACTGCCGTCAGACTGGCCAAAAAACCTGTTTAGACCCCGGTCTGCTGGCAGTAGTTATCTGGATCACACCCAAAGGTCCGGCCATTACCAACATCTCCTGAAAATTTCATCAAAATCTGTCCAATAGTTTTTGTGTAATCTCACAAACAAACATTCATGACCACCTTGGCAGCAAAAAACAAAAACTCCATCATTCTTGGAGGCAAAAATACAGCTGGTAGCTTTAGAATAAGAAATGCAGCAGCCTCTGGTTAGCAACTCAAACCAATGCATGGCAGCTTTATTCCCCTGCGAGACATACATCATCACAGATTGAAACTCAGTGGTGGGTCACATGACCTCTGTTAACTTGAGCTTGTGAAGCTCTTTTCTCATCTTCCTGACTTTTGAAAGCACTTTTACATCGTAGGCCACGCTGACCCATTCACACATCCAACCTGCTGTGCCTCGTCCATCCTTTTCCTCCCTCTTCGACCTCAGAGCTGTAAGGTCGGTCAGCAGCACAGATCAGATGCTGTGAGTGTAGAGTCTTTTAAGGCGGAATGGAAACCAGACGGAGTCAACAACAGCTCTGACATGAAACACCTGTCCCCAGCCTGAGCCAAGCATCAACAGGAATCCATTACAGCCTCTGTGTGAGTGTTTGAACTGCTCATTACTCTAACTGCTCATTCACACAAATATATTTTTAGCCAATCACATGGCAGCAACTCAGTTATTAATGCATATAGACATGGTAAGGTTTACCTGCTGGAGTTCAAAATAAGCATCAGGATGGAGACGTAAGGTGATTTAAGTGACTTCCAATGTGCCCGAAACCCTGGTCTATCAGAAACTGCTGTATAGCTATCACAGAGAATGGCCCAAAAATGAGAAAATATCCAGTGAGTGGCGAAAACACTGATGATGTTAGAGGTCAGAGGAGAGTGGCCTGATTGGTTTGATATGATAGAAAGGAAACAAGGCAACAGGAACTAATACAATCAATTGTTAAAATCAAAGTGCTCAAAAGACTATTTCTGAAAGCTCACGAGAATACTGTAGCAGGTGGGCTAGATCACACCAGCTGCCACTCCTGTCAGCTACGATCAGAAAACTGAGTCCGAATTTCATGCAGGCTCACCAAAATTGGTCAACAGAGGCTTGAAAAAGTTTCCTGGTGTGATGAGTCTGGGTTGCTGTTGCCACATTCAGATGGTACGGTTAGGTTAGTTAAAGTCCACATTTTTATGGTTTGTTAACAAGGCTGATTCTTGTGATAAAAACAGGCTATTTGTTCAAGGTATAAGTATGGGAAAATATTAAAAATGTGGCTCTGGCAAGGTTAGGTTAGGATTTGGTGCAAACATAATAAAAACATGGATCCATCCTGCTTGAGCATGTTTTCAACCCCACAGCCAACCTGAGGATTGTTGTCGACCGTGGCCACCCCTTTGACCACAGTGTACCCATCTTCAGATTCAGGCTTGGTATTACCTACGACCTCCTGATCTGATTTGACAACTCTACAGAGACAATGGCATTTTTTTTGTCAGTACAAAAACGGCAAGGACAAGGTTTACAGGATCTGGCCAATAAAGACAAAATTAAAGCTTCAAGTGACGGCTGCTTCATTCAGTTTGGCTCATACTGCCACCTTCTGAACTTCACCTTTGGTAATATTATTGAAAGTGTACTTGCAAACTACTACTGCATTTGAGGCCATACCGGCTCAGAAGAATCTGTATCAATGCAGGCATCAGCAAGGATGTTGATCTGTTTTTAAATCAAGAGCCTCTCAGAGGGTAAAGGCAACTCTGGCAAACCCTCCCCGTCCTCTTCATAAAGAGTTTCAAGTTGTCCCATCCAAGACAAAGTTTACTTTCACTTGCAATGCCAAAGTCTTTACCCAACTGTCATTGTTTTTTTAAACATGCTGTCGGCGAGCTTGCACCAATGACACCTGTACTTCGTCTGTGGTATCAGTCTGTATGCTTTTACTGTGATGAGAAATATTGTAAGAATCCATGTTTTAACATCTGTTGCAAACCAAATTGCCATCAGGGAACACTAAAGATTGTAAAATCAAATCAAATCAAAGGAATATGTGATGATAAACTGGTACATCGATTTTTTTAGCACATGATTTTTTTTATTGGCTTCTTCCAGCACAAAAGGCTCCATGACTCCAAGCTCAGACCATCTGAAACTGGTTTCTTGAACATAACAATGAGTTCAGTGTACTCAAGTGGCCTCCACAGTCACTCAATCTCAATCCAGTAGAGTAAAGCACCTTTTGGATGTGGTGGAAGATGAAATTATCTTCACTGATGTGCAGATGACAAATCTGCAGCAACTATAAGGTGCTATTGTGTAACCAGGAAGAATATCTCAAGCACCTTTTAAATGCTATTTTGGGGCATTTCTGTGCCTTTATTGATAAGAGAGACACTGGATAGGCTTGTGAAAGAGGGGCAAGAAAGAGTATGGGGGTACACTGGGCAAACTGGACACAGGCTTAATTCGAACATGAGCCAGCAGAAGCATGTATATGGGTCGTGCCTGGTTGCTCACCACTCCACCGAAGCAGCACCCCTGTCTCAAGCACCTTGTTGAATCTATGACACAAAGAATTAAGGCAAAGTGTACCTAATGAAGTGGCCAGTGAATGCTGGTCGATGCAAATATACACTAAGGCAAACAGCAATCGCCAGCCTAAGCTGTAAATACTGAACTGTTCTACAAGAAATTAAAATGGAAAAAAACTCTTTTCGTTTCACTTTTTTTGTTTGAGTTGCTTGTGCTGTTTTTTTTTTGGATATTATTTTATGGACCAAAAGCATCAATCAGTCCTCACATCTCTGTGACTCTCAGTGACACGGTGAACATCTGCTTTGTCATTTTCAATCCATCACTCCCTCCCGTGTGTCTGATCCTCTCTGCGCTGCGGGCCAAACATGACTACCTGACACACACACATCAAACGCCGCAGGTTTCACTTACAGACCACAGCAAGCGTCACGACAATACAGACACAGGAGTCAGGCTCAAGCCTTTTGTGTGTCAGAGAGAACAAAGAAAACACCTGCTGAGTCTGTCACAGAGGACATACAGTCAGAGAATGGTGATGGTAAAACAGCAAACACACTTAAAAATGAGTCGGCTACAAACTGAGAGCATCTTCACAGGAAATACTGGACTGTAAGGCTATCCAATAATCACCATATAACAGGGCCCATGTAGGCCAATAAAAATGCTTCATTTATCAGTGCTGGACTTTATGACGTCAAAGTTAACAGCATCAATCTCTCCTCCTCACAACAGGCAGCACTCAGGCAGCCAATCAGCCAACATTATTATAGCCTTCCCTCCCCCTCCGATCCGAGCATTTCCAAAGGAGAGGGAAAAAGAGCTGCATCTGATCCTCCATAGAACATCTTTCCAGTTTTGAATCAGTTTAAGACAATACATTTTCCACATTAAATTGTACTTTACTCGGATTTCACAAAAACTTTCAGCAAATGTCAGCATGTTTTTTGTCCATCACAGTCCACCTCCAACCAATACACCAAAAAGGCTTGCTAACTGGCTTCTTTTTGGTTGAGGAAGAGTGTTTGAACCCTCTATTTTCCACATGATAGGCAGGGGCAGAGTGACCCTGTGATGAACGCAGATAAGCTGGGTGCTCTGTGGAAATGAGATGTTAGACTGACTTTAAATATACAATTCCATGGGGGAAAAGCTGCATATGGTTGCTTCTAAATAAAATGCTTTCTTAGCTAGAAAAGCACTCAGAGAGCGCGGACCTCTGCCAGCACCACAGTCCTCTCCCATATTGTGATTTTTATCTTAAATATTAGTCCTACCTTTATGTCATGTAAATATTTAGATTCCTTGACCATGAAAACATGCCATTAGCAATTGGTTTCATAATGATAAATATTTTAGTTCAGTAGTTATTCACGAAAATCGCATTTTTCGTCATGGCGGATCCAGACGGTGATACGGATCAACACCAAAATTGAATCAGTTCTTCCTTTTCCCATGCTGAACATTTCCTGAAAATTTCATCAAAATCCATCCATAACTTTTTGAGTTATTTTGTTCACAGACAGATGGACAGACAGACAAACAAGACAGAAAAACAGACTCTCCCGAAAACATAACCTCCTTGGCGGAGGCAACTAGAAAAGCACTCGGAGAGCGCAGACCTCCGCCAGCGCCACAGTCCTCACCCATATTGTGATTTTAATCAGAAATATTAGTCCTACCTTTATTTCATCAAAATATTTAGATTCCTTGACCATGAAAACATACAATTAGCAATTGGATTCATAATGATATCTATTTTAGTTCAGTAGTTATTCACAAAAATCACATTTTTCATCATGGCGGCCAGACGCTAATCCGGATCAACACCAAAATTGAATCAGTTCTTCCTTTTCCAATGCTGAACACTTCCTGAAAATTACATCAAAATCCATCCATCACTTTTTGAGTTATTTTGTTCACAGACAGACGGACAGACAGACAAACAAACTCTCCCAAAAACAAAACTTCCTTGCCAGAGGTAATAAACACCCAAGACATGATGGAACTGGTCAAACACACCAGGACCGTGAAGCTTTTACTGCACCCTTGCAGGAAAGGGTTACATGTCTGACACAAATTTCTAGCCAGCTACTACTTAAAGTCAAATTCTAATATGTCTCATCCATTTGAAGACTAAATACTTGTAAACTAATACATGGCATTCAAACTAAAGGCTGCCCAAAGGGTGGGATAAAAGGAAAGCTATCTGGGGTCTAGTCCTGTTGCACAAAAAAAACCCTCAGATCTCAGTGAGAGAATTTGTTCAATTTCAAGACAGAAAAATCCTGCTTGACTTAATCTGATCCACAATTTCCTTACATGTCTGGATTAAAATTTTATTTCAAGGTATAAAATAAGGCCTGAGTTGCTTAAAATAATAAGTTTAATAATTTGCCAATTAGACAAGTATAACTTGAAATTTAAGACCCTCACTGAGTCAAGTTCACTTGTTTCAATTCAATGCTTTATTTTTGCCTTTCATTCCTAAAAGTAAGATATCTATGTTGACTGGTTGAGTAAATGTGGTTTTGAATAAGTGTTTTGGATATTTTTGACTTGAAATAAACACTCTTGCCAAGAGAGTTTTTGCTTGCTCAACAATATTGATACCCAAAAATCTTTGTCTGTGAAGAAAGTCAACGACTCCTGAGCCATGACCCTGTGAATTGTGATGTGTACGTAGCCAATCAAGCAGCGAGCTGACTGAGGAACAAGGAAGCAGGCTTGAATAAAAACAAGCATGGCTGACATGAAACATCAAGTTGGTGGACCTCAGAAAGAGGACCAGTTCATTTGTTCACACTGTCCAGAGGATTTTTCCACAGTCTTTTCTTTTTGTAGCTTAGGATTTTTCTGTCCAAAATAGTCCCAAAATCATCACCGTCATTCTCGTATGTCCTCTTCTATGTTGTGTTTTCCTCTTCTTCTCTGCTTTTGTTAAATCACATTTGATCAGGTTTCTGTCTTGCAGGACTAGATTCTAGATTGGTGGTGGGAAAGAATGGTTATATGTGTGGTGTGTTGAGATTATCGGAGCGTACCACACTAGGGGTGGAAACTGATAAGATTTCATTGATACCAATGCTATTAACAATCCTGCTAATTGATCCAATTCTTTAAAGAGGACGTATCATGCTTGTTTCTCCTTTTCACTATGCCAGACTAGGATGCCTGTAAAGCATTTCTGCCCTCAGTACAAGTCATTTAGTTCCTTCATTGCCCCACAATAGCGTTCTCAATATCCTCATTTTAGGCCATTACCAAGCACTTGTTGAAACGCTTGGTCTCAAGGATGACCTAAAGTTACCTCGCAATGTGACAGTCCTTTGTGCTCTGATTGGTCAGTTCAATCGGGGGTTGAGCCAGCCTGTCCTTCTTCTTCTACTGTATTTTCTGGCAGGCTCAAAGCAGCGACTGCGTATTGAGTCCCCCTACAGGCCAGAACTGGTAGTGAGGGAGTGTGAGCTGGGAAGTTTTATACCCCTGCTGCTGGATGTGTTCCTCGGTGAGGGTTTGGGGCCGACGGACATCACAGAGGAGGAAGTGTTTTATCAGATTACTCCAATAAAAAGAAAGGTACCTCGTGTCGTCATGACGTTTTGAAATCTCGCGGACATCTCGCAATGACCTATTTTCAGAGGCATCAAATCTCGTTCTAGGATATCAGAAAAATACAATATCTAATTTTTTGAAAATTAAGGGGGTGTAAGGTCTTGTTTTCAAATTTATTATATTATATGTAAGTATTAAATCATGCATCAGCATGATATGTCTCCTTTAACGAATGCCTTATTGATTCCTGTAGATTTTCTGTGTCAACAATGTCAAACACATGACACAGCATAGATAACTGGTTCTGCAAGTTACTGGTGTTTCCACTCACTTAAGGTTGTGCAGTATGCGCCTTTTGTAAAAAATTAAGCCACAATTCTGATGTTTCTGAACCCTGTCAGCTGAAGGAATTTAGAGGGAATTGATTAGCAAAAAGATTCATGATAACGATACTTTGATGCAGCTGTTAACGATTCTCAACTGGAACTGGTTTTCAATTTACCATCCATACACCACACACAGTTCAATCAAAACTGTTCAATGCCTGATTTTTATCTTCATATGTGGGGTCACGAACAGATAAAGCATCTCTTCAGATTTAGAAAATCCTTTTGTGTGTACCTAAGGCTGTTGATATGTAGAAATCTATTGGTGGTCACCTAAGGTGAATCACAACCACAATTCAAATAGGTTGAGAATCACTGTGACTATCAGATATCAATCATAACCAGTCTTAGCAGGCTAGCATTAGCATGTTGTTCCCTTGTGTCTCCTTCAGTCTGTTTGAAGAGGAAAACAAATGATTTCAAGGAAAAGTGATCATTAAGCAGAAAAAGTAGAGGGAAAAAGAGTTGTGGAGTGTGAGCTGCTTCAAGGTGAATAAGGAGAAGGAAGTGAAGATGGGAGGGTGATGGAGCGGGGTCGGGGGTGAGGGGCGGATTGAGCAGAGAGAGTGAAGGGGTTGGGGGGTTACAAGCTTAAGTTCTACTGGAAAAGAGTGAATGAGGAGAATAGATTCTATGGAGAACTCTTGCTCAGCGTCTGTACGGAGTAAAAAAGACCACAACTGTGTCAGTGTGTTTATTCAGCGGAGAGTGGCCGGCTCGGCGCTCCGGTCTGTGGGAGCCCCGCCGCCTCCAGCCGGACGCTGAATAAGAGGATTAGCCGAGCCCTGGGAGAGCCGGGACGTCCACTGGCTGTGGGGGTGAGAACGGGTGCCCGTGCCAGAATGTGCGCCGACCCCACCCCCCCAAAAACATCCACTCTGAATCCCTGCCCCTCTCCTGATGCCAGGGGGTGTGTACTGAGGAGGGGCGGGGGTGCATTTGGGTAATACCAGGGACTCAGACGGGAGAGGGTACAGCAGGTTAATCTGTGGACAGTCTGAGCTGTATTTTCTAAAATGATCATACCAAACATGTTACTCTGGTTCAAGGGCTTCTCACTCTAAACAACAAAAATCAGTTTCATTCATAGATGGGACATGCATTTCTACAACTACTCTCCCAAAGTCAGTCAGTGTCTAAGCACAAAATACTTCAATGGAATGTGTAGTTTGTACGCTTGATGCTAATACTCAATGGAAAATGTCGTTAAAGGGCTAACAGATTTAGCATTGCTTCAAGATAGTTTTAACATAAACTGTTTCCTCAACAACACAATCTTACAAAGACTGTAAAAAGAAAAAATAGGGTCTCAAACTGATGTATAGAAGACAAGAACTTAGTCATGGATCATCTGGACAAACAGAGACAGAAAGGCAGATTGATAAATATAAAGATGGATAGATTTCTACATTACGATAATTCTGCATGTCTATTTCTTTCTTTCCCCTTATCTATCTATCTATCTATCTATCTATCTATCTATCTATCTATTAGGGCTGGGTTAAAAAACATCAATTTAATCGGTTTTAATCAATTTCCTTTTAAATGGTTCATAATCGATCCATAAAACTCAAAGATCGATCTTTTAACATGGGTAGTTTTTTCTTCATTGGATGGTCCAAGTAGCAGCCTGTGGTATCAACTCTGCTAGTCTCACGTTTAGCTCTGCTTTCCACTGAACAAGATCTCATGAGATGTTACTGCAAGCAGTCAAAAATACATGGCAGAAGCAAGTAGCACTATAGGGGCACCACCGGAGAGTTTAAAAGTTTACGTTTGGACATACTTCAGATTTAACAAGCATAAAAGAAAAGACAAGTTGGACAGAAAACAAGTAACTTGCAGAATATGCACTAATTCATATCATTAATATGTGATTAATGTAACTGCTTTGGGTTCAGTTCTTAATGTAAAAACAGTTTCAATAATGCACCAGGTCAAAAAGTCATTTACAGCATTATTTTTACTGAGATAACCCAGACAGAACACATTTCAAATCGCGAATCGAATCGATTTGAGACCTCTTAATATCGAACCAAATAGATCCAGAAAATCTGAATCGATACCCAGCCCTACTATCTATCTGTTCTGATCAACAGTTAAAAAAATCTGTCTTTCTGTCTATCTATTTGTCATCAAGCATTGGTTGATCAATATTATGCTTCATTACCTGCACTTCATGTTCCTTGGAGATCCAAATATAATAAGTATCAAAATGTTTTCTCTTCCTTTGAGTGTTGGCAAGTTTTTTTTGTGGTTTTAAATGTTGAAGTAATAAATATGCGAAAATAATTTCACCGCAATGCGTTTAAATAGCCTCTGCCAGCACAGATTTTAAATGACTGGGTAATCGAGAGTCAACATTTTATGTGGCAGGTTTATTTATTTATTTATTGTTTAATAAAGTAAAAGTAAAATACTCAGAGGGGTCACTAAGACTGGAAACAATGCACACATCACAATGTGTTTAAAGGAGACATATCAAGCTGATGCATGATTTAATACTTACATATAATATAATAAATTTGAAAACAAGACCTTACACCCCCTTAATTTCCAAAAAATGACATATTGTATTTTTTCTGATATCCTAGAACGAGATTTGATGCCTCTGAAAATAGGTCATTGCGAGATGTCCGCGAGATTTCAAACGTCGTGACATCACGAGGTACCTTTCTTTTTATTGGAGTAATCTGATAAAACACTTCCTCCTCTGTGATGTCCGTTTGCCACAAAACCATCAGTCAGGAACACATCCGTCCAGCTGGGGTTTATTGTTCCCTAGCTCACAGTCACTCATTACCTGCTCTGGTCTGTAGGGGGACTCAATACGCGCTCGCTGCTTTGAGCCTGCCGGAAAATACAGTAGAAGAAGAAGGACAGGCTGGTACCCTCGATAGAACTGACCAATCAGAGCACAAAGGGCTGTGACGTTGCGAGGTAACTTTAGGTCATCCTGAGATCCTCGTGTTTCAACAAGCGCTTGGTAATGGCCTAAAATGAGGATTTTGAGAACGCTATTGTGGGGCAATGAAGGAACTAAATGACTTGTACTGAGGGCAGAAATGCTTTACGGGCATCCTAGTCTGGCATATTGAAAAGGAGAAACAAGCATGATATGTCCCCTTTAAAATGTTAAAGCAGTCACCTGAGACACTGGCTAAGTTGGCCACAAAGCTTTGAACTCCCAGCTAACTCCAAAGTACAGGGCAGAGCAGTGCCCTAACAATTAGGATGTGTCAGGTGATCAAATGTTCTGCAAAGTTTGTCACAATAATGTTGACTTGACCTGTAAAGATATGTGTGAGGACCAACTAAAGAGTGAGTGATTATAGATCATTACTGTATAATGTGACTTGGGATTAAATCTGCATAAAATACTAAAAGCCAAATCCCCAATAAAATAAAATAAACAAAAAAAGAATATGGGAAAAATTAAACAATTTGGCAAATAAATATTTTTTTTTATTATTGACTTGTTCATTACTGAACCAATCAGAGAGCCAATACAGTGTTGGTTTCATGTCCCCAGTTCACCAAACGGGTATGCTTTAAGACTGTGGGAGGAAGGCTTAGCAAACGGAGAAAAAACACACATAAAGGTCCCAACCCCAACGTACTTGAACCGGCAATCTGTGAGGCACCAAAACTACCTGCTGCACCACCGCCCAGCCCAAATGTTGGATATATATTTAAAAACTGTCACCAATGCAAACACAGCTACACGCAAGTGGAAAGCCACCAGTTAACATAATCACTGAACTATAAAAACATAAAGTGAAACTGGTCCACTGCACATAAAAGGTTGGGAGCTGCACTTTAACCACTTCTTAAAATTAAATATCTCAGTGAAAATAGATCATGCCTTTAGCATAGAGAAGCTGAGGTATGTAGTTTAAGCACCTGAACTTCTCCTCAGGATGTGGTCTTTGCAAAGTCCACTCCATATGCTGTGTTTTCAGGTCAAATGATCCATAATAAAACACAACCCTCAGATCACACTATAGATAAACAAGATGGAGGGTTATTAGTTATGACCATTCTTGGAGTTTCAGCCTCTCAGCTGAAGCTCTGTCTGCTAGAAAAAACACCCTGAAAGCCTCTGAGCTGAGTGAATGGGAGGTCAGGCCTGAACAGCTGGCTTGTTTTACACTTCAGAGGTCTGACTGCAGGCCAGTAGACCGAGAGGAAACCCTCACTGTCATAACACGTTCACTAAAGCTACCGGACTAATCCCGCTACATGATCCTGTCTTATCTCAAGGACAGTTCTTCTGTTACAAATCTTCAGCCTCGGTTCTACTGCTCTAATGGACGTTTAAAACTAAAATGAGCTTTAATAATAAGCTATTAGGCTCATTCTTTAGTCCTTAAGGATGAAGTCATTAGTAATTCAGCCTACACCTCCTTAACATCAAACATGGGGATGAATGAATGTGAGATTCTCGCACAGAGTTGAAGGTGAAAGTAAATCATTTCGGTCACTGAGAAAGATGAATGCTCCACTTTCTATGCTATCTTTAACAGATAAGAAGTAAGTTTCTGAGTATGAAAAGCCAAAGAGATACAAGAAAAATCCTCCTGCACCTCCTCAAAAGCCCTCTTTCCTCACTGCTTGTCAACATTGACAGAGTGACTAGAACAAGGTACAGAGAGGGGTGGGTTGGAGACAGAGGGTGGAGGCAAAAACATCGCTCCATATCACAACCAAGTTATGCAGCATTCTGCAGAGCTATGCAGCTTGCAGAGCCGTTAGGACTCTCACATATGATTTAATATAATTAGCCTGTTTTTGCAGCTGATGCCTTCAGCTGTCACATTCAGCGAGGACAGGGTGTGAGTTAGACTGGACTCCCTGACACTCCTCCTGCAAAAGCAAAGAGCAAAATCTAAACCCAAAAACTAAGCAACAATCTAGTTGAAGTCAATGGATCTTCTGGCATCGGGGGAACAGAGTCAAAAATGATACATTTTAGCAAAGAAATACACACAAAAAAATCACCGCTTGATTGAACCATTTTTTCATGTTTGAAAAGAGGCATAGCAGGAAATGATTAATCAATATTTTTTCGTATGACTTCTTGTTATCTCATTGCACTTTCCAATAGAGCAGGCCAAAGACAAACTCTTCATTTTTATAGATACACAAATATACAAAAACACATAAATACACACATCTCTCTCTCTCTCTCTCTCTCTCTCTCTCTCTCTCTCTCTCTCTCTCTCTCTCTCTCTCTCTCTCTCTCTCTCTCTCTCTCTCTCTCTCTCTCTCTCTCTCTCTCTCTCTCTCTCTCTCTCTCTATATATATATATATATATATATATATGTATATATATGTGTGTATATATATGTATATATATGTGTGTGCATATATATATATATATAGATAGATAGATAGATAGATAGATAGATAGATAGATAGATAGATAGATAGATAGATAGATAGATAGATAGATAGATAGATAGATAGATAGATAGATAGATAGATAGATAGATAGATAGATAGATAGATAGATAGATACATATGTGTGTGTGTGTGTGTGTGTGTGTGTTTGTAATATACACATCCAAAGATGTGTCCATCCAGGCAGAGACAAAGAGACCAAAATCACATTTGACTCTGCTGAATATAGTCTAAATCGATAAATACCTTTTATATAGCATCATATTTTTCCTGTATCTATATGGTCATAAAGATAGTTACTATGGATGTATAATCAATACAAGCATGGACAGAGAGATTAATCTAATATCAACTTTAATATCCATAATGATTATAATCTGGAGAGGAACAATGTTCATTAACATAGCAGCATCTGGCTGAACTGCCATCAAAATGGGTTTAACTGGACTAAATCATTGACATATCTCAGACTGATTATCCCTGCACAAAGCTATTTTGCAATCATCACAAAGAAAATACAATTTTGTAATAAGAATTTGATATGAAAATAAGCTTACACTCATACAGTTAAATGATCAAACTGAAATCATCAAATCACATTGTGTACAAATGATGACCAGAGTTAATGACTTTAAAATTTTCTATTTTTTCATGTTTACAGTTTTTCACAGTTCTTAACACACAACAATCGATAATTTGGCACAGTTTGCAAAACCCTCACTTCAAGTACCAATTGCTCAGCTCAATTTGCCACATCTAAACACTCCCTTACCTGTATTAGACTCTTACTTTCCTTCTTTACACTCTGATGTCAATCACACATCACCTTGTTGTCAAAGCTGTACACACAATGGTCAGTTGTTGCACACACACCCCAACTGAAATCTCAAAGCACCAACCCACAACACACAAGTATGCAAACCTCGAAACACCCAGGTCTGGTGAGCAATTTTCAATCAGGAGAACTGCAGCATAACAGGGCCTTGAGCCTCTGCTTTGTTTGGTGAGCACTGAAAAATGGCCAACAACAACCAGAGAAGGAGAGGGGTAAAAGTGAGAGGACCTTTTGACTTTTTTTTTTTTTACGTACATTTTCTTTAGAAATGCCTGTGCACTGAAACACTGTAAATAAAACAATAATTTGCTGCATACTTGTGTGATATTTTATGTTTGATGAAGTGGGCCTACACAGACATTTTCCAAAAGGAAAAATGGGTACTTCTCATGAGTAATTGCCATTCACATTGTGTGTTGCATTTCTATAATTGGGTTTTCAGTTTTGCACTTCAGCGTGCTGTGAATGCTTGGTAGTGTGCAGCAAATGCTGAGCTGTGTGTATCAATTGACTGATATGTGTGTGTCATTGGAGAATGTGGCTGTGTGTACCAAATGAGAGCACGAGTTCCATTTTGTGAACAGTTAAGAGATTTGATGGCAAAGAGTCATCTTGAAAAGGGAGTGTCAGGTTTAGCATTTTGTGTGTGAGGTTTTCAGGTTTGTGTGTACAATTTGAAGGAATCCGTTAGATTTTTGAGAAACCTGTGTTAAGAACTGTGAAAAACTGTAATATCTGAAATACATAAAAAGTCCTAAATGCCCCTAAGGAAGAAAGTTTTGTATTTTTTTATGATTAACCAAAATCTTAAACAATCTAAATCACATAGAAAGACTCTGGGTGACACTGGGAGTGGAGCTCGCAACCTCCCTGCTGTAAGGCATGGGCACTGATCTGGTGCTCCTCCATGCAGCCATTTAAGCTTCAATGCTACCTTGAAGCAACAAATACAGCAAATTATGTCATGTATTCCTGTTACTATAGTAAAAATGTGTTGTATCTCCATTTAAGGGAGGATGTGAGCACTTTTTGTTGTTGGCCACAGACATTTAAAAGCAGAGCCTATAAAACATTTCCTCTCTGGCTCTGGATCAGGAGAGAAAAAGAGTTTGACCCTCATAGTCTCAGTCAGCAGAGTGATTCACCAAAGTGCTCTCACCACATTTATACACAGCAGATCTTCTACAAAAACAGAGAAACCCACTAAGAAGACCACCAACAGAAAAATCAAAGTGCCCCGTCACAGCGCTTCAGGCATTAGTCAAATAAAAGTCAGCTCCACCTAAATAAAAAAATCCCTCCTGACTGTTGGGAGTGTTAAAAGTGAGGGAGCTGGATGTGAAAACTCATCAGCAAGCAGAGGCCTCAGGGTGGATGTTTTCCTCATCGATCAGACGCTCTCATCCTTTCCTTTTAACTATAAATGGCAAAGAACAAAAGCAGTGGATTATCTACAGGCAGAGCCCTAAAAGGACGATCAGACGTGAGAGAAGCAGAGCTGCTGGGAGGATGATTTCACGTGTGCTAGCCAGGAATGAAGGAGGATAAAACACTACAGGAGACTCAGTGAAACAAAAATGTGACAGAAGACTGCAAGGATTTATTTTTATAAAGTCATCTGAGGTAAAACTGGGTGTCAGAATATCTTATCTTTAAAAAAAAAAGCACCACTCAGGCAGTAAAAACCTCAGCAGGAACAATACATACGGTGAAGTGTAAACGAAAAAACGAAAATCATTTGTATTTCATGATTTGGACTCGTTTTGGCAAATGTTCCCTCCATCAGTGTTGCCAGATTTTTCTACTGAAAGGTCAATAAAAACAACCCGAAACAAGCAACCTCCAGCAATGATTGTTTTTAAAGAGAAGGCCACAGAAAGTGTGCTTTAGTTTTCATGCACATAACATTTCAATCTCACCGACTTTTTTTGTTATTTGTCTCTTGATTTACTTCTTCAGTATTCTATTGTTTGGAGTTGGAACATCATTTCATTTATACAGAAGTGAAGAGAGGGGCTCCTGTTATTTATAACTCTGTTGTCATTAAACAGGCTAACCTTGGCTTTTGAAACCAAGCAGACATAGTCAGGCTTTTATCCAAGTTTAATGTTGATCCACACCAGCTTTATTATGGTCAACACAGTAACAGCTACAGTACACATAAATATGATTCTTGACTTGGCAACTTTGCCCTCTATTCCTTCTTTGCAGGCTTAGGGGGTGTCCACATCAAGAAGAATCCAGACTTATCAGCACAAGTTTTTACAGGGTTACCTCTCTTTTCCAGGAATCATTTTCCAGGACTTTCCAGGACGTTTCCAGAACATTTCCACTCACACACACGTGTCCTTTTCTACAGTTGTACCTTACATTTGTACATTTTCGCAGACTACTCTGTTTATTGACAAGGTAGAAGGAAGATCATTTTTTTCTAATTTTTCATATGTTTTCCATGACTGGAATTCAGTCAATAATTTTCCAGGTTTTCCAGGACATGTGGGAACCCTGTTTTAGTTGTATGGGCATGCTGTCCACTTGGAAAAGCTGTCTCAGCTGCAGCAAATTTTTGCAAGCAGTTCCCAGAGTGGATAAATCTGAAAAAATGCTGACCTTGCTTTTCTGTGGGGACAAAACAATCCAAATAGCTTCAGAAACGATGACATCATAGCCCCACCTCTTGCTTAAATCCTTATACAATGGCAGAACTCGGTACATAATGGCGTGTACAGCGTTTGTGAGCAACAGGAGGATATGGAGAGTGGCAGACACCAACATTTTTTTTTACATTTCTCATGATGTAAGTGCTTGCTCTGTAACTTCTACTGAAGTTTTGGTGTATGTCTACAGCGCCACTTACAGGCCTGGCATATGTGCTACAGCATTTTCATTATTCTCATGTGGATGGAAACACTGAACAATATTGTTGTCATTTTAAGCAATAAAAATGTTCTACCTTTGTTTTGTAGCTTAATGCTATTTACATTTTCAATAAACAAAATAAAATAATGTTGTCTTTGGTGAATACTGGCTGGCTTTTTTGTATTTATTTATTCCCTCTTGAACCTCTTCCCTTGTTTCAAGCTCCACGCTTTATGGTCGATAAATTCAACATTTTATAGTTTGTGAGGTGTTATTCTGACAGGCTGCTTTTAAACTCCTGTCAGTCAGCATACACATCTACCTCTCTTAATATGTTTGTGTGTGCGGTCATGGTCGTAACTCTCAACTGCACTGTATCGTCTCTGGTTAACTTCTTCTGACACTGGCCTGAGCCGAGATAAGACTTCACGACAGCTCTGTGTGTGTTTGTTAGTGTGTGTTGGTGCACCCATGTGTGACCTGTATCTGTAGTCAGAAACAAATGATGTGTCCCACGGGAGAGCAGATGAATAATGGATCTGAGAGTCTACAGTTTCCATCAGCGTCCTCTTTGGGCTGCGGCCAAACGCTCTGTTGGCTTTAGAGTCTCTTCTGTTTGTTGATCTGTGCGCTGCCAGATCAACAATGTGCAGGTTTCATGTCCGGCTTCAATCACTGAGCGCAGCAACAAGCATCATATCAGCCCTGACGGCACGAGTGTGTTTACATGCACATAAATAAACCAATCACAATCTGACTTCTTGAGTTATTCTTGTAGTGGCCATGAGTGCAACATAATCTGACACTCATTATCAGACAAAGGCCATAAAAGCACAGCTAACTTTTGACTCACTCGTCTATTTTTTTAGAGAGTGAGAGGCTGCAAAGGGGGCAGCTCCCCCAAGGGGGAAACAGTCCCTCAGAGTCTTAAGGCTAACTCTTCAAGAAAACATGTAGGGGCGAGTGTTACACTGGGTCAAGGCATATGACGACAAAAGAGTAAATTCAGGTGCTGTTCAAGGATCCTAGGACGGCGGTACATTTGGAGAATACATTAAAAATCAAAGGAAATCCCTTATTTTATCAGGGATATGTCATGTCAACGTGTTTGACTCTTCAGTCTTCATCAGGACATGCTTAAAAACACTTTGAAAAAAATACATGGGTGATATCATGCGATTGTGTCAAGCAACACTGTCAATAGGATGTATATCACTGCCATGATTTTGCAAACTGCAACACAACATTTGTAGTATACAGACTTGAATTTGAGTGTGGTTGTTTTTTATATTGGTCAAACAAAAAGAAAAAAATGTGAAATACTGTCAAAACAAAGCATGCCATAAAAACTCACAACCCAAATTACCCAAGAGCACAACACCACAGATCTGCTGTACAAAATAACCCAAACTCTCTCAAATTCATGGCAACTGAAATCAAATTGCAGCCCCAGCTCCATGTTCTTGGCAGACTGGAGAGGCAACTGATGTGTTTTTTTTCCTGTTGTGAGAATAAAAGTGGGCCTTAATTGGAGCCTTGTGGAACACCACAGGTACTATGAGAGGTAGAGGAAGGATAGTTCCATATGATAACTGCAGAGATTCTATAAGATATATTTTTACAACAAACCAGGCCAAGATGTTCTGTTAAAGGTGACTTGATCAACTGTAGCAGATGCCACAGTAAAGGCTAAGAGAACTAGAATTGCAACCTTTCCTCCTTCTGTAGCTTAAAAAGGATGCAGAGGGCATTTTCTAAATTTTATGGAGCTCTAAAACATGACTCAAATTTCCCCAAGATGTCTTTGTTTTCATGAAATCTCATATATGTGTTAGAACTACATACTCTAGAGCTCTGGACAAAAACAGGAGATGACACTTTAAAGATTTTCCGAAGGGCTGGGAAAATGTATGATTAAATTAGATTAATTCAAATTTTTTTCTGCAGAAGATTTAAAAATGAAAAAAAAGATTTTTACTTGACCATCTCCAGTTGTAAGTTGTCACAATGTTTAAAATGTAACTACTGAAAATTCACAGTTTTTATGATGGAAGGCCTGTAACGTTTAAAGATGCTATGAGGTGTTTCTAAATAATTACAAAAAAGTCTCACTTTTAGATATATGCCTGATCGAAATACACACTTTAAGATAAGTTTTATTGCATCAAAATAGGTTATCTATAAATGCTATTCCTTAGCTTCGTGGTGGGGTCGGACAGGCTGGACTGGCCTGAATACTCAACTTCGGGAACAAGGAAATTAAAACTAGAGTAAATTTATATTATTCGGACACATCTTAGAGCACCGGGCTGTAAGTAGCGATATATAGCCGGCTACAAAACTACGATACTAAGTTTTCCAAAATTTGCTTGTTGTCACACATCAAAAACTACTGCTACGTAACTAGAGAGATACATTACCTCGTCGCTTTGCATCCTGTAAGTTGTTGAAAAAAGAAGTTGTAAAGCAATGCAGAGTTCTGAGGAAGGTCCAAACTGCATTTTTATTAGCATCTAGCATTTATTAGCATTTTATTAGCTTGGGTCACATCTTTTGGTGCGTTCCAGTTGTAGCCGGAAGTAGGAATTTCTGAGTTCCGAGTAGGAAACTGCAACTGGAACGTTCCCCGAAGTCTGAATTTCCTACTGGGAACTTGGTGAAACCTCGCCACCCCCGGGTTGACAATCGAAGATTGAATCAATTTATTTGAACTTCTGACTGGGGTGTGTCGCTCTAGATCAGCTGTATACATCGCATTGTTAGACTTCTATTTACAGAAAGCAGCAGAAATGTGAACATTAATTTCTCACAAGTAACTATCAGTATACTATTTTAATAATCTTTGATGTTAAATGTAACTTGTGTTTTAGCTCTAATTTACTACAACTGTGTCTATTTATTCATGGTATTTATTGACTGAATTCACTGTATTACTCTATTTGTAAAACTGTATCTGTATTCTGTATAATTTATTGTACTGTAAATCCTGACCAGGGACAAAGACTGCAAATTAGCTGAAGCTCGACGTCTTATATACGTTCACATTTTCCCATTGTGGCAATGTTGTAAGTATCGTCCCTGTTAAATAAACATTAAATAAATACATAAATAAAAATGCTGCCATAGTGATAATCACATTCTTCATGTGATATTTGTGAACAACAACACAAGGCGAGCTAACAACAGCTACAACAGCCTGGTAGATTGGCATGTTTTTCCGACTTCAACTGGAACGCCGATAAGTCGGAGATGATGTCACTCCCAGTTCCGAGGATACTGGAACACAGCATTACGACAGTTACCGCGCGTGCTCATGGGTAGCAGAGTCACAAATAGAAAAATCTATTTGTAGAAATAGAATAGAAATAGATTCTCCCCATAGCACCTTTAAACAAGCCAATGTTTAGGCTATTATTTGTTTATTTAAATGACATTAAATAATGATCAGACAGTCCGTGTTAATATGTTGTGAAGATAGCTCAGCTCAGTGTGTATGTCTATTAGGGATGTAACGATATGAAAATTTTGTATCACGGTTATTGTAACCAAAATTATCACGATTATCATTATTATCGCGGTATTGTTGCAGTGTGCTCAAAATGTTCTAAAAGTACTTTTACACAGAATTGAAATCATTTAACCCCTTTGTTATCATATTCATAACAGTTCTTTTGTCTTTTTTGTCAACAAATGTGTCAGACTCCGAGGCCAAACAATGCAAACTGCGCATGTGCACCTCGCGTGAGGCTCCTTAATCGAGGACAGATACATAGTTCCAGCTTTTCCAGGTAAAGAGCAGCATCACCGTGCGTTACTGAGGCAGAGTGGTGATCAAGCACGATATAACGGTAATTTTAATTGGACGCGGTAACGATTATCGTGGGAAATTTTATCGCGGTTTACCATTTTACTGGTAACCGTGACATCCTTAATGTCTATATAATCAAAATTTCATAATATGTACTTCAACTGTAAAAGCGAAGTTCTGTTCTGTTTGGGAATATATTTTATAACATAAAAGCAAGGTGTTGTTGAAAAAAACTGGGGATTTTATTTTAGGCCATATCATCCAGCCTTAGTCTAAAGGGATAAGGATCTCTTAAAGAGGCCTGGCCATAACATGTTGGAAAGCAGATGGAAAAGGACATTAAAAAGGACCCAAAAGGTAAAACGATGTTGGGGTAACGACCCCAGCAGGTGTAAATCATGCTCAGTTCCAGGTGAAAGCTTTGAGGAGAAGAATACTCCAGCCAAAATTTTACAAAAACAGCTCTAGATGTCCTCAGAAGTCGTCTCATTTTCTTCTCGCTCTCTTGTATTTCCACCTGCTCTCCACTCTGATTCAGGCCATCCCATCAACACTTATTCAGCCTCTAAAAGTCTGCTGGGTACCTGCCCGCCGTTCACTGCCTGCCAGCCTCTGCTGCGGCAGCAGAAACCTTCAGACCGCAGCTCTTTGTTGGCGTGCCCGGCCGTCACCTCCACAGCCAGTGGCCTCAAACACTCCAAGAGTCTTCGGGATGTTTACACAAAGAGCGGCCACTCAGAGCGACTTGTTTACAGGAAGAGGAAGATTTAAAGGGAAATGGAGAAAGGTACGGCTCCACCGCAGTCATCGCAGAGACGTTTTATTTAGTTTAGAGCCAATGCGGTCAAATTAGCTGCCCTGACGTCTGAGCCGCAGCAGATCTAGACATAAATAATGATTCATTTAGTCTCTGAATGCAGGAGAATTATGCGGAAAAACACTGATATATGAATTTGTGTAGCAGGAGGCTCATTCGACCAACAGGTGGACCCTGAAGTGCCAATCAAACCAGCATGACTTTAATCCTGCAGCAGCTCCTTTAAAAACCAGAGGATCAGAGGAAATATCATGGCTCTGAGTTAGTCTTAATAATTTACCAGGTTTTATTCACATTCAACAGCTACGATACAGTTAAAGCAGCGACCCATACCTCCACCAATGATGGGCAAGCATGAAAAAAAAAAAGCATCACATCACGAAAGCTGCACCCTGGAGAAAAGCAGAAGCTCACTACAGTCAAGCTATTTCCATCTTGTTTGAAGTTGTCATAAGATTACTATTTATATTTATATTACAATCACTACTGTCATCATTGTTGTGCTTTGATTATAACATACAACCAATTCTTTTATGCATATTTTCTGGACTGTCTACCTTTCTTCACTGCAGTCACTAATTTCATCACTTAAATCCATTTTGTAGAAACAGATGTAATTAGATACAAAATCAACCATTCTCAGGTATGAAATTGGTAATTTACTAGTTAATCATCATAAATCATTTGGTTTGAAGTGTTTTTTAATTAGTAGGGCACTAAAATACTTTTCTTACATTGGGAATCATGTTTGTGGGTAAACACTGAACACTGTCAAACAAACACCAAACAAACTCATAAAGTTAAGATGAGGCACAATATATCACCTAATTGGTTCACCGAGCTCACCAGTTTGAAATGTCTTGGAATACCGGACATTTCAAACTCAAATATGGCCCACAGTATCATTCAATGAGACCAATGCGATGATTTCATTTGTTTTGATTATCTCTAAGACTGGGTATCGTTAAGAACGTCACGATTTGATTTTGATTCTTTAGGTTGTGAGTATTGACTTAAATGCTTTGGCTTCGGTTCAGTGAGAAATACAAATAAACAATAAGAGTAGCCATTGATGATTTTAAAATATTCATTTTCATGCCAACATGAACAAAATGGTATGTCACCTAACATTTTTTAACAATAAAACATCTGAAAAAATGCATACAATAAAAACGTATTTGTGTATATGAAGTACAAACGTTAAAAAAAAACATGACAGTTCCATATGAACTGAAAAATTAAATATTTCTTTTCTCTTGGAAATTGTGAGAAACCTCACGTAACATATATACATTTTAACAGAACCACATTTAAACCACATCTCTTCATTTCTGGCTATATACTAAGTGTGCACGTGTAGATTTTTGTTTCAGAAAAGCAGCTGTTCTTCATTTCAGCGCCCCCCACGGACTAGGAGGTGAATCGATTCAGAGGATGTGCTAAATTGATATTGAATTGGGAGGGTAAATATTTCAATGCATTGACGAATGGATATTTTATCCACCCCTAATTATCTCACCCCTACTTAATTTAACTCGGTCAGCCTCATTGAGATTTATTTACGAGGGCGTCCTGCCTAAAATGAGCCTTTTGTTGAATAGCACTCCAACCAAAGGTCACACCTGTGCACCAACATCTTCCTAATGCTCATGTCAGACTGATCAGGAGTCAGTAGATGAATGTATTGGCCAGTGCTTTTCAGGGACTTTATATGATTGCCAAAAACAAAATTTCCTGTTCAATGAATCTTTCTGATTAAAAGACTGTTTAATTAAAGTGAATCTTTTTTGGCCTTAGACGGTATTCTAAATTTTGTCCCTTTTCAGTGATTTAGTTTGACACCCTTGGTCCAATCAATCCCTGGCCTTTTTTGACAAAAAAATATACAAAGAAAGAAAGTTTGTCTTTTCATAGTTTGGCAGATACACTGATTCAGATGAAAGCAGATCGTCTCTGTTAAAAGTTTTCTTTATTAAAGTATCTCCTATGACCACATCATTTAAATCTCATTAAATACAGAGAGCTAATATCTGTTATCTGGAGCTCGACTTTTCAGCTTTAGTCAGACGGAGGAGGTAATGAGGGCAGCAGGTCAGACCAGGCTGCCAGTTTGGTCAGTCGTCTTCACACTGAAGTACACAGAGAAGTTACACAATCACTCTGACCGTGAACACAGACTCATTCATTCACAGAGTGGACAACAGCATGACAGCTCTGCCTGTAGTCGGTGTGTTTGAGGTCTGGAGATGCTAATCTGATGATTTTTAGACTATAATCTCTACATGCTAAGGTGTTGTGACAGCAGATTATTCTGTGTGGACAACAAAAGACGATCACATGCAGGATTTACATCTGAAAAGAAAAGGATTCATTTTTGTCAGAGTTCATGGTGAGAAAGTCAAAAAGGGCACCACATGATTTGATGGGTGCTGAATTCAGAACCTCATTTGAAAAGCACAAAGAGATCGTATGCCGAAAGTAGCTCCCTTTGAAGGATTATATAATTCAAAACCACTGACGTTATAACTGGATGGCTTCCAAAGGTACTGTGGATTGGGCAAATGGCTCCAACCTCACCAGCACAGATGCAACGTTAAGTCTTCATTTTGCAGGTCATATTAACTGGACATCAAGTTGTCGATGTGGTGAAATCAGCAATTAGCAAACTGAAATTCCAAAGAATACAACACATCAGCTCCACTTCAGGAGAAGTACACAATTCTCAAATGCCAGAAAATCACCAAAAATATAATTACAATCACGAAAGTGGCGGAAACTCATTGCAGCAATGGATCTTTAATCCTTGAGCACCTGTTAGTAAAATTAGACTGCCCAAAATGCTTTTTAGCTTCAACCATGCCGACTTTAGAAAGAAAGGCACTGCACAAAAGACGAGACTCCAGCCAGATGGAACAATCACACACTCTTTTCCCTCCTAAATCTCGGTATATCAGTCTTAAGTTTGAGTGGAAATTATTGCAAAATTTGAGGAGAATCCCTTAAAGTGTTCTCTAGCCGGCTGCAAAATCATCATGAAATGCAGAAAAGAGTGTACATCCACATCGTAGTGTTCAAAGAACTGATATTCTGCCTTGAATCACTAAGGTACAGCTTTTTTACGGGCCAAATCTTACAATTCATTTCCTGATCAAGTCCCGCTCAGCTGTGAGGCATTTAGTGGACCATAGAACTACAGCAGATTGAACTAGAAAAGCACCCTGAGAGCACTGACCTCCACCAGGCAGCTCAGTAATGGCAGTGGCTTTTCCACATCTCCTGTAAAAGATACAGGATCACCGCGGCCTTCGATTGGACGGACCAGTCTCCGCTCATGTCTGCACGTGGAGGGCTCCTCCGCCAGGGAAGCCGGGAAATGAAGTCACATAGGCTTGAAAAATGTTGACAAGAGTTTGCAAATAAACTACAATTTCCATAATAAAGTAAAGAGGGCAAAAACCTCAAAGTACCAGAGGAAAATTAATGGATTTCCCATTTTGAACTTCTATGCTTTTTGTGACGTCAATCTGGATTGGATCCACATGAAATTAATGATACTTATCTATTTTTCTGTAAATTTTTAAGCCAATCCGTGAACAAATGGCAGAAATATGACGTTAAAAAATTCTTTAGATTGTTAACTTGCAGGATTTTTATAATTTGGGGACATTTTTGCATCCATATAAATATGTGGATCACCACCAAAATTTAATGGCTTCATCACTCTGCCAAACCATACCTCTGGAAATTTAATTTTCATGTAAATCCATCCAGTAGTTTCAGATTCAGGTTACTTTATTTGTACCCGTAAGTAGATTCGTTATGCAGTCTGTCAGATTTCACCACCATATATAAACGCCAAAAACAGCGGTAAATACAAAGTTTAAAATTTAAAATTAAACAATGTTTTTGCATAATCTTACTAACAGACAGACAAACATACTTCGCACACCCCTACTTAGAGAAGCCCGAGTATCCACATTTCTACCCAAGCACAAATGAAGGGGTGTTAACTTTCTTCTCTCTCCATGTTTAAAGCACATGTGCCAAGAGTTTCCAAACATACTGAACTGACGGTGACGAAACATTTTGTCAGCGGTCCAGAGGAAAACGTCATCTTCCAGCAGAAAAACATTTAAACATCAGAGCTGAAAGAGGGACAGAGAGCCAACACTGTATCCTTCAGCAGGAGGACAATGAGGAGGAAGTGAGAGAGAGATGGAGTTCATCCTTGTGTATTTTTTTATTCTTTATAAACATACTCACCCTGCAGCATATTGTAACCTAGCTGATGATCTAAAATGTCCATCAGTACCATTAAAACGCTTGTTTAAGGTTAATTATGGTGAATATAAAGCTAATGTTGCATTCAAGTCATGTAGGATTTCTGAGCAGCCAACTGGGTAAAAGAGTCAGCGGGATACTGGCAGCCTGAACTCACTCCTAAGGTCAAGACTGGAAACAATCTTGGGATGCAACATGTTTCATGAATCATATGAATCACATCACAGTACTTCAAACAGGGCAACAAATCACGATTTATTCACTGATTTTTTTTTAAATATCTCATTCTGAATCCACATTATTGTCTGCATCAAAACAAAGTTTCTAATGAGACATTTTACGCAGAACTTATGCAAGGAAATATGGAGGCTGTGTGAGTCCACTCCACAGTTGCCTGTGAATTTAGACTTCTGCAACAGATTGTGAAATAAGTTGGTGGTCACTGTCATTTTGGGGATGATGGTTGCCACATCATGTCACCTGCATCCAGAGATTTAGCCAACAGTAACAAGCTGTGGCAGCGATCGAACTGTTGACATCGCCACTACTATCAATTTCCCCTTTCACATGTTTACATCTGAAGATCTAGCTGTTTAGTCACTCTTTAGTGGTTGAAACAAGCATCCCACCAAGAGCAAAAAAACTTCCCCTTCTGTCCTCTCCACCCCTCACCTGTCCTCCCAGCAGGAAGTCCCGCCTCCAGATGAATGATGTCAGCGCTACATCATCTGCAGCTCGCCCTGCAGGAGCCGCCCTGCAGGAGGCGCCGCTATGCTGCCAAACACTAATTGCTTTTTCACCTGCAGGACGGCGGCGTGCAGCTCGAGCGGCTGTCCGTCAGCGGCATCAGCAGCTCATTAACGGGCAGACCGTTTGTGATGGGGCCGCGGGGAGGCTTGACTATTTTGAGGTATGACCTAATTGAAATGAACTGTGGGGGGGCGGGGTGGGACGCAGAGGAAATTATGGATTTAACACTTTGTCCTGGTTTGACCTTGACACACTTCCCTCGTTAAGAATGTAATTTAACAACCATCATTAACTGATCATCATGGACTATTTTACTAATTTAAATCCAATCATTGTCTCTCTAAGGGAAAAACTGTCTTAGACAGCCCAGTGTTAGAAACACAAAACATACAGAGTCCTTAGGCTCGCTGTTCAAAGCCTGGACCTCAAACTAGTTTGGGGCAAAGTTCACTACATTTTGATATATCGAGGCAGGTTTAAGGTCAGAGGTTAGATATATGTCATCTCCACATCTTAAGCTTGGTGGACTCGGTTCAGTTCTGGGAACTGAAAATGTGATATTGTCTCATGTTTCCCTTAGTTTGATTTTCTTTCACACTGAACATAATCAAGAGGACCAAAGCCTGTCAAATGTTTTGTAATACAGCCCCACTGCCATCTAGTCTATTGTTGCACTATGAACCAGAATTACACCACCAGCTCAAGATTAAGTTGTATATTAGCTGTTCAGATTGAACTGGCGTATTTACTTGAGTGATATGTTGCCATATTCTGTATGGACTTGAAGATTATAACCTGTTAAGAGATCCGGAGGTTTTTGGCGCTGGAGATGCTAATGTTAGCCATCCTCTGCTTTGGGGACGAACCAAGACCCTTTGTTTTGAGGTGGACCATAGTTCAGATCTTTGGTTTGCATCAATCAATCAATCAATCAATCAAACTTTCTTGGTATAGTCCTTTTCATACAAAAGCACAAAGTGCTAAATCCTGAATCCATATCCAAATCTAGATCCCACCAAAACGTAATCAGTTCATTTTTTTTTTATGTATTTTGGGCATTTTGTGCCTTTATTGGAGAGAGACAGTGGATAGGCTCGTGAAAGGGGGTGGGAGAGCAGGGGAAGATACTCTGCAAACTGGCCACAGGCTGGCTTCGAACCTGGGCCAGCAGAAGCAAGTACATGAGGTGCCTGGTTGCTAACCACTCCGCCAAACCAGCACCCCAATCACTTCGTTCTTGAGCCATGAACTACATTCCCTGAAATTGAACACAAGCAAGAACATCTTTAGTTGTAGCAAAAATGTAGTAAAGTGCCCGATCCTGCTAACTTGAGACATTCTTTGAACAAATGTGTGGCTCTGCATCACCACCAAAATCTACTCCTTTCTTTCTTGTGCAACGACCAGCATTTCCTGAATACTGACCTGAATCTGTTCAATAGTTTCTGAAACAAACAAACTCGGGCAAAAGCAAAATCTGTTTGGTTGAGGTAACTGGAAGGTTTCGGGAACACAAACCTTTGCTGAGACATTTTCAACACTATTGAGCAAGTTCTTGTCAAAGATGGGAAAAATGCACTGTTTGGCAGTGCCAATAAATCCCTGAAAAAGTCCTGGATCAACACACAGATTTGGATCAACATTGAAATCTAATCTATTTTTCCTTGTACCATGACCAACATTCCCTGAATATTCACCCAAATCATTTCATTAGGTTTTGAGTTGTCCTGTTCATAATCAACGAAACAAAAAGACTCTGGTGAAGGTAACCAGAAGTTCTCCAATAGCACAAACCTTTGCTGAGACATTTTCAACAATGTCAAACAAGTTCTTGTCAATCAACCAACCAACCAATCAATCTTTATTTGTATAGCCACAATTCATAACAAGTGTTATCTCAAGAAACTTTACAATAGAGCATAAAACTCTTCATTTTAAGGATGCACATACAGTATATGCATACAGTACAGGCCAAAAGTTTGGACACACTTTTTCATTCAATGTGTTTTCTTTATTTTCATCACTATTTATATTGTAGATTTTTCACTGAAGGTATCAAAACTATGAATGAACATGTGTGGAATTATGTACTTAACAAAAAAGTGTGAAATAAATGAAACATGTGTTATATTCAAGTTTTTTCAAAGTATCCACCCTTTGTTATGATTACTGCTTTGCAGACTCTTGGCATTCTCTTTATGAGCTTCAAGAGGTAGTCACCTGAAATGGTTTTCACTTCTCAGGTGTGCCTTGCCAGAGTTAGTTAATCGATGGAATTTCTTGCCTTATTAATGGGGTTGGGACCATCATTTGTGTTGTTCAGAGGTCAGGCTATATATATATATATATATATATATATATATATATATATATATATATTATGGCAGGAACCAGTCAGCTAAGTTAAGAGAAACGTGTGGCCATCATTACTTCAGTGTGAATCTACAATGGAATTAGGGATAAAAATAAAGAAAACGCATTGAATGAGAAGGTGTGTCCAAACTTTTGGCCTGTACTGTATATTTATATATTTATATATATATATATAAAGTAAGAAATAAAGTCAGAGACAGATCCATGAACCATAGACCTGTCGTCGTAAAATTTGTTGTCAAAAATGGGGAAAACTGCCATTGGCTGGCAGTGTCAACAAATTCTTGAAAAACTCCCGGATCCACGTGCCGATTTTGATCACAACCAAACTCACTTTTTTCATGTGCTTTGGTCAACATTCCCTGAAAATGTAAAAGCCTTTTCATTACTTCTCTGTTCACAAACTAACAAATGCAAACCTATCCTACTTGGCAGAGGTAATAAACTTCACGACAATATTACATTCGGGGCTGGTTTTGGATGTCTTTCTTAGGGGTTTTAGGATTCTGGCTGATTAAAATAACAATTCCAATTGTAATAAATGTGAATATCTTAAATTAAATGTATTCCCTGCAGCGGCATTCCCTGAAAGTTCCTCTGTTCACACAATTGTGGGATGTTTCTACAACTCTACATCTGACAGGAGCAGAATTAGAGGGTGGTTAGTGAGGATGTAGCAGGGTGGTGGGCTGGGATGGGGGGCAGCTGGTGATGGAGGTGAACAGCAGGAGGTCAGCGCTAACAGCTCCCAACAAAGTGCAGCAACATCTGGACTGCCAGGAGCTCATTAAGAGACAATATTTCAGGGACAAAGTGCTGTAACTATTCACTCCAGTGATGCACAGTGGGTTAGTTTGATGAGGAGAAATCTGTGTCACAAATGGAAAACACGATGTAAAAATCGAACATGAATTATAAGAAAAGCAAAAAAGTGACTTAAAAGAGAACCAACGAACAAATCTGCAGCAACTGTTTGATGTTATCATGTCAATATGGATCAAACTCTGAGATATGTCTACTGCTCCTTCTTGAATCGATTTCATGAAGAATTCATGCTAACCTGACACAAAGGATAGACTAAAGCAGGATATATTTCACCACAGTCCGCAGTGAGTTAGAGGAGGCAGAACCCCTCACAAGCTGAAAAAAGCAGATCCATAAGATGATTGGATGATTCTTCTGTCAATCACACCAATCACAGGTTGAATACATGAAGTGTTGAATATTTGGTTACATATACGTGGGCCTGGTACCAAACAGGTTGGGGAGCACTTTTTGAGCCTTTACTATATGTCTTTTAGTTATTCCACCTGCAGCTAGATATGAATCTTTAAGAAAATTAACCTTTATCCTTTCAATTAGTGGCACTTCTACATTTTAGAGGTAGCTTACAGCTGCATTTTTGTTCATCTAAGATGTGACAGCAGTGACAGCTCCAGAAATATTGTTTGATCCCTTCAATTTTTGAGGGAGATTTATGGAGACAAGTTTTTTGGGAAGTTTTTATTGTTCAAAACGGTGAAACTACAATATCACGCTCTTCTAATTTTTATGCCAGTTTATCATTCTGAATGTGGGGGACACCACAAGTCCTGTTAAGCTAAATTACAATCCTAACATCAAATGAAAATGTTACGATACCCGTAGATTGAGAAATCTAAGCAAGGAACAACAAGGTTTTTTTATTTATCACAGTTAGGTCTGTAATCTGGATGCATGACAGTGAAAAGACTAAAAGAGGGACTTTGGCTTAAAAGGGGGAAGCATCATCCAATCTTTCTGAACTGTGACACCTTCATTTCCAAGAGTCTTGAAGCATATGTTTTGTGTCCTTTATCCATCATTTTCTTCATTCAATCAATCTTTATTTGTATAGCGCCAATTCATAACAAGTGTTATCTCAAGACACTACAATAGAGCAAAAAGCTCTTTGTTTTATGGATACACATATATGATTGGATACATATATACATATAAAATACACATATACATATATATATATACACATATATACATCCAACACCCAACATGAATCCATATAGCCAATCATGGATCCCTCCATCATGGCGGCAAGAAAAAACCTTCTGTTAAGCAGCAGGAAATCTTGAATGTGGATCCCAGTCTCATGATGAACAGCAAATCCACACGATGCTGTGTTGGGTGCGAGGGCGAAGGAAGGGAGGTAAGAGGAGACAAGTGGACTAAAGAAAAAACTAAAGTTAGTAGACAGATCCATGAACCACAGACCTGCCGTCTGATTTATGATGATTTAACAGATGATTTGTACGCAGCCCTGTCTTGTTTAGCCAATTATCTGCTCCCTAATCTGAGTGAGCTATTAACAATGCCTCTGCTTTCCTTTTCTATTCTTGACTTTTTTTTTTTTTTAAATCTTAGTTAACTTCAGTTATGTGTATATGAAAATGATTCAGAGCCAAATGTAAAGCCATTTTTTTTCTATTTCCTGGAAAAATCTACAAAAGTTGAAGTTAAAAAAAAAACTCAAATTGCCCTATTATCTAATCAGCATTGACATAATCGGCAGACAGCCACAGATCAGCCCTGTGAGTGTAACATCACATCTGTTTTTATCTGTTTAGGTTCCAGTCCCAAATCTGTTTCAGGTGCTCTCACTGACATCATGGCACCTCCACTGCTGTAATTTTCTGATGCTTCACAGACCAAAAGGATTAACCCCTTGCAGCTTTCACATGTCTCTCTCTGCAGACAGGCATCATGGGTAGGGTTCAGCTGAGTGTGTTGTTGTGAAACAGCTGAGGAGAGGAAACACAACCTGAGGCTTCACACACACCAAACCAGCTCGACCAGGAGGAGGACGCTGCATTCTCAGACCTGCAGAATGAGCAGTTTTGAGGAAAAACATCTGCTCTGGCTGCAGGTTAATGGGACGGCTGACCTCGACCCTGTCGGCAGGAGCTGAGGGGGGCAGCTGGTGGTACGAGTGTCACATGATGGCCGACTTTGAGAAAACAGACTGAAGCCTACATCCTGTCCGTGATTATAGCCAAGCAAGAAGAATAACAAAAACAGAATCATGGACAGGTGGGCATAGTGGCGTGGCAGGTGGTGCACGTGCCTCACAGCAAAAGGGTTGCTGGTTCAATTTCCAGGTTGGCCTTTATGTGTGCATGCATGGGTTCTCTCCAGGCGCTCTGGTTTCCTCCCAAAGACCAAAAACATGCTCTGTAAGTAAGCTTTCTACATGACCAAATTAAGTCTGATTGGACTAAGTCTCTGTCAAACATTTTAGTCTAGTTTTGATTTGTTGACAAAAAATGTCAGTTAATTTAGTTTCAGTTTTTGGCAGTGTGCACTTGCTTTTAGGAATGGGAATCAAAAACCAATTGTTACAGCTAACGAATTGTTAACAGCTCAATCAAAGAGTCGATAATACGGATCTTTTTGCTAATCAAATCCCTTATCAACTCCTTCCACTAACAGGGTTCCGAAGCGTCAGAATTGTGGCTAAATTTCTTACAAAATGCACCTACTGCACAACCTTAAGTGAGTGGAAACACCAACAACTTGCAGAAGCAGTTCTCTATACTGTGATGTGTGTTTGACATTGTTGACACTGAAAATCTACAGACCAACATTTACCCACACAGAAAATCTGTAGGAATCAACAAGGGAATCGTTAAAGAATTGGATCGATTAGCGGGATTGTTATAGCACTGGTATCTGTGAAATATAACAATTCCCATCCCTAACTGTTTTTATTATTACCTCCGCCAAGTAGGTTATCTCATTGCCGGTGTCTGGTTGTATTTTTGTTTGTTTGTTTTTCTGTTAGCAACATAACTCAAAAAGTTCTGGATGGATTTTGATAAAATTTTCAGGAAATGTCTGGATGGGGACAAGAAACAAAGGATTCAATTTTGGGAATGATACAGGTCACCATCTGGATCCAGGAATGTTTTAAAGGCATTGAGAGATAAGACTATTTTCAGCATTTCTGCATATTTTATGTTTCCATGGTCAAGGAATCTAAATGTTTGGATGAAATGAAGGTAGGACTTATATTTATGGTGAAAATTACAATATGGGTGAGGACTGTGGCACCGGTGGAGGTCTGTGCTCTCCATGTGCTTTTCCAGTTTATTCTCTAGTTTTAATGTTCAACGTCGTCAGTTTTGTTTGTTTTTCTTAAATTAATTTTATATGTGTTATAATAATTTTCCTGATTGGTGGCTGCAATTCTACACTCTTCAAGTTTATCTTAATCTGGTGTGCTGTTTTGGTTAGTGTTTTGTCTGGTTATGTGAAATTTGTTTGTATGTGTTTCTTTACAGAAAATAATAAAAATAATTACAAAAAAAGAAAAAAAAATCCAAAAGTGCGACTGCTGTACATATCAGTTTAGTTTTACATAAACTAAATCCTGGAAGATGCATTTAAGTATAAAGTTATCATATTATTTCTTAAGCATTGACATTTAAAGTAATTAAAGTGAAATACAGATTGATTGAGGTTGATTAACTAAAGTAAGCATTCAGTGTCACATTAGGCCTCCTAAATGCTCAGCATGAATTTTCTGAGGTCAATAATGTAAATTCATATCAGTGAGAAGCGTCAAATCAAACAGGTAGCCCTCTGTATTGCTTCTCATTTTCAGGTAGCAAGTGATCTCTGCTCCACAACAATAAGACTTTGTTGTAGAGCCAAAAATCCAAAAAGTAATGTTATGAGAGCAGTTAATCCAGTCTTTAATATCTCGACATATCTGGTCGTCTGTCTGCCCTTTTTTGTCTTCTCTCTCTTTTACAGTCTCTGAGGTCCTGACACGTAGTTCTGCAGTTGGACCCCCCGCCTCTGTTAGCTTGTAATGTTTCTGTTCGAGGAATTTAAGCTCATTCTCCTGCTGCACTCAATCCAGGCCGATCTGGATAAGAGGATCAGACTAATGCCTGAAATGTAAATGTAAATGTTCTGTAAATACTTGAAAGACCTTGTTGAGGCCTGTCGAATCCCTTTGTGTGCGACAACATCTGCCTAAAGCGTCAGCACATTCACCTGCTCCGATCCCCTCCACCGAGCCCTGAATGGAGGAGAAAAGGAGCGAATCAATCGGCTCTGTTTTTTATTCTTCATCTGAGGAGGACTTTGACCGACCCGCGCCCTCCATGCAGGGCTTTCACCGCTGGCCTTTTTCTGCATTACTTTTTTTCTCAAGGTGGGAGGGGGGGGATTCTGCATTCAGTGGTTTGAGAGATGAGGGCCATCGAACATCCAGGATCGAAGGGAGACCACACACTCGCAGGGGGAGAAAACAGGAGGACAAATCAAATGGCTCTCCACCAGCTACTCTACGGGGGGCTCCACTTGTTCCCCTCTGCAATGAGCTACCCCCCTTTTCAGAAGCACGGTGGGCCACCCGGATCTGCCCCGTCATCCATTACAGCACCCAGAGTGGAGGAGAAAGAGTAAGGAGGGTGAGGGAGGGGGACGGAGGTGGCAGAGCACCAGGCGGACACCAGCAGAGACAAGATGGTTGGCTAACCTAAAAAAAAAAAAAAAATAGAGAGAGAGAGAAAGAAAGAAAAAGAAACCCAACCTCGACACCCCTCATCCCTCACCCGCCCAGAAACAAGGAAAGAGACAAATGAGGAGGAGGATTAAAAAACGGTAAAAGGGAGGGAGGGGTGAGGAGAGGGAGGACAGACAGTAGAAAGATGGAGGCATGAGGCTCGGAGAAGGGGAGAAATGTGGGGCAAAGATGCTGAGAAGGTGGGGAGAAGTGAGAGATTAAGGGGCAAGGGAATGATGAGTTAAAGAAGACTGAGTAAAAAATCTGCATGGAGAAAAAACACAAGAACTGTAACCTCATCATGCTCACCAAAGACAGATAATCTAGCTCACATGATGCAGCAAAAAAGTATCGGTACAGCAAAATATCGCCTTGCCGAAACGTGAATCGATAAGGATTAGACTGTCCTCAAACGCCATGACAGCTGTTGGCAAATACATGCTGAGTAATGTTGTCAATGGAACACTACAAAGTAGAAGACAAACCACACGATGCAGCACTCGCTCCAAACGTGAAACTTTTCTCCAGGATGATATTCAGTGGGTGGATTCAGTGCTCACAGGTGGAGGTAAAAAACACGGTTTACAGAAACTCCATGAAGCTATAAAACTTCTCGACAATCATACATTCAACTAGGGCTGGACAATTAATCAGATTCTGATCGTGATTTCAATTTTGCCATCTGACCATCATAAAAACATTATAATCAAAGAAAAACGATTAATATGCCACACAGTGTGGAGTGCCGTGTATGCAAGTTCCTGCGCTTCATAGCGCTTCTGTGTTCCACGTGCAGCCACAGTGAGTATGTATGACTTACGTGGATCAATAATACTGTATGTGCCGCTCACTGGTTCTTTAAAGTTGTGTTTAAATCAATACTGATTTTTTTAAATAAATGAATAATTGTGTAAATTAATTGTGATTTCAATATCACTTAAAATAATTGGGATTCTTATTTTGACCATAATCGTCCAGCCCTACATTCAACTCAACGTAGCTTTGTGGGTCATTTTTACATAAAACTCACACAATTACACAGAACAGCTATACAAAAAAGTTGAAAGTTAACATACAATGTATGTCTACTTTTATTTCGACATTTAATTTTTTTCTCAACATTTTGACTTTCAATCATTCATTCATTTTCTATACCCCTTTATGTCTTTCAGGTCGGGGGCTGGAGCCTATCCCAGCTGTCATTGCTCGAGAGGCGGGAAACACCCTGAACCCCTGAAATTTCACACTCACACTCATAGCTAAGGGCAATTTAGAGTCACGAATTAACCTAATGAATGTGCTTTTGGTCTGTGGGAGGAAGCCGGAGTGCTCGGAGGGAACCCACGCATGCACGGGCAGAACATGCAAACTTCACACAGAAAGGACCCTGTCCAACCCGGGAACCTTCTTGCTGTGAGTCACGTGCACGACGTGCTGCACCACCGTGCCGCCCATCATTTCGACTTTTATCACAAAGCTGTATTTTGACTTATTTTCGTAATTTTAACTTTGTCGTTATTTCAACTTTAATCTTGAAATTTTGACTTTTATCTCAGTTTATTCAAAATTACTTTCTACTCTTCCATATCTCTGGATGTATGTATGTGTCTATATTATAAGTATTTGTATGTGTGCCAATATGTGTATATATATGATGAAGAGTATGGCTTCAGCCTGCTCTGTTATAAAGTGTCTTGAGATTACGCTTGTTATTAACTGGTGCTATACAAATAAAGACTGACTGACTGAAATAGTTAATCCCTGATCTACATCATTACAAATTAAAATTACTCCTGATCACACAACCAAAACTCTCTCCAAGGAGTTTCTACTTGACCCATCGCTATACTTTCTGTCATAAACCTCAGTCGATAGCTCTAGTTTAACTGAACATTTGGACATGAGGTTGGGATGGGGTCTGAGGAGTGATCAGGGATACAAAAATAGATGTGAGGGGGGTCTTAACGAGGCTGAGGGTGTTAACAAACACTAATGAAGGCAGGAGTGCTGCTTAACCTGCACTCCATCGTTCAGTGAGGCCTCCAACCTCGAAGTGTCAGAGCAGATTGAATGTGTGTGTGTGTGTCTATGCATCCCCTCTCCGCGCTCCCACACTCCCGCTCCAGCTTCACAGTGTGACGGCGTCCTCCCCTCTTCACCGCAGCCACCACCAGGACAAGTCTCAGTGCCATCATGCGTCACGCTCAAATGCTCCCCCCCACCTAAAACGACCCCTCACCCTCTCCTTTCTCTCTGTTTCTCAGCACCCCCCCAACCCTCTCCTCAATCTGCCCCCTTTGCACCTCCCGTCTTTCTGTACTTGCCCCCTTTCCTACTGTTACCAAACAAATCTCCCCTCTGACAGCATAATTTATCAGAGGTGGACGGGCTGATGGACAGACGGATGGGATGACGGGCCTCCTCAGCTGACCTTCGCCCAGGACCTGGCAGGTTGTTTCCCCATGTAACCCTCCTTCCTTTTAGACAAGGGAAGAAAAAGAGGGGCGACTCTGGAGGATCCAAACGGTGGCCTCTGTGTATGCCTGAGTGAACGCTGTTGAGCCTAATACCCACTAATCTGGTCATCAAATATCCCTGCTGCCATGACTGGAAATCTGTGCCTTCTTTTTTATACTCGCCAGACTACCAGAGGGGTAAACCTGTCCAAGAGATCTGGACCATGACAGAGGGTTGAGTAATTGAAGAAAAAGATACTTTTTTTTTATTTTTTAAAAGCAGACCAAAATTCAACATGATAATACTCCCAAACTGTGTAATACGGAAACATATCAATATCTGCTTTAAATCAGGAGCATAACCAAACAAGCTGAAGCCCCACTGGCACATTGGCTCAGCACAGTAGAAAGTAACTACTTGTAACTACATGCACAGTCGAAAGAATGGAGCCTATCTGCTTGTCATGGACTCAGGAGTGAGGCAAGACACAAAAAGGAAACAAATGTTGGCATATTGCTTTAAGACAGCTCTGAAGGCAAAGGGTGTAGCCAATGAAGTGGACAGAAAGTTTAAATTGATTGAAGCCAGGTTAATCTGCCAATCACATGATTGGAAGAAACCCTTTAAGAGCCAGTGGGGTTTGGGCTTGTTTGGTTATGCCCCTTAACTAAATGCAGACATTGATATTTTGCTGTATTACGGCAATTTTGGAGTTTTTTTGGAGTGAGGTAAGACACAAGAAGAAAAAAAAATTGGCAGATTCCTTCAAATCTAGTTGGCTTCCAGATCTTGGTCCATACCGCCATGATAGAATAACACGGCTGCTGCAGATTTTAACATCCATGAAGAGACTCTCCTGCTCCATCGCATTCCAAAAGCACTCTTCTGGATTGAGATCTGGTGACTGTGGAGGCCAGTGGAATTCAGTGCACTTCTTGTCATGTTTAAGAAATCAGTTTTAGATCATGTGAGCTTCATGATTATGACCGAAATCTGGCTTTATCTGCTTGTTCCTGATACGGAAGCTAAGCTAACTAGCTAGCGAGCCAACTATGCTAGCGTTAGCATGGCTCATCTGAGCCCTACGACATCATCAGCAGACTCATCCAGGGGAGACTTCAGTGTAGCTGGGGGCTTTAATCAGCCAGTCTGAATAAGTTTGACATATGTGCAGCGTCACACAAAATATTTTGATTTCCTCACGCACATTACCTCACGTTTACAATAAAAAAGTGGTTTGACCTGAACTAAACCTGCTTCTGATAAACTGAAGAGGACTGAAAGGCAGATGTGACAAATAGTTCATAAATAATCTATATATTTACATTTTTAAAAAGGTAATTTGTTTTATTTTGCAGGAATTTGCTGCGGTCTTGCACACCATTTTATTTTGTGCTTGAAAGCTACAAAGGAAAATAAAAATGCAGATGAAAAGAATGTTACTTCAGTGTTTTTGCTGCTTTCCTCTCGTGGTTATCTGTGTACAACTTTTTAAAGAAGTTGTTCTACCTTTACTATAACCTACCTTTAGTTTTCATCAACAATAAGTACAACATACAGAGTGACTCTTTTTTAAAGTTGTACAATTTATATCCCAGAAGTTTAATGCTTATTTGCATGTTATTGTACTTTAAATTTCCTCACTGGTGTAAAGTTAAACAAATACTAAAGGACCAAAACTCTAACATTTTCTGCCTGTAATTCATATATTCATTGTTGTGTTTTGGGACCAATTTTTTCAAAATTAATTGTATATATATTTTAAATTAATCGTCCGATTAATGGGTAATCTGTATTTTTTTTCCGCCAAATATTGGTATCAGCCTCAAAAAAATCCCTTCCCTAGGGCATGAAAATACCAGCATGTAACCTTTCCTCTCCATTCTGAATGCTAGTAAAGTCTGAATGTATAAATAAACAAAAAAAATCCTTTTGTGTGAAATGCAGTCACCTTTATTCAGGCTACCTGGCAGAGCATCTCAGTTACAATACCAGAACTGTCATCAAACAGAGAACCTGCTCTACATGAATTTATCAATTCATAAAGAGAGCAGCTCTGATTGGATCGCTCCACAACTTATCCCACCATCATCAAGCTAAGGCAGCTGTGATTGGATGTCCCTCTAAACTAATCCAACCTTTCCACGCAACTAAAGTAGCTGTGATATTCCTAATGTGAGCTAATTTAGTTTTAGTTGTTTCCATGTTGTTGTCTATTTGTTACTGACTAGTTTTTGTCAGGGGAAAATTTGTTGTTGACGAAAACTATGATGAAAATATCTAGTCAACAAAGTTAACACTGGTCCACACAAACACAGAACTGGATCCCCATCTCTTATTCACACGTGGAGCCCCTACCAAATAATTTTAGGAAACGTCAGGAAGTTTGTGCATGTGTGAGAACAGCACAGGTCGACCTTTTTAATGTTTGGAAGTAATTATCCACATTTGTGCTGACTTAAACTTTGATCATTGGCTTTAAACCTGTACAATAACACACCATCAAATGTCCAAAGCTGCCCTCAACCAGCCTGCTCTGTGGCAGTGTTGGTGGGCATAAGAGGTCCAGCTGCCCCCTGCATGTGTTTGACTGACAGACCGTCTGACTGTGACGGCCATCTGTCAGCTCTCTCTGTTAGACAACAAGAGGCCCACCGCCTCTCAGAGCCGGGTGGAGCACCGGGCACGCCTGGCACTGCCCATTCACAAAATATCTTTTGGGAGGACAGATGGTGCTGTGGTTTCTCCTCACACGTCTTTTTCTTCCGCCGTACACCATTCCTGCACTGCAAGTTGGCACCTGCTTCATGCCCTGAGGTTCCAGAAAAGCACAATTTAAAACAGGAAAATAAGAGGCGAGGCATGAGGGTGTGAGGGCGCTCAGGCGAGAGAGAGCCCTGAGGCTTTCTGCAGGTACGGAGCCCGTCCAGCTCTTACTGGCCCGGCTACAGAAGGTTTCAGATCACTACAGCTAAAACCAGCCCAGACCAGGCTCCCCGACACAATTTCTGTGTCTCGCCAAGGCCCTCTCTGGAAAGAAAAAGGACTGGACCAAGCAGATCAGTGTCCTCCTTGGCATGTTGCAGGGCTGGACACACTTGTGGTCATTGATGACGGGCATCATTACTGTTCAATTACACTGATACTCACAATGATACTGATTAATCAGAGAGAAAGTTCAATCATTTATATTGATATGGAAAATACAGTAAAAAGTATAATAAAACAGTTATAATTTTTAATATTAAAGGGGATCATTTCTTTTTCAGCTGGGGTTACTCAAGACCAGGACAACCTGGAGGCCATATGTGGGCCTCTACCTCACTGAATGCAGCCCACCAGCCAATGTCAAATCCAAGAAAACTGGAACCTTCAGGATAAAAAGCATCTTCCATGATGTAGTTCAGCCTGATTTGCCACTGCAACATTACAGGCAAAAATGTGCTACAACATGAAAGATGAGAAAATGTCAATTTTGGGCTGTAAAAATTTGGTAGTGTTGTAATTTTTAAAGGGAATTAGTAGATATGACATGTTATAATGATTTCTGTTAAGCTTTATGAAGCATAATTACAATTTTAAGAAACAAAAAGTCAAATGTTTGTTAAACTGCCTTTGGTAACTAAGACTTCGATACTTTGGCTAACTTACTTTTGTCAAAGAAATCTAGAAAGACAAAGATTTTCAAAATTTTACAATGGTTAGATATTTAATTTTGTTGGACTTAATGGTAGCATCCACTTAAATTTTTATGTTTATGTAGCTGTCTGAAACTGATAATGACAATAATGTGGCCCTCATGATAACCAAAGTTGCCCACCCCTGCTCAAGACCCATGGCACAAGTGAACATCTTTGCCACTAAAGCGACTGGCCAGCTCTGTCCCTTGGTGAAGACAGTTTGGGACAGAGACTAGGTGATACATAGCAATTTATGTATGGTGACAACTAGGGATGCAAATTATCGAGTAATTCATTAATTGATAGTTGTTTCATCTTATCGATCGATTATCGATTAATTGATAAGCGGCAATTTTTCTGCAAAGCTGAATTTCCCTCTGAATCAACAGGTTCTTTTCTACAAAAATGCTATCTTTCTTAATGAAAGAGAAAATGCAAATAATATTCCTTAATTAAAGATTTATTCTTCACAGCAGGGAACAACACATTCACAAATGGGACAATGCAATAACAAGACTACTTTGAGGCTACTTGAAACATGAAAATAAATAAGTGTAGATAGAATATGGAGTCACACTTAAATGCAAAGAAAATTTCATTTGGAAGGATTTTGTTCATGATGCATTGTAGTAAAGTGTAGTATTTGGCTGTGGGGACAGGCAAGAAATGTTCTGTATTAGTGTTTTGGATGCTATTTTAAAATATTAAAAAAAGTATATATCTGTATTTTCTACAAATATTAATGTGCATGGTGTTTAATATAATAATAAAATACCATTTATAATATATTAAAACATATGTCTATACATTTAATATACAACAATATGCTGGGGACAGAAATGTCACTCTCTTGGTGGAATCGCCCATTTATTGGCAGCATGTCTGTAGTAACCATGTCACATATCCGCTGGGTAATGCCCTCTGCCTTCGTGGAGTCACATACTCGTCGTCCCAACGCTGCGGTGATTGTAGGCTGAGAGCTGCTCGCTCCTTGCAGCACGGCTGAATGTGACGTATTGAGGTGATAATTTAGCGAAGTTGTGGAGGAGTTGTACTTTAAAATACTTCCACAGATTGTGCATTTGGCATCTTTGTCGTCATTAACCAACTTAAAGTGGTTCCATACCGAACTCCGTCTCGACCTCTTCATCCTGCCAGCTTACCGCTGTTCGTTTGTTCTGCTGTTGTTGTCGTCGTCTTCTTCTTCTAATAAAGTTCCGGCAGGCTGTACGCAATGAAGCGTAATGCTGCCCCCCTCAGGCTGGGTTATATCGGCTCTATGTTGTCAGAGGCCAGCTTCTCTTGTGTTCCCGCGCGTGTGTCAAGGACGCCTTTGCGCTGCCGCCATGCGGGCTTGAGGGGAATTACGGGTTCAAAACGCAATTAATTGCAATTAATACACTTTAATCGAGTAATTTCTTAAAGACAATTAATAGATAATCGATTAATTGTTTGCATCCCTAGTGACAACGTAAGTCTTGTAGTTTACCCACTTTAAGATTAACACTGCACTGCACAAAAAACTAATTTGGCTCGACTTTATGCTACCGTAAGATTGCTGAAACATTTCACTTTTCCTCCTTGGAACTAGTTTGCAGAGCAACAAAGAGGCTTTGTATCATTCCCCAAGCAACATGCTTTTTTCTGTCTTCTAATTTTCAGGTCTGAGTGCTGCAGCGAGGTCAGTTAGCGTCGCTATAGCACAAATTGATATAAAGCTAACCCACCTGAATGGTCATAACACTGGTTTCTGTTATGTGGCACTGACCTCTGTCAACTCTGGCTTGTTGTTTTTAGATATGTACCACAAAATACCCCCTCCGTAGTGACAAAACATCTTGATGGCTGGGCCAAGGGTTCAGGAGGAGAGTTGTCACAAAGTCCTGACTGCACCTGGCCCCCTGGATCGTGGGCTTACAGTTCATGCATCTGCACCTTCAGGTAATGTCTGTTCTGTCCTGCTCCACAGTTTACACGACAGGAATCCCTCTTTCTACCCAAGACTCCATTCGCTAAATTTCTTCCTCTGTGTTTTTTTGGAAACTCTGTGTTTGTGGATCCTCTGTGGTAAATCAGAAACTTCAGAAACAGCGGCGATGTTTAAAAACCTGAGTTTTGACCCATTGAGAAAGTGACAACTTCCTGTCAGTCTAGCAACCCATCAAATGAACCCAATGTCTAATTTTTTTAACAGTAGTGTCTAGGGCTGGGTATTTCCAGCAACTTCCCGATACGATACGTATCCCGATACTAAGGCCACGATACGATATGCATCCCGATACACGTAAATTATGAACATTGACTATGCTTTAAGCAAAATTTTTGACCAGTTTGGCTTTTTCTTATAAGAAGAAAAAGAACAAGGATGAGTTTTAAGTGGTTCTACAACTTGAGAGACATAAATTCAGATCCTCAAAGATGGTAGACCTAATTTCAAATTTAGAACATATGCTTCATTATGTAGCTCGTCTTCTACTTTGAACTGTGCCACTGTTAACATTACCCAAAGTGTATTTACAACAACTGTCAAAATATTTAGGCCGTATTGATTCTGTAGAATCCGTATCGATACACGTATCCCAAAGAAGTGCAATATAATATTTTGCCGTATCGATATTTTGAGCACAGGCCTAGTAGTGTCTAATCAGAGGCAGCCAAAGGTAACAAGAGACAGAACGTATATGTTATACCTGAAAGGATTCCAGATGTGGCCCTTTTAAACATTTGAGACAAAAATGGCTTTCGAAAGTGGCACAAATTACTAAATGGAGTTAAAACTGCAGCAGGAAAAAGTGCAGATATGATAAAAGCTTTGTTCTAAGTTTTTTCGCATACTTAGTTTTTGTTATCTATCATAGGCGAGGCTTGACAAAACCATATTTTGATGTCAAAACACTTGCTAATCACTGATATCTGAGTGACTAGTAAAGTTCTGTGAGGTTTAATGTTTTTTTCTCTACAGTCATAAAATTGTGATACACTAATTTGACATCACTACAATATAAATACTCAGATAGCCCAGGTAATCCAAAAAAATGATATACTTGACTTGATTCTGCTTAAAAGGGTTAAGTTTTTACATACATTGTGACATTCAAAATCCAGGCAGACCAAAAATGGCATTATTGTGACCTGGTGCTTTAAGGGTTAAATCCATAACACAAAGAGATCAAACTGGAACATGACAAACACTCAGAAAAGCAAAATACAACATGTTTTCTCATGTCTTAAACGCCTGGCAGCACATAAATTTGCATCCCTGCTACATGTTTCTTCTGAACGAGGTGTTTTTATGTCTCCTGCTTGAGTGTGAGAGTCAGTGTTGTGTTCTGGGAAACATTTCAGACTTACATTCAGGCCTTTGCCTACGATACACTACATCCAAAGGACATTCAATGCAGTAAAAATTCAAACTCTCCACAAATCTCCTCTCTGACCTAAGGATGGATTATGACATTCTGAAGGTCATAGACTAAGGTTAAGGCAGGCTTATATGTACGGCACCAAGGAAATTCAAAGTGCTTCACACAGTACATCCGAACAAAATGACGAAGGTAAATAAGCAGAACAAATTATTTATCAGAGTTCAAACAGTGGTTCTGAAGATTAACAAAGGAAAGCTAACCCTCCTGGTCATTCTTTCATGCATCAAGTTGTCCCGCACACACTTTACCAGCTCAGCATAACCTGACACACCATGTGAACCAATCCACATATCCATAAGATATACAGTAAGTCTCTGATCCAACCAAGGCAGCACACCGACAGAGCTGAAGAGGCCAGAAGGTGAGTGGACAGATGTTCACTCTTGGAGGTTCACTGTCTTCCTTTTGGCCAACAACACCAACCGTTAGCCCCTGTCTTTTTCTCCTGAAAGACAGCCGACTAGCAAAAGAAATCAAAATCCAATTCCAGTTGAAAATCGATAAGAAATCCCTCAAAGAATCAATATAACTAGTCTTTTTCAACCAAAAGGTGCTTAATGTGCAACTTTCAGTGAGTAGCAACACCAAAAACTTGCAAAAGTGATTAACTGTTCAGCATAGCACTGAATATCAGGAGTGTAACGTTTGACATTGAAAACTTGTTTAGGCTGACTCAAGAATTGATAACGGAATCCTAAAATCTTATAATTCCCATCCCTCGGGCTAATGGACCTGGCTGTTTACTTTATTTTTTGCAGAGAACAAGTGTTTTAGCTTGAAACTTTAAAAGATGGTTCCACATCATTACAGGGGTGCACCATAGAATTGGTAACATATCTACAGAAGGGTATTCAGGCCATTTTAGATGGAAAAATAGTTTTTGACAGGTTTAGATTGAAGTGACAAGAATAAAGGCAAAATTTTGAGATTAAAGTTGACATTACGAGATGAAAGTTGAAATGCCAGCAATAAAATGGTAAAAAAAAATATGTGACATAAGTCAAAATGATAAGATTAGAGTTAAAATTTCGTGAAAAGTCTAAAGTTCGAGAATTAAGTCGACAAATAATACATTTCAGCTGTGTTCTCGACATTTCAACTTTTTTCTCGACATTTCGACTTTAATCACAAAATTTTACTTTGGCTTTATTCTTGACATTTTAACTTTAATCTTAAAATTTCCACTGTAAGCTTGGTTTCCCCAAAATTATTTTTCTCATCTAAGATGGCCCTTATACACTTCCAAACATATCAATTCAAAGCAACTAAGTAGTAGTGTTGTAATGTATTCATTTCCAATATTTAATAAAGCTTATGGGTCTACAGAAACAAAATAAATCACTCATCAAGTCCACATGATGCTGCTCTTTGAGCACATGCAGAGGTGACGTTCATTGTGCAGGAGAAAGTCTGTAATCAAACATGACAGCACAGAGGAGAGACAAAGGGAGCACACCCCCTGCATTTTAATCCATGCGTATGGACTTATTTTGAACTTTAAAGGGACATAAGTGATGGACATGACAGGATTTGTAAGGGGTGATGCATGAGAATTGAATACTGTGGGAATACAGCTAACCTTATGTGACACCACCCAGGAAATGAGCCAAGTTAAGCAGCAAAGCTCCAACAACATTAAGGCTAACCCAGCTTAAAAAATAGGCAACATTTCACGTTTGGCTTGTCAAGCTCTTTTGTGATCTCACCGTAAAGCGCAATCTATTTGCGACTTCACATTCAAAGACTAAAGGCTTAAGCATGTCGTGGGAGAACAATGACTTTTCATACATGCTGGTTGGAGCCCAGGTAGCCTCCATCTATGCACTACTTCAACGACACAGCAGAACTGAAGCTATACAAAGCAGTGGAGCTAAAACATAGAAGAACTAAAGCTCTTTAGTGCCGTTGAGCTTGAATACAGCAGAAATAATGCCATACATTGCAGTTAAGCAACAACAGAGCAGCACTGACACTATACAGAGCAGCATAATTTTATTCATAAACCATGAAGTTAAACAGCTTCTACAGGCCAAACAAACAGATTTAAACCAAAAAGACAAATTATTTTTATACATCTCCTAAAAAATGTTTGATCAATCATGTGTTTCAATCTTTAAAAAACTTAAATTACAAAAGTTAATCACCCACATTTCTTTACAAACCTAAGATTGAGTCCAGCACAGACTGAGATACTTTGTCTTTATTCTCTCTGTCCCTTATGAACATTTAAGTTTCTCACGTTTCCAGTAAAATACACCGCTCCTCTGTTTGGTTTCGCAGCGATAGGATCAGTCTCTCGCCATCCCTGCAGGATTACTCTGTGCTGTTGTTGTTGCCAGATATGGAGCCTCTGACACCCTTAATAAGCCAGTCAGACGGCCGTGTCCAAACTTCTCTTTTCATGCTTGACAGCTTCAGTTTGGAGCCGCTACGTGATGGCCTGCGCCTCCCCAACGTTTTAATCTGTGATCCCACAGACAGAGAGGAGAAAGGGGACGCCCATCATGGACTGAAAGCTCGAGACGGAGATTTCAGATACATGGGAAAGTCTGATACAGACTGAGTTTGGCCGATACACTGAGCTTTGTAGGGTGTTTGATCATGGGTTTCAAGTGAGATATACGGCAAAAACTCTAATATTCATATTGTTGATGTTTATGTAGATATGCACAATAAAAGACAGCTTAGAGTAAGAACCACTCACATTAAGACACTAAGATTTTCAAATGTCAGGTCTTAACGAGGGATGCTCATTTTGTTTCTCTGAATCAATTTGAGGATCATTTACATTGTAAGAATAAAATATTTACACATTTTTATACTGTGGCAACAACCAGAGGAATCTTGAACAGTCAATATTGGATAATTCATGTTTTTAGTCATCAAATATTGTAGTTTGACTTTTCAAGTCTAAATGAGTAGAACTGGCAAACATAGAGATGGCAAACAAGAATGAAACACCAACGACATTAAAAGTCCAGAACACCCACATTTGTGTAGTCTGGAGGTTTTATTGCCAAAGCTTGCAGAGTTACTCCTACACTCTGTCATTATTGCACAAATATGGAGACAACATTTGGAAAAGTTGATGAAACTGGCAGGGAGTGAGAGAAACCTAGTTTGATACCACTTTCCAAAGCATAGCTTGTGCATTTCCACAGAAATGTTTCTCTTTTGGTTAAAAACATGACTGAAGATTATCAAGTTATCTTATTTTCTAAAACCAACTATCATCAAAATTATGGATTTTCTATCATTTTGAAACACGTGGTAATAAAGAGTATAGACTATAAAACTCTGCTAAAGAATGTTGCTGTCAGTGCTTTTCTACTACTCAAAACAATAAACCGTTTTAGTACACCGGCCCTGTTTCATGTGACACATTATAGTCTTGGACCAGGCTTTGGGGGAGCTGATGACCACATTGTTGAACAATATATGGATCAAACTGGAGTTCTGAGGCCAATGGATCACACCATGAGTGTACTGAGGGGGTTTGAGGAAGACTAGGTATGGGCATTGATGGGATTTCATTGATACCAATGCCATCAACAATCATGCTACTGCAAGTTGCTAGTGCTCCCACTTACAGAAAGTTCTGACCCCTTTTTGTTAAAAAAAATTAAGCTGCAATTCTGACCACCTCTGACCCCTGTTAGTGGAGGGAATGAATGAGCAAAAGGTTAATGATCAATTTGTTTAGGGAGTTGTTATCAATTCTTAATTGGAATTGGTTTTGATTCCCATCCCAAAGGAAGACTGAGATATTATTCCACTTTGAGTGTTTGCGCCTCCCTTTTTTCCCTCAAAAATCACCAAATATATTTCAAGAGGTGAAGATATTACAATAGCATTATTTCCATCATCGTCAGCCCTGGTGCTGAGTAAAATTCACCACAGAGAAAGTCCAATAACAAGACATTCATGAAGACTCACTCTTTTTTAATCAGGTACTTAACAATGACATTTAGGAACACAGCTGGCACAGTAACCAATTAAATCAGTGCACTCTTTAAGCATGGAGGGAAATGCTGTAAAATCATTGTGCACTATGTTGATCAGTCTATCAGTCATCTACCTGAACCAATCTAACCGATTCTATTGATTACTGACAGATATTTTAGCAGTTGTGATGTTTGGATCAAACCCCTTCACATGGCAATGTTATATTTATGAGAGGATATTTTATCCTCAATGGAGCCCACCGAAAAAGTAAAGGTATAAACAAATTCTTAATTTAGAAAAACAGCTACCTTCAACTGGCTTTAGCTACATGTTTGACTCTTTAAATATAGCGTAACTATCTGATGTATGTACTATTTGATCTATTTGAAATAACATTTTTTTCATAAATCCAAGATAGCCATTGTTTTGTTAAATTGCAGAAAATGTGAGTTTCCTTTCATTTGAAACACTTAATCCCTCTGAAACTGAGAATAACATTTATGTGTTCCTCTTGGTAACTCAAGTTTCTTATCCTTGATATAGACTATCTATATCTAAGTATGAATTTTGGTCATATAGCAACGTTCTGCTTTAGTTTGGCTTCTTTTAATGTTTCCAAAGACGCATAACACTTTACGCACCAAAGGCACGACCCTGAACACAACACAGCCAAGTGAGTCTTTGGGCAGCACAGACGCAGAGTCTGATAATAACAGTCCTCATGGTTCATTCAAAGAGTTCACCTCCCTCCCTCGCTTCATGTGCACTGCTATGTTTGCGCCCAAAATCTGAAAAACCTCACGGACCCGATCAAACACAAGCACGTGAGAAACTCGGAGCCTCTGTGAGTCACTTGAGGACAGACTGGGCTGAGACATGTCTTACCTTGTTGACAGAGGAGGATGAAGTGCGCAGCCACCACCAGCCAGCAGCCTGTGATCTCCATGTCGGGTAAAATCTCTCAGACTCGGTCAGATAAGCAGATGAAACGGAGATGTTGGAGGGAACAGGTCCCGGTAAAGGCTCCTCACAGCTCCATGCTGCCTGCCTGCCTTCCGCTCGGTTCCTCCTCTCAGCACGGTGATACAAGTCCGAGTCCCGGTGCGTCACTGCGCTCCGTCCGCTGCCCGCCACAGCGACTGACTGACTGAGGAGGATCCGCCGGAGTGACGCTGTGCGCCGCCCACAGCCCGCAGACGGCCCGGCCTCACCTCCAGAGAGCAAGTGAAACTTGAAGAAAAACCTGCAGACACAGTATGAGGACGGCTGGTTAACAGTAATGATCGATAATTTATGATAAAATATTTTTAAATGATATTAGACAGAATTACTGATGTAGTTAGGGGTGTGTGTGTTGGCCCAAGACAGAATCATGAAGTCCATCAGAAAATATCACCACGGCGATATATAAATAATTTGTGGAAGTCAAGATGAAAGGCGAAATTTCGAGGTTAAATTTAAAATGACAAGAATAAAGCCAAAGTAAAATTTTGTGATTAAAGTCAAAATGTCGAGAAAAAAGTTGAAATGTCGAGAAAACAGCTGAAATGCATTATTTGTCGACTTAATTCTCGAACTTTAGACTTTTCATGAAATTTTATTATTAGTATATTTCGTGATAAAAGTCAAAATGTCGAGAAAGAATTCGAAATGCTGTAAAAAAAAAAAGGCGAAATGTTGAGAATAAAGTTTAAATTGGCCTACATTTTACGTCAACTTCTTTCTCAACACTTTAACTGTAATCTAGTAAATTCAATTTTAATCTCGACTTGCCAAAAATATTTTTTTCCACCTAAAATGGCCCTAATACTCTTCTGTATGTTTTCATTTTCTAAATAGTGTATTGACACATTTTAACATGTATCAAATATGGTCTTAACTCAGAGATAAGTATATAAGTATATAATACAATTTTGTGATAAAAGTCAAAATGGCGAGAAAGAAGTTCAAATGTCTAGAAAAAAGGTGAAATGTGGAGAATAAAGTTTAAATGCATTTTATGCCACATTAATCCTCAAATTTCAACTTTTTACTCAATATTTTAACTTTGATCTCATCATTTTGACTTCTTACATTAAATTGTATTTCAACTTTATGGTTGACATTTCAACTTTAATCAAGACCTGCCGAAAAGATTTTTTTCCACCTAAAATGGCCCTAATATTCTTCATATGTTTTCATTTTGGAAACAGTTTATTGACACATTTTTACATGCCTTATATATGGGCTTGACTCAGAGATAAGTATACACTCACTGGCCACTTTATCAAATACAAATGTTCAACTTGTTTGCACCACCAGTAATGTTCATTTGCAGGTGTTTGTGAAGTTAAAGGTAGCAAGGGTGCAAATCTCACCCCTGAGTTTCTGGAGGCAAGGAACTGCAACCCTTTACAGCAGCGTTACCAAATGTTGCAACCCAGGTAGTCAGCTTTCATCTCCCCAGCTACCAACCAACCTCAAGCCAAAGCCTGAGCACACTGGAACCTCAGCCAATCACTTCGCTGGCTCCATCTTTACCAAACCAATTGGTCCAATGACAGCCAGTCTTGATGTGTACTCATCTTTTGTGCACATCAATCATTTGTACATTCTGGTACATTAACAACTGAATGGAAGTCAATCCGCACTCTCACACTTCTAAACAAACAACTTAATTAATGGAAAGGCAATGGTTTTTGTGAATTGCTGTCTATTTTTAATATTCAAAGACATATATCTGGATTTGTAAGTGTATTCGTCATTGACTTTGTTAACTATGCGATTGCTCAGACTCGTATATAATTAATAGTCTGATAGGATTGGTCGTAATCAAAAGGTTGCAGGTTCGAGCCCAGCTCCAGCTGTCACATGGTGATGCGTCCTTCGACAAGATACTTAAAGGGCAACTCCGTTTTTTTGACTCCTGGACCTTATTTATAGGTGTGTGCATGCTCATATACTCACTCAGACAAACATCGTGCAGCTCGGAGTCCTTCAGAAGTTATTTAGATCCAACCGTAGCGGGGTCATGGCAAGGAGTTTCAGCGACATAATCTCTGCAAAATCGCTACTACAGCCCGGTTTGTCATTGCAGAGAAATCCTCCAGAGTAGTCAGACATATATTCCTGGATAGATCCATACGCGTGTCAGCTGGTCTCAAGTCCCACTCTGAGCAGCAAACACACTCCTCTTCTGTTGCTATAGGCGAACACTGTCCACAAGCGCACCACCAGTTCGCATTGAGTCGTGGACGTGCTCCTGTTTGTTGTTCTCGAGCCAGCTGTTCGTCTCTCTCCCTCCACATTCTTCTTTCATGGAGCTCCTCGTCCGTGTACTCGGGCTCAAACCGGTAAGGACAACCGTCAAAGTAGTCTGACTCTTCGACATCAGATAAATATTCTGCCATGTTGCTCAGCAATGCCGGCAAAAAGTAAATCAGCTGTACCCCTGTGTCGCGCGGCTATGATGTCATCAAAAGTTTGTTTACCACGTCAGCTGACCCACCTGAAGACGGTAGACGAGCTGACTTTATGATAACACTGGCGATGGATGAAAAATTATAGTCGAAATGAGCGATTTTGCAGAGATTACGTCCCGCGCTGAAGCTCCATTGCCATGGCCCCCGCTAAGTGTGGCTAAATCGGTTGGATCTAAATAACTTCTGAAGGACTCCAAGCTGCACAATGTTTGTCTGAGTGAGTATATGAGCATGCACACACCTATAAATAAGGCCCAGGTGTCAAAAAAACAGAGTTGCCAGTTAACTCCAAGTGGCTCTGATTGTGTCATCAGTGGTGTGTAAATGTGACTCGTAGTGTAAAGCTACTTTGAGTGGACAAAGACTAGAAAATTGCAATAAGCTCAAGTCCGTTACCATTTTACTGTCACCAGTTCTACTGTTTAGCAACATGTATAGCTAATCTGCCAATCATATCGCAGCAACTTAATGCATTTAGAAATGTAGATATGGTAAAGATGGCCTAAACGGAACATTATAAAGGGGGACGAAAGGTGATTTAAGGGACTTTGAATATGGCATGGTTGATAGTGCCGGTTGGGCAGATCTCTCAGAAACTGCTGATCTACTGGGATTTTCACAATCAACTATCCCTGATGTTTACGGAGAATGGTCTGGAAAGAGAACATATCCAGTCAGCAGCAGTTTCCTGGGAGGAAGTGTCTTGCTGATGTAAGAGGTCGGAACAGAATGGCCAAAGTGAAGATGATAGAAAGGCAACAGACCCCAGAATAACCACTCATCATAGCCAAGGTCTGCAGAAGAGTATTTCTGAACATAGAATAAGCATAAGAGCACACCAGATACCACCCCTGTGAGCTAAGAATGGGAAAATGAAGTTGCAATCTAGGCTGATGCATGACAGAATAACAGTAAAAATGTCTCTGTATGGATTTCTGCTTCGACATTCAGATGGTGGGGTCAGAATTTGGTGGGATCAACAGCAAAACTGGTCCATCCTACTTTATCAACAGTTCAGGATGTTGGTGGTGGTGTGATGGTTTCAGGGACATTTTCTTGGCACACTTTGGGCCCCTAAGACCAACTGAGCATGGTTAAAACCCTGCAACTTGCCTGAGTGTTGTTGTTGACTATGTTCATCCCCTTATGACCACAGTGGTCCATTTTCTAATGGACACTTCCAGCAGGACAACGCTCACATCATCTCAAACTGATTTCTTGAACATGATAATGAGTGCACTGTAGTTCAGTAGCCTCCACATTCACCAGATCTTAATCCAATGGAGCACTTTTGGGATGTGGTGAATGGGAAATTCTCAAACAAAATACTGTGTGAAGCTATCATGGTGATATGGACCAAAAACTCTGAGGGATGTTTCCAGCAGCTTGTTGAATCTAAGGCAGCACTGAAGGCAAAAGGGGGTCCAACGTGGTACGAGCACAGTGTACCTAATAAAGTGGACGGGGTGTTGTGTTGGCCGCCAAAACAGCTGCTGTCTTAAAGCCCTCCCCTGATACAAACATAGTATTGAGTCAAACCAGCTGAATTCAAACAGCCTAACTGGATTGACTGAGTGATTTTGGGAATGTATTGAACCTTGTGTTGGGGGATGATTGTCGTCAACACTCTTCTTGTCACAACTTTAGATAAAAATGTCTTCACTCTCAGCTGGCCAGAGTTTCCTCCCAGCCTGTCTCAGCTGTTGTCTCGCTGACTGCAGCCGGTGGGGAGTCTTTGACGCGACGTTCGGGGTAAATTGAGTGAAACGTCTGTGTCTTTTTATTTTTTAAGTGTGAGCGGTGGAGTTCACGGGGCCGCCCACCTCCTGACCTTTGAGAGACGCTTCCACCTCCCAGTGAAATGGATCCTGAAACATCAGCAGTGACCCAGAAATCACAATTCACTCTGGGAATGTGGAGCAAGTGCAGCGGAGTGAGTGAGGGTGTGTGCTGGTGGGTAGATCCCTTGAACAAGTGAGAAAGAGCTAATGGGATCAAAGGGCACTGTCTGATTTACTTTATATTTTACTTTTTATCTTCGCCAAGGAAGTTGTGTTGTTTTATGGAGTTTGTTGGTTTGTTTGCGAGATTACGCAAAAACTACTGGATGGATTTTGCTGAAATTTTCAGCAGATGTTGGTAATGGCCAAACTTAAAAATGACTGGATTTTAGTGGTGATGCATGTATTTGTCTGGGTGCAAAAAAGTCCCGAAATCAAAAAGAATCCCATAAGTTAGCATTGGAAGGAAATTAAAAAAAGTCATACCTCTGCCATTTTTAACGGATTCCCTTCCAATTTCACAGGACAAGATGGGGTCCATGTTTTTATCTTCAAGGTAAATCTAATCAAGATCTGATCCAGATTGATGTCACAAAAAAACTGAACTTTGTAATGGGAAATCCCATTGACAACATTCAATAATTCATATAAAGCAAAATATTAAGTGATGTTCCCCAAACATGTTGTGTTCATACAGGATAACAACCTCCATGAATGTGTTGAATTTGGTACTGATCCTGACACAATTCTGGAGCTGGTGATCCAGAATTGTATCTTTTACAGGGGTTAGGGTCTTTTTTAATGGCAAACTGTATAAACAAATGGATAAAGTTAAATCTACCACATTGGGACTGTCATGGATGTTTACTATGGCGGGACAGTGATGGTTCAGTGATGGATGAACATATGAGTTATGCTGCAATGTAATTTTCATCCATCTATCCATTATCCATACCACTTATACCTTTCGGGGATATGGGGGACTGGAGCCTATCCCAGCAGTCAAAGGGCAAATGTGACTCCTGCCAACTACAGAGCCAAATATAGAGACAGACAACCATTCACAACCAATCCTAAGGGCATTTAATAGCCAACAATCAAACAGAAGAACATGATTTTGGGCTGTGGGTGGAAATTGAGTGCCCAAAGAGAACCCATGCTAGTACAGGGAGACAAACAAAACCTGGTTGAGTCAAGCCAGGAATCTCCAAGTTATGAGGCACCGCAGGACTAACTGGCTGCACAATGATGTCATCCCTGAAATGCAATTTTACTGAACATTAACTTTGACTGTGTGTGCAGTAACAAGGGAGGGATGGGAAGAACTCACCCACTGCCAATTAGCTTAGCTCAAACACTGGGATGTGTTAGCCTGCCTCTGCCTACAGTCATCAGATAAACTCTTCAGCAACTGGAAACGGTTCTGTGTGTTTGCTGTGGCTTGTTTTTTGCACTGTTTTGTTTGTTACAAGCACGTCTGCGGTGGTTTGTGCATGCGCCTCGCAGTTTAGTTTCACATGTATTTAATTCAAAATTACATTAAGTGCTCATCTTAGGCTAAAAATAGGGATTATTACATAATAAAAAATAATACATTTTTTGCTCCACTTGCAGCATGTTTTGATAAAAGTTAGTTAAATGAAGTGGCTCACATTCTGTAGTGCCAACCTATTACGTTATCTGATTGGCCCATCATGAATATGACTGACTGAGCAATCACCCAATCACCTGCTGAATAAGATTTTTATACATTCTGCCCATTCCCAGACACTTTTTATGGGCTCTTTCCCAGTTGGCTCAGTGAAATATATCGATCATCAGCCCAGTATGTCAGATTACCAGCCAGCCATGAAAAATGATGACATTACTGGTGTAGCATGTTTAAATGACCATGAACAAAGAGTGACTGCTCCCTGAAAAGCAGTACACTTAAGAATCCTCAGATAAATGTCCTTATTATTCAATGTTGTTTTTCCCTTGCTGTTTCTACTTAGAAATGATGTAACATCCTGTTTTTTTTTATCACAAACTTTGAAATGAAAACCCCCTCCGCTCAGTTTGAACCACCGCATCAGATTTTTTAACCTCACAACAAACGACCACACCACCCCCCGTCTTTATCTGAGCGAATATATTTGCATAATTTACTCTGGATTATCTTTAATTTATGCAGAAACGTCTTTCCACTTGTTAGGTTGAAGGTTTCTGAGGGGGCTAATAAAATTAGTTGTTCTCCCACAGAGCATCCATTCAGGACTGTGTTTTTTTTTTTTTCCTTTGGAGAACTAAAGTGGGAGTTTTCTCCGACTTATAAACCTACAAAGTGGATTTTCTGTTCTGCTCTAACACGCACTTGTAACCTAAAATGACCTCTACATGGTTGAACATGCTGTTTTTAAAGAAATATAAGGTTTACTCGGTGTAAAGGCAGAAATAGAGGTTCTTGAAAGGGCGACTCATTTTGGGTGATTTAGAAACTAAGGCCCTGAATTAAAGGAATAGTTCAGGTTTTTGAGCCGGTTCTTCAGGCAAATAAAACAACTAATGTCCCCGCCCTGAGGGAAGATAGCCAGGTATGGATGCTAGCTGGAAGGAACTGTTGTCAGGACAGATCACAGGTGACCTGGTGAAGCGGGTGCATGAACTTTGAGAACATGATCATGAACATGGAGGCCTAATACTGTCATGAGTGTGGCTTTGTAACTACTTCTGACTCTCCTGAACCTTCTGATCTTGATAGGTTAAATGGGCAATGCACACATCCATCCATCCATCCATCTTGTTCAGCACTTTTCATAACAACATATGTAGCACAAACATAGTGCTTCACATAAACAGAGAACAAATAGGAGAAAGAATGTGACAACATAAATGACAATCAGAACAAACAAACCCAAATCATTTTTTTATGGTTTGTACATTTGTTTTGTTTTTGTCTCTTGTATTTGTTTTATTTTTTGTATGGTTCATGTTGTAACTCTCTAACCCTTTGTATGTTTTATTAAATGTTTGCAAATAAAACTTAAAAAAGAACCAAAAACAAATCAAACTAAATAAAAAAATGAATAATAATAATAAATAAATAAATAAAATAAAACAAAATTATAATAACAAATCAAAGACGTTGATTGAAACAGATCTGTGTCAGTAAAGAAATGTGGAAACGCCATCATGAGTTCAAAATAAGAAAACACTGGAGAAAAAAGTGAAGAAATAGAAGAGAATATAAGTAATAATAGAATTTAAATAAATACTTTGAGATAATAATAAAAGATTGCTTGTTAACAAGAATAAGACAGACAAAACTTAGATCTATGATTCAATTAAACATTTTAAAATGTTAAAAAAAATATACATAGAGACAATGGAACTGTGGGTATTTGTTTTGACTGTTTTCACCTTAAACTTGATGTGTGTTTTTGTAATTCTCTCTTTTATTGCCTTAGCACATAGGATTGTTGTGGTCTGTCTGTTCATCGCAGCCATTGTGAACCCAACAGGCTATTTTAAAATGTGAGTTACACAACCTTGAATTGTCCACATTTTGTATCTGAAAGAGCTAATGTTTATCTCTTGCCAATAAAACTTTTACAACTCTTCAACACAAAGCCACTTATTTTTCTTGACCCATTGATCCCCTGACATCGTCCAATTCAAGGAGGCAAAATGTCACCAAGAGGCAGATCCAGTTTTTCCCTCTTAATCTCTTCATTTGGACAGCTTACAAATCAGAACTGCTGCATAGAGCAACGCTTGTAAACCTCAGATGCATCAGATGCATCAAACTGTGACCCACATCAGCGGTAGCTCGAGTTTAGATGGGTGCTCAATCTTTAACAACAAGGTTAATCACTTCAGAAGGCCTTTTGTTCCAACTTTAGACACAAATGAAATACATAATGCCGAGGTTTTAACCTCTCACAGGGACATCCTTTCACATCCTCAGACAGGACCCACCCCAGGATGATGTTTCGTGGGAAAAAAGCAGCGCTCATTCAGCAAACCTCCGGAGGTGAAGGTCCCAGAGGTGTTTCTTTTTTTTCAGGATCATCAGATAAGTTTTAATGTGTGTCTTTAACTGTTGACCCCCGTGCTCTTCTTCAGTTGACCTGGCTTCATGTTAAAGCAGGTCCACCTATTAGAACAACAGTCTTTTGAATGCAATACCTGTACATGAATGTTTGTAATCATCCTCGTGGAAGTTTGAAGTCTTTCTTCACCTCATATATTTATTTACACAGAGTTCTCTACAGATAATTGACTCTAATGGTTTAACTCTTCTGGTCTTTGGGACCTGATTAGCACGTGACTGATCAACCAACCATATTGGCAGGTCAGCTTATAATAAGTGACTTTGCGCTTCTTTTTTTTGAAAAGTTGCCTGTAAATATAAGCAATTGCCAGTTGTGTTCTTTGGGCTTGGTCCAAAAGTGCAGTAGCTCAAACTGAAGAGGGATCTGATGCACACTATACTACCAATATAAACTAAATTAAGAAGTTACATAAACTATTTTCTCTCACTCTAAACAAATACATATTTAAAAAGGAAAAAGAGCAGCAAAAATGATGTTTCTTCCTAAAAGAAATCCTTATAGCCAGAATGAAATGCATTTCTAATGTACCCATTACTGTTTTCACCATGATAAAGCTGTAGAGGATCAACATAAAACAGATAAAAGCCTGACCATGTCCGTTTGATTATAAAAATCATGGTTAGACAGACTGTTTAGTGATAATAGAGTTATAAATAACAGTCGCCCCTCCCTTCACTTCTGTGTAAAGAATAAGACATTTTACCTTCAAACAAAAGGAAGTGAAGAAGTAACTTAAGAGCCAAATAAGAAAATAATGTCACTGTGAAATTGAAATGTAATGCAGTTGAAAATTAAAACGTGCTTTATGTAGATTTCATAATAATACTGCACTAGACAAAGAAACTAGCCAGTGGTTGCTTATTTTGGGCTTGTTTTAACAACCTGGTTGCTTGTTTCAGTAGAAAAATTTGGCAACACCGCAGTCAGCCTGGAATTTCACACTCTCTGCTGGTGTTAGGCTGGACCCCCTTTGCCTCCAGAGCTCACAGATGTTGGTCCATATCTCCATGACATCGAACATCTACAATGAGAGTCTCGTGCTCCACCACATCCCAAAGGTGCTCTCTTAGACTGAGATCTGTTGACTGGAGGCCACTGGAGGAGCTCATTGCCATGTTCCAGAAACCAGTCAGAGATAACCTGAGTTTTGAGACATGGAGCTGGAAGTGTCCATCAGAAGATGATCCACTGTGGTCATAAAGAATGGATATGGCCAACAACAACACTGGGGAAGGATGTAAAGTTCAAACCATCCTCATGTGGTACTAAGGACCCGGGGTGTGCCAAGAAAATATCCCCAAGGCCATCTCACCACCACTCGTTATTTGAGCTGCTGATACAAGGCAGGATGGATCCATGCTCTCATGATGTTTACACCAAATTCTGAGTCTACCATCTGTGTATGGCAGCAGAAATTCAGACTCATCAAACTAGGAAACATGATAACAATATTGTCCAACCCTCTCCTGTAAGATCCACCTTGCTCTGATATGGCCTTCTTCATACCTTTGGAGTTACTGCAGCCTTTCTATCATCTCAAATCACTCTGGCCATTCTCCTCTGATCTCTGGCTTCAACAAGGCATTTTCACCCAGAGAACTGCTCTTTTGGACTTTCCCCATAAATTCTCGAGATAGCTTTGGGTAAAATCCCAACAGATCATCAACTTCTGACAGACCAGCCCATCACCCACAACCTCGCCATGTGAATAACATGGTAAATAAAAATTAATGAATAACAAACAAGACATAAAGAAAATAAATCAGCAAAAAGTTACAGAGCATACAGAAAAAAAAGAAAAAGGGTGAAAGGATTAAGTTTTTCCAGGAAACTGTTTTTTTTTTTTTACATGTAGCCCTAATTAATTATGATTAGATATAATTGTTTGTTCTTACTAATTCTCTTTCAATCATGTGTAATGTTGTTATATCCATCTGCATCGATTAGTGTGAAATGACCCTTCAACAGCAGAGACGCGGATGAATATGTGGTCAGACAGAGGATAAGCCCCGCCCCCTCTATCAATACATGGATTTAGGTAATGAGGTCATGTCGCAGAACAGAGCAGACCGGGTGCCATTAAACCTCTAACCCCCCCCCGAATCACACTCACTGTAAACCCCCCCTGTCAACGAGGTCAAAGGTCAGAGCTTGGAGCTGGTAGCAGTCAGGTTCAGAGCCCTGCCTGTGGGGATCCTCATTGAACCCACATGTTGTTTCTGTCCTGTCACAAAGCATCGGCCCGTCCATCGATCACTTCAGAGCAGAGTGATGGCTCACATCCACTTACAGTCCTGCAAACACAACAACAAAGTTGTGGAGCTTCTTGTCAAGTCAAAACAGATGTGAATTTAAACTGTTCTCCCTCTTATGGCCAACAGGCAATGAACTGAAATTCATGTTTGGTGTGAACACAGCTTTACTCACTGGACCAATGATTCTCAACTGATGGGTCGTGACCAAAAAGTGGGTCGTGGGTCCATCTTCAGTGGGTCGTGAGCCTTTGTCTGGTAAGAAAAATGTTAGTAAATAAATCTTGTGCTTTTATCTCGAAGGGGATTTTTAACAAAGTGGAGTGCAGCAGAGCTGCTCAGTATTTTTGCTCTGATTGAGGGTTACCATAACTACTGTTAGATTTATTGTCTTTAAATCTTGTGACCCTGAGATGCACTTTGTGGTCTCGGTTAAAATGCAGCTAATTGAATGTTAAAGGGAATATTTACCTCTCTATTGTTGCCGCCTGCAGGTCATTTGGTTTCTTATTAGACATTTTTTTGTGTCGGCATATTGTGATATTCTGTTCTGTCTCAGGTTCAAAGTGCATCACCTTTTTATTTAACAAATTTCAGAAGTTGAAAATCTTCCTTGATTTAGGTTGGAGTTTGACATTAGGAGGTGATGTTTGGCCCTGAAACTGGATCCGCTGAGGTAATGGATGGATGGATAATTAAAATTAACGTTTGTTGATTTTTTCTTTCAGTTGGTTTGAAATTTCAAACAGCTACTTCCAGCTGTTTGACCAAGACTAAAAATAAAAATGTAGATATGAGGTTTTTACCCAGCAGCATCCATAGTTGAGCCTTTGATGGATTACAGACATTTCTTTTTTATTATATTATTTTTAAAGTTTTCAAGAATATGAAAAACATAAAAAATATAGCAAAAGAAAGACATGGAAAAAATACAGAAGACAACAACACAAAAGAGCTGCAATATAAAGTTACCAGTACATCTTAAAAGAATGCAGTATCATTACTGAATACATGATCAGGTGTCATGGAACTGCCAAAAAAGCATACTGTATACATACATAAAAAAACAAAACAGTTATTTGTTTTTTCCAGATAGTCAATGAATTGGTCCCATATATCCAGGAATTTGTTTTGATTTTTTGATTTTAGATGTGAATCCTTTCTATTTGGATAGTTATCATTCAGTTGAGCCATGTCTGAAAGCAGGGGTGTGTGGGAGCTTTCCAAACCAAAAGAATCATCTTCTTTGCAGCAACCATGCCAAGTATTAAAGGTGCTATGAGGAGAATCTATTACTGGCGACATTAGGACTCTGCTACCCATGAGCAAGTGCGGCGACTGTCGTAATGCTGCGTTCCAGTAACCTCGGAACTGGGAGTGACATCATCTCCGACTTATCGGTGTTCCAGTTGAAGTTGAAAAAAACATGCCAATCAACCAAGCTATTGTTAGCTGTTGTTAGCTCGGGAGCGTCGAGGTTTCACCGAGTTCCCAGTAGGAAATTCTGACTTTGGGGGAAGTTCCAGTTGCATTTTCCTACTCGAAACTTGGAAATTCCTACTTCTGACTACATCAGAAACGCACCAAAAGACCCAAGCCAAAGCGTGCCTTTGTTGTGATGCTAATAAAGCATGCAGCTCGGACCTTCCTCAGAACTCTGCATTGCTTTACAACTTCTTTTTTCAACAACTTACAGGGTGCAAAGCGACGAGGTAATGTATCTATTTCTAGTTACGTAGCTGTGGTTTTTGATGTGTGACAACAAGCAATTTTTGGAAAACTTAGTATCGTAGTTTTGTAGCCGGCTATATATCGTTGCTTACAACCCGGTGCTCTAAGACGTGTCTGAATAATATAAATTTGCTCTTGTTTTAATTGTCTTGTTCCCAAAGTTGAGTATCCAGGCCAGTCCAGCCCTGTCCGACCCAACCGGAAGGCTGAGGAATAGCGTTTATAGATAACCTATTGTGATGCTATGAAACTCATCTTAAAGTGCGTATTTCGATCAGGCATATATTTAAAAGTGAGACTTTTTTGTAATCTGGTGTAATCTAAACAGGTGTGGATTTCAGTTTAAAGCTCCAGACCAGATATTATCAGACACCTCAAGCTCCAGTTCGTTAGACCAGACTTCTTAAGATGATCAGAAGATGTAGGGGTGGAGAACAGAGACACAAAATGGGAAAAAAATACTGAGATATTTGGAGTCAGGAGGGAGCAGCACAAGTTTATAGATATGGAATTTTCCAGGCATGTTTTCAAAATTTGGAACTGAGCTTTTGACATAGTGCCTGATTTAGAGATATCAGAAGTGGTGGGAGTTGCTCTGGGGGGGCCCTTGGCCGCGGTCCCCCTGGGTATGGGCGGCTACTTGGGTATTCGGTGACCACCTGACACGCATGTGTGTATAGACACTCGAGCTCCTGTCGAGACTAACTGTAAAGAAGCGGTTGGTCCCGTCAGAACATGCTGAGTTGGGCACTCCTACACATCTCCTCACGTCCTATGTCTCCTCCATAGGACCCTCCCCCACCCCACTTCCCTCATCCACTACCCGAACCAGGGTCTTTATCCCTTTCCTACCCCCCCTCTCAAACCCACTACCCGAACCAGGGTCTTCATCCCCTTCCCACTCCCACCCCCCTCCCACACCCACTACCCGAACCAGGGTCTTCATCCCCGTTCAACCCTCCCTGTCCTAACCCACTACCCGAACCAGGGTTTTTATCCCTTCCCTACCCCCTCCCACACCCACTACCCGAACCAGGGTCTTCATCCCTTTCCTAACCTCCCTCCACCTCCACTACCCGAACCAGGGTCTTCATCCCCTCCCCCACCCCCCACCGCACCCCACCCCCTCCCACCCACAAACACACACATACACTACACATGAGCCACCCTCTTCATACACACCACATACTTCCAGTATGGACTTGCATCAGCACAGCACTCGAACTGTCTTAAACTAGCTACAATACCTGTTTGTTCTTCTCCCAGTTGTCTTGTCTTGTCTTGTCTTGTCATGTCTTGTCTGTCACTATTTCCCCTTCTTTCACACTGTGGTGTGGCATGGCCCTCCCCTTCAGCTCCCATCAGGGGTTAAATAAAGTTTTATATGATGGAATAGCCTACAGGGAGGGCTGGTGAAGGTCACTATAGCAGTGAATCATATTCACATATCTCTCACTGCTAGAAAAAAAATGCATTAGTCTTTCCAACGCTGCCACCGGACACAGTGCTCAGCTGTAAAGATAATGCAGACAACGGGAAAAGAAAAAAAAAAAAAAAAGAAGTGGTGGGAGTTTGGTACATTAAATTTAGTTTGAAGCTGACCAAAGACAGCTAAATGTTTGTCAATATATAAGTCTTTGAGGGTCACAAGTCCATGGATTACAGCCATTTCTGACTGTCTTACTAAGGGTCTGCTTCAGCTTGTGAGAATTTGGCCCTCTGGAAGTAAAAACAACCAAGATGTGGCTCTTGTGGTCACCAAAGCTGTCCATCACTGCTTTACCTAAGCACACTTAGTAATTAGATGATGGATTAAGGAGGAAATGTCTGTTTTAGTTAATTTAGGAGTCCAAACAAACACTCAACATAAACGTGATTTCTCCTGAAAGTGTTCATGTTTACTTTCTGCCCAGGACTTGTTGATTTAGGTGATGGGAACCAGCCGCTCGCCGCTGCCTCAGACTTTGATGTTTGGTGTTCATTGTTGTTGGGACGGCTCTGGATCTCCGCCGGCTGGTCAACTGGTTGGTTGACAGCCATTGAACCTTTGCGAAGATTAACTGTTATTACCGTTGTCTTTGTATGTCCGGGCCGCTCTCTGCATACCGTGGGTGAAACAAAACGCTCCTCTCCAGCCTCTCCAGTGGAGGAGGCTTCAGAGAACAGCAGGTCTGTTCGCTTTTATCTTCACGGGAGTGCACCAGCACTAAGCAGACCCTCAACCCACAACAAGGTCCCTTTTTGGAGAGAAGAGGTCTGATATGCTCTGTATTAGCCCTCACACACACGTATACACACTTACACAATGGCACCAAGTTCTATTTGGGGACAGATGGGGTCACAGATCACCTTCATAAAGAGGCAGGAATGTGTTGAAGTACTTCTGAGTCCGCTGCAGCTACACGATCTCTGACTCTCCTCGTACAGTTTCCTGCAGCACTAATGAGCTCTGCATTCAGACGCTCCTTCATTCATGAGGCTCTGTTTTTATACCCAACACACGGAGAGTCACACGCTGCCAACACACGTCACCCCTGACCCTGGCTGCACCCCAAAACACGCCGTCATGAATGTTGTGGTGAGTGTGTTTGTGTCAGTGGGAGAGAAACTGCAGCAGTTTGGAGGTGAAGAAGATGTTTATGTTACTGACACTTAATCAGAGTTTTCAAGTGTGGGGGCATCCCAACCAAAACATGTCAGTCTTTGGAGTAGCTTCAAAAATGATGGTAAATCTCAAAGCTTTCCATCATTTTTAGAGCAGTGGTTCTTAGCTGAGCCTCTGAGCCTCTTTGATGGGAGTTTTTTGGTGCATATGTGACGTCACTCCCAAGACGCAAAGCAAGCAAATATATCTATTTACTGAGGAAAATGGCCAAAATAGCAACTCACTGCGACTTATGAAAGTATCTATAATCTGAATCACTGGTTTGGAAATCGTAATGCGTTAGATCACTTGTTTCGGTCATCACTGCATAAATGTAACACAACTCTACGGTGGCTCCACTTAATGACTCCACTCTGCTGCTCCCTTTACCGCCAAAATGCCCTAAAATCTAAACATAAATCAAAGACGGAGCATGAACGCTGCATAACATTCAGAAACAAATTGTTAGCATCTCAACAGACTTAAGCAGTGAGGACATTAGTGTTTGGTAGATTAAGTCTTTATTGTAATAATAATTATTATCATAATAATAATTGTAATAATAATAATAAAATTTATTTTTAAAGTGCATTTCATGACATCCAAGGATGCTGTACATAGTCTAAAACAACAGTCGTGCCAGCGGAGAGGGAAAAAAACAACTCTAAACTGGGGAACACAGTGTGGGATTGAAAAAAAACAACTCAGCAAATGAGCAACATACAACAACAAACAAGGAGACGCGCACATGGGCCATGTTTTCAATGGATTTAAGGCACAGCCTCAGAGAGTTGGGGGGGGCAGTCAAGTTGCTGGTAAATGGCTGGAAGTGGGCAGGCAGCTAGCAGGGAGGCAAACATTGAAGTGGCCGGATCTAAAAAAGCTTAAAAGCTCATTCTGCTATTGTGTTCTTTGGTGGATTGAATGACTAAAGTTAGAAGAAACAAGACATTGGTATTTTAACAATTCATACAGTACAACAAACAGGAGCCTCAGTAGCGCATGAAAGAACCAAAAACAGTCACAACAGCCTGGCACCTGTTCTTGTCATGTCCTGCTATGGGATGGCCTTCTATACTTTAATCAGCATTTGTCGCAAGTCAGGTCTCTGATAGACTCCTCTCTGCAGGGGTGAGTGTTGTCATCTTGTAGGACAGAGTTTGATCCCAGACTGTGGAGACATGGGGTTACCCCTGGTGGCAGAATGTCATCGAGACATCTCTTGGCTTTGAGATTACCTTCAAAGATGACAAGCCTTGTTTTTCCAGTAAGGCGGGTGCCACCCCATGCTATCACACTGCCTTCACCAAAAGATGTTACTCTATCGGTGCAACAAGCAGCATTGTGCTCCCTGCATCCTCTCCACACTTTGAGCCAGCTGCAAATATGATCCAACTGCTGTAGGCAGAATCTGAACCCATCACTGACATAACGTTCCTCCACATGTTCAGGGTGAAGGGCAGTCGCGGCTGGTCTCCCAGCAGCTCTATGGGACAGCAATCTGTCCCAGGTCATCTTGGTAGAGAGCTGTTAGTCATATAGTCCTGCAAAACTTGACTGCCGAAACGCTGACAGGGTGAAGTGACAGTCTTCTTAGGGTGGAAGTGGAAGTGCAAGTTCATGGAACTTGGTCTTCAGTTTGGAGATGGTGCAAGGGTTCACTACAAATAATGCACTTTGAAGTTGTCTTATCAGCCTTTCCAGATCAGTCGATGAGGCATAACGATTCTTGAATCACTAAAGTAGGGCACATGCTCACAAGTGCTGAACAGGCACCTGATTGTCAGTACCTGGGTGTACCAGAATCTCAAAGCAAAAGTCAGTAGAAACATGGTTGGAAATTAGAAGAGGAGATTTGGCCAAATCTGCATAGGCACAGCCCCATACTCAGCTCTGCTATTCATCCCAAAAAAAGCGTGCTTCTAACAGATGTGGCACCATTTAAAATACAAGGTCTGTCAGTTTCAGATTTTAATGTTTCAAAAATTAAAATGAGGAGATTGTGTGCAGCATAGCTGTTTTCCACATCTTAAATCACTGTTTAGTGGTCAGTTCATTTCCAAATACATTTTCCCAGTGTGTTTTTTTGGCACATTACAATCATAATAATTTAAAATATAAATGACCAATTTCTTGGCTAAATGAGAGGGACTGATTAAACGCTGTTCTGTCCTTTCTGTGACACATTTGGTTGTAAACAAGGAATAAATTTGGCCTGAACAGAGAAAAAGTGTTGGCTTTTTGTTAAGGACAAAAAGAAAAAAAAGGCATAAAAAAAACATCTCACCAGTGCAAGAGGAGCTGTTTGCTGGCAACTTGTAGCACAACAGAGCCACCTGACAGAGCTGGCAGCAACAAGAAATTCACCTCAGGACTCCAGAGAGCAGCTTCATATGTTCTGCCTGGAAAGAACTGCTGCAAAGTCTGTTTTTTTGGAAATAAACTGGACCCAGTCAAGGTTTTTCTCACCAGTCTGGATTAAAAGTGTTTCTTCCTTCAGTAATGTTTGGTTTTAAAGGTTATTAAGATCTGGGATGCTTTTACAACAGTACAAGTTTCTTCAATCCAAACACACATAAATTCCTCCTTAAATGAATTTCTCGCAGTACTATTTGCAAAAAGCATTAGCATGTGTTGTTTTTTTTCACAGTAATCTCTCTGCCTTGGACCTGTTGAATCTTAAACCTCTCCCTTTCTCTCCTCAGCATGAAAAAAATCAAGACAAAAGCATGAATGCATAATTAATAAAGTGAAGCTGTGTTTTTAATTGTTGCGGGTCTTCAAAGTTGCCCAGCCTCATTGTCTCTGGGTTCAGGGCCGGCTGCTTCCGATGGCAGAGCTTCATTCAGGTCTTTTTAGGGCCCGAGCGCCGCAGAAGCACCAGCAGACAACAGCTCCAAGCTCGCCTCTTTTCTCAGGGTGTCTGCCCCACACAATGGACTTCCTTAGCCAGCACACAAAAGAGGCTGGCGCATGAAAAAAAGAAAAACACCCAAATTCAATGGCATTCCTCTCCACAATAAGTTGAGGGAAGATGTGCTTGTCCCTCTCCTCCTCTCTCGCCTCTTTATGTGCTCAGGGTGATGCATTGGGATGTGTGTGGACCAGGAAGTGATTTTTATAACTCTGATGAAATTAGGAAAGTGACTGAAAGGGACTGTGAGGAGTTTCTAAATAATTACAAAAAAGTCTCACTTTTAGATAAATGCCTGATCGAAATACACACTTTAAGATGAGTTTTATAGCATCAAAATAGGTTATCTATAAATGCTATTCCTTAGCTTTGCGGTCGGGTCGGACAGGACTAGACTGGCCTGGATACTCAACTTCGGGAACAAGACAATTAAAACTAGAGCAAATTTATATTATTCGGACACGTCTTAGAGCACCGGGCTGTAAGTAGCGATATATAGCCGGCTACAAAGCTACGATACTAAGTTTTCCAAAAATTGCTTGTTGTCACACATCAAAAACTTCCGCTACATTACTAGAAAAAGATACATTACCTCGTCGCTTTGCATCCTGTAAGTTGCTGAAAAAAGAAGTAGTAAAGCAATGCAGAGTTCTGAGGAAGGTCCGAGCTGCATTCATTAGCATCACAACAAGCACAAGCTTTGGCTTGGGTCACGCCTTTTGGTGCGTTCCAGTTGTAGTTGGAAGTCGGAATTTCCGGGTTCCAAGTAGGAAACTGCAACTAGAACATCCCCCGAAGTCAGAATTTCCCACTGGGAACTCGGTGAAACCACACCATCCCCGAGCTAAGAACAGCTAACCATAGCCTGGTAGATCGGCATGTTTATTTCCGACTTCAACTGGAACGTCGATAAGTCGGAGATGATGTCATTCCTAGTTCCGAGGTTACTGGAACGCAGCATTATGACAGTCGCCGCACGTGCTCATGGGTAGTAGAGTCTTAGTGCTCTAATTTCGTAGACCAGGCGCAGTCGCAGGCGCACATGCCCTGCACCGGCCTTCGCCGCGTGGACAGGGTGTGACCAGTGCACTTTACAAGTTTCCTGCAGTACCAAGAGTGGCGCACTCAAGGTGCAGAGGGGCGCATCCACGCCTCTGTCCCTGCCCCTCCGCACAAGTGCCAGACAGGGAAGAGAAAAGGCGTGAGTGGGTTTAACACAGGCCAGTGCTGTCTCCACCAATCAAATGACCGCCTCTCCTTGCCTTTAAATGCACTGCAGCCGAGGCGCAGCATCTGATTGGTCTTAATGATCCCCGCCACCACGGAAACAGTGTGCTGGAAAGACCCGGTAGTGGAGATGGTCAGAGCTCAGCAACTGGGAGAACAGACTGGCCATCGGGGCGCGCATCGGAGACCACGAAGCGTGACACTGTGTGGCCCAGCTCCCGGGACAGATGTAATCTGTCTTATCATAATGCTTGTGATCCACCTGCATTCCTGGTTTGTCATCGCCAAATAGCAGAGCCTTTAGTGATATAGGCCTAAACTCTCCCGGTGTCTCCGCCCCATCCTCCTTGCAATAATGTACTCCATCTTTTTCGATCACGTTAAAAATAAAGACTAAAATAGAGGATTATGGGAAATCACAGGTAAATCCTGAGTGAAATACATGTATTTTCTCTCTTTTTTCTTTGTCTTTTTCTCCCTCTGTTCTTTGAATTCAATAAAATGAGAGAAGCCAGATATATACTTAGTATCAGATGTTAAGGCTGTTTATTGTTGACTTGTAAGATGTGTATCAAACTTCCAGCTGCCGTGTAAATTTCCATTATGACAAACGGCTTTAATCCGACATCAGATGTGACGGGACAATTAATGTAGATACAAATAAATGCTGGTTCAGATGGTTACATTAAATAGTGATTGCTGTGATTGTATATTGCATTAAATGTGCCTGACACCCTGGAAACCTGCCTCTGAGGCTTTTTTGACATGTGCGCACATGTGCACCTGTCACCAAATTACAGTTGAGGAGGGTGCGCTTCGCCTGCGCCGAGAATAGACCAGGTTGGAGCTGGCGAGCTTTCAGCGCACCTTCCGCACAGTTTTTTGGCACGAAATTGTTACTGTGCCAACATGAATCTGTCGACACCTCCCCCTGGTGCGCCGTTACATCCATCTCTGTGCAGAAGATCTACCAAATTGTCAAACTGGCTGCGCACGGCGGTGCGCCAGACGAAATTAACACTGCGCGGGGTGCGCCGGCTCTGCGCCCCCTGCGCTGTGCCACGAAATTAGGGCCCTTAATGTTACCTGTAATAGATTCTTCTCATAGCACCTTTAAGAATCAGGAAAAATAAAATTTAACTAGAAAGCACCCGGAGAGCACAAACCTCAGCCAAGATAGCTCACTTTTTGTTGTTACATCTATAGGCAATCCTTCCAAACCCAGACCGAGCTCTCAGAGTAATGTGTGTCTTTATTAGTCAGACAGTTATTGAGCAAAAGCGATTGTTCACGAACGCGGTTATCTGGATTGTCACCAAAATCTAAGCCTTTCTAAGTTGGGCCATTAACAACATCTCCTGAAAATTTCAGGAAAGTCTGTCCAGTAGTTTTTGCTTAATTTTTCTAACAAACAAACATACAAACACATGCCGGCAAATACATATCCTTCTTGGCGGAGGTGACAAAAGGGTAAAAAAAACTTTGCAACAGTGCCTGTGTGCATGAATTCCATCCCATCACAACTTCATGACTTCTTGTGCAAATATTGTTACATTCACCAAGAAGGCTTTGTTTTTGTTACTGTTTGTTAATTTATTTGTTTGTGGTTAGTCTGTCGTGAAATTTGAGATGTTGGCACTGGGAAGCTAGAATTTGGTGTTAATTTGAATACGTATGAGGATTCTGGAAATTTTCAGGGCAGGCAGCATGGTGCCACCGAAAGTCTTCACAAAAACCCCAAAAAGCCTGTTCACAAGCAAAAGGTGACCACAGGACCTAATGACCTTGATCTTTAAAACCTGACACGCAAGATGGACAGTTGCATATATCAGCCACAGAAATATTTCACTAATACATGAAATATTTCTCTAATCCATCTGGGAAAGAGCTGTTTGAAAAGTTTTTCAGGGGAAGAACCTTCAAAAACAACAGCAGCCTGTGATTGGAAAAATGTTTAGCTTGTCACAATCATCACAGACCAATCCATATCAGGCAACACTGCTACATATGATGTAGCATATGTAGCGGCTATACATAGTGGCTAACGGCTAACAACAGTTAGCTGTTAGCTTAAACTTCTTTAAACTTTAGTCCTACATTAAATCATACCACATTTATTACTTAAATGTGACAATAAACCATGTCAAAGACAATCCCTACCAAGTTTTTCCAGTAAACTTCTGAGGAGAGCAGATTTCACTGAGTATCACTGAGCAACCATGACAACCAGAGACTAACTGGTTTGTTCGTGGAGGATTTCCATGTTCTCTTTCAGGAGAAGAGCAAAAACATGATTTTCTGTAAGACAAGCAAGTGACATTCTTTCCTCCTCTTTTAAAGAAAAAAATTAGTAAATTCCTGATTGAAAAAATAATAATAAAAAAATGCAGATATTGATACCGCCATTGTTTTCAAACATGCAGTCACTTCCTGGTGTTGTCATGTCGGCAGCTCCTGCCTCTCTTCCCTGATTGGGCCGTAAAGCATTTAGCCCAGTGAAGTTGCTGGACAATGGATGTTGGCAAAATGGACATGCGGGATTTCAGGATCAAGGAGATCTGTCTGCTCTGCAAGGCTATGATCTTTGACCTATTCACTCATCTATGTTGACTTCATTCTTGAATCTAGAAGGCGTAAAAATGGTGAAGATCAATAATGATGACCTTATCATTCCTGATCCAAACAGGTGCTAACTGGCATAGATCATGCAACCTAACACTTACTCCTAGTCCTGCTCTTGAGGCCTCAGTTGGGGCGACATTGACTCTCCTCACACCCTCTGTGTTGGAGTGGCTCAGAGTAAGAAGGGGTGGGTATTGAATCGGATTTTCTTTATTTCTTATTGAGAGGTGTTGACGGGGGTGTACCTCCATTGTTGCACATTGAGGCCTGTTGGCATCCCGGTCGGCAGCTTACCACCCCGAGGCTTCTGGGTGCTACAAAGAGCCACAACGCAGCGAGAACTGAGCCGGGCGGACATCACCAACACCCGCAGCCCTAATCCCCCTGCCCCATACATCTGCGCTGAAGCTGGATTCAAAAGCAAGAGCCCCTTTCTCCATCCTCCCCCCTCCCTTCGTGCACCACCTCCTTTCTTTGCCCTCCCTGTTGTACTGCAGCAGGAGAAAGGACGAGCTTTTGTAGTGGCCCATAGTGTCGCACAGACACAAGACCTGCGGCTGCCAGTCGTCGAATAGACGCACTCTCTCTCTCTCTCTGGTCTTTTCATGGCACTCATTTTGCTCATGTCGACTCAGGGACAGAGGGGGAAACTCTTATTTTAGCACGTGAAAGGGCTCCAGACGGGACACGAAGGCCAGCTCTTCACATTGAACACAATTGACTTTAAAAGCTGGCGTTTCCCTCGGAGAAGTCAGGAGTGTTTGCTCGGATGTTGGCATCATGTTTGTATTGAATCTGACTGTCAGCAGGTCTGAAAGGAGCACAATCAGGCTTATTATGAAAACGTTTTACTGGGATTCTTGTGAAGTGAGGGTCCAACGGCTTAGAAGATGAGTCGAGATGATTCTGGATATATTTTTTTAAATCGCTTTAAATCAAATGAAAGATAGAAAATTAGGAAATCTGTCAAATGAAAGGACTAACTTATCATTAACAAATCAAACCAGCGATACAAAGAACCTATGATTTATAGGGATGTGTGGTACTGTGTTTGTGTTGATAACTGATTGGCTAAACTCATTCAGCCTTTGCCAGTATCAAAACATATAAGTGATTTATTCAAGAGCTTCAACACATCCGAAGGTGCTCTGTTGGATTGAGATCTGGTGACTGTGTAGACCTCTGGGGAACAGTGAATTTGTGTTCAAGAAACCAGTTTGGAGACAATCTGAGCTTTGAGACGTGGAGTTGAAGTAGCCTACAGGGGATCAGCATGCTGTGGGCACAGTCAGGTAGGCTGTGAGGTTTAAACCAGCTCAGCTTTGTCTACTTTTCTTAACCTCTTTTTGATTATGGCAAAGCCTTGTGCATGAATGCCTCTGCTAGGAGTCTAAATACTATGTTGGACAGTGTGTACTATGGAGCAGTGTTCATTTTGACAGCACTTTATAACGTAGTTTTAGTTGCAGTCTTTTACCTAAAATATATTTTAGTTTTAGTCACAATGTAGTCATGCTGGTCATGGGCAGGTGTAAATACGTGCAAAAATCATAGAACAACTCTACAAAAAATCACTCAAGATCCTTTATAGAAAACCAGTATCATTACATGTTTGCAGCATTTTAGAAATGTACTACTTTCATGAGTTTTGAGAACTTGATAGATTTTAAATTTGCTTGTTTATAGTATAAGATGCTCCATGGACTTGCTCCGCCTCCCATGTCTGACTTTTTAAAAATAAGTGCACTGTCCTTTCTAAATAAGTAAATAACTAAATCTAAAATGTTTTCATTTTAGTCTGATTTTAGTTGATGAAATCTACTGTAAATGTAGTTGACTAAAATTAAAAGTGTAAAGAGTTAGCCATTTTTTATGTTTCCTTGAATTTCTGTTGTGTTTTACACTTGGATAAAAGGAAACATCTAGAAACCCTTTACTGAATACCGGTAAAGTTTGACTATATAAATGAAAAGAAACAAATTTTCCTTTTGTGTGAAATGCAGTCACCTTTATTCAGTCTACCTGGCAGAGCATCTCAGTTACAATACCAGAACTGACAACAAACAGTGAACCTGCTCTACATGAATATATCAATACATAAAGAGAGCAGCTCTGATTGGATCGCTTCACAACTTATCCCACCACCACCAAGCTAAGGCAGCTGTGATTGGATGTCTGTTGATGCAAATGTCGGTTAATTTAGAGTTAGTTTTTGTGCCTGTGCACTTGTTTTTAGTAGTTACAACAAAATGAACACTGCCATGGAGTGCTGCGATTTACCTGTGGATTTCTGACTCACCATTGTTCTTTATGCTCTAAAGTCAGTTGGACTTTAAGTAAATGTTGTCTTGGACATTGGCACATTGTTCATTTTTAAAGCCATTTTAGCAAAATTTCTTACTATCTCTCCTCTTTATTAATATTGACAGATGGATTACACAACTTGAAATCATTGACCTTTGTTCAGTTTATTGTTCCCACAGTCCGAACTAAATTGTGAAAACCTTTAGGTTCTCTGCACCTTTTGGGTGGAATAATCTGCAGACTAAATTTAACCAGCAAAACTTGGTGTCTCTACATTCTAAAATCTGCAGTGAAAACCTCGGAGTACAGTATGTCACTGTTGATGGCTTCCTTACAGTCGTCTCCTCACTTCCTCTGTGCTGTGTGAATCTGAGTGACAGTTTGATGAAACAGTTGTGTTACCATTCTTGGTCAGGTCCCCCTTGAAAAGGAGATCTGTTGATCTGAAAAAGACAAACCTGGTTAAATAAAGATTAGATAAATAATTAAAAGAACATATCTCCCACATCATTACACAGCCACCAGCAACCTCTACTGTTGATACAAACCAGGGTGGATCAATGCTCCCGTGATCTTCACAGCAAATTCTGACCCAACCATCTGAATGTGGAGCAAAAATCCAGGGTCATTGATTGGACAAGGCAGCTGATACATGTCAAGGTTTAAAAAGAGATTTGGTATTTTTGCTAAATACAGTTATTAATGTAAAAATACGTGTCAACTTTTGAACATTTATGATGAACTGTCCAAGAGACTGTGCATCAGTCTGGTGTTATATGACAGCTGAGGTTTCCCTCTAGTGGAGATTATACAAACAGCAGTCTGACCAAGATGAAGAAGAAGATGTCCATGTTTAGTGTATTTAAATGATTGTCTCTTCATTTTTTGAAAGGGATGCACTACACACTCACTGGCCTTTTTATTAGGTATACCTTTATACCATGTATATAACACTATTTGGTGATTATGATGTGATTTTTTTAAAGCCCCATATCTTTCAAAATCAAATTTATTTGCTTTCATGTTCCCAAAGGGTCTTGGGGAGCAGAAGAGAATGACACCAATTACTAAACTCTCAATTCATGGAGAAATGCTCTATTCTTCCTTAAAGAAAACTCCCCTTAAACACTCTGCTTTTTACTTCCTGGGCTTATGATACCATAGCCTTTAGCCTCGCTGCCCCAGTGTCAAAGTTATCATTATTTATTCAACCTAAATCAAATTCTTTGCTAATAGACACTCAAGACATGGCGAACACACCAGCGCATGGACCATTCGGGAAAAACAACAAAAGTGTGTTTTTCAATAATTATGGACATGAATTTAATTTCAACATTTGCATCTTTATTTATGTGGAGCTTGTGGTTGGTTATAGAGATGACGATTAAAATAATATGTCTTAATAATGAAAGTTTGACTCTGCTATCCCCTGACAGCATAACCATCAGTTTTATAGTCACATAGACAAAGTTTTAAGATTTATGAAGCAAGAATAAAATACATGATCCAGCATGCTGCTTTTTCAAAATAATGGGGCAGTGTAAAAACCATTAAAAAAATGTTTTACGGACTCAATTTTGGTGTAGGATCATTTTTGTCCCTTATCACATGCAAGAAGTTTTTATCTTTTTAAACTTAATTATTTTAGACTTTCTTTAAATCATCTAAAAATGTTTTTTAAATGTGTTTTTAGAATTGCATTTATTTGTCTGTTAATTTTTGGTTTTACCGCTTTGCATTTTATCTTGTTTCATTTCTTTTATGTTTTAACAGTCATCTTGATTTAATTGTTTCTCTTCTCTCTGTCGTTTTTCTTTCTTTTTTATTAACTATTTTGAAGTGCATTTGTCTCCACATCTTCTTGACATCCTATCAACTATCATCAAAACTACATTGGAATATTACTCAGCGTATGACCTTCTGTCAAAGATTATTTGCTGGGCGGTTGTTGGGAAAATCCATGTTTTTTATCGTCACATATTTTTTTATGTTTCTCGTCAAACATTTCTTGCCTTCATAAAAAACACTTTGAACTGCATTTTAAAAAAATTTAATCTGCAATATAAAGTTTGACTGAGTAAATACGGAGTAAAGAGACAGTTCAAAGGGTCACTCAATTTAACTATCAGTAGAGTTATGTCTTCAGCTGTGCAGTGGCATAGAGACATTATAACGCTGAATAGAAAACAAAGCCAAAGATGCTTATAACTAGCAGATCTGGCAACCACAACAGCAGCTCTGACGACAGAGCTCTAAAGTGAAAGTACAGTCACGCAGGGCTGCTGCTGGGGCCATGATTCTCTGAAGGACATTTCGACACAACTTTGTTTTTGTCACTACAACCGGTAAGTACACGGTCTATCAATAAAATAATGAACTAGTTAGACTCGATGTTGTTTTTAAATTGATCACTAAACAGGGAAAAACTGACCAACTGTAACTTGACTGAAGGAAGTGACGAAGACGAGGTGAACAGCCAGGCTTATCCTAACATACGCACTTTTATAACTCCAAATAACCTCATGTTAAAGCAAGTATTGATGATCTTTCGTTTTAATCACACACTTGTAGGAAGAAGTGACTTTATTTTGGCCTGCAGATTGGTCCACAGGAAATGTTGTTTGTTTATCAGACCAACACCTTGGGAAAAAATGTCAGGGGCGGACTTAAGCAGGTGATTGGACGATGGTTCTGCCAATCACATTCATGACAAGCGGCAGATGACATGATGAAGCGTTTTTCTGATATTTCAATCTAACGAGTCAAGATCTTGAGGCACTGACATGAGTGGCAGTCTCTTGACATGTTACAGCGCCATCTGCTCTTATCTGCTTGAATGTGTTTTGCCTCATAATATTATGACAAAGTGAAAAATTCATTTCCTGTATTTTCAGAAAATGTCACCCACTTGTTTCGCTTCCAGAATTCAAAAACCCCGTAGTAAAAAGTAGTTTATTCAAGTGTACTATTTTATACGAAAAACTGAGGCATTATACTTGCGGTTTACTTTTAATATACTTTATTTTATATAGTTAAGAATGGTATAGTGAACAGTGCTTAGTATAAAGATAATCTAATTTATGCCAAGGCTTACAGTTATACTTCAATACTTAAACTTGTACTTTTATACCGGCAGAAAGTTCTTATACTTAGCATTTCTTAATCCAAGTACAGAAAAGGGTAAATTCATTGTGCTTACATTTAATTTAGCAGAATGAAAATGTTTGACACTTCACACATTTGCTTTGAGGTATTACTCCTTTTATAAACTTACATATTTAAGATCATATAGTGCGGGAGTTTAAAAGTTTACAATAAAAAGTATGTGTGCTCAGTTTCACTCAATTCTCAGTTGGAGACACTATTGTGTTTACGATTTTACATGCAGATGTGCACCTTTTTTCCTTTCATTGTTTTCAACTAAGAAGGGCCTGATTTCATAGAGGCTGTTTGTTGAAATGCACATCTTTAATGATTCAAACAGGTAGTTGTAAATACACTGTATGGTATGTTTTAAATGTTAAATACATCAAACCTGGTCTAAATATGGAGCAGTCTAGTGTGCATGCAGTATGAGTTATCTTTAAAGATACTATAAGTACATTTTAGGTATATAAATAGTATGTTACAAGTGATATGCTAAGAAAACTCACAAGTATATTTAAAGTTCAACAAGAAAACTAGTGAAATAGCAAAAATAGTATTTTTTAGTTCATAAAGTATATCTTGATTATACTTCAATAAAGTAAAATGTGTAATAGAAGTACAAACACAGTACACTTATAATGTATAGATAAGTTTACTTATAGTATACTTGAAAGTGTACTTTTGTAAACTTAAAATGACCTTATAAGGTAAACTTAAAGCATACTTTTATAAACTTAAAAATGTTCACATTAAGTCGAAAGAAGTATGACATTAAGGTATTTTCTAGTGCACTATGCGTACATGGTTCGTAGTACAGTTGCTATACTCAAGCATACTTGATAAAATGAACTACAAGTGTACTACTTTTTGATGCAGGAGTTAAAGTCTTCAAATGAATTAACCCAATAATTGTTTTTCTTTAATACAAGAAACTATATTAATCAATTTATTTTTACTTAACCAGAAAAAAGATTCTCATTAAGGTAAAATTCTATTTTCAAGGGTGTCCTGGCCAAGATAGGCAGTTGACAAAGTTTCCGCAAACAACGAACAGCCAAACATACTTTGTATGACACTTGAAATGCAACAAAAAAATAACAATAACAATCATCAGCCTGATTCAATGTCTGTAATCAGGATGATCCATCATGCCAAGCTCCAATCTACAACAACTGTGCTCAGACCAATAGACAGCAGAAAGTATTTAACTTATAAAAAACACTTATAATGGTTAGTATAGATGCTAACAGCTGAAGTAGCATCAGATCAGGACCATTCTTTTTTAATTAAAAAAAGTGCACTACAAGCTTCTCTAAAGTAAGGATATTTCATAATTTTGACATGTTTTGAAAATAGCTTTACACAGTGGGTCATGTTCTGCATGATCTGTTTGGCCCGTAACAAATGATGATTGGTGGAACAACTGTCCAAGCACCTTCCAGATGTGCGTATGAAAGATTGTGCCTTCCACAAACACTTTCTATGGGCTCTTACCCATATGGACGAGTGAAATATATTGAACAGTCTATCTGGTATATCAGGTTATATCGATTCTGCTCATTGACCAATCATTTACTTTATTGTCATTGCACACGTCCCAAGTACAGAGCAACACATTTTTTTTCTTTACAGTACAACCCCTCTTAGAACATACAAAGACAGTGACTGGGGGAGACAGGACTGGGAAGACCGTCGGGTCTGTTTTTTTAGATAGGAAAAAGGAAGACATCAGGGAGAGAGGAGGAGAAGAAAAAGGCATGTCTCACACTATGCGCTGCAGAGCAAAGTGTGAGATCAGAAAAAAACACCTCTTCATATGGTATGATTCTTATACTGAGTAATACTAGAAATACTAGAAATAGAAATGCTGAGTAATTCCTGTGGATTTTTTAAGTGGGCAAAAGTTGGCCAAGGTTTTCAATGCCAAATGCGTCACTTCGGATATTCAAAGCCGTGCTTCATGGATGGCTGTTTCTGCATGTTGTTGGTGTTTCCATCCATTGAATATAGTAAACGTGTTTTATTTGGTATTAAGCTGCAATTTTGACAGCTTCTGCTCCTGCCACGATTACATTAAGGATGTCTTTGATGTCGTATTTGCTGTCTGCTTCTGATGAGAGGGTTCAATTTGAAAAGAATACAGAAGAAAGTGGAGAGAAATAATACAGCAATTGTTCAGCTAAATGACAAATGATATTGATTGCTCCAGCGATTTGTTATCAATCCTCAGATGGAATTATTTTACCATTTCCAGTCCTAATCCAGATCATCTAACAATAAAAGTGTCCAGTCCAATCCAAACCAGCTCAGTGAATTTCAGGTCTGCTCTTGTAACTGTATATGAACCGTAATGCACCACAAGAATTGTTGGAGTGATTCATTGGTTGTTGTACAGTTTATTAATAACATGAATTTGTGCGATTTCCCAAGGCACCCCAGTGTGCCCTGTCACACCATGAAGTGGTAGAAGAGTGCTGCTGCTGAGAAGTAAAGTTCATCAATGAATGAATCTTGATTTGCATAGTGTTTAATCTTATCAAGGAAAAAAAGGACAAGGTCAGTGCCATACCTTTCCTTTATATTTAACTTTATAGTTTTACTTTATCTCGTGTACATGCATGCACACATATCTATGCAAAATTGGACCAACCCCTTTGGCTCTAACAACTATGCCAAGTTCACTTGCTTACATCCCCTTTAAAGAAATCAAAATTCTTGGACAGTATGTTGATTTTTCTCTTCTCTCCTCAGGTTGGAGAAATGTTTGCTTCCAGTTGGGCTGTATCTGAAGATCAGTTCTTGTGCTCCATCTGTCTGGATGTCTTCACTGATCCTGTCACCACACCATGTGGACACACCTTCTGTAAAAACTGCATCATTGGACACTGGGATCATAGTGTCTGTTGTAAGTGTCCCAACTGTCAAGAGACCTTCAACATAAGACCAGCGCTGAAGGTGAGCACGTTCATCTCTGAGATGACTGCTCAGTTCAGACAGGAAGCTCAGCAGAAAGGTTTAGAAGCTTGCAGCACAGAGCAAAAAGCTGCCAAACCAGGAGAAGTTCCTTGTGATGTCTGCACTGGAGTCAAACTGAAGGCCCTGAAGTCCTGCCTGGTGTGTCTGGTCTCCTTCTGTCAGACTCACTTGGAGCCTCACCTGGAGATGTCGGGACTAAAAAGACATCAGCTGATCGACCCTGTGGAGAACCTGGAGGACAGGATGTGTGAGAAGCACGACAAACTGTTGGAGCTGTTCTGTGAAAATGACCAGATGTTTGTCTGCATGCTGTGCACTGTGTTAGAGCACAAGAGCCATGATGTTGTTCCTCTGAAAGAAGAATATGAAGAAAAGAAGGCCGAGCTGGGGAAGGGAGAGGCCGAAGTTCAGCAGATGATCCAGAAGAAACGACTGAAGATTCAAGAGCTCAAACACTCAGTGAAGATCAGTGAGAAGAATGCAGACAAAGAGATAGCAGAAGGTGTTCAGGTCTTCAGCTCTCTGATGGAATCTTTAGAGAGAAGCCAGACGGAGCTCATCAACTCCATCAAAAAAAAGCAGAGAGAGACGGAGAAACAGGCTGAAGGCTTCATCAGAGAGCTGGAGCAGGAGATATCTGAGCTGGAGAAGAGAAGAGCTGAGGTGGAGCAGTTCTCACGCTCTGAAGACCACCTCCAACTCCTCCAGAACTTCACGTCTCTGTGCTCTGCTCTACCCACCAAAGACTGGACTGAAGTCAGAGTCCATCCACCTTCATATGAGGGGACTGTGGGGAGAGCGCTGAAGCAGCTGAAGGAGACCATCAGTGAACAAATGAAGAATCTGCTTGAGGCTGAGCTGTGGAGAGTCCAGCAGTATGAGGTGGATGTGACACTCGATCCTGATACAGCACAGCCTCAGCTTGTCCTGTCTGATGATGGAAAAAGAGTTTATTGCAGTGACGTAAAGAAGAAAAACCTCCCGGATACTCCTGAGAGATTTGATTGGTGCTTGTGTGTCTTATCAAAGCAGAGTTTCTCTTCAGGCAGATTTTACTTCGAGGTTCAGGTTAAAGAGAAGACAGCCTGGGTTGTTGGAGTGGCCACTGAGTCAGTTAACAGGAAAGGAAATATTTCACCGTCTCCTCAGAAGGGTTTTTGGATTATATGTTTGGGGAATGAAGTTGAGTACAAAGCTTGTGCTAACCCTCCAGTTCGTCTATTCCTGAAGTCAAATCCAGAGAAGGTGGGGGTGTTTGTGGATTATGAGGAGGGTCTGGTCTCCTTTTATGATGTTGATGCTGCAGCTCTGATCCACTCCTTTACTGGCTGCTTCTTCACTGAGAAAATCTACCCCATATTTAGTCCTTGTTGGAACAATTGTGGTAAAAATTCTGCTCCTCTGATCCTTTCTTCTGCCAAAAAGACTAAATAGAACATCAACCCCATTTACTCCCTCACCACTTAAAAATCACTCATAGGTCAAAGCTAGGATTTTTCTAACCATGCATGTGGTTATCAGTGTTGGGGAAGTTACTTTTTAAAAGTAGTGTTTGCTTGTTACTCGTTACTTCTGAAAAAAGTAACTCGTTACTTAGTTACCCTCTATGAAAAGTAACTTTTCACATTACTCATTACTTTTACGTTACGATTACATTGCTCGATCTCAGACAGAACCCCATATCTGTTCCTAAATGTGAAGGCATACAAAAAGTTCTACTACAGAGAACATAACAGTTTTTTTTTTGTGCTCTTTTATTTTGCAAAATCATGTCACATACCCTGTGGAATGAGAGCTCCTGCCCAGTGTTTCCACACAAGCAACTTGGTCAATAAAAACAAGCCCAAAATAAGCACAGATAGGTTGTTACTTGTAATGCGTTACACACAACACTGGTAATTATATATTTTTTTTATTAAATGTACATCAGTAAATACAGATATCACAAAATCAATTTGCCAATTTTAAATTCCACAAGATATTTCTACTTAAAAAACTAACTTTAGTTGCAGTCCGATCTCAAAAAGCCCACATCTGTTTTAGCTTAAAAAAGCTTAAACCAGGGATAGGTATCCTTTTTGATTCCTAGTGCCATATTAAAATACTGCCCCATCTCACACTTTTAAAAAACCCTTAATAGCTTCCTGGATCCACATCTGGATTCAGATCACCATCAAAATCGAATCCCCCTGTCCCATGTGCCATGACCAACACGCCTTAAGCTTCTGTGGAGTGGGGCCATCACCCTCCACAGCTCAGGTCACAGAGCTGCCTTTCGGGGTTTCAGCCCTCATGTACTTCAGCCGCTAACCCCTGGTCTAAGCTGTTCTACTTGCAGTGGCACTGCAGAGCGTAGGCGTTAAAATAAACCCAGGTTTGTTGACCTCACCAGAGTAAAGTGGTCAGCCATTGAGAGCAGACTGGGCCCACTTGAGAAAGGGAACTTTAAAGAGGCAGGGGCTCTTAAGGTGCCTACACACCAAACGACTTAAAGGTGTGGGAGAAAATGAGTGGAGAGGTTGTTGATAAACAAATTTAGACCTGCCTCTCCATCATACCTCACCCCTGGCTCCACCCCCGAAAGCTGATGGACATGCATATTCATGAAAACGGCCGTAGAAACTGTGTAGCTGACCAACACAGCTAAGGTAACCCTAACTCGTCAGACAATAGTAGCCACAACTTGACTGCCATTATTGATAACATCACAGCAACAGTACATTTTGGCAAATTAGACAATAAGATGTTACTGTTATGTGAAGCACCACAAAGCTAATGTTGCTTACCTATCCAGCAGAAAGACTGCCACCAGCGTCCGTTTTCAGGTCTTTCAATTCGCTTAGTTCCCTCTACCATCGGAAAGCAATACCAATGTTGACCTGGGTGTTCGCTCTTTCATGGTCATAGCCCTTCCTTTTCACTCATCTGATCTTTTTCTTTTGCGCTGTTTTTCAGCCATTGCTACTGCACATATTGTATCTCACTCTTACGCTAACTGCGCGCGGCATGCTACGCAACCTACGACTCCCCCTCCCCCCCTCTGTCTGATCTGCGCATGAGTATGATCACCCCCTGGATGTGGGGGGGTGTACCCTGTTTTGGTGACTCGGCCTGAGCTACAGTATTTACCTGCTGAAATTCAGAGCCGAGGCTGTGTATTAAATCCGGACTTTTTTTTCAACATGCTGTCAGTGGTGACATCTTGTGGATGGAGAGAAGAAATACGGTGATTTTGACAAATAGTGGATTAGATCAGAAGATTAGAAGATCGCTGACTACACCTTTAAGCATTCTATGCGATCACTCTCTGTGCAAAGTCAATGTTCAGCCACGATGGGGCGCGCTGGCTGCATTCAAGGCGATCCCTTCGCTTGTCGCACGTTGCCAAAGCTGAAAAAGTTCATCTTTTCAGGTGATGTCGTGTGTGGCTACTGCCAATCCGCATTGTCTGCATGTGAGATGGGACCTGTGACAGACTATTTTTATTCTTAACTACATAGTAACAATCTATATCTGTGTGGGAAACATTAGTCAATGAGGACATTAGTTCCCCCTTGACGATGTTATGCACCCGCCTAGAGGGGAAGGTGCATTACAAATTTACAGGAAAAAAAGGGGTAAGAAAGCAAAAACACTCTCGGTCTCCAAAATTGTAAATACAAACAAAAAAATTATCAAAATTTCACAATTTATTTACAAACGAAAAACAAGTCACGAACGAAAAATGGTATATACAATGAATAAACTAAAAAGCTAAGATGTTAACTAAAAGAAAAAGGGTACAAAAACAAAGGGCAGCACAGGCTGGCACTCAAAACAAGGATTTACCTAAAACTACAAACGGACTATCTAATACAAAAACAACCAAAAACTACCGATTACACAGGTTACCAAATTCACAACAAAGGTTTGGAGGCCGATGGTGACTTTATGCTGCTGCTGTCAGAAGAGATGCCGACTTCCATCTCCTTACTGGGGTTTTTTGAATCTGAGGCCATTGTTCCAAGGCCAATGGGAGGGTAACTTCTCCCTCAGCGGATTTGGCCTCCTCAGCCAATCACGTCGGGACACCTGAGGGCTGCTACACCACAGATCCTCCCTGCAGCAAGAGCAAACACTCACACAGACACATCCACACACAACATACCAAAAGGGAGAGCAGCTCCACAAATAACAAATAACAACAGACAGCAGAAAACTCAGATGATGCTGCTGCAGGGTCATCAGCTGCTGTGCTTTGTGGTTAGTAGGTGAGTGTAAGGATACAGTTGGAATAATGTCATCTTATATATCCTATATTTGATATGATAGCGGTGAAACTTGTGAACGAGCCACAGCGACAGGCGACAGTGACCGAAAAGATGTATTTATGGACACACGGCATGACTTTAGTGGGCTATGTGATTATGTTCGTGAAGTCGCATTCGTGTGAACGCAGATTAAGGGCGTATAAGACAGAGAGAGAATACACCTGGATTAGAGGTACTCAGTATATTATAACAAGAAACTTTTTCTGAGCATTAGTAGTTTTTAACATATTCAGCAGTCATCAAAATAATGATAATCAGGCTCATAGTCTAACTTTGCCTCAAGTGTTCTGGTTTTATGAAATATGCACGGCCGGCTCTTCCTATATGCGAATTAAGTGGCTGCTTAGGGCCCCGCCGCCACTAGGGGGCCCCCGAATTGACTGTGTCTGACCCACAGACTGCCGTTGGTCACCTATCTGACATTACTTGCTTCTGACTAACCTGGCAACCACGTGCTTCTGACGAACCTGGCAACCACCCTACACGTGTTGTAGGCTGAATCCCAAACCGCCCCATACACACTACCCCTTCACTTATGCTGCGTTCACACCGCACGCTACTTGTATTAGCTCGGCGATCACTCTCCATGCAAAGTCAATGTACAGCCGCGATGGGGCGGGGTTAACCCTCCCGCGACGCGACAGCCGCTTGTCACACTACCACATAGCTTGTTGCTCGATGTCCAAGTAAAAAAAAGTTGATCTATTCAGACGATGTCGTGCGTGGCTGTGCAGCAGCAGCCAATCAGCGGTGTGTGTACGTGTGACGGTGCCCAAGACGGTTATTCATCCAGACTACAGGGCGGATGAGTTGCGTCTAGGTGGAACTAATCTCAGTGAGGACATTAGTTCCGCCTGGACGGACTGCAGACCGGTAAACTCACAGATGATGCTGCTGCATGACCTCAGCTGCAGTGTTTTGTGTTTGATAAGTGAATGAAGGATACAGTTGGAATAATGTCCGCTCATACATCCTATTATGTGATATATGATATTACCGCGGTGAAACTCGAGCGGACGTGACATCACCGAGCGACGGCCGACTGCAACAGTGACCAAAAGAGGTATCCTTCAGCCTGAAGAGTAATCTGAAGGTAGAATCTTTGACTCTCTGCTATATCACAAGACTAAGTTTTCAGTGCTCAATGATTAGTAAAGTAGGAATTTCTGGTGCAACTTCCCTGTTTTTTTTTCAGCTTTGGAGAAGCAAAAATCAGTATAAAAGGTGAAAGCAAGCTCTGCAGCCGCCAAGTGGACGAAAAAAAGTAGTGCCATTTTGGCGTTTTCACATTTATTAAGCATTTCAATAGTAACAAAGTTGCTGTAGAAATGTGGCAAGTCTGTAAGCTTTACTTTGTCTACGCAGCAAAATTACCGTGTCCCAGCAAATTAAAATCAAATACAAACAAAATGTGTAAGGTTTTCCATACAGTTGCTGGTTTGCGATGGCAATACTCTACTAACCGCCGCAAGGCAGGGCCACAAAATGATCCTGCTTAGGGCCCCCTGACGTCCAGAGCCGGCCCTGGAAATATGTCAACTGGGCATAAAGAACAGGACAAATATTTACTACTGGATGTGGCCAGTGACTGCTAAAGAATAGATTAAAAAAAAATGTTACGCAATTTGAAGACAATTCTGCTTGTTTTTGTATTGGTAATATTGACCTGGTCTGCCCTTTTCTTCATATATTGTCTACTTCATTGTTCTTTATAAAGTTTAACCTCATAAAATAAAGTTTGACCATTTAAATATGTATTCTGCATGTTTTTTTGTTTCTTACATATATAAATGCTGATTTATATTAGTGCTTAACAAATTTATTAAACCACCCAGTGTAAGGTCAGTGCCAGTTGCTGATTACCAAAATAATGTCTATATTTCTGTTATGATTAATACTTCAGTGTATAGAACCTCTTTAACCAAAATGAGATGTAATGTTACATCAAATATAACTATTATTATTATCCCAAATGTACTGGTTTACAAAAGAAGCAGAAAAAATGGTAAAGTTTATAAGAATTTCCTGATAAAGATGTCAGATTATTGTTATTGCTATTATTAGTTATTGATATTTTTAATGAATCTAATGTCAGTCAAACTGCTGCGGTTTTTATTCATTTGGATCATAATTTCATGTAGTTTAACCGTCATTATGAGGCTGTGGGTTTACAGAGCCAATGCCCTAAATGTTTTATGAGATGTCTTTTTATTAATGAAACTATAACTCTGCTTGAAACAAGACAAAGCTCTCAAGGCCTTACACAGCAGTGTGCATCTACAGCTGACTGCACTTTCTCAATAAACCCAACAAAACAGCCCACAACGAGCTTCTTTACAGAAAAGAAGTCCAAAGTTGCTTAGAATCAGCAGACCTGGCAACTGTCGAGAGTGTGCAGTAAGAGGAGGAGCAATAGTTAAAGTAGGAGTCGGTCTGAATCACAGCAGAGCTGCAGAACAGGTCATGTCCCTCAGAATGTCTCAGCTCGAGTCTGTTTTCATACCTGATGATCACCGGTGCCTAACAAAAACAACTGAGTGTTCAGATCAGATACCATTTTAACGTCACAGGCAAAAACTCAACAACAGCACTCAAATGAGACACAACACACCCTTAACAAAAAGTAGTTTATTCAAGTGTAGTACAAGTATACTTAATTTATTTACTGAAGCTGAGGCAGCATACTTAAAGTTTACTTTACATGCTGTATTTAATATACTTAACAATAGTACAGTGAAGTATATTTGGCTCATACTGAAAAGTCTAAAGAAAAGATCACAAGAACTTATATTTTAGTATACTTTTTACTTCTTTCTGCCACAAAGTAATACTCAGTACATCTCAATCCAGGTACAGAATAAGGTCAAATCATCTTGCTTTCATTTAATTTAGCAGAATAAATAATGTTTTTCACTACACACATTTGCTTTGAGGTATTTACCCTGTAATAAACTTACATGTTAAAGATCATATAGTGCTCATATAGTCACTCAGTTCTCAGAGACACTATTTGTTTACGACTTTACAAGCAAATGCACATTTTTTCCTTTACCATTTTTGACACAGAAGGACCTAACCTTGGATGGACCAGTATGTTTACATTTTAACATGCAGATGTGCACTTTTTATTTTTTCAACAAAGAAAAGAGAAGACCACCTGGGTTGTAGGAGTGGCCAGAGAGTCCATCAACAGAAAGACAGAAATCACACCGTCTCCTCAGGATGGTCACTGGACGATATGTCTGAGGAATGAAAATGAGTACAAAGCTCGTGCTGACCCTTCTGTCTGTCTGTCTCTGAAGTCTCGTCCAAAGAAGATGGGGGTGTTTGTGGATTATGAGGAGGGTCTGGTCTCCTTTAATGACCGTGATGCTGCAGATCTGATCTACTCCTTTACTGGCTGCTCCTTCAATCAGAAAATCGACCCACTCTTTAGTCCCTCTCTAAATGATGGTGGTAAAAACTCTGCTCCCCTGATCATCTTGTCTGTAAAATAAAAGTAGAACAACAACTATTCTGTTCTGATGTGTGAGCATTAGGGGTGTGAATCTCCTCTTGTAAGACCATATGATCCAGATCTTGGGTCACTGGTTAAGGCTTGATTTACTGATGAATTGGATGAATAACAAACAAAAGAGAGTAGTCCAAGTCAGCTTGATCTGGTATGGTTTGATCTGATTCAAAGTGATCGTGAAAGATTTTTTTCTCTTCAAACTTAATAATAATAATAATAGTGCATTTGGTAGCACTTTAGATTACAGCCCGCGTCTTACAGTGTAGTTTCCCGTCTCTTACAGTGTAGTTTCCTCAACTGTTTGGGTAACTCTCACACATGTACCATGATATTTTGCGGTATCTAGGGGTAGTTACACTCGCGTCTTACAGTGTAAGTCCTGGAGTCTTACAGTGTAGCTTCCCGTGTCTTACTGTCGCACGGCAGATGTATTGGTTTTATTTTGTGTTTTTATTCTGCATGTTTGTATTTTTTTTTTAATTACTTCCTGCCGGGACACTCTTAATCTTGATAGCCTGCATCTGAAGAGCACTTTATTGCCCCAAGAGACTCCCAATGGGGCTGGAGAACAGAACTGGTCTGTGGCCGATCAGAGTAGAGAGGGGACAATTTAACTTGTGGCACACCTGGAAGTGGGAGAACGCCGGAAGGAGCACAAACGGGGTGACACCGACAGGACGCAACACGAAGGGCCTTTCTCAAACCGCCCCCTACACACTACCCCTTCACTAACGAGTGTCACTCCAAATTTGAGTCACACTCGTAGATATGGAGGGCACTTCCACTGAAGGGGGAGGGTATGTAAAAAAGACGGGCAGGAATGGGAGGCCCTCTTCACTTCACCGGAAAAGGAAAACTTCGTGGCCATGGCAACAGAAAGACGCCCCGTGTACGGCTGTTACACTGTGGTAAAGATTATGACCCGCTAGGACATGAGTTCCGTTATAGACTAATTCAAATAATTTAAGCGATTTCACATGTCTTTCAATCCGATTACCATCTGACAATTCCAATCAAAGAAATGAATAAATGTTGCCAATTGTGCTCACATTTTATGGCGCCAGGGCTGCACAATCATATCAAACGTCAGCATGATTTGTTTGTTTTGTTTAAACTTTAAAACCACGCTTTGTTATTTTCAGTGTGACAAAGGTGTGGGGAACATGTGGACACATGCGGCACTTACATTCATGTTGTTTCCTCTCCCATTTAGACGTTGCACTTCCTGCCAAAGTCGATGGAAGCCTGCATCGATGCAGACTCGCTATTTAAGGGCTGAACGGTCCACTCCCCCTCTGCACTCCGTGGAATGGGACAGCCCTTAATATGGCAGACCCTCCGCGCGAACCATGGATGTATTATTTTAACTGGATGCCGGACGGAAACATGGCACCCGTTCATTTCTATGGGAGTTGCTCACCCAGCGCATACGCCGAAAAAGTTTCTGGCTTCCGGGTTTACTTCCTGATCATTGGGCCATTGAGCAGGCGCAGTAAAGTCATCTCCCATAATGCTTCACGTCAATGGGAACGAGCGAAGCGCGGTCTTAATGAAGTGAAGCGCGGCCACGATAAAAATCTACCGCGGATGAAATTTACAGTACGAGAGGTGTACAAACTCAAATAATGAGTTTTAGGGCACATGATCCAACTACGATGTAATATAATGACATTATATACGTAATAAGTCTTTATAATAAGAGTTTAAGACGAGTGATTTTTATTTGATGACTTTCTATAGCTGACCGTATTCTAAAATCATGGGATTAAACAACAGAAAAACTGTTATGGACCGCAGCAGTCCATCAACCAAATAAATCAGAGTTATTTGTTCATTTAATTAATCCCATATTTGAGAGATGACTGCTTATCAGATTAACTTTCAATGATGATTCAAAGGTATTACCTTTTTTCATGGACATATTGGCTTTCGCTGTAAGTGTCACACTGTTCTTAATGCATAAAGTCCTTGTGTTACCCATTCATTTTCTCTTTTTATTTTTCTGATAGGCAATCTGATAGTCTTTAGATGAACTATGGATGGAACCCGGGGATGAGACCCAGATTAAGACTAGCTTCTCTAATAATGTTCTGTTTCTTTATAGGTTTTTATCTGCTTTGTTAACCCTTGAGGCAAAGTTCAAGTCATCAGATATCAAATTGGCTCTGTCTGTGTGTTTTCTTGATCATCAGAGAGCTTATGGCAAAAAATTAAAAGCATTAAATACAGAAAAAAACATTTAAAAACTATATATCTGTGGTTAATTAGGAAGATGTGGAAAAGATTATAAGCAGTAAAAGTGAAAAAAAAAAAAAAGACTTATTTTTATTAAACCTTTATGAGAAGAATCAAATTGGTACACAAGAGGTTTTTCTTTTAATTTCTTGAATAAACAAATTGCTTGTTCTAATGAATACTGTATGTGGGTCACAATTATATTTATGTATTTAGTTATGTATTTATTATTAAGCCATATCGTCCTGGTGTCTATTTTCTGTCTGGGATTCAAAATGGTGTCACTGTCATGCAACACTCAGAAAATAGTTAGACAACAGTGTATGTCTGTAAAACTGTCAATGATAGTGATGTTTCAGGAATATCACTCATATTTTATCTGAACAAATCAAAATACTAAATTTGTAATAAAAGTTCTAAAAAATGTACTTTATTCAAACACAGACAGCATTGGGAGTGAACAGTGTGATGGAACTACTGAACTAAAATGAACTTATGTGACCTAAAATATAGGCTATGAAATAAACAAATACATAATTATCATTAATAACATTAGGAGTAAATTGTCCAAGACCTTTTAGCCACACACACTCACATAAATGGTTAGTTTTGTTTGATTTGTCCATTTGTAATGATAACTTCAGTTAAGATGTTCACCTTTAAGTGGTTAAATACTCATGTCAAATGAAAGCCTGTTCCATGTTTGTTCCCAGCCTTAAATTTTTTAAGATAGAATGTTATCTGAAACAGTTATTTTCTATACATAATGTTATGGGGTAAGGTTTATATTTGTTATATTTTATTTTCTATAAAATATGAATGGCATAAAAAATGTAAGAAATCAAAATAAAAACACAATATAATGAAATGTTTAAAAAATGTTTTTGAGTCTTACTTACAAAATGTTGTTCACGTTAATTATTAATGAATTATTCTCAGAAAAAAATGCCAATGTTCCAGGTAGGCCAAAAAAGTTTGTATTTTATTAAGATTATCTTGTTTGAATAGAGTTAATGGTGTAATACATGAGTGATACATAAAATATGACAAATACATTAGATAAATCAGAATGACCACCATACTGTCATCAATGAAACTTGTTTATTAAACCATCCTCCACAGCTGCAGGACACATTCAGCCATGTTCACTCTTTTCCCTGGAGTGATGCTCCTTTACCTCCAATCTCTGTAGAGAGAAAAATCTTAAATTAAAAATTAAAAATCTTAATCAACTGGAACATGACAAATGTGTTATTGATCTTTATTGTACTTTATCAATTTATTCAAGTAAAGTTTTTCGTTTTATAAAGTCTCTCTTTTATTATTTTTACAGTCTAAAACTTACATTATCTGAATGTATTATTTATAAAACAATTAATACATTTACACATATTCCCAATAAAGATCCACCTACCAAACACAACTCTGTGATCCCCTGACACATAGTCTACACATTAGCCACAGTTATTCGGGCGCGTTTTTTAAAAAAAACTTTCTTTAAACTTAATATATAGCTACTTGTGATGTAGGACCATCGTGTTAGTAAAATGTATCTTACTTAATTCTTTATTTCATTGTATATTATCCCATACACAGCAGTCTAATGTAAGTACAATCAAGATACGTGGACGAGGATTTAATTGAAATATAAAGTCTAAATACGTTTACAAACCACAACTATCAAGCGAGTGATAATTAACTCTGAGAAAATACATGTGTTAAGTCACTCTATGTCAAAAAGAAACTCACCGCTTAGTCGTTTTCTCAACTTTCAGAACAATTTTGGACCAAAGAGCCTGAAAGAAGTTAGTTGGCGTCCTCGCTCCCGAGACACAGCATGACCGCGCTTTGACAGTGCGTGTGTACAGTGACGTCACCAGACAGATAGCGACTTTCCTCTGGCTTTTCTAGCCTTTTGAACACTTTTTGACCGATCAAAAGTCCAAGTCATAAAAATATAAAATACAAAGATCAGTTATTGACGGTGCTTACGGCTGGAGATGTCCTGTAAACGGTTTTACAGCCGTCTCTTTTACTCTTGCCGCCTATGGGAAAAATGCTTTTTGGGCCCAATGGGGATTTTTCGTTGCAATACCACGAGTGGCCACTGGGAAAAATCGGCGTGCCGCCGAGGGGCGGTCTGGTATCCAGTTCTCATAATACATCCATGGCGCGGACGCGCAAACGGAGGGGTAGTGGGTAGGGAGGGTGTGTAGGGGGCGGTTTGGGATTGGGCCGAAGAGCAGCCGAGCACCACGGAGCAGACAGCTGCCGAGCAGAGTCCAGCTGAGAAGGAAAGTCCAGAGTGTTACGACGCATCCTTACAACAGCGGCAGAGTGAGGAGCTCTGCCTTCCGCGTAAGTACTCTTCACTGTAGTAGCACTCTGGCTTAAGAGGAAGAGGTCACTCGGCTTGTATTGCGTTGTGCACCCCCACTGCCGCTGTTTCCTTCTTAATTACAGGTGTCCTTGGCTGAGGTCCTGTCTGTCACTGGAGGAGCAAGGGAAGAGGAAGGACCCAAACTGCAGGCTGGCGTTTTAATCCTTTTTAATAGAATTTGCATCCTGTAGAGGACAGTTGCCTGCTCCATTTTAAACCCACCTGCTTGTATTTTATAAAAAACAGTTTTTAATTTAAAAAAATCTGGTTTTAACAGCAATCTTATTGTCGTCTCCTTGGTTTTAACTTGCTGCTCACCACTTGATTTTAAAGGACCAATTCAGAGTTTTTTTTTTTTAATATTTTCATTTTAATCTATTTAACCACAATAACATTACCATGAGCGTAGGGAAGTGCTGGGTACTTACAGGTAAAGTGTGCACTTTATAATTAAGCCCAGTTCCAGATGTTGACCAGTAGTTACAGGTAAAGTAGTGGGTAGTTACACAGTAAGTAAAGCCAACAACTGAGCACTTTATAATCCAGCCCAGTTCCAGATGTTGACCAGTAGTTACAGGTAAAGTAGTGGGTAGATACAAAGTAAGTAAAGCCAACAAGTGAGCACATAATAATCCAACCCGGTTCCAGATGTTGACCAGTAGTTACAGTAAAGTAGAGGGTAGATACAAAGTAAGTAAAGCCAACAAGTGTTCACTTTATAATCCAGCCCGGTTCCAGATGTTGATCAGTAGTTACAGTAAAGTAGAGGGTAGTTACACAGTAAGTAAAGCCAACAACTGAGCACTTTATAATCCAGCCCGGTTCCAGATGTTGACCAGTAGTTACAGGTAAAGTAGTGGGTAGATACAAAGTAAGTAAAGCCAACAAGTGAGCACATAATAATCCAACCCGGTTCTAGATGTTGACCAGTAGTTACAGTAAAGTAGAGGGTAGATACAAAGTAAGTAAAGCCAACAAGTGTTCACTTTATAATCCAGCCTGGTTCCAGATGTTGATCAGTAGTTACAGTAAAGTAGAGGGTAGTTACACAGTAAGTAAAGCCAACAAGTGTTCACTTTATAATCCAGCCTGGTTCCAGATGTTGACCAGTAGTTACAGTAAAATAGAGGGTAGTTACACAGTAAGTAAAGCCAACAAGTGTTCACTTTATAATTCAGCCCGGTTCCAGATGTTGACCAGTACTTAAAGGTAAAGTAGAGGGTAGTTACACAGTAAGTAAAGCCAACAAGTGTTCACTTTATAATCCAGCCCGGTTCCAGATGTTGATCAGTAGTTACAGTAAAGTAGAGGGTAGTTACACAGTAAGTAAAGCCAACAACTGAGCACTTTATAATCCAGCCCGGTTCCAGATGTTGACCAGTAGTTATAGGTAAAGTAGTGGGTAGATACAAAGTAAGTAAAGCCAACAAGTGAGCACATAATAATCCAGCCCGGTTCCAGATGTTGACCAGTAGTTACAGTAAAATAGAGGGTAGTTACACAGTAAGTAAAGCCAACAAGTGTTCACTTTATAATTCAGCCCGGTTCCAGATGTTGACCAGTACTTAAAGGTAAAGTAGAGGGTAGTTACACAGTAAGTAAAGCCAACAAGTGTTCACTTTATAATCCAGCCCGGTTCCAGATGTTGACCAGTAGTTACAGGTAAAGTAGAGGGTAGTTACACAGTAAGTAAAGCCAACAAGTGTTCACTTTATAATACAGCCCAGTTCCAAATGTTGATCAGCAGTTACAGTAAAGTAGAGGGTAGTTACACAGTATGTAAAGCCAACAAGACAGCACTTTATAATCCAGCCCGGTTCCAGATGTTGACCAGTACTTAAAGGTAAAGTAGAGGGTAGTTACACAGTATGTAAAGCCAACCGGTGTTCAGTTTATAATACAGCCCGGTTCCAGATGTTGATCAGTAGTTACAGTTTAAGTGCTGGGTTGTCGCAGCGAAAGTACTGGACAGTTAGACAGTAAGCAAAGACAAGTGTGATCTTAATGGCCAGGTTACTTAAAAGGTGAATTACTATGTGAGGTGTCTGTGTGTTTAAAAAAATAAAGATATTTTATACGTCTGCATGTCTTGTCATTATTTTGTGAAACACATATTCATCAATACATTACAGTGTTTAAGTTCATCACTGGTCTACATTATCTGTATCCATGCTGATTCTTAACAGGAAGTGGCACATCAAGGTATGCACAGCAAAAGCGTATGTCCAGGAAAAGTACACAGTCCTGATAAGTTCATGGTAAGACACGGGAAACTACACTGTAAGACTCCAGGACTTACACTGCAAGACGTGAGTGTAACTACCCCATAGATACTGCAAAATGTCATAGTACATGTGTAAGAGTTACCCAAACAGTTGAGGAAACTACACGGTAAGACTCCAGGACTTACACTGTAAGACGCGAGCATAACTACCCCATAGATACCGCAAAATATCATGGTACATGTGTGAGAGTTACCCAAACAGTTGAGGAAACTACACTGTAAGTCTCCAGGACTTACACTGTAAGACGCGAGCGTAACTACCCCATAGATACCGCAAAATGTCATGGTACATGTGTGAGAGTTACCCAAACAGTTGAGGAAACTACACTGTAAGAGACGGGAAACTACACTGTAAGACGTGGGCTGTAATCTAAAGTGCTACCCATTTCTCCAGTAAAGATCAAGTTTCTTCTTTGTCTGCTGCTGCTCGGTCGATGAATCCTTGCTGAAAGACACTTTTCACAGAAATCTCTCTGAAATTGTTCACAGTCCTCATCAATATCTGCGGAGTGCGGACTCAGTTTGTGGAGGTTTGGGGTTTGATACTTGTCAAATGATGGGATGGTGTTATAGCAACCGAACCATGACGTCACTCAGTGTCTGACGTTTTTCTACGTCATCACGTAATAAAAGCTCCACTCTAACTGTATTATCAAGCCTGTATATAAAAGTGTCTTTTTTGTTCACAGTAGTTCAGCTTTGCAGTTTCGTTGCTGTTGTGTTCTTAATTTGTCTCAAAAACATCCATCATTCATGGATCAAAATTTCTTAACTCAGTTTAACAAGAAGACTTTGAAAACTTACATCATTATCTCTAATATGTAGTGCTGTTTGTAATACAGCTCACTCAAAAAAAATTTGAATGATGAGGCGTTGCCTACCTTCGGTTGGTTTTGGTTTGATTGACTGACATAGATGGGATTAAGTGAAGATGGCTACTCTGACGGAATAAACAAAACCCAAATAAAACAGAAACCTTTGCTGTCAGTCCAGGGCGGGCATACCTGACTCACGGCCCCCAATGCCCGCCCATGCCGCCGGGTCTGGGTAGGGTACTACAGGTCAATCTGGACTGGGGGGGCACAAAGTCCAATTTGGGGGGGCAGTGCCCCCTCGTGCCCCCCCATGACGTCAGCGCTGCAACAGACTCCCTGTTACACATTATTATCATTGTACTATGTCCCTTTATCTCTTATAAATATGGGGTGCTGTTTGTAATACAGCTCACTGAAAAAAAATGTAATGATATGAATGTAGTTTTTATAAAAAAAATTTATACATTTTGGTACTTTCTGTTACTGCAAGAAACAATGTGCATGTTTACTAACTATTTAGTTGTGCTTGAGAAATTTATACTTAACATTTATATATTCACATAAATATTTACAATTTATATTTAAAATTAACATAAATATTGAACAATTTCATTTATATTAAAATTTAACATTTATGTTTTTATCAAGTATTTGTATGAAAAATGTATTTTTATATTAATAATTAATATGTGTTTATATTTAATGTTTACATTTATATTCAGCATTTACGTGTCATATTAAGTATTTACATGTAGGACACATACTTTTTCATCTCAAATTTGTTCTTCTTTGTTTCTTTGTTTAAAATTAAAGCCAAATGTCAACTCTTTTTGTCAATAGCTTCTTTGTCATGTGACCAATCATCCTAAAATCTATCTTGGAAAAAAACAGTAAATCAGAACAATTGGACACATCTATTTTCTTATCTAGAATTTGTCCTCCAAAACTTTTCATGTTTAACTTTTAAGCAACATCTTCTTCACAAAATTATCTCCAAACTTTACATTCCATTTAATTGTTAAATAACAGGAATTGTTTTCTTCATTCTTAAAACAGATCTGAACTTCACAAATAGCTTTAACAATATACTTTAAAATAGGGATGGGAATCAAAAACCAATTCCAGTTGAGAATCGTTAACAGCTCCATTAAAGTCATCATGAGTCTTTTGCTAATTCCCTTATCATTCCTTCCACTGACAGAGTTCAGAAGCGCCAGAATTGTGGCTTCATTTTTCACAAAAGGCGCCTGCTGCACAACCTTAAGTGAGTGGAAACACCAGCAGCTTGCCAAAGTTATCTATGCTGTGACGTGTGTTTGACATTGTTGACACTGAAAATCTACAGGCCAACATTTGCTCACGGAATATCTGTAGGAATCAATAAGGGAATTGTTAAAGAATTGGATCGATTAGCAGGATTGTCAAGAGCACTTGTATCAATAAAATCTTATCACTTCCCATCCCTTCTTTAAAGACTCTTTATTTGCACAAGGGAGCAGGACAACGCCACAAACCACACCTCCAATCAGCTGACTAGACTACTTATACTCGACCATCCCTCATTACTCAGTTTGTCCCTGACTCTTAAACCTACCCTTCTCTTTCAACATGTTTTTCCTTTTCTCCACTCAGCTCCTTGCCCACCTAATCCTAGGCGGGGGTCAAGATCAGGTTGGGCAGAACCCGATGAGACGGTACCCCCACACGCCGAGTCTCCCTCTGCCAAGCTTCTGACGTTCTTCCAGACGGTGCTCCTCTCAACATGCTGTATCTCATGTCACACGTTCATCATCGTCATTCCTCAGATTCTTATACATTCATTAAACCTTCAAACACACACATTTGTGGTGTGGTCCTTGCTAGTGACATTGCCTTTGGGACAGGGTGTTGTGAAGCCAAACTTGTCCACCCTGTTAAAGTGAAATATCAAGAAAAGCAGAATGTCCTGTAGCTTGTATCAGAGAAATAAGCTATTTTCCCATAGCTGGGGCAGTGGTTGATGGTGCCAGGGCCTGTCCGTTTGTAGGACGCCCTGAACACTGCATCTCTGGGGACCACTGCTGCTCCGAGATCCCCTTCAGTTTAGCCTGGGACTGTGACAGACCCAGTTTCCATGTGTGGCCACGTGGAGGCACTGCAGGGGTCTTGGTGGTGGAGAGGCTGTGGACAGTTGGAGAAGATGTGAACCATCTCCTCCTTTGTTTACCCTGTTAGAAGACAGAGCAGCAGCAGTGAGGGCAGTGACCAGCAGGAAGTACAAAACACTGAGGCAGCAGCACAAACCACCAGGTCACTACGGCACAAACCGCTGCACCAGACTCTCCACACACCCTGTGTGCATGCACACCCACACACCCCATTCACACCCCATTCACACACATTCACACACATTCACACACATTCACTCTCACATTTACACCCATTCATTCGCACATTCACACACATTCATTCGCACATTTACACACATTCATTCGCACATTCACACACATTTATACACATTCACACACAATCATTTGCACATTACACACATTTATACTCATTCACACATTCATTCGCACATTTACTCACATTCATTCGAACATTTACACAATTATTCGCACATTTACACACATTTACAGACATTCACACACATTAACACATTCATTCGCACATTTACACACATTTACACACATTCACGCACATTCAAACACATTCACTCGCACATTTACACAGATTCGCTCTAACATTCATAAACATTTACTCTTTCCATTTTTTATTTCTATTTTGGGACATTGAGACAATACAACACTTTACAAAACAACATATAACATCTATTTTTTTTTGTTTTTTTCTATTTCTTGGACATAAAGACAAAACATCACAACACAGAAAAACAAATAACACCTATTTTTTGTTTATTTTTTTATTTTTTTGGACATAAAGACAAAACATCACAACACAGAACAACATATAACATCTATTTTTTTGTGTTTTTTTCTATTTCTTGGACATAAAGACAAAACATCACAACACAGAACAACATATAACATCTATTTTTTGTGTATTTTTCTATTTTTTTGGACATAAAGACAAAACATCTCGACACAAAACAACATATAACATCTATTTTTTTGTGTTTTTTTTTTTTTTTGGACATAAAGACAAAGCACATCACAACACAAAACAACGTTTAACATCTATTTTTTCTGTGATTTTTTTCTATTTTTTTGGACATAAAGACAAAACCCTTTACCACCCCATCTCATCGGATGACCTGCCTCTCTCTCTCCTGCTTCTTCCTCTCCTTCTGCTTTCTTTTCCATTCCAGCCTTCGCTGCCTCTTCTTCTCAATCATCTCCTGCCTCTTACTGTCCTCCTGCTCCTGCTTCTCAATCATCTCCTGCCACACTCTCTCCTCTTGCTCCTGCTGCCCAAACATCTCCTGCCTCTCTCTCTCCTGTTTCTTCCTCTCCTTCTGCTTTCTTTTCCATTCCAGCCTCCGCTGCCTCTTCTTCTCAATCATCTCCTGCCTCTTACTCTCCTCCTGCTCCTGCTTCTCAATCATCTCCCGCCTCTTACCCTCCTCCTGCTTCTCAATCATCTCCTGCCTCTTACTCTCCTCCTGGTCCTGCTTCTCAATCATCTCCTGCCTCTTACTCTCCTCCTGCTCCTGCTTCTCAATCATCTCCTGCCTCTTACTCTCCTCCTGCTCCTGCTTCTCAATCATCTCCTGCCTCTCACTCTCCTTCTGCTCCTGCTTCTCAATCATCTCCTCCGCCTCTCTCTCTTCCTGCCCCTGCTTCTCAATCATCTCCTGCCTCTCACTCTCCTCCTGGTCCTGCTTCTCAATCATCTCCTGCCTCTTACTCTCCTCCTGCTCCTGCTTCTCAATCATCTCCTGCCTATTACTCTCCTCCTGCTCCTGCTTCTCAATCATCTCCTCCTGCCTCTCACTCTCCTTCTCCTCCTGCTTCTCAATCATCTCCTCCTCCTCTCTCTCCTCCTGCCCCTGCTTCTCAATCATCTCCTGCCTCTCTCTCTCCTGTTTCTTCCTCTCCTTCTGCTTTCTTTTCCATTCCAGCCTCCGCTGCCTCTTCTTCTCAATCATCTCGTGCCTCTTACTGTCCTCCTGCTCCTGCTTCTCAATCATTTCCTGCCTCTTACTCTCCTCCTGGTCCTGCTTCTCAATCATCTCCTGCCTCTCACTCTCCTTCTGCTCCTGCTCCTCAATCATCTCCTCCGCCTCTCTCCTCCTGCTTCTCAATCATCTCCTGCCTCTACTCTCTCCTGCTCCTGCTTCTCAATCATCTCCTGCCTCTTACTCTCCTCCTGGTCCTGCTTCTCAATCATCTCCTGCCTCTCACTCTCCTTCTGCTCCTGCTTCTCAATCATCTCCCTCTCTCTCTCCTCCTGCCCCTGCTTCTCAATCATCTCCTGCCTCTACTCTCCTCCTGCTCCTGCTTCTCAATCATCTCCTGCCTCTACTCTCCTCCTGCTCCTGCTTCTCAATCATCTCCTGCCTCTACTCTCCTCCTCCTGCTTCTCAATCATCTCCTCCTCCTCTCTCTCTCCTCCTGCCCCTGCTTCTCAATCATCTCCTGCCTCTCATCTCCTTCTGCTCCTGCTTCTCAATCATCTCCTGCCTCTACTCTCCTCCTGGTCCTGCTTCTCAATCATCTCCTGCCTCTCACTCTCCTCCTGCTCCTGCTTCTCAATCATTCCTGCCTCACTCTCTCCTCCTGCTCCTGCTCATCTCTCCTCCCTCTCTCTCCTCTAGCTCAATTCTCTGCTCCACCAGCCATCTCCTACCTTCCATATCCTTCACCTGTATCCCCTGCTCCTGTCTCTCCTCCTCTCTCCTGCTCTCCAACATTCTAACCTGTTGTTTTCAACATCTCCTCCTCTCTCCTCTCTCCCTCTCCAAAACCTCCTCCTCCACTCTCTGCCTCTCCACCTGCTCCTTTCTGTAGATCTCCTCCCTCCCCTTCTCAACAACTCTCCTGCATCTGAATATACCTGGCAGCCTCAGTCTCCATCTCCTTCTCCTTCCTTTCTCCTCACCCTTCATCCATCCTTGCTCATCTTGTTTTTCCCTTCAATACTTACCCATCTGTCCTCCTCCTCCTCTCCCTCTCTCGCCTCCAACACCTCCTTCTCCACTCTCTGCTTCTCCTCCTGAGAGATCTCCTCCCCCCTTCTTGCTCCAACACATCGGTCTCAATCTAATTGACTGCTTCTGTCTCCTTCTCCTTCCTTTCTCCTCACCCTTCATCCATCCTTGCTCCTTATCGCTCCTCCACTTGATATTTGCCCATCTTAACTCCTCCTCTTCTCTCCATCTAGTCGCTCTATGCCTCTCCAACGGCTCCTTTCTGTATAACTCCTCCCTCCCCTTCGTGCAACAAGGAATCAGACCCCATCTCCTTCTCCTTCCCTTCTTCTCACCCTTCATCCATCCTTGCTCCTTCTTGCTCCTCCCCTGGATACTTACCCATCTGTCCTCCTCCTCCTCCTCCTCCTCTATTCCTGTCCCGATCTTGAACATCTTCCTTTTAAGTCTCTGCCTCTCCTCCTGCTCCTTTCTGTCATTTTCCTCCCTCCTCTTCTTGCTCCAAAACATAGGTCTCAATCTAACTGACAGCTTCTGTCTGCTTCTTCTTCGTTTCTCCTTCACCCATCCTTGCTCCTCCTTGCTCCTCCCCTGGTTATTTCCCCATCTGTCCTCCTCCTCCACTCTCCAATGCTCCTCCTGCCCTTTTCTGTAGATCTCCCCCCTCCTGCTCCTGCTCCTGTATCTCACTGACTGCTTCAGTCCCATTATCCTCCCTCACTCTTTCTTCTTCCTCTCCTGGATACTTACCTCCTCCTCCTCCTTCTCCTCTCCTCCTCCTCTTCCTCCTCGTTCTCCTCCTCCTTCTTCCTCTCTCCCTCTCTCACTCTTCTTTGTTGGTGTTGGTCCTCGATCTGATGGTGTCTTGTCTCTCCTTGTTTGTGATTTTCTCTGGCTTTAGTTTTCTGTAAGATCAAACCAGAACAATGTCAGTAACACTTTCAAAACACACTAAACTAAAAGTTCACTCATATTTTCCTCAGAGTCCAGCACTAAGACTTCCTCCTCATCATGGAGGTCAATGTCTGAGTTTATAAGATCATGTCAGTGCAGCTCTACAGTTTAAAACAGGAAGGACATTGGCCAGGACAACTTCACAATTTGTCATCTTTCATAGAGCACCACTCATGAATGAAGATTCATTGATCCTCACAGAGTCAAGAAACAGTGACGACTAAAAAAAAATTTCAAATACTTTGCAAGGAGCAAAGACATAAATAACACAAAGAAATCTTCATGTAATTGAGGTTGGTTGAAATAACCATTTGACATTCATTCAAAGTGACGCCTGAAATTAACCAGAAGAGACAACGAGCAAAAATTATGTCATAGATTATGAAAGAAAAAAGGTGGAAAGGAAATTTCCTGTATGATTTAATGTAATGTGATGACCAGGCAGAAAAGTTGTAAGTGATAAGCAACGTCTCTTAAAAATGGATAAATCGGATAACTGTCATTCATTCACTGACACACGTTTCAACCTGACAGGTCAAAAATACAAGAGAAGACACATATATTAAATGGGCTGACACAAAAATAAGAATTCAATCTACTATAATTAAAATACAAAACCCTTAAAACTCTTACTTTAAAAGCAGAATCTCCAGCTTCATAACTAAATTTACACAGGAAACTGATGGAGTGGGTTTGAGCTCATTGATCTATTAAGAAGTTATGCTGCTCCATGTGTGATCCACTGAAAAGTCATTTGAACTTTCAGACCACTGTATTCAATCCAAACACACCAAAATAAAAATAGAGAGATATTTGATTGTGCCACAGCGCAGTGCTGTGGATTTACAGAGGCTCTGTTTAATCCTTTGATGCGCAACATGGGTACCCTCTGTTTAATGCACAACATGGGTCAGAAATGACCCACATTCATTTCAATGGCTCTTTAACGCTGGCTAAGTTTATCTTTGTTTCATCTTTTTAAATCAATTCATCTTATGATTAGTTATTACAAGTAACTTTTGGGTATCCGGTTTTTTATTACCACGTATCCTTATTTTCATTTTTCCCTTTTGATGCTATGAAGAGAACCAGCTTTTGTATTACTATGTCAAATATCCACAAATGGGTCAATAATGACTCATATGTAATTTATAATTTACATCTTGTAATCATAATTTGTTTCTAGTTATTTCTTTAGCAGTGAGTGGGTCAAAACACTTGTGTGCTGTTCTGTACTTTTAATTGATAACTGAAAACTGCTGAATTCTGTTCTGACTTTACTTCAACTAAAATCAATAATACAGAAAGCTGTTTGGATATGAAATAGATATTGGCAATATCAACTGTAGTTAAGCTCGACTGTTACTTGAACTTTCAGGACAGGTACTCAATTTAGGTCAACTAGTGCACCAGTAGACTTTACTACTGAAGCAAAATGTGTCACTATTATGACTAGTAGATCAAAAACGGCCACTAGTAAAAGTAGTAGACTGTTCAGGTCTATTTTAGTAGACTTCAAAATGTTCACTAGTACTAAAAGTAAGTCTTATATGCTACTAGGGAGTGGAAAGGCAAATTTAAGCTTCCCACTGGCTATTCAAAGTATTACAGCTCATCAGGGTGCTGGATTTGCTTATAATCCATCAAACCTTGTTTGCATTTGTTGTACTCATACTACTAGTTCATCTTTTGCTGATTCGGCGAACGTCACAGCAGAGCCCGCCCAAAAGTCCTTCACAACACTCCCTTCTCAAAATCACATACTCCCGAGTAGTACCTGTTTACTGTATACTATGTGGGACACCTGCTTGTATTTTATAAAAAACAGTTTTTAATTTAAAAAAATCTGGTTTTATCAGCAATCTTATTGTCGTCTCCTTGGTTTTAACTTGCTGCTCATCACTTGATTTTAAGGGACCAATTCAGAGTTTTTTTTTTTAAATAATTTCATTTTAATCTATTTAACCATAATTACATTACCATGAACGTAGGGAAGTGCTGGGTACTTACAGGTAAAGTAGAGGGTAGTTACACAGTAAGTAAAGCCAACAAGTGTTCACTTTATAATCCAGCCCGGTTCCAGATGTTGACCAGTAGTTACAGGTAAAGTAGAGGGTAGTTACACAGTAAATAAAGCCAACAAGTGTTCACTTTATAATTCAGCCCGGTTCCAGATGTTGACCAGTACTTACAGGTAAAGTAGAGGGTAATTACACAGTAAGTAAAGCCAACAAGTGTTCACTTTATAATCCAGCCCGGTTCCAGATGTTGACCAGTAGTTACAGGTAAAGTAGAGGGTAGTTACACAGTATGTAAAGCCAACAAGTGTTCACTTTATAATCCAGCCCGGTTGCAGATGTTGATCAGTAGTTACAGTTTAAGTGCTGGGTTGTCGCAGCGAAAGCACTGGACAGTTAGAGAGTAAGCAAAGACAAGTGTGATCCTAATGGCCAGGTTACTTAAAAGGTGAATTACTATGTGAGGTGTCTGTGTGTTTAAAAAAATAAAGATATTTTATACGTCTGCATGTCTTGTCATTATTTTGTGAAACACATATTCATCAATACATTACAGTGTTTAAGTTCATCACTGGTCAACATTATCTGTATCCATGCTGATTTTAAGAGGAAGTGGCACATCAAGGTATGCACAGCAAAAGCGTATGTCCAGGAAAAGTACACAGTCCTGATAAGTTCATGGTAAGACACGGGAAACTACACTGTAAGACTCCAGGACTTACACTTTAAGATGCGAGGGTAACTACCCCATAGATACTGCAAAATGTCATGGTACATGTGTGAGAGTTACCCCAACAGTTGAGGAAACTACACTATAAGAGATGGGAAACTACACTGTAAGACGTGGGCTGTAATCTAAAGTGCTACCATGCATTTTATTTAAAAGCGCCTTTCAAGACACTCAAGGATGCTGAACAAGATTAAAAAACAACCACAGCAAAATCACAATAAAAATCAACAATAATGATAAAATCAACAATAGAAAAGCACAACAAATAAGGACCGGTATAGGGAGAGGAGGTAAGCTATTGTCCAGTGGGGTAATGCAGTCCTGAACAGGTGAGTTTTGAGTCTGGACTTGAAAAGAGACAGGGAGGTCAGGTTTTGGAGGTCTGGAGGAAGGGAGTTCCAAAACTGGGGAGCAGAGTGACTGAAGGCCCTGCTCCCCATGGTGCTGAGGCGGGCAGAGGGCACAGTGAGGTGGGTGGAGGAGGAGGATCTGAGGGAGCGAGCAGGAGTGGCAACGTTGAGGAGGTCAGACAGATATGGACCTTGCAGTGCAGTTGAACCCGCCTGATTCATCGTCTGTCATTATCTGCCAGGATAATGATCAGATCAAGTTGGTCCTCGGCCTATTTGTTGTCCTTGTTAGCAATTCATTAGCTACAGTCATATCAAACACATAATGACAGTTTAAATTTAAAAAGCAAGCAACGTCAGAACCTTATTTAAGTCATTTGTCTTAAACAAGTAGTTTATCCAATATAGTTTCAGGCTGAGAACCAGGAAGTGACAAATGCAAACTCACTTCTACTCATTCCTGCACCACTACATCAGGTAGACCCACGCCAAGCCAAGCTCCAATCCACAACTACCATGAGCAGCCCGACCCATCCATCGTCCTAGAGCAGGAAGAAGCTGGAGCTACGACAGCAGGAGGAAGTGACTGCATATACTGAGATTAGCATAGATGCTAATGGCTTCAGTACCTATTTTGATTGGATCTGGACTGCATGTCTTTGTTAAACAAAAACATAAAAATACTGAAAGCATTTCTCAATAGAAAGGATACTTTCGCTCCATCTTCAATGTGTTTTGGGTAGTTTGTTCTAAAAGGCTTATTTCTGGTATGTTGCACTACAGCAGTAGCTGCATTTAGCCAATCAGACAATGTAATCACATTGGCTAAATGCAGACAATCAGTCAAAACAGTGTATTAAAAATATAAATACATGCACAAAAAGTAAACAAATCTACCTGGAAATCATAAAAAGAACAATATTTTCAACAAACAGGGTTATTACTGGCCTCAACTCATTCCATAGGTTTATGAATAACATAAGGTATATGCAAATGAAAAAGAAATGTAAGTTGAGTGTTCTTGCTTCTATGGAAATGATAAATAATACCATTATATATGATAAATACTACACCATTATCCCATTAATACTCTGAAATCTGCAACATTTACAAAATCAAGGCTAAATTCTAAGTAGTTAATTAAATTAATTATTACCAACTGCATTCAATTCAATCAAATCAATGTCATTATAAGATCATCTGACCCATTTGTTCCTTTTGTTTAATTGTATGAAGATATGGCCAAGTTGAAATCTAAGTGTTGCAGAGAAATTTGGCCCTCTTACAGATGGCACAAAATTAATGTGGCCCTCATATCAGGCAAAGTTGCCACTACCTGATCTAGAGGACTTGTGTGATTATTATTGTGTTGCAGTGATTCTTGAAGAGAATGTGCAAACTGTTTGATAAACTTTAATGGCATGTAGCCTCTGCGAAAGAGACCTGTATTAGAGATCAGGGGTCAAACAGTAGATCTTAAATGACACACTTTGACTAAACCTGATATAGGGCTGATTTTACATCTAAAGAGTTGTTTTTTATGTAATGAAGTAACTCTACTTTTATTGAGTGCAATATATTTACTTTCCTGTTGCCTCCTGTCGCCACTGATCATACAGCACCCAAAGAATCACAAATATGTTTTTGTAATGACACCACTAGATGGTGTGAGACATCTGCTTCTGCAAATTCGCCGCTTCAATGTCAGCCCAAACTGCACTGAGAGCAGAAACATGACCAGTTTGAGTCAGTTTATAACTCTGATGGGACATGACAGTTTTTTTCTACGGTGGCTTGTTGGTAACATTCATTCAAATGTAATATTTCATTTATAGAGCACTATGACAATAAACAGGTCAAAGTGGTTTACGGCAGTAATGACAAGATCAGAGATAGGAACAGGAACAAAACACAGAGAATACAGCTCTGACATGACAAGAGAATCCAAACCAGAGATCAAAAGGAATTTGCATTTCCCAAGTTTCTCAAGACATTTGCAGGAAAACTTTGGATAATCTGTCCTCCAACTGAAGCGCAACAGAGGATGGGTGATGCAACAGGACAACGACCCAAAGCATAGAAGTGAATCAACAATGGAATGACTTCACCAGAAGAAAATGCAGCTTCTGGAGTGGCCCAGTCAGAGTCCTGACCTCAACCTGATTGAGATGCTGTGGCATGACCTCAAAAGAGCAGTTCACACAGATATCCCAGGAATATTGCTGAACTGAAACAGTTTCATACAGAAGAATGGTCCAAAATTCCTCCTGACCATTGTGCAGGTCTGATCTACAACTACAGGAAACGTTTGGTTGAGGTTATTGCTGCCAAAGGAGGGTCAACCAGTTATTAAATCCAAAGGTTCAAATACTTTTTCCACTCTGCACTGTGACTGTTTACATAGTGTGTTGAATAAAAATATGAAAACATATAATTTTTTTGTGTGGAATTAATTTAAGTAGACTGTGTTTGTCTAGTGATGTGAATTAGATAAAGATCAGAACTTATTTTGTGACCAATTTAAGCAGAAATACAAGTAATCCCACAGGGTTCATGCTGCAAAGGAGGAGTGACTCTGAAGCTCTGACGTCTTTATTTCTCTCAATGAAATAAAAACAGTCACAGCAGAGCAGCAGTCCAGACCACGTCTCTCTGATCCTCTCTGAAGAATTACCAGAGTTTGTTTGTGCTGACCATCACTGGTGAGTACATGGCTTAATGAAAAATTAATCCTTACCTATTCAAACCAAAGCTTTAGCACAAAACAGAAGTCCAGACTAAAGCACAGGGACTGCTCTGAGGTGAGCTTTTCTCTGTTATTATACATAAGTGGGCTCATCTTTTGCAGATTTACTCTTTCTTTACCGTCAAAGGTTTTACTCTTACAAATTCCACTGATGAAGTTCTTTTTTCTCATTGTTAACGCTTTGATTACTTTAGTTATCACGAAGAAAATTAATCAGATGGACTGGTTCTGCTTTAAGATAACTAGCTTAGCTTGAATCTTTTGCGGAAACTCAAACCACATTCACACGTCTCTGTCCTACAGTTTCATCACTTAGCCCTAACAGAATTTTGATGGCGTCAGGTCTGAGTCCATAAGTCCACATGAGATCGTAAAATAAAAAAGCAGCGGGACATTTTTATGACCTCAGTACTCAGTCGGCCGATCTTTATTTGTATGGCGGCAGTTCATAACAAGTGTTATCTCAAGATATTTTACAACGGAGCAGGCGGAAGACAAAATCTTCCTTTTATATTCGCAGATATGCATAGATACACACATTCAAAACAGATTCATGAGCCAATCATAGACCTGTGTTCATCATATTTGTCACTGGAGAATATAAATGTATGAAATGTAAGGTCCTTGAGATGCAGCATCTTGTTTTCAAGAGGGTCCTCATGTCTACAAGGTTGCAAAGACAGCTGTTATGGATTAAAAATCAATAACAACCATGGATGGAAAGGTAATTCTAATACATCTATAATGATTTTAAGCTGGAGAGGAATAATGTTGATTAATATAGTAGGTAGTTGAACTGTCATTAAATTGGGGAAAACTGGTTTAAAAGAATGCATTTATTAAATAATTTATAAAAAGTTGAAAGTTGTTATTTATGCAAGACAGAGCACATGGAGTCCAGCAGAACCACAGCAGCAGGTCATCCATTATGGTTAGTCAATGTCATACTAATATATGTGTGCTGTTTGCAGGAGATACCATGCATTTAATTTTGTTGATCTCTCTGCCTGAGCCAGCCCTATCTGAAAGCTTCATCAAAAAGGAATGTTTTTAGTCTAACCTCAAATGCAGAGAGGGTGAACCATGGGCCATAAATGGTTCCAGAGAAGAGGAGTTTGAAAACTGAAGGCTCTACCACCCATACTACTTCTAGAAACTGGTGGTGCCACGATCAGGACAGCAGTTTGGGAGTATAATATTCTAGAGGGGTTGTACGGCACTACAAGCTCTTTAAAACAGAGGTGCCTGTCCGCTGAGAGCTTTATAAGTGAGGAGAAGTAACTTGATCATATATATTTTATTTATTCTATATCTTATTGGAGCCAATGCAGAGAAGCTAATACAGGAGTAATGTGATCTGTTCTCCTAATTCTAGGCAGTAAACTTGCTGCAGCATTTTGAACCAGCTGAAGCATCTTAAGCGACTCGCTGGGACAGCCTGATAGAAGAGAATTACAAGAATCAAGCCCAAAGGTAACAAAAGCATGAGGTGGCCTATAAGATAAGATAAGATAAGATAAAATAAGATAAGATAGGGTAAGACAAGATAAGATAAGATAAGATACACCTTTATTAATCCCACAGGGGGAAATTCCAGATTTACAGCAGCAGCAGGATACAAGAGAAAAGAAAAGATTTACAAATGAGACTATAAGTAATTAGAATAAAATACCAAATAGCATAAATACAACTCAATGAAAATAAATGAAAGAGCATGAGCCTTTCAGCAATATTAGCAATATATAAAAGATCTGATGAGAATAAGTAAAATGAAAAGAAAATAGGTGAAAAAGCCTTGGAGTTTCAGCAGTATTAACAATATTAACAATTATTAACAATATATAAACAGATCTGAATGAGTGTAAATGAATTGAAAATGAAAAAAATGAAAGAGCATGAGCCTTTCAGCAATATTAACATCATTAGCAATATATAAAGATCTGAATGAGAAAAAGTGAAATGAAAATTAAAGTAGATGAAAGAGCATGATCCTATCAGCAATATTAACAATATTAACAATATTACCAACATATAAAAAGATCTGAACATATAAAAAGATCTGAACAGAGAAGGATGAATTTGGAGTCCTTACAGTAAAAAATACAGATTATTGCACACTGGAGAGGTTTTTGTTGTACAGTCTAACAGCTGCAGGAAGGAAGGACCTGGGATACCTCTCTGTCACACACTTCGGGCGGAGCATCCTGTCACTGACAGAGCTCCTCAGTGCAGTGAGTGTGTGTTGGAGAGGGTGAGGGTCTCTGTCCATGATCACGGACAGTTTGGCTGTAGTCCTCCTCTCCACCACCTCCTCCACAGGTTCGAGAGGGCACCCCAGGACCGAGCTGGCCTTCTTTATGAGTTTGTCCAGCCTCTTCCTGTCAGCTGCTGTGATGCTGCTCCCCCAGCAGACCACTCCATAGAAGATGGCAGAGGCCACAACAGAGTCGTAGAAGGTCCTCAGGAGTGCCCCCTGCACCCCAAAAGACCTCAGCCTCCTCAGCAGATAGAGTCTGCTCTGACCCTTCTTATAAAGTGCAGCAGTGTTAACAGTCCAGTCCAGTCCAGTTTATTGTTGAGGTGAACACCCAGGTACTTGTAAGAAGTCACCATCTCGATGTCCCTTCCCTGGATGTTCACGGGTGATGGGGGGGAGTGGGGGCGCCTGCGGAAGTCCACGACCAGCTCCTTGGTCTTTCCAGGGTTGATCTGCAGGTGGTTCCACTGGCACCAGTCCACAAAGTCCGTGATGAGTTCTCTGTACGACCTGTCGTCCCCGTCTGTGATGAGGCCGACGATGGCAGAGTCGTCAGAGAACTTCTGCAGATGGCAGGTGGGGGACAGGTGGGAGAAGTCTGCCGTGTAGAGGGTGAAGAGGAACGGCGCCAGCACCGTTCCCTGTGGGGCCCCTACGCTGCAGAGGACAGTCTCCGACACTCCGTTCCGGGTCCTCACGTACTGTGGACGGTTTGTTAGGTAGTCTGTAATCCAGTGTGTGAGGTGTTGGTCTATGCCGGAGAGCTCCAGCTTGTCCCTCAGGATGGTCAGCCTGATGGCGTTTAGCATTAGCATCACTTTGAGACAGATCAAAAAGGGCTGTTCTTAAAATTGTTTCTTTATTTTTTGAGGGAGTTGAAGGACAAATTATGTTCAAATAGAACCCCAAGATTTCTAACAGTTTGTGCTTGGTGTCAGGCTAATGCCATCTAGGGCAGTTACAGCATTAGAAAAGGTTTCTGTAAGGTGCTGGGGGCCCAGAACAATGGCCTGTCTTCTCTGACTTAAAAGTTAGAAAAGTCCTTGTCATCCAGATTCTAATGTCCTTTAGACATGCCTCTAGTCGAGAAAGGTGATTTGTATTGCCTGACTTCACTGATAGTTACAGTTGCGTGTCATCAGCATAACAGTGAAAACTAGAAAAGCTCTCGGAGAGTGCAGACCTCCGCCAGCGCCACAGTCCTCAGCCATATTGTCATTTTGACCATAAATATTAGTCTTACCTTTATTTCATCGAAATATTTAGATTCCTTGACCATGAAAACATACCATTAGCAACCGGATTCATAATGATATCTATTTTAGTTCAGTAGTTATTCACAGAAATCACATTTTTCGCCATGGCGGCCAGACGCTGATTTGGATCGACACCAAAATGGAATCAGTTCTTCCTTTTCCCATGCTGAACATTTCCTCAAAATTTTATTAAAATCCATCCATTACTTTTTGAGTTATTTGTTCACAGACAGACAGACAGACAAACAAACAGACAGACGGACAGACGGACGGACGGACAGACGGACAAACAAACTCTCCCGAAAACATAACCTCCTTGGCGGAGGTAATAAATGGAGTCTTTCCTCATGACATCACCAAGGGAAAGCATATTTAGAGAGAAGAGAATTGGACCTAGCAAATAAACTTACACATTACCTAAGATAAAAGCATAAAGTAATGAGAAGAAAATCTTTCCATTTATTTAATGGTGTTTAATTCTTTAAATAGTTTTATATTCAAGCTCATTATCAAGAGTGAAAACATAAGTGTAAACAGTTTCAGGAAAACTTAATTGAGGGCTACAGATAACTCTTTCAATGTGCTCCAGTTGGAGGGACCTACAGTTTGGAGGACAGTGGTAGGAAGTTTCTAAAAGGTTCTACCTCTGATGTGCCTCCATCCTCCCACAACCTACAACAAATGGTAGACGAGGACTTCACCAAGTTATATTCAGGGACCAAGCTACCTTGAGACACCCTCAGTCAGGCTGTAAGACAAGTCAGTCACAGACTCAGTTTAAATGCTGTGTATCAGCTCTTTGATGCAGCTCACTTTCATGTATGACGAAACTATCCAGTTAATCAGCAGCTACAGTTGGATTTGGTGTTGTCTTCATGTCAGGGGGTCATGGATCATTGTGAGAGCAGTCTTATGTAAGAGTGAGATACAGAATGTTATTACAAGAAATTTTTCATTCGTCCACCCCAACCCTACAACACACACACACACCCACACACAACCACACACACACACACCCACACACACACCCACACACACAACCACACACACACACACACACACACACACACACACACACACACCCACACACACACACACACACACACACACACACACACACACACACACACACAAGCAGCAACAGTGATGGTGGCACAGAGGAGTATCTTTGAGGTGTTCATGTTATTTCTGGAGTCAATAAAAATATAAGTAAGGCCTGGAGGTCAGTGTCCTCAGTGCGGATTACAGTCATGTGTGAGAGTCCACTTTGAAACCCTGTGATAAGGCTACAAGTTTTCATGTTAGAGGGGCTTTGGGCCTGAAACCTATCATGACCCTGACTGCTCAGGAGGAGGGTCACTTGTACGGCAACATCTGAGACGTGAGAAAAGAGTATGTCAACAAAGTCTTCACTGTTCAGATGTGAACATTCGGTTTTTGACAGAAAAATCAGAGGGTTTTATGATTCTAGTTTGAAACCTGAGATTACTGTTTGGAGAAATGGAGGGACAACTTCTGGATGTTAAGTGTTAAGGTAACTGTGAAAATCTGTGATTTGTTCATTTTTATCTTCTGTCCTCAGGTTGAAGAAATGTCTGTTTCCAGCAGTCCTCAGTCTGAAGATCAGTTCCTGTGCTCCATCTGTCGGAACGTCCTCACTGATCCTGTCACCACACCATGTGGACACAACTTCTGTAAAACGTGCATCACCAAACTCTGGGGGATTAAAGTTCCCTGTAAGTGCCCCAACTGTAGCAAGACGTTCAACAGAAGACCAGCACTGAAGGTGAACACATTCATCTCTGAGATGGCTGCTCAGTTCAGACAGGCAGCTCAACAGAAAGCCAGCAGCAGCAGCACAGAGCAGAAAGCTGCCAAACCAGGAGAAGTTCCCTGTGATATCTGCACTGGAGCCAAACTGAAAGCCCTGAAGTCCTGCCTGGTGTGTCTGGCCTCTTACTGTGAGACTCACCTGGAGCCTCACCTGAATATGTCAGGACTGAAAAGACATCAGCTGATCGACCCTGTGGAGAACCTGGAGGACAGGATGTGTGAGAAGCACAACAAACTGTTGGAGCTGTTCTGTAAGAACGACCAGATGTGTGTCTGCATGATGTGCTCTATTACTGACCACAAGAGCCATGATGTTGTTCCTCTGGAAGAAGTGTATGAAGGAAAGAAGGCTGAGCTGGGGAAGACAGAGGCTGAAGTTCAGCAGATGATCCAGAAGAGACAACTGAAGATTCAAGAGATCAAACACTCAGTGAAGACCAGTGAGAAGAATGCAGACAAAGAGATAGCAGAAGGTGTTCAGGTCTTCACCGCTCTTAAGAAAACTGTGGAGACAAGCCAAGCAAAGCTCATCGACTCCATCAGAGAGAAGCAGAGAGAGACGGAGAAACAGGCTGAAGGCTTCATCAGAGAGCTGGAGCAGGAGATCTCTGAGCTGGAGAAGAGAAGAGCTGAGGTGGAGCAGCTCTCACAATCTGATGACCATCATAAGGCCATCCAAAACCTCATGTCTCTGAGCTCTGCTCCACCCACCAAGGATTGGACTGAAGTCAGAGTCCATCCACCTTCATATGAGGGGGCTGTGGGGAGAGCGCTGAAGCAGCTGGAGGAGACCATCAGTGAACAGATGAAGAATCTGCTTGAGCTGAAGAGAGTCCAGCAGTATGAGGTGGATGTGACACTCGATCCTGATACAGCACATCCTGAGCTCTTCCTGTCTGATGATGGAAAACAAGTTTATTGTGGTGATGTAACAAAGAAGGTACCAGACACTCCTGAGAGATTTGATTCTTTTGTTATTGTTTTATCAAAGCAGAATTTCTCCTCAGGCAAATTTTACTATGAGGTTCAGGTTGAAGGAAAGACAAAGTGGGATTTAGGAGTGGTCAGAGAGTCCATCAACAGGAAGGGACAAATCACTCTGTCCCCTCAGGATGGTCACTGGACGATATGTTTTAGGAATGAAAATGAGTACATAGCTCGTGCTGGCCCTTCTGTAAGTCTGTCTCTGAAGTCTCATCCAAAGAAGGTGGGGGTGTTTGTGGATTATGAGGAGGGTCTGGTCTCCTTTTACGACACTGATGCTGCAGCTCTGATCTACTCCTTTACTGGCTGCTCCTTCAATCAGACAATATACCCACTCTTTAGTCCCTGTGTGAATGATGGTGGTAAAAATTCTGCACCTCTGATCATCTCTGCTGTAAACCGCTCATAGTAGAAAAATAACTGTTCTGTTCTTATGTGTGAGCACTAAGGGATGTGAATCTCTCCTTGGTAAGACCGTATAATCCAAATCTAGATTCACAGGTTAAGGCTCAATTTACTTATAATGTATTAAAATACAGAAGACATTCCAAGTCCATCTTCAGGCAGATTAATAATGACTGTGGCAGACAAAACATTTGTTTAACCACCTCACAAATTTTCTCGATTCTCTTTGACATCCCCAATGCCTTTCTATGAGAAGCTCAGGAGATGGATTCGAAATATGTCTACTATGTTTCCTAAGAAAAGCAGAGGATGAGGGAGAACAATAAAATCAAATGAAACAGGATTTTTAACTTTGTGTGGATGCTTAATCTTTGGTTCATATAAACATGTTTTTTCAGGCTAGTTGATATTTTTCTTACATCAGCTGTTATTTGTGTACTTGTGTTATTAAAGTGATTGCTTATTTTTTTTGGTGTCTTACCTCAATTCCAAGTCCATCACAAGTAGAAAGTCACCTTTTCTTTTGACTCAGTGTGCAGTAATGAGTAAGAGCTGGACAAAACTCCCCCACCGCTAACTAGCTTAGCTCTCATGCCTGGTAGTCAATGGGAAGTATTGGTCTGCCTCTGCCTACAGCCATCAGATAAACTGTTCCACAATTTTAAATGGTCCTGTGTGGTTGTTGTGACTCTTTTTTATCATGTTAAGTTATGTTCTACTATTATCTTCTTCTACTTCTAAGCAGAGGCTATTGTTTTGTTGACCTACTAACCATCACTTCAGGTAGTGATGTGTTATTGGAAACAAGCTGACTCTTTCTTCATGAAAGATGAGAACCTATTTGCTGCATGAGCCATTTATTTGCAAGCCATTCTTAAATGTAGAATGTTTTCAAAAATGAACAGCTCGCTCACAACTGTGAATCAGTTCTCATTGTTCACTTACAAGAGCAGTTCAAAGAGTCAGCTTGTTCATGAAGATCCCATTCCCACCGGTAAGTAGGACGACAATACAAAGACTCTGTTAAAAAGGACACAGGATTGTCCAGAGTTGCTGAAGAGTTTATCTGATAACTGTAGGCGGAGACAGGCTAACTCTCGTTGACTCCCAGGCATGTGAGCTAAGCTAGTAGCCGTGGAGGAGCTTCCTGAGTCTCTTTCTTGTTACTGCTTGCAGCATTGAGAGGATAGTGTCTATCAACTTTTCATGGACAAGGTGAGGTGAGACATAAAAAATAATTGAACAATGGCTATAAACTGAAAACATTAAAGAATATTTGATCATTTAAATACATGGACTTGAAAATCAGTGGGGTTGTGGCACAATGTTTTTGGAATAAAATCAATGTCATTGGGTCAACTGTAATTTGTTCATGTGTTCCTTTAACCTCAAAATGTAAGCTGGGTGGATCAGAAATGAGATTCTCCTAAAATCAGGCAGATTGCAGTCATTAAAACACAGCTGCAGTAAAACTGTATCAAAGAAAAGACTCATATATGTGTGTTTTTTTAAATTCCTGATAATAGGTCCACAGAGCAGGAACAGCAGTCCACGGACTGTTTTTTTTTCCTAACGAGTTTGCTGGCCTTGTTTTGCCCCTCAGTCTTTTTTTTTTTTTTTTAGAGAATCAGACTTAGAAAATAAATTTTAAAGCACTTGTTCTAATTATATCCTGAATACTGGTTGCTGTTTTATGTCCTTTGAGCCTCCACATTTTTTTTCAGTTTGATATCACATGCTGAGGTTGCTAAGTCTTACATTTTGCAGGAGTAATTGAAATACTTCTGGAGCATACTGGAGATGCAAAGGGAAAAATTGAGTTTGATGTGTTGATTAATGTATAAGACAAAAAGTGAAGGGGGGTGGGGGCTTGAAAATATTTTTTGCTGCCCAAGGGAGGGCCTGACATGAAAACCCTGGGAACAAGTACCCAAAACTAATGAAAGAAACTTTCTATTTGCACACAAATGTGTTTCTCTAATGTCACCACACGATGGCGTAAGACACCTGCTTCTGCATACTCACTTTGTCACTAGTTTCAGCCCAAACTGCACTAAGAGCAGGTACATGGACAAAGTAACACTTCTGGCAGTCAGTTTATAACTCTGATGGGATATGACAGTTTTTTCTATAGTTGCTTCTGGGGGACATTCATTTAAATGTAATGTTTCATTTAGCAAACACTGAGAACAAACAGGTCAGAAAGTTTTACAGCAGTAATGAGAGCAGAGGCAGCAACAGGGACAAACCACAGAGAGAACACAGCAATCAAAAACTCTGACATGACAAGAGAATCAGTTGTGGAAGTGAGAAGTGGTTGTTGTTGCTGATCATGTCAGCAACAACAACCAAGTGTGTTGTGGGGATTAAACTATGCTCAGCTGGTGCCCCAAAGTTTGTCAAAAAACAACAACCCCTAAACCATCACACCACCACCATCTGCCTGTGCCGTGGATCCAGGGTAGATCCATGGTCTCATGTTTACACCAAATTCTGACCCCAACATCTGAATCCGGCAGCAGATATCCAGACTCATCAGACCCAGAGACATTCTGTATGAACAGTAGCATCAGTGTCCTGCTTTTAGCTAACTGAAATTCCACTTGAAAGTTATACCAGCCCATCCACCACCAGTAACCCTGTCATGTTGAAAGCCACTTAAACCTTCTTTCTTCTCCATTTTAATGCCCGGTTTGAACTTCAGCAGGTTGTCTTGATCATGCTCAAATGCTCCGAGTCTTTGCCATGTGATTGACTGATTAGCTACTTCCGTTAACTACCTCTTGAACAAGAGGTCCATGCATGTATTGTGTCCTTCAAACACTAACCCCAGTCTGGATTTCTTTTTAATCGTAGAAAAGTTGAAATGTTGGTGAATGTATCTGTTTGTATAATGTATAATGCATAATGTATAATTCCGGACAGTTTGTCCTTCTGGTGGTGAGATGTCCCTGTCCCTGTGTCAGATGTTGGAGAGCAACAACAAGGTGACATTAAAGACAAAATAGAGAGTTAAAGACTGAAGGAGAGTTTAAAGATCCCTCCAGGTGGTAAGTTTGCTTGATGTTTTGCTGACAGTGCAGAATAACAGAGGACACTTGTCATTCTCCAAAGCTTTATCACAGTATTTTCACTATAAAGCAGTGATGATCAACTGGAGGCCCCATGGAAACATCATCTTACAGCTATATCCTGAGATATCTCCATCTTAACACTCATCATGACCCAATTCTCAAAAAGATCAACCACTTTAATTGGTTTCATGAAACAACATTGCAGTTTGGACCTAAGATTGAAAAAAAAAACCCTTTTGCGCAAAGAGACTGGAAAATAAATGTTATAAACATTAAATAATGATGAAAGCCCTGAGGGATACATCCCTCAGGCATACATCCGTAAATCTTACTCACTATGCTTCCCATCATAACGATAATATTTTGGTTGTTTTCTGGACATCTCAAATCAAAAGTTGTCATAGGAAAACCCCAATTTCTATGCTAAGATAACAGGATATGTGGAGATCCTGAGAAAACAGCTAATGCATACTTGATACAGCACACCAGTGTAAAATAAAGGTATGAAAGTTTGTCCACTCAGGGCCTCTGTGCATTAAAGACATGTTGGCCACATTTTTACCTGACTTGTGCACTGACCACTGAAAACAGCTCTGAGACCCACAGGTAAAGAAACAATGCACTAAGGCTACGTTTACACATACACGGGTATTTTTAAAAACTGAGACATTTCCCTTCGTTTGTGCCTTTCATTTACACGCAAACGGCGAATTCGCCTCGGAAAACGAATCTTTCTAAAAACTCCGGCCAAAGTGGAGATTTCGGAAAACTCCGTTTTTGCGTATTCATGTAACCTGAGAAAAACGGAGGAATACACATGGAAATACAGGCTGAATCTCAATCTCCTCCCTGAACCCTGAGCCCTGAGCCATAGACAATATATACGTAGACGCCTCATTACGTGCTGGACCGCATCGGGCGTCGCCGCCATATTGGAGGGGTCTCTTCACTCTGGTCTAGCACAAGAAACAAGTGGAGTGAACGCATTTATGCTTGTGTTTTGTGCAGCCTCCAAAACAGCTGAATAAAAACGTATTTAAGGTTTAATACGCTTGTCAACATGATATATAGAAGATGTCTGGTTTGTGTGTGCGAGCGCAAGTACATGTGCCTAAAATAGTTGCATTGAATATTCTTACAGCACACAAAAACACGAAAATAATAATAATACTGTTGTTGTTGTTACATTACCATTACTATATTACCATTATTACTTAATCATCAGACTTACTCATTTATCTTCTTGATCCCCTTCTTATTATTGTATGTATATATATATATATATATATACACACATATATAATTGTAATTATTATTATTATCATTATTATTATTATTATTTTCATATTTTTGTTTTTGTGTGCTGTGAGAATATTCAATGCAACTATTTCAGGCACAGGCACATTTACTTGCGCTCGCACACACAAACCAGACATCTTATATAAATCATGTTGACATGTGTATTAAACTTTAAATAAGTTTATACTCAGCTGTGTTGGAATAAAACTAAAAAAAGTCATCTGCTTTCAATATTGCGCCGTTTACTGTCACTTTAGGCTGCAGAAAATACGAGCATAAATGCGTTCACTCCACATGTTTCTGGTGCTATACCGGAGTGAAGAGACCCCTCCAATATGGCGGCGACGACCGATGCGCTCCAGGCAGGCCGCAATGAGGCGTCTATGTATATATGTCTATGGTGGTCGTCGATATGAGGCTTCTGATTGGCTTGCATGGCTTTCTCCTTCTTCCTACACTGCCACCCATAGGCTTGGCGTAGTTATGACGGCGCTCGAAGGCGTATTTATGCGGGTTGATGTAAACGGAAACTTTTTTGAAAACGATGCCGTGTGCACGATGTTATTTTGAAAAACGAAGGGAGGGAAATATTCGTTTCTCAAAATACCCGACTACGTATAAACGTAGCCTAACAGACAGCATTGGGAGTTTGATCCTTGTGAGGATGCCTCCCTCTCTATCCTGCTCTCCCCCTCCCTCACTGCTTCTCTGCTCAGCTGCTTAACAAGTGGGCATGGTTTCCCCTGCACTGCAGCCTCACACCTGTTCCTGCTCACCTAATTACCATTCACTACTTAAGCAGCTCTGGACACCTCTGCATCATCAGTGGATTTCCACTTCTATTGTGGTTTGTGCTGCCGCTACTTCTCAACTTACAGTAAATTAACTTTGGTCTGGCTTTAAGCTTTTTTGTATCTCTCTTGGGAGTGTTTTGCCTTTGAGTGCTCTTGTAACTGGAAAATTTTCTGCTTATGAACTTACCTGATCTCTGGTCCTTTTCTCCTCACTGTTCTCCATGAGCCCTCACCACCGCTACCACCTGTAAAAACTCACCTTGATCACTGAATTCCCCCCTTTGCCTTGTTTATACTATAGTAATCAATAAAACCTCGATCAACTTAGCACCTGTCTCCATTGTTGAGCTTTGGGTCCAACTAAGCAACATTTAAGGTTCATATCGTAACAGTAATCCACCAGAGATGTCCACGAGTGTCTGCTTTAGAGTCCGAGTCGAGTCACGAGTCTTTGACCTCGAGTCGAGTCAATTCTCGAGTCTTTGAGGGGCAAGACTTGATGAGTCACGAGTCTTTGATCTAGAGTCCGAGTCGAGTCACGAGTCTTCACACACACACACACACACACACACACATATACATGTATACATGTATACATACATACATATACAGTATATTTAAATCTATCTATCTATCTATCTATCTATCTATCTATCTATCTATCTATCTATCTATCTATATGTAGCGCACATGCATGCCATGGTCAGATGCAAAACAAACTTGCCATGAGCAGCCAAAAAGAAACTATATGCCATTTAACAATAAAATAAATAAAGTAGTGAGTGGTGGTAGCCACTCACTACAATTCACAGCTTCGTGAATTATTCAACTTCTATCCACCTATAGCCGTATAGAAAAGATGTTTTGTGTCATGTATGCAGTGTTACATATTTCTGTACCTCTATGGTTCACTTTTCTTCGTCCATGGTGTCGTGTTGTCTCTGGGACCCTCTGACCGACTGCTGACCTGACGTCGTGCCTTACGCGCAAGAGTCCATGCATTGTATTTTATTTTGAAACTTCCGGATTCCCCACATGGTGACTTCCTGTCTGGTGCTTTCTTAACGACAGTGAATTTACGAGGTTTGGAAGCGAAGAGGGAGAAAAGTGAGGCGAGGTAAGAGAGGGGAACAAATGCTCCCAGCACACTCAAAAAACCCTCCATAAAATAAAGATTGCCCACGAGTCTTTAATCTTGAGTCGAGTCAATTCCCGAGTCTTTCAGGGACAAGTCAAGTCAAGTCTGGAGTCTCCAAAAATGCGACTCGAGTGCCACTCGAGTACGAGTCTTTAACTCGAGTGCCCATCTCTGTAATCCACTGACTGGAGCCAATGGAACCTGCTGAAATGGATCAGGCCAAAGAGGCATTTACTAATCAAGGCATTCTCTTAGGACAGCATGACAACATGCTATGTGGCATAGCCAGGTCCTTGGAGGAGCTGACATGCCAGGTTTATTCAAATCAATACTCAGCTTAACAAGCTTACTCTCCCTGCTGCAGCCACTTCTCCAGTGATACCCCTTTTCCACCAAGCTGGTTCCAGGGCTGGTTCGGAGCTAGAGCCAGACTTAGCACCACTTCTTTGGTTTTCCACAGACTAAGCACTGGTTGCTGGCTCTCAAAACCGGTGCTTGGCAAGCACCAACTCTTTGCTGAGCCAGCAGAAAGAACCACGTTACGTCGGGGGCTATGCGCTTACGTCAGGGGGTGGGGGCGGGATTAGCAGAGTAAAAACACGGAAGAGAGCCATTTTTAAAAAGGACGAGGTTGGAGTCAGCGAAAAACAGATTGAAAAGAATATATATATAAAGAATATATAAAGAAAGAATATAGGGACCAGAAGACCAAGCTGGGCCGTGGCTATATAATTACGTTTTAACAGCCCGCATTACAAAATGCTCGATGCTGTTCTCGGGGACCGACCGGCGTGCAGCGCTACCGGGGCATTGAATTCAGCCACAGCCATGCTGGAGTCTATGCAGGAGGACACAACCATGGAGCAAACCTCCACAGAGCCTGGTAAGTTTATTGTTTTGTTTATTGTTGTTCGCTAGTTGTGCTGGGAAACTGGCGTGACGTATAGAGACGTATACATTGACGTGCTGACGTAGCTCTCTGGCCAGCACCCGTTTGTGGAAAAGCAAACGGTTCTTAACCGGTTCGCACTTGAACCAATTGTGAACCGGCTCTAGCACCAGCACTAGCACCAGCCCTGGAACCAGCTTGGTGGAAAAGGGGTATGAGTAGTCCTCCAGCTCCTGCCCCTTCTTCTCTCTCCCCCTCACCTAGTACAATCAAGGGACCTTTTGTTACCACACCAGAACCTTTATTAATTGCCAGCTAGTCTGCAAGTTACAGCCCTCCAGTTATTGCTCTGAGGAAGCAAAAGTGACATATATGGTCAATTGTCTTGCGGGAAGGGTGGCTAAATGGGCTATGGCATTATGGGAGGTGGGCTCTCGCGTGTGACTTTTTTTATGTATCTTTTGGGGCATTATTGTGCCTTTATTGATAGGAGAGCGACAGTGGATAGGCTTGTGAAAGGGGGTGAGAGAGTAGGGGAAGACACTCTGCAAACTGGTCACAGGCAGGATTTGAACCTGGACCAGCAGAAGCAAGTACATGGGGTGCCCGGTTACTAGCCAGTCCACTAAACCAGCACCCCTAACATGTTTTCTTTTGACCAATTCACTTCCCATGAACATCAAGTTTTAGACCATCCTATTCAGGGGCAGGAGGCCACTAAGTGTCTTCTGTCTTTCAGTCAGGGTTCACAGTTAGTAGCTTCACATATGGTTGATTTCCACATCTTAGCTCATGAGTCTAAGTGGGATGAACAGGCTCTTAAAGCTATCTTTATAAAGGCTTTGTCAGAAGATTTAAAGGATGAGTTAGCGACTAGGGATAAGCCTTCCTATCTGCAGGATCTTATTCTTAAAATTGCGATTGATAATCATCTGAGAGAGAGAACTAGGGAGAGAGTGGCGAGGTCTCACCGGACAGCTCCCCCTCCTGGACAAGAGAGGCCCCTAGTAGTTCCTGTTTCTGCTTTGTCTTCTCCCTCAGCTCTGGTTCCCCTACTGCTCCGGAGAACCCATGAAACTGGTTAAAACTCGGCAGTGTCAAAAAGAAAGACAGCAGAGCCTGGAGGAGCAGTTGTGCATGTACTGTGGAGAGAGCAATCATTCGCTTCTCCACCCTACAACCTATAAATACCTCTATCATTGGAATCATTCACAGAAACTGAATCCTTCTTTTGCCTTGTTAAAAGTGAGTTAATCAATAAAACCTCTGTCAACTTTGCATCTACCTCCATTGTTAGGCTTTGGGTCCAACTAAACATTTCAGGGTCATATCCTAACAATCCTTTACAGATTGCTCATGGAGATCAGATCATGGAGAATAAGGGGCCGTTTACATGACGCCGAAAATGCTCAAATCCGACAAGATTTCATTGCGTTTTGGCCTTGCGTTTAGATGGAGCCCGTCTTCAAAAGTTTGCGTTTTTAAACGCAAACTTTTGAAAACGGGCTCCAGGGTGGAAAGATTTGATTCCGCTCTCTATCCAGCTCTGTGTTAACCCGTATCAGAGCGTTTCAGGGTGAAACGCTGACGTCACCGCATGTGCAGTACTCTTTCACATGGAGGCTGCGCGATCATAGAAGGAACAATAACAGCTTCAGCCGTCCGCCGAGTAACGTGTGAGCGTCTTACCGTGCTCGGTTTGTTATCCAGAACAAAATATCCAGACAGATTTGTTGTCCAAACTAATTTGTTGTCCAGAAAAGAAACTCCTGCGTCTCTGTGCGTCTATTCGCCATTGTTGCTCTTTGCAGAACTGCACCGCCATCTACTGAACCGGCATGCACACTACAGCGGATTTACAGGAGACTAACTTGTCTCTGAGCATTGTCATCTAAATGCTGAAGAATTTGAAAACGCAAAGGAAGAATCCTTGCGTCTTCAAGTCAGGAGTTTCCATGTAAATGGCCCCTAAGTGATGCAGGCATCCAAGATGAATTTATCATTGGAAAAATTGAAAACAAGAGCTGGACTGCTCATGAATGTTTTGTTTCAATTAACCAAAAGACTGACTCATCATTTTTAAATCATTCTGTTCACTTAAACACTGCACATGAGCCAACGAGGCACCGTTTGTATTACAATAAACTCACAAAGTGATTCAGGATCCTGTCCCTACTGTCTTTACACTCATCAGTACCGTGAGGAGCCCGTCACGCTAATATTTCCATGCGCTCGCGCTTGTAGAGTGAATTTTTTTTTTTATAGATTTCAAAGCTCTCTTCAGGCTCGCACACATGTTCGAAGATCACTGATAATCTCTGGTATACCTCCATGTCCTGTCCATAGCACGTTTCTGCTCTTGAAAGAGCAGAACTCTTGTTTTCCTCTTAATGAACTGCCTTGAGCCATTGAAGGTATCAGCCACCGTAGTGCACCGTGAGTGAGCAGTGGGACTAACAATTTTTATTCTTTCAATCTTACACCTCTTCTTGACTAACCAGGTGTTATTGTATCATACAGTTTACATTCAGTGTCAGTTTAATGTCACGGTTAGACAGCCTCAATGGGTCAAAAACTTAACAAAAATACATGTAGTTTTTTCCACCTGTCATTTTCCAAATGATGGAGTTCTGTCTTGGTGATGCTAAACTTTAACCCCGACGAACAGTCAACTAATCAGAGTAGAACAGACCCACACTGGGTAGGGAGCCTTAAAGTGATATTCCGGGATTGAACAAGTTGGGTCCTATCACAAGGGTTAGGGCAGAAATTACGGGGCCATATTTTACTTGACCAAAAACACAAATAAACGGACTCCCACCGGAAAAGTCTGATATCGGTCTGCATTCACGATTTATTTAGAGAATTTTCAGCGCTTTACTTTCACACAAAAACACCGCTAAATAAGGCTCTAGTTCACATAGCACCGTGAAACGGCCTCAGCGGAGGCTCTGCAGCCACAGCTCTGGCTGTGCAGCGGAGGCCGCTTTCAGCCACATGTTTAACTAGAGCCTTATTTAGCGTTCGGACGAGCAGATCCGAAGCTGGAAGAGGGAGTTAGGTCCTAGCGCCCTGGGTTTCTTCTCCACAGAAACACTGCTGTAGAGGTAATTTCTGCCCTAACCCTTGTGATAGGACCCAACTTGTTCAATCCTGGAATATCACTTTAATGCAGCAGGAGCTCTAACGGGGTGTCTCAGACAGACAGAGGAAACACCTGGATCACAAGGACACTTAGTATGAAAACTGGAAGGTTTTGTGAACATCAGTGACACGAGCAGTCATCAAAAAATGAATGTACAAGTTCAGGTCCAATATGAGTTCTTTAAAGGCCAAAACCCAAACTTTTTGGATGGAAACAATAATGTTCATAGTATATTAAGTGGAACATCATGTTTGTATGAATTCCAATACTGAAGAGGAAAAAATGCCGCGCTTAGATCAAGTTCATGACTCCTGCTCTAAAAGGAGGCGTGACCCTGAAGCTCTGACGTCTTTTTATTTCTCTCAATGAAATAAAAATCAGCCTGAGTCACAGTAGAGCTGCAGTACAGGCAGTGTGTCTCCGATCCTCTCTGAAGAAGAATTCAACTTAGTTTGTTTTTGCTGATAATCACTGGTGAGTACATGGCTTAACAATAAATCCTGAACTATACAGACCAAATGTTGATTTGACTTCAGCACAAAACACAGGGACTGCTCTGAGGAAACCTGTTCTCTGTTATTTTACAGAGGTAGGCTCATCTTTAGCAGATTTACTCTTTATTTACAATAAAATGTTTTTAATTTACAAAACTCTGATTAAATTCATTTGATTTCATTCTTAAAGCTCTGATTAATTTTAGTCATCATGAAGAAAACTAATCAGACAGAGTGGTTCTGTTAAAAGATAAACTGCTGAGCTTGAATGTTCTGTGGAAACTCTGAAACCACATTCACACTTGTAAAAAAAATCTGAAATTTTACTGGTGAGCTGCATGTGGGAATGTGCTTGAATTTGAGTAGATTGCTGAGGAAATTTCCTGAAAATATCAGGGTACACGTGTGAAAAGGGCCTCCGCTGGTCAATCCCAATCATCATTATAGCTTAACCTTTGACTGGCATTTTGACCACACAGTTGACTTTTTTTGATGCCATATTAATGTTTTTTAAACTCTGTAAACCTAGCTTTTCCTTTCTATCCTTACTCGCCTCTTTGATTAGTGTATGTTACACTTATATCTATTAGATAGTGTTGCTATACATAATATCATTGTCTAGAGACTGTGGGAAAATATGAATGGAATTGTGCTGCCAAGCTCCCCTGAAAACTGACAAAATAAGGGTTAGGTTAAAGGTTATTGAAAAAATATTTCTGTTCTCTGTGATGTCCTTACATGTAAAAAATTAAATGAATTAAAGAAATCCATTCATGCCCAGAATAACTCTGAACAGATAAGTACAACCCACAGTTGACCTGTTTATCTGCTTCCTGATTGGTTGATCTGAAGAATAAAACCTTTAATGTTGCCAAATGAAGAGGCAGAATCACCAATTTCTTAACAAATATATATATTTTTAGAAATATATTTCTTAATGTAACGTCAAAGGGTTAATCTCTGAGCTAGAACAGACTTTTATAGCATCAGGTCTGAGTCCACAAGGCTTTGATATCATAAAATAAATGAGCAGTGGGACAGTTTCATGAGCTCATTCATTACCTGAGATAAAAGTGTGAAGTAATAAGAAGACAATCTTTCCATGTATTTACTATTGTTTTTTTTTTTTGTTTCTGTTTAAGCTCAATATCAAGACTAAAAATCAGATGCATAAGCACTTTCAAGAAAACTCAACAGAGAGCCACAGATAACTTTTTAAACATGCTTCAGTTGGAGGGACCTGCAGTATGGAGGACAGTTGTGTGAAGTTTCTATGAGGTTCTACCGATGATGTGCCTCCATCACCCCAGAACTGACAACAATTGTTAGGAGAGAACTTGTCACTGTGTGTTTAGGGACAGTTACCTTTAGACAACTTCTGTCAGGCTGTAAGACGAGTCAGTCACAGGCCTCACAGACTCAGCTGAAATGCTTTATTTCACCTCTTTGATGAAGTTCACTTCAATGTATGAGGAAATGTTCACCTCGAGAGCAGTAAAGGTTTCATTGGGTGTTTTCCTTGTATCTGGGGTCATGGACTGTTGCAAGAGCGCTATTTTCATGTAAGACAAAAGGGACAGAATGTTATTGAAGTGACTTTGCTGTCTTGACAAAAGATTAACCTTAATCAGGTTTGGGGCATAAAGTTCATTCAGTGTTAAGTTTGATTGGTTCACTATTGGCTGTCTCTGTATGTGGAAGTCTCACAGGAGATAACTTTTAGAACTTTAACAGCTTGAGGACATTTTATGTAACAATTTGGCAGGTGCATCAGAGCTTTAAAATGTAAATCTGTCCACATGAACAGTTGAATCCTGACTGTTTATCTATGGAGTCAATCTCTCTCTCCCTCTGTCATTGTGAGGATTAAGTTTGACCTTGCTTTCATCTGTTTATGATCAATCCAATTTATGATTCTCTTGGGTGTCGAGGCCTCATTAAAAACACTATGACCAATAAAGGTGCAGAAAAAAAGTGATGTTCTCCTTCTGATGATGAACCTCCTGTAATGTGTGCAAGAGTCAAGAGTTACAGACAGCGATGTTGCAAGGGGTTGATAGCAAGGACAAAAACAAAAACAGGACCTTAGTCATGAAACCTTTTAACTGTCAGCTCCATCAGAGGTTACATAGGTTTTGTGTTATGACAGACACAAATTCACATCTGTCTCATGTCAACAAGTGCCTCATAGAACTTACAGTCCCATGGGAAAAGCGGTGTGAGCAGGCCTTTGAAAGGAAGAGTGCCAAAATACCAAGACATTCTATATGACTGCAGGGGGAAAGAATGGCAGGCTTGGCTGTTCCCGGTTGAGGTCGGCTGTAGAGGATTCCCTGCCCAGTTGGTGTGGAGAATGTTTACAGCCATTGGAATGATAGGGAAGGAGAGGAAGACAGCCAAGACAGTCTGGCTGCAGACCTGCACTGACAGGACCCAGCTTTGCAGACCTGCACTGAGAGGACCCCCTGCACTGAGAGGACCCGACGTCACGTTTTTTTTCTCACATGCTCTGGCTGCAGACCTGCATTGACAGGACCGGAAGCTGATTTGAAGTCTTTCAAAATAAAAGCGAATATACCGGAAGCACGTATTTTCGTCAAAAGTTTATTCAAAACTTTTCAGAAATAAAAGCCATTACACTGGGAAGAACGTTTAAATGCAAACGACAATGAAAGCCCTCTCATGTCAAACTTATTTCATACATATATCTAAATGATACATCCATGTCTAATCCTAAATTTAACCTAGTTAGCCCTAGCCACTGCTACCCTAACTACGATAACAGCGCTTAATTTGCTTTTAATACTTAAGCAGTCTGCTTACAGTGATCACTTTGGGTGTTTTCATACATGTTTAAATGCCACAGGCAGTGACAGCCTGTCATGTCAAGCTTATCTCATAGATATATCTAAATAAAACATCCATGTCCAATCCAAAAGTTAGACTAGTTAGCGCTAGCCTCCGTTAGGCTAGCGCTAACTAGGCTAACTTTTGGATTGGATTGAAGCGCGAAAAGCACCCAAAAGTGCAAAAGTCATTTCTTTCCAATAAATATTATGACAGAGCAGTATATAATGGAAAAAACAACGTTTGTAATGGAATAAAGACTGTTCCTGTTTCTTCGAAAAAGACGAAAAGTAGTCACTCGACTATAACTCAGCTTCTCTTCACGGGAAAAAAACACACTGGAGCATGTGATGTGAGAAAAAAAACGTGACGTCGGGTCCTCTCAGTGCAGGGGGTCCTCTCAGTGCAGGTCTGCAACGCTGGGTCCTCTCAGTGCAGGTCTGCAGCCAGACCCCTCTCAAGACGGCAGCTCGCAGGATGGGAGAGGCAGCAGAAAGAGCCTCCTGCTGGTTGTTGAGCTGGAGAGAGGAATTAAGCGGGAAGCCAGGAGGAGGAGATGGGCAGTGACTTGGCCACCACTGCCGACCCACCATCGGGAGGGTGTTGTGGTAAGGGTCGAAACACCCAATGAACGATGGGTACCACCAGATGACATCAACTCCTCTTGGCCAAGGCTACATTCACGTAAGGTGAATGAGGAAAAAGCATCGTCAGATGTAATTGCAACACTGAAGACACTGTGAGGGACATGCACACAAACACAGCGTTGACCAAAGATGAGATGCGATGTGAATATTTGATTTTTGACATAAACATCTTAGGTTTTGTGATTCTAGTTTGAAATCTGAGTTTGCAGGAATGGAAGGATAGTTGAACCATCAGTGTCAAGGTCACTGTGAAAAAGTGATTCATTGTTTCTTCTCTTCTCTCGTCAGGTAGTAAAAATGTCTGTTGCCAGCAGTCCTCAGTCTGAAGATCGGTTGAGGTGCTCCATCTGTCGGGATGTCCTCACTGATCCTGTCACCACACCATGTGGACACAACTTCTGTAAAAACTGCATCACTGAACACTGGAGCACTGATGGCCCCAGTCAGTGTCCCAACTGTAAAAAGGTCTTCAAGAAGCGACCAACACTGAAGGTAAACACGTTTGCCTCTGAGATGGCTGCTAAGTTCAGACAGGCACAGAAAGTCAGCCGCCGCAGCACAGAGCAGAAAGCTTACAAACCAGGGGAAGTTCCCTGTGACGTCTGCGCTGGAGTCAAACTGAAGGCCCTGAAGTCCTGCCTGATGTGTCTGGCCTCCTACTGTGAGACTCACCTGGAGCCTCACTTGAAGATATCGGGTCTGAAAAGACACAAGCTGATCGACCCTGTGAAGAACCTGGAGGACAGGATGTGTGAGAAGCACGACAGACTGTTGGAGCTGTTCTGTAAGAACGACCAGATGTTTGTCTGCATGCTGTGCGCTATTGGTGAACACAAGATTCATGATGTTGTTCCTCTGGAAGAAGTGTATGAAGGAAAGAAGGCTGAGCTGGGGAGCACAGAGGCTGAAGTTCAGCAGTTGATCCAGAAGAGACAACTGAAAATTCAAGAGATCAAACACTCATTGAGGACCAGTGAGAAGAATGCAGACAAAGAGATAGCAGAAGGTGTTCAGGTCTTCACCGCTCTGAAGAAATCTTTGGAGACAAGCCAAGCAAAGCTCATCGACTCCATCAGAGAGAAGCAGAGAGAGACGGAGAAACAGGCTGAAGGCTTCATCAGAGAGCTGGAGCAGGAGATCTCTGAGCTGGAGAAGAGAAGAGCTGAGGTGGAGCAGCTCTCACAATCTGATGACCATCATCAGGTCATCCAAAACTTCACGTCTCTGAGCTCTGCTCCACCCACCAAGGACTGGACTGAAGTCAGAGTCCATCAACCCTCATATGAGGGGACTGTGGGGAGAGCGCTGAAGCAGCTGGAAGATGCCATCAGTGAACAAATGAAGAATCTGCTTGAGCTGAAGAGAGTCCAGCAGTATGAGGTGGATGTGACACTCGATCCTGATACAGCACAGCCTTTTCTCGTCCTGTCTGATGATGGAAAACAAGTTTATTGTGGTGATGAATGGAAGAAGGTCCCAGACACTCCTGAGAGATTTGATTCTTTTGTTAATGTTTTATCAAAGCAGAGTTTCTCTTCAGGCAGATTTTACTATGAGGTTCAGGTTGAAGGAAAGACAAAGTGGGATTTAGGAGTGGCCAGAGAGTCCATCATCAGGAAGGGAAAAACTACTCTGTCCCCTCAGGATGGTTACTGGACGATATGTTTGAGGAATGAAAATGAGTACAAAGCTCGTGCTGACCCTTCTGTCAATCTGTCTCTTAAGTCTGGTCTGAAGAAGGTGGGGGTGTTTGTGGATTATGAGGAGGGTCTGGTCTCCTTTTACGACACTGATGCTGCAGCTCTGATCTACTCCTTTACTGGCTGCTCCTTCAATCAGAAAATCTACCCACACTTTAGTCCCTGTGTGAATGATGGTGGTAAAAATTCTGCTCCCCTGATCATCTCTGCTGTAAACCGCTCGAAGTAGAAAAATAACTGTTCTGTTCTGATGTGTGAGCATTAGGGGTGTGAATCTGTCCTTTGTAAGACTATATGATCCTAATCTAGATTCACAGGTTAAGGCTCAATTTGCTTATGATTTATTAAAGTACAGAAGAGTTAAGTCCATCTCAGTTTGACCTGGTACAGTTTTAATTTCTCTGATTCAAACTGATCATGAAAGAGCCTTTTTTAAACTTGGTAAAAAGGAGAAAACAGTGGAGATGGGGGAGCTCTCATTTCACCATCAACATATTTCCTTGAGTTTTCTATAAGGAGATCAAGTATTGGACCTCCTGAAGAAACAAATATTCTTACATTATGGTCATGATGTTTTTATCTATCCTTGTAAAGCAGGTGGTTTTGCCAGATTCCAAGTCTGTCAGTCAGGTCCGTTTTCCAAAGCTTCAAGCTCAAATGATTGATACCGATCGAAACTGACTTCAAGGAGAAAGAGGCAGCAGCTTCAGGTGTGTTCAAGTTTTTCTGTAAGCCAAAAGTGACCTGAAGCCTCAGACTGTCCCGTAATGACTGTGACTGACAAAACATTTGTTCACAGTTTGACAGTCTCTGCTGTTCCCAATCCTTTTTATGAGAAACTTGAAAATTTGTGCTGTTTTCCCCCCAAAAAGCAGAGGCTGAGGGAGAACAGTAGAAACTTATGGAACAGAAGATTTTAACATAGCTGTAGATTTTTCATTTCAGTTTAGATTTAAAAAATGTTTTTGTTAGGATAATCAGTGTTTTTCTTACATCAGCTGTTATTTTTGCAGAATATACTTGTGTTTTTAAATCATAACATTTGATAACATTAAATCACTTAAAGGGACTGTGAGGAGTTTCTACGTAATTACAAAAAAGTCTTACTTTTAGATACATGCCTGATCAAAATACACACTTAAAGATGAGTTTTATAGCATCAAAATAGGTTATCTATACATACTATTCCTTAGCTACGCGGTCGGGTCGGACAGGGCTGGACTGGTCTGGATGCTCAACTTCGGGAACAAGACAATTAAAGCTAGGGCAAATTTATATTAGTTGGACACATCTTAGAGCACCGGACTGTAAGTAGTGATATATAGCCGGCTACAAAACTACGATACTAAGTTTTCCAAAAATTGCTTGTTGTCACACATCAAAAACTACCGCTACATAACTAGAAAGAGGAACATTACCTCGTCGCTTTGCATCCTGTAAGTTGTTAAAAAGGAGTTGTAAAGCAATGCAGGGTTCTGAGGAAGGTCTGAGCTGCATTTTTATTAGCATCACAACAAGCACACACTTTGGCTTGAGTCACGTCTTTTGGTGTGTTCCAGTTGTAGGAATTTCCGGGTTTCGAGTAGGAAACTGCAACTGGAACGTCCCCAAAAGTCGGAATTTCCTACTGGGAACTCAGTGAAACCTCACCACCCCCGAGTTGACAATTGAAGATGGATGCCCCCAGTGTGAACAGTTATTTAGCTCCTGTAATAATCAATTTATTTGCACTTCTGACTGAGGTGTGTCGCTCTAGATCAGCTGCATACATAGTATTGTTAGACTTCTATTTACAAAAATGCTGCCATAGTGATAATCACATTCTTCATACAACAACACAGGGCGTTCTAACAACAGCTAACAATAGCCTGGTCGATCGGCATGTTTTTTCAGACTTCAACTGGAATGCCGATAAGTGGTAGATGATTTCACTCCCAGTTCCGAGGTTACTGGAACGCAGCATTACGACAGTCGCCGCGCGTGCTCATGGGTAGCAGAGTCTTTTTGTTGCTGGTAATACATTCTCCTCATAGCACCTTTAAATACATTGGCTTAGATTTTGGCTTCACTGATATTTTCTATCAGATACTGCATAGCAAATGTTTTTATCGTGCTAACCTGTCATTCCTGCAAAATCAACTTGATTGTATCAGCTGTTCTTTGTGCAGATTATACAGAAGTACTTGTGTCTTAAAACTAAAAACATTTAAAGTTATGCAATCATTGAAATACATGGTCTTTCAGATAAGTGGGATTCTGGATTCATTGATTTTGTTTATCAGGTAATATAAAGTCAATGTTTTAGATGGTTGTATGGTATTTTGGATTAAAATCAGTGTGATTGGGGCAATTGTTGTTTGTGCATGTGTTCTTTTAAACCCAAAATGTATGCTGGGTGGATCACCTCAATGAGATTCTCCTAAATCAGAAAGATTGCAGGAATTAGCTGCAGTAAAACTATTACAAAGGAAAGACTCAGATATATCTGACTGAACTTGCGCAGCGCTAGAACTTTGGAGGAAATTTTCTGCTCTTAAAAAGGTTTGAAGTTTGATTTACAACTTTAACAAGGACCAGTCCAGTTGAAACACTCTTCAAGGAGACACCACTGTAGGAAGAAACTACAACTACCATCCAGAGGTTCACTTTCTCTGAGGCTTGGATCTGTCATTCCAGAAAAGTTCAGAAGAAGGTAGAGAGTAGATGTGTCCAAACTATGGCCCAGGGGCAAAATGCGGCCTGTGGCCCATTTTGAGTTTGCCCCTTAAACAGTTCATGAATGAAGACATTTTGATTACAGCAGCAAAAAACTTTTACTTAGGGATGGTGTGTTTTTTGTGGAGCAGTGATTCATGAAGAGAAGATGCAAACTGATGGATAAACTTTATTATTTGTGGCCATGAAAAAAATAAAAAGGGAACCACTGCCCTGAAGTAAAGGAGAAACTTGAGGTTTCTGAGCACAAATGTGTTTCTAATGTCACCACTAGATGGTGTGAGACACCTGCTTTTTGCAAAATCACTTCTTCACTAATTTCAGCCTTAACTGCACAGAGCAGGAACATGACCAAAGCGACACCTCTGGGACAGTCATTTTGAAACTCTGAGAACATGAGAGTTTTTTATATGGTTGTTTCCTGAGGAATTTCCTTTTAAATGTAATGTTTAATTTATACAGCACTATGAGAAAAAAACAGGTCAAAGTGTTTTACATTAGTATTTTAAAAATATAAATAGGACTAAATCTGATGAATCTGAAATAGATGGGAAAAGGTCACGTGCATGCTTTTACATCCACTTTGTTAGTTGCACCTTGCTTGTCTTGAGTTGGACCTCCTGTAGCCTTCAGAGCTTCTTAACTCTTCATGTCATTGATTCAACAAGGTGCTGGAAACATTCAATTAAAGGCCTGTATTTAATGAATCCACAAAACAGTGACCAAAAAGATTCAGACAAATGGTCAGTAAAACTGCTCCCTTCAAAGATTATCATTTATGGGCCAGACTAAACCTGGGTTCTTTTCTCTCAGTCTGCCAGTGTAATTCAATCAGATCTGCTGCTGAACAGCATGATGGAAGTCATCATGCCTGTCTGCCCTGTTTCCTGTTCACCAGCCAATCCAAACATATCAGCAATCTCACAATCATAAAACTTTACACTGAGACCGGCAGTGATTGTAGACAGAGAATGAAAGCAGAGTTTTTACTTCTCTATTTTCAGCCTCTTGTATCATCCATCCATCATCAATACCACTTATTCCTTTTGTGGTCCCAGCTGACATTGGGCAAGAGTTTGAAAGCTCTTCAGATTCAAAAATTGCTAAAACAAGGAACTTAAGACAGAAACAATGCTTGAAGACGCAGTTTTTTAGTCACTCACCTATTGGAGTCAGAAGAAATACAAATAAATCAACAGCATGGAGGACAAACCCAGATCTAGGCATCCAAGGGTTTCTTCAGCAAGAAAGACCGCATTCTGATCCGTATGTACACGGAAAACCACTAAATGACATCACGTGAGCTTCAGCGGCAGCTACAAACCAAACTGGTGCACCAAAGTTCCAAAAAATCTGGACAAGAAGAAGATTTTGTGGTGGGATTACTCCAGTTTCAGCTTAATCCTCTTCCTGCTGATGTTAGGGTACAGAAGGCCAGGCAGAGCATCAGCTCCAGCATGTACAGGAGCTACAGACCAGCATGGTGGAGCAGGATCATGGTTAGGGGATGCTTGAGTACTACTCATGTTGTAATCACTGTCTGTGTCTGAAAGCACATTGAAGTCTAACAAGCATTGGGGCATAGAGAACATGAGAACATGCAGCCAGGATTTGAGCTCATGGCAGGAATAGTGAATATTAATTTAATGATGTGATGGTTTATTCATTTGTTGTTCAGTTTTGAACACAACCTCTGTTATCTTGAAGATTCAAAATCGAGGCAACTGGACTGTGTTAAGTTTTTGGAAGACGTTTCGCTTCTCATCCAAGAACCGAAGAACCTTCTTGGATGAGAAGCGAAACGTCTTCCAAAAACTTAACACAGTCCAGTTGCCTCGACTTTGAATCATCAAGATAACTATGACTTGGATGAATGAGAATCTACACAGATCTAACACATCTGCTGTTTGTTGACTTTGATACCAACAATGTTAAGACTTGACATGTTGGAACTACCAAGGGTCTTAATGTAGTTTTTTTTTTTTTGTCAGAGCAGGAGTATGAAAGATTTTGGGTTTTCTGCTCTCTAGTGGCCTTTATGGACACTGAGTGTAACTGCACTGTCGTAAAACAGAACACTTCATACAACATGCATTTGTTGACATACAAAGGGAGAGAAGGAGTTGACAGGATGTCCCAAGAGACAAAAAAAACTTGTGGACTGATAAGATACTGTATTATGTTTCTTTTTGAAAAAACACCTATCAAGCCTCAGCTGTTAGTTGTTAGCAAAGCATTTGAATGTGTAACTTTGACCGCAGCTCTTAGGCTGAGGCTAAAGGCTATGCTATACACTTATTTAATACACACGCGTAGAGATCATTTTATGGGTTACAAACCTTCTAAATTAAGTTGAGGACCCTCATAGTCATGACTGCGGTAGCATGAATTTATGCTCTTTGTAAAGCTGCTAATCGTGAGAAAAAGGAGACACTGATTCTGACAGAGCAGAGTGATACACCACAGCTGCTTTATACCATCAGTTGTAGAGAAAAACGTAACAGACTTGGAATCCACCACAGACTCCTGAGAAGTTAGGGAATCAGGAGAGTTGCTCAGGAGGATGTCAGAAAAGAAACAGGGGAGGAGATGTGAACTCCTGCAAAGCAGCAGAGTTTTGGTCAGAGAGAGTGATCTAACTGAAGTTACATTCAGTGGTAAGTTATAGAGGCAAAGATAAATATATTCTCTTTGTAAATATGGAGAATATCGGACATAATTGAAAAATAAACTTGTGTCAACACTTTTGTGTTTGCTAAAGTGCAACGTCAAAACTGCCAATATTCTCCCTCTAATTTACTGTATTATACAGAGAAAAAGACAGAGTGGAAATAAGAGAACTGGCAGCAGCCAGACTCAAATGTCTGTGATCATTGGAAGGCCTGGTCCACTCTGAACCGTCAGTACAACAATGGCTTCCTAAATGTCCTGGATGTAACCATATTCTGTCTCCTTAAAAGGTGTACATACTCCACTTCTGGGATATTTTTGATCGTAGTACCATTGATGCCTTGATAGGGAAATGCAATCTTAATTACAGTCTTTACTTTCACTTCTGTTCAATTTACAGTTGTGATAATCTGTCTGATTACAGGGCAGCTAATAAAGCAAACACTATAATATTGTGGAAAGAACAGAAGCAAATAATAAGGTAATAAAGAGTAAGTTTTCCAAATAAATGCAGTCAAGATACTATGCATTTTGAGAGCACTTTCTGGTGTAAAAAGATAAGATTGATCTGAACAGGTAAACCTGTTTGTTATTATACCATATGTATATCATACCTGTCATTGTCTGACTCCTGTGGCGGTGGTGTTGGGCTCGTCTCCTTTGACCTACTGTCATGCCACCCTGGCATGCCATATCTCGTCCGATCTCAGAGGTTTAGCAGGGTCAGGCCTGGTTAGTACTTTGATGTGAGACCGCCTGAGAATACCAGGTGCTGTACGTTTTCTGGGGCGTCTTTGGTCAGTAATCGGAACGGGATGGCAGTGTGTCCTTGGACAAGATATTTAACCCCAAGTTGCTTCTGCTGCTGTGTAAGCGGCGTGTAAATGGGCATGTAAGAGTGTGAATGTTTAGTTGATACTAATGAAGTCCATTCACGTCCATCATGTCAGGAGTTGATGCCTAATACAACTGAAATTATATCTAAAGAAATACTGAAGTCAGTGCTACAGTGAACTTTAAGAGAGCCCAAACTTCACCAAGGTAGCTTACATATTGCTGTTACATCCGTAAGCAATAGTTCCGCGATAACGTTAGCATTAAAATACCATGAAAACCCATACCTAGCGCTCAGGATCATGTTGACATTATTATTAATAAGACAGTTATAGAGCAAAACAATTGTTAGCTAATGGCAGTTATCTAGATCACCACAAAAAAAATGTTTTTAAAGTTTCAAACGCCATTACCTACATCTCCTGAAAAATTCATCAAAACCTGTGCAGTAGTATTTGTGTAATCTTGCTAACAAACAAACAAGCACATACCTGCAAAATAATTACCTCCTATGCAGAGGTAATAAATACTGAAGCCGGTGCTGCAGTGATCTGTACAGAACATATAATCATCAACTAATCTAGGTCTGAAAGTTATCTGTGTTATTAGCTCCAGTACTAGACTAATGGGATATCAGCCAACTCTTGACTGTCAGACTGTAGGTTAACAGCCTCTGAGAGCTCAATAGTATGCATCTTCAATATACTTATAATAATATTATCCTATGCTAGATCTAGTCAATTCTAACCCAAAACATTAGCATGTGTGGCTAACACAAAACATTACAGTAACTGTGTAGCTAATGTTCAACAGAATGAAACACCAGCAGCTCAAATGAAATAAAAAGTTCAAGGACATCTTTACTCACCATGTGACAGCCGCATAACCAGATCAGAGTCTGACTTCAGCCTGTTGTTTCCTTAAGTTCTTGCCAGTGCATCAAAGCTGGTCCAATCCTAACTGTGGTTCAGCTTCTTTCTTGTTTTTTCTTTTTTTTTCTTTTCCGATCCTCATCCGTCACAGTACTCTATTGCTTTAGCTTTCATGAAACTGGGCACAAACATATGACAACTGCCATACATGTCTGCTATTTGTTCTCCTAAAGCTGAACTCATGTTTGTGCCATAAAGCAGTACGCATTTCACGCAATGTCTGTCTAATGTAGCCACACCTCTTCACCAAAAACAATTTTTCAGCAGACATTTCTTGATGATATTTGAGATTGTGTTCAAAATTTTAAGGGAGTGCAAAACCTTTTATTCACCATTTGAGTCATAGTTTTGCATGATCAAACCGACCACATAAACACTGAATACAAAATATGATCTTACCACAAAAATGTCAAGAGTAGTAGCAGTGTTTCTTTTTTTACAATTCGAACAGAACAAGCACACAAAGGCTAATTAGTCACAGTTATTAATAAAATGTTGATCAGTAACTTTTAGCTCTACAGACAATTCAGAGAACATACCTGCTGTAGTCCGACTCCTGTGTGTTGGGCTTGTCTCCTTTGGCTTGCGGCCATACAACCCTGAGCACGCCACATCTCGTTCGATCTCAGAAGCTGTGCAGGGTCAGGCCTGGCTGCATCCACTGCTGTGCCAGCGGACAAGAGAGCATGAATGTGATAGTTGATACTGATGGAAAACTAATGTAGAAACTGTGACAATCAGTGAGTGAATGGGTGTGAATGGGTAAGTGTGACCTGCAGAGTGGAGCAGCTTTAAGCAATCAAAGAGACCAGAAAAAGAACTATGTAAGCTCCAGTCCATTCACATCCATCATGTCAGCAGTTGATACTGATCACCTGAGATAATATCCGAAAAAAAAATACTGACGTCAGTGCTGCAGTGAACTGAACAGAATATATCATCAGATACACCTGAGCTGATAACTGAAACTAGAAAGTACTTGGAGAGCCCAAATCTCCGCCAAGGTACAGTAGCTCACATATTGCTGTTACAACTATACGGCATAGTTTCATAATGTTAACGATTTAATACCCTGAAAACCAACACCTAGCACTTGAAATCATGTTGATATCATCAATTAGACAGTTATTGAGCAAAAACAATCAGTTGCTAATGGAGGCTATCTGGATCACCACAAAAGTCTAATAATTTCTAAGTTGGGGCCCTAAACATCTCCTGAAAAATTCAGCAATATCTGTGCAGCAGTTTTTGTGTAATCTTGCAAACAAACAAACAAACAAATATACAATAGCAAAAAATATAACCTCCTTGGTGGATGTAATAAATACTGGAGTCGGGGCTGCTGTAATCTCTACAGAATACATAATCATCAGACACACTGGGTATGTATATTCTCTGTGTTATCACCTCCAGCATCATAGACTAATAGGACATGAGCTAACTTCAGACATACTGACTGTTGGTCATCACCCTCTGCAGCATTTAATACTATACATCACAGATATACTTATTATAATAGTATTATTAGACACTAAATCTAAGCAATTCTAACGCATAACATTAGCATGTGTGGCTAACAAAATGTAACAGGAACTGTGTAGCCAATGTTCCGCTTTTGATCAAATTAAAACCACAGGACAAAAACTCGGCAGTTAAAATGAAAAAAAAAAGTTTTGACTTTTTTTACTTACCTTCTTACTTACTAAAGTTCTGGCCAATGTGTCAAAGCCAGTCCAATCTTTATAGTGGTTCAGCTTCTTGCTTGGTTTATCCTTCTCTTTCTTTCATGATCCTCACCTTTCACAATCCTCTTTCCTATCATGGCATCAGCTTTCCTGAAACTGGGCACAGGCATATACGAACTGCCATTCGCACTGCCCATTTGATTTCTTGGAGTCGGACTAACATTCGTGTCATAAAACATAACTGCTTTCTTGTTAGGTGACCATGACCCACTGCCACTTATTACATTGCGTCAGTGCAGATCTCCAGGCCACGCAAAGGGAGAGGGATGGACATCATTCACTCTGTTTAAAGACCCCCGCCCCACTATTAGACTGACTTTATAACAGTTATTTTAAGGTCTAAAACTTACATATTACTACTTTAACAAACAAAAAGAAATTGTTTGCATTTGTTTCTGTCTGCCTGATGTAGCCACACCTTTCAAAACAAAGATTTTTTCTGCAAACATGTCATAATATTTGAGATTGTGTCAAATTTTAAGGGAGTGTGAAACTTATTTTCACTGCATGTTGTAAGCATAAATCATCTTTATCCAGAGTTTTACCAGACTTAGTGCTGAATCTTTGCTAATGTTCTGTGTTTGTGTAGGTGTGAGGGACGCCTGGGAGCTCTCTGGTTTTTATGTAAACACTTTAAAATGATGGAAAAGCTTTACAGAAACCACCCTTCCTCTTCTCCTCCACCCCTATGTCTCTAACACTAACACTCACCTGCTCTGCTCAGTGTTTCCACTATTTCTGCAGCTGCCGGGAAATGCTGCCTCTGCTGCAGTCAGTGCGTCTGGGTGTGTGGGAGCTCTGAAGGCTCGTGAGGAACCATCAGTCAGGACTTTCAGTTTTATCTGTAAATAAATAAAGATCCATCAGTCACTGCTGCTCAGAAGAAAAACATACATGAGAGATATCTATGTAGAAATCACTTTGAGTTAGCCATTTTTAGGTTCATTTATTAATCCCTTCCACCCTTTGCTTTACAATACTGCAGGAGAGCTTTGCATACTCCCTGCAAACCTGTCAGTACAAAATTAAATTTGCAATGCCCAGCATATTCACAAACCCCAGCTTCAATGTCATTGAGACATGTTCAACAAAAAAAAATAGAAAACAATTATTTGCAAATCCTGCTATATTCAATTGAATTCACTACAAAGACAAGAGACTTAATGTTCATACTTAGAAACTTTGTTTTTTTGTAAACAGTCACCCATTTTGAATATGATGCCTGCAACATGGTTAAAGTTGAAACAGGGGAATATTTCTGTTGTCCTATCTCATAATTTGCTACACAGTTTCCATGGAAGACCAGTCTGGACTGCAGATAGACCAGTCTAATACCGGCACTCTTTTAAGTGCAAAGCAAAAGTGTTGGAACATGTCCAGGATGTGTCTTGGCATTGTCCTGCTGAAAAATAAATCACTTGGATGGCAGCATGTTACTCCAAAACCTGTTTGTGCCTTTCAGTATCAATGGTGCCTTTTCAGATGAGCAAGTTACCCATGCCATGGGTACTAACACCCCTCCATGCCATCACAGATGCTGTCTTTTGACCTTTGCTCTGGTCACAGCCTGGATGTTCCTTTTCCTCTTTAGCCGGGAGGACACCACGTCCATGATGTTCAAAAACAGTATGAAATGTGGATTCAGACCAAAGCAGACTTTTCCACTTTGCCTCTGTCCATCTCAGATGACCTCGACCCAGAGAAGCTTGCAGTGTTTCTGGGTGTTGCTGATATTTGACTTTGCATGGTAGAGTTTGACCTCGACCTTGTTGATGTAGACATGAACTGTGTTAACTGATGATGGTCTTCTGAAGTGTTCCCGAGCCCTCATGGTGATATCTTTTCCAGAATGATGTTGTTTTTTAATGAAGTGCTGCCTGACGGATTGAGGATCATGGGCATTCAGTGTAGGTTTTTAGCCTTGCCCCATATGTGCCAAGTTTTTTCCTGATTCTCTGAATCTTTTGGTGATATTATGGACCATGGATCTGAAATCTTTAAATTTCCAGCAATTATAAGTTGAAAAATGTTATTGGAATGTTAAACTATTTGCACACGCAGTTGCTCACAAATTGGTGAAACCTTCACTCTTCTTGCTTGTAGATACCTGGGCCTTTCGTGGATGTTACTTTTATACCAAATCATGACACTCACGGGTGATTTTTGAGCATTCTTTTTGTTGACCTCTTCTAGTTTTATTTTTTGAGCTTGTTGCAGGCATCAAATTCAAAAGGATAAAATATTTGCAGAAAAACAATTACATTTTAGTAGTTTGAACATTATATTGAACATTGAACCAGCCAGTAGTTATTCATATGTATATATTTTATCCCATTTACATTTATTTTTTTGTTTAAACTATCTATTTATATATCATTTTAATCTGTATTACAGTACTACTTCTGAATCCCAATTTCCCTGAGGAATTTTCCAAAGAGATAAAGTACTATCTAATCTAATCTAAGTAAATATAATGTCTGTATAGTGTATTCAATTTAATATAGGTCAAAAAGGATTTGCAAATCATTGTTTTCTATTTCTATTCACATGGTACACCATGTCCAAAATTACTGGAACGAGAGTTTGTATTCATTTAATCCACATGCACCTCTACCATTAGATATCAGCACATTTTTTTAATAATTCGGATCAAAGTTTATAATTATACCAAGAGGAGAGACTGCATGGCTTTTCTGCAGCACTCATTGATGCACTATTCATAAACTACTCCCCAAAACAAACATACAAAAAAAAAAAATTAACACAGCAAAGAGTACATTACTAATATTTAAAAAAGTATATATGAACTAATAAATGTCACTGATAATTATGGTCAAAGATAATAATAAATTGAAAACATGCCCATGTTTACAATTGCCTGATTTTTATGCAAAATATTTTTACTAGTCTAAATAAAGTCCTTGTGTTGAGTGTCAAGGATCCATGGACTCAATCAGTACTAGGTTATCACGAGATAATAATGAACCATAGCTATGATAGCATCGGCTTGTTTTATAACAGTGGCACAGCACTGTAGTCACAGGTATAAAAACACGGCCTGCCATTGCTCGCTCCAGATTCATGCCCCTGTCTGACAGAGGGAACAATCAGTTCAAAAGCATTTTTGTAGAGTCTGCAGGTTCTGCTCTGTTGTTCCTTCAGTAGGAGCAGCTGTGCCTTCCTTAGGTTTAAGGAATGCACCATGACTGTATCTACAGTTTATGTTACCTACACCACAGAGATATTGTGTTACAGCTGGTAGAAATTGAGACATAAAGTAAACTTCGGTTTAGAGTCGTCCTGTTTATGCAGCGGCAAAATGATGATTCTGAACATTGCTGATGTGCTGATGCAGAGGTCAAACTGTACTGAAAGTCAGCGTAATAATAATGTTTTGCAGCTGAAGCAATGCAAAAAAGTACACCTGGAGACAACGCCTTTCCTCAAGGCCGAGGACAATCCTGTCAGTCTGAGCTGTACTTAAGGTTTAGGACAAGGATGTCAACAATTATTCTCTTATTAATAACAACAAAACTACAGTCAATTATGAACATTAACTAACTTATAACATACTACACCAGCAACAAGCTGTGAAGAAAATCCAGTTCCTTTCAGGACTCAGCCTTCTGATGTTCATGTGCTCCCAAATCTGACATGGTCATGCCCTAATGTTAGTAATAAAGCTTCAAAAAAGGATATAATGAATGACTCCATCATGGATAAAACATGACAAAGTGGGAACTTGGATGCGCTTCCTGTGGATAAAACATAATGCAAGTCTTTAAACTCATGTTTTGGATGTCTTCATAGGGAAAAGTTTAAAGCTATCGGTAGAAAGCCAGAAAACGACTACTTTTTGAGTCTTATTAGCGTTAGGTTTCGTTCGTCTCTGCCCTGAGCCCCTCCTACCAGATGAGCACGCACACACAATATTTTTCAACAGAGTCGCTATCAGCTGCTGCTGGAATTCACCGGTTCACTTAGCACAATGTTGAGTAACGTCTGAGTCACAGGTAAGAAAGTTTGGCTTTAGGTTGGCTACAATTAGCTGTGGTTAGCTGAGAACTACATCAGCTAAAAAATGGACTCCAAATAGCTTCAACCCAACTCTTTACTAACGGTTAGCAGACGGCTAAACTGTTAGCAGCATTCAACTTCTGGTAGCCGTTTGTCATCTGTTTTCATGAAATCTAACTTCACAACACAACTTTCACCGCAACACACTACGACAAATATTACAAGGTTGTTCATTTAACAGCTTACCTGTCCAAGGGAAGAGTGGCCAGCTCTGAATCCCGCAGCTCTCTCCATATCTGGAATGCTCTGTCGATATTAACATGCCTTTATCTTCTTTTTTAGTCAGCCTCTCATTTATATTCTTCTTTTCTTCTTCTGTTATACTTTTTTTGGATTGTTTAGGCAGTGGTCGCCAATGCTCGAATTGTGATTTTCCTGTCTCAGACCACTTGACTTATGTTATGCTGGGAGGATATTTGACAATTTTTACTCAATTATATCAAAGCATCCCTCCAGAAAGACTCACACTTAGTACCCCAAGGACCCTTGGAGGTCCCCACAGAAAAAGTGCTATAAAATCATAAAAATGATAATTCTTTCCACTTTCAAAGCTTAAACCTTTTAAATAGCTTCAGCTCTACAAAGTTTCTTTTCAACTTTATCTCAAACTAGAACATTTTTTTAAAAAATGATCAAAAATTCTATAAAAAGGTGAACATCTTGCACAATTAAATCTTTAGTGTGTTCATTTGTATATGAATGAGTGTGTATGTCGTCTGTGTGTGTTACCACGTGTTTGTTTATGTGTAATACACATCAGCAGTCGTTATTTATGATACAGTACCAAGGCAAAACACAGCTTTACACTTTTACTAAAGTGATACATGTTAAAAAGCATATCTACAGCATTGAAGGAAGACTTGAGAGGATCACTGTAGCATGTAGAAGTGAAGTTTTCGCTTCACACAATCAACAACTGCCCAAGAATGCTCTTTAGATGCGCAAAAGACCCAACTGTGATTGTTTTAGACCACATGTACCACAGAACTTAGATGATGTCCAGTGAAAACAACACTTACAAATGTCCAGATGCATATTTGAGCATAGTTTACTCCCCTTACAGTCGGATCAACTTCTCACTCTACAGTAAGTGTTTTTACCCAACTTTGTTTGAAAGTTGCTGGTTCTGGTTGCAACAAAACATGTTATTCCACAGGTTGGATTTGAAGGAGGCACATACTGTGAACGTTCCTGACGAGTTGGGGCCCAAATTACTGCTCCATTTCTAGACCTCCAGCTGACAGTAACATCCTCCTTGTCCTTGCCCTCATTTGAGATTTCATCCATACTGGGAATCTCCTCTGGAAAGGACTCTTCTTCTGGTTCAGAAGTTGAGCTTTCCTCCTCTTCCAGCTCCTCTTCTTCACTGCTGAAGTCCTCTTCACCTGTAGCAGGCCTCAGAACAGCTGGGAGCGCCTCCTCTGTACTGTGCCTTCATTTTATTTATTTTTTTATCATAGATTGCTGCTGAAAAAAAGGACCAGCCAGTAAAACTACAATATTTTTGTCGCAGTTACACAGATCAAACAGATCTTTGATCTGTTTGACAACCATAAGATGTTTTGTTATGGGTTTGTCTCTGGACAGTTTTGTATGTTTGTGTGTGGTCGAATCAAAATGTATAATTTCTGTTTCAATGTGAAGGTGAGAACTTAAGACAAGTGCTCACACATGCACACAAGATTTTTTCTCAAGCACACACAGCACACCTTCGCCTCACTACCAGCTCATCCAGACTATTTTTGTGATAATCAATTTTGTTTCTATGCAATAATATAACAAAATATAATGGAGGGGGTCCATTTAGACCCCTATATGAGCTCTGCTGCCAACTAAGGGTTAAATATGTAATTTCATGAAAATTGTCAAAAAATTAAATTAAATTTTCAACCCAGAGGCTTAGATTGAAAAGGTAGTCACAGGTATCACATCATGGGATGACTAAACAAGAGTATATCCAAAAATAGTAGTTTGAATGGCCGTCAATGGAGACCCTCTTGGGCCAAGGGCACTGAACGTGCAGTGTGTGTGTTATTTTTAAACTGTGGGGGTGTGATGAGAAGTGAGGTTTGAATTTTTAACTTTGGTCTATACCAATAATCCTTGGAAAATCTCATGTCATTGACATTAACACAGACAAAAATATTGACTGTTAAAATTTTAAAAGTTGCTAAAAGGACCCCATTGGGTCCTGGGGTACCCAGTGGGTTAAGTATCCTCTTGGATGCCCTTAAGCAGATAAAATATCACAAAGTGGCTGCTCGAGTGCAGCATGGTTTAATCCTCTTTATGGTCCTCTAAGGGTCTCAATTATCCACAGGAAGCATAAGGCTCCCGGGGTGGCCCTCACCAGGACCTGGTCTCTACCCACCAGAATATTCCACTTTGTTTACTGGTCCAGTGGCTATGAATTGCCTGTTTGGTGCTGATGAGGAGGGGCCAAATCAACAATAGAGGGGCATCTGCACCCCTGAGATCCAGGACATGAGAGAGGACAGAGACACAGTGGGACAAATCAGCTGACAATCCATGGATAAATGTTTTGATTAAATGAATCAATAAATAGGTCTTTGAGGAAGTGATCCTCCGGACTGACAGCAGGAACAAGCAGGTAGGTTATCTTTTTGACTTACATATTTTAACTCTCTTCTTCTTTATTCTTAACATTTTAAAACCTGATAAAATTGAAGGCCAAGCAAATCCAAAAATCATTCATTAATTTCAAAAACAGTGATCTTTGGTGTGTCCTTTTGCTTCAAGTGTTGTTTAAATTAAGGCTCTGGTTATGTCATCTATAATGGAGTCTAGATTCATCAAATCGTCCTTTCTGGCTGATTAATTGCAAAGTTTAACAATAAACTTTAGTAGTCTAGGTAAAGCAGAGAGTTTCACTGGCAAGGACCATACTATTTATCTTGAGAATTTTTTTTCTGGGATTTCAGTCAAACGTTGCTCTTTTGTCTTCCTGTACAGAAAACTGACTTTGAAGTTATGCCCTGATAATGGTCATGTATCATTTCCAACCACTGCTTCTGGAAACAACAGTTCCAAATTCTTGCCACTGTTTTGTTGTAATTTTGCACAAATGTCACATTTTGACTCAAGGACAAATTGGTACGACTTTGGGACAATTATTACCAATGTGGGAACAATCTCTTTATCCATGGTTCTTATTAATTACATCACCATGATAGCTACCTTTACCACCAAATAGAAAAGACGACCCTCTTAACAAGAGGTGCTGCACCTCCAGGGACTATAATAAATTTATATTCGGCAGATAATTATGAAGAGGACATACCGATGGTCTGGGTGTCCATAAATCTTTCCTCTTCATATTTTAATCCATTTGCCTCAGGCTGCCTGCCTTTCATTCTACATCTCTATAAAAATAAAAAAAAAATATTGAAATAAAAGAAGTGTACGATACTGACCTACTTCCTTGTAAAGTTACTTGAGATCAAACCTGTTATGAGTTGATCCTGCACAATTAAAGATTAATTGAGTGATTGGAAGAACAAGATCGAATGTTCAGGTTCGTGTTCATGTCTTGACTGTGAAGTGGAAATGTCAATGCTTTAACAAACTGTATTGAAATACTCTAAAAGAAGCTATTAAGGTTTTTAGGACACATTCATAGACATATTTTAGTGCTTAAAGTAATCTTGTTTAAATAGAAATAATAAATGCAGCACTATGGAGTAAGCAATACTTGAGAAATAAGCACAAGTTAGATCAACTGAGAAAGTTTCCCTATTAAGAACAAAACCACTTTATGGGGCTCAGACCAACTCTCTGGACCTAAGTTACAAGTATGTTAAAATAGTTTAATCAAATTTATACAGAGGTGCACAAATGAATCCTCACCCTTCACTCAAATGACCAATCTGTGAAAGTGAAATGTGAAAAGCAGCTTGACATAGTTAAAGGAGTGAGACGAGAGAGTGCTGGTGTTAATAAAACCATAAAATCACATCTGGAAACTGCAGCAGAGAGACCACAGCCACACATGAACGAATCAAGACTCCATTGAAACCTGGAATGAACCAAACATGTATGTAAAATCAATGTTGGAGTGTGAAGGCCCGAGCTGGCTTTAAATAAACATTTGACATTTAGACAGATCTGAGGCTCAGTTAGTTAAAGGCATCTCCAAGGTTTAGCATGAAAGTACGTTACCTAAACTATGTCACCTTTTCAGTCTCAGAGTGAAGCATTTGACTAAATAAACAAAATCCTGATGATTATAAATATTTCATGTTGCACTGCTAAACTGGAACCAGAATTGGTCAATTTTTCCAGACAGCAGTGCTGAAGAAAAGGTCACTGGGGTGTGGGAAATAACTGCGGTTTGTTTTTGTGGGTCATGAAAATCCAAAACTCATATCCCGACAAACCATGAGCACAGATGTGTTGCTCTGCAGGTGGTGCCTGCAAATAAGTGGTGAGCAAGGTTCTCTTCAATACCCGAGTAATAGAGGGAAAAATCTTTTAATCAGCACAGTAACTGTACCAGCAGATAACACTGTATGGTGTTACACTGTGGTCTCACTTAAAGCAAACAATGGATGTTGTGTTGCATGCATGTTGTCTGCACTGCACCCATTGAAAATATAACTCCATGCCCAATGATTCCCCTTGGAAACAGTACATCAAATGCTTTAATTATACAGCTGGAGAAACGGACATGCAGTGCTCGGTATTGGCGAGTGGCTAAATCAAAGGTCTATGATTTTCCAGCACTTTAAGGCTGGGCAAAACACACTCACTATCAAAACTCTAAGTGCAACATTGCAAAAAAATTGCATTTTGCTCTGTTGGATGTTGAAGGCTCTAAGTAAAGCTTTAACATACAAAAAGAAGAAATGGGACATAAAGTCATAAAGTCATAAAGTCAAGACATAAAGTTTTGAGCAGGCAATTTATTGAGAACTGCCTTTAACTGAAGCAGGCTATTGTCAACTGATCAAAAATTCAAGACCACTGCCTTTAAAAGCCAAAATATGAGGAAAAATACAGATTCCATGTCATTTTCTGTCAGGTATTAACACTGTCATGATCTCCTGATGACACAGGCAAAAAAGCTTTCTTAGGCTAGATTAGATAGAACTTCATCAATCACTTTGGGAAAGTAAGATTTCAGTAACGGCATTATAGATCAGACATTAAGATATAAAAATAAAAATATGGCTACAGACTGGCTCCTGCTCTTTCCCATCCTTTGTCTTCCTGTTACTTCTCCTCCCCCTGAGTTAGGAGTTGTGCAGTCTGATAGCTTGAGGGACAAAAGAGTTTTTTGACTGGTAAAACATCCACAGGGGTTTTCTGTCTTTGAATGTGGTAGGATTGTTGAGCTGCATAAGCAAAGCCTGTCACAACTGCTTTCTAAACTTTGTCTTCAAAACAGGAATATGTTTTAACAACAGGAACAAAAATCAGTCCTGATTTCGGTGGATTGTTGCTCAAATTATTCCTGGCCTGGTGTTTGACTGCAGTACTTACTCTTGTGATTTTCTGTCCTCTGTATTTCTTCATTCTGCACCACAGATTGCTCGCTCTATTTTTTAAAGTAATTTGAATCTGGTCCACAATTTCAAGGGTCCAGTAGGACTGGGTGAAGTCACTGACTCCGGAGAATTTGATAATTAAGGGCTTCATTCACAGCCATTTCCAAAAACCCACAAACGCACAAGCAGTTGTGTTGAAGACACATTAATAAATCCTCACATGAATAACTGATGTACATGCTGAGAGTCAAAATCAGCAGTCTGACTCAGACTTTCTGTGGCTTTAGCCCCACAAACACACACACACATACACACACACACACACACACACACACGCACATGGTGTGCAGTGTTTCTAGAGAGCGACAGTCCCTCTGTCTCTGCTCGTTAGACATTAACATCAGATCATTAACTTCTAATTCAACGTTGGTTTCATATTTTCCACAGAGCTGCTCATGATTTAAACTCACTTACAGACCATCAAGACCATCCAGAGACCCCCAAACACAACTCCACCACATCTTGCACTGCTTTGCAGAAATGCACAGAAACAAACCAGCTAACACACACTTGATAACCTTTTTTGAAATGTTGACAACTGAATGAAATTAACTAAAATTATGTTTGCTCCTAAACACTTATGACAAAATAAGGGATGGAGGCCCTAAAAACTTCACACACCTGGCGTAATTCACGCTTCCCCATATATTTGTGTAATTTCACCCTTAAAGCAGGTGAATTTTGAGGCTTTTGGTGGCCAGTTGACTGCTACATACCTGTTCACTGCAACTATGCATGAGTATGTTGTGGCCTCCTTGACAGTTTTGCATTATTAACTATATTGCAATCACAACCAAGCTTTGCTGAAAGTCACTTTGGTTGAAATTTGTAATCCATTTTTTATCCCTTGCTGAAGTCAGAAAAATAAATGAGTAGATTTTAATGATGGCATCGTGATGAGTTTAATGAGAGCTTAGAAAAATGACAATTAGACAAAATAAATAACTCTGTCATCATGATATGTTTAAATGAAATTAAGAAGAAGGAAATTGTGGTTGTTGTTTGACAATTACAGCAGTTTGGGGGCAAATTCTATTCTCCGGTATTGTAAAATAGATAAAAACGGATGTTAGCTAAGTGAAAAGCACACGTTTTTTTTTATCCTTATTTTTCAATTTGATACCATATATTGCGTCAAAAGTGTAAGGCTTTTTTTTAAACTTCAGGAATAAATTGTTTGGGAATAAAAAACAGGTTTTATTTCCTTGTAACTCTTTTAATTTTGTCTTGAAAACACCTCTCTACGAACATGGCATCCAAAAACTAACAAAAAGCCCTGACAAAAACAAAAGCAAGGCACATACTGGACCTTGGGATAAGAGTATTGTTGAATCCCGAGTTAACACCTTGAAACATGGATCCATCCTGCCTAGCATCAACAGCTGTGGCTTGAGTTAGTGGCATAACAGTGTGGAAGCTATTTCCTTGGGACACTCAAAGACCTTCGGCACCACTTGAAACCCCTCGGCCTATCCGAGTATTGTTGCTGACCATGTTCATCCCTTTATGACCACAGTGCACCCATCTCTTGATTGCTTCTTTCCCGCAGAGTAACACACCATGTCACATCAGTCAAATCATCTCAAAGTGGTTTCTTCAATATGACCAAGAGTTCACTAAACTCCAGTGGCTCTCATAGCCACGAGATCTCAAAGGGTGGGTGCACCTTCAGGATGTGTTGGAATGAGAGATGCTCATCACAGATGTGCAGCTGACAAGTTTGCTGTAACTGTGTGATGCTATCACGGAAATATGGACCAAAGTCCCTGAGGAATATCCAGCATTCTGTTGAATCCATGCAATGAAAAATGAATGCAGCTTTGCAGGCAGAAGAGGTCAAACCTGGTCCTAGTAAGGTGTACCAAAAAAAGCGGTCATGAGCACAGGAGTGATCACAAAGTCTGGCTGATTGGTTTTCATTATTTTTTCATGTGTTTAGCCACAGAAATTTCCACTCTTAACGTTAAATAAACCAATCTGTCCGTATTCTCCTCTGCAGGCTGTAAATGGCCGTAATCAATCTTAATGCAGACCATCCCGTGCTCAAAGTGGTTGAGGTACTTCAGTCTGGACCACAGTGGTGGGCCGTCTGACTGGCATTACCATCCCTCGCCCGCAGCCTGGTAAAAACTCACGAGATTTGTCTCCCACTGACAGTGAACCTCCCGTCTTCATCTGGATGTAATTAGCTGAGTTCAGCTGCTTTTTAACCATCTTGTAGAGTCTGCCTGAGACAAAAACATCAACTTGGAGTCTCCTGTGTCAGATTGGACTCAGGCAAGGATTTTGGGGGGTCTTTCTTGTGGTGTGCTGTGGCTGCGTTTTTCAGAGGTTCAGGGCCTGTTGGAGGTTTGAGGACAGCCTGAGTGGCTTCACCGCACTGTGCTTGTGTTGGATCAGAAGGAAAACCGTGCAGCTGGGTGAATTATGAAACTGCACAACAAACAGCCGAAAGAAGGGCTTTCATAAGCCGAGCCGGACATGAAGAAACTTTATTGTAAATTACAGCTTTATAAGAAGTTTTGAGGGAAAGATTTCAACAATTTATTTGCAGCTCAGACTCGTCTTTCTTCCTCTGTCTTCTCTTGAAACTCTCCAAAATGTGGCACTGGCTCGTCTCATGGATAAACATCCAAGATTTTCTGGGGTCATAAAGTTCTCGTGCCATTAAAGTCATCAGAGACTATCATCTCCTGGTTGACGCTTCCTTAGATGAATGAAAAGTCGAGATGGTCGGCAAAGCCTCAGCCCACCAGCGGTTTCCCGCTCCGCTGCTCCACTTACAATCCCACAAAGAGAATGATGGGAGATTTTCCGTGGCTTCCTTGGAGGCAACCTCAGCGGCCATGTTTCCCAAGAGTCGGGTCACAGTATCTTTCCCCCCCGACTTTGGAAAAACTGAATTATGAAGTAGTTTCATGTGAGGGGGCGCCAGGGGCAATTATCTGGGGAGCTCTTATATAAAGAGCGAGAGGGAAAGGTTTAGAAGAATGTCAGAAGAAAATGAAAGGAGTCGGACTGAAAATGTCCTTATTTATGACAAAATAAAAAAAGGGTTGTAAGTCTTTTAGCTGTAGCTTTAATTCTGCTGATGAGAGGTTTGTGATGGGTCTGCGGCAGTATCAGCTCTGCCAATCTCTACAGCTTACTTCTTGTTTTTAACAGAGGACTTTGTTCCTTAAAAACTGCATTTCTTAAAGAATTGGGGTTGCTAGAGGCCCATGCCATCTGTAAATAAGGGCTAATACAGGAACTTTCAAGCTTTGTCCCTGAAGGGTGGACAGTAGTTGCAACATAACAGTAAATGATGCCACCAAAAGACTCGTAATTAACCCACTTACAGGCTAAAACTACTCAAAAATCTATGCCGGCTAAACAGTACACAACAGTTAGATTTTTTACAGCATTAAACTTTTCCTTGACAAAACTCTGTGTTTAGAACTATTTCTATTAAAGAAAAGAAGGGCTACGTATCCTTTTGCCAACAACTCCTCTCATTCGGTCAGGTCAGAGAGCTGCAGTACTTTGACAGCAGTCACTGGAGCACAAACTGATATAATCGTGGTCCTTAGAGTCAAAAGTGCTCACTTTCAGTTCAGTTTTAGTGAAGTTAGTGTTTGCTGTTTCCTCTGACAACCAAACTAGCTGATGGTGGAGGGATACATATAAAATAAATGTCAAAAATATCTATTTTTAAATATTTTTATTTGATGGTTTTGAGAATATAAACAGGAAATAACCTAAATATGTCAAAATAAACCAGACAAAGAAAACAAGCAAACAAAACCAAAAAAAGAGAAGAAAAAATAAACAATAAACAGTACTGGCAACATGACCCTTATATTCAGATTTTTTGTCTGGAAGTTATACATATGTATCATGTATCTTCTTTCAACCCCTATTTTTCAGGTATTTTTTAGGATAGCATTAGTTCATTTATCCTTTTCTATCACAACTCAAATGTGTTTCTTTCATTTCTTATCCTATGTGTAAATCGTTCAATGTCATGGACTTCACCTATTGATTCTTTCAAGTTGTTTATTTGTTGTGGATTCGGTTTTAACCAGTTTTCCATAATCTGTTTAATGGCAGTTCTTCTTAAGATTCTACCCATCTATCTATCTATCTATCTATCTATCTATCTATCTATCTATCTATCTATCTATCTATCTATCTATCTATCTATCTATCTATCTATCTATCTATCTATCTACCTACCTACCTACCCCATGGCGTTAATTAGTTTGATTTGTATAGGAGATCCTCTAATTTTTTGTAATGTTTACATTTTTCCCCCACTAAGAGGCTATTTTTTGTGGCAATTTGTCTGTTTTTCAGAAAGTTAACTCAAAAATTGAAAAGTAGATCTTGAGTAAATTCTAAGTGAATGTCGGTCATGGCACAAGGAAGATGTGATTTGATCTTTGTGGTATAAAGAAAACAGATGCGGAGTCCAGACATTTTTTGAAGGGGTTTGTTTGTTTATTATGCTTTTAGGGCTATTTCTAAACCTCACTCGTATCATTTCCCAACACATGGTGATTGAATTTTCAGGGAATGTTGGTAATGGCACACGGGATAAGGGATAAGATTCTGATGTGATCAAAATCGGAATGTGGGTCCTGGAATTTTTTCAAGGAGTTTCAAAAAATGCCTTTGTGGAGGTTTGTGCTCTCTAGTTTAATAATTGGAAAAGACTTGTGGGACAAATTAAGTTTAGTATCATGAGTCAGGATGCTCACTTTTTTATCAAAAGGGAATAGAAAAAAGTGTATAGATAAATAAAAAGATAAAGTGTAGACAATGAAAATAAAAAAATACTAAGGATATTAATTTTTAGCTGCCCACTGCTGCTCCAGATATTAAAACTCTTCCTACACAAGAGCTTAAAAAAGATGATTCACTTTATGATGTGATGGACATCCTCTCCATCAGAGTCCTGCTTGCTGGGCGAACAGTGGACCTTTGTGTTTTGTTGTGTTGTGGAATTTAGAGCGTCCACTTCAGCGAACATCCCTCATGAGTCCTCTCACATTATTTCTGCTCATTCAACCTCGTAACCTGTTTATTTTCTCTCCCAACATGTTGATTCTCCTCTCTCCCTCTCTCTGTAGGAACACTAATTGCTCCATGAGGACGCGGGGGCCATGGCTCTGATGGAGCTCCGTCTCCTGGCTCTGGCCTTGTGGCTTTGCGTGGGAGTGGAGCTACGAGTTCAGGCCGATGAGATGAAACCAGCTCGGGTGCCTCTGATCCCTCACCGGCCTTTTGTCGTCGTCTGGAACGCTCCCACCGAGTCCTGCCGCCTTCGATTCAAAGTGGACTTGGACTTGAGTGTTTTCGACATCGTAGCGAATCTCAACGAAACCCTCAGTGGACCAAACGTCACCATATTCTACCACAGCCATTTGGGATACTACCCATACTACTCCAACGCAGGGGACCCCATCAATGGAGGACTACCACAGAATCAGAGCATCTCCAAACACTTAAGCAAAGCCAGAGCCGACATCGACAAGTTAATCCCACATAAGGATTTCAGAGGCCTGGGGGTCATCGACTGGGAGCACTGGAGGCCTCAGTGGGTCCGCAACTGGGGATCCAAGGATATTTACCGCAACAAATCCAAGGAGCAAATTCGGAAACTTCATCCAAACTGGCCAGAGAGCAAGGTGGAGAATGAAGCAAAGGAGAGCTTCGAGAGGTCCGGGCTTGCTTTCATGAATCTGACCTTGGCATTGGCTGAAGGTCGCAGGCCAGATGGGTTGTGGGGATTTTATCTTTTTCCAGACTGCTACAACTATGGGTATAAGCAGCACCCACAACGGTACACCGGTGAGTGCCCCAACATCGAGCACGTTCGAAATGACCACCTGATGTGGCTTTGGAAGGAGAGCACGGCCCTCTACCCGTCCATCTATCTCGACTACGAGCTCAAGTCGTCCCCGAACACCGTCAGGTTTGTTCACTACCGGGTCAAAGAGGCCATGAGGATTGCATCCATCGCCCGGACAGACTTTACACTCCCCGTGTTTGTCTACTCCAGACCTTTCTATGCCTACACCTTTGTGGTTCTTTCGGAGGTAAGGCTCAAGTTGTGTCTGTCAAGAGTCTTAGGGGCTGTTTATACGACAACAAAAACAGACGAAAACGCAAAGTCTTCATTGCGCTTGTGCCTTCTGTTCACAAAGAATGGTACTTGCAGTGCCTGAATCCATTAACGAATCGGAGCGTCGGTGGTGCAGTTTGATAGTGCACTTGGTCAGTGATCGGGAGGTTGCAGGTTCAAGCCCAGCTCCGGGCGACACATGGCGATGTGTCATTGGGCAAGACACTTAAGGCACTTAGTACTCATATCAAAGTTGTACACAAACCTAAGAACAACAACAGCTTGGCTGTCGACCAAGCAACATGTGTGCTGTCATTATGATTGGTTTGTTAATCAAACGAAAAACTCCTGTGCCTTTGAGCATCCACTGGCCACTGTTGTTTTTAAAAAAGTTTAAGCATCCTCATGTTGTAACACTGCTGTTTCACTACAAACCTACATCACCAACTACTGGCCTGGATTACACGTGACAGGATTTTCAGTGGTCCTTATGGATGTGTGTGAACAGGCCTCATTTTTACAATGTCCCGTGTTTCTAAAATGCAAAGGGAAAACGTTTTCATTTCTGGTGACAGTGTTGACGTATAAATTGCCTGTACATGTACCTGCCTGTACCTTTAAAACTGCAGCCGTCTGGAACCATGACCTGACCCACAACCCTTTAAAACACCCAATGATCCCCCAATCATCCACTTTACTGAGGTCATGACTGTACATTCACTGAAATCCTCCCATGAAACTCTATTTCTCTCTCTCCTCTATAACACATATCTAAGTTTATTCAGATATTTCCTGGACTTTCATTTCAGTTTGTTTTGTTCTGTTTAGAGTGACCTGATTCACACCATTGGAGAAAGTGCAGCATTGGGAGCATCAGGTGTTGTCCTATGGGGCTCATCGGAGTATGCACGAACACAGGTAAGAGAAGGAGGTACAGCTGAAGCTCTTGATCTTACTGAGCTTGAATTTGTTTCAAGCTCAGTAACAACAGTACAAAAACACCCCTGTTTACCTTTAAAAGCCCTCTTAGGTTATTAGATTTGTTACTTAGAAATATTAAAAACTGTTTTTCTTATTTTCATAATTTGAATCCTTTAAATGCTAGTTTTATGCCAGTTTATTCACATGATGCAACTTTATTTTGTTTGTTACTTAAAACTGATTAATGTACCTCATAACTAATCCTTCCAGCTGCCGCTACAGGTTGGTACAAGCAGCGAGGTAAAGGGGCTTCTCTGCAGAGTGAAGCACACAAACACTCGCATAACAAAGCAGCATTCACATCATGTGCAGTGTGTTTACATTGTGCTCTCTCCTCTGTCATTTTAATGAATTATTATTGCATTAATCATATCAAACACATAGAGTTGTTATGGAACAATGCCAGACATGCTCATAATGTTTTAGATGCTTTTAGAAATACCTTTGTTGTTGTAGATTTTCTTTTTATTCAAACTGTCTTTTGAATCTTCAAATAGGATTTGTGACCTGAAGCAGTGACTGTTCAGTATTTTGTCCCTGTTGTTCTCCAGAGAAACTGCCTGACAGTGAAAAAGTATATCGACGGCCCTCTTGGACACTACGTCATCAATGTCACCTCTGCTGCCAAACTGTGCAGCAAAGCCCTCTGTAAGAAAAATGGCAGGTGTGTGCGTAAGAGCCTGGACTCTGGAGCTTACCTTCACCTGAACCCCCGCTTCTTCCACATCCACCACAACATGGCACCCAGGGGCCCCCGCTTCCACGTTAGAGGTCACCTCAACAACCACGACATCCTGGACATGAAGCACAAGTTCACCTGTCAGTGCTACCAGGGCTGGACAGGCGTCTACTGCGAGATGCCCCAGACACCATCACACCCTCCTTCACCTCCATCACAGCCCGGCATCCCGCTGCCTCCACCACGAGAGCACGGCCTGCTGGGAGATATCCTGCTCCTCCTGTCGCTCCACTTCTCATGTCTGTGTGTCATCATGTTCCTGGGACTCTGTCTTATCATCAAGTGTCTCATACTGTAGACCCCAAGGTTTCATTTTGAGACTGAAAAGAGAACAATATGGGTCAAAGGATAAGTGAGAATGTGAGATTATGCCAGCTGCAATTCCTCTAACTTCCACTAGATGTCCTCCAAGAAAAATGCTCTAAAAGGTTTAGGGAAAAAACAAACTCTTGACATTGTTTAAGAGTTTAAACAGTGCAAGTTTCTGGTGTTTCCACTCACCTAAGGTTGTGCAGTAGGCACATTTTGTACAAAATTAAGCCACAATTCTGATGCTTCAAAACCTTGTCAGTGGAAGGAATTGATAAGGGAATTGATTAGCCAAAAGACTCATGATATTGATACTTTGATGGAGCTGTTAACGAGTCTCATTGGTTTTTGATTCCCATCCCTATCCTTGATGCTTCGTATGCATACATTTAAAAATTGCATGATGGATACCTCGGACCACACAAAGGTGGTCCAGGATGCTTTTGTCTGGATTCGATTGGTTTTGTAGACTCTGTATGTACTAGCACGCATCCAAACTCCATCCTGTCCACTGATATCTTCAACAGAAGTCAACCATAAAGCAAAAACAAATCGAATGTGTTGTTTATTAATCATTTACCAGCCTCACTGTACTAATGGAATTTCAATCATTTTGGAGGATATGCATCATTTGGCCAAGCACCCTCGTAGAAAATGGAAAAAGGTGTACAATTTACCTGTATGTGATTTGTACTGTGTCATGAAGGTCATGGAAACATCGAGCCCCAAATACATATGTATGTGGAATAGATTTGAAACTAGAAAGCACTTGAAGAAGGCAAACTTTCGCCAAGGTAGCTCAGATATTGCTGTTTCATCTATAAGCAAAAGTTTCTTGATAAAGTTACCATCATATTATGATTTCTTGACCCTGAAAACTCACACCTTGCAGTTGAAATCATGTTGATATAACTAGTAGATAGTTACTGACAAAAATCTGTAATCTGGCTCACCACCAAAATCTAATTATCTTTGAGTTGGAACATTACCAACACCTCCTGAAAATTTTAGCAAACTCCATCCAGTAGTTTTGTGTAATCTTGCTAACAAACAAACAAACAAACAAACATTGGCAAAAACATAACCTCCTTGGCAGAGATAATGAAAGAGCTTTTCCGTGGAAACCGCAAAATAATTTTGCATGTCCTGGACTATGTGACATGCTAATAAACATTAAACAGAGAATTTATGCTTTTTTTTTTGGACAGTGACTTTTTAGGAAACTTTAAAAGGTCCCATGTCCCATGAGGAGAATGATACTTTTACTACACTCTCATTTCAGAGAGAAATGTGCTACACCTCTTTAGAGAAAAGGTTGGTATAATGCTCTGTTTATTACTTCCTGGGATTATGATGTCATAGCTATACAGCCCCCACCTGCATGTGTGTTTTCTGCTTGCCATTTGAAAGTGCGCTCTGCAGCCTGGAAGTCCTTGTACTTCCTTCTATTCGACATTGTTTGGACAGCCAATCAGTGCAGAGCTCATTGTGATAGCCTCTTGTAGCCTCCACGCCCATTCAGATCAGAGTGTTTCCAAAGAGGAGAGAAACAGAGCTGCGTCTCATCCTCTACAGAAACATTTCTTTATTTTACTCAACTCTAATGAAATCCCTGCTCAACAGGCACACAAGACATGAAGCACAAGGTCAAACACTACCAAGACTAATTCAGGATACAGGTTTGTCTTGCAGCTTAAATTGGATGTTTTTGTGCAAGAATTAAAACAGCACAAGAGATTTCGACCTAGATTTTCTCAGGCAGGAGCACAAAAAACAATAAATAAATCTTTACAAAGTCGGTGCACAGTCACACTTTAACTGTTTCTACTGACTGTGAGTCTGACAACACACACTGCTTTTCATCACTCTGTTGACAGTTTGCTTGTGATGGAGAAACTGCATCAGATGAGCCACAGCAGATTTCTGTAAGCAGTTTAACAATCGTTCCAGGAGGAAGGGAGGAACAGACAACGTTTAGACAGACGGGTGACGGGAGGAGCTGTTTCTGATGCAAGTTTAGGTTCATGATTCATGCCTGTTGACAGATGAACTGTCACAACAGAGCGAGCAGTGGATTAAAAAAAAGTGTTTAAGTCAGCGTAAATGAGAGGCTTAGGAAACTTCAACAGGAGCTTTGGAGTTTGAACACTAATCTCTTGCTGCAGGAGATCAGAAAACTGCACGGTGTCGATGTTAATACTTTAAATTTAACTGATGGAGCTGCTGCAGTGCTGTTGATGCTGATATATGTTGTTATGCCAACACACAGGATGAGGCTGGAGGCTTTAAACCTTCTGATTGTCCATCCATCCATCCATCCATCCATCCATCCACCAGATTCAAAAAACACTGTATCAAGACCTGTGCCCACAGTTCTGTCTGCAGTCCGTTACGACAGGGGAGATGACCGTGAACACACAGCAAAATCAAAGGCCTCTGTTTTTGATTGACGAGAGACAAAGGACATCAGACAGGGAAACTATATTCAACAGTCCAGCTACTTTTCAGAATGAAATAATTTGGGCTCTGCTGTGAGAGCATCAAACATGTTGTCTACACGGGCATGGTGCACAGTGGTTTGGAGCATGTCTGTCTTTATTTTGATATTTTTTGCTCCAAAGCCAGGAGCAGGGACTCAAAGAGGATGGATTATGTGCCTCAGTTGTACATGATTGTGTTTTAGGCCTAACTTCGATCAATAAGATTATAATGTCAGCTCTCATGCCCTTTAATCAGGGAATATTTGCCTCTGTGTGTTATCGAAGATCACACACATGACACTGTGAAGTTCAGTGTTCTACAATAATACATAAAGTATTCCAGAGCATCAGAAACAACAGAAAAGATGAAGAGAGTCTTCACAGGGGAATAATTCAATATAAGTTAGAGAGCAAATTCTGTTTCACTGCAATGCGGTAAACATTTTCTTCACACTCATCCATCCTATGACTCTCTTAGGGCTTTGACTTTTTGTTCTAATTTTGTCAGTTTTTATGCTGAGATGAGGACATCTGACAAAGAGGTTCATTTTTTAAAGAATTTTGGAAAAATACCATCTACACTGATTTAATATAATAATAAAACATGTTTGTGTTAAAAAAAAAATCAAATCAAATCAAATCAAATCAATTAAAAACATAAGTTTCATTATCTAAATAAACAGGTTTAATTTATGAAAATAAATTCTTGTTTGCTATACATGATGGGAATTGGAGTTAATGGCAAAAAACTTATGGCAAAAAATTCTATTTTTCACATAGCATGAGGCATTTTTCAATTGCAAAAATTTTTTTTTTTTTTTCTAATCTGTTGCATATCACAGATTCATTACCCACTGAACAAAAATCCCCTTTGCTTTCATCAAATAGAAAGGTTAATTTGTTTGATGTGTCATTTTGTAAATTAACTTGCATTTAGAGGGTTAACAATTATGAAAATAAATTCAAGTTTGCTAAACATGATGAGGGCTGGGGTTAATATCCGAAGGAAAAAAAAACATGTTTAGTATTCCGACAAAAGCTAAAATCCCAAAATAGGCCTTAAGGGGGAAAGTGTTACTATTTTAACTGCACAAAATGCAATAATCTATTAAAATCAGCATTTCTGTTAATCATATCCCATGCTGACTTTCCCTACACAAGTGCTTCCACCATCAAATGGAAAATTATTTCTTCAACCTTTTTTTTTTTTTAAATTTAATAAAGTGTAATTAAATCGACATTTAGATGGTGGAAACTGTGAAAATAAATAATTGCTTCAAGTTGTCATTTTTTCAATGTTTAATATTTTTAAATAAATCCAGAGTGGCACAGTATCACAGCAGGTAGTGCACCTGCCACACAGAAAGAAGACTGCAGGTTAAATTCCTGTTGGTCAGGTCCTTTCTGTGTAGAGTTTGCATGTTCTTCCCGTGCTTGCTTGGGTTCCCCCTGGGCCTTCTGGCTTCCTCTCACAGACCAAAAACAAGCTCACAAGGTTGACTGGTGACTCTAAACTGCCCATAGGTATGAGTAAGAGCTTGAATGGTTGTCTGTCTCTCTATGTGGTCCTGGTACTCAAGCTCTAACCCAGTGTAGATAATGGATGGATAAAAGTGTTTTTGTTTTTTTTTAAAGGAGGGTCTGAAGGTTAAATTTGCTGTTTCATCAAAAAAAATCACAAAGAGGGGTGCTGGTTTGGCGGAGTGGTTAGCAACCAGGCACCCTATGTACTTGCTTCTGCCGGTCCAGGTTCAGATCCCGCCTGTGACCAGTTTGCAGAGTGTCTTCCCCTACTCTCTCACCCCCTTTCACAAGCCTATCCACTGTCCCTCTCCTGTCAATAAAACAACAAAATGCCCAAAAAATACATTAAAAAAAAAAAAAAAATCACAAAGAAAACTTGTCCACACTCAAAGGTAAGAGGACATATTTAAACACTGGAATGTTTGATGATTTAGGAAAGCTAAGCAGAAATAAAAGCATTTTCAGCTGATGCTTGATTAAATCACAAAGGTAATCCATCAGTTTCTTTATATAGATATTTGACTGAGTTTTACCATAAATTGGATCTTGTCTTCTGCCATGGATCAGAAGACAAGATCAGCAATGTCAAAAGGCGACTGAGGTCTAAACCTGATGTGTTAGTGTCAGTTAAGCTGAAACTGAATAATTTTGACTGCTTGCCGTGTTGCTGTTATCGGATTATGATGACTGACAGCGGAGGTAATAAACAGCCTCAGCATTTGCATTTCAGGCTCGTCTCAAATTCATGTAGGCGCCCTTCTTCTACAACTAAACAGAAACTATAAAAGCTTTATCAGAGTGAGAAGGTGCTTACCAAAATAGTTTCCTCTCTCTCTTCCTTCAACTGTGTTTAATTTTAAGATCACTTTCTAAAACATGTCTTCCTATATCCTCTACATCATAAACTCTGGGGTGCATAATTCAATAAGCCTTAAATACACAGAGAGCAAACAGCAGTAATTTTACAAACCACACACTGCGTTTAGCTCCTGTACTTCAACTAATAACCATAATCAGCTTAAGTTCAGCGTCAGCTCTCGCTCTGGATGTTTAGCTCAGCTGGAGTTTTAGGATCGCTCTTGAAATGAGAGTGAGAAGCCTTTGAGAAGACATTTTCATACGTCTAGGTCAACTCAATCTGTTTTTTATCTGTATTGTGGGAAATGCGGTCAGTTTTTCCTGATATCACAAATAATGTCCCTTTTTTTCCCTTAAAAAATGATGTCAAGAACATTCTCCACTCTCTACCTGTGTCTTTCTAAGGTTCAAATACATTTATTTCTATAATTAAACCTCCTGTTGTACCTTGACAACCACATTTCAGTGGAGTCAGTCAAACGTGGAAGTCAGCAAACCCTTTGAACCAATCAGAAACGCTGCTGTGTCACTCTAGGGCTGTGGGTAGTGTAGTTCCTCCGCTCAGTCAGTGTGTGTTTGTGCCTCGAGCTGCCGTTTACGTAGCCTGTGCTCAAAATATCAATATGGCAAAATATCGTCATGCACTCCTGCGACATACATTTATCGATACGGTCTCAAATGCTTTTCAGTCGCTTATGAAACACTTTGGGTGATGTTAACAGTGGTACGTTTTAAAAAAGAAGCCAAACTACACAATGAAGCACATGTGCCAAATATGAACATACAGGTACATCTCAAAAAATTAGAATATCATGAAAAAGTTTAATATTTTCATCACTCATTTCAGAATGTGAAACCAGTATATTATATAGATTCATTACAGATAGAGTGAAACATTTCAAGCATTTATTTCTTGAAATTTTGGTAATTCTGAAATGAGTGATAAAAAATATTGAACTTTTTCATGATATTCTAATTTTTTGAGATGTACCTGCATGTCTACTACCTTTGAGGACCTGAACAGAAGTTTCTTAAGTTTCAGAATAATTTAATAGTCAGTGTTCTTTTTATCTTTTTCTTCCTGCAATGGAAGTTAAATCTTGTGGGAAATTCTGTTAAAGTGAAGTCAATGTTCACAATTTACATGCATCAGGATATCGTATCGTATCGTATCGTATCGTATCGTGGCTCGGTGTCCTGATATGTATCGTATCGTGACTTGCTGAAAATGCCCTACTTTTATGTACTACAAAAATATATATAATTGCTGAATAATAATAAAAATACTTTCTTTTATAACTTAATGCGTGCAGCACTTTCCTACGGAGCCCCTAAGGTGCCACGGAGAAAAAAAATATGACTTGTGCGCACGAGATATTAAAACGGCGCTTGAAATACTTATCCGTGCACACATTTTAGCTAAAACGAGCCCACGAGATACTAATACGTGCGCATGATATATTAAAACGTGTGCACGAAATACTTATTCGTGCACACGTTTTAGCTTAAAACGATCACTGACTTTTGACATCAGATCGGGACACGTAGCGTTGTTGAATGCTGTTTGAATCAAATGGTGATCTCAATAAATGTTTTAACTGTTAAACATTGGTGTGTTGTCCTTTAATTTGCTCATGCAGTCCTGGTGAAAATATATTTAATGACCTTTTTCTTACTGACCTTGATAAACAGCAAATTAATTGTGAATGTGATTGTGAAAATACAACTTTATTATAGTCCTGTGTCCTTGAATGTGACCTTGATCGTGAAACTCTTAAAAGGCTGCACAGTTTACAAAGTATCATAGGACCATCGCATTATGAAGATTTTAACGGGGATAAACGTACTACAATGGGTTATAAGAACGAGTCATTTTGTTGTCAACAACACCACACACATTACAGTAGATTATTCCTTGGTAATTCAGCATGCTTACAGAAATGCACTCTTGTGCTTACACTTAATGCAGACATAGATGTGCCATCAGCTTGATCCCAAGATGAAGCAAACTACACATACTAAACATAAATTTTCCTCCACATTGTAAAAAACCTACTTCTCTGTATCTATTTTCAAGTCCTTCGGACTCCGTTATACGTTGAACATGTACGAATTGTTTGTTGATACGCCGAAGTGATAGCAAAATGCGGGTTTCGGGGCTATCACAAGTTGATACAGTCGAAAGTTTGTCATTTTGATCAGGCATCTAAGATAGTTACCTATATATTACCGTCTGTATATTTAAGTGAAAGTTAACTAGCTCACTTCTTCTCTCCATTGTGTGTGTTTTTAAACATCTGACGTCACTATGGGAAGCCGTAGTGGACAAGGACAAGGACAAGTCAAAACGTGGTAAATAACTTTATTTTGAGCGCACGTTTTAGTATCTCGTGTGCATGTTTCAGCTAAAACGTGTGCATTGATAAGTATTTCGGCGCACGTTTTAATATAGTATGCGCACGTATAAGTATCGCGTGAACACGAGTTGTATATTTTTTTTCTCCGTGGCACCTTAGGGGCTCCGTACTTTTCAAATGAAAGGTTTACAAAGTGCTTTGTCAAACAGAAAGGAAAATACAGAAGACAATGCAGTTCTGAGTAAACCGAAATGAACAGTTTCCCACAACTGCAAATTGGTTTTCATTACTCATAAGAGCTGTTCAAAAGAGTTTACTCCTTCACAAACGTCTCCATCTCCATCGGAAAAGTGCTGGTAAGGTCAACAACACAAAAGCCTCTGTTTAGGAGTAGAAGCTGGAGTATCCTTTAGATAATGCAAACATTATCTATCATTTATATTAGATGATGAATAATGTGTTACATGCTTTTGATTACTGATTTCTTTATTGTTGTTTACCCTGTAAACATAGTGAATATTAAACTGAAGCTTAATTTAGAGAAAATCATGAATCAAATTGAAATCACACTATCACAATTTTTTTCCTAAAATTGTTCAGCCCTACTCGTGAGTATGTGATTTCCGTACAGCAAAATGAATACCAGGCATATGAGAAGATATGGATCCAACAGTTTTGAAGGCAAACTCTCAAAATATCCCAGAACATTTCTGGCCTGCTCACAAGCAAAATTTGGCAACCTTACAAATCCTTTCCACACCTTTTATTCTTCCATTGAATAAAAAAGCCGTTAATCAGCCTGAACTGGACGTGTTTCCTCCAGTGAAAACTCCAACATGGCGACTGTCCAAACAGCCTGGCGTCAGTCTGTTGATTCTGACTCGAGTCAACTTCTCAGATCTTTATCCTACATCAACAAAACATTTCTCTGAAGCTCCCCAAGGGCCGTAAAATGCAGCATTGGGCCGGTGGGCGAAGATGGCATCAGAAACAATAACACATCTGCAGGGGAAAACTGGCAGAGTCGGTGGTAAAAAACACAGAGTGTGAACTTCACTGACATGTTTGACAGAAACCACGAGGCCTGCAGCGGAGGTCTGGGGGATCAGATGTTTCCGTGAGTTTGTGCACCCAGCTGACCGAGTGCCTGGAGGTCAAAGATAGGAGACGTGAAAGACCGAACGGAGAGGAATGATGTCTGTTTCATCCTGATGAGTTCAGGTAGAAGCTGGTGTTCCTCACTGTAGTTTCTTATACTGGCAGCAATCACTGAAGCCAAGCATACTCTGGGGTTGGCCAATATATTGATTAAATCGATTAAATCAAATTATATTCTGCAGCAGATTTAAAAATTAAAAATCAAGATATTTATTTACTTGACTTACTCCAGTTGTAAGTTGTTGCAATGTCTGAAATATGAATATTATAAATGTACAGCTTCATGACAGCAGGCCAATTGTATTTGTTTTTTAAATGAGATTAAATACTAATCAGAGAGCTCAATGTTATACTGTGAAAATACCTCAGCTTTCAGTGTTTGTGTAGACAAATCTGCCTACATTTGAACTACATAATCAACATTTTATAACACTCACTCTAACTTTAAGAGGGAAATTCTATTTCGTTTGGGAATACTTTTTGACATCAAAAAGGCAAAACTTGATTCATGACATATTCGTGTTACTTGGGATTTTATTTTGGGGTAAAAAAAAAGCATTTTAGATTGTGAATCGAGTGTTGAGGAAAAAATTGGGGTTTTATTTTTAGGCTGTATCCCTAAGCTCTAGCATACACTACACAATTTATACTCTATTTTGACCCAAATTTGCATCATGACAGAATTTTTAGTCAGGTCAGACCACAGACTTCTGATCAGTCAGATGAATTTCGTACATACCAGTAACTGAGCTGAGTCAGGATATGATGCATGATAGCTAATGATGTAAGATAATACCAATATAGCAATACAACAGGCTATAGCAATGGTCATTCAAGGAAAAGGCTGAAGCTATCGGGGAGCACTATCTCAGGAAGACACCCTGGAAAGGAATGATCATGTTTTCAGAGGAATCCAGGCATTTGGAAGCTGGCTGGTAATTGGCTGAAAACTGGAAGTTGGCTGGCTGCTGGCAGGGAGGAGAAAATCTGTACCTCAGGGCCAGTTTTTTATTATCATTTGAAAATGTTTAACAGTTAAGACCCTCAGCTAATCTTAATGAAACATTTGGAGCAGTAACGTAAAGTTTATGAAAAAGAAAAGGCCGTGATGCAACAGAGCTGACATGCACCCAGATAATGACGAATGTGAACCTCATTTCTCCCTCTGTCCTCTGTTTTTTGTTTCTTCTGCTATTTTTTTGACAAGGCACAAAGGGCAACAAATCATTTGTTTGTGCTTGAGCAGTCCGATTACGACAACTGGTTTGACAATAACTTTAAAAAACTTGAGTCTGCAGTTTTAAAAAATTGCTTAACCTATTCCATTGATATGACTTCAATTTGACAAATATCTATGCATTTTTTAAGTTTCCTTTTGTGTGTCACATTAAAAATAAAGAAGGGGAAGCAACAGTTAAAATGATGATAAAAAAATATGCCCAGAGAAGGCCTGAGTACATCCATCTCACTTTGAATGAACAGAAAAGAACTGATACAGAGTTATTGTTCCTAGAGCTTCATCCTTAAACTCAGGCTTTGAAAGGCTGCATTTAATAGAAACTTTATGGCTCTAACAGTTTAATTTTGTCATCTTTAAACATAAGTCAGACTAGAATCTACATGCTACGTACTGACAGTTGTCAAAAATATTTAGGTCCACTGAAAATGACTTAATACACGGCACTTGTCAGCTGGATTGATGCGTTTCACTGTTCCTTAAATGTAGTTCTTTACCATGCAGTGAGTAGTACCAGTTTTTTGCACAAATTGAAACATCAGTGCATATTCTCTATTAGTGTTATTAAGTTTGGAAATATTGTTCATCAGCAAAAATCAAATCTCGTGCATCCCTTTTTGTCGTAACAGGTGTGGTTTAGTTGTGCTGAAAGTGAGACGTGACTTCAAGCCTCTTGCTAGCCAGTGGAAAACATTTGCTCAATCATCCAAACTGCTCTTGAAAGGTTCGGCCTTTCTCAGACATTGTGTTTGGGGTGTTGCCCAGATTAAGACTGAGATGAAGAGGAAATATATCAAACACATATGGTGTGTCGGGGTAAGTAAATAAATGCAAAACTTCATGAGGTGTTCTCTTAAACTCATGCATAAGCAATTCGGTGAAAAGACGTCGGCCTTCATCTGCACAAACCACATGATTCAGTTTCCATTTCCTCTTCCCTTAAGGCAAATTCAATTTCTGTTGACCACCCGCCTGCAGGACCATCATGCACGTCTCACAGATGAAAATCAGCTCATTTTTCCTAAAAGGTTCCACATTATTCAGAGCCAATCGAACACTGAGCGACCCTGAGCCGTCAGTTCTTCCTCGGGCAACTCGATGCCTCATTACAGCTGCAGGAGGATCCACAGAGTCTGAGCAGACGTTTCTTTAACGCACTCCATATGTTTGTGAGGACGATTCTGACCACCGTGGCCAGGGGCGTGCAGGGGTACCGGAGTGGGGCGAGGGGGGTAGGGGGGCCGAGTGGTCTTTCATCCACTGAGGTGGTGGAAACGAATTTGCAGTCCGGATCACAAAGCTGGAGCCAGAGGAATCCAAATACACCCCACCACCAACCAGCCCTCCACCCACTGTGGGAATGTGGTTTCCTGAACACACACACACACACACACACACACACACACACACACACACACTGGGGAAGAGGTATTATGAAATCCATCTGTAGGTGTGTTTTCCTGTGAGTTTGCATTTCTGTGAACATTACTCTGAGGACAAAAAGTGAGGGAAGTTCAGGTCGTCCATCAGCAGGGACACTTTGATCAATTTCCTCTGGCGTACTTTTTCAGTAAACATTTTAGAGCAAACATTTTCAGATGACTGTAACAGGAAGTGAAGGATCAACACACTGACGCAGAAAAAGTCTGATTTTTAAGTTGTTTGTTGAGTGCATTCTGATGGAGGGGAGACAGTGGATGCACCTGGACAGGAAGGCCTGGCGCACAAGTCTCTTTCTCTAATCTCTCAGCTTGTTATCTTGTGAGACAACACGACTTCAGTGCAAACAAACATGGCAGATAATGTCAGGAGGAGCTAAAGCTGAATGCAGCTCGTGGTTAACATTCTATGACATCCTTAGTGATTGTGATTTCTGTCTATCTCCTCTCAGCCAGTCTGACACACAAACCCCAGTTCTGATGAATTAGGAAGAATGTGGAAAAAGGAACCAGGTTTCACTGTTGCAACACGAACAGAGGGCATGGCATTGTTTTAGTGAAATTAGAGGGGACGTCCCTAAAAAAGATGGCATGTTTACCACTGGGCTATATCATCTTTCCTTTTAACAACATTTAACAAGCTTTTGTGAACTGAGGACACTAATTGTGGGAAGCTTTTCAGGTGGAATTCTTTCACATTCTTGCCTGATGAATGACTTCAGTTGCTCCCCAGTCTGACGTCTCCTTTGTCATAATTTATGCTTCGAAATGTGCCGCACATTTTCAGGCTGGACTGCAGGCAGGCCAGTCTAGTACCTGCACTTTTTCATTACAAAGCCATGCTGTGGTAAAACAAGCAGAATGTGTCTTGGCTTTTTGTTCCTGAAAAAGATAACTCTTGGATGGCAGAATGCTGCTCCAAAACCTGTTTGTACCTTTCAGTGTCAATGGGGCCTTCACAAATTTGCAAGTTACTCATGCCATGGGCACGAACACATTCTGAACAGCCCTCCTCTTCAGCCTGGAGGACTACCATGATTTCCAAAAACAGTCTGAAATGTGGACTTAGACCACAGCAGACTTGTCCACTTTGCCTCTGTCCATCTCAGATCAGCTCGGGCCCAGAGAACATGCAAGTGTTTCTGGGTGTTGTTGATGTTTGGTTTTGTCTTTGAACGGTAGAGTTTGGCCTTGACCTTGTAGATGTAGGGATGAACTGTGTTAACTGACAATAGCTTCGCAGAGAGTTCCCGAGCCCATGTGGTGATATCCTCTAAAGAATTATGTTGGTTTTTCAGAGAGATCGAAGGTCATGGGCATTCAATGTTGATTTTAAGCCTTGCTTGCAAATGACTGAGCCTTGGGGAATGCTCCTTTAACATCCAATTGTGACACTCACCTGTTCACCAGTATAATGTTCCCAACAGGTTTTTTGAAGCATTTAGTCGCTGTAGTTTATTAACAGAACACGCTGTAGGTTGAAAATGATTTTAAAATGATTTAATTACCCTTCACACAACGTCCTATTTTCACTGGAATTGGGGTTTGTGGGTTCAATGTTGACACAACAGTATATCACACTATCTATGTGGCAAATATCTGGTGGATGTGATTTTCTCATTGACTTCATCATTATTTACATTTAATGGCTGAAAAACTTTGCAGTCCCTGAACTTTGTGGCTGCAGCAGCAGCAGCTCATTTTGGAGATTGGAAGCAGCCTTCAGTTGTTCATGGAAAGTTAGCTGTTGGCTAAGCTTGAGACATGGAAGTGGAGCTTTTTGTGGTGAAGATCAGAAACATAGAACACATCAAACAAAGATGTCATCTCTAAACAATGTCCCTCAGTATGCTGGACTTCCTCGACAAACTCCTCTAGTCTCTCCCACACAGAAGCATAGAGCATAATTACAACCCACGGCTCAGATGATAAAGACGACTGTTAGATGCTATAGTAAGAGGTTTGATCTCTACACTGCAGAGGGCAGAGGAGATGAAACGCTGCTGCAGGGTGTTTAGGGCTGACTGAGGATGATGATTCTGAGGAAAAGCACATACTTGTTTTGCTGCTATTGAAGAAAGATCTGAGATCCCACAAAACAGACTCCGCAGGAAGGTATATTGAATGAATTTGTGCAACAGAACTTCTTGTACACAAGTTTAAAAACCTAAAAACACTGAAACTTAAAGGGCTACACACACCATTCTTTCAACTGGGTGTGCAGTAACAATGAAGAGACGGACAGAGCTCGCCCACAGCTAATTAGCTTAGCTCAAACACTTGGAGTCAATGGGTAATGTTACCCTGTCTCTGCCTACAGTAATCAGACAAACTCTTTTGCAACTCTAAATGGTCCTGTGCGCTTGTTGTGACTCTTTATTCTAAACCGCATTATATTGTTATCTATTTTTCGGCTTGCACTTTATGTAATTTTCAAAATAAATACATAGGAAACGTTACTGCAGGGCGCATGTGCAAACCACCATGGACATGCTTCTAAGTAGGTCAAGAAAACAAAGCCTCTGTTTAGGAGTAGAAAAAGACTGGTACAAAGAATTCAGGACTTTGTTTTTTGGGGGGTTTAGTTTCATATGTATTTCTTTTGAAAATTACATACAGTGCTAATCTTAGTCTAAGAATATATAATGTAACAAAACGTGGTAATAAAATGAGCTCCAAATACCACACAGAACCATTAATAGTTGCTGAAGAGCTAATCTGACGACTGTCAGCAGAGGAAGGCTAACGCTATCCCTTGACTCCCAGTGTTTGAGCCTAGCTAACTAGCAGTGGGCGAGACCTGCCCGTCCTTGATATTGCAGTATGGTTGAAAGAATGGTGTGTATTTGCTTGTCATAGACTTGGGAGTGAGGCAAAACAAAACAAACAAAAAAAAAAGTTGCTGTTTCCTTTAATAACAAGTAAAATAAAGTAAGGATAGATGCCCCCATCAGGTGGACAAGTGACTGACTGTGAAAGTGATGTCAACGTGGGTTAAGATAATGAGCTGGATGGGTCAGTATACCCTTGAGTTGAAGTGGACATTTGAGCAAAATTTTATTAAAATACTGAAAATGAAGACAGGTGACAATGGCAGTCCCCTTTTGTTTAAAGTCTGGAATGAGGAAAAGCCAGTAGATCCTGACCAGAGGACCTCGTAGTCCTGCTGCTGTGTGGCTTTAAAAGCTCTGTATTATGGGCAAGTCCTTGGTCACACAACACTCTGGAGATGATCATGAAATATTTAACATAGATTCTGGAATTTACTAGATGGCGGCACAAAGACATAAGGATTTGCGTGACAGATAGACATTTGTTTTTATGTTTAATATTTGGAAAAGAAACAGGAGAGCGTGTTAATTTACAAATATGTCAGTATGGGAAGCTTGACTTGGGAGCTTTTGCTAAAAATAACATGAGAGGCTGATCTGAGATGATTTATTTTACCGGATGGTAACAAAACAGACCCTCAATAACACACTCTCCTCTATAATCCAAATCAAAACTTCTTTGAAATCCAAACTTTACTATATTTCTTCCTGTAGACGGATATCGCTCCTCACTTGGCTGACATATTTACTCAGTTTGGACACACACACACTTAAAAAGGGAAAATCCATGGGTATATTTAACAGAGGCACTCACAGGCCTCGGGTTCACTGTGACTTTTGTCTTCTGCTTGTAAATATGCCTGGTTAACCTCAGGAATCCAGGCTCAGGCTGGGTTAAAGTGCCGGGTCCACATGTTTTGTCGTTCAATCAGCACAGGGACGATCAGGAGGAAGACTGATGATAACCTCACTGCTGTGTGTTTACAAGGCAGAGAAACAAATAAAGTGACACTCATGTGATGGCTATGACTCTCTGCTCTTTCTGCTTCACAGATTTTCTCAGGACTTTCTGTGTTTATGTGGTTTTGCTTATTAAACCAGATTCCATTTGAAATGAAAAACAAACCCTGGCTGGAGAGGACTTCTCTTTTGGGGTGAAAAATGGACAAGAAATGCTTCATATTCAGCCTATTTGCCCGTTTCTCTTCAAACTAAAAATATAAAATTATTTATCTCTAAACAGGCATTACACAAACCCGGTTTCAAATGAAGTTGGGACATTGTGCAAAATGAAAATAAAAACAGAATACAATGTTTCTATTCCTTCTCAAAGTACGCGCAGTTGAATACATCTCACTGTTCATCTCTACATCTACAAGTTCAAGTTAAAACTCTACCATGCAAAACCAATTCAATAAATCAACAGCACCCAGAAACTCTGACAGCTCATCTGAGATGGACTGACACAAGGTGGAAAGTCTGCTGTGGTCTGAGTCCACATTTCAGGCTGTTTTATGAAATTATGGATGCCAAAAAGGAAAAGGACCATCCATACTGTAATCAGGATAAGGTAAAAGCCAGCATCTGTGATTGTATACGAGTGTGTTAGTGTCTATGGCATGGGTAACTTGCACATTTCTGAAGACCTCAATAATTCTGAAAGATACATTTAGGTTTCGAAGCAATATAGGCTGCCATCCAAAAGACATCTTTTCAGTAAAACTGCGCTGAGTAGGCCTGTCACAATAACAAATTTTGCTGCACGATAATTGTCCAAAACATTATTGATGATAAACCATATTATTGTCAATATTATTTTGATCTTTTTTTCATTTTTTCATTAATTTAATTATAATATATGTCATAATAAAGTGAGTACACCATATCAAAAGCAAGAAACTTTAATTTCTTAAGAGTATTTAACTGTAATTGGAAGGTCAAGATCTTTTAAATAAAATAAATCAAACAAACAATTTAATAAATTTAACAAACAAAAAAAGAAAAAAAAGTAAAGAAAATGAAAATGGACTTTGTTTTAGGAAAAAACGCATAAAAAAAAAAAAAAAAAAAAAAAAAAAAAAAAAAAAAAAAAAAAAAAAAAAAAAAAAAAAAAAAAAAAAAAAAAAATTATACTAATCAAAAACAATAAAAGATTGACCCCGTCTCTGTAAAGAAAAAACGAAACCCCAATAAAAACAAAGTTTATACAGTTCCGGAATTGTTTGTGACATGTACTTTCTCAATCCGTACTGTCTGTCAAACGTTTATAACATTGCTGGCTTTTTAACCGTATTGAAAGGCTGCATTTCTTTTGCAATGTAGTGAACACACTGTTTGTGAGCGCACCGTTTTGCTCTGTTTTATTTATATTTACTCTACCAACCAAATGCCTCAGTAAGCGCAGACTGTCAAGGACAGAGGCTCCGCTGCACCTCCCCTTTTTCTTCTTTGTTGTAACTACTTTCAAACAAATACGACATATCGGCTCATTGGTGTTCATGAGCTCACACCAAAATATTCCCACACTGGGGCTGTGGCAGCCGGCTTAGGAACCCTAGCTTTCGTGCCATCACTAATATTAGCGTTTCATATTACTTCAGCTCTCTCTGTGTGTATGCACGAGCGGCCCATCCTCCTCCCCAAAGATTGCATGTCTGACAGATGCTCACTCTGCTATAAGTCCACTAAATCCTCTACAGAACCGATGCACCCCGGTGTTAAGAAAGATGAACAGAGTGAGCCATCTTCTCATTCAGCGTTTTTGGTAGGAAGAGAGGAGGAAAACAAACACGCATGCACGTCAGTTTATCGAGGCCGGCAAACTTACCAAGGACGTTTTTATTTATCGTTCAGTTAATTGATTTATTGATTATCGTGACAGGCCTAATGCTGAGACACATTCTGCTTGTGTTACAACAGTGTCTCCCACTGAAAATGTGCTGCACATTTAGAAGCATAAAATATGACAATGGAGTCCTCAGACTGGTGAGCAACTGAAGTCATACATCAGGTAAGAATGTGAAAGAATTCCACCTAAAAAGCTTCAACAATTAGATGTCCGCAGTACACAAAGGCTTATTAAGTGCTGTTAAAAGGAAAGGTGACATAACACAGTGGTAAACATGCCCCTGTCCCAGCTTTTTGGGAACATGTCTCAGGCATCATTTTCAAATTAGAGTGAACATCTGCAAAACAACAAAGCTTACCAGTTAAAACATTAAGTATCTTGTCTTTAAGGGTGTTCACATGAATATAGATTGAAAAATATTTAAAAATCATTTTCTTCTGTTTTACGTTTGTCCCAACTCAACTGGAAATCTGGGTTTGTTTTGGGATTTAATAAAGCAATAAAGATTACAATTCATATTAAAAAAGTACAACATAACTATCTGTTCAGAAATTTCAGGTCATAATCTATAAACTATTTTAGTTATCAACTATTTTATTGTAGATCTTTCAGGATTAGTAAAGTAATGTTTACCTGTGTTAGAAGAAAAAAAAAGAAAATTCAGTGACACAGCTTACAACTCATCTTTTAAAATCTTAACTAGGTCAATGATTAGAGATGGTACTTTTATGCAGTGTCACAGTGAACTGTTTTTTGAGACACCACATTAAATAATCCTTAAATCTCATGTTTCTCCACTAGTCTTCAGCTTTTTTATATCCTCAGTCATGCTTCTGTACATCTGCTTCAAGGATGACTTGGGACACAGCAGTTAGATGCTATTAGACACGTATTTTCTGGCTTTATACTTCATGAGATAATATGTTAAATACTGAGAAATTGTACAAAATATAATGCTTGCATTTGATTTGAGGTCCTATTTAGTCCCCATAAAACCAAGTGAACAGTGAAGGTTCTGTCCACGTATGGTTCAGAGGAAGCATGTGATATTTGATACCACTGTTAATGCTCCAAAGCACTGGTTTTCAGCGAAGATTTCCTTTTCTTTACAGTTTTACACACTCATAACTATGGTTGACACAATCCCATTCCTCACTATAGTAGTGTGCTGAATAGTTATAAAGCTCCAAAGCAAGTTTTAATGCGCCAGCATAGAAATGATGCCAGCTTACACTTAACAACGCGCAAAAAACACAAAAACAAATCTGCTCTGCATGTGTTTCATCAGGGAGGAGCCATGTAAAAGCCAGTCGTCCATTATCTATATATAGCTTTCAGGGTCGTGGGGGGATATTGGGCGAGAGGGGGGTACACCATAAACCAGCAGCAGGGTTACAAAAAGATGGACAACCATTCATGTTCATACTCATACTTAAGGGGACCTTGGAGTCACCAGTTGACCTTATAATCATGTTTTTGGTCTGTAGGAGAAGCCCATGCATGCTCAGGGAGAACATGCAAACTCCACACAGAAAGGCCCTGACATGGGGAGAGCAGGAGAGCTGAAAGGAAATGTATCTTCAGTGTTAGGACTCAGTCAAAACAATTATTTATTTTGTAAAGACAGAAGCTGTGGTTAAATGATAAGCTCACTTGATGAAAACACAGCGTATGTTGATCGTTGAGGAGATAAACTGAGGTCCAATATCAAAAATACTTCATTAATCCCCAAGAAAAATGTGGTTGTTTCTGTTGCTCTTACACAGTAAAGCAGTAGAAATATCAAACAAAGAATTTAAAATAGCTAAGGGCAAGAAAAATTAATTAAGCAAGTAAAAAAAAATAAGTAAACAGGTTGCAACATGCAATCCTGAAGCTGTTTCAACTTCCGTATTAAGGGAAAATAAATAAAACTAGTAATAGTGAGACATTAAACAAGGCCAAGGAATTTGCACTATTAATACTGACAACTAGAAAGAACTCTGAGGTTTCATACCTCCACCAAGGTAGCACACACAATGCTTTCACGTCTATAGCAATAGTTTCACGATAAAATTACCATCCTATGATTCATGACTCTGAAAATTCACACTGAGCACTCAGAATCATGTTGATATCAGCATTAGCTAGACAGTCGGTGGTTATCTGAATCACCACCAAAATCCTATCAATTTTAAGTTAGACCATTACCGTCATCTCCTGAAAAATTCAGCAAAATCCATCCAGTAAGTTTTGTGTAACCTTCCAACAAACAAACAAACAAAGGTTGGCAAAAACATGACCTTCTTGGGAGACTTAATAAAGCACTTGATTACAATTACTGCGCTTGGTCAGGATAATCTTAAAACATTTTCACATTTAATTCATCTCCATTTGTTGTGATAATTGTGTATTTTGCTAGATTAAAGTCAAACAGGAATTTGATCAGCGGCTAATGTTTAGGCTAATTCCATGTATCTTGTAAAATAATTCTTTAAAAATCCTTAACTGTACTTTTAATACAAGTGCCAAGATACACACAAACAAGGCCATTTATATCATTTTAACCCTTTATACCTGGTGTATCATGTTTAATACATACTTCTATTATAGCTCTATCTAATGAATAAGATCAACAGTTAACTAAAATAATCTGAATACAATCAGATAAATGATTTTAAGAAAGTCCTAAAATGGGTTATCAGTTGCCAAAAATCTATATGTTAAACTTAATGGAAATTTGGATTTTTTTCTGTATTTCAGTAGAAATCTTAAAAAATAAACATTGCAGCTTCAAAAACATAGAATTTTCTGGCTATAATTTGGGTTCTCAGGCATTGTAAGAACATTTTTGGACTTTATGTACATTTGTAGTTGTTGAGGTGTTTGTTTACGTCTGTGTGAGGCTGACTGAAGTGGATGAGTCGAGACGTTTCTCCCAGAGAGGATCAGACCTCAGAGGAGCTCAGCAAACTCCCAGGGATTATAAAGCTCTCTCTCGCTCTCTCTGTCCTTACTGTGTGTGCATGTCTCTCGCCCCCCTCCCTCTCTGCTCTCTAATCGCTGTGTTGTGGTGGTGACGATCCCTCCTCCCTCTCTCTCTCTCCTCTCTTCTCTTGGCTGTATATAAACGTGGACGGCTGGTTTGTGCTTCAGACAGAGGGAATGCCTGAGAGCCTTTCGGACACTGTGTGCCTCAGAGGGCCACCATGACCCCTGCGGTGACCCCGAAGAAGACACCTCAACCTCCACCTGGGCTGCGTGTAATTAGTGGGATTGCAGCATCTACAGGTGAGTGCTCCACCTGGAGTTCAAAGTTGTACCTAGTACATGTCTCAGGCTTGTTTTTGCCATTTTCATATGACTACAAAACACTTTCCTGCTGCTTCTGTTTGGCTCCACAAAGAGGACATTAAAGTGTATTTTTAAACCCTGAGGGAGGCGGCAACCCTGGGTGTTACAGCATGGCTCAAGCGTCTGTTTTTGGGTGATGCAGGAAGGGGGCGGAGGAAGAGGAGTGCCGTGTCATGTCAGGAATGTTGGCTCACCCTAAAGAATACCCTCAAAAGTTTCTCTGATTTTGTAATTGGAGGCACAGCGGCTCATTTTTGATCCTAACAGCGAGGTTGTTTTTACCCGTGAGGCTGCAGAAAGCTGCACATCAGCAGTTATGTGACTTTAAAGGCCTCATTTATGTACAGTTACCGTCTCCAGCAGATGCTGTGACTCATAACAGCTTACAGTAAAATGTGAGGAAAGCCGACAACACGGGAGGTCACAGTTTGTGGAGCAGCTGGATTAAAGTTCATCAGAGAGGCTGTAAAGATGGCTTCGGGTTTATGGGAGCAGACAAAAATTATGATGAAAAGTGTTTGTTTACAACTGTTTTTCCACGATAAAAGAGACAATAACAAGCTGAGGAGGAGTCTTTGGTTATAAAAGCTTAGATAAAACATACAAAATAAGACATTAATGTAATGTAATTGTTGTTTTCCAACAATGTGGAATAGGTTTGACAGAGCTGTTATGAATATTAGACTATCTTAAGTTAGAAACAACTTTATGAATCACTTTAGAAAATTCTCTCAAGGAAATTAGGAGTCTTATAACAGATAAAAGATAGATATAACCAAAATCTAATAATTAAATATAGAAAAACGTGAAAAATAAGAACTAAGCAAATAGATAAAGGATGGTTGGATGGGTTTATTGACCACTTGCATGTGAGGTCACACTCTGCTTCATTCTGACTGGACATCAAAAACTATGTCATCCATTTAGATTTATGCCAAATAAATATAAACATCTCCATCATGAGCTTGAACCTCCATGTTTAAACCATAAACATTTTCTGCTGTGTTGTGGACCATTCCAACAAAGCTTTAAATGACAGTTTTATATCTGTGAGTCACTTTATGAAGCTCCAACTATCATATGCATTAGAAGCTAATGTAAGCAATCAGTTGTGAGTCTATTTCAGTCAAACATGGCTGTTTCTTTACCCAATAATCAATCAGTGTAAGCCAAATACTAACTTTGATGATAATCTTTCATTCGGCTCTCCTGGTATGACTTTTGAGTTTGAAAAACTTTGATTTGGGTCAGTGTTAATGTTGTTGACTAATTATTTTGTCAACAATCTTTTTTCCCCTGACAAAAACTAGACAGTAACTCATTAAAAAGAAATGTACCTACATTTTTTGTCAACAGATAAAAACTAGACTGAAATGGTTGACTGGGACTCATTCCAATCAGACCTAGTTTAGTCATGTAGAAAGAAGGGACAGGTTAGGTTATCCAATCACAGCTGCTTTGGTTGTGTGGAAAGGTTGGATGAGTTCAGAGGGACATCCAATCACAGCTGCCTTAGCTTGGTGGTGGTGGGATAAGTTGTGGACCGATCCAATCAGAGCTGCTCTCTTTATAGGTTGATATATTCATGTAGAGCAGATTCACTGTTTGTTGTCAGTTCTGGTATTGTAACTGAGATGCTCTGCCAGGTAGTCTAAGTAAAGGTGACTGCATTTCACACAAAAGGAAAATTTGTTTCTGCTTATTTATACATTCAAACTTTACTAGCATTCAATAAAGGGTTATTAAATCTTTGATTTTATCCATGTGTAAAACATGACTTCAGAAAAAAACACCTCATATTTTAGTCGACTAAATTTACGGTAGATTTCATCGACTAAAATGTAGTGAAATTTCATCAACTAAAAATACAACAATTTAGCTGTCTAAATTATGACAAAAACTGAAAGATGTTTAAGCAAAAGACTATAACTTAAGCCAAATTAAAAAGTGCTGTCAAATTTAACACTGACTGGGTCTGGTAAAGTATAAATGTTCAGTACAGCGAGGAGGATGTGTATGATGACAGCTGCAGGCTGCAGATTTTAACACATCAGCTTCTGCTATCCTCTGATCCTGAATCATCCTGAAGGGGTTTTATTAAATCATGCAGATATTTCACTGAATTTGATGACATGAGATGATAGTCAATACATCTGCATGAATAGGTAACATGGAGATGTACTCCAGTTTCCGCTACTATCAGCTACAATGAATTAAGGTCTACTGTACTAGAACTGAGTGATGTCTGTGAATGGTCAATGTCTTTCTCACCATGACTGCACAAGTATATTTACAACCCCGGCTGTTAACAAAATCCTCTATTTTTGCAGCATCTCTTACTAATTGTAATAGGATTTAAAATCTCAATGATATTTTGTGGTTAAAAAATGAAGTTAAAAACACATAAAACTCTTAACCGCCTCCAGCTGGTCCAGGACACAGCAGCTAGGCATTTACCTGGTCTTAAAAGGCAACATCTCAACAACTCGTGTCCTCGCTTCTCCCCGCCATCTATCCATCTACCTACCTACCTACCTACCTACCTACCTACCTACCTACCTATCTATCTATCTACCTATCTATCTATCTATCTATCTATCTATCTAACCATCCATCCATCCATCTATATACAGCAGCAATTCATGAGAGTTATCTCAAAACACCTTATAATCGAGCAGGCTGTTATTTTAACCATTTTACACATACCACTTTAAAAATCTGCAGTATATTTACATTTACAGAAGTGCTGGTAAGCACCTCAACACAGACCTCTGATTAGGAGTAGAAGTTGGAGTATCCCTTAAATAAAGAAAACAGATTATTCATCATCAATATTAGATGATGAATAATGTGTTACGTGCTTTTGATCATTGATTTCCTTCCTGTTGTCTATACTGTAAACATAGCAAAGCCTGATTTTAAGAAAATTGTGAACTGAATTGAAATCACAATATTTGCGTGAAAATTGAAATTGCCTAAAATCTTTTGTCCCTTGGCTGAAGACAGAAAATGTGTCCAGAGACATATCCATCCGGGCAGAGACAAAGGGACTACATTTCCATTATAGAATTCATCTTAAGTTTTATTGACCACTTTCAAAGCCCGAACAAATCTGGCTCCAAGTTATATATCACATCTTTGAGCTCGGATCCTTGACTGGGGGCCACCTGGCTATCCCAAAGTCAAAGAGTGAAGGTGGTTGAGGTCTTCCACCAGAGATTTTCTTCTTTAGAGCTCAGAAGCACATCACATCAGTTTTTCTTTCTAATGTGCTGTCGTCCTCTTCTTATTGACTTGTATTCTTATTCTTTACATATTATTTTTTCCATGTGACCCTTATAAACATTTTTACATATTAGTACAGTAGTATATCCATGTGAAGGTTCAATCATTTCTGGTACAAAGCTTTCACTCCTTTTGTTTGCTGTACGTGGGTCCAGTCTGGTGTGATTTGTTGACAAGTCTGTTCTGTGGTTATTGGTCAATTCAGCACTGTGTAGTGCCATGTTTACAACAACTCTGAATTCTTTCTAAACCCGTTTTAACACAACTGGAATGTCAGGAATTTTTGTACATCTTCCATCTTGAATGACATCCCGATTGTGATAACAATAAGATTTACTCTCTGGGGAACCCTTTGTTTACGCATATAGAAGAGGTGCCCAACCACCAACTACCAGGCTGTAGATCATTGTGTTCTGAGCCATAAGAAAACAAAAACAATTCAATAAATGACCTTTTTAGAATGAGACTGAAGGATGTTTTCTTCAGTGTGGAGAGACTGTGCTGACTAAACTCTGTGTCATTGTCACAACCATTGTTTAAAAAGTAGAGATAAACTGGCTGTTAAATATTTAACAATGGCAAAAATAGACTGTATGGAACCCTGATTTATTTAATTCTGCTCTTCACCCAGACACACAGGGTGAAAGTGACGGAGCTTTTAGATCAGGTAATGGAGTGGAAGGCTTTATTAGCTTATAGGATTTCAGGATTGAGAATCAATGTCAGCAGTTTATTTGGAGGATGCTCACATGCTTCACATTTGATTATAGGACTGGTGAAAAACAACATAACACACAAGAGGGATTTATCAAGATTAATTAATAACAGCAGTCTAAACATTTTTTGGTCCTCCTTGCATCTGTCAGAACTTAAAACGTGACGCGTCTTGTCAGTCTGTGTGTGACAGGCTAATTAAATTATTCATATTTTACCTTAACACTGTTTTTTTTTACCTGAGATTAAAACTGCTAGAGTAAGTTAAGAATCCCACGTCATCAAAGATCCTGACAGACCCTGCCCTGATCCATCTGTTGAAAATACGTGGAAAAAAAAACAATTTGAATAGACGCTCAGCATGTTTTTAAACCTTAATTTTAAAAATAATTTTTTGGGGCAAAAAACATGAAAGTTAGGCAGATCACTGATCACTGTAGAGGGAGACGCAGAACTGAGCGTCCCTGCGAGATGCGAAGCCATGTGACACTCAACAATCAATCAGCTGCCAAGGATAAAATATCGACACTGATTGGCTGAGATTGGTAGATACAGTCATTATATTGCGACACGCAAGATTTAAACTTAAAAACAATAATGGAAAATGCTGCAAAATGTGCTTAATATTTTATATATATATACACACACACACATGTATACAAAGTGGTCAGTGATTGTTTAAAGGTGCTATGAGGAGAATCTATTACCGGTGACATAAAGACTCTGCTACCCATAAGCACATGCTGGGACTGTCATAATGCTGCGTTCCAGTAACCTTGGAACTGGGAGTGGCATCATCTCCGACTTATCGGCGTTCCAGTTGAATTCAGAAAAAAACATGCCGATCTACCAGGCTATTGTTAGCTGTTGTTAGCACGCCCTGCGTTGTTGTTCACAAATATCACATGAAGAATGTGATTATCACTATGGAAGCATTTTTGTAAATATAAGTCTAAATATATTGTCAACTCGGGGGTGGTGAGGTATCAGCAAGTTCCCAGTAGGAAATTCTGACTTCGGGGGACGTTCCAGTTGCAGTTTCCTACTCGGAACTCAAAATTCCCACTTCTGACAACAACTGGAACGCACCAAAAGACGTGTGCAATCCAAAGCGTGTGTTTGTTGTGATGCAGACCGGACCTTCCTCAGAACTCTGCATTGCTTTACAACTTCTTTTTTCAACAACTTATAGGATGCAAAGCGACGAGGTAATGTATCTTTTTCTAGTCACGTAGTGGAAGTTTTTGATGTGTGAAAACAAGCAATTTTTGAAAAACTTAGTATCGTAAATATGTAGCCGGCTATATATCACTACTTACAGCCCGGTGCTCTAAGACGTGTCAGAATAATATAAATTTGCTCTAGTTTTAATTGTCTTGTTCCTGACGTTGAGTATCCAGGCCAGTTCAGCCCTGACTGACCCGCCCAGAAGGCTAAGGACTAGCATTTATAGATAACCTATTTTGATGCTATAAAACTCATCTTAAAGTGTGTGTTTTGATCAGGCATATATCTAAAAGTGAGACTTTTTTGTAATTACTTAGAAACTCCTCATAGCATCTTTAATTGTCATATTGTGAGAAATCTTTGCACTCTGAGAATAAATTTTACATCAACTTTCTGAAAAAAAAAATCCCCTCTAAAGCTCAAATGATCCCTCTGTGTAAACAGGCAACGAATAATCTGATGATCTTCCATTGTTTCTACTCATAAACATATTTCTCCATTCTTCCAGGACAGAATATTTAACTGACGTAACTTTGCCCAGACGAACCAACAGGAAGCAGCACTGAGTTTCCAGCTCTGACATTAAGCTGAAAACAAAGGGATATTTTAGAAAAAGTAAACAGCATCAGAATAAACGAAGGCGCTCAGGAAGGCTGTCTGGCAGTCCCGTCTGAAAAATATCCCATCATCCCCTTCATTATTTCACTTCGGTTTAGAGTCCCGTCTTCCTGCTCTCTCCATCTGAGACCTCAGACTAAATCACCAATCATGTTCGCTCTGGCACAGAGATCAGAGCTGCGATTAGCTCCAACTCTGCTGGGTGGAAAGACGTCAGACTTTTAGCTTCCGATTCTTTTTTAGCTTTGCAGTTCTTCACCTGCTTTGTTTCTGCTGTCCTGAGAAAAGCATGAACGGTGACCACATTAAGTCAGCAGGAGTATTGTTTGAATTGCTTTTCACTGCCCTGGTTAACTTTTTAACCAGCTCTGTGGGTGACTCATGGAAAGTTCTGCTGCAGAGTCATGTTACCGAACATTTAAAGTGATAATGTGGGAGAAAAACACAGGACAATTTGAAATGACCCGGTTTCCAACTTAAATGCTTCTTTGTTTCCTTCTTAAACAGTTTAATAACTTGGCAAAATTGACCTTAGACACAATTTTAAGACTGGAAATGATTTTTTTTGCAGTAATTTGCAGGGTTTTCTTATTCTTTTCCTTTGCTTGTCTTTTCAAACTTTCATTTAAAGTACATTTTTTCAAGTCACTGTCATTATCACATGGCTTTGCTGAATTCTGTCTACAGTCAATGTTAGCATGGCAGCAGTATTCACTGCTTACTAAGACTTAAGTTCTCTGGGAGTAATTAATCCTCAAAGCCAACATTAAAAGCGTTAAATGTCCTCCTGTTACAGTCTCTGTGGTTAATAGTTGTTGCTCTAGGATATCATTAAGTAATCCATCAAGATGGATGTCACAAGAACTCAAAACAAATGACAATAACAGCTTGGCTGATGAATGTTGTCCAACTTTCACATAAGCAGGACAGAGAGCAATTTGATAACATGTGATTGCCAAAGCTGAGTGCTCCTGACTGACTCTATTGTGTCAACTATTTTACACAAACTATTTTACAAAATTGCAGGCAATTTGCATGTAAGAATGGCTCTCCAATGAACAGTTTACTCACAACTGTGAATCAGTTCTCATTGTTCACTTAAAAGAGCTGTTCAAAAGAGTCGACTCGTTCATGAACGTCCCATCTCCACCATGGAAGAGCTGGTGAGCAGGTCAACAACACAAAACCTCTGTTTAGGAGTAGAAGTTGGAGTATCCCTTAAATAATGATAATATATTATCATCAATATTAGATGATGAATAATGTGCTAGGTGCTTTTAATCATTGATTTCCTTACTGTTGTCTATACTGTAAACATAGTGAATATTGCACTGTAGCTTGATTTGAAGAAAATCGTGAATCCAATTGAAATCACAATATCTACCAGAAAAATCACAAGTAGATCTTTTCCTAAAATCCTTCACCTCCCATTCATGCCCTTTTATGCTCATTTACACGTCACTGATGCAGCAGTGGGAGCAATTTGGGGTTAACAGTCTTGCCCATGGACACACCATTGACAGCCTGAGCTGGGCTCAAACCTGCAGCTCACAATCAGACTACGCCTCCAACGCCCCGACCTGTAGGATTTTGTAGCCAACCTAACACACTTCAGCAAGTGTTAGACACCAGTTACAATAAGTCACTGCTCACACAGGTACTTAACCAATTCTTACAGCCAAACATCCCTTTTTTCAGAATCCAGTCGATGACAACAAGTAATATCACGATATACTGGAGTAGTTACATGTTCTTACACCCTTATTAGTAAGTTATACAAAACATAAAGCCTTTCAGTCCTGGCTTTCACCATTGCAGTGGCATTAAAAATGAAGAAATAAAATGAAATCCAAAAGTACTTCATGGTTTCACTCTGCTGTGCTTTTCTCAGACCATTTTCCTCTTTATAAGTAATATAGTGTAATTTTCAAGCAAAGCCTCTTACAAAGGTACAGAATATTGGACGGCAGAAGCATGAAATGTCCAAAGCTTTCATGTGTTTTGAGCGTTGTAATGTGACTTGGAGACATCCGTTTGGTGTTGGAACATATCTACGTGCCAGATGGCGAACGTGTGGGGATCTGTTATTCTGGCTCATGCCCCTCGGCCCCTCCATCAGGGGTCCGGCTCGATTCCCAAACATCAAATCGAGGACGGGCTCCTCCCTCTGGCATCTTTGACTGCGCTCTGAGTGTTCCAGTCTTTTTCCTTCTTCCAGCTAACTGCGGCTTCTTTTACTCCCTAATTCAGAGGTGTTTGCTTTGGGTGAGAAACCCTCATGGTTTCCAGGAGGAGATGGTGTGAAATAAGTGCCTCGGATGTGGGAGAGGTGGTTCAGCAGCTCACGTCCATCAAAGATAAACGCTGGGACTCCTTCAGGCAGATAAGAGCTCAACAATGATCTGATATTAATGGTGCTGTGCAACCATTCCCCCCTTGTAGCCTCTGTTAGACCTGAACCCTTCATCATTCTGGCTCGGTGGCATTACTGAAACACCAGAGAGCTGCTGAAACTTCTACCGCCACCAACCATGGCTCCAAACTCAACCGTATTTCCCAACAGAAATTATGAAAATAAGATGTTCTCTTCTTTTTCTTGTTTCTGTTGAATGAGCAGAGCTGCTCCACAAGAACCACAAACATCAACAAAGTCTTATCCTAATCGATGCCAGACCGGCCCACGGCCCCACACTCCTCTGGATAAATAATTCAGTTTGACACGAAGCCAAAGTCGAACTCAACACAAACTCCCCGAGCTGAGTCTGAGCACGATCCCTCTGGTCTTCATGATAAGTACCACAGACAGCCTCCCAGATGGACTCACAGGGCAAACTCTAACACACACTCACTGGCCACTACATTAGGTACACTTTGCTGGTACCAGGATGGACCCCGTTTGCCTTCAGAGCTGCTTTAAATATTTGTGGTTGTTAAACCAAATGTTGGTTCACGCTGTCCTGAAATGACACTCAAAGAGGTTCAGAAGTTCAGGTGCAACATGCCAAGGTCAGCTTACCCTGTAAGACGGGTTTGGCACATATGTTATCAGAGGTTCAGGGAAGTCATGCCACCACCATGGTAATATGTGTTCAAGTTATATAAATGTTATCAAAGTTGACTTTGCTGATAGGCGGCTTATCAAAGAAGACTTTGGTCACCTCCGGGCATGCAGTAAAAAATATCTTTGCTGAAGGGCCTTAAAAGTAGATTGAAAGTTTAGTCCGTCCATCTGGCGAGAGTTGCTTGAAGCTGTATTCTCTGCTACAGTATATCTTCAATAAACCTGCAAGAAGCTGTGAGTTGGGTCTGTCTTTGTTTCATTCATGTCTTCGTTCTTTGCATCTGAAAAGCTACAACATGACGTAGATTCAAAAAGATGCTAAGAACATTCCTGAGATTTTTGTCCATGCGACACGATAGCTCAGCATAGTTACAGCTGATTATCCAGCTGCTCATCCATGATGCCAATCATACGCTGCAATCCAAAGGTGCTTGACTGGATTGAGATCTGGGGACTGTGGAGGCCACTGGAGAACAGCAAACTCACTGCCATTATCAAGAAATCAGTTTGAGATGATTTGAGCTTTGTGACATGGGGCTTCATTGTGCTGGAGGCATCCATCAAAGGATAAAGGAATGGGAATGGTCAAAAACAATATTTGCAAAGGCTGTGGCTTCAAAACTTTAAAACTTTGGGGCCCAAAGTGAGTCACAGAAATATGTCCAACACCACCAGCAGGAGCCTGAACCATTGACACAAGGCAGGATGGATCAATGATTTTGTTTTGTTTTGTTTTTTTAAGATTTTTGTTCTGATTTTATTGACAGGGAGAAACAGTGGACAGGCTTGTGAAAAGGGCGAAAGAGAGCAGGGGATAATGATCGACAAACAGGCTACAGGTGGATTCAAACCCGAGCAGGCAGAGGCGCATACATATATATATATATATATATATATATATATATATATATATATATATATATATATATATATATATATATATATATATATATATATATATATATATATATATATATATATATGTACACACACTACAGTTAGTGCGAGAGGCCCACAGTGGAGACAGTGGTGCTGCAGACTTCTTCCACTTAGCTCCACATTTCTCACAAATAAAGGAGGTCATGATCTCATAAGAAGCAGTCACCAGAAACAACAACAAAGAAATAAAAGAAGCCATGATGGCAGACAAAAGACAGAGGAGGTTGAAACTGTGGAGGTTGAAACAACATGCCTGTCTGTGTCAAGCAACACCAGGTGTGCCATGTGTTTGATGTTGTTGACACACAAAAACTGTTGCTTTAGACAATAGGAGCTCAGGCTCTGTCTACATGTAGACGAAACCTTTGTAAAGACGGCATTGTTTCAAGAAACATGCACCACAAAAACACACTGAAAACAATGTAGTGCACTTAGCTGTAAGTGGCACTGTGATGCTGTTGCAAAAAGGCAAAACCAGAGAAGACATGGAGCATTCATCTTGAGAAATGCCAACCAACACTGGTGTCTGCCGTTCTCTGTGTCCTCTTGTTGCTCACGGTGGTCGTAGAGGAGCACAAGATTTTGCTGTTTAAGCTGAAACAAGCTCAGGAGCTTCTGCAGCATGCACGCGACACTGTATTCCACCATTGTTTTTGTTGTTGGCGGGGTTCATGCATGTGGTTATTCATTGTTTTCACTGTTCACGCATAAACAAAAGGCCAGTGTTTTCAGGTGAATCCACTCTGGGATTTGTTTTCAGGCAACTGAAATACTGCATATGTTGTGAGATGATCTTGGTGAACTCAAGACAGAGTTCTCCCAGGAAATGCAACCTTGTGTTTAAGGTCACCATGCTCTCAGCCTTCACTGACCGTCTTAACAGACACAGGATGGACACGTCAAACATAGGGCTTAATACAAGACATTGACCAGGAGGACATAAGACTCACTGCCTTAACAGACGATCGTAAAAGACTGTCTCCTTTGTCTGGAATGGGTGATGACCAACACTCACCCCATTAAACCCAAAGGGAGGATACCCCCCTCTTCCTGTAATGACTTTAACCAAACTGGCCAGAGGTGACCTCTCAACCTCCTTATCAGCCCTGGGATATTTGCATTCTTAAAGACATTCCTTCAGCCAGATTTCTACAAACCCCTCCAAAATCGTCTAAGAACTTGTATACATATCTAAGCAATATGATAACCTGATGTGTTGTGAAATGTATGCTATCTGAGTCCAATCCCGGTGATTCTAGCCCCAAAATAAGCCAAATGAAGATCTTTACTTCAGAACTGAAATTCCCAGTCTCCCAGCAGGAAAACTACAATGGACCAACAATGCCACCCTGTGGAAACACTGACAACGAACATTTGCAAAAGTAACTGAAGTTACTTAAATGTAATGAACTGTTTTTGACAATGCTTATTTAAAGTTTGTATATTATAAGCTTCCCGACAAAATAATCAGTATCAGGGAAGTCTAGGCAATATAGCTTGAATAGTCTAGTAATTAGTAGTGTTGTTACATTAGTATACATATATAAATATATAACCTTTGAATCTCCTTTTTATTTTGATAGTAAGTGTTTGGTATCAAAATATTCGGGATGTGACGATCTTATTATTGGTTTCGGTTATATTGAGTGATTCCCAAATTGTAACTCCCTATTAGTAAAAACTTAAGCTTATCAAGTTTTTGAAAGCTTAAACAGATATCCGTCCCACTAGGACAAAATCCACACCCACTTTTGGGGTTTAAAAAGCTGAACGCGGAGCCTAGACGCTCTGCACTTTAAACTTCCTCTTCCTTCCGCTCTGCCCCCGGCGCTTGATTCCCGATCTTCCTCTTTACCCCTGTGACGTCACTTTGTTCCGCGTCTTCGCCTGCCCGCTGACAAGACTTTTTCACTATTTTGCAAAGTCAGCAATTTTTGCCGTTTTCTAGCCTTAACTCAATTTCTCCTAAAGTGTTCCCTTCCTTTTTAATGAACACTCTGCCACCATCACTTTATGTAATTTAAGAAGTAATTTCGTGTGGCCAGCGAACATTTCTTTTTGAATTAATGAAAGTAAACTTCTGAACGAGACGAGACTCCCGCCGACGCCATGTACTCAGCTGAACAGACGAGAGCACCGAGACTCCAAGTCCATCTCCATCCCAGCGCAACTCTTCCCGAGATCCCCACAAGCATCAGACGGATCCAGACTGCCTTCACCTCAGCAGGCCGCTGTATCCATCAAACCTGGTGACTTCGGACTCGCGACAGACCAGCGCTACCCAAAGTAAGACCTCTCCTGAACGTTCAGCACCAGACAGGTTGGTGTAATTAGTCTCGCTCGCTCAATCAGATAAAACCCCCTTTTTCCCTTAAAACGCTTACGAAATAGTCCATCAAATTCCTACCTCAATTCATCACTCAATATAACCAGGTCAAATACAGTTATACATTATTCTAATCCTCACCAAGGAAGTGTTATTTTCTCACTTAAGTTCATATCCTGCAAATGTACTTTAATGCCTTTCCTCCCTCGGGAGTGCATTGTTATGTTTATTATTTCATTTTGTTTTAAATAAATTCTTCATAGATTTAAAGTACTGTTTCGGGAGTGTGTTTTGAAAGTCAGACATCCCTGTCACGAAAGCTCTTCCCTTCAGATTTAAGTTTGATGAAAATAGAGTGTGAATTACTCACTCTAGCCCACTAAAATTAAAACTAACCTGATCAATAAATTAATCAAGGAGTAAAATTTTGCCTATTTTGTATAAATAGGATGGTGCCCCGTTCGAATGTTTATTGAATAAATCAATAATTAATCTCTATAGTCATAGCAAAATAAGACCAAACAAATTATCACAACAGCATATGTTCAGACAAAAGACTAATACGGTAAAAACACGAGTTTCTGTGTGGACAGCCACTCAGTCTGAATATAATAAAAGCATCAAATTCACTTAGAAACATTAAATCCCTGATGTGGAAGCTCATTTGCTAGCTAAGTCTCCCCCTCCATTTAACTCTCAACCAAGTCGTTTTGCAAACATACAGAGACTGACTGTAGGAGCTTTTAAATTCGTCAGATAATTTCAAACTTGGAGAAACAAATTTGCAAACAAATGCACAACCAGCATCCACTGCTGAAGTCCCACCTCTCCATTAAAAAGAATCTATCTCTCACACCTTAACAGTTCTAAACCAGGATCAGCGGTGAGCAGTTCTTGGAAATTTCTTCCTTGGATGTAAAAACCTACCAAGAGAATAATCAGAAACATTCCTACCATGAAATCAAGTGTGCCCCACTCTCTGCCAGCCTTCTGATGGAAGTGGTTTCAGCTCCATTAACAGACCATACATCCATTCGTTCAGTGTTAACGCTGCAGTGGAGCAGGCTTTGAAAAATGATCTGTTTTCACAGAGTGCTGCAGTCAAAATTATTCCCAAAAGTAGAGAGGGGGAAATTTGGCAAAGACAAAAAGAAAGAATAAGACTTGAGTCCAAACCGACATAGCACAGATAGGAAAGAAAACAAGGGAAACCAACACGAACACACTTAGTAGAACTTCTGATGAGTCTAAAACAGTGTTAGTCATCAGCATGAGGCTGTAACCTTCAAAGAAACAGATGCACCATTTTCAAGAACCATGCTTAATTACATATCACTCTAGATCAGTCTTCAGACTTAACTGATGATGACCTTCATCACAAGAGCAGAACTGGAGGCAAACATGAATCTCCACCATGGGCTAGCAGGCAGCACAGGAGTATAAAAAAACTGTCTTGTTGTTTTATTGGCTGCCAAAATATTAGAATTAACAGAAAAAGTCATTAACCTGATATAACATCCACTCACACTTGCAAAAAAAAACTAAACTCATCTGGACTTAACCTGAATGAGCCGTATTAATGAACGCATACAAAGTGTTTCACTCCAGTTTGGTAATTCTCTCAATCCATAAAACACATTCATCACACACCAATCAGATAATGTTATAGGCAGATGCTACTGCTGCAGCTTGTAGTGAACCACCTTGCAGAACAAACTTTCACCAAAACATGTCAGAAGTGGTACTAAGAAATCCTCTCAATGGAGAAGTGTTGGTCTTATCTGTTTTTCATTAATAAAGAAATGCAGTCGAGATTAGATTTAACTGCTACAGAAGCTGTTTGCATCTATGCTAATCTTTTGTTGTCATGTCACGGTCATTGTTCTGTGCCACTTTGGGCCGCTACCAACCATTGTTGGCTGGAGCTTGAGTCAGGCAGATCCAATCGGCACTTTTATTCCTGAGCAACAATGGGAATGTGAAATATAAGGAGGACCTGAGCTCCCGGGAAGCTGGCACTCTGCACTCTAGCACAATGGCACTTCAGTTAGCACTCTAGCACCTTGTAATACTTTGTGTATGATTCACATAATTCCCAACTCCCTGTCCGTTATATTGTTGACTGTTTGTCGTTTATGTTGTCTGCGGTTTATGTATGTAGCTCGTCTTTTAAAATGCAATGCGTTTTATTTAGTTTTATTCTATCATTGATGCTTGTTTTTGTTTTTTGTGTTGACACTATTCTGCAAATGAGACTGGGGATGGAAATTGGCCACCTGGCTTTAATCCAATGCTTCACATGTAAATGTTCATTAATGCATAGTGTCCCATTTTTTTTAAATAAAAAATATCATTCTCTGTACTGCAAGGACTGCAAGGTTATGCTCAACCATGTCATTCTTATCAGGTAAAAATACAGAAGAAGATCCAATTATTTGATTATTTGGGAAAACTGTCCCCGGTCTTCCCTATAAAACATTCTACTTGAAGCTCTGAATAACGTTCCTCCAGTAGAGGCTGCATGTTTTAGTGTTTGTATCAGCATATTTCTAATCAGTGTTATAAATGATTTGGATTAAATGCGGCCCACCATTTTTTCCAGGAAAAAAATAACAAATTGGAATTATTAAGAAAGCACAACAACAGCTGCTACATCGGATTCATCATTAGTAACCAGCACCATAAAATGAGCAAATTAGCTTTGCTTTTTCTAAGGCATTAAAGAACTTACTTTGCTGTGATTGTAAACAATGGTGAAGGTAATATAAAACGTAAACATTCATCCTTTCATAGGATTAAAAATAAGCTTAAATTGGCTTTAGTTATGGGACATGCTCTTTAATTTGTGGGGTTTTCATTGTGTTTGAGTTAAAATATAGCAATGTTGGCATTATCCTTTGTTGAAGATCTATATTTTCTATTTTTTGTTTCTTTAAATATATTTATCCTCATAGAGAGTGCCTGACAGTGTAGTGCAGCCCTCTGGCAGTGAAAAAAAATACATGCTACCCTCTTGTAATCAAAGTTGCCCACCCCGATCTAACAGAGTTTCATGTTCTTGCAGACTTAATCTTCACTTTGTCGTGTTTCGCAGAGAAACACAGGCAGAAACTAGGCCAAAATGATTGTAAAGCGCTCAGATGTCTTGTTTCTTGGATGTTTAGTAAATGGGACACGGCGATGCGGCGGACTCACCGAGACATTTGGCAGTGAGCTCTGTCATTGTGGCCTGAGGCTTCAGCTCTGGTCACAGGACGACGACATGTGGACGGGAAAATAGCGGCCTGCAGGGCCAAAGTCCTCCCTCTTATCCCTGGGTGTCAACTGACTTCCTCTGTGTGACCTCTGACCTTTGGCAGCCATAGAGAAAATCCAACAACTATATCGGTGTTTAAGGGCTGCGGTGGTCAGAGGATGAAAATAAAAGTGTTTAAATTTGGATTACAACATCAAACACGTCCGTTAAAGGCTGTGACTTCAGAATTCGCTTATAGACGTGCAGTAAGTGCATTAAAATGACAGAAATGAGGAGAGCAAAGAAAAAATATGACTGACCTGCATTACTGTATATGTTATCAAACATTAAAGGGATAGTTCAGGTTTTTTTAAGTGGAGTTACTTAAGGAATGTGGCACAAGTGAGAAACGAGATGCCCCAAAACTAAGGATGCACAATATTCATTTTTGTTGATATCTGATGTGACATACAGACATATCTGAAAGTAGTTATTTTTGGAGTACACCTTCATCAAAAGCAAAATATATTTTTAACCGTAACAATACAATCAAGCTTCAAGTTATATTTTAATCGCTAAAACATTTGTTTTATTTACCTTCTGTTAAAAACAGCCCTATATTGGGAGCATAAACTCCCAATACAACAGTAATGTGCAAAAAGAACCATAATCTTGATGCAAATATACACATCAAAAACATACAGATGCCAATTTATAAAGCTTATAAAGCAGTTATCTGCTGTTACCAATGGAGGGCAGCATCAACTACATTCGTACAAGACTGGCTTGGCATATGCTACTGGGGCCAGATTTAAGAAAACAGAAATAATAATTAAAAACAATTGTGAAGGAATATTTTGGTCCAAGTATAGTTTTATAGTCTTTCCTCTTCTTTCTTTCTCTATTTGTCTTTTTAGCCTTTTATTTGTGTTTGTTTTCTTTTAGCCTTTTATTTGTTAGTATTGCTCTTATCATATAAGCTCTTTTGTTATTATTGACTTCTTCTGTGCTATGTTTGGAGTCTTTATTTACTTTCAATTCAGATTGTTTAATTTTGCTTCACCTTATGTTATATACTCTTCATCTTTTTATAGTTTTATTTTTCTTTCCCTTTTTTATTATCTCTACTCTGTTTCTTATTATTGTCTTTCTATATCTGTTTTGTTTTTAGCTTTTATCTTGGGCCTCAGGATCTTATTTTAAGTAGCAGGGTTCTTGTATTGTCTGGGTTCTTTGCCTTTATGCATGTCTCAAATGTTCTCTGATTTCAATTGACCTTTTCGGTTGTTTTTTCCTTTCTGTTAAGCTCTTTTGCTTTGCTGTCTATCAGCGATGTAAAGGAATGAAGTATTAGTACTTAGTTACAGTACTTAAGTATGTTTTAGGAGTATCTATACTTTACTTGAGTTTATATGTTTTTTTGCAACTTTCACTTTTACTTCACTACATTAAATAATAAAAAATGATACTTCTACTCCAGTACTTTTAAATTGTCAACTTAGTTGAGGACCGTACAGGGGACCGTACAGACTGTTCATGCTCTCGGGCGAATATCCGACTCTCTTGACTCATCTCAGCGAGACCACGCCTGCATATGATCGTCAGTGTCGACAACAACAGACGGCGTGATGGAAGCAGCCTCGTCTACTAGCAAAACCCCATAGATGTATTATAAGATCATATGGACCTACTGAAATCGTTCCCTGCCATCTGCAAGTTGTCGGTCAAGCTGAACACACCTCTGCCTGCCACTGCAGCCTGTGAACGACTGTTTAGCATTGCAGGACTTGTATTCAGGCCGTGAGGAGCACGACTGAACCCATGCAATTTTGAAAATCAACTTCTGCTAAAGATGAACTGCAACTTTGTGGACTTTACGTAAGGGAGGAATGGAGAGAGGGAGTAACACCGGGATTCCACTGGATGCGTATCCGGTCCGCTCCGCTCTGCTCCGTCATCTGACGTGCGTCAACTCCCACTGGATCCGTCTGCGGTACGAAGCATTGCGGCTCCGCCTTGCAGCAGATCAACGAGCTCATAAAGTATTTTGTGGTGTTGCACCTCCAAAATCAAAAGCTCCTCATCCATGGTGAAGTGGGATGAGACTGAACTTTTGACACCAGGTCTGTCTCCGCCCTAAATGATGTTTTCCAGGTACTTGCTGACTCGGTTTATTTTATTTTGAAACATCTACGGATGTTTTTATTTTGTGTTTGTGCTCAACTTCCTGTCCCGCACAATATTCTGTGTGCTAAATTGCTGCGCCGTGGTCCGGCGTCCGGCAAAAATAGAAGCTCTGCGTATCTGCTCCGGAGGCGGCGGAACAGGTAACCGCCGGAGCCGCACCGCAGCTGGTGGAAGTACACGCATTGCTTATAATGGAAACGGATCGGCTCCGCTGCCGCAGCGGAGCGGAGACGGACCGGATACGCATGCAGTGGAATTTGGGCTTAAGAGGTGAAGGGAGCTGAGGGAGGGAGGAAGAGTCAAACTTAAAGCTGGGGTTGGCAATTTGATTTAGACACACTTTTTGTAATACTGGTTAAAATGGTCTTTATGACCCGATGGTAATCAACTCATTATGTGTTCTTAAAAAAACATTATGAAAAATATCCGCTATCTACAGTAGGAGTAAAACAGGGAAAACCCCAAGCAATAATCATGCCGGGACACCTGCTTTTAAACCAATCAAATCCCGTCGCCATTCTGCCCGCCTCCTGCGCATGCATTTTCCCGGCGTGCACAGACTGGGTGCGTGTAGCCGAGCTCATACGTATCAAGAGTCCGCGGGAGAATGCTTACCTTTCGCTTGGCGGAGCCCTGAGGAGATACAACTTTCAAATTCATGCTAGTTTTCCAAATCGCCAACCCTAGTTTTAATAAAGCTTGGAAGAGCAACAAAATTTTGTACCTGTTCTCTTTGTTTGCACTTTTACTTTTAATACTTAAGTACATTTAATAGTAGCTACTTTAAGACTTTTACTTAAGTGATTTTTTAATGAGTGACTTTCACTTTTAGTTGAGTATATTTTGTATAAGATATCTTTACTTTTACTCAAGTATGGGTTTCAAGGACTTTTTACACCACTGCTGTCTATATGTTCCTGCCTGCCGTCAAAGCACTTTGTAAACCCCTGTTTTTAAAAACGCTATACAAATAAAGTTTATTATTACCTCCCCCAAGGAGGTTATGTTTTCGGGAGAGTTTGTCAGTCCGTCCGTCCGTCCGTGAACAAAATAACTCAAAAAATAATGTATGGATTTGGATGAAATTTTCAGGAAGTGTTCAGCAAGGGCAAAGGATGAACTGATTTGATTTTGGTGTTGATCGGGATCGGCGTCTGGCAGCCATGGCAAAAAATGTGATTTCTGTGAATAACTACTGAACTGAAATAGATATCATTATGAATCCAGTTGCTAATGGTATGTTTTTATGGTCAAGGAATCTAAATATTTAGATGAAATAAAGGTAGGAGTAATATTTATGGTCAAAATGACAATATGGCTGAGGACTGTGGCGCTGGCGGAGGTCTGCGCTCTCCGAGTGCTTTCTAGTTATTATTCCTATCATAAATAAAATATTGTTGGTTAGCAGTCTGTTAATTATTTTGGAGGGGAAAAAAATCAAAATTCTGAGATTAAATTTAATATTTGGAGGAAAATTGCAAAATTCTTAATTTAGAAGTCTGGGGGTAAAAAAAAAATTCTGAGCTTAAATTTAGATGTGTGCAAAAACAAAAACGTTGGAGCTGTGAAATCAAAGTAAGAATTATGACAAGAAAGCAAGATTTCTTAGAATTAAGTCATACTTCATACTTAATCTTGGAATTCTGATTTTTCTTTAAACTCTGACCTATGTCTTGGAATTCTGATTTCTTTTTAGGCCTAAAAAAGTCAAATCTCTGAAAATATATATTTTTTTGTAGTGGCCTGGTGTGGCCCCGGGATGCCAGTTGGTGATCACTGCTTTACACCATCAAAGCAGAGCCCCCTATGTTTTAGGACCTCCTCGATAGAGCTACTGTTTTACACTGAAGTGACACATATTTCAAAAACAGTATTCAGATTACTGCTCGTGCGCCTTTGTTTCATCTCCATCTCTTTATTTCTCTGCCTCTCTGTACTTTAACTCTTTTATCATTGGCCAAAGTTTCGCTGCATGTCCCTGAACTGTTTTCTTTCACAGAATCTAATTTCATCATGTGGAAAATGAAAGGGATTTTATTTTAATAATCGCAGACTTCAACATGGAAAACTCTTAAAATCAAATGTGAGAGCAAACTCACAGCTTTAACAATCCCCCATTGTGCTGCGAGTCACAAAAATACAGCCGTTTATTGATGTAACAGAACGCTTCGGAGAAAATTCGGGAGTACAGCTGTGTTATTCATAAATTTACAGCATGAGCCTTATGAATCCAGTCTGAGGGTTGAATTAAGTTGAAGGGAGTTTTGCAGATGGGACAGAGACTAGACGCTGTGATTTAAAACGTATACTTTAGTGTCTCTGCTGCTTGCTCTGCCTTGTTGGTCAGCATTGTGTAACTCTGCATGAGACACAACGCCACAGTTTCCTAAGCAGAGGTCAGGAAACCAACATCTCTGGAGGTTTGTTTCCAAACATTTGGACACAGAAAATAAACACCAGGATTGTTCTTTAGGAAACTTTTTGATCAGACTTGAAATATTTGTACCGAATGATTGTCTCACTCCCCTATGAGGGCCCTAACTTTGGGAGATATTGAAATAAAAATTCTATTATTCTCCAAAAAGCAGGCACTGTGTTTCTTCACTGTGTTTTATGGAAAGTTGGTAAATATGTTTGGGGAACTAACCACTGTGTAATCACTGATTTAGCATTTTTAGACAGACAGCAGTGATGCAATAGTCTTTTTTAGTAAACACTGTCATAACATCATGTCATGGTAGTTCTAATACTTACTGTACACTCAGCTGTCCCTGTCACCCTTTTAAATAAACTCATACAAATCCAGTTTCTTAACTATTTCCCTCCCTGCCCACTGCCTGCCAACTTTCAGCCAACTACCATCCGCTGGAAGTCCCCCTACTATCGACCTATCATCCATGTTGGGCTGGACAATACATCAATTAAATTGATTAATTCAAATTAATCCTGCAGAAGATTTAAAAAATCTGAAATCTAGATTTTTTATTTAATCCAGTTGTAAGTTGTTGCAGTGTCAGAAAAAATGAATACTGAAGATGTACAGCTTTCATGGAGGTGGGCCTCTAAAGGTTTTGTACAAGCACTTTTATAGGCTTGTATTTCTTTTTTTAAATGAGAATACATTTTGCTCAGTTTCATGTAAATATACTGTGAAGATAGATCAGCTTTCAGTGTTCATGTGTATGAGCTGCCTCTAATCAATATTTTACGACACACACTTTGAGAGGGAAATTCTGTTCAGTTTAGGAACATATATTGAAAACAATATTGTAAAACTTGATTCTTGTCATTTTTGTCATTTGCAGTTTGTTTTGTGTTACAGGGCTTGAAGCAGGAAAAAGTCCTGAGCCTGAAAATTTTTATGCAGGGGGGGGGGGGGGGGGCACTAACGTTCTTGCATTGCCTCCAATTGCCACTATATGGCAAACAAACACAGAGAAACACAGCAAACTAACAGCCCAAAACAGGGACTCAGACACGGCCTTAGGTGAAAACCACACCTTTGCAGACACACAGTGAGTGAAACACATGAGATCAAGTAAGGCAGAGGAAGGCCACAAAAGGAGAAAATATCTGGCATGAAAACAGGTCAGGGTTAAAAAATGTTAGGAGGCTATGACCCCTCTACGGGGCATGCTCCCCCGTAAGAAAATTTGGAATATTTCATTTTTAAAAGCATCAATCTGATGCATTTTGAGAGAAACATGAAGCAGAATTACAGGACAGCATAACTGCATAATAAAGCATCTATCTATGCATGCTCACATTCTGGTCACATAATGACTTTGGGAATTGGAAGAAAAAGGCCCTTCAAAAGGTTGATATTTTCACTTTTTAGATAAAACTTACAGTGAAGTGGTGGATCTCTTCAGCTCTGTCCTGAGTAACATTCACCATGTTAAGTCGTCATGATCAAGATCTCAGAAATATTAACTACTTTAATTTGCTTAGTAAAAAAACATAGAAAATAAAATTTTTGTGCAAAGAGAGACTGGCGAAAAAATGTTTTAAACATCAAATAATAAGAGCACTGGAAGATCACACATCCATAAATCTTAACGCACTATTTCCCATTCCCATAACTCAAGTCACATGTCCATCATAGGACAACCCCCAATTTATCTGCTAAGATAACAAGACACGTCAAGATCCTGAGAGAACAGCTAATATTTACTTGACACAGCACAACAGAGTAAAATAAACTGTACGGGAGTTTGTCTGCTCGGGTCTCTGAACACTGAAGACATTTTGCCACATTTTTATCTGATTTATACACCGTCCACTGAAAACAGCTCTGAGACCCACTTTAGGGCCTCGACCCACAGGTTGAGAGCCACTGCACTAACAGACTGCATTTGGAGCTTGATCCTTCAGATTGCTCTGATATAATGGAGAATAAGCGACGCAGGGAACCGCAGGATGAGTTTATCATTTAGAAAAGGTGAAAACAGAGCTGGACTGCTCAGGACAGTTGACTTTTACGGTATACACACAGGACCGCTGCCCCGTGCGCTGCGCGTCTTTACGCTCAGCGGGACCGCACCGCACACCTCTTCGCGCTCATATCTCCATGCTCTCGCGCTTGTAGAATAGAGTAGTTTTTATTGACGTCAAGGCTCCTTCAGGCGCCCGCACATATTGGCAGTTCACGGTTAATCTTTGGCATTATTTTCCGTTCATACCCTCCACCCCGTCTATGTTAATGATGCGCTCTGATTTACTGAGCATCTCGGCGCTTATGAGAGAGCCATGCAGGCTGTTCATGATAAAATAATCTGTCGTCCGTGGTGCTACTTGAATTGGTTAATTAATTTACTTGAATAAGCCGGAGGGCTCCGGCCAGCTTTAACCCCTGGTCATCGATGTTGCTGTGTGGTACCTGTAGCTGTCGCTCCTGGTGAGGTCGATGTGTGGGAGAGAGCACGCACGGACGCTATGTGACCCGGGTCACGACGAGCTAGTTTTTTTTCCGCTGCAGCCATGCAATAGTTTTCTGGAAAACGGCACACAAAAACAAGCTCCTGGCTCCTGTTCCGGCCTCCTCTATCCAACTCCAGCTACACTTATTTTTTACTCCTGCTTCCCATCTTGAGGTTTCCTCGCCGATTTAACAAGCCGGTTATACATGTTAGCAGTATACGCTAAATGAGCTCCTCCCCGCTGATGCTGTCCAAATGTTGAAAACTTAAGGCCCGCCCTACTCTGCCCCTGATTGGCTAGAACGCCTTGGTTACCTTGAGTATCGTTGGTAGTTGGAACTATCACATTAAACGACTGGTTAAAGATTCAAAAAATATATATTAAATCACCAAAATATTCATACGCCGGATTTCCGGCACCCTGCCGGAGGTCTTCAAGCCCTGGTGTTATTTATTTTTTTGAGGGGGACAATTTTTTAAATCAAATTCGTAATTTGAGTGTTGTGGAAAATAATCATGGATTTTATTTTTTAGGCCATATTGTCCAGTCCTACCTCTATGTTTTGCTGATATTTCCAAAGCCTACCTAAAACACAAAAAGCGTAATTTTCCCCCCAAACTTTTGAAGGTGCAGACAAAGGATGAGTCAAAACAGTTATTTTGAGGATGTTTTTCTGCTTCTACCCCACAAACATATCTCACTGTATGTGGTTCACTATATCTGGACCGCTCTATATCTGTAGATACTGAAAGAGTTAAAAAATGTTCGGTGTTTCTGTTTTATTCAATAACTTCTCTCTCTCCACCTCCTCAGGATGATCAACAGCTGCTCCTCCTGATCCCAGGATGCCTATGGTGCCGGTGGGCGGGACATCATCCTCCCAGCATGTGGTACCTGTCGCCCTCACCTGCTCCTGGCTGGTTTTGCTCTTCCACACCGCTTTTGGTCAGAAACCTGCCAAGCTGCCTCTGATTGGTCGAAAGCCATTTATTGCTGCCTGGAACGCCCCGCTGGACCTGTGCACCATCAAGTACAACATCACCACCAACCTTGATCGCCTCTTCCACATCCACGGGAGCCCGCGTGCTGATTGGACGGGGCAGAACGTCACCATCTTCTATGCAAACCGGCTGGGTTACTACCCTTACTACACGCCGGAGGGCGTCGCTGTGCATGGCGGTCTTCCGCAGAACTGCAGCCTGGACCTCCACCTCTTCAAGGCGTACCAGGACATCAACCACTTCATCCCCGCGGAGGACTTCAGAGGACTGGCCGTCATCGACTGGGAGTTCTGGCGGCCTCAGTGGAGTCGTAACTGGCACAAGAAGGACATCTACCGGCGTAAATCGAGGGAGCTCACCGCCAAGGCGTACATCAACGTGACGGAGGCTCAGGTGGAGGAGCTGGCGCGGCGGCGGTTTGAGAAAAGCGCCAAGGCTTTCATGCAGAGGACTATCCAGCTGGGAACACGCCTTCGCCCCAATGGTCACTGGGGTTACTACCTCTACCCTGACTGCCACAACTACAACCTGCATGAGCAGAACTACACAGGCCTCTGCCCCCTGCTGGAGAGGCTGAGGAACGACGAGCTACTGTGGCTGTGGAACAGCAGCACGGCGCTCTTTCCCTCGGTGGCGATCAGGAGAAGTCACACCAACAGCATCAGCAACCTACACTTCTCTCAGCACCGCATCAGGGAGTCACTCCGCATCGCCTCGCTGACCTCCAAGGAGTACGACCTCCCCACATACGTGTACCTACGGCTGGGCTACAGGGACGAGGCCCTGGCATTCCTCACCGCAGTAAGAACCCGTTTTACGACAATATTCAATATTTCACTTTGCTAATCTGCGTGCAGTGTTGATTTTGTTGACTAATTATTTCCAACATAGTTTTTTGTAATAGCATTTTTTCCCCTGATGAACACTAGTCACTAACTAATAAAACCAAGTGCACGTAGACAAAAACTAAAACCAAATTGACTGACATTTTCATCAACAAATAAACACTGGACTTAATCCAATCAGACCTAATTTGGTCATGTGGAACGTAGGGACAAGTTAGGAATATATCCAATCACAGCTTCTTTGGTTGTGTGGAAAGGTTGGATGAGTTCAGAGAGACATCCAATCACAGCTGCCTTAGCTTGGTGGTGGTGGAAGTTGTGGAGCGATCCAATCAGAGCTGCTCTCTTTATGAATTGATAAATTCATGTAGAGCAGGTTCACTGTTTGTTGTCAGTTCTGGTCTCTGCCAGGCAGCTTAAATAAAGGTGACTGCATTCCACACAAAAAGAAAATTTGTTTCCGTTCATTTATACACTATATTTATACATTATTTATACAAACTTTACGAGCATTCAATAAAGGGCTAAAAGATGTTTCTTTTTATCAAAGTGGAAAACTTTGTGACTTCAGAAATTCAAGGAAATGTCAAAAATGCCTTACACTTCACACTTCATATTTTAGTCAACTAGACTAGACTAGACTAGTAGACTAGACTAGTAGATTTCATTTCACTAAAATGTTGTGAAATTTCATCAACTAAAACTAGACTTAAAGTAGAACAAGTTAGATGACTAAATTATGACTAAAACTAAACGATATTTTAGGCAAAAGACTATAAATAAAACTAAATGAATAAGTGCTGTCAAAATTAACACTGTGCGTGGAAAGTAGAGTACACACAGTTTTTGTTGGCATGCACATTTGATAAGTCCAAGGGCAAATGCGATCAAATATGTGTTGGTATTACAGGGATGCCTGCATGTCAGACGTTGTAAAAGGTGTTTAAAATAGCTAAAAAAGGGAAAGCTTCTATCTTTCAATTATTTTCATCTGTTTCCCCTTCATAGAGTCCACTTTTGTTCGAGTTCACTTTTTTTCAGGAGGATAAACATCAGTTAAAGGATTCATTTTTTTAACTGAAAAAGTCTGCAAAGTTTGCATAAATCATAATAACGTGATACATATTTATTTCTTTTACCTTAATCTGAAACTCTTAGTAATTTGAAAAGAGTATTTTCCTTAAAACTTGCTATATAATAGCAATATCCATGCAGAAGTAAAAAAGCCCTGAATGTATGCAAAAACGGAGGTCTCAGAAATGTTCATTACTCAAAGAGCTCTTTCAAAAGATAACTATTCTGTACAAGACCAAAGTTTCTGCTGTCTTCACCAAGTCAGTTCAAGTATTTCTTATTTAAAGAGTAACACCATCTAGTGGACAGTTAAAGGAAAAATAAGACGGTACTGGAATGCTGTGGTTTCCCTGCAAATCTGTTCTTACCTGCTGGTGTACAAATTTATTACAAGTTTCAGAGACAATTCGATTTTTTATTTATTTATTTATTTTTTATAAAAATAGGGCAATGTTTGTTTCTGCAAAAGGCAATGTTTTAGAGACAGTGTATTCTGGGATAAAAAAAAAAACTTGTCTATATTGCCATCTTGTGGCAGTTTGAGCCACATAATCAGTATTATTGTCACATTAGGGCATTTTAGAGGGGAGAGTGACTCGCTGGAAAGGAGCCACTGGCAGTACTCAAACACAACCAATTTCAATTAAATTAAAAGCATAATATGATTGAGAGTGTAGTTTCCTTCATCAATAATGTTATAGTTTATAAACTACACATTGTACTCTAAAATGCTAAACCCTGAATGAACATTTTAGTTGTTGTTTTTGTAGGATTTCATAAAACAAAATACTCTGTCTTTGCTTTTTGAGCTAAATGGGCTTGTTTTTGATTATATATGGATAATTGTCAGATTTATATGAATGTATGTTTTTATTAGATTTAAAAATAAGAATCAAAAATGCATGTTTTAATAAATAAATAGACCACATTCTATATTTAAGGTGACACTGATGAGTATGATAATTGAAGGTATGGAAATAAGATGATGACGGAGAAATGTTCTGAGTAATAATAATATAATATTGTTTTAAAAAATATTGACACCATTCGAAGAAAACAGGTATTTAATAATGAAAAAGGAGAATAATAATCAAGCACCAGAAAATGGTGGTTTTAGGGATGCATGATATTATCAGTATGATAACTGTTCAACTTTTCACTTAATGGGTGCATTAAGAAATCAAGAGTTTATTTGTTTTCAAGAGTTAAATGTTGATTTTCTTGTTTTGCATCTGCTCCTCAGACTGTCACACTGAAAGCAACAAGTCAAATTTTCATAAAGACTTTTGTGCTCTTGATGAAAAATATCAATAGCAGTGATAATGACTTCAGATATCAGAATAAAAATCCAATTGCCATTCCCAGCTGGTTTAAATATATATTTAATTTCTCCTACCTCTTTTTGAATGTGTAAATTAAATAAATGAGATTTTTTTATTACCAATTTATGCATTTAGGGGGCACTGATTTTTCTTCTCTGTCAGTTTTATGTGCACTTTGTCCTTTTGTTTTTCCTCCCTTCACACATTCAAAATAAAGTTTTCATCAATCAGTCAATGATGAGTCACTCATACCTGTGTGCTTCTTGCAGAAAGACTTGATCCACACCATCGGGGAGAGTGCTGCTCTGGGAGCTGCAGGATTTGTCATCTGGGGGGACCTGAATCTGACCTCATCCAGGGTGGGTGTCCATGGATCTTTCTCTTTAAAAGACAAAAAAATAGCACTCGTTCAGTTGAGTTAAGTGACATAGTAACTCAGAAACAGCGAGGACAGAGTCAATGGAAGACAAAGATTGAGATATTGTCTGCATTACTGTGACAGATCTACAGCTGCTGAGGCATGGGCAAATGGAGTTTGATCATCTTTTTCCAAATGTATATTGTTTAGACTCCACAGAAACAACGAAAAAAAAGGTTGGCTTTGTGTTTTGAAACAACTGACATCACACTTGCTGTCCACTACATTAGGCACACCTTGCCAGTACAATGTTGGGCCCGTGTTTGCCTTAATTCTTCGTATAGATTCAATAAGGTGCTGAATCATTCCTCATGATCTGTTGTTACTGAGGGGCTCAGTGCACCACAAAAATATCCCCCCACCATCACACCACCACCAGCCTCAACTGTTGCAAAAACACAAGTGACACTCAAAGTCAATTAAACCATCTTTTTTCTTCAGTTGGGCCCAAAAGCAGAGTTGATGCCAAATGATTGGCTTATTACCTTCACACATAAAAGGAATACTCAAACTTTTTTATTGTGTTTGTGTCTCGACTCACAACCTGAGTCCATGACAAGAAGATAGACAACATGTGTGTGCAGTAACAAGAAAGAGACGGACAAAGCTTTCCAGCTTTTTGGTTAGCTTAGCTCTGACACTGGGAGTAAGTGGGCATTGTTAGCCTGCCTCTGCCGACAGTCATCAGATAAACTCTTCAGCAACTCTAAACTGTGTGCCTTCTGTGACTCTTTTCTTTACTGTGTTATGTTAAATTATATTCTACTATCACTGTATTATCTTCTTCTACTTGTGAACAGAGGCTTTGCTTTGTTGACCGACTTCCAGCCATTTGTTTCTTAAATTTACAGACCATTTGTATTAAATAATAGTTCGGAAACGAACAGCTCACTCACAACTGCTAATCGGCTCTCATTGTCCACTTCAAAGAGTTGTCAACTCGACTTGTTTAAAGAGCAGGTAACAGGTGTACCTAACAAAATGGCCAGCATGTGTATACTTCCTCTGTAACAAGATGCTGTAATACCACAGTTTCCCAACTTGGGATCAATTAAATCACTCAGTCAATCAGTTTATCAATCAACCTATCCTTACATCTATCCATCCATTAATCAATCCATCAATCAATCAAGTCATCATTCAATCAATTCATCATTCAATCCATCAATCCATCTATCAATCCATCAACAAATCCATCGATCAGTTTATTAATCAATCAATCCTTTCATCTATCCATTCATTAATCAATCCATAATTCAATCCATCAATCCATTCGTCAATTCATCAACCAATCAATACATTAATCAATCCATCAACAAATCCATCAATCATTCAATTTATCAATCAATCAATCCATTCATCAAACAATCCATCATTCAATCCATCAATCCATCCATCAATCAATTATATTCATTAATCAATCAATGCATTTATCAATCCATCTAACATCCATCTTTCAGTCCATCGATCCATCCATCAATCAGATCATCAATCAATCCATCCTCTAATCAACCAATCCATCTATACATCAATCCACCCATCAATCAATCAATCAATCCATAAATCAATCAATTCATCAATCAATCCATAAATCAATCAATTCATTAATTAATCCATCAATCAATCCATCCACTAATCAATCAATCATTTATCCATCAATCAACCCATCAATCCATCAATAATCAATCAATTCATCTATCACTCTATCCATCAATCCATCCATCCACCCATCCCCACAGTTTTAAAAGCTTTTAAATATTTGTATATTCTATATCATTGTCTTTGTCTGTAAACTGTACAGTTAATGTCAGGTGTTATTGTCTTCCCGCAGCATAACTGCTCCAAAGTGAAAGCCTTCCTGAACCACCGCCTGGGTCAGTACATCACCAACGTGACCCGAGCTGCCGAGGTCTGCAGCGAGTTCCTCTGCCAGAGCAATGGCCGCTGTGTTCGCAAGGACCCCCTCGCCCACTATTACCTTCACCTGAGCGCCAAGAGCTACCGGATCCGACGAGCAGGTGACGGGGACTTCACCGTCACCGGGTGGCACTCGCAGCACGAGCTGCAACTGCTCACCGACAGGTTTAAGTGTCACTGCTACGAGGGCCACGAGGGCGAGCGCTGCGACAGCATCAACATCGTGAAGGAGGACGATGGCCCGTGGGGAGAGGACGAGGACGATGAACAGGAGAGGAAGAGGACGGAGTGGGAGGACGAGCAGGGCGACCGATGGGAGGGTGGGGAGAGTGGGGCGGCACGGGCGAGCTGTAGCCTCCATCTGATGGTGCTCATGCTCCTGTTGAGCTTAATTTTAGGAATAACAGTCGTATGATGGACTCTGGTACAAAGACTGTTCATTTAATGCAGTCTTGGACAAGCGTGAAGACGTTTTTAAATATTTTTAGAAGAGAGTTTTGAATTTAATAGCACTTTACATGAAACAGAGATTTGACATGTTAACTTGAAACATGAAAGTCCGTTTGATTGTAAAACTGTTCACCTGGATGGACAATCTGTGCTTCATATTTTGGCAGACTAATGCTTTTATCTTACAGGAATTAACAAAAGGGACTTTAGATACTGGGCTTTTAGCTGCCTAATCTGCAGGACAGGAACATGTTTGAAATGATATCCACCCAGAAAAACTGCATTTTCCTTTTCTCTGACTTTAAGCTACACATAAGGATTGCCTTTTTTTCATACAAGGGCACAAAAGCCACCATTTTTAAATGAAAACCAAAGGGAATCACTACTAACCACTCAGCCATATGAAAAAATCACTAACATCTTAAATCTCTTCTGTGGTATTTTTGCTCAAACATTTTTTAAACTTATTCTTGCATATTTTTGTTCTAAATAACAAAAAAGCGTCTTGCTTTGTTTACACCTCTGCAGTGTAGCTGTGCTGTTCACTCCCTCCTAAACATGTGCTTTAGCATTTGGGATACAACAATTCTCAATGACACACCGAACCGTGTGTTACAACATCCTCGAACAATACCCACGTTGAGGGGCAGTATTCAGCTTTTGGGCATCCATTCATTCATCATTGCCCTTTTCTCTCTGCATTTGCTCTGCAGTTTGTGCTTGTAAGTAAGCGCGAAGGGGAGAGAAACTCATGCTGTGATTAGCAAAGCCCTAAAGCTTGTCCAAGATTATCACACTTTGCTGAAAAAACACTGATGCAGAAACATTGATCATGTGTTGCACAGGGGTGCATAAACTACGTCATTAAATATAGTACTTGTCCATCAGAAAAATCCATTCTGAAAATGGCAGTAAAATCAATATATGCATTAAAAACACCTGAATAGCTGTACCTAATGAAGTGGCCGGTGGGTGTATTTGAGCCTGTTGTGACTGAATGCACACATGTCTTAGGGGCTTTATTTTTTTTTATTTAATCTCTGCTTTTGTCTGATGTTTTAGCCAAAAAGCTCCAACTAGTGTTACTGGGGTTTGTTTTTATATAGAGGTTTATGTTGTTTCATCTTTGTTCAGAGGATTCAGATAAACAGACTGTTGACGTTCAGCGAAATCTTATCATGTTGTAGGTGGAAGAACAAAACAGTGATATTTTTGTCTCTGAAGCCGTGCAGTACTGTAGATATGACGAAACACTGAACAGGATGTAAAAAGAGGCACATACTATCAGAACATAACTCAGCTGTTGCCCTGCTTCTTGCCAAAGTTGGTGATTTTCAGTTCAAACCAAAGATGAACCAAGTGTTAAACTGTTTCATGCAGAAATTGCTTGACAAAAGGGACTGGATGCAGGTTGGAGGTCTAAAAAAGGTATTAACATGAAAGGGAGTGTGTTATAAAGGCTGAACATGGACATACAAAGACAATAGGAAAGAACTGCTAAAGGAGCCTGATGAACAGGGCACGGTGTGGTTTAAACTTCATAAAAAATGTGCCAAATGCTACCACTGGGTTATTACAAAAGATCTGGATTTATCAACAAAAATATCACTTTAAAACCTTGTGTCCTTATTTTACTACATAAAATACTATATTAGTGAAGTGTACCAGAGGCATAAATTATTGTGTCCTAAAATACAGCGTGCAACTAAAACATCTGAGTAACGGCATCACAAACGCCCCCATCGCTATCTCAAAGCAGCAACTTCATTATGATTTGGAGGATTCAGATTTTCATCATCAAAGGTTAGAAAATTAAAACAAGTGACCCATAGCCACTTACGTCCCTTAGTCGAGGTATTAAGTGGACCTCTCCAGCTTTTCAGACAGGAGCCAGCTGACCAAATAAAGACAGGCCCAGTCAACTGTATGTTAACAAAACTTGGAGACCATCGGATCGCCTTACACATAATGATCTTCGGAAAACTGTTCTGCCCTGTACTTTGTAGTTAGCCTCGAGTTTCATAGCTTCCTAACTTGCTAACTTAGCAAGGAAGTGTCTCAGGTGGCCGCTTCAACACGTTAGCATTGTTGTTTGCTTTTTATACTACCCTAGTTACAAGATAATGGATTGATGGGTGAGGAAAATAGACAAAATCTGCCTCCATGTGATTAAATACACGTATATTTCTCAGGAAAAAGAGCTTAAACAGTCTGTAATTTTTTCTGTATAACTCATTTTACCCATCACTGGATTCATTTGTAGAAATAAAGATTAAAAAAATAACAAAAATACCTGAACTACCAGTATGTTCTGTACCTCGCCTTGAAAAAATCTGGAAATGGCTGGATTTAGTGTGTCCCTTGCTAAATTAAGCAAAACTTTTGAGTTTAATACATAATTTTCCTTGTGATGGCCATATATTTGTACCTTTTGTTTACATAAAGGTTAATTTATTTGCTATTTGTCCCTCCTCAGAAGACTTAGTTAACGCGACCCTATTGGGCACAAAAGATGCCATCCCTGTAGATGTAGACGGTGGAACAGTAGACAGAGAAGGAAAGTTGCCGGTTTGACCCCCTGAATGGTCAAGGCCTCTTTACGCCTAATTTGCTTTTCACACCTGTACATGCATGAGCTTTTTGCGGGCACTCTGGTTTCCTTCCATTGACCAAAAACATGATGATTTGTTTATCTGGTGACTCTACATCATGCTTCGATGTCTGAATCCAGGGTGTACCTGCCTATCTCTGAGCATCTGATAGGACAGGCTACAGCCTCCAGTGACACAGAGGAATATCAGAGATTGTTGAACTAAGAGTTTGTTGCAATTTGTTGTATGTCCAACAGAAATAAGGCCCCAGGAGTCTGAAACTTTTCATAGAACAGGTTCAACACTCTATATGTTACACATTTGAAAAGCTAATTCTGGTTGATTATGTCTGTGCTTTAAGGAGATAAATAGATATTGTGTCTAGTATCATTGAAAAGCCTGATTTTGTCACCTTTATAAGGTAAAGCTTATGAGGATTGTGCATTTGTGGAATAAGCATTATAGCTAAACTTGGGGTTAGTGATAAAATCCCCTGACATGGTCTTCTGTTGATATTTTTTCTTCTTCTGAGCTTCAATAATAAATTTGAGCACACAAATACATGAGCCATGACAGCCTGAACAAGGAGAATTTAAGTTTTTATAAACATTTAGCACAATGCTGTTATGCACAAGCCAGATGCATATACGAGGGAAATCTTGCCCTCGACCTTCATAATGTTTTCAGGTCACTTTTTCATCAAAAGCGACACTTTGTCATTCTGCTGCCACATTATGCCCCTTTATCTTCAGATACCCTCCAACCTGTTGTCTTGTAAGGACAGTCCCCTGCTGTGAGATTCTCCATGAACAACCAGGCAACATTATTGAGTGAACCCCCCCCCCCCCGAAAATGTCTCGAAATGGGTGGCACTACATATCACATATGTCAGGGGTGTCAAAACTTTTTGCCACGAGGGCCAGATTTGGTAAGGTGAAAATGTGCGGTGGCCGACCATTCAGCCTGACATTTTTTGACCCAATAACATTAAACACAAATGAACTATTTAATGAAATTTTTATTGCAAATGGCAGACGTGGCATTGGCATACATACATTTTTTTTCATTTTCAAGTTAACCAAAATCACTTGTTTGTATTTGAAGACCAGATAAAATGAGGAAAAAGTCTGTCTGGAAAAAAACGCTTTTGGGAAGATAAAACATATCTAATATCTTTGAAACAGTACATATTAGTCAGTATAAAATGCTCACTGTAAACTTTTAAATTCAAAACAGTGGCCAGTGCATATTCAAAACTGTGGTTTTGATCATAACAAAAAACTAATTCATTGATATTTAAGTTCGTCCTCAGTTAGCTTGTCGTAGTTAGCATGTTTTGTCTGGTACTGCCGCTTGACATTGAATTCCTTGAAAACATCTACAGTCTCGTGGAAATTAGGCAGACACTGTTGTTTTATTTGGGTGAAAAAATACTCAAATTTCCACTTGTTCTGGAATCGGTGGCACTCGCTGTCAACTTTTCTTTTTTTAGCTACAGTCACCATGTTTGAAATGGGATGGGCTGAAATGATGACAAAAGGTCAAGTGTCAAGTGCCACAAGGATGTGGTCATAGCGCTATTGCCATCTTCTGAAATGTGAAATGTAAAATAGGTTTTTTGTAGAGGAGTATTTTATACAGCAGTCAACGGTGCAAGCGGGCTGCATATAATTGATTTTATAACAGAGGCTGCGGGCTGGTGAAAATTTGAACACGGGCCGGACTTTGGACACGCCTGACATATGTAGTAACAGTTTAAGAGTAGTTCAGTCTAGAGGCGCAAACAGCACTAGCACAGTCCTGTCTTTGACACAATGTGCCCCCTTGATCCTTTTTTCTAACTTTTTCATCCAATCTTACAGCCTGCTCTTTGCAGGAAGTGATCCTTTATCAGGCTCCTCAAGTGGACAAACATTACAAGACAATCTCCCCAAGTTTGGACTCATAAAGGCCTGATTATCTGTTGGCTCCAACAGATAGTCAGGTGATGAGCAATGAATCGAATGCAATACATGTTCTTCTTTCAATGTTGCCTACGAGAAAGCATAAAGACAAATCTGCAGCGGGGTGTATGATGAATCAGATCTTTTCAAATCTGTTAAAATCATTAAAATTATTACGGTCCATGACCTCAGTGATGTAATAAGTTAACATTTAACTAGCCAATGTCCTAGAGCTCTGTCTGTACAGTTCTGTGGCAGCTTCTTTCTTTAAAGAAACACTTTTACACCACTTCAGATGAAAGTCAAACCCTAAGCAGAAGCTCACTGATCAGACGTCGAGGTCCAAGTAATCCAAAGACTTTTAGCTTTTCTTTCTTTAAGGAGAATCATGTAGCGTCAGTCAACACTGATCCTGGGTTTAACTGAGTCACTATTTTCATCTCATGAAAGCCTTCAGGTGAGGCTCGGATCTCAAGGGTATCACTTTATACATTACTGACTGTTTCCTGCACTTACTCTGTGTTTTTTATTATTGAGATTGTAAACTTTATATGCAACGAGGACTATGCAAAACATGAAAAATGTAACATGAATGTAAATGCACTGCAAATAAAGACTTTTCTTTGGTATGTGTGTCTCTCTTCTTTCCTTTTATTCCTGTTGGAGGGTTTGAGAGGTTTCTGCTGCAGAGCAGGAAGACGTGGACAAAAAAAGTCCCATCTTTAGAGCTCGTGCCCTGCAAAATCATTTTCTCTGGTTTTAATTTAGTAGGAATGGGCCTGGGGAGCAGAAGTGTGACACTTTTTACTTAACTCGGGTCACAGAGAAATGAAATACAGAAAATGCCCCTTAAAACATGAAGAGAACATTTTTACTTCCTGGGGTTTATGATGTCACAGCTATACTGCCTCCACCCACATGCACTGTAACAATGAAAATTTAACAATGCTGGTATTAAATATACTTAAAAAACAAACATTTTTGTTGTGTTATAAACTTCAAGTATTTATCTCAACTATCTTTATTGAGTTTTGTGTGTAGAACTGGTCTAATTTCTTGACTTACGGGTGCAGCCAATGAAATTTGAGACGATTCTTAACTGGAACATGCTGGGACCAGTCCACAATCATGACAATAATGAGTTCCCCTACAATGGCATGACAAACATGTAGTGACTGGTTATGATACCACAACAAGGACAAGGGTTAAAACTGTTCTCGGTAAGTAGAAAGTTCTCTTGTTAAGCATAGGAGAAACCTGCAATTACTTGAGAGTCAGGTGTTCGACATTGCTACCACTGAACACCAGTGTGGGCCACTTTTTACCCTTAAAGAAAATAAACAGGATTTGAAATGGAAATTGTTCAAGAATCCACTCGATAAGAATAAGAATGGCATTTGTGTCAATAAAATCTAAACCTACTTTCTCTGACACGATAACAAAAGGCGGAGAATGATGAAGGATGCATGTAAATTATCACATAATCAATTACAGACATTAATGTTGCTTAAATTTGTCTCTTCCTTGCAACAACTTGCATGGCATGAACATTACAGTTAATGAGAGAGGCCTACAGAGGAGACATTGGTGCTGTAGACTTTTTTTTTCTATTTGGAAAAGATGCGGCAGTTCATAACAAGCCTTATCTCAAGGCACTTTACAGTACAGCAGGCTGGAGACATACAGTAGTCTTCATTTTATAGATATTATATATAAAATTCCAGAGATGTATCCATCCAGGCAGAGACAAAAGGAACTAAAAATAAAAATTTATGTTCTCATCACATTTGTGTCTACTGAATATAGCTTCAATCAATCAACTTTTATTTAAGCACCATATTTGTCTTTGTTGAATGTAAATTTATTAAATGTAAGACTCTTGAGATGTGGCATCTCATTTTCAACAGAGTCCTCGTGTCTATGTGGTTGTAAAAATAGTTACTATGAATAATCAATACAACCACGGACAGAGATCAATCTAACATTAGCATTAACATAATGATTATAAACTGGAGAGGAATGATGTTGACTAACAAAGCAACATCGAACCGAACTGCCATTAAATTGAGTTTAACTGGTCTAAAAGTATGAATTTAGACTGAACGTCATTGTTGTTTGTGGTTAATGGTATGATAAAGTCAAATATTTTACAATCTTTCCTCGGGGTGCCATCTTTTTTGTCCAGGCCGGTTTCATTATCTTATTTTTTTAAATAATTCTGTTCAACCACAATTCAAAAGCAATGTCTGATTTTCATGAGTTTCATGAATTTTTTATTTATTACTACTTTTGTCAGTTACAAGATATTTCAGTAATCATTGTGGGTTTTCTGTCTTTAATGGTAGGGTACCAACAACTTTATCTACGGCTGTTCTCGCACTACGTGCTGCGCCACCATGCCGCTCACCAACAGTCACAGCTCAGTAGAAAACTAAATTTTGTGTAAGCCTGGTCCTTAAAAAGAGGAAGGAGGTGAGGATAAGGCTTCACACTCACACACTTTTTCACCAACAATGACACAGTGAAAACCTTTCCACAGCTGTAACACAAGTGTTTCTGTGTTTCACAAGTCAGAGGCAGTTTGTCTTTAACTTCAACGTGACAAAACAATCCAAGACTTTAGATTTATATCACACTATTTGGATGTGAAATCTCTCATACAGTAGTTTATAAAAACCAGAAGTGTACAAACTTTGGAGCAACTCAAGATTAAAATGTGTTTAGCTGCCAGCCTGATTCATTTGCTATGACAGCAAATGCATTCTAATATAGACACTACTGATATGCTGGATATCACAAATGCAGAATAAAAAAACTTTCATCAACCATCAAACGTACAAAGAAAGATATCTGGAATTTTTGGAAATTAGATTTTGGTAATGTGGTCTAGATTATTCTGCTTCTTCCTCATATTTTAGGCGACATTGATAAAAACAGACAACACTGGTTAACATATTTTTTGTGTTTTGATGTTTTGGAATGATAAATAAAGTAATTGACAAGATTTTTTTTAAGTGAAGTCTAAGCTGAAAGTCAATACATGAATCAGATAATCATCGCTCAGAGTGAAGAAACATTTCCTCCAACACATGAAACAGCAAAAATACAGAGACGGAGAAGTTCACAGTCAAGAATGAGTCACTGAAGAGAGCAACAGGTAAGACCTAATGATATACTGTAAAATTATTTACACAAAGAAAAATATTTACCACTTTATCTGATGTAATTCTAGAGATTATTGGATTTATGTTAAAGACTCATCTTCTTCAGGCTTTGAGAATGCAGCACAATGTGTCTTTGGTCAGTTAAAGTTAGTGTGGAGCGTATATGTATTCATTGTATTTGATATTTATTTAATATATTTGTTTATTTAAATACAAAAAGTACAAACCTTAACTCAGAATTTACATTTGAAAGAAAACATCAGGGATCAACAAAAATATTTGTGCAAGTGCTTGTTTCTCTCTTGATGGACGCTGTTGGTGTAATTACTACATGGTTTATGTTTTTATTTTATCCCGAGTATAAGTGAGATCAGTCCCTATAACACCTCTGCTGCCAGCCACATGCTGTTAACTAGATAACTGGCTCTTTATCTCTGCCACAGTCATGTTTCCATCACTAAGTTTGGTGCTAATATTATCATATTTCCTTTTTAAGGGCTCCCTTGTAATTGTTTACAGCTGATCTAAAATAAGGTTATTACTGATTAAAATATTGGGAGTTACCTTTATGGCAAAAAAAAATATCACCACCAAGTTAAACCATAACTTTTTTTTTAAGTAAATTTGATAACTCCAAGGGGCCAGACTGAAACCTGTAAGCAGCCGTTTCAGACAGTCCTTCGATCATACACTAACTGTCCAATTTATTAGGTACAGATGTGCAACCTTTGATTAACATGAATCAGCCAGTTACACAGCAGCAACTCAGTGTATTTAGACATGTAGACATGGTCAAGACAGCCTGCTGAAGATCAAACCATGCATCAGAATGGGGAGAAAAATGATTTAAGTGACTTTTAATGGAACACGGTTGATGCTATCCGACAGGTTGATCTGTCAGGAACTGCTCTGATCATGTGAAGATCTGTTTTCTCTTTCCTCCATCAGTCTACAGCCATCATGTCAGCCCTGCTCTTCTCCTCATGTGTCCTCATCTTCATCATCTTCACTATCACCCCAGTCTTCACGCTGCCCCATACGGAGCCCCCGCTGATCGAGGGTTACCCCTTTATAGCCATCTGGAACATACCAACTAACAAGTGCAGGCAACTTCACATCCCACTCGACCCTGCAGCATTCCAGGTGGTGACCACACCCAACATGGTGCCGGGCCAGTTCCTCACCATCCTCTATGAGAAGCAACTTGGCCACTACCCAAGAGCTGGCACCAAACCATACAAGATCTATAATGGAGGAATCCCTAAAAACAGCAACCTTGAAGGACATCTGGTCAAGGCCAAAGCTCAAATAAATCAGTACATTTGCAAAGAGGTTTATCCTGGGCTAGCAGTGATAGACTGGGAGTCCTGGCGCCCCCTGTGGGACCGTAACTGGGGGTCAAAGCGAATTTACCAGAAGTTATCCATCGCTGATGCCCTGCAGATCACTCCATTTTTGTCAATGAATGAAATCTCAGAGAATGCAAAGAAAAGCTTCCAGGATGCCGGGCGGCTCTTCATGGAGGAAACCATCCGCCTGGGCATGAGAGAGTGTCCAAACACTCGCTGGGGCTTCTACCTGTTTCCCGACTGCTACAACTACCACTGGAACCACACCGGCTACACAGGCGAGTGCTCCGCCAAGGTTCAGAAGCAGAACAACCACCTGCTGTGGCTGTGGGAGCAAAGCACCGCCCTCTTCCCCTCCATCTACCTCCACATAGGCCTCAGGAATTCCCAAGAGGCCAAACTATTCGTTCGCAACCGAGTCCAGGAGGCGATGAGGGTATCCAAGCTGCCCAAACGACCAAACACAGTGCCAATTTTTGTTTACACAAAACCGCTGTACCGGGAGCAGACACAGAAGCTTCTGAGCATGGTAAGCAAAGTCTGGGAAATATCATGAGACAAACACCAGAACCATTTGTGTATTGTGAGCTCTGCTTTACCTCTTAAAAGTATTATGACATAATCAGCAACCTGCCACTTGGCCGGTCAATAACTGTGGCTCCAGCTATTGCTCACATCAAAGTCATATTACACTTTGACTGAAATGGAGCTGACCTGCTTGTGGTCACAGAGAACATCCAGAAGTTCTGGTAGACCACGAAATGAACAAGATCCTACCAATTACTATGGATGGTGAACTCCTGTCGTTATTTCTTGGTTTAACCAGTACTATCATTGTAGACAAACATAAAGGAAACTTTATGAGATGTCCTAGAAAGTAGGGCCGAATAATTAATAAAAAAAAGATTTAATTACCACTTTTCCGTTACATGTTATGATTTCAATTCGATTAACGATATTCTTGCCTCAAAATGTATTTATTAACAAGAAACATGCATGTACGATTGTTAAAAGTCCTTCACTATTGGCAGTTATTACAATTGAATAACTTGACGCACACCTTCGAAGGTCTTCACCTAAAAAATGTAGTGCAAAAATCCTTGACTGTGTTAAAAAAAAGGTTGAATGAATTGCAAAAATATATACACTGCCTGGCCAAAAAAAAGTCGCCACCTGGATTTTAAGCAAATAGGTACAAGCCTCCGATTGGATAATAACTGCATGGACGGTTATCTTTCAGCTGGAAACAAGTTATTTAACTCCAGCCGATGCAATGAGAAGCTTCTCATTTCTTAAACAACCATGTAAAAGACCCATCCTGTGGTCATGGAAAAGATGTTAGTCTGTTTAAAAAGGGTCAAATCATTGCTATGCATCAAGCAGAGAAAACACCTAAGGAGATTGAAGAAATTTGTAGAATGGGTTAAGAACTGTCCAACAAATCCTTAAAAACTGGAAGGATAGTGGGAATTCGAGCTGAAATGTGGTCAGAATAAATTGCTGCATGATCGTGATTACTTAAATATTTGGCCAAATCAAATTGAAGAAAAACAACAGTACAACTCAGGGGTGTGTTTAATAGTGGAAGTAAGAGCATTTTCACATGCACAATGTGAGGGGAACTCAAGGGATTGGGACTGAACAGCTGTGCAGCCTTAAGAAAACCACTAATGAGAGAGGCTAACCACAAAAAAAGGCTTCAGTTTACTAGGGAGCATAAAGATTGGACTGTGGAGGACTGGAAGAAGGTCATGTGGTCTGATGAGTCCAGACTGACCCTGTTCTAGAGTGATGGGAGCATCAGGGTAAAAAAGAGGCAGGTGAAGTGTTGCACCCATCATGCCTAGTTCTTACTGTACAAGCCTGTCAGGGCAGTGCTGTGATCTGAGACAAATCTTTTGACCTTGCAGAAGCTAATCGAAACAATGCCACAACAAATTCATGCTGTAATCAAAGCTAAAGGCAGTCCAGAGAAATATTTAGAGTTTGTGTTTGTATATGTATTCAAATAAATTATAATACAATAACTAAATTTGACAACTCGTGCTATAACATTGCCACTAGCAAATAGTTGACACAACAGATCCTGGGTCAGTCAGGAGAGCTGCAAACAATTGCAGCTTCAATGTTCACTTGATCAAGATGTCTAAAGTGCAATTTCAATCAGAAAAGGCTAAACTGTTCAGCCTTAAATGACAGTGTGCACTTTAATTTGATCACAGATAAAATTCCCTCCAAGGTACACTGGCAGATAGTCATTCTTGAGTATGGCCCATTGGACTAACCCGTAAACTACACCCCAGAGATGATGTTTTTCATCGAGTATGGGAATCCTTCTCAAAATAATTTGGTCTAAATATTTCCATTATCCATACAAGAGGCTTCATACTGGAAACTCGACAAGCTTTTAATACACCCCTTTATTGCTATAACTTTAAGACGCAAGCCCTGAACCTTACACCTGTATGGATTTTAGCTTGAATCATGATGTTTATGTGAGTCAAATTTTTGTTTATATTCTGTTAAAAAGCTAAACAACATTAAAAAAGGGAGCTGACCAATCTTAAGGACCCATTTAGTGAATATGTTGATTCATGAATTAGAGTTTAATACAGCCTGATGACTTGTCTTTCCATTGCAGAATGACCTGGTGAGCACTATTGGTGAGTGTGCAGCTTTGGGGGCTTCAGGGATCGTACTATGGGGAGCATGCAAAGATTACCACGACAAGGTATGTTTTTTTCTGCTACTGAACAGTTACATGTTTGATCATTTCACTTTGTAAGAACCATTTAGTGGCTCCCAAAGTAAATTCAACACCTCAAATTGTCGTCAAGTTTGGTGCTGGGTGATAAACTGACAAAGCTGTTTTTCTTGAATACACTTAAGTTTGACTTTTACACTCTGCCCTCTTCCTTTAGGATTCTTGTCAGGCTCTGTCGGAGTACCTGCAGTCCACCCTGAACCCTTACATCGCCAACGTGACGGCAGCCGCCATGCTCTGCAGCGAAGCCTTGTGTCAAGGGAAGGGTCGCTGCCTCAGGAAGAACTACAACTCCACCCATTACCTGCACCTAAACTCCGCCCACTTTAACATCAAGAGGGCTGATGGGAAATATCTGGCCACGGGTCGTCCATCTGCTGCAGATATGAAAATGTGGGCTGAGAGTTTCACCTGTCAGTGCTACGCGGGGTCGAGCTGCTCACCTAAACTACAGCATCCTGATACAGTCAAACAATTCTGGGTTCAATCTTACTACTGATCAATGATGGAGTTACTGATCCATCTGAAGCAGCTGTTTTTAATTTGACTGAATTAAACCCCCACTATTCACTGACCGGCCACTTTATTAGGTACACCTGGTGTCTGCCTTCAGAGCTGCCTCAATTCTTTGTAGTGGAGATTGAACAAGCAGCTTGACAGAATTCCTAGAGCTTTTAGCCCACGTTGCCATGACAGCATCACATAGCTGCTGCAGATCTGATGGGTGCACATCCACCATCTGAATGTCCTAATACTCCACATCCCAAAAGTGCTCTATTGGACAGAGATCTGGTGACTAGGGATGTTAATTGGTAGATTTTTAACAATACAATGCCATTAACGATCCTGCTAATCAAACCAATTCCTTAACGATTCCCTTATTGATTCTGTGTGGGCAAATGTTGGCCTGTAGATTTTCAGTGTCAACAATGTCAAACACGTCACAGCATAGATAACTGCTTCTGCAAGTTGCTGGTGTTTCTACTCACTTAGGTTGTGCAGTAGGCACCTTTTGTAAAAAATTAAGCCACAATTCTGACCACTTCTGAATCCTGTAAGCGGAAGGAAATAAGGACCTTGAAGTATCCATCAGAAGATTGGTACACAACTAACCCTAGACTGTGGCATTTAAACAATCCAATGGTGACAAGACGATATCCCAAATACCACTTCGCCACGAGCGACAGCCTGAGCCATAATTTAAAGCAGAATGGATCCATGCTTCTATGGTGGTCTGATGTTAGCATCAGAATATGTTAAAAAATCCAAAAAAATCCAAAATCATGAGACCTGGCAGCTTTTTTCTAATCTTCTGATGCTCAGTTTTCATGAGGCTGTGTCTCTCCTCTGTGTCTCTCCTCTGTGAACCTTGGAGAAGTTTGTGTTTGGACTTCAGCAGGTCTGCTTGACAATGTCAACATACCTAAATGCACTATGCTTCTGCTGTGTGATTGGCAAATCAGCTAACAGGTGTACCTGATAAAGTTACTGGTAGGTGCTAGCTGATCGATTGCTGAAAAAAAGTAAGATCGGCCATTTGGACTTTAAACTTTGAAAAGGTCATTCTTAATCAAAAGCTGAGTCAGTTCATCTGAATTGTAATCCTGAAGGTTCCTCAATAAAATGTGGTCTGACAAAAATGTTTATTTGTAGCATAAGTTCTGTTGGAGCAAAAACATGGGATGTGAATCAAACAAAAAGAAAATGAGGTTCTTAGGACCAGGCTAGACAGTGATGTGAGTTTGTTAGCTTGATGCTAAAACATATGGGTGGATATTGCCATTAACTGGCAAAGAGGTTTAGCACTGCATCTGTCACGTTTAGTTTGTAAATTAGTTTTGTTGGTTTGATCGTTATTTACAATTTTCCCCCAAACATAAACATAAACCTCATTCTTACTTGAAAAAAAAAAACCTATCCGATATGCCGATATTTTTTTGATTCATTATCACCTATCATACTAATATTTCAGGTCAAGAGCACAAGCTCTGTGCTTAATAATAATGGACTTGTTTCTTTCAGTGTTTCAGAAAATTATCATATGAACAGTTGTAAAACAAGGAAAACAGCTTTTAACTCTTGCAATAATGAAACTCACAATATTTCAATTTATAAATGCAGTGGTGAGAAAGGGCAGAAATTTTGAACATCTGTATAATTTGCCAATAATCCAGTTGATATATGCCCGATATATGTGGCTGATATATCAACTGTAAATATCTGCAAAAATTTCAATATCAGCCAATACCGATACTTAACTTTTTAGACTGATATCGGCTGATGCAGATACCAAACCAATAGTATCTGGCATTACTAGTAATTTTCTCACACTCCCCTACTTTTATTCTCAGCCTAAAGTCTGAGTAGGCTCATTCCTGAACACTGCCACATGTGCAGGAACAGAGAGACTGGACAGGATTGATCAGAATAAACGCTATTTTGGGAGAAATTTACCTGACTGTAAAGAGAGTACCACAAACTCAAATGTGGGTTTGGACATCTAAAGTGTTGTTTCCACTAAACATCATCAAAATTTTGTAGATTGTTTTTTTTTATAAATTCTACAGCTTTCTTTCTCCAGTGGAATCATCGTGCACATAGTGACGCTGCTTTATATTCACTTCTGCTGCTTCAGTGCTCCTCTCAGCTCTTTAGTCGATGCTACACTTTCTTAGCATGTAACACTGAAGTAAAGACATAAGTTGTGATATGAATTGTTTGTCCACTTTTTTACTACAAACACTGACATATATTTGACTTCATGTGCCGCCTGTCGGTGACGCCCCCACCACTTCTCTCCCGACCAGCAGGGTCTACTCCTGAGAGGAGGAAGTGTGAACCACCATGACAGTGAATTTCCGGGGCAGCCTGGCCGGACATTGATATGATAGTAACAAGGCTGCATGTGTGAAAAGGGCTAAACATAGCATGTTAGGAGCACAAATGAGACACCGATGAATCACTCAACAGATGCAGACATTTTGTACTTTCAGGAGATTCAGACATTTATTTCTGCAGAATAATGAACTTGTCAGAGCAAGAGAGGCTCGGCTTAATTTGATAACATCCCTGATGGATCTTGTCTGTTTAGGTGTGTCAGTTACACAGTGCACTCTCCATCAAGGCCTTGACACGAGAACATTTTCATAAATCAATCAGTCATTTAAAGGCTTATTTAGCTGTTGTTACGTGTCACAAGTTCCTTCTTGTCTTTGGGTGGAAACTTGAAGCTTTAGAGAACAACAGGAAAAAGGAAGTGAATACTGAGGTGTTTTATCATACAGGCTTAATCCGCTGCTAGTTCTTAAAATACTTTACGCAACGGACCAATTTATCTGTTTTTTCTCTTTTGAAGTTCTCATCTTCACAGAGTGAGCAACCCGATCCTAAAAAAACAGAAAATAACTGACTGATGAAACTATTCATAGCATGAACTGTCAGCTTCTGTTAAAAGACTGGACATAAATGTATTAATGAGCAATCATGGCCCCAAAAATACAACAATGCTCATTTTTCAAAAGGGAAGATTACAAAATTGACACATCAAAACTTAAAGACATCACAGTTTAAAGTGTAAATCTTCACTCAACGTTTTTGTCAAGCTTTAAGCAGTCGTTCTAAGAGAACAATTAATTATAGTTAATAGTAATTAATAGTTTTGGACAGCTATCAGTTGCTTGTTTGTTTTGTATGAAAAAGCAGTCAGGGGAGGAAACACTTAGGAAAAAAACAAAAAAACAAACAAGGATTAAGGCAGAAAATTGGGTTTTGACAGATTTCTTAATAATAAGTAACAGAAGGGCTCCATACACATCCTTTAGTCATTGTGTATTATGTTTAAAACTAGGAAATACAAATGATCTTATTTGAAGTTTCCAATTCAACAAATCTGACATTTTTGCTGTTTCTTTTAGCATACTGTGATCATGTGTTTGATGGCCTACCAAGTACCTAAATATCATAGCTAACTGCCATCTATTTATGAGGGTTACTGAATAAAACACATTTCAAAGAGATTTAATGATACAACATTTGAGGAAAAATGCAGATGGGTGTCTTAGCTAAGGTAGAGCACAAATTCAGCTTTGGCGGGGGGGCATTTAGAGGTTAAACTCGAGAGCAAACAGGTGCTTTTCATTGAAGCAGCCTCAGTAGTTTGACTACAGTCTTAGTTAACCCTCCTTAAAGTTCTTTGCTACAGTGAAAATATGGTGGCCGGCGAGGGAAGAAACCTGCAAGAAAAGAAACGCAGCAAAACCAAGTACAACGCATGAACTCCAGGCCTGCAGGGGGCGCTGTGGCAGGAGAGCGCATGGGAGAGACAGACAAGAGAGACTACGGTCGAGCCAGCTGCTCCCCTGTTTTCAATGAACAAATCAGCTGCTCCCTTTTTTGAAGTGCTGATGTGTTCAAACCTTTACGGTAAATGCTGCATGTCAAGCGAGATGAGGATGACATTCAGACTGCACGACTGTATCATGTTCCGCTTTCCTTTTACCATCACAAGTGAGAAATATAAGAAATTGACCTTAATATTGGCTCAATGATGCTTCTTTTTCCAGTATGAATGAACAGAATGACTTATATTGTATCAAATAAAGGTTGATAAATGTATGTTGTTGTTATTTTAAAGCCTTTTCAGCAGATATGAAACAAAGCAAGATCATTTTCTTCCATCAGTGTTTTTGAGATACCGATCACAAATTAATTCCAAGTGTAAATGAGGCGATAGATGAAAAAAATACCTCACACAACAACAGAGGAGATATCAGCACAATCTATTAAAGTCACAAGTCCAAACCCGCTGCTCTGACAATCAGCTCTGACAATCACTTTTGTCTTTATGAGACAAAACGTAGGAGTTCGGACCTCCCAGAGAGAAGCTTGAATGGTGAAACATCTGTCAAGAACAAATCTCTCCTTTCTTATGATCCTGCAAAGTCTGCATTCAAAGATGAACATGACTTTTGAGGGCATTCTGAATGTTTGTTCTTTAAGTTTTCTGGTCAGATTTGTAGCTTTGGGCTGCTACACCTTCACTGGCAGATTGCATGGGATGTTAATCACGGCAGGATAGGTTCGCCAGGGGGCAAAAAATGCTTTCCCTTCACACAATGAAGAGGTTTAGGTGCAACTTGTCTGATGAAAGAGTTGTTTTTCAGCTTGATTATCACACTGTATGATATTACACAGATAACACCAGTATTGACAGATAATAGATAAAATAGATATAATAAAAAAATAATAATAAAACAAATAAAAAAAAAAATAGATAAAATGTCTGATCAACTCTTTACTGTATATTTACTGGGGGTGTCAAACAATCAAAATTTTAATCATATTACTCACAGGTTCTGTGAATTAATTCCAATTAAATAGCATGTAATTTTTAGTCTATAAAAATCTTGTGAGGGGTTTGTTGTTAGCAGGATGATGCATTAGCCAAAGTGCTAGAAGGATCTCCGACTGACGCATGCTTCCCACAAAGAGCCCGGACCACCATGCTGTTTAGCATAACCAATTTGAGTTGATTGGTTCTGCTGGATCAACTGCCCAATTGTGCATGTGCAGCAGCATGCACAATTGGGCGGCAAGTTTACTGGGACAAACCGCCAGAAATGCATTGCCAGAGATGTTTCATGATTTTTAAGTCATTCCGGGTTAGTTGTGTTAAAATTGTTTGTATCAGATTAATCATAATGATGGATTAATCCAAATTAATGCATTCAATTTGCCAGCCCTTACTTTAAGGGTAATGTAGTGGGTGGGCATTACTGTCATGGTTTTGAAGGACAGAACTTTAGCCATTTTGTAAATTAAACTCTCAGCAAAACATGTTGGAAGTGGAGAAAAATATCCTTTATAGGTAGAAGTTTGTTGTGATGTCAACTGTCTTTGTGTAACAAAGAAATGTAGTCCAGATCTGATTAAACGCCTTCTGAAGCTGTTAGCAACTCCGCTATTCTCTGTGTGAGCAGTTGCTCGTAGCTCCACTTCTTCCTGCTTTAAAGGATTCTGATTGGGCCGTCTTGCTTTCAGCAGCTACAATCTTTGTAGATTGTGAGCTTGGCAAGATGGATCTGCCTGACTACAGATGATAAATAAGGGGGATCCAGCTGCACTACAAGGTTAGAAATATAGGGTGCAGAATTACAGATTCAACCAGTGCAGCATGCAACACTGTGCGATGTGACACAACATCTGACCCTTGCTGCCAGTCGGACAAGGTGTTCTTCTGCCGCAAACATACCAATGTATGATCATAATTCATCCTCTATGCTAGGACTGAAAGATTTATTGTTTTTGAATCAAACCCCGTTTTTTAATTAAACCCCATTGTCAGACACCTTAATCATGTGATCACCAAAGCTACGATTTTGTTCAGCACTACTGCAACTGACTGACCCAGGAGCTGCTGTGTCAAATATTTTACAAATACTATTATACAAGTACTATTTGGCAATTTGCATTTAAAGGTGCTATGAGGAGAATCTACTACCGGCGACATTAAGACTCTGCTACCCATGAGCACGTGCAGCATCTGTCGTAATGCTGCGTTCCAGTTACCTCGGAAATGGGAGTGACATCATTTCTGACTTAACCGAGTTCCAGTTGAAGTCGGAAAAAAACATGCCAATCTACCAGGCTATTGTTAGCTGTTGTTAGCACGCCCTGCGTTGTTGTTCACAAATATCACATGAAGAATGTGATTATCACTATGGCAGCATTTTTGTAAATATAAGTCTAACAATACTATGTATACAGCTGATCTAGAGCGACACACCTCAGTCAGAAGTGCAAATAAATTGATTATTACAGGAGCTAAATAACTGTTCACACTGGGGGCATCCATCTTCGATTGTCAACTCAGGGGTGGCGAGGCTTCACTGAGTTCCCAGTAGGAAATTCAGACTCCGGGGGACGTTCCACTTGCAGTTTCCTGCTCAGAACCCGGAAATTCCTACTTCTGACTACAACTGGAACACACCAAAAGACGTGACCCAAGCCAAAGCGTGCGTTTGTTGTGATGCTTATAAAGCATGCAGCTCGGACCTTCCTCAGAACTCTGCATTGCTTTACAACTTCTTTTTTCAACAACTTACAGGGTGCAAAGCGACAAGGTAATGTATCTCTTTCTAGTTACGTAGCAGTAGTTTTTGATGTGTGACAACAAGCAATTTTTGGAAAACTTATTATTGTAGTTGTAGCCGGCTATATATCGTTACTTACAGCCCGGTGCTCTAAGATGTGTCTGAATATTATACATTTGCTTTAGTTTTAATTGTCTTTTTCCCAAAGTTGAGTATCCAGGCAGGTCCAGCCCTCTCCAACCCGACCGGAAGGCTAAGAAATAGCATTTATAGATAACCTATTTTGATGCTATAAAACTCATCTTAAAGTGTGTATTTCAATCAGGCATATATCTAAAAGTGAGACTTTTTTGTAATTACTTAGAAACTCCTCAGAGCCTCTTTAAGAATGGCTTGCAAATGAACGGTTTACTAACAACTGCAAATCGGTTCTCATTGTTCACTTGAAAGAGCAGTTAAAAAGGTTTCACTCATTCGTTCCTCCTTCATCTCCACCTCCACTGCTGCTGCTGCTGCTGCTACTGAGAGCCCAATGTTCCTATGTTAAGATAGATTGTAAGTTATTTCTTGTGTACACATTGTGTCCATCTTGTTTGTTAAAACTGTGTGTTTTCTGTTTACTGTCTTGTGAAATGTTCCGAAATCTTATTAAATTGTTGATTGATGTGTACTGTCTTAATCAAATAAATGACATTAAATGTATGAATGTCAATGTTCATCTCCACTGTGGAAGATCTGGTAAGCACGCAAACAACACAAAGTCTCTGTTTAGGTGTGGAAGTTAGAGTATGCCTTAAATAATGAAAACAGATCATTTAACATCAATATTAGTTGATGAATGATGTTTTATGTGCTTTTAACTGTTTTGATTTGATTTCCTCACTGTTGTCTATGCTGTAAACACAGTGATTATTGCACTAAAGCTTAACCTGAAGAAAATTGTAAATCAAACTGAAATTGCAATATTGGCAGAAAAATTGCAATTACATATTTTCCTTAAATCACTCAGCCCGACTCTCTGCTCCCTGCTAAGTCAAGAGTTTGTGTTGTCAAAATGGTAAAAAACAGGGCAACTGCTGTGCACCACACACTTTAAAACTGTGGCAGACAGCCTTAAGTGTGCTCCTGAGTCTGCAGTCCTTGTAGTTCTGCACTGAGACACTTTTTCAACACTGGGGGCTTATTGATGGAGACAGGTAAGAGGAAGAGTGAGGAGCTACATGCAGTATAGAAGCAACTGGCCAGACTGTCCACTTTTGGGACATCAGCCTCTCCATAGAGAGTACCAGCATTAATGGTGCGTTCCAGTTGTATTGGGAAGTCAGGTTTTCCAAGTTTCGAGTGGGAAATTGCAACTGGTATGCCCCCTGAAGTCAAAATTCCGAGTTGGAAAGTCACTCGCCACCCTCGAGATGACAATCGAGGATTGCTGCCCCGGGTGTAATGGTGTGTTCAAGTTGATCTTGAAACTGGGACAGTCCTAGTTGAAATTAAACTAAATTTAGTCACGGAGAATGCCCTCTTTGGTTGTAATTTATCCCCTCAAAGTAGGAAGTCTTCAGCTAGCCCAGTGTTACCAGGTCCTAGCTGGAACGAGTCTAGCTGGGACGTGGTGTAATTCCCACTCCCCTCTTCCCAATTCAGATGTCGATAAAACACACCGTAACACCTCACTGCTTTTGCCACTGACAGCATTTCCACACTTTGGGTAATTTGTTGACCTGGGATTACAATAATCTGATGAGCCAATCTTTCCTGTTTGGCAGAAGTTGGTAATGATTACCAAAAAGCTCAAGCTTCTCTGAGTGATTCATCCGTTTGGTGATGAAACCTGGAAGATTTCCATCTTTCACCACGGCTGACCAAGTTCAAACTCACTGCATTCTTTGCGTGTCCTGACGCAGCCCGTTTGGATATGAGCTGAGCTTGTGTCCACACATTGTCCTCATCCTCGAGCTTCCTCAGATATCTTCCTCCGGGCAGAGGAGGGCGGGGGGGGGAGCTCATCCTCGGCCTGGAACACATCAGGACGTCCCGATAAATAACAGAGCACCTCGGGCCTACAAATCATTCTGCTCTGACAAGTTTCCACAAGTGTTCTGTGTCTGTAACTGAAGCTGCGGCACTGACGGCTTATTTAAAGGAGAGCTGTTTAGACTCCCACGGGACAGCGAGGTCGGCGTTTATGACGAACAGGTACTAATTTAACGACTCGGGAGGGCACAGATTGGACCACAGGAAGTTGGACCTCGAGAGCAGGTTGGTACTTTGTTAATAGCATCTCATTATCCTTCTTGTTCGGGGCAAAGGTTTATTGGTGTGTCTGAGAGTTTACTGGGGTTGTGCTCACAGCAGCTGTGGCTTGTTTTTACTCTGAATGTGAACCATCAGCTTCTTTTCAGAAAGACAGACTTCATAAAGCTGTCAGGCTGAAAGCTGCCTGGAGACAAAGTGACTGTAGTTACACATCAGATCGTGTGACCCCATAAAGATACTGAAGCTAACACTTCGACGAGTGTGTAAAACCATCAGTCAGTGTTTTTATAAGGCAGCAGAGCAGGTGAATAAGAGTGCTCAGTATAAACAGGTGCACAGATCAGCCTTTGAAAACACCTCACAGTGCAGAGAGTCTCTCTGAGAGTAGAAATACAACTATGACGGACTTGTTGATAGCCGACTATAAATAGAGGTAAAGTTTCTGTAACATCTGGAGTGCGTCTGATTTCAGCATGCTCTTGTTGTTCCTAACTGACTCTCTAAAGTATTGACAATTAAGGAAAACAAACCACTAACACATCAACAAATACACAAGACAACAAGCCACAAGTTAATGGGTGTGACAAAATAATTCAACAGCATGTTTTGTTGTGCGATTCCAGTCGTTTAAAGAGAGGCTATGCGAGTCTGGCAAGGCTTTTGAAACAAAAAACATAATTAAGGATGTAAAAGTGGTACTTTGCGTTAAAATTGCTAAATTGGCACTTCATAACCGCAAGTGAAGTGGCTGAAAGATTCCATGTTGCTCACGGGTACAGTCATTTTTCTTAAAAAAAAAAAAATGCTGGATCAAACATATGATTGAGTTAAAGATAACTGAGTGCTTTATTTTTCTTTAGTATGAGTCAATCAGAGTTTAAGGGACGATAAGGCAGGGCTACATGACCAAAAAAATCCATTTTTTTCCCCCACAAAACTTGATTTATGATTTTTTCTCTCTGAAGAAAATCTCCAAGTGACACATAAATAACATGGATCAAGTTTTGCCTTTATGTTGTCAAAATAAGTTCCAAAACTTCACAGACTTTGCCTCTTATAGTTAAAAAGCATGCTGTAATTTTGTCATAAAATGTTGATTATGTAGTTCAAATGTAGGGAGGACTATTCATATAAACACTGAAAGTTGAGCTATTTCACATTATAGTAGCATGGTACCATCAGATCAATATTTAACTTCATTTAAGAAACAAATAAAAGCCTAAACATGTACTTGTGCAAAACTTGACAGGGCCTTGCATCATGAAAACTGCTCAAAATCTAGATTTTTCTTTTCTTAAACCTGCTGCAGAAAATAATTTGAATTAATTGAATATTGCTCAAACCAAAGTGACAATGCCGTTCTGTTTATTATGAATGCACGGGCTTACTATTATTGGGCTTTACCTTTTAACTGCCAGTCTATTCACTCAACTCTCTTCTTAAAAAAAAATACAAAATCAATCACACAAGATCATTGCACTTGTTTGTAGCTATTTTTTTTTAATTTATGTCACCAAATATATTGTAGCTGACACTTTTTTTTAGGATTGGTCTGATATGTTGTAAAACTGTTTTATCTGTTTCCCTGTATGCTCTTACTGTTTTGTACCTGTCTCATGGTTTAGTCATTATTGTAAATGTAAAATAGTTCTTAATTGGCTTTCCTGGTTAAATAAAGGATTTTACTGGCTATACCAAAGAGGAGAGATATAATAAAGATCATCGTGTATGTTGTTGATTGACAACATTCTGACGAAGGCACAGTGATTCGAAGTTGTTCTCCAGGCTTATAGATGAAACCCAGAAAAATGAATTATTGGCATTTTTGATGATTTAAGCATCTCACTGAAAGCTGGCCGGTGAAGTAGATGTTTGTCATCTTTTCTCCTTAAGTTCAATGAAAGCTCATTTAAATCAGTGATGTGGGAATATCAGGAGGAACCTGAGGAGTTCTCAGTTGCTAAATAACAGCTCTGATTGCAGAGCAGCTTCTGAGTCTCTAAAGGAGGGTAAAGTTATTCCAGCATCTGGATTTGCTGCCGCCAGGAGATACCAACTGAAGCTGTTGATGTCTCATACCTCAACAATGACAGAGTCAGCCATTTTTTTGTCAGGATATGAAAAACACATAAATCTCCTTAAAGTCAAGACATGTGGTGCTTTATCACAGCTGTCATAAGAAATAACTTTCTCCATGTTTTAACTGGAACTGAGCGTACCTCCAAACTGATGTAATGAAAAAAAGATATATGTGACAGCAAACAAAGTGTGTCATGCAGCAAACATCACGCCCCAGTAGATAACTTGAAAATTTGAGGAGGATGAGACCAAATACAGCACTACATAATTCTATTTGTCCTCGACAAATTATGATTAAAAAAAATCTGACTTTTTACTCCTCCCTAACTTCCCATCATTTATATAAAACGATAAATTTGCCATACTGTGAATGTATTTCATCTAATATGCTATGTTAATTCCACCACTGAAAGTCTCACAACAAATATAAAATCTGGTGATGATTTAGAGAGTGATGGGGAATTTAAGGAGTTGAAGACAAGATGATAAACTACAAGTGCTGAGAGCACTGAGAGCCAAAGCATTTCTGACATTGTTACCCAAGCTATCAGCAAAAAGGGGAAAACTTCCCTATCGCAGTATGTTAACTAAAAAAATATCCTGTATCTGCCCCCAAATTCAAATCACAACCCAAAATCTTATCATTTCTTCCCTGTGGCATGACCAACATTCCCTGAAAATGACCAATACCCATCCTAAACATCCTTAAATGTAAGTGATGACAAAAATTTGATACCTACCAAATTGGTTTTCCATTGAGTAACACTGTTTTTAGGTCTGTATTCTCAAAGGATCTTTATCATTCTTTATCATATAAAGATCATAATACAGCTGTTTAAATGGCAACAAAAATCATGTTTAGACTGTTGAGGAATGACAGAGTTATGGCTCTATTACCAACAGGCCATTTGATTAAATATTTGCGGGTTGAGCCGTTCTTAGGCCTCCCTGTGGATGAGGGAAATGAAGTGTCAATTTTGACAGCACTTTTTAATTTAGTTTTATTCATGATTAAGTCATCTAAATTGTTTTAAATTTAGTCTAGTTTTAGCTCTTTTCTATCCTAGCTTTTTAAATTTCCTTGAGTTTCTGAAGTCATGATTTACACATGAGTGTGATTGGATGTCTCACATGTCTGAACTCATTCAACCTTTCCACACAACCAAAGAGGCTGTGATTGGATATATTCCTAACTTGTCTCTACTTTCTACATGACCAAATTAGGCCAGATTGGAATAAGTCTCTGTCAGCCATTTTAGTCTAGATTTTATTTGTTGACGACAATGCCAATTTAGTTTGAGTTTTTCTCCATGTGCACTTGTTCTTCTTAGTTAAAGTCTAGTTTTCGCAAGGGGAAAAATGGTTGTTGATGAAAACTATGATGAAAATAGTTATTAGACAAAATTAACTAGGGCTGTCACTTTAGTGCACTGTTTAATTAATTACAGCGCAAATTAATGAGTTATAAAAATTAATCACAAGATTAATCATAGCACACAAACATTTTGATATTGTCCAGCTGGAGGAACCGTACATGGCAGTGGCATGTCACTTCACACATGTGTCTCTAGTCAAACCAAACAAAGCCCAGGTGACAACAGGAATGGCATATTTAAGACTTAGTCTTATTTTATTTTTGAATTTATTTATCTATATTTGTACTACATTCTTTAAAAATGCATCAGGCCTAATTAGTTTGCTGGATGTCCTCGACCTTTTTCTTATTTTAAATTTGATTTATGAAACACACTTAAAGTGTAATTTGAGTTGCCTGATTGAGCTTAGAATTTTCTGGACAAGTTGCCCTGACTTTGGTTTTATTTAGTCACCAATAAAAATGTGGATTTACAAATCTTCACTTCCTAGTGTATTCATTTGATTAGTCATGCACTGCAATTTTATAATATCCTAGAATTCAAATTCTTTATTTGGGTACTTTAAGCAGATATGAGATTAAAATGAGACTAATTAGATTAATTAATTTTAAATCCGGTTATTAATTAGATTAATTTTTTTAATCGTCTGACAGCACTAAAATTAACACAGGTGAAATAGGACACAAGTGAATTCAGCTCATAGTAACAAAAAAAAAACATGTACATGTCAAGCTATCGATCGTTAATGTATTACTCAATCAATCCATCAATAATCAATCTGTTGATCAACCCATCAATTTATCCATCAATTAATCCATTTACCAATCCATCAGTCTATTGATCAGTGAACCCGACCATCACTCAATCCATCCATTAATCCATCCCTTCCATAGCATGGATGGATTAACACAAGAGGCATAAGACAGGCACATTATTAAATATCAAATATTATATTATTAAATTTGGCATTTATTTGACAAAATGCATACATTTGTTTGACCTGTGGTTCAATTTGAACTGTTTTTTCCAAATCCTCGCCTGACCACATTTTTATAAAACCTCTCTAGGTTTGCTCTGCATCACTTTATAACAATAATCCTTGCAGAAATTATGTAAACTTTTTTTTTAATTTGTTTTTAGACTGTTACAGTCACTTCAGCATCATTTTTAAGAGATATGCACAATAAAGAAATGTTTTTGTTTTAGGCAAAGATGAAATATTTTAAATTATTCTGACTTTTATCTTCATTTACTCTGTCCAAACAACACATAAACTGATCATTACACTTCTGGATAAATCTCTCAAGTGTTACTTTTATGTTGACACATGAATAATTCAAATAGACCTCGTGGTTGCTTAGATACACTTTTTTCTTTTTATAAGTTTCAAGCAGAAAGGTTAAAAAAAATGGCTGGGCTAAACCGGTTAAACACAAAGACTGATTTCACAGGAACATGAGATCTTTAAGGCTGAAGCTTGGGACCTAACAACCTTTTAAATTCTCTTACTTGTGTTTATTTCTTCACAGATCAGATCTTCTCAGCAACATGAGCAACAGAGCCAAACTGAAATTCTTCACCCTCTTTTTTCTCCCTTTCACTCTGATGAACGTCGGCCAGGCCTTACCGAGGACGGACCCGCCCATCCGTCCCGACCAGCCCTTTTTGTTCATGTGGAACGCCCCGACTGAGTTGTGCGAAATCCGCTTCGGCATGCCCCTCGACCTTTCCTACTTCCACTTTGTCAGCAGCACCCTGAAAACTGCCACCAACCAGAGCATCTCCATATTCTACACAGACCGCTTCGGCATCTTCCCGTACGTGGATGAGGACACCGGTGAGATGTACGAGGAGGGTTTGCCTCAGCTGATCGACATGGAGGAGCACCACGAGGAAGCGGAAGACGACATTGAGTATTACATCCCTTCCCATCAGCCGGGCTTTGCCGTGCTGGATTTTGAGGAGTGGAGGCCGCAGTGGGTCAGGAACTGGGGCAGCAAAGACATCTACAGACAGTTTTCCATCGACATGGTCCAGATGAAGAACGCGTCTCTGACCTACGAACAAGCTGAGGACAGGGCCAAGATTGTGTTTGAACGTGCTGCCAGGAAGTACTTTCTGCGATCGCTCCGCATCGGGAAGAGACTGAGGCCCAGTAGACTCTGGGGCTACTACCTCTACCCAGACTGCTACAACTACGACTACAACCAGGACATGGAGGGCTTCGACGGGGAGTGTCCCCCCATAGAGAAGGAAAGAAATAACCAACTGCTGTGGCTCTGGAGGGAGTCCACGGCGCTCTATCCATCCATTTACCTGGAGCTGGTGCTCAGAGACTCCCAGCAGGCCCGCATGTTTGTCCGTCACCGTATGAGGGAGGCCATGAGGGTGTCGGCTCTCCCAGACAGCACCTACTCCATCCCCGTCTACCCCTACATCCGCCCTGTGTACAAAGACAGCGTAGATGACTACATGTCAGAGGTCAGTTACACAATTAAACACCGAATGAAATCACTCTTTCCTCCAATGAACTTTAGTCAAAGCAGGGATAGCCAACTTTAGTTACCAAGAGACATCAATCTAATCAATGCCAAAGGGCTCGGAACTTTGCACAGCAGCTGGATCCTCCTGATTCAATATGAGCAGTTTCATCAGGTCTGGAGCACAACTCCTTATTAAATGAAAAACAAATATGGCCATTAATTCTTTGCTGATAAGTGAATCCATACTGATTCTACAGTCTCGAATGCTGAGACAGCCGTTGTCGATACAATTTGGGTGATTAGACAGTTCAAAATTGAAGCCAAACTTCACAAATGAAGCACATGGTCAAAATTTTAACTTAGGCCTTACATTCCTGAGGACCTAAATTTAAGTAAATTTAGATTTAAATAAATGTCATAATATTTAACAGGATATGTATCTACTCGTAGCCTCAGTATCAGGATACGCATCATATTATCAGGTTATGCGAAATACCCAGCCCTAGTAATCAGGCAGATCCATCTTGCCAAGCTCCAATCTACAACAATAGTGAACAGCCCAATCAGCAGGAAGGGGTGGAGCCACAAGCGACACGACAACAGGAAGTGACTGTTCTCACAGAGATGCTAACAGCTTCAGGAGCAGTTTCATCAGGTCTGGAGCACAACTCCTTATTAAATGAAAAACAAATATCAACACAACAACCTTCTTCATAGTAAGGATATTATTGCTATGTGAATCATTTATTTTAAATGAAACAGCAATATTTGATATAATTAAGATTTTTGCATTTTATTTCAATGCTAACACTTCTATTTATTGGATCATTAAGCAGAGGCCCATGTAAGGACAGAGAAGCCTTTGAGCGTGTAGGGGGACAGGGCATGTTTGTGTTAAATAAAGTAAAGTTTGGATTATTACAGTGTATTACATGTACTCTAATAAATTATTCCTAGTAGATATCCTGATTTCTCTCTGAGAGACTTAAGGCCAGTAAGGGCTACAGACAGGCAGAGAAGGGAGTTCATTTTTGTCATGATCATATCGTGTAATCCTAATTAATTCTTGTAAAATATACATCTTTATGGGTCCGTATTAGGTTCAATCAAATTACTTTTTATACCGTTGATGCGCGATGTTCACTGTAGTGGATGGATGCATAACTCTTAAATCAAAATGTGTTAAAAAATTAAAGTAACTTGTTGAGTTGTCATGATTTTGAACATGTTTGAAACCAAAAACAAACATGTACATTAAAATCCATTCTGTGATTTTATTATTTGTTGATTAAAGGGTTAATTGAAGATACTTTAAAACTTTTTAAAGACCATAAATCTTCACTGTAGTAACTAATGAAAAGTTAACTCTATTTAAAGACTCTGCAAAACCCTTAATTTTAGAACATGCATTGCTGTTTTAGTTTAATCATCTATTCAGAGGAAAAAAAACTTGATTTTAGAGAAATATTTGCCTTAAGTTTAAGTAAAGTGGACACGTGGCAAAATCTAAAGCTGGGCATCATCTTCACTCAGATTTTCATCACACAAATTTTCACATTTTTTAAGCTTCAGATGTTCAACAACTGTTCAGCTCTAGATCATGATGAAAGTTTTTTAACTGATCAGCTGTTGCAGACATATGTATCTGCTCTAACCGTGTGACTGCCTTGTTTTGTCAGTTTGACCTGGTGAACACGATCGGAGAAGCTGCTGCCCTCGGTGCTGCAGGGATCGTGTCTTGGGGGGACATGAACGTCACGGACACAGAGGTAAAAATAGACAATAACAGAGTTTCATCTAAACACGCCAGCACATTACTGACCTTTAATCCCCTGATGCTTCAGGACTCCTGTTTCGATGCACGACGTCACCTGGAAAACATCATGAACCCGTACATTCTGAACGTCTCCACGGCGGCCAAACTCTGCAGCAGGACGCTGTGCCAGAGCCGAGGTCGCTGTGTGAGGAAGAACTGGGACGAGGACGTCTACCTTCACCTGAACCCCAACAGCTTCACCATCCAGAGGCAGCGCCCTGGCGGGCCCCTCAAGGTTACTGGGGACCTGTGGCAGGACGACATTGACTGGTTTGACAGGAAGTTTGACTGCATGTGTTACAGCAAAGAGCCGTGCAGGTCGGTCCAGATGCTCAACTTCATCCTGGAGGCAGTCGCCTCGACGAGGAATCAAGGTGCAGAAACGCCGCGGCCGCTCCTGCTGCTGGTGATTCTGGTCTGTCTGAAGTTTAGCCTGATGGAAAACTGAAGTTAAGAAGATGGATTTTGGCAATTTAAACGATTTCAAAACAGTGAATAGTGTTTTCTTCATTATCTCTATCAAGAACTGCTGATGGTTCTTAAATCAAGACTAAACCAAACCTGTTTCTCACTTATGGACAGTGCATGCAACAGCAGTATTGACAAAAATAAGCATTTTGAATGTCCTTTCTTTCTTGTTGTTGTAAAGATCCAAAGATGATGTATTGGAATGACACAGATTTTTAAATAAAGCACACAAGTTGACAAATATTGGAAAAAAAAGCTCAATCCTCCTGGTGCAGCAGTGGGTGAAAACAGCAGGTGCATGACATGCAGGAGAGAAAAACAACCACAAAGGGGCAGCACACCCTGACAGACAAGAATCAGTGAGGCAGGAGGCAGAGGAAGAAAATAGGAGAGAAGTCTGGAAGGGTTAAGAACATTAATGGAATAATTAATAAACAAAACAAAATCAAAGAATATCTCCAGCTAACTGATCAGAACAATCAATTAAAATTAAGAATTTCTTTTGCTATGTCAAAACTCTTTTACATAGAAATCTCTGCACAGGGAAGGAGTTCAGTAAATATTATGGACAATGAAATCCTCATCCAAGCTGTTAAAACAAAACATCAAGAAGTAATTTATTATGTAAGGTTTCTGCTAAATACTGACGCAGGCTTTGTTACAATTCACACTTAGACTTTACAAGTTTGTATTAAGAAGAAACTTCAGTTCCTTGCTTGTGTTTGTTAATGAATGTGACTATTATATTAAGAGAATTTGTTAATAAACCCAGGAGCAAAAAGTGATTAATTACATTTTTTCAAGTTTGTGTCAAAGTAGCCTTTTGTTTTTGCTTTTTTGTCTGTTAAAATATTAATTACTTGATGAAAACTATAGCACTAAAATATATACAGTCAGCATGCTCTAACAAATAAAGATTGATAGCTTATTAAGAGCTGATCTCAATTGCAAATATGCAGAACAAGGAGCGTGATATGTTGAATTATTTAGGTCCTGAAAATTATGTAAAGCTTTAATTGTTGTATTTTTGAGTACATTTTTAAAGCAGTACCTTAAGTTTCACTGAAGTATTTTTGGGTACTTCCCAAAATTTGTCTTGATGCCTGAGCACCCAATGAAAAGAATCAATCACTGAATCAATCAGACTCAACTAGTATAGAACTTTTTCCACAATAAAGTAAGGCACAAAGTGCTTAACCTGAAAATATCGTGGCTTAAGGCCATGCAAGACAAACATAGAAAAAGCCAATTACAATGGATAAATACCAGCATGAGTTCCAGATGAGAAAATGATTAGATGATGCTAAAAAACATTACAACTACAGAAAATAAGAGTTGTACTAAAATAAAAAATAGTAACAATTAATCGATAAATAATTGATTAAAGCAAATGATTAGACAACGCTATAAACCAGAAAACAAACAAAAACAAGTGCGGGATAGTGAAACAAAGAAATATGACACTAGAATTTATAAATGCTTTGCAAAACAGATGGGAATTATTTAAAAAGAGAAACAAGACAAAGAAGAATTTAAACAGCAATGATTTCAAAAGATTGATAAAAAGAAACATGCGAAAACAAATACAATAACCTAAATAAAATAAAACAATAAAAAAAAAATAAGGTTTTGAGTTTGCTTTTAAATACTCAAAAAACAAGCTAAGCTAAAGTTTTCCATGAGCGAGGTCATTACAGCAACAAAAATTTAGTGTTGTACATTTTGTCAGCTCGGCATCTCAGTAATCAACACACAAACAAAATATGAAACGGAGACAAAGCTGATTTGAAACCCATGATACATCACAAACAGGATCGCTCTCAGGAGGTAACTCACATTTGGGAATTACGCCAATCATTAAATTAGAGGAAAAATAATACATCTACTCACAAGATTAGGTCTTTTTAAATCAGTCACTGCATATTTTCCATCTGAACTGAAGTAGTTTAACAAATACAGTGTGCTTATGAGGAACAATAACTCAAGGTGGGCAAAACATTTTTATTTCTTTCATACCTAATTTGACCAAGGTGTATTATTTTTGTTTAAAATCATATTGTCAAGTATTACTAAAGCAAATCTGGTTGACCAAGGCACACTGAAGCCATTTTCCTTATATTTGACAAAATATAGTACTCTTGAAATACCCTACTTTTGTGTCAAAGTACTTTGACATTCACACAGGAAGATTCTTGTAGAGCTTCTAGTATTTGTACTCACGTAAAATTGTATATTATTGTGTTGAACTATGACTTTAATAAATATTTGTGTACCCCTTCTTGGACCCCAATTGAAAGAAGAATGTAGCCCTAGAGCAAAACAAGCAGTTTCACAACACATATAATAGATCATTTATGAAGTTTAAATTTCAATTGCAATTACTGCCTCTCACAATAATGAAAATTTTTATAGATCAAAATATTACTGTGCCACATGGTATGTTGAAGGTATTCCCATTTGTTTGTTTGTTTTTTTTTTGTTTGTTTGTTTGTTTTTTTACTTTTTTCAGGTCTCTGTACTTGTTCATTTTCATAGTTTTTTCATGTTCTTGAAGCAGGAGTTATGAAAAAAGTGACTAATATTTTTTCTTTAATTTAAATCCCAACATCTAGGAAATAAGATTCATGCCATCGTTAAGCAGCCTTACTATAAAACCCAAAAGTGTAGTCTGTGCAATTAATAAAATAAATCTGATGTTTTTGCTTCAGTTTGATCCGTTTAATAAATAAATATATTCCACAGGCCTCTAACCATAATTTCATTATCAGCTTCATTACAAAGAAAATGATTCTGTACACAAATTACTGCACAAGAGAAACTAAATTAATTGGCGACTAGAACATTCTCTGCTTAAATAAAGCAGAGGCGTTCAAAGCCACACAGCCGACATTTTGTCAGTCCTCCATACAACTGAAACTCCTTAAGATAATTAAATAAAATATCTGACACTTTGTCAAGCCAAACACAAAATGTTGTGCTAGAAACTAACTGAAAAGTTAAATGTAGAAAATTACAAAACAAAGGCTAACAGCTCTACCATAATGCCTACAGGTAGATCCAATGGTCCTTAAACCAAACTAACAAAATGCAAACACTTTTATATATTTGTCCGTAACATCAAATAATTTATCGAAAGAGTAACCTAATTACAGAAATACATTCAGATACAGAAAGTCGAATTACAGGATAAACGTTTAAGTCAGTTGTTTGTCTCTCACCAGCAACCAGCTCAGCCAACATGGAAGGGAGGGGGTGTGGGCGCCATTTTGAAAAACGGATTGTTATGACAGGAAGCAGTAATAATAGTTTTTTTACATACATCATTTTATTTATTTCAAATAACAACTAAATTTGAATATATAACAATATTCAGAAAATTCAGATAACACTGATCACGAATTGTATTTTTATGAAAATCCTACAGTTTTAGAAGACTGATTTATTTTCAAGTCCTTAGTTTGAGAAATATTTTTGATAACAGCCCTCATTTTGTCTTAACTTGGCTCCAATGCTTCAAAATCCATTAAAACAGGGATTAATCCCGTTTATTGAAAGATAAAATCTTAAATTATTATTTTTTTTGTTTGTTTGCTATGTTATGGGACATAATTTACTGTGAAGACAGTTCTGCCCCATATCTGGACTGCAGTTTATAAAATCTGAAGAGCACGCCGTCAGCTTATTTGTGCTCTGCAGACTGACTGATCCTGTCACCTGCTGATCACATAATCAAACCTGTACAGCACATCAGATGATCCTACTAGGGGTGACTTCAAGAAAAGAAAATCACCACTAGACCCCTAAAGAGCCACAAACCACAAGTCCTTGAATAAATATTATCCGTACAATGTAAACAACAACAAAAGCTCATATAGATATGACAAGCACATGCAGTAGAGAATCCAGAACAAGCACTGTCCCTGAACTGAGCCCTGATTGAGTGAAGAGTGTCTGTCCCTTTCTAGATTTTCTAAGGGGTGTCTCACACCATCTAGTGGTGACATTAGAGATTATATTTGTTCTCCTTTGGGTGTCAAAAAACGTCATCATTATTATCATTATAAAGTGTTATTTAAAACCAACCGTATGACCTCCGATCTCTAATTCAGGTCTCTGCCCCAGAGACTACATGCCCATAATTAAAGTTTATCAGAGAGTTTGTACATTCTCTTCATAGATCACTGTAACACAATAGTCACATCCTCTCAGTTGGGGAGATTGGCAACTTTGCCCACCATGAGGGCCACATTAATTTTGTACCATCTGCAAGAGGGACAAATTTCTCTGCAACAATTAAGTTTCAACTTGGCCATTTTTACATACAGTTAAACAAAAGTAACAAATGGGTGAGAAGTTTATATAATGACATTGTTTTAATACTATTTGGTGCTGTTTGTAATAAACAAATAGATAATTAATAAATCATTGAACCAAATAGAATTAAGCCTACATTTTTTTGTTGCAGATGTCTGAGCATTATTAGGGTAGTAGTACAGAATTAATAATATGTAATGGTATTGTTTATCCTTTCTATAGAGGCAAGAGTATTTGACATACATTTCTATTTTAACTTGCAAATACTTTTTGTAATGCATAAATCTGCATTTTTAAGAACCAGTTGAAGCCAAAAATAACCCAGATAATGCTGATTTTATGATCTTAGGTAGATTTGCTTCCTCTTTTGAGAATACATTTTTTTATACACTGATTTGACTGGTGGGCCAAATTTAGCCAATCAGATATGTAGTAAGCAGGCGTTACTATGACGTAAAATACCAGACTTTTATAGTTTGTTCAAAAAGGTTTTCTTTACCAGACAACCTTTTTAAACAAACTATTTCCAAAACATGTCTGGGTGTAGCACAACGCTCTTTCTTGGCTGTAATTCAGCTGCACTGTAAGGTTAGACTGGACATTGTTAAAGCTGAAAATCAAACTTCAAGTGCAGATGTTTCCCTCTAAAGTTATAGCACTGAGTCTTTTCTCGTTCTGCAGCTGTGTTTTAATTACTGTAATCTGTCTAATTTTTGGAGAATCCCATTTCTGATTTTTTTGGGGGGGATTAAAGGAACACATGCACAAACAACAATTGACCTGATAACAGATTTTATTCCAAAAATATCATATAACAAAAACAAAAACATTTACTTTCCATTAACTGATAATAAAAATGATTGAAGCCACAATCCCACTGATCTTTAAGTCCATGTATTCAAATGATTGAATATTCTTCAATGTTGTTTCTTTAAAAACACAAGTATATTCGGCACAAATAACAGCTGATGTAAGAAAAGCACCTATTAGCCCGACAAGACCATTTGTTTATATGAACTGGAAATGAAAAATTTACCCAGAGGTCAAAATCCTGTTTTATTTTTTTTATTTTATTGTTCTCCCTCATCCTCTACTTTTCTTGGGGAACATAGCAGACATGCTTCAAGTCCACCTGCTGAGCCTCTCATAGAAAGGGACTGGGAATGGCAGAGGCAGAGATCAGATCAGGTTTGAACAAAAACCTGAGGATTTATTAACAATTGGTGAAAAAAAGGTGATATGTACAAAGGTGGCAGTGGCAGGAGCTCTGCCTGGAGGAAAAACAGAGGAGAGCACTGATTAGTCCATAGGCAAAAACAGAGGCAAAACACATCCCAGACAATAATAAAAAAGGTTCACTAAGGTAGTGAGAGGCTAAACTGAAGCCAGCACAGACGTTTGGTCACGAACCACAATGTGAAAGGCAATCAGCCAGGGTCATAAAGAATCCAGACCACTGGCTTAAGTAGACACCCCTACCTTCTTCAGACCAGATAGGGAACAGGTGGTGCAGGCAGGAGAGATCAGCTCAGGTCAGTCTTCATCCATTCCAGAAACCATCCTCAAAGGGAAGTGAGGAGACCCCTGTTCGCCAACTCACGCTGAACCTCGAGGAAGTACAGGACAGGGAAATGAAGAGGAGACAACCGAGAGGAGGGAGAGAGGATAAAACAGGAGGACTGGCGACAGTCCTCACACTTCTTCAGTTTTTGCTTCAAGTCCACCTGCTGTGCCTCATCAGACAGGACAAGCAGAATATGTGCTGGATCAGGAGAGTGTCACATCCACCTCAAACTGCTGGACTCTCCTCAACAAATGTTTGGAAAAACTCAAACACACCTGATGCTGCTGCCTCTTTGTCCTTAAAGTAATTTTCTGATTTGAAACAATCACATGAGCTTAAAGCTTTGGATGATGGTTCTGCCTGATAACAGACTTTGAGCTGCAAAAATCTATCCGCTTTAATCGTAAACATCAGAACATTTCAGTTATACTTCTACTCAGTGTGATTTACAGCAGAGATGATCAGAGGAGCAGAGTTGTCACCTTCATAATGATGCCCAGGACTAAAGAATGGGTAGATTTTCTCATTGAAGGAGCAGCCAGTAGAGGAGTAGATCAGAGCTGCAGTATCAGGGTCATAAAAGGAGACCAGACCCTCCTCATAATCCACAAACACCCCCACCTTCTTCAGACCAGACTTCATTGACAGACAGACAGGAGGGACAACACAAGCTTCATACTCATTGTCAGTCTTCATCCATATCGTCCAGAAACCATCCTCAGGATATGTTGTGCTGTGACACTTCCTGCTGACAGACCCTCTGGCCACTCCTAAAGTCCACGTTATCTTTCCTTCAACCTGAACCTCATAGTAAAATCTGCCTGAAGAGAAACTCTGCCTTGATAAGACATTAGCAAAAGAATAAAATCTCTCAGGGGTGTCTAGGACATTCTTCTTCAGTTTTTTGCTACAATAAACTTGTTTTCCATCATCAGACAGGACAAGCAGAATATGTGCTGTATCAGGATCGAGTGTCACATCCACCTCACACTGCTGGACTCTCCTCAGCTCAAGTAGATTTTTTTTCTGTTCACTGATCGTCTCCTCCAGATGCTTCAGCCTATGTTGTTTCAGATGTGACATCTTCAGGTAAAGCTCCAGGTGAGTCTCACAGTAGGAGGCTGTGCTGCTGCTGCTGGCTTTCTGTTGAGCTGACTCTCTGAACTGAACAGCCATCTCTCACAGGAACTAACTTTGAACCATACAAAAACTATAAATGAAAACCTTAAACAGCATTATTTAAATCTTGACTCATCACAGGGGTCTGCCAACCCTTTTGAGAGCCATATGTTTTGTGACTGTCTTAAAATTCCAAATATTATTTCAGAAGACTTGAACTTCTGGACTCTTGGATCTCAAGTGAAGAAAAAACACAACAATAAACTCTATGCAAAATGCAAACACCCGGTCCAGATGGACTTTATTTTCCTCCAGAAAGGATCCCAGTGACTGATTTGTATCAGTCAATAAGCCTTTTGTTCTCTAACCACAAAAAGACTTTAATCTTGCTGACTTCAAACTGTAATTCCTAAAACAATAAATGGTTGCTAATTAACTGCAGTATTCTCTTCCCACTCCGCCCATCAGTCAGAGGTTGTAATTTCTATATTTACTGAAAAGGCATTTGATTGGGTAGAGTGAGAATATTCATTTGCTACACTGGAAAAATTAGGATTTGGTCTGGCCTTTTTTTCTTGGGTTAAAGTAATTAACCTGTCACCATTGGCCTTTGTACACACTAATTCTGTGTCATATAGTTAGTTCCCATTACATTGTGGTGCAGACAGGGTTTTTGTCTATCTCCATTTATTTTTGATCTAGGCAAAGAGCCCTTGCCATTGCTATGGGAATGGGCAGTAAGGTTAGTTATGTGACTAGATACAGCAAAATACAAAAGGCGTCACTCTATGCCGATGACCTTTTGATATACTTGTCAAAACCTTTATGATATATTCTAGCAGTCATCGATATATTAAAATCTTATGATGGAATATCATACTTCCCCTTCAGTCCAGTTAAAGAATTAATTTATCTGTGAGTTAAATAAGTTGTCTGTATAAAGATCCCTATCGATGTGATTAAAATCTCATTAGAACACAAAAAACACAGTTTGTCATGATGATCCCTACTACCCACTTCCCTGGCTGAAAGAGTGTATACAATTAAGATGACAGCCATACCAAGCTTTTTATAGCTATTCTAAATGATTCCCTTCTTTTTGCCCAAGTCTGGAATTAAGGAAATAAAATATTTCACCAAAGTGAGTACACCTGACATTTCTGCAAATATTCTGTTATATCTTTTCATGGGACAGAACAATAAATGACACTTTTATACAATTTAAAGTAGTGTGTGTACAGCTTTCATTAAGTGTAAATTTACTGTCCCCTCAAAATAACTCAACACACAGCCATTAATGTTTAAACTGCTAGCAACAAAAGTGAGTACACCCCCAAGTGAAAGTGTCCAAATTGGGCCCGAAATGTCAATCTGTTTTGTGGCCACCATTATTTTTCAGCACTGCCTTAACCATCTTAAGCATGGAGTTTACCAGAGCTTCACATTTTATCACTTGAGCCTTTTTCCACTTCCTCATGACCACATCACAGAGCTGGTGGATGTTGGAGACCTTCTGCTCCTTCACTTTCCGTTTGAGGGCGTTTCACATGCTCAATAGAGTTCAGGTCAACTTGAGCCTCTCCCAAGCTGTGACATAAGCAGATACGACAATAACCGTAGCTACAGCTGCAAAAGCTAACTTGTTACAATGAGATATTTAAAAATGTGACCAACAACTAAACACATGATTAATACTTATTTGATGATTTAATAATTACTTATAATTAAGAGTTTCCTTCGGTTCCCGCTCTGCTTAGTGTCGGCAGGCGCGTTGTGTTATGGGAAATTCTCATACCCCTTTGTTTCAAGTGAGGTCCCAGTCTGTCTTTGTTTCGAGGGCTGTGTAGCCCTTGGTCTTAGCCCTATGGAGAATTGAGACATCACTTCACTAGTCGTAAATGCACAAAACCAAGGGGTAAGGGGTAAGTCAAGGGCTAAGGGGAAGAACTGGGATGGACACTTTGTCTTTATACTCCTCACCTGGTTGTCACTACACATGCTTGACACCATCTGAACCAAATAAGTTTGTCTTGATCTCATCAGACCACAGGACATGATTCAAGTGATCCAAGTCCTTGGTCTGCTCGTCTTCAGTAAACTGTTTGTGGGTTTTCCTGTGCATCATTGTTAGAAAAGACCTCGAGGACGATACCCATGAAGACCAGTTGAAAGCAGTGCGTCGCGTATGATCTGAGCGCTGACAGGCTTAGGCCCCACTCCTTCAACCTCTGCAGCAATGCTGGTAGCACTCATATTTTCATCTCCCAAAGACAAGCTCTGGATATGGTGCTGAGCACATTCACTCAACTTCTTTGGTAGACCATTACGAGGTCTGTTCTGGGTGGTAACAGTCCTGTCACTACCCAAAACACACATCCATGACCACCACTGCCTGGCTTAAAGGATACGTTCTGTTTCTACAGCTTTCACATTGTTTCTGGAATGAAGTAGAACAATATACTCACCCAGAAGGCTTTCCTTCTGGAGATATTTAGATCCAAAATCGAGCGGCGGACATCCGTATAATGGTGGCACATAGGGCATGTATAGCGCCGCTCCTAAAACTGCATTAATCGTCCAAAAACTCATTAGTTTCACCAATATTTCATCATGGTCCGCTCACACTACTCCTCCATTACAGTCTGTGTCGTTCCAGACATGTTTTGTGGCTGTGCTGACCTCTGAACTAAAGAAGAAGAATGTTTACCCCCGCGCATGCGCAGTACTCTCTGGAGAGCTGTTCTTCCCCTTGCCTCCGCGTCCTCTGTATACTCTGGCTCGAAACTGTAAGGACACCCATCATATTCAAAGTTCTCCTCCACAGCATCTTCATCCGATAGATATTGTCCATTTTGCACAAAACTGGAAGAAGAAAGTCGTTGTGTAGCCGGCAGTCTGCCCCTGAAACAATGAGCCGTGCTGCGCATGCGCGGAGGCAAACATTCTTCTTCTTCAGTTCAGAGGTCAGCACAGCCACAAAACATGTATGGACTGTGATGGAGGCCGAGCGGACCATGATGAAATATTGGTGAAACGAATGAGTTTTTGGACGATTAATGCACTTTTAGGAGCGGTGCTATGCACGCCCCATGTGCTACCATTATACGGATGTCCGCCACTCAATTTTGGATCTAAATATCTCCAGAAGCACTGTTTGGATCAGGAAAGCCTTCCGGGTGAGTATATTGTTCTACTTCATTCTATAAATAATGTACCTAAACCTAGATCATCTGTGTGGCGTCCTCAGACAGAAGGTGGAGGAGCACGAGGTCTCTAACATCCATCAGCTCTGTGATGTTGTCATGGTGGAGTGGAAAAGGATTCCAGTGGCAACGTAGCTGTCCCTGAACACAACACAGTGAAAAGTCCCCACCCAGAAGTTGTTGTAGGTTCTGGGATGATGGAAGCACATCAGAGATAGCACCTCAGAAACTTCATACAACTGTCCTCGATACTGCAGGTCCCTCCAACTGGAGCATGTTTAAAGAGTTATCTGTGGGTCTCAGTTGAGTTTTCCAGTAACTGTTTACCCTTCTGAATTTTAACTCTCATATTAAGCTTAAATTTGAAACTATTTAATGTCATAAACACTAACAAATACATGGAAAGACTTTCTCTACATTACTTAATACTTTAATATCAGGCAGTGTGCGAGCTCATAAAACTTTCCGACTGCTCATTTATTTTATGACCTCAAGGCCTTGTGTACACAGACCTGATGCCATAAAAGTTCGTTTGGGCTCAGAGAGTAAGCTGTAGGTGGAGACTGGGATTAGCCAACAGGAAGTTTCCAACTAACATTCAAAGTTAGTGAGTTAACTTTTAGCATAACCAGTTGCTCTGCATTATGTTCTTCAAGACCTAAATTACTCGCTGCACAAGAATGAGATCCAGAGAGATTTCTAAGAATAAAAACTTTGAGAGTAAACAAAGAGAGTAAATCTGCTGAATATGAGCCCACCTGTGTATTATAACATGGAACAGCTCTTCTCAGAGCAGTCCCTGTGCTTCAGTCTGGACTTCTGTTTTGTGCTGAAGTTAAATCAGCATTTGGTCTGAATAGTTTCAGATTTATTGTTTGTTAAGCTGTGTACTCACCGGTGATTGTCAGCAAAAGCAAACTGAGTTAAATTCCGAGAGGATCAGAGAGACATGGCCTGGACTGCAGCTATGCTGTGACTGAGACTGATTTTCATTTCATTGAGAGAAATAAAAAGGAATTCAGGGCTTGTTAGTCACTCCTCCCTGTAGAACATGATTCAGCAACTTTATTTATTGAAGAGGTGACTTTGCAGAAGCAAGTGTCTCCTGCCATCTATTGGTGACATTAGAAAAACACATTTGTGACCCTTTGGTTGTCAACAAACTTCACACTATTCATCACAGGAAAATGCTGCTTTTAGGTTGTCAAGAAACAACACTTTGAGCCTTTTTAATTGCACATTTTATCATTGATTCAACATTTTAAATGTTTTACCCAATGGCATCAAAAACATTGAATCTCACAAAACAGAACTGGAATCAGATTTTCAGCTCAGGTTTCAAAGAGTTTATTCACATAGTGGAGAATATCTACATAAACTACAAAGGCCAGTAATTTTGATAATTCTGATTAATTATCTTGTACTTGTGATTTTGGCTTCATTTGAATAATGCTTTTAATATGCACTTGAGTTCACTATTTGAACAACATTCAGAGATAAAAGACATAGTAGAAGAGCATTAACAACAATGCTGTAGTTCACAGCACGAGAAAACTTTAAAGATTTACTTTTTTACTTTTAGATTTGGGAAATCTTTTGGAAGCCGGTCTCTACTGGCTACAGCTGCCACAGTGATCCATCCGCATAGGACAAAAACAGGAGAAGGCCCAGCTTGTTCTGGAGCTGAGGGAATCCACACCAGCAGGTGAGAGCAGCAGACACTCAAGTAAGAACGGTAGGAAGTGAAAAGCCCAGGAAGAGGGTGACAAGGCAACTGGTAGGATGAAGCACCTTGAGGCAGTTAGCAGAGTCCAGCAGAGACAGCCAGGCTTTTGGAAGGCAAGACACCCCTGTTCTGGTTGAAGGTCTCCAATGAACAACAGAGCCATGGTGGTAGAAGTGCCTAGGGCTGAACAGAAATGCCACAACACCAAGTTGGTGTCTCAGAGCCGGCAAGGACATTGCTTGGGGACTGAACAACAGTCCTTAACACCTATGCTACACCTTCAAGTTTGACAATAAATCAGAATATCAAATCAGATCTTAAGTTTTGTAGTGATACATTTGTTTATGCTGTTTGTATATAACTTAAGATTGTTTCATTTGTTCTGCCTCAGTCAGCTCTTTAAGTTACCCCAGCTCATGACAACCATCTGTTGTCTATTTACATCATCATCAACTTAAATTTTCTCTCTGTACATTTTACTGTTTGGATGTAAGTTTCTTTCTGTTATGAAACTTCTCTGATGTTGTAAAGTTTCACTGAAGTCCAGAAAGCTGTAGTGTCCAGTCAGAGAATGATACCTAGTATGGGGTCTTATCCATCATTAAGGTGGCATCTGAATTATGTATTTTAATAAATCACCAATAAATCGAGCCTGTGAATCAAGATTTGAATCACATGGTCTTGAAAAAGGAGAGATTCACACCCCTAATGCTCACACATCAGAACATCTGTGACGATTCTCGTTAGGTGACCTTGTGTGTCTGACTGTTCTGCCTTCACCCTGGCTGCTTTCAAAGTCGCCTACTACATACTGCATATGAACGTACTATGTAGTCGGCACTGCATACTTGCTATGCTGGTTTTCAGTTTGTGGAATGCGGAAGTAGGTTACAGCTGATTTATTTTCCAAACTTTGCTTTAAATGTACAAAACAAACAAACCATGAGTTCATGTTGACATTTCAGGTATTAATCTGCAAAGATATGGCCAGAAGCAGCATTGTATATAAAACAGCCAATGGTGGAAAATACTTTAAATTTTAGTGAGGAATTCTTTTGTATATTTTTGTGTGACGGCGTATTCGGGGCCCTTAAGGTTAAACACAACACACCAAGAATAAACATCACACACCCAGTACAGTGTTAAGAATGAGGAAAAGTGGGAAAATTTGAGGTGGTGGAAATGTGGAGGAGAAATACAGTAGGTAAATGTAAAATGTTATGCTTATTAGTGGTTTACATTGATAATGCCACAGGTATAGGACTGACTCAACACCTTCCGGCCATTAACCATAACAGAAAAAACAATACACCTTATTACAGCTTATTACACAATAGTACATGCTGAAAAGGTAAAGATAACAAGTAATTGCTCTTACATTTGTATTCTCTGCTGCTCCAGTTGTTGATGCTCCGCTTTCAGTCATTTTCAATTCAGGCGCTTTGCATTTTGGGTAACAGTAGGTGAAGCAGACTGGTCCGATGCATACTGTAAAATTTTCCCAAATCAGTACATCACCCGGTTATTTTTTGCATACATCTTTCGCATTTGTTTGCATACTGTATATTGCATACTACCTTGTGAGCTAATCAGTACACACTGCTAGTACAGTAGACAAATTCGAAAATGACCCCGTCTCCCTGCTTCTGCAGCCCCCCCCTTCCTGTGAGTGGACATGTTACATGCTGCTGCAGCACACCTGTACGTGATCTGTGACTTACCTGCTCTACTTAAGCCTCCCGTGGACTCTTCACAGTGCCAGATATTTCCTGCATCTCCTATGGTATTGTTTGCCGTCACTCGTATTTTCTAGTCTACTCTAGAAGCTTTGCCTTGTGTATTTTTGTATATACCTCTGCTCTGTTTTTGTATGACTATCTTGTCACACTCTGGTTCCATATCACTCTCTGCCACAATTCCTCTCATTCCCTTTTCCCTCATATATCCTTTCAAAAATATTATTTGTTCCAATTTTACTGATCTCTGTTTGCTGCTTCGGTCTTAATAAAACTTTTATGGACTGGTTCTATGACATCTCAGCTATTGTTCTACTTGGTGTGATTTACAGCAGAGATGATCAGAGGAGCAGAGTTCTTACCACGTCGATTCAGAGAGGGACTAAAGTATGGGTAAATTTTCTCATTGAAGGAGCAGTGTGTATAGGAGTAGATCAGAGCTGCAGCGTCAGGATCATAAAATGAGACCAGACCCTCCTCATAATCCACAAACACCCCCACCTTCTTCAGACCAGACTTAAGAGACAGACTGGTGAAAGGGACAGCAAGAGCTGCGTATTCATTTTGATTCCTCAGCCATATCGTCCAGTAACCACCCAGAGGATTGGGTGAGATTTGTCCCTTCCTGTTGATGGACTCTCTGGCCACTCCTAAAGTCCAGTCAGTCTTTCCTTGAACCTGAACCTCATAGTAAAATTTGCCTGATGAGAAACTCTGCTTTGATAAGACATGAACACAACCATCAAATCTCTGAGGAGTGTCTGGTACCTTCTTTGTTACATTACCACAATAAACTTGTTTTCCATTTCCAGACAGGACCAGATTAGGATGTGCTGTATCAGGATCAAATGTCACATCCACCTCATACTGCTGGACTCTCTTCAGCTCAGCCTCAAACAGATTTTTCATCCGTTCACTGATGGTCTCCTCCAGCTGCTTCAGCGCTCTCCCCACAGTCCCCTCATAAGAAGGTGGACGGACTCTGACTTCAGTCCAGTCCTTGGTGGGTGGAGCAGAGCTCAGAGATGTGAAGTATTGGAGAAGTTGGAGGTGGTCTTTAGAGCGTGAGAGCTGCTCCACCTCAGCTCTTCTCTTCTCCAGCTCAGAGATCTCCTGCTCCAGCTCTCTGATGAAGCCTTCAGCCTGTTTCTCCGTCTCTCTCTGCTTCTCTCTGATGGAGTCGATGAGCTCCGCCTGGCTTCTCTCCACAGATTTCTTCAGAGCGGTGAAGACCTGAACACCTTCTGCTATCTCTCTGTCTGCATTCCTCTCACTGATCTTCACTGAGTCTCTGAGCTCTTGAATCTTCAGACGTCTCTTCTGGATCATCTGCTGAGCTTCAGCCTCTGTCTTCCCCAGCTCTGCCTTCTTTTCTTCATATTCTTCTTTCAGAGGAACAACATCATGACTCTTGTGCTCTAACACAGTGCACATCATGCAGACACACATCTGGTCGTTCTTACAGAACAGCTCCAACAGTTTGTCGTGCTTCTCACACATCCTGTCCTCCAGGTTCTCCACAGGGTCGATCAGCTGATGTCTTTTCATCCGTGCCACCTTAAGGTGAGGCTCCAGGTGAGTCTGACAGTAGGAGGCCAGACACACCAGGCAGGACTTCAGGGCCTTCAGTTTGACTTCTGTGCAGAAGTCACAGGGAACTTCTCCTGGTTTAGCAGCTTTCTGCTCTGTGCTGCTGCTGCTGGCTTTCTGTTGAGCTGCCTGTCTGAACTGAGCAGCCATCTCAGAGATGAACATGTTCACCTTCAGCGCTGGTCTTCTCCTGAAGATCTTTTTACAGTTGGGACACTTACAGGGGACATTAATGCTCCAGTATTCAGTAATGCAGATTTTACAGAAGCTGTGTCCACATGATGTGGTGACAGGATCAGTGAAGACATCCAGACAGATGGAGCACAGGAACTGATCTTCAGACAGAGCACAGCTGGCAGCAGACATTTCTACAACCTGAGGAGAGAAGAGAAAAAAAAACATCACTGTTGCTGCTTGTGTGTGTGTTGTATGGTTGGCTGAGTGAATGAGTGATGGAGTTGTTCATCTTGCTACCATCTTTGGTCAGCACTGTGTTTGTGTGCTTGTTAACAACTCCTCACTTACCCAAGCCTACCTTTCACCCAGACCAGTACTGTCACAACAATTCCCAACTCTCCTCTAGTTACACTCAAACTGGCCCCCCTTGCCACACTCAGAGTGTGTAAAGAGGAGCTGAGTCGACTGTTCCAGAAACAGAAAACCAGGAAAGCAGCAGGCCCAGATGGAGCGTCACCCTCTTGTCTTAAAGTCTGTGCTGACCAGCATGCCCCCAGTCTTCACCAGGATCTTCAACTTCCTGGTGTAGTGTGAAGTCCCCTCTGTCTTCAAGTGCTCCACTATCATCCCAGCCCCCAAGAAACCCTCCATTATAGGACTGAATGACTACAGACTAGTGGATCAACACCTGTGGTCATGAAGGCCTTTGAACAACTGATGCTGAACCATCTGAGGACTATAACTGGACTGCTGCTGGACCAAACAGGTCAGTGGATGATGCTGCCAATCTGGGACTGCACTACATCCTGCAGCATCTTGACAGCCTGGATACGCAAGAAATACGCAAGGATCCTGTTTCTAGACTTCAGCTCAGCATTTAACACCATCATCCCGGACACACTCTCCTCCAAACTCTCCCACCTCAAGTACATCCTCAGCAGAGGATGTACTTCCTTAGTCAGCTGAAGAGACATGGCCTGCCTCAGGAGCTGCTCATCCAGTTCTACACTGCTGTTATTGAGTCCACCCTGTGCATCTCAATCACTGTGTGGTTTGGAGCAGCCAGTCAGCAGGACAGACGCAGACTGCAGCCCACAGTAAGGACTTATGAAAAAATTCACCGGAGCTCCCCTGCCCTCCAAACAGGAACTGTACTCTTCCAGAAACAGCAAGAGGGCAGGGAACATCATCAGAGACCCCACTCACCTTGGGCACAAACTGTTCTCCCTCCTCCCCTCTGGCAGATGCTAGCCTCGCGAACAAAAACATCTAGACATAAAAACAGCTTCTTCCCTACTGCCATAACTCTAACTGAATTAATGAACCTAATGAACTGCTGAATGGTTATATTTTTTACCTCAACTGGTCACAGACTCAGTTTTGAACTCCATCATGTACCTTGCACCAATTGAATATATACTCAACAAAAATATAAACGCAACACTTTTGTTTTTGCTCCCATTTTTCATGAGATGGACTCAAAGACCTAAAATTCATTCCAGATACACAATATTACCATTTCTTTCAAATGTTGTTCACAAATCTGTCTAAATGTTTGATAGTGAGCACTTCTGCTTTGCTGAGATAATCCATCCCACCTCACAGGTGTGCCACATCAAGATGCTCATCAGACACCATGATTAGTGCACAGGTGTACCTTAGACTGCCCACAATAAAAGGCCACCCTGAAATGTGCAGTTTTGTCTCACAGCAAAATGCCACAGATGTCGCAAGCATTGAGGGAGCGTGCAATTGGCATGCTGACAGCAGGAATGTCAACCAGATCTGTTGCTCGTGCATTGAATGTTTATTTCTCCACCAGCCGTCTCCAAAGGCGTTTCAGAGAATATGGCAGTACATCCAACCGGCCTCACACAACCGCAGACCACGTGTAACCACACCAGCCCAGGACCTCCACATCCAGCAGGTTCACCTCCAAGATCGTCTGAGACCAGCCACTCAGACAGCTGCTGAAACAATTGGTTTGCATAACCAAAGAATTTCTGAACAAACTGTCAGAAACCGTCTCAGGGAAGCTCAACTGCATGCTCGTCATCCTCATCGGGATCTTAACCTGACTCCAGATCGTCGGGATGTGCTTGACCGGCGTATACGACAGCATGTACCAGTTCCTACCAATATCCAGCAACCGCGCCATTGAAGAGAGTGGACCAACATTCCACAGGCCACAATTGACAATCTGATAAACTCTATGCGAAGAAGATGTGTTGCACTGCATGAGGCAAATGGTGGTCACACCAGATACTGACTGGTTCTGAGTCCCCAGACCCCCAATAAAGTTAAAAAATGCACATTTCAGGGTGGCCTTTTATTGTGGACAGTCTAAGGCACACCTGTGCACTAATCATGGTGTCTGATGAGCATCTTGATGTGGCACACCTGTGAGGTGGGATGGATTATCTCAGCAAAGCAGAAGTGCTCACTATCAAACATTTAGACAGATTTGTGAACAACATTTGAAAGAAATGGTAATATTGTGTATCTGGAATGAATTTTAGATCTTTGAGTCCATCTCATGAAAAATGGGAGCAAAAACAAAAGTGTTGCGTTTATATTTTTGTTGAGTGTATTTATATTCTGCACGTTTGCATACATATATATTCTTTTTTTCTATTAATTGTACATATCTGTTTCTACTAGGTGCAGGTGTATATATACACAGATATTTTTTTCTATTATGGTTATGTTTACATTTGCTGCTGTTTTTTCCATGAGTGACACCACCTGCCAAAAGCAAATTCCTTGTATGTTTGGCCAGTAAAGCTGATTCTGATTCTGATGTCCCTGAGAGTGTCTTCAGGCACTTGTTGATATGAGACAGAGGTGAGTTTGTCTTTCAGAACACAAAGACCTTAATAACCTCTGGTGGAGCTGACAGCTCAAAGGATTCATGACTGAGGTCCTCTCTGTGTTTGTCTCTGCTCTTGTCCCTCTGACACATTGTCTGTAACTCACTGTTTCACACATGAGAGCAGGTTCACCATCAGAAGGAGAGCCTTATTTTGTTTTTAGCATGTTTTGGTGAGGCCTCCATCTAGAGGATCATTAAAGGTATTGATCATAAACAGAAGAAAACAAGGTCAAACTTTAATCCCCACAGTGACAGAGGCAGACAGAGAGAGACTTCATAAATATACAGTCAGGATTCAACTGTTCATGGAGACAGATTGGCATTTTAACTCTCTGATGCACCTTCCAAATTGTTACGTAAAATATTTTCTTAAATCTCAAGCTGTCAAAATGTTGTGAATTATCTTCTGTGAGACTTCCACATGTAGACATAAATATATATATTTATACATATCTATATACATACATTTGCTTATGAACTGGCACCATACAAATAAAGATTGATTGACTGATTTATTGAGCTCATAAAAATGTCCCACTGCTCATTTATGTTATGATCTCAAGGTGTCGCAGACTCATGGACTCTGACCTGATGCCATAAAAGTCTGTCAGGGCTTAGAGATTAAGCTGCAGGGGTGGAGATAGGTGTTGGAGTTTCCAGAGAGGATTCAAGCTCAGCTAGTCATCTTGTAGCAGAGCGAGCCTGGCCATTTAATTTTCTTCATGACAACTTAAGTACTCAGAGCTTTAAAAATGACATCAAATGTACTAAGAGAGATTTCAAAGAGATAAACCTTTCAGTGTAAACAAAGAGCACAAATATGCGACAGATGAGCCCACCTGTGAAGAAAAACAGAACAGCTCTCTTCAGAGCAGTACCTGTGCTTCAGTCTGGACTTCTGTTTGGTGCTGAAGTTAAATGAACATTTGGTCTGAATAGTTTAGAATTTCTTATTTGTTCAGCCATGTACTCACCAGTGATAGTCAGCAAAAACAAACTGAGTTGAATTCCTATTCGGAGAAGACTAGAGACGTGGCCTGGACTACAGCTCTACTGTGACTCAGACTGATTTGTACTTTCACTTTCATTGAGAGGAACAGTGTCAGAGTCACTCCTCCTTTAAGAGTAGGGCTGAATCCAAATCTCTGGACTTCACCCCACTTGCGAACTCACAGACTTTGCGGGCGCGTTCACGGGAAGTCCGGGAGTGCTGAGGGCTGTCCAAATCCACAATTTATCCAGTCCACAAGGGGCCTCAAGCGGACTTTCTGCAGACTTCCAGAGATTCTGCTTGGGGTGCAGACTTCTGCAGACTTCACTAGTTTGATTACCCTCAATTCATTGCAATATGGACGTGATGTTTTCATTTTTCGATTTTTTGATTGCGCCTGGCCTATGAAAGCTGTGCAGTCTGAAGCCGAAATCACGAGCTGAGAAAAATAATGGCGGGAAAAGGACGAAAGCAAGTCTTCCAATGTAAGTAATACCCAAATTAATTAATATTAGTCTGGTTATGTAAATAAACATTTCTGTTTTTGGATGTGTATAGCCTATGTGTATAAGTGTTGATTTGTTCACTCTCAAAAAAAGCCTATAAATGGGATTTATATCTTATTTGCATGATAGCTTTTCAAACAGTGACACGGAAACGACTGAAACGGACTCCAAGTCTGTCTATTAGCTCCATTCATAATGCTGTAGACTCCAGCTCTTGCAGACTTCACGTGATGACGATAAAGACGTCATATTACGTATGACTGAAGTTCGCGAGGGTTCAGTCTGCAAGTCCAGAGGGTGGAGATATGGATGCAGCCTAGCAGTCTTCAAATTGATTTAATCAAGGAACAGTTTTTCCTCCTCGATAAATGAAATTCATGGATTGTTGTTGGTCTACTTAATATAAAGCCGTTTGAATATGTTTTTTTCATTATTGTTGGATTTTGTGCTCCACATTCAGATGGTCAGGAAAGGATTGGGTGTCAACATCAAGAGAGCATGAATCCATCCTGGTTTGTATCAACAGCACAGGCTGATGCTGGTGGTGTGATGGTGTGAGGAATATTTTCTCTTAACACTTTTCTCCTTTTAGTACCAAGTGAGCATCAATGAATCCCCACAGCCCACCTGAGTGCTGTTGCTGACCATGTCCATCCTTTTATGACCACAGCGGACAATCTTCTGATGGAAACTTCAAGAAGGCTAATGCTCCATAGCTCAAATCATCTCAAACTGGTTTATTCAACACGTCAATGAGTTTACTAAACTTTAGCTGCCTCCACAGTCACCAAGGACCTCATTTATAAAACTGTGCATATTAGATTACTATAAGTGGTGTACACTGGAAACACAGGAAATGTGTGCGCACAATAACTTTCAGGTTTACAAACGAGTGTGCGCGCGCACGTCCTACGCAGGTTTCCAATTTATGAATCACAAACAACTCTAAAGTTGTCGCACACGAGGAAAGGCTTCTCCCCACTCATATGGTACCTATAAAATGTCAGGTGAATGCCCTTGATGAATATTCAATGATACCACTTTCATGATGGACTGAGAGGGTAAATGAGCAAAAAAAAGAAATTTCACTCAATGTGAGGTAGATAGGTGGACACAGTGTGGGCATCACTAAGGCCATAAAGGCAAAAGAGTGAAGCCTGTGGCTGGTGCTGTAAATAAGGCTGCCTCATAGGGTTGGTCTGTGGCTGAAGGTGTAAAAAGAAATGGTCTGACATAAAAGTGGAGGTGAAAAGGCCTATCAGTCTCTATAGAAAGAGTGTCTGTGCAGCATGTGGGGGAAAGGGCAGATTAGTTACAGTTATGACTGATATAAAACTTTATTTGAAAGGCACATTTTGGGAACACGTGTATTGTCCTCCTTATTGTATATGTAAAAAGATTTCATAACAACATGTAAGGCTTGTTTCACAATGGCAATAACAGCCTACAAGTGTGGGTGTGTTTGCATGTGTTCACAGACTCCCTGGGGCATCAATATAAAATGTTCCTGTTTTTTTATTTGCGAATATATATATATATATATATATATATATACATATACATATATACATATATATATATACATTGTTACGACCGGCTCGAGAGCCGCAACAAACAAGGAGATCGGCACGCAATAATCAAAGTTCACCAATATTTTATTAAACTAAATCGTGGAGTATGAGTGTGATAATCAGTGGTGTATGTAAATGTATGGCTGCAGGGTATGTTGTATGTGAGTAAAGGAAGGAGAAAAAGGGCAAGCGGCTGGTGCGGTGGCGACCAGGAAGAGAGCTGGCGGCGGGGGGATGAAGGGAAATAAGCTCCGCACCAGGCCAGGTGGGCAATCAGGCAATCAGCCTCTGAAAGAGCAGACACAGACAACCAGTATCCGAGCATGACCCAAAGGCCCCCCAAAGGCGTAACACCCCCCCATAAAGTCAGGGTCCCAGAGGAACCCTGGCATAATTCAGTTGCTTGCCTATCAATACAAATATAAGTTGAAAAGTAAACAAAATACCTCACCTCTTATGTGCCCTACAGCCCCACAGTTCCCCACTCCATCCTCAGCAACTGGTAGGCCTTTCCTGAAGCTAAATTTAAGAGGACAGAGGAGAGCAAGAGGAAAATGGGACACAATAGAAGTAAAAGAATACAATTTTAACATATTACAAACAAGGAGCCCGTGACAATCGTCCGCCACCACATTGTCCGGCCCTTGATATGAATGTCCAAACTGTAGGACTGCAGCAACAGAGCCCAACGAATAAGCCGCTGATTGGGACACTGCAAAGAGTTCAGAAAAGTCAGAGGATTGTGGTCTGTCAAAACGACCACAGTCCCAGAGCTAACATACACACTGAAGTGCTGCAAAGCTAGAATCAAAGCTAGCGTTTCCTTTTCTATGACTGAGTAGTTAAGTTGATGTCTATTAAACTTCCGTGAAAAAAAACAGACTGGCTTATCCACTCCCAAGTCATCACACTCCAGCACCAACATAACTGGCATCAACCTCAATTTTAAAAGTTCTATCCCACCGAGGGGCTGCCAGAACGGGTGCATTACAAATGAGAGCTTTGACATTTTCAAAAGCTGTCTGACACTCAGATGACCAAACAAACTTAACCTTACCTTTCAACATGTTTGTAAGGGGAGCAACAACTGTGGAAAAGTTACGACAGAAACAACGATAAAACCCCACTAGGCCCAAAAACCGCATGAGATCTTTTTTAGTTTCTGGTGGAGCATAATCATCAATCGCCTGAACTTTTGCACGTAAAGGACAAACCTTCCCCTGGCCTACAACTCGACCCAAATAAGTGACGGTGCCTTTCGCAAACTCACATTTGGCCAAGTTAATGGTCAAACAAGCATCAGCCAGACGGGTAAAGAGCTTCACAATGCGATCAAGATGTACATCCCACTCATCAGAATAGATGACCACATCGTCCAGGTACACCGAGCAACCTTCCAGGTCTCCAACAACCCTGTTCATCAGGCGTTGGAAAGTCGCTGGTGCATTCCTCAAGCCAAATGGCATCACCTGATAAGAATACAAACCTGTGGGTGTAACAAACGCAGCAATCTCTTGTGCTCTCTTTGACAATGGAACCTGCCAGTAACCTTTCAACAGGTCGAACTTGCTGACAAACTTAGCTGATCCCACTTGATCCACACAGTCCTCCATCCTGGGCAAAGGAAAACAATCTGGTTTTGTGACACTATTTACTTTGCGGAAGTCAGTACAAAATCTGGGGGTGTTATCCGACTTTGGCACAAGCAAACATGGTGATGGCCAGCTAGTACCAGATGGCTCTGCTATATTGTTCTCCAGCATATAATTTACCTCAGCGTCAAGGAACTTGCGCTTCTCTGGGTGGACCCGATAAAATCTCTGCTTTATAGGCTTAGAATCTCCAATGTCAATGTCATGTTCTACCATATGTGTGCGAGTAGGTGTATCACCGAACAAACATGGAAAACGATTTATCAAAGCAACCAACTGTTGACGTTTGGAAACATCCAAATGGCTGAGCAAACCATCCAAATTCCTCAGGGACTCTGAATTCTTCAGCCTACCGTACAGGATGGCCTCATCAGGGCCCAATCACATCATCCCTCCTTGCTCTGCGACAGCAACAGGGGGGCAGGCACAGACAAACAGGCAGGGTGGACCTCTGACACCTGCTCCTGAGCAGCTAACACACCAGCACGAGCATGATACGGTTTCAACAAATTAACATGACAGAGCTGAGTGGAAGATCTCTACGGTTAGGGGTAGCTATAACATAATTCTGATCTGAAACCTTCTTCAGCACAGAGTATGGACCAGAAAATTTTGCCTGAAAGCGGAGATGTTACAATAGGCAACAGAGCAAGAACCTGGTCTCCAGGGAGAAAAACACGATCCTCAACCTTTCTATCGTAAAGTTTTTTCATCTTACCCTGTGCAGAAGACAACTTGCCACTAGCTACCTCTTGAGCTCTATACAGCCTGTATCTAAACCCATTAACATAATCCAAAAGGTTCTGAGGTTCTACCTCCTTCCAGTCATCCCACAAAAGGGCCAATGGACCCCTCACTTTATGTCCAAACACCAGGTCATTTGGGCTAAATCCGGTGCTCTCCTGAACTACTTCGAGCAGCTAATAGCAGCCAAGGCAAGCCCTCCTCCCAGTCCCCCTTCATCTCAACACAATACGCACGTAACATAGACTTCAGAGTCTGGTGAAATCGCTCCAGGACACCTTGGCTCTGAGCGTGATATGCCGATGACTGATTGTGCTGAACGTGCAACTGTTTCAATACCTGAGAGAAGAGATGCGAGGAGAAGTTAGACCCTTGATCTGATTGTATTGATTTTGGAACACCGAAGATAGATATAAACTGCGATAAAGCTCGCACAATCGACCTAGCAGTGATCGTGCGCAGGGGATACGCAGCTGGGTACCTTGTGCTCTGGCACATCACAGTTAACAAATAACTAGCCCCTGACCTAGAAGGAGGCAAGGGACCTACACAGTCAATTACCAAATGTTCAAATGGTTGGCTTATTGCTGGTATCGGACACAGTGGCACAGGCTTCAAAATCTGATTTGGCTTGCTGGTAAGCTGACATGTGTGGCATGACTTAATGTATGCGGACACATCTCTCTTTAACTTAGGCCAAAAAAAATACCTCAAGACACGGTCATATGTCTTCTTGATACCAAAATGTCCTGACTCATCATGAGAAACCTGCAACACTACACTGCGAAATTTGGATGGCACTACTACTTGATATACAGGATCACCAACAAAACTGTCCCACTGTGGCACCCACTTCCTAAGCAACACATCTTTTTCAACAAAATAACACCGAGCATGGTTTTTCACCTCATCACCAGGAACTGCCATTTTCCACATATCCTTCAAGGACTCATCAGCCTGCTGCTCCTTCACCAACTCACTGCAGGAAATAGACCAGGGAACATCAGGACACATAAACTCATCCTGTTTCTGATCATCTATTTTTACTGCAGATTTTGACTGTGCACGCGTC